>OY728135.1:529086358-530525108 GCA_963277665.1 Viscum album
AAAAAAATATATTTTAAATGGCTTCATGACAAATAGTGTGAATTTTAAATGTTTTCAAGAAAAGGGGGATATTTCCCGCAATAGTTTGATAATTATTTTAATCTATGTCAATATCCTTCATTATTCTCAATTGTGGTTAATCTGATACAATAAAATCTTCCATATTGTATTGAATGAGTTATGTTTGACTGTGGATGTTCTATTTTTATACCATTCATGGTTTGTGGTTAAAAGTATGGACATTCTGTGTGCTATTTTTAATACAAATGTTTATGTTATGTTTCAAACTTTTCTTATGAGGAATGCATTGGACTTAGTATGTGATGGGTGGATCCTGCTATAGCTCATCGATGCATCGGTATGTCTCATGAGACAAACTAGTGTCTTGGCACGAGGCCTTGACAAAATCTTATTTGTAGTCTTGGCACGAGACCATGAATATGTGGTTATGATAGTCTAGAATTATGCATTCCATCTTTATGAAAGTGGTTATTGATATTTTCATGTGATTATTCTACTAGTAGAATATCCATGTGAATAAGTAAATGGCATTATTTCATTTTATCCTCGCCATATTATGCTGAAGTTCAATTTTAAAAGGCTTTTGTTTTAGTTATACATTGCCTTAATTTTTTATGTTTATTTATAAATGTTTCCGCTATATTGTTATCCTTACTGAGCATATAAGCTCACCCATTTCAATGTTTTATTTTTCCCAGGATGTGAAGAAGTATTTTAGGAATGACCTGCAGGGATAGTATGAGGGTATATGAAGATAATATGTTTTTGTTGTTTTCACTTATTGAATTAATGTAAACTTTATGAATATATATAGTGTTTCCAAGGCTACTAAACTAATCGGTCTTTCAAGACTTGATCTTTTGTGATCGTGCCAATGTTATGTAATAATTCACTGACTCTGGGTAACTGGGGTCGGGGCGTTACATTAAACAAGTATTGTATCATTCTATAGAAAAACATATTTTAAAATATGAGTATCTGTATAAACCAATGTAATTCCCTGACCTCAGAATCTCGAAACAGTGAATTACATTATTATATTTGCATGATTACAAGGAATCAAATCAATAAGGGTATAATAGTTTAACAGTTTTGGAAAACTAGATTACATACATGATTCCCATAATCCATTGTTAAAATAAAATAAAGCATTGCATAAGTAAAATATCATCATCCATGAAAATAAATCTAAGGATTCATCTTCCAAACCTGGAGAAAGGAAACATAATAATGGTGAGATCAAATTCTAAGTAAGGTTATGTATATTAGAATAAATAATGAATCAATGAGAATGAATCATCTTGTAAAGGTAAATAACTATGAACACATTACAATAAAATAGTTGGATGAATCATAATCAATATATCAAGTTAAATAACTGAAACACATGCTTTTTAATCAATAAGATGAGAGTGAAATGCATCCATAAATAATATCAAAGAGAAAATCTCATAGATAAATAATAATAATAATAATTGAATTATAAATGAGGGAAATGATTAATTCTTTGGAATCAAGTCTGAGGCACATGAAAACCTATATAGTTAAGACCTTTCATAAGATAGTTTAAAACTATAGGTAGAAACCCATTTAACTTGGGCCAAGAGAATTGTCTCATGAGAACCTACCAATGAATTGAGGGGCTATATAATGTCTCGGCCCCACCAACCACTACATTTATAATGAATTCCTCATATATTGTAACACCCCGAGATTTTATGAAAAATATTCTTTTAATTTCATTAATGTCTTGTGTTGTATGCTACACCAAGATTACCTTGCGCTATACGCAACACCATATTAGCTTGTAGTATACGCAACACTATTCTTGGATCATGTTACACACAATTTTGATAATAGTTATTCTACGAAACATTGAGTATATATATATATATTCAATGTATAAATGAAATATGGTTGGTTTATGTTATACGAAACAATGAAGGATTCTTTCATAGCACGCAACCCTGACTTGGCTTGCATTACACGCAATCGCGACCTTCCTCGATAGCGTGTGTTGTACGCAATACCGGGTTTTACTAAACAATGATATATTATTATAATATTATTATGAACTAGCCATTATGAATAGTATTAACTAAATTTTGAATCTTATAAAATTATTATTCATCTTACACATTTTCTAAAACATTGTATAAGAACAAAATAATTTTTTCGAGTAAAATAAGTATTTTTCAAAAAATGCAGTTTTGCCGCCTTTTGATGGCGCACCCACTTTAAATCTAGTTTTTTAAATTTTTATAAGTTCAATTTGACAAAATAAAATTCTTCTTTTGAATCATGAAATAAAAAATTTCTTTGGATAAATTTTTCATATTATTCTGGTAACTTTCATATTTTGATGAATAGTAAAAACACGCTATATTTTAATTAAAACAACTTTTTTCATCGCAATAATTTATATGGTTAAATAATAATATTGAGTGGTTTTTAAGTATAAATAGAATATATTTTTACCATTTAATATAATTTATGTCATTATCATTGATTCTACCTTGAATTCATAGGATAAATCAATTCAATCTTTTGCAATGTTTTAAAGAAAAACCAGTTTTCTTTCGACAATGGGATTAATTTTAATTTAATTTCTGAAACTTTTGTGTGTTGAATTTGGAAAAATGGATTCCATATTTGGAATCATTGGATCCAAATTAATTTAATAATCTAATTTTTATTTTTTGGGAATTATGAATAGTAACTACGGTAAATTTTATTTACCATAATTAAAGGTAAATCGGGTAATTAAGGGTAAATATAATATTATAAAATTACCCTAATACATTTCAAAATCCTATTGGATGAATAAAAGTCGACCCATATCACCTAAGGGTCGGATTAGATTCATTTAATGTACTTTTTTCCATGAAAATAATTTAATTATTATTAAAACCAAAGAATGGGACAACATGTCACTTTCTTAAATCTTATAAGTTTAATAATTTTAATTTAGTGATACACTTCATGAAACTTTTAATATGAATAGTCTCCATAAATATAATACAATCATCTACATCATAGGAATTTATTTAGAATTTTTAGGGATTAAATAATTATCATTTATTATGACACAAAGATGATGTAGTAATTGTCTTATTAATGAAATAATGACATAATTGATGTTATAAATACCAAAATAAATGTAATTTGAGACTTTTTATGAATTAAACTAATTTTCTAGGTTAATATGACATGTTAGTATTGATTTAATTAACCTTTTTCGAACTAATAATTCTGTTATTATTTTCACAAAAATCAATTACTAAATAGTGTCAAAATTGACATAAAATAGTTTTTAAAAGAAATATTATATTATTAATTGTTATTTTATTCCTAAAAATCTAAGGTTCGGCCAAATGAATTAGATAAGGTTATATATATTAATAATAAAAAACTTGGGGTTCTTTTGGCTAGATATATTAAGTTTATTAACCTTATAGTGTAAGAAAACAAGAAGACACGATAAAAGTAAAATTATCTAACTTAAAGTTAAATACAAATGATATGGATAAAATAGGAACCTAAACTTGTCTAAATTCTATTGGATGAAAAAATTGAGACCCATCCCCACCGTATCTTCTAAATAAATCAATTTGGAGCTATTTAAAACCGAATTTGGCTTTATAGTAAAATAATATTTTTAGTTGTTCCAAAGGTGCCCCTCTCCTCCCTTATAAAAGGGAACCCCCTCCCTCTCTTCCTCACACCACTTTGAGCCTTCAAGCTCGGCCAAAACCTGAAAAATTATCTTCTACACTTCCCTAGAAACATTCTAGAGGTTCTTTTATTCCTCAAAGACCAATTTTAGTACCCTAAGAGGAGGACTGCGTACGTACGGCCTGCCGTCTCCATGAACGGTGTATTTCTTTCCATTTATCGATCCATTATATATATGTATATTATGAATATATATTATATATAAATCATTTTTTATATTCTGTAATTAATTAATCATGATCTAAGTAATCATATGAATAATTACAAGTTAAAACACGAACGACAAATGAGACGATTTTACCCAAAACGCTACTTTAACATGAATTTACAAAAGAACGGGCAATATAAAGTCATAAGTGAACCATATATGATATAATAACAGTGAATATGATTCTGTAATAAGTCAATGACATTATTTAAATCATTATACAGGAGGTTCAGACACTTACGAAGCAAATCGGGCCTAAGGTAAGGGAAATATCACAATCTCATTTTTATCCGAGATTGTTTATGCTTCGGTATTTACTGGGGTGTATTTTATAATCCACATCCATGTTTCCTCAATATGTAATATTATTTCCATCCAAATACAATTGTTTAAATCAAATTTTACCCTTAGGTGAGTTTTGAGTAAAAAATATGAAAGGAATCTTTTTTCGTTTTTCGTACGAGGTACCCTTTTGACTTTTCCGACAAAAGTACGAGAAGAATGTTTTTTTAACTTATACGGCATGAATGGATTTTTAAAACATTATTTACAAGAAGATTATTTACAAGTTTTCATGTTTGTTTTTAATCAAATTATTTTTGTTTAGAATTGTATGACATGTTAAGAAAGGAAAAGTGTTTTTGAAGCAGAAGTGATATTTTCCTCAAGAATGGAGTTCAAGTGTTTTATAAAAATTATTTTCCATATAAGATAATATAGGAATCTGTTTCTATCCCTATTATTACATTGATTTGATTATGTTGTGATTGAAATATTTTTATGAAATCCTTTATCTTATATGAATTGTTTTATGATGTCATGATGTTTAAGATTCCCATTTTTATTACATGGGTTATGCTATGATGTATGGTTTCTGATTTTGTGGTACACATAATAATGGTATCATTATGAGATGGGTGGGACCTATATCTCCCTCCAATGAATTGGGTAAAGATTTTATATCTCATGAGATAGACATGGCTGGAATGGTAGATTATACCGATTCAGTGAAACAGGACTCAAACAAGGGGTGAACTCGGTTCAGAAATGGACTTTGTCCACTAAGATCGTCTTGGAAATGAGTCTTGACTAATAAGAAATGATTCTCTATGATTATGTGTGTATGCCACAAAGTTTCATGTTTTAAGTTATGATTATTGGGATTTCATTTCACTATTATGATTTATCCCATGTTATGAAATTATGCTCTCTTTTGCAGGTTAAGATTTCCAAAATGTTATGTTCTTATGAATATGATGTTATTGATATTTCTTTTGTTTACCCTTACTGAGCATTTGAGCTCACCCTTTTATGTTTTCTTTTCCCCAGGATATAAAGAAAGGTTTTAGGTAAAAAAAAGGAAGATCTTTATGGGAGATGTTTAAGATCTTTCACCATGATTAGAAGATTATATTCCGCGTTTCCAAAGACACTAAACTATTACGATCCTTGTGTGTGTGTTTTTGTTATGTACTATGTATTCCGCAAAAGTAATGTAATGTCCATGTACCTCAAGCTTCAGGTCTCTGCAGTTGGTATCAGAGGAAAGGTTTAGTCAACCTTTGGAAACTAGGATGTGAAAACATTAGTGAGATCCCTAGAGATATTTCTAAGGTATGTCTAGGGATGTCCCTAAGGATAAGTATACGTATAGGATATAGTCCTAGAACTACGGTAACGATCATAGAATTTTACCTAAGATGTTAGATATTGAGGATACTCCCCCTTTATTATGTTGTTTTCCCTAGCATGATTTTTGCCTCTCACACTATTCTTTTTGGGTTTTAGATGATGGCTGGAACCCGAAGGAACCGTGTTGATCAATGTAATTGGCAATTCAATGATTGTCCACCTAAACAAACAAATGTTTTGGGAGATGGAGTGCAAAATCTTAGTGCTATACTTACACAAGCTATGAATCATTCTGGACTTCCAAATGAGCAGAGAGGGGAACAACATTCTATTGAGTCCTTCATGAGGCAACTTCCACCTTCTTTCAGTGGGTCTTCTGATCCACTTGTTGCTAAACAATGGATCAGTACTACTGAAAAGATATTTTCAGTTCTTAAATGTTCTGAACATGATAAATTCATCTTAGCAGTATATCGTTTGGAAGGTGAAGCTGATCAATGGTGGAATCTTATCAAGAATACAAGGCAAAGAGATGAAATTGAGTCCATGGAATGGGATGAGTTCAAGAACTTATTTTTCAATAAGTACTTCCCTTGTATTCTTCAAACAAAGATGGAGAAGGAGTTTCTTGAACTAATGCAAAAGGATGATGAATCTGTTGGTATATACGAAGCGAATTTTACAAGGCTTGCAAGGTATGCATCTGGATTTATCATCCAACCTGAAAGTAAAGTTGATTGATTCTTCAGTGGCTTAAAACCAAATCTTCGAAGGGCATTAGCTATAAGAGACTTCAGTAGCTATGAATAAATTGTGTGTTGTGCTATCAAGGTAGAAATGGAAGTTGGTGTTACTTATCCATCTCATAGTTTTGACAAGAAACGAAAGACACTAAACTATTACGATCCTTGTGTGTGTGTTTTTGTTATGTACTAAGTATTCTGCAAAAGTAATGTAATGTCCATGTACGTCAAGCTTTGGGTCTCTACATATATCAAGTGATCGATTTAGTTAATAAATAATATGCCTTATCAAATATCGACATTGAGTAAAGAATATAGATTTATCAATATTTCACCAATTAATTCAATAACATTCAATAAAAAAACTATATGTAAATAGTTTATATGGTTTAGGAAATGATAATATACACTGAAAAATAAAATTTATATTCAATATAAATGAAATTTATAATAAAACTATCATAAGGAAGTGATTTTTTCAAGATAAAGCTAACAATCAAAAAAGAATGTGAGGTTGAAAAGATATCATTTACCACTATGTTATTTTAAATTTTGAACCCCTTTGATTTGATAATTCAAAGTGAAACTTAAAATACCCATATTTATTAGTGAATAATGATATTAAATGAAAAGTGGAATTATATACACCACATTAATGGGAATTGGTGCATAATAACAAATAAGCCTCAATGGAATGTAAATTGAGGAAAAATCCTTTACCTCACACTTACTTTGGGTTGAACACTCTATAACATAATTTATAATGGTTTTATGAATGTTATTAACTTAAAATAGAACAATATTAATTTCTATTATATCATATACATTCATTTTAAAACATATTATAAGCCTTTCATTAATAATCATTCATCATTTTCACCATTTCGGGTGTTAATTGCCTTATTTTTCGAGTATATCATGACTGAAAATTATTATTATTTATTTTATTAACAAATAAATTTTAATATAAAAGTGAGAACCCCTAAGTCCATCAAAATAACCAAAGAAACAGCATAGAAGATCTCAAACAAACCATGTCCTGCTTTGCCCCAGCAGCTACATCATGTTTAGGCCCCCACCAAGCATGAGCACTCAGCAACCAGTCTTGTGCAAGGATGCATGGGAACAAAACCAATGTTCAGGCCTTACCCACTTACTCTTCCACTTCAAGTTTCATGAACAAGTGGTTTCCTTGTTCTTTGAATCCCGTCTGAATCAGGATAGAAAAATGCTGGAAAAGAACAACCCAAAATCCCTCCAGCTACACAAACTGGGAAACAACCCCACCTAAAGAAAGCGAGAGTGAGAAACCAAATATTAATTATCAAAGGGTAAAGCAGAATCATTTAAGCAAAAAACAATTCTTCTAGAATCCATATCCTTAAATAGCTTCCAGGAAATAGAGAAAACATGAAAGTGTGGTTTTTCATTTAGTATGGCCTCAAATGCGGAGGTCAGTTTATCCCAGACCTCTATATACTCCTCGAGTCTGATCAACCACTTATTGAAACCCCTGACCAGTATCGTGTCATTTTCTTCAACCCAAGTGTATTTCTCCTTGGTGAGATTCATTTCAATGTCTCGACCCATCATATTGTCCACTTCTTCTTCCAAATCATTTATGAGAAGCACCTTCTCTGTCACCTAATCCATCGAACTCAAGATCAAATCCAAGTAAAGTTCAGGTTGGCCAGATGATTTCTAGCACATGGTTTCACTTTCCATATTCTCATCCACTTTCCTTTTAGCTAACCTCATATTCAAGGGAGGAGGAAAGGATGAGTAGTCCTTCTTAAATTTCCTCCCCCTATTACTCTTATTCATCCTTGGACTGATTTCCCCTGCAGAATCACTCCTACTATCTTCATTATTTCCCTCCATGCACTCCCCAGTTAAATCGATGCCATCAAATTTATTCCTCACCTGAATAGAATATTGGTTCCCTGTATCATAAATCCCTTTCTTACCAGTTGAGTTGTGGATCTCCATATCTAGTGAAGTTCCATGCCTTCCCTTTTGCAGGTCCCCACTACCTTTGGCCACCTCCCAACAAAAGGCACTGCTCAGATCCTCCTCAACACCTGCCACTTGGGTCTCACCCACAGCTTGTCTACCAACACTCCTAGAGTATTCACCCAGAGAAAATACCCTATCACTTGAATGGATGACATCCTTTTCTAATTCCATTCCCCTACTCAATCAAGAACTATTCAAACCAGAAGCCTCATCAGGGGAGTCCAGACCGACCGCCTCATACTCCGTTGTATCCTTACTCCCCATCCCCTAGGTCTGTTTACAAACCTCTGCCTGCTGTGGTGATCTCCCCTCAAGTCTACATGATTCGGTCATTTCAGCCTGGGGAGACATAACATGAATCCCCAATTCCAGCCCCTGAGTGCCCTAAACTGCCCTGTTATAGTCGCCTTTCGGTTGATCCTTCTCCACCAGCCACTGTGAATGAAATTCCCTACCACTGACTTCACCTATTTTCATCTGCATCGGGCCAGCTTCAACTCTAAATTAAAGAGATTTACCTTTCCCACTCACCTCCCTTCATGCTATATACTGATTTTCCCAATGATAGACGTCATGGGGTGGGATGCCCTTACGACAAACCACCGAATCATGACCCAAACGACTGCATGAGGAGCAAAAAGTCGATCCAGCTCTCATAGATGACCCGTTGCTTGCACCTATACTCTTCGCCAATCATGATCCAAACATAATCATAAGGCATTAAATATGCATCTAATTCCACACAGACCATTGGATTAACTGGGTGACACACAGCTTCGGTGCGACTGTCCAAGCACAAAAATCTACCTATGAGATTACCTAGCATGCGAATAATAGAAAGATTCTGGAATAGAAATGGGAGTTTTGGAAAACTTACCCAGACTGACATAGATGGAGAATCACGATTCATATGAAAGTAGAATGACCATCGGAGGAGGAATAATCGCGATCCATTGATGCTGTGTGGAGTGCTTGACCAAGCCTTGATGAGGTCTGCTTCAAATTCGAATCGAATCATAATGTGTCTACTGTCAAGCAAACTAACGGTCTCCCTTTCCTGGAGATCCCATGAGCCAATAATAAACTTGTCAAACACATCTACCAGAGGTATCCTATATTTGAAGCAGGAAACCAATTTGAGATTTTGGAGGATAGAGGTTTCAGTGAATTCATAGGATGAAATCTGAAGATTAGGGATGTCATCAACGAGATCCGGAACTTTTGGGCTTAGTGTAACTTTCAAAAATGGTGGGAGGAAATCCGGATTGGAAAAGTGGTGAAATGATAGCCCTATTATCTTGATTGGTAATGAGTATCCCTCCCCCACAAAGGGAGGAGGGGCCGGCGTGGGGTATTCCATCATCACCGGTGGAAGGAGATCATCCTAGGGTTCTACTGTCGTCTTCAATCTCTACCCTTCGAGTATATCTTGACTTATTATTTTTTTTCATATTAATTAGATCATGATTTCATCATCTCTAGGATTTATAACATGAATTAAATATAATTTATATTTAGTACATATATATTTATAATAATATATAAAATTTGAATATAGAAAATAAAATGCACTATTCAAGGAGGCTGTAGGTCGTATGCACGCATGAACGGTACTTCCATTTCTTGATCGTACTGAAATAGTAAGTGATGTATATATTTATATATATTTGTATTTATGTATATGTATATTATAATTATAGTATCATATTTATGTCTTATATCTCAAACATGTTTATTAAAACCATCCTTGATACATTCTATGTATAGCACGAATGAATCACAATGCTTTGAGGAGGTGGTAGTCCACACATCCATAAATGAAGTTATCATATTCCCAAAAATCAAAAATCATAATGGTATGTGTTATATAAAAATTATATAACAATAAAGGAATAATAAATATTGAATATATAATAAACTATAAATCCATCATTCTTCTCAACCTTTAAAGGCGTAAAATGGAAGAACAATTGACAGTAGTTCATGAGGCGGTAATCTGACGTACACACGAACGATGATTGTGTATTCCATTTGATGGATGTTTGTGAAACATTAGGTAATAAACATATTATAAAAACATTTCATTATATTTATTATAATTATTTTATTGTCTAATCAAGATATTTGAATAATTGAAGTGGTGGGGACTGAAATAAAACAAAATATCTCATTGAAGAACGTTACCTCTTCCTTGGGTAAGTCCTTTTGGTTCATACCAGAAGTATTAATTGGAATAATTTATTACAAAGTGAGGGTTATAAGATGAGTTTAGGGATGTTGGGATATTATTTAGTCAGGTTTTGGATGATACAAAGTGCTTTAGATGTGTGAATAAGTGGGATGCGTGAGTGCCTTTTTACTATATATCTGTCAATAAATTCATTATAAAATAAAAATTGTTCCATTAATAGACAATATTTTATATTTATTAAAATTAAAAAATTAATTGTTAGAAAATATAATTTTTATTAAATTATAATTCTTTAAATAAAATATCCTTTATTATAAAATATCATTAATGTCAATTTTTACATTATTTACTTAATTTAAATTTAATAAAATCAAGAAAATGATGGAATTCAAATAGATTAAGTTCAAAGATATTTAACATAGACTATACCTATAAAAATTAAGCTAACATAATAATTAGTTCAAATGTCTTCACTTTTAATTTTTTTGGTATCATTTAATTTATATAATTATTAACTAAATAATCTTTGTGTTGACATTTCTTAAGCATTTAAATTAACTAATTAATATATAAAAATTAATTATAAATAATTATGATATTAATTAGTCATTTATATTTCAAAAGGACATTTATATTTGAAAATAGGTTGTTTTTTCCATATCTCAAGGCTTTATAAATGTTAATGGTAAGGAATGTTCTTTTTTTGAGTTTTTCCTTACTTAACATATTATATAGGTCATTTTCATAGAATAGTATATCAATAACTAATAATATTTTTAATAATTGGGGGTTTGGTCGAAATATTGGCAGCCAATGGATTTTGGACAATTGTCTAGGTCATTTTGGTCTTTAAGCTTAAGGTTTAGTCCCTTATTAAGCTTAATTTTACCTTAATTTCTATAATTAATTTTAATTGATTTTAGTAATTTTTTTGGTAAAAAAATTATTTTACCATAATAGATATTATAAATTATGTTGATTTACAACATGGAATCCATTTTTCAATTTTCCAATCTTAGAAGTGGTAGAAATTAAGTTAAAATTAATCATGTGAACAAGATGAGAAACCAGATTTTTTAAAGTAAACAAATTTCAAAATGTTTGAAATGTGTTTATATCCACATTCAATGTGAAATTTATTCCAATAACCTAAATTGTATTAATTTATGTGAAATTAACCTAAATATAATTTTAAACCAAACTAATATATAATTTAACTATATAAAATGCCACACTTAGTTTTTTATTTTTGGCCTCTGGTCCGATTTTATCTTTTGGCCTTGGGTTTGGCTCCCATGTTTTGGGTCTGATGGGTTTTAATTTTGAGTTTGGGTGTTTCTTTATGTTATCCCATAGTTATAACATGGTTTGGGAAAACCTTGTTGCATGCTCTAGGTAACCATGTGGCTTAAGTGTTGGTGGAAGAGGCATGAAGCACGGCTTGTGCACGGTTTTCCAAACCGTGTGGTAAGCATAGAGAAAGGTTCTATGCTGAGGATGTAGTGGTTTCCTTAGTTGGAACTTTTTTTGAAACCATGAGTCCATCCCACATGGGTAAATTTGTTAGTCAACTAAGGGGCCTGTGGTTGGTGCACAGTTTGGTAAATCGTGCAACCAAACAATGTGATCTGCCTAGATCATCAAAATTATGAAATTCTAACTCCACCCTCATAATTTGTAACCCAAAATGAAACATTATTTGTACCCTAGTTTTTGTGACCCTAGGTTTGTTCCCCCTTGTTTCTCCAACCTCCACTCCTCCTTTTATAGTAGATCTAATGTGATTCTTCATGTTTTGGGCCAAATCTCTCAAGGCAATCTCTTCTCCTCTCCTCCATCTTCCTTTTACTTCCATTTTATTTTGATATATCTTTATCACATGGTCATGTGGGTCTAGGGTTTATGTTTCCATTGATTCATGTTGGGTTTTTTCTTGTTTAAGGTTCCTCTTGCCGGTTCTTGGCTCTTATAAACTTGGCAAGGTTTTTTTGGGCGTGTGTTGTTAAAGCACTTGAGATTTGAGGTAGGTTCCCCCCCTGCACTTTCCTTTTTAATATAATAATTATTTATTTAATGATTTTCACACTTCTCTTATATGAAAAATAATGATGTGTGATATTTCAAATTCTTTTTGGTGTGAAAAGTAGTTCTTTATCTGTTATTTTGTGATAAATAGCATTTTTTGTTAAATATTGCAGATCAAGTGTTCAATTAAATGCATTGTTGGATTTTTCATGTGCTTTTTGATATCAAAAGAACGGTTTTACTTTGTGAATATATTTATCATATCTAAACTGATGATTTACTATCCTTAAAATGGATTTCAAAGTGGTTTTTTATTTAAAGGAAATGTGTACTTGGATGTTGTAAATGGTTTTGAATGTGATGATGATGTGCGGCCCGTTTTTCATTTTAATGAAAGTGGTTTTGGTTTTCACATGTGTTTTAAGAAATTAAATGAAATTGATGACTGTTCAATGGGAAATGGTGTATTTGAACCTTTTTGGAAAGGTGGTTTTGGTTTGTTGAAAAGGGATGCTTGTGGCTTAGCTGGCACTTTTATTAATGTAGTCAAAATTATTGTTGTAAAAACCCTCCTTGGATAAACTTATTTCCTTGTTTATATTAAATATTATGGGTGTACTGACCATGGAATCCTCATTATCCATTTATGTTGTGTGTAATTGGAGATCCTCAGTGTGGACTCCATTGAGATCTATGAGTTTTATGGAATGATATGGATCATTATGGTGACTCAGGTGATTATTATTCTGTAAATTATTATATATCTGTATGTTATTGGATGCCCAATTTGAATTGGTTGGATTTACCTATTTTATATTACTGACATGGATAACAAAGAATAGTGAGTGAATTTACTATGAAATATTTTTAAACTAGTTAGGATTACTCTCTAGCTAGTTTCCCATAACACAGAGATATATATTGAGTTTTATTGTTATGGGATAGTGCCCCTCGGTCTGTACCAGGTTGGGTGTGGATGAGTGCGTTGGGAAATTTTAAACCATCATGTGAGTTATGATTTTATAGATAAGGCATCACGCATTAGTATTTTATGTATTATTCAAAAGATCCTAGGTTCCTCCATTGTCATAGACACTTAGTTTATCACAGTGAATGATTGTGATACGTGTTTAGTTGACTACCCTTGTATTATTGTTTCCATTTACCATATTGTAATATTGTTATGCTAACATATTGAGTAGTGTGGATTTATACCAATGATGATAATTATTTTCAAGGGTTTTTGTGAAAAAGGTTTTGGAATATTTTTTCTCTCTTTCTTCACTATATAAATGAAATTTCACGTTTCTCTTTTAAAGAGAATATGGTTCCTCCTGGGAAAAAAATTTGGTTTTAAATAATATAAAGGGAAAGGGACCATATTTGGTTTTGAATTAGAAAAGGTAAGAAATATATTACTTTTTTATTATTTATTTAAAACTTGATGTTTATGTTTCATTTATTTTAAAGTAAATGCATTGAGAATAGATACATTCGGGCATGCCTACCAAGTTTTAATACTCACACATATATTTATTTAAGTTTTTATCTTTGTGTTGCTGGTTTATACTGGTATTGATCACCATGGATGATGGTTTTTCTTTGTATCTGAGAGTGACCCTCGGGGTCACACGAAGATATCATTGTGGTTTTCAGGTATGGTTTTTTTTCATTGTGAATTTGATGTATTTTCATCTTCATTGTAAATTATGTTCAGTTTTCATATTGCTATATATATTGGGATGTTTTTTTTATCTTTTCACTATTTTTTATTCATTATTGGGTGAAATCATTCCCTTAGTCACTCTATTAATTCATGGCACTTTTTTCTATCTTACGGGGATATGAAACTCTCTTATGGTCTTTCCATGGTACGGCTCGGGTGATCAGTTTAGGGTCATCCCAAGTTTTTAAATGAAAAAATGGTATCAAAGAAGGTCATTCATTTGAGGAACTTTATTTTAGAGTTCCCTATATTATTTTGGGATGTCAAGGTATATAGAGTAGGACTTTTATAACCTTGGAGTGTTGGTATGAAGGATTGTATAGCCAACACTTTCTATACCAAATCATGGATTTAGATGGGATGTCTGGTATTATTTGATTTTTTGGGTTCTTGAGGATACTTTGGTTATTAGGATATGAAAAGGGAGTCGGGATAGTGGTCTCTGTGAGCTCTCAAGACCTAGAAATCTACGTGGAGTTGAGTATATAGTCCAAGAAAACTCTTTATGATGGTGTTGTATTTGGAATATGGCCACGAACCATATGGCCAAGTCACCCATCAACACTAGTTTCCCCTTATGAGATGTTTGGATCTCCATGGATTCTAAGAACTATTTTGTGAACTCTTTGTTTGAGATTGTGAATATTTAATTTTAAGTGGTAATGTTTCGTTTTTGGGGAAAATAGAAAATGATTTTCCAGTTTCATTTTGATGAAATTATTAGAAAAAAAGATTTTTGTAAAATGATTTCAAGGGTTTGTCGAAGCTGGTTTTTCAAGAAGAAGAATATTTTTAATAATATAGGTATTTGAAAATCTATTCAAAATGATATTTGTTGAGTTTTTTAAAAATGATAGGAATGGTATATATTGAATTGAATTTTTGGAAGGAATCTATGGTATTCAAATTTGGGAAATTATTAAATGATTTTATGTGTGAAGTCTAAAAACCATTTTTGATTGGTGGTTGGTGATCTTTTGAAATGTTTTATAAATTTTTTAAATTTTAAGTGGGTTGAGATTGTGAAAAATTGGGTGGAATTTTTTGATTTTGAAAGCGGAAAGTTTTTTTTGACCATTGGTATCTCCTTGAGTGATCTCATGCATAGATGTGTGTGGAAAGTGGTTGGATAATGGTGTGGGAGGATGAGTGATTGGTAAGGCATGAGTTAATGGTGCCTGGGGTGGCATGGAAATGTGCATTTAAGTGGGACTCTAAGGAATACCGTTTCTTGGTGTGTAAGTGCACCAAGTTTGTTCTCTCTTTTAAAGTGTTTTTATGAAGAAAAATTGTGATGTTTTGAATGATCAATAGTTGGGTGGTTTGTTTTCCCATGATTTGGGAAGCATTTTTTCTGCAGTGTTTTCATTTTAGAACTCTTATTGATGGGTTTTTTTGATTTAGCTCTTGTATTTATGGTTTCCTAATGTTTTCCCCCATAAATATTTTATGGATGTTCATGATGTAGCTACAAGTGATTCCTCATTAGTAGGTTATTCATTTGGTCAACCTATGGTTTTCATTCACAAGTTTTGAAAGTTAAATCCACCTTTCATTTATATTGAAGTGGATATTATCGAAGTGTAAGAGTTTATAAAGAAAATTTAAGGGAAATTTTAACTCATTTAGTTTCCAGAGTCATTAAAGGTGAAGTTTTATAGCTTTATTATCAAAGGACCAACATGGAAGTGGTGGAAGTCTGTCTCTCAGATCAAGACTCGTGAAGATCATTCTTGGGAGTTCATCAAGGCTTCATTCATCCATTAGTTATTCTATAACATGGTAGAGGTAAGGAAGGGAATGGAGAAGTGATACATGCAGTAAGGTAATGGGACAATGTTTGAGTTATATCATCATGTTATTGACCTAGATCCAAATGATCTGAGGTATGTTGTAGAAGATACCGTGAAGGCGTAGGATTTAGAGTGTGGGATTCATCCTGATCTATGGTCAAAGGTTTTTTAGTTCAATTTAACATATTTTTTTTATATGGAGAGGTAATATGTTCAGGTTAAAGTTTTTTTGTTAGGGGTCCTTGAGGTGGTCATCCCCATATATGTTCCTAGAAGTTGTGACGGAAATTTTCATAATGTAGTGGGGAAGAAGCTGGAAGCTATTGGATCAAGTTGTGGAATTAAAAGGTTAAAAAATCTTTCATCTTATACTTGTGGGAATGGAATTATAGTGTCCCATGAGTGTGGAAAGATATATCATAATAATTCATCATTTATAAGTACATCATGGACATATCAATCTTGTGGGAATCATGTCCACTTACTATGGTTCTACTAGGGGGTTTCTAGGAAGTTATGTGGATCCAGTTCATATGAGTAGAGTGTTGTTAGGGATCATTTTAAAGCCCCTTTATGTTTTATGGTTTCACTTGATGGTGTTCTCTTCTTCTCATGATGTGTGGGGATGTTATGGATCACCTGAGAACACCTGTTTTAATGCATGCATGTTATTCTTTAAGACATTTCAAATATTTCTCTATTCTAAATGGAGGTGTATCCCATGTGTACCTTTTGAACTCTTTTCTTTGTGATCGAAGATTATTGGATTCTGAGTGGGAGGTATGATATGCTTCAAACATCAGGGCTCTATCCATAGTCCATAGAGTGATGCTCATATATAGTAAAAAGATCTTATGGGTGTGAGGGACCCTTGTTATTATTTTTTATTCTATGTGGTAATGGAGATAGATTAAATTCATATGTTTTATTTTCCTTACCATGGCTTAATAGCCTCTTATCTTGATTTTATTTTAGCTTTCCCTAGTGGTGGGGTTGGTTGAAATTTTTGGAATGTTTTGGTATGATCTGTCCTTCTTTATAAGTTTGTTGATTTCCAAGTTTTCCTTATGTTTTACTGGTCATTGGGTTTTAGATTTTGGTCGAAAAACTTGTGTAAGGCATGGTTGGGGATGTTGGGGCTTGATCTTTCCCTTTATTCTTCGGAAGTGGTTTTGGTTTTTTTTAGTTTTAGGAAAGAGGCAGAAGTTCTGTTTGAAAATGGTTATGAGGTTTTTAAGAGGTTGGATTATGAGGTTTTGGAAATTCATTGTCTTTGATCGAGAAACTGGAAGATATTGTGGCTTTATAGGGGAAGAAATCAGTAATGTTTGCGAGAATTGTCACACCTTGTTTTTTTATTTTTGGCTGCTATATTGGTTTGTATTTTGGCCTTAGGTTTGGCTCCCATGTTTTGGGTTTGATGGGTTTGAGTTTTTATATTTTTGGTGTTTTTACCTTTTCACATGGTTAGCACATGGTTTGGTAATACCATGTGGAATGCCCTAGATAACAATGCGACATAAGTGTTGGTGGTAGAGGCATGGAACATAGCATGCGAACTATTTTTCAAATAGTGAGATAAGTGTGTAGAAAGGTTATATCACAAGGCAGTGGTGTTTGTAATGGTTGAAACATAGTTTGGAAACTCTACATCTATCATGTACACGTTCCAATGTGTGTCTAGTGAGGGGAGAATGGTTGCCACATGGTTTGGTAAACCATGTAGCGAAACCATTCGATCTTCCTAGATTTTAAAATTTTCAAAATTTTAACTATTCCCTCTTTTATTTTAAACAAAAACACCTCATTCCCATACCCATGGCTGTTCATGAATCCCTAGGGGTGTTTACCCCTTGTTCTAAATTCCTTTTCTCCTCCTTCCTTGGTAGATCTATGGTAATTCTTCTTGTTTTTTGGAAAATCTCTCATGGTAGAATCTTCTCCTCTCCTCCCCCATACTCTTTCTTCTATTTTCTCTTGATATATCTTTCTCCCATGGCCTTGTGGGTCTAGGGATTGTTTGTTCCATGATTTATGTTGGGGTTTACTCTTGTTTGTGGTCCTCCATGGTATTTCTTGGTTTTTGGAACCATTGTGAGGTTGTTTCAGGCATGAATTGTTGAAGAACTTGAGATTTGTGGTACGTTTTCATTGCTTCATCCTTTTTAATTCAAGAAATACTTATTTCATGATTTTCACCTCACTTATATGATAAATAATGATGTTTAATATTTTAAATGCTTATCCCCTGTTATGTGATAAATGACATTTTTTTTAATATTGCACACCAAGTGTTCGATTAAATGCCTGATTATATTTTTCATGTGTATTATGATATAAAAATAATGGTTTGGGTTTGTGGATATATTTATGAAATGAAAAATGATGACTAGGGTTCCATAAATTGGTGTCAATGTGGTTTTTGATTTAAAGGAACGGTGTACCTGGATTTTGTAAAGGCTTTTTCATGTGGAAGAGATATGTGTCCCATTTGACATGTTAATGAAAATGGTTTGGGTTGGAATGTGTGGTGAAAGAACATAAATGGTTTTTTAAAAAAATGATTTTTGAATGGAAAATGGGGTATTTTCACTTTTTTAGAAAGGTTATTTTGGTTCGTTAAAAAAAGATTCTTGTGGCTCGGTTAGCACTTTGATGAAAATGGTGAAAATAAATATTGTGAAAACCCTCATTAGATAGTCTTATTTTCTTTTTTATATTAAATGTATGATATGTACATGATGTTTAATCCCCATTATCAATTTATTTTTTATTGAATGGGAGATCCTCAGTGTGCACCCCTTTGGGATCTATGAGTTATATGGAAAGAGATTGATCCTTAGGTTGACATAGGTTATTCATGTTGTGTAAATTATTATATATGTTTATGTGATTTGATGATCAGTTTTCATTGGTTGACTCACCCTATTTTATACTCTTTAAATGGGGAACTTGGCATATTCAGTTAATTTTCTATGAATTATTGCTACACTATTTAGTTTTATACTCTGACTAGTGGCCCATAGCACTAGAATATATATTGAGTTTAATTTATATGGGATAGTCCCCCTCAGTCTATACATGGTTGGGTGTGGCTGAGCGTGTTTATTGATTTGAAGTCATCATGTGAGGAATTTTTTCCGAGATGTGTCATCATGTATTATTTTTTCATAGATTATTCATGATCTCCTAGGTTTCTCCCATGTCTATTGGAACTTAGTTTCTTACAATGAATGATTGTGATACATGGTTTTTTGTCTACCATTATATTATTATTTTCATTTCCCTTGTTCAATGATTGTTATTCTTAATTATTGAGTAGTGTGGATTTATTCCAATGATGATAAATGTATTTAAATGTTTTTTTATAAAGTTTTTGGTAATTTTTTCACTTATTCTTCTCTTTATAAACTAAATTCCATCATTCTCTTTTAATGTTCAAATAGTTCCTCATAGGAAAAGAGTGTGATTTTAAATAATAAAAATGGAAATAGACCGTGATTGGTTTTTAATTGGAAAAGATATAAAAAATATTAATTTGTTATGATTTATTTTCATCTTGTAGTTGTTTTTTATTTTATTTAAAAGGATGTTCATAAGATATGGATACATTTGGGAAAGCCTACTATGTTTTTATACTCACACCTATAGTTCATATTATTATTATTTTGTGGTGTAGGTTCATCTTGGTATTTATTTCCTTGGGTGATGGCTATTTTTGGTATCGAAGAGTGACCCTCAGGGTCATATGGAGTTGTCACTATGGTTATCAGGTTCTATTTTTGTTTCATTGTGAAGTTTTTTGTATTTTCAATATTGTTGTAAAATATGTTTATTTGTATATTTATATATGTATTCGGATATTATTTTCACCTTTCTATTATTTTTTTATCATAATTGTGTGAAATAGTTCCCTTAATTACATTGTTGATGTCTGACACTTATAATCAGCTCATGGGGGATCAATAATGTCCTAGGGGAATGTCCATGGATCAGCTCGGGTTATTAGTTTTGGGTCAACCAATACTGGTTTATGACATAAGAAATTCATCAAAAAGGTTGTTTTCAATTAAAATTTTATATTTTTTAGTGTTTATAAAAAATGAAGCATCCCAAAAAAATCCAAAAAATCACCCATTCATAATTTTTTATTTTTTATTTAAAAATTAAATTCTATTTTGCCCCAAAATTTTATAAAAGTTTCAAAAATTAGTTTTAAAATAGGTGTGCCATTAAATGGTAGCTAAACTGCCATTATAAAATTCTATCTTTTTATGGATAAAGTGGATTTGTTCTTATAATATATCTATCAAACTTATTAGATGAATTTCAAAACAATAAATCTATTATATTATATATATATATATTCATATGTTAGTTAATACTATTAATAATATCTAATTTAATGTATATGATATAACTGTTAAATTAAAAATATTAATGGTAAAACTCATTCTTGCATGTAACCCAAGCTAACTCAGTGTTTACTGTAGCATAAGAGTAACATGGTGTTTCGAATAAAGACAACTAGAAATATAATTAAATTTATTTTAAATTAAAATATTTTAAAGCCTTAGGGTGTTACATTCTCCCCACCTTAATTAAATCAACTCCAATGAATTTAAACATGATCTCAATAATTGAGGGATTCAAATTTGAAAATATTATAATTGAAAAACCCACTTTGTAAATTTGTTTAATAACATGTTTTCTTAATAAGAGGTAAAGGAATATTCTAAGGTCACAAAAAACTAGGATTTAAAATATGAGAACATTAGTGAAAACATGGGAATGGAAGAGAGATATAACTATCATGTTTTGATAGAGAGTGATATAGAACATGTTCAGCTAAAAGTTGATGAACACAAATCCTTAAACAACAATTATGATAAATGTCATTGATATCATAAAAATGATGATAATAGGACACTATTTTTATTTCAATACTGATTTACCTTGATTTTATTATTTCTTTGACCCTCGATGAATATATGAAAATATATATTTCTATTTCATAAAAACAATCATATCCTTTTGTTATTCCTTGAACTGTTCTAAATTCATTTCTTAACATATGTTTCCTCGTATGGTGAAGTAATACATTAACCTCTAAAACCTCTTTGAAAGATCATCTTATTCCATTTAATTAATGGTTAACATTTCAAAAATATTACGATCTAACACTTTACATGGAAATTCAATGAATTTCCAAAATGATCTTATCATTAATCGAAACAACTTAAAGTAACTCTAAATCATCACTTACAATGCATGTGAATACCTACATCATTTATTCTCTTGAAACATGGTAATAACATTAATTACTATAAAACCTTATTGAAAATATTAGTTATTCCTTATTTTTTTAAAAACATATATTTTTTGATATATTTCTTAAATCCAAAAATACTATAAACTCTATCAATTTTAGCATAGACCACTTTATCAAAAAATAATTTATCAGTTCCAAGTTAGTCAGTAATATCTTATTTAAATTATCCATATCAATAATATCTTTATCAAAAATCTTTATATCAAGAACATATTAAGTATTTTATTTCCATCTAGTAAATTTTTTCAATGTAGTTCAACTTTTCAGTGATTCATTTTTATTGGGCATCAGTACTAATCAACACATGATTTTAAATCTTAGAAGAAAAGGTAGTACATTAATATCCTTGAAAATTTTATAATACTTATAAACAACACATCATTGATAAAATACTCAAATGACACAATTATTAAATCCCAACACAAGAACATTAATCATTCATCTTCATCTATTGTAAATGAATAAGATTGTCCATGATCCATTAGATTACTTTTATGTATATTCTCTTGATGTTTGAGTCATTTATTTTCATAGTGCCCCATCTCCTTGAAGTAATAACACTGAATAAGTGATTTTTTATTCTTCCCTTTTCATTTATTATCTTGTTTACCTTTATATTTACAGTTATTAAAAACGCTCATTCCCTTCAAGCAAGCACTAAGGTGTTTCTTTCCAGAGTTATCAGATGTGGGAAAATTATTATTTCCCTTCATCCTTTTTTCCATCTTTTTAACATGTTTACTCTTCTTATCATGATTCTATATGAAGTCATAATACTTATATAACTCTTTCTCTATCTCATTATCACATGATACCATGTCCTCATATGATGAAAATGTTTTGGATACTAGTTCCCTTTGAAATATTGTCTTGTTCCCATAAAAGAAAAAATCATTATTACTCTTTTGATCACCTGCATTGTTGAGGTTCCAATTCCTTCTTGTAGTATCCATTTATAATGTTTTACAGACACTATAATAAATCATATTATTATGTAACAAAATTTATAATCTCAAAACTAGGGAAATACATAACATAAATTAAAAAATTTATGTGTATTTAATCTCATAATCATACACATGGTTTCTTTGGGATGTTTCTTATATAATTATCCTAAAACAATATCATAGGGTTATGTTTTCTAATCTATGTTTTCATAAATCTTGTTCCCATGGTTTCTACTAAACTTCTCATGATACCAACTGTATCACTTGGATCCTAGAATCCTGAAGCCGATGCGTTAATTTATTACATTGGCATGATTACAAGGAATCAAATCCTGAAGGACCAAACAGTTTAATAGTTTTAGAAAACCATATTACATACATGATACCAATAATACACTGGGAAAAGAAAATAAATCATAAAATAAGTAAAATCTCACCATCCTTGAAACTCATTCAAAGGATTCCTCTTCTAAACCTGGGGAAAGGAAACATAACAAGGGTGATTTCAAATGCTCAGTAATGGTAAATATAACAGAATAAATTTTAAATCAATGAGAATAAATCAACTTAGAGAGTTAAATAACTAAGAACAAATGCCATTTAAAAAACTGGATAAGGAATAATCAATATGGAATGATAAATAAGTGAAACACATGCCATTTAATCAATAAGATAAGAATGAATATCATCCATAGATAATGTCAAAGATAAAATATGAGGAATAAATAATAATAATAATAATAACTAAAATTTCAATGAGGAAAATTATTAATTATTGGAAGTAATTTCTGTGGCACAATAAATCTTATACGATCAAAAAAATTCATAATATAGTTTTGAACTATAGGTAGAAATCCATTTAACTTTGGAGAACTAATTTATATCAGATAACTTGTCGATGCATCAAGGGTATATATAAATTTTGAGCCCCACCCATAACATCTAGTCCAGAACATTCCACATATATATACTAATTTATTTAACTAATAAAAAATATGCCTTATAAAATATTCGTATTGAGTAAAGAATATGGATTTATCAATATTTCCCTAATTATTTAAATGACTCTTAATGTGGAAACCTTATGTAAAAATTGTATACTATATTTTCAATGATAATATTCAACAAAAAATTATATTTATATTTAATATAATTCAATGTACAATAATAATGATCAAATGTAAGTGATTGTTTCAAGAGAAAGTTAATAATCACAAAATAAAGTGAGATTGAAAATATTACTTCTACCACTTGGTAATTTTCAATTCAAAACCCCTTGGATGATATAATTCAATTTTATACTTAAAATACCATTATATATGATTTAATAATGATATTAAATAAAATATGGGTATTATATAAACCATATTAATGTTAATTGGTGAATAATAACAAATAAGTCTCAATGGAATGTAAATTGAGATGAACTCCATTACATTACACTTTTTTTGATTGAAAAAATTTATTCAAATGCATAATGGTTTTATTCATGTTATTAACTTAAAATTTAACCTTATTAATAACTATTATATCATATATTTCCTTTTTATAACATATTATAAACCATTCATTAATAATCATTCATCATTTTCATCATTTCGTGTGTTAATTACTTTATTTTTCAAGTATGTCTTGACTTTTTATTTTTCGTTCCTATTAATTATCCAAATATTTCATCATCTCTAAGATGTAAAAAATTATGTAAATATCATATATATTTAGAACATATTTATTTATAATAATCCATAAAATTTGGAGATAGGAACTGAAATACACCATTAATGGAGACGGTAGGTCGTACGTATACATGAACACCACATCAATTTCTTTGTAATATTTTAAAAGTTATAAATATCTATAAATTTATATTTTAATAAATATATAATATTTATGTCATATATTTCACATATTAAAACAATCCTTAATTCATTCCATCTATAGCGTGAACGAATCACATCAATTTGAGTAGTGGTGGTCCACACATCCACAAAAAGTTATCGTATACCCACAAAATGAAAATAATAAAGGTAATTTCTATATAAAAATTATAGAATCATAAATAAAAAATAAATATAAAAAAATATAAATTCTTCATTATTCCTAATCATGAAAGTTCGTAAATTGAATAGCGAATGACATCAATTTGTGTGGTGGTATCCTATCGTACACACATACGAGGATTATGTAACCCAATTGATGGAAGTGTGTGACATTATGGGCCATAAACATAATATAAAAACATATAAGTATACATAGGAGAATTATTTTATTATAAAATCAATAATAGTAATAATTTAAGTGTTGGATAAGTAAACAATGTAGAAGAGCTCGTCGAAGAATGTTACCCCCTATTCGAGTAACTCATTTTTGTTTATACAAAAAGTATTACATTATTTTCTTTTTAAAAAAAGTTAGGATTATAGTATTTGGGGAGGGATGTTGTGAGGTTATTTGTATAGGGTTTTTATTAGCCTAATGTCTTGAGAGGTGTGAATAAGAGAGAGTGTCGAGTGTCTTTTTATAGTGATGGAGGAGTGGCATTCTTGTAAATATAAAAGGTAAATAGTATTGAGAGGTCTCTCTTACATAATGTGTCTCAAAAATAAAAAATAAAAAATATTAAAGTTAAATTATGGTTGATATAATCCTCCAACACATAACAATAAGTTCTTTTTTGTAATTGTTTCCTTAACTTCTATGTTTAACCACTTTTACCATTTTGGTTTTTATTAAGGTAATCAATTTTATAACCTAATAATTTAACACTTAAGACTAAATTAATGTGAAATTATTTGCAAAATATGGACCCAATTAATTTTAAATGTGATATATAATTTATGAAATAAAATTCCCAGTGTTTTTTGAAATTAATTATAAACCAAACGCTTGTAACGCACAAAAACACTACCTTAACCCAAACCGTGCTAACAATTTTTTTTAATATTTAGGGGTCAATATGATCATTATAAAAGATTAATTTTTCTATGAATATAACATATTTGATATTAATTAAAATTCTTAAATCTATTGGTAGAAGATATTTTTTTTATTAATTTTTAAATCTTTAAATAAAATATCATTTATTGTAATATAACATTAATTTCAATTTTGATATTATTTATATAATTTACATTTAAAAATATAAAGAAAATTATGTAATTAAAATATATTAGATTCAATTATATTTCATATTATATATTCATTCGAAATAATAAGGGAACACAGTAATTCATTCAATTTTATCCACTCTTATTATTGTTAGTATCATTTATTTTATTTATTTACTAACAAAATAATCATTGTGTTGGCGTTTCTTTGGCATTTTATGTAACTAATTCATATCTAAAAATAAATGATAAATAATTATTACAAAATTAAATCATTTATATTTCAAAATTATATGTATATATGAAAATACGTGGGTTTTTATATCTCCGGGATTTATAAATGTTAAATGTAAAGAAGGTTCGTTTGTTTCCATTTACCATAGTTAACTTATTATATAATTCAATTTCATGGAATATTATCCCAATGAATCATAAAATTTGAACCAACAGAGGCTATGATCTAAATTTGGGAAGAAAATGGGTTTTGGAAAAGTCTCTAGGTCATTTTGGACTTTTTGTTTACGGTTTATTAAGATTAAGTTTACCTTAATAAAAGTAATTAATTATAATTTATTTTACTATTTTTTTGGTAAAAATTAATTTTACATTACTATATATTACAATATATTCCTATTAAAAATAATAAATATTTTGTTTTTCAAATTACAATTATAGAAGTGGATGAAATTTATTTAAAATTGATCTCACAAACGGGATGAGAAAGCGGGTTTTTAAAGTAAAAAATGTCCAACAGTTTAAAATGTTTTTATATCCAATTTCAATTTGAAATTTATTAAAATTACTTAAATTGGATTAATTGATGTATAATTGAACTAAATATACCTTAAAACCAAATTAAAGTATAATTTGACTATATAAATAAATTATATGGAAAATAAATTTTCTATTAAAATTCATTACATTTCACACTTCATTAAAAATGGAACTTCTCAAGAAATACAAAAAAACACCCTAACATAATTTTCAAATTATTCTCTAAAAAAATAATTTCATTTTTTAAACAAAATTTATTAAAGTTCCAAAAACTGGTTTTAAAAAAGGTATTCCATTAAAATGCAGCAAAACTACCATTATAAAAATATAGCTTTTAATGCATAAACTGGATTTATTCTTATTGTGTGTCTATAAAAATTATTTGATGAATTAAAAAAAATTATATTTAAAATATAATATATTAATTTTCATAAGTTAGTTAATCCTATTCAAAAATGATAATTTAATGGCTATGATATAACTGTTAAATTTATAATATTAATGGTAAAACTAGATCTTCTGTGCAATGATAACTAACTCAGTGTTCTATGAAGCATAAACTTAACATCATATTGCATATAAAAAATTATAGAAAAAAATTAAATTTATTCTAAAATGAAAATATTTTAAAGTCTTGGGGTGTTACACCCAATGGGTTTTTGAATTTAAGAGACCAATCATTTTCATAATGACCTTTCTTTCCACTTATAAACATGTAGCAGTAGAAGTAAAAACATTTTTACTTTTGAAAAATGATTTCTTTATATTCAAGGTATTTTACTATCATATCCAATACCATCTTTACTTTTTTATTTATTTTATTCAAATTCATCATCTTATGAAATTTTTCACAACCTTAAATAAAAGAAGATAATATTTTCTAAAGACATTAAATTTCTATTTTCAATTTTTTTCAAATCTTGAGAATATTTCAAAGTATTATATACTATAGAATGAGAATAAAAATAAATATTCTATAATTTCCCATTCTATTATAAAATTATATTATTTTCATAAATAATTGTATCAGTATTTTCCTTAAAGTTATTATATAAATCAGCATCATTGAAAACATATTTTCTCAATTTTTCAATAACTTTATTTTATTCAAAAAAAAGATTTTTAGAATCATAGTTAGAATCAGAACATTCAAAATAAAATCTAGAATCAATGACCTTATCTAAATAATTCCTGAATCACTTGTTAGTATATTCTTTCAACACTCTAGATTTTTCACTGGAATCAGACTCTTCGGTACACCTCCAACTATTTATCAAAGCCTTTTTGTCTTTCTTTCTATATTTATATTTATTTTTTAGTTTTAGTAGGAAAGGATTAATATTCCATTTATTTTTGCACTCAAAACAATAAACTTCAGAACTATTATAATCATTATTCCCTTTTCGTATCCCCCATTAATTTTTTCTTTTGAGGGTTTCTTCTAAATCTTTTCTTAAATATTTTCATTTTAATTTGTTTATAAACACTAATCACAATCTATTACATATATTTTTTATTATCCTTTATATCAGAATTAATAGATTTTTTATAATTAAAATTCATATATTTAAATTCTACACATTTTCTTTTCTCCCTCTTCCACTATATTCTTTAGTTCCATTTCATACTGTAGTAGTGATCCAATCAATTGATCAAAATTTTACCCTTTGATGTTCTTACTTTCTTAAATGGAATCTTTCTTTGGGTTCCATTTATTTGGTATAGATTATATTATTCTTTAAAAAGTATTGGGTTTTCTAAAGCTTATCCAATGTAATTATTTTAATTCATAATGATTGTGAATCGGTGGACCATTTGGTTTACTGCTTCTTCTTCACCCATCCTAAAGTCTTTTTACTTTTCTAGAATCATTCCAAGATTAGATCAAATAAATTTTTCTATAACATGGTGAGTGAATTGTAGAATCCTCCAAATATCTTGAGATTTCTTACAGGAATATAAATGACTAAAAATGTTTCTGTTAAAAGAGTGGCATAAGATATTCACAAATTTGTAATTTAAAACATATTTAATATCATCATTTTTAGTAAGTGTATTTGGGTTGGCATCTAGTAGTGTGGACTATTTTTCCATGATGGAACAATTCTCTATGCCTAATTTTTTGAGGTATGCCTCTATTTGGGTGTCTAGTATCCATAATCATTTCCATCAAAGTGTGGTGGATTTTAAGGAATCCAGGAATCTTTTACATTCCCTCCTTCCATCTTAAATATCATTATACTTAGACTATGAGGTCTAGGAATAGGTTATCAGAATAAAATATAAATAGACTCTTGAAGAATTGTAAAAATTCCAAAATGTATAAGTTTTGATACCAATTTTTTGTTATCGGGAAAAATAATAATAGAGCTAAATAGTCCTTAAGAATTTTAACCTATGTTATTAATTGTTAGGACAGAATGGGTAATGGAAGATGGATTAGAGGGGGTGAATAGACCAGATTAAAAAATAATAAAATAAATTTATTATTTAAATTAATTAATGAATTTAATTATTAAATTTAATTAGAATAAGTAAAAATAGAGAAAAAAGGATTCTTATACTGGTTCAGTCCAAAGTGGACCTAGTCCTTTCTTATACCTCTCCATTCAGTGAGAGATATATTTTCACTAAATTGGTTTTTGGGGGAGAAACATAACCCTATTAAAAGATACTTTTATAATACAGGTATAATCATGACCTATTGACTTTTGTATGAGGAGTCACAACATAATATCAATAATGAATATAGAATATGTGAGTCAAAAACCAAATGGTCCTCACATTAGAATATGGTAGTCGTAACCCAAATAAAATGAATAAAACTAAATATTTTGAATGTAAAATCATAAAAAGAAAATAGATGGTGAATGTGAGAGATTAGAAATTGTGTTACAAACATAAGAAACCCAAATAAATAGAAGATAAATAGAATGAAGCATAGGTATTGGTTCTTGATCAATATGAATGTCTTTTGAAGGCATTAGTAGTCATAGAATATTGGGTATAGTCCTTGACAGATCATCTAGAATATGAGTAGTTGATCAAACATGAAGTTGATGTTCAACATTCATATTTTGTTCTCAAAAGGTTCACATAATCATAGTTTTTACCAACATTATGTGTATACTTTTAATGTTTCATGATGCCTTTAAATAGAATATGTGAAGACTACTAATCCAATCTCCATCCAAGTAAAGCATTTCAAATTCAAAAGAGATTATTATCTATGATAAAGAAACAATTATCATCAAGGATAATGGTAACAAAATTCATTTGAAATCAAAAAATAAAGACCCAGTATAACCAATTTGAATTACGAGTTAAATTATAATATTAAGTGAAGGAAATCCCAAAAAAATCATACGATAATTTAAATTTATAAATTCAAATATTAAATACATTATAATTTAATGCATCATGTAAATATTTAAACTTAAATTATATTGAATAATACTAAAAAATAATCTTGAATAAATTTAATTTCATTAAATAATAATTTAGAATATAATTAGTGAAATAAATTTACTCAAAATATTAAATATTAAATATTCCAAATACATGTTGTATATGTTACGTAAGAATAATGAATGGGTTTAAAATCATAATTAAAAATATGAAAAATATTTAGAAACACTTCTCATGGATTCAATATAAAATATATTAGTCTTATAAATTATTAAATGTCTTAAAAAATTAAATTGAACCTTAAGTTAACTAAATAATCAAAAATAATGAAAAACTGAGCATGTGTAGATATCCCGATTAAAGATAAAAGAATCAAAGTGCTAACCAAACCATTTATGAAAAATTAACTTGTGTTCATTCAACTTAAGATCTCATGCAGTTGGAATGATGTCTGTGTGAATAAGATGTAGTCACCTTAGAATATATCATGTAGTCAATTATTATATCTTATGGTAGTTATACTGATTGTGCACCATAGGTATTCTTACCTTTAACCAGTAAATATGGTAGATTGATAAAAATACTCACAATAATTGAATGAGAGTTTCCAAACCCATTTTAATACAGTTTTTATCTTTATGCATATGATGTTTGAACTGGTCACAATTTTGTTGTTTGAAGAGGTAAGAGATCATCTGTGTGAAAAGATAATGATGTAAAAACACCATAGTTTTGATTCAGATGTATTTACAGAAAATAATTTCATATAATCCAATTCATTAGAGGGATCATGATAGGTAGTTTACACTTGTGGTAAGGTGGAGGAAGCCTCATGGTAGGTTGAAAATTGAACTCATTGTACGGTTATTTAGGTGGCACAACCACAGATTGCGCTAAAGGAGGTGCATGAAAATCCTTTAACAGTGTTAAAAAAGTGTTGTTTTCCTAACTACCCTTTAAAGGTGGGCCCCTTTATTAGAGCTAAAAAAGAACAGATAAATACCATTCTGACGTAGTGTGCTATTGGTATTACAACACACCATAGAAACATATATAGGAAATAAATTCATTATTATCAATAAATAATGGATATGAAATGTCAATAAATTTATTGATATAAAAAATTCATCATAAATACAAAAAAACACTATATTATAGACATTCGAAAAAATGCTTTTTTACAATTACATATTAACATTCAATTTAACAAAAACATTCAAAAAATCAATGGTTTTATTGTCTTTAGTACCTGACCCCTCTCAAAAATCTCGATCATGTAATCAATTGCATAAAAAACCACCCAACTCAATAAAAAGAATCCTCCTATATATTAAAAAATTATTATGTTAATAATACTATAAATTGATAAATTAAACATAAATATTAAACAATAAATTAATAAAATTTCAATTTTAAACTATTGATCGACACTTTGTATCATACTGGACACACCATATATCGTATTGAGGGGAGAATAATTCATACACATTGAAAATGACTAAAGGAACCTTTTCCAAATGTATAAAAAAAATCTGAATGTATTTTCTCAATTTTGAGTATGTCACTTGTCTTTTGTTCTAAAATATCAATTTTAAATAAAAATACATACTTATAATCTTACTGATCACACCATCCTTTAGATTGAGTTGTAGATGATTCTTACACCTAAAAAATGTCTTATAGGTCATTTTCCTAAAGTATAAAATCCATCCAAATTCATTTCATCAATTTTGATTTTGTCCCCTATCTTTTTTAATAAAATGTCATTTTAAATTTAAAACTTGCACTTTGAGTCATACTGGCCACAAAGTGTGTTGGTTTGACATGAGAATGATTCCTACATGTCACAAATTATTTGTGAATCCTCATCCTAAAATATAAAGAAAATGTGACCTTATTTTCTTAATTTTCTATGAGTGACATGTGTTTGAACTAAAATGTTAATTTTAAATTGATAATAGACACTTTGAGTCATGCTAAGTACACTACATATCTGATTATGGTTTGGCTAATTCATACACATCAAAAATGAGATATAGAACATTTTATAAAGTATCAAAATAATATGAATGCAATTTATTAGTTTTGATCATTCCATGAGTATTTTTTACTAAAATTTCAATTTTAAATAAAAAGTCACACTTGGAGTCATACTGGTTAGACCATACATTGGATTGAGGTGTAGCTGATTCCTATAAAGTTAAAAACCATATAGTCCATTTTACTAAAGTATAAAAAATACTAATGGGTTTTCTTGTTTTTGAGTATGTCACATTTCTATTTTACAAAATTCTCATTTTAAAATAAAAAAAATGAACATTGACTCATACCAGTCACATAATGTATTGGTTTGATGTAAGACTAATTAATATACTTTAAAAATTACTTATGAATATATTTATTAAATTATCAAGCCGATTCCAATGTGTTTTACTGGTTTTTAGTGAGTGACTCACATTTTGAACTAAAATGAAAATTTTAGACTGAAAATGGACACTTTGAGTCATACATGTCACACCATGTATCAAATTGAGGTGTGTATAATTCATACACATCACAAATTAATTATGGATCATTTCAATAATGTATCAAAACAATATTAATATGTTTTATTATTTTTGAGTATGTCATATGGCCTCGGCTGATTCATATATGTCACAAATGAATTATGCATAATTTTCCTAAATTATTAAGGAAATATGAATGCATTTTATTGGTTTTGAGTATGTCACTTGTCTTTTTTTACTAAAATTTCATTTTAAAGTGAAAAAACTCACTTTGAGTCATACTGGTCACATCATGTGTCAGTTTTGGGTGTAACTAATTCCTACATATCAAAAATGATTTTGGAATTTTTTACCAAAATTATCAGAACAATATGAGTGTGTTTTCTTTTTAAAGTGAGTGACACATGTTTTGAACTAAAATTTCAATTTTAGACTGATAAAATTCACTTTGGGTCGTACTGAGAACACTGTGTATCAAATTGAGGTGCTTATGATTTCTAAACATCATAAATGATTTTTAAATCATTTTATTATAGTATCAAAAAAATTTGAAAATGTTTTATATGTTTTTAGTATGTCACTTTTCTTATTTAAAATATTTTCAATTATAAATTTAATGACACACTGAGAGTTATACCTATCACAGTGTGCATCATAATGTGGTGAGACTGATTCCTAAACCTCATAAATGACAAAAATATCATCCCAAATTATCAAAACCATATGAATGTTTTTTTCTTAGTTTTGAGTATGTGATTTGTGTTTTGAACTAAATAGTATATTTTAAACTAAAAATATACACTTATATTAATACCAAGAACATTGTGTATTAGACTGAGGTGTGGTTGATTGATATGTGGATAATTCCTACACTTTTCCAGACAAGGTTCACAATAGATCTATTGAGATTTCAAACTTTTCATTCAACTATTTCAAAGATCCATTGGTAGATGCATCATTATGATTCACATCACATTTAGCATAGAATGTTGTTTCCTCTTCTATATGAAAGGAACATGTTCTCTCTTTTCTATATTTTTGTAGATAGTTAAAAACAAAATATGAAATCCCAAAAGATCTTTGAAAAAAAACTAAATAAGTATTAGACAAAAATGATAGGGAAAATGACTTATAATAGTAGATAAAATGATGAAAACATAATAAAATAAGTGGTAGGAATTAAATTTTTCATGAAGTTTGTATACATGCTTCACACATTTACATGTTTCCATTATCTCAGTTGTAGCCTCAATGAACAATCTCTCATGAGCATTATTAGCTTCGAACAAACCACCCCAACTCGAGAAAAATAATCCAACTGTATAAAAAACAATTCGTATGTTACTAATACTATAAATAAATAAATTAAACATAAATATGAAACAATACTTTAATGAAATATCAATTTTAAACCAAAACCATAATATTTGAGTTCTAACTATCACATCACATTTCAGATTGAGGTGGAGCTAATTTATATATGTCACAAATGACTTAGGGATCATTTCCCTAAAGTATCAAAACAATGTGAATGAATTTTGTTAGTTTTTTTATGTATCTTATATTTTTCATTGGAATGTCTATTTAAAAAAAGGTTCACTTTGAGTCATATCAGCCACATCGTGGACCAGATTACGGTGAGTTCGATTCCTAAATATATCAATTTCTTTTGGATCATTTTCCTATTGTATCAAAACAATCCAAATGAATTTTATTGGTTTTGAATATTTCGCTTATCTTTTTTACTAAAATCTATTTTTAAACTGAAGGCATAAACATTGATTCATATCAATCACATCATGTGTTGTTTTACAAGATACTAACTCTTATAGATCATAAACGAATTATGGATCAGTTTCTTAAAATACGAGGACAATCTGAGTGAATTTTCTTAGTTTTTATTGAGTGACAAACATTTTGAACTGAAATGTCAATTTTAAACTGATAACAGACACATTGATTTATAACTGACACATAGTTTATCAGATTTAGGTTTGAATAATTCATACACATCACAAATGAGTAGTGGAACATTTTCCTAAAGTATTGAAACAATCAAAATGTGTTTGATTTGTTTTGAGTATGTGATGTGTGTTTTGAACTAAAATTTCATTTTAAACTAAAAACATAAAATTCATGTCATATAGATCATAACATGCATTATATTAAGGTGTAGTTGATTCCTACACCTAAAAAATGGCTAATAGAGTTGTGTTCTAACATATCGAAATAATAAAAATGTGTTTTCTTGGTTTTGATTGTGTCACATGTGGATATTTCTAAAATTTTATTTAAACTGAAAACACGCAGTTGGAGTCATACCAATAACACCATTCATTATATTGGCATGCGGTTAATTTCTACACATAAAAAATGTATTATGGATAGTTTTCCTAAAGTATCAATAGAATCAAAATGTATTCTATCTATTTTGTGTATTTCATGTGTCTTTTTTAAAAAAATCAATTTAAAGTGAAATATTCACTTTTAGTCATACCAGTCACATCGTGTGTTGATTTGATGTGAGGGTAATTCCTACACATCAAAAATAACTTATGAATCATTTTTATAAAGTATCAAAAAATATAAGTGTGTTATCTCAGTTTTTTGTTAGGGAAACATGTTTTAAACTAAATTGTTAATTTTAAACTAATAATAAACACTTTGAAACATACCAAAAAAAACCACATATTAGACTGGCGTGCAGATGATTCATACATGTCAAAAATAAATTATGGATAATTTTCCTAAAATATCGAAACAATACAAATTAATATTCTCAGTTTTGAGTATGTGACATGTGTTTTGAGCTAAATTCCAGTTTAAACTAGAAACATAAAATTTGAGTTATAATAGTCACACAATGCATCATATTGAGGTGAAGTAGATTCCTACATGTCACAAAGTACTTATAGATTCAAAACAATATGAATGTGTTTGCTGATTTTTGAGTATGTGGCACGTTTTTTAAAATAAAATATCAATTTTATAAATAAAACATGAAATTTGAGTCATAATGGACACACTATGTATCAAATTGAGGAGTGGTTGAGTAATATAGGTAAAAAATTAGTTATGGATAATTTTCCTAAACTATTACATTAAAATGATAAAAAAGTAACAAAAAAGTAGATAAAATGATGAAAAAACAAACTAAATAAGTATTAGATAGTCACCTTTTACTTATACTTTTATACATTACGAAATAAGGTATTCTTACCATTCTATTCTAAACAATAATATTTCCTCATATGAATATGATTATTTTTTAAATTCTTAGTAGTATTGGATAAATTTAAATAAAAATAAATTAATAAATATTTTAAATTAAATTTTAATTATCTTCTAAAATACCTCGTTAAGGATGCTTGTTTGCTGATGGAATATAATATCTTTCATATAATTGAACACATAATAACCACAATCTTTTTTGTTGCTTTGTTTCTAACAATATAGAATCATTGATAAGAATACATTTTTTATATATGTTTTTATTGTGAAACATTATTATATAAACCCTAACACTTATCCACTTGTAGAAGTCAAAAGGCTCTTTATATTCATGGAATACCCTCATGCCCTAATTTTGATTATATTTAAACAGGTCCTTTTATAATAGATTGTTTTTAAAATATAATATAAAATCTATAAGTTGATTTTTAGTTGTAAAACATTACATGCAGTTCATTGAAAATTGATAAATGTCATCACATGTGGTCAATTGTTTGGTACCCAAGCATTGAATCTAGAAATCAATATTTGGTGTATCCAAATTTATTGTAATGAGAAACTAATTTTGCATAAAAATTTTAAATAAGTAATTAAAGGAATGAAAATATATTTTATATGGATAAATTTTAGTGTTTTACCCATGTATCGTGGGTATTAAGAAGGTTAAATCATCTGTAAGTTTTATTTCAAACATTGTGGCCAGTTTTTCTATAATTAATTCATATTTCTTTGGTTCCAATGAGTTTAGTTGTGTATAAGTGATGAAAGGAATTTTTGTTCTAAATTTCTATTCACATGATATTCCATTAAAATAGTATTCATGATTATTCCAACAAAAAATATAAATAGTATTCATTCATAATAAAAATATTTTATTAAATATTGGTTAAAAAATCATAAAAACGAAACTCATGTATACATTTTCACCTATGACATGGATTCACCCATGCATGAATATTTGATTCACATTTTCAAGACCAATATTTTATGTAATTGAATCTTCAATCATCTATTCTTCGAAATCAAATATAGTTGTAGCACGACATGGTAACATTGTATCCTCATGATCCTTTAATGTTATTAGATTTAGAAGATAACTAGGTAGGGTAAAAGTAATTTGTGATGATTTTTCAATTTCTTGGTTTATTATTTAGAATGATTTGATTCAACCATCTATTTCAGACCCTTCCCTTTGATAGTCTGTAATAAAAATTATCATTTCATACTTTTTTCATTAATTTTTAATCGTTTTTCATGTAAACATAATTTGGAAATGAGTACCTTCTTGTAAAAATGATTTTTTCCATGATATAAGTGTTATGAAACATATGTTTCAATGGAAAGCTCGACCATATGAATAAATTCATCATCAAGTGGAACAAGTATCTTTGCACTCAACTCTTAAGCTATGTTAATCCCCACTCTCACATGACCTATTGGTTGTTTTTTATTATGTAGAACATTTCCTTGGATATTGTACACAGTACCCCTCACAATAAAATGATGGGTGGGTGTTGATAGATATAATTCAAAACAAATTTCACCCTATAGAATTTTAGTACATGAAAGGTATCAGTGTCTTCCTAATTCAAATTTCATAGAATAAAATTTTGAAAATATTGATTACCTATTTTTAGATAAATATTTGAGGGGAATGGATCACCTCAAATCTGGTGGGGGATTTATTTAACAATTTTTCATGTGTTGTTTCTTCTATTTGATTCCTTCCTATAACATTTTCTAAAAACTCTGTATTCCAATTACGTTTTTTTGATGAGAATATAATATTGATGGAAACACTTCCATTTTGTTATCTTTATCCCACTCTTCATTTATTTTCTCAAAATATGTTCATGGTGACACCCCAAAACTTTCACCTTTGATGGGGCCATACTATTCTAGCCAATTCAAGGCCACTGATAGTAGTTGTTCAATTGGTACAATTGATGCTGATTCTTTTGTCTAAGTCAGATAAAAATATATTAAAATAAAATATCACTATTATTTAATAAAAATTTATTTTTTTATTATTTCATACTTACGCATGATTCCCACTCTTTTTGTGTGATTTAAAATTAGTATCCCCTATTTATTTACACATGACTCATTACATAAAACATTATGTGGGGTGGAAGTGGATTTTTATTTAAATTCATCAATCTGCATATAAATAGAGGAACATATTTTTTTTGTTTCATGTCACATAAAATCATTACCATATATTTAAAATACGTGTCATTTTTTAAGTGAAGTATACCCAATACTTACTTTACAGTAGGGGTATGTTATTTTTTCTTCCTGTTATATTTTCATCTCTCAGTTATTTTTTCATAAATTAATAATTCTTAATCAAAGTGATTAATACGTGTATTATCAAAAAATTTATTTTCAGTGACAATGTACCTAAAAATATGTTTCCTCATGATGACTATTATATGTATCCCATTATTTTTATTTTATCATGTCTACAAACATCTATGGTGGGTATGGGTTTATTTTTTCTTTTGGATCTTCAAGAGGAACTTCATAAGAATTCTCTGAAAGCCTATTCGATCCTTTCAAGTGAGCATTAATATAAATTTCATTTGGGATTAATTTAGAAAATTGGTATCTAAAAGGGATAATTAAGAGTACTTCAACATTTCATTATTATTTTTTTAGTAAATAAAGAAATTATATTATAATTTTATCCTAATGTCTTCCCAATTAAATGTTTTAAGTGCAAAAACAACATTGTTCCATTAATCTATATCAAATGGAACATCCATGTGAGTGGTAAGCCTAATGTAAATACTAAATATAGCCTTGTTGGGGGAAAATAGTTTTACCACATGTATTACATCCAACATTGAATTGGATGACTTTGTTTCTTACCTTAATAATTCATGCAATCATTATCATGCTACAAAACTTCTATTTTTTATAGGTCACTGGTTGTTCACTATCTACCATTTCCTTATCTTCAAAATCATCAATATGTTGTACCTATGGATTGGTAACGCTGACTTGTGCTGAAGGTTGTTGTTCCTATGCATTGAGAGCACCGGTATGTTGAGAAACCTATAGTTTCTCATGATTGGGATAATCTTCATGTGAATTAGTCATTATTTGTATAAGTGGTCCAAAATGTAATTTATATTACATAAATGTAGCATTCAATATATAAAAATATGAGTTAGTGTAATTTATACTACAAAAAATAACAAGATTATTGTTTTTTATAAATGTTTAAGAGATTTTACCCCTTATATCATGTATCCAAATCCCTTCATTGTGGTATCCTCTAAAATATAAGATCCCATCTGTATTAGGACCACTGTAATTTGATTATAATGACCCAATGAATGGGTTATCCTCAGTTGAATTGATATCTAAACCCTCAGTTGTTTTGGTCAATAATAGAACAATTAAACACTTTTGGTTTTCTAGATATAGAACATAAAATACTTTTACTCCCTACAATTCCATTATAAACAGTTTATCTTTGTACAATTCCATACTAAAACTCATTTTCATGAATCACAATTCATCCATTTTAACACAACTCATATTATCAACCAAATTTCATTGAAAATCCACACATGGAATGTTTTATATTTCAACTCCCATATTTGTTTGATGATTCCAAAGTTTTACATATTCACATTAATTGGATTTCTATCCTTAGTACCAAATTCATGCATCACTTCAGCCAAAATTGTAACTCCACTATTCTTTATAGTATTTTATTCATCATGTTAATGTGTATAGAATGTATAACCATTAGTCACATAACCATTATAATATAATACATGCACACTTGGTCCTCTGGCTATCCATTAGAGATTTTCTCAAACTGAATCATATTTTTATTAGACTACTTAAAAATATAGTCTCAAAGCCATCCTATAAACTATTGTCTATGGGTATTTTATATCTAAAATTCATCCCTCTATGGATTCAAATTTATATGAATTTAATTTTGGGTTTAGATATATAGAAAAAAATCTTAACTATTATGAAAAATTAAAGTTGGCCCTGATCCCGATCTGTAATAGTAATTGTGACTACATATATTCTAGAAATTTCTTCACCCACAAGCCACCCAGTGTGAAAATATTTTTTTAGACTAATGGTTTTTACATCATACAGGTAGTCGATTCATAATTCAATGACTTCCTCAACAACTTATCACTCTACAATGAAATCATCTGGATGACTTTGATTTTTGATATACCCTTTTCAAATATTCATATACCATTAAATGAGGTCTATCCATCTATAATGTAAAATACCACATAGTTGAATCTCACTTACAGAGTGAACTGTCATATCATTGAATTTTAGCATGAATAACATCTGAAATTTATAAAATATGAAAAAATTTAGTTTTTAATAGATCACAATTCAACCTGGTCTATAAATTTTCTTCTTATAGCTTTCAAAAATAAATAGATCTTAATAAATATATGATAGACTTTCTTTGGTAAAACGATACATAAAGCAACATGAAATATATCTTTTATCAAAACATGATAGTCATGTGATTTCAAACCCTAATACTTTAAATTATTATTTGACATTATATTCTCACTACACCAAAATTGAAATTTAGCGGATGTTTCTCAGGGGGATTTCCTAAACTACCTATAAAGAAACAAAATTAGTGGTGTTATCTGAAAAAGAACTACAAAATATTTTTCCTTTCATATAAAAGGGACTTCTCCCTCTGATCCCAACCCCACCCCTTCTCTCTCAAGACCCCCGTGCCCTAACCCCTTGAGCTCGAACCCATCTACCCCACACCACCACCTCCCCCAAGTGATCGCCTCCTCCACCCCCCCCCAATCCATCACACCCCCTTTATCCTAGGATCATGAGCCCTCACCACTAGCTCCCTCTCCACAAAACCCTCTATTCCCCCTTCCACCTCAACTCCCCAGTAATAGACCTCCTTTTCATTTCCCCTTAAAACATAAATAGATCCCTCCTTCTCCTCTCACCTTTTCACATTCAGTACCCATCCCAGATGACCCCTTAAAATTTTATGGTTTCAATTTTTAGGTCATTTTATCTCCTATCAGGACCCTCATCTCTATGTATTGGAGGGTTTCCCATAATCTTCTTGGTCCTAGGTATGTGTTTCTATGATTTCACTTTAATTTAGAATATGTCACATTTTTGGCATTTATAAACTTTTTTTCTTCAAATTAGGAATTTTAATGATTTTAATGAATTTAAATATATTTATTAAAAAGTTTTATTAAGAAATTATAATTGATTACTTAGTGGGATTTTATATATTCCCCTTATTGTGTGTATAAACCTAAATAATAACTACATTTTTATCTTATAAAATATTTATAGTGTATTCTGTATAGAAGTAGATCATTTTATTTTTGTTTGAAATTATTTATGAGATTTTATTTATTGGAATATATGTTTAAGAGGTTGATTTTGTTGGGTTTTCCTTATTTTAGTTGTTTTATTGAATTTAATTATTTTTTCTATTTTTAATCACTTTTAATTGATGTGTGAATTTTTCATGTTTTGTTTGGTGTTATACACATATATACAAGAGTGTATGTATCTAAATGTATCTATTTACATATTCACTTGATAATATGTGAATATGTGCATTGGGAGATCTGTACACACACGCAGATATATATATATATATATGAATATTTTTATAATTATAAAGTAATTCTTGAATTTTAAATTTGATTATTGAAATTGGTTTTTCAAGTCAATTTTCAAAGGGAATTTTAAAAAGAATTATAAAGTCATAGTTGGAATTTTAGAGAGGTACATACATGGGATTATATGTTTATATTGATTTTAACAGAGTTTTATGGAAATTTTAATTTATTAGAAATTCATTTTTTTAAAAAAGAATGTGTTTCTCATGACCTTATTTAAGCTGGATAGTGGAAATGTATTGAAATATTTTTTTGTAAAGGGACTTGTTCATCAAATGCTTAATGAAAAATTTTATGTTATCAATTGTTCTTTTTTATTAAACCTCATGAGTTACATAGGGTTCTTGGGTAGTCTAACCTAGATAGGAAGATTTCCTCCACCATTATAAATGATAGTGATGTATTATGTGAGACCCCCTCAATCTAGACATGTGTTAGAACTCTAAATCAACTAATAGGGGGATATAGAATTACTATGTTAACCTAGACTTCATGAACCTATGGAGTTTCTCCCATGATTTATGATTTAAATTAATGATTGTATGGTTTTTATTTTTCTTCTATTTTATTTTATACTATCCATGATTGATTTTACTTTTTTACTTCCATATTTTTAGTAATTATATGACTCTTTTTATAAATATTTGGGTCGTGTTTTTTTCACTTCAATTTACCTCTTTTCCTAAATAGTAATACAAATGTGTTTTGATTTTCTTTAATTATGTGAAGGCATATTATGATATTTATGGATAAAAGATGGATCATATTACTGAGGAACACACCTCTGTATACTAAGTGTTTAGAGGATTTTTTAGATTTTTCAACTTCCAATCGATTCGTTGATGTGAAAATAATATGTCTCTGACCTAAATTTAAACTCAAAAGATGCTTAAAGATACATGATGTTTATGAAAACTAGATATTGAAGTAATTCCTTGCTCAATTTTTTTTTGGTATAGAGAATCGATGGTTAGAAAGTTTAAGAACTAATTACAGTCAACAAAATGAGCTCCCAAATTCATTTACATTGGGAAATTAAATAAAAAAAATTATAAACAAAGCTTTAAATATTAGAAGAAAATATCATTGATATAAAAACATATTAGACCAACCATTTGAGGGTGATACAAATATAAAAATGACCAATGATGATTTTGGGACTATAGGACAACTAGATCAAGATCGTAACATATCATTGGATAATCCTCTTGATTCAATGTTGAAAGATTTAAGAGATACCTTCATTGTGCATAAAAGTTTTTATGATTTAGTTGATGATGTATGTCAAGAGTTGTATGGTGGATATATGAATGATTCAAAACATTCTTTTCTTCTGAAGTGGAATCATATCAAATAATTATGAATAATTAAAAATAAGATGATGTCTATGATATTATAATTATTGTGTGGAAAATTCTAACATATCAGATTTTCAGTGTATTAATTTTTAGTATTATATAGACTATTTTAGGGACTAGTATCTGACATGATGTGTGATTCTAATCTCTGATGTGCCTAGAATAAATAATTGAAATATATTAAATATATTAAATATCTTTCACACACAGTTTTTTTTGAAAAATTTGAATAACTCCCGAACCGGGGCCCTAATCAAAAATTTGGGGGCACTATTGAGTTCATAATATAGGCTTTAACCTAGGTTCTACATAAACTTGTTCAGTGCAGGTCTTTTGTAGAAAATTCATTATAGGTGCGTAAATAATGAAAATAATTAAATAAACACTTTCATTTCTAATTCTTGACACAATGATTGACATTTCTGTAAATACACTATTGTGGATAAATCCCATGGTTAGCCACATAACCCTAGAACCATTGGAGATCCATTAGAGAGATCTTTTGAGGATCTATCTCAAACGAACAGTGATCAGATCGTTGATCAATGATCAATGCACAACATAATAGAATTATTTATCCAATGATCATAGTGTTTCTCCATTCTTCATCAGAGAATGATCAAGATGAAGGTAGGGTGGTTTTTTGAATTGTTTCCTTTCCCCATTATTGATTCATATGAGGAACACAGATCAATCGGCCAATAGATTGATATGTAGATCATGTATAATTGTGGGATGAGTTTAGTAAAGGGTGATTTTAGGATATTTTATTTAGATTATTTATTTCTTTGTTTTTGTTATAAAGGAAATTAATAAATATTCACATGAACATTGATCATGGATTGTTCATTACATTTGTTCTTATTCTTTTCTCTCCCTCGGTTCTTCATTCACTGTGGGCGTTCATCATTTGTCATGAGGATCAAAAATATCCCAATAAATTGATCTTTACGCACTTGTTTCATGGTACAATAGTCTGATATCAAATATCTAGGATCATCATGAAATGAAGGTGATGCGATGATGGAATTAGTGGTTAATCAGACGATGTTGGATACTGAATTTCTCATTCTTTGACGTTCTTCAGTGTGCAATAAAGAATGATGTGTAGATCCATTTTTTGAGTGGATTTGAGCATGATTTTATATAGATTAGTGTTTTAAAGATACATATGAACCCCAATATACATTGATTGGAAAGGGAAGAGGCTCCGGTGAGGTTTGAGATGATGTGGAGTGAATCTGGAAAATTGCGAGCAATGCAGCTTATAATCTGACGTTACATGATGTATGGGCCCCTCTATCTCCAATGCTAGAGTATAAGCTAGATTTATGTATCACAATTCATATACCCACTGGGGCATACCAGGTGACCACTTCCATTTGAAACAATGTATACTTTGGAAATTACATGGACATGGGAAAAAGTACACGACCAGATAGCATGTCGTGTACATATATAGAGACACGGCTTGGCATAAACATGTTAGTACATGGACACAACCTCTATACAAAGAAACAACTAGGAAACATGAGTAGGACACCATTTGTATCTATATGTTTTTTACTTCTTCTACAAGCTATGTATTTGGAGACTACATGTCGTGTGAGGCTCTTCTACATAGTCAGTCAAGGGGATAGTTGGACACACTATGTACACCCTAGTACATGTTGTGTACCCCATTAAAGAGTAATTTTGGCTTTTTATTTTCTTATATTGGAGTAGTATAGGTTGAGTGGGTTCCCTTGGTTCTTTACCTTGAGAGTATAATGAGGAATTACATCCATTTCATAGGATCGTGATCCCCTATAGAGGCCAAGTCTCAGATAGAGTTGTGGAGTCCCTCTGTGAGACTAGATTGTGATCATATATCAACTTTAATCCCTAGGTGGAGTTTGTGGAATCAATGTGACCTACCTGAGTATTTAATTGATCATCCATCATTCATGCATTATCTATAGTTTTGGTTGTGACATTGATATACGATCCCCTATATAGCAGGTTGATCCAGATTAGGTTTGTGGTGTAACCCAATGGTTATCGACATGACACCCTATCTGTGTATTAGTTTCATCATATACTAGTGATATTTCTTGGGTGGGGACTAAATATCTTAACCTCTTCATCAATTTTTTTCAATTATACCATGTCTTGTGGAGTGTTTTCTTCCAGAACAAGTATTTCTTCAAGAAGAATCACATGGATAGTATTTGGTTATGACCACCTGGTGGTGTGGTGTCTTTCATGAGTATATTTGGGTAATTTATATCATACATTGATTATTATATCATGCATTGATCTGAGTATTCCTGGTGGTTCATATTGAGTGTTTTTAGGTTGTGCTGCTGAGTATTGTTATACTCACCCCTTCATGGGATTTTCCTACACGTGTCGTGTCTAATGCATATGATGACTCTTTTTATGTTGTTCTGGGAGGACATGGATTTGGTGGAGTATAGTTGGATCTTGATAGACCGAGGTGTTTTGGGGGGATATTTCCGTTGAATTTATTCCTTTACCATGGTTTAGGTTGGGCTTTTTACTATTTTTTTTGGTCTTGTATTTAGCTTCTTTTTTCGATTTAAGTACGTGTTCTCCTTTATATAGTGAGATCTTAGATGTATTCATACATTATTTCATTTTTTAAATTTCATAATTGTGTGGGAATAGAGATGAATTTTTGTATGTACATGTAATTTATGATAATGCCTCCCATTTGTGGGATATTCCTACTCGGTGTTGGTCTCCAGCCTCTAGCCTGTTAGAGGTGGGTTTTGGGTAGTCATGTGTTAGACCTCAATAGGTCGGGTTGTGATAGAGTGTTATTAGAGCTCAGTTCTACTATATGACTGGAGTTAGTGAGATTGGTTTGGGGAGACATTGTTTTTTTGTTTCAAGTTTGTATTTTTGTACATGAAATCCAGTGTTTGGGTGGTGTCCGATATTTCCATACACCATGACTTGGATCTCCTACTTTTTGAATAGGTACATGTAAACATTGTTTTCATGAAATTTTTTTGGTAAACACGTCATATAGGAATGGTAGTGTCTTACATATCCTTCCTGAGTCAACTCCCTAGATAAACTCATTTGGTCATGGTATATCTTGTTTTAATTTCATGATTCCTCTATACCAACAGCCAGCCAGGATTCACCCACTTGATCATGAGGATGATCTGCCAAGTGATGAGGCATCGGAATAGAGTAGTTTTCTCTAGATAGAACTTATGGGTGTTTTACCATCTGTATCCCTACATTTTGAGTAGTAGATATCTCTAGAAATACCTTATTAGGATGCATGCAGGTTAAGTGAATTCCAAAAGTTCCAAAGGAAATGACGTCCCATGTTTTGAGGTGAGACAGACCCCTAGGTGGCTGAGGTCTGGTTGGACGTAGTCACTCACGTTTTCTACATTGTGAAGATTCCAACAGATCAGATGGTATTACTCCTAGAAAGTATTATCAAGGGATCAAATGGGTGATGGTGGAGCTTCATGAATCAATCACACTAAAAGATATCGGTATCCTAGATAGACCTTGTGTGTCTCTCTAGATATAAGTTATATCTAGACATGTCGTGGTCGGTACATATACACGATCTTCTATATCTATTGTTGGGTAGTATGACCATGGAGGAGAACTCGGTGAGGTTTACTGATATCTTTTCATACTCCTTGGATATGGTACAGGACCAGCTCTTTAGATTTTAGTCCTTTTAGTAGGGCTTGAGCTCATACACTAGGGATTCAGTGGTATCTTTTTTCATTTCCAACTATGTTGTAGTTATTGAACCAGCCTTGTTAGTGGAGAGCTTTCTGGGAGAAGAGACACTAGTAGTAGGAGCTAGCATTGGGAACTAGTAGCTGAGACCTCTATTGTAGGTATCCAATGGCATTCACATGGATAAAATTGTGTCATAAACTTCATGAGGTGATATTAGGACACATATCTAGTGGTGGAGGGGTTTGAGGGTGTATCGAATTAATCGAGAGACATTCATTTTTTCTCCTATGATGGGTAGGTACATGTGGCTCGAGATTGTTAGACTCGTTGTATAGATGATTATGAGACAGTTTAGGGACCACCAAGGTATAAATATGGGCAGAATCTCGGTAGTTCTCTTGGAGGTGGATGTGGTAAAGGGAACGACAGGGAAGCAAGATGTAGTCAATGATTTGACATTTTACAACTACCACCAATAGGTGGTCCATGCCATGATTAGGGAGCTGGTGCACTAGGAAGAGACCATATATAGTATATGAAATCTAATGACCTTGAGGCTCTAATAATGATTCAAGGTAGAATCTACTTCTTTTAAACTTTAGCTAAAAAAATTATAGACCCTAGTTCTAGCCATTCCTTTTGTGACAGTTTATTGGTTCAAAACATAGATATTCTGGTTGAGCCATTGGCTCAACCATTTCAGTTCAATACTTTGACAAGTGGTGACTCTATGTTTAAAATCTTGTACCGAAGTGTGACCTGACACTTGGAGATAGCAGTTTTGTATTGCATGTCTTTGTTAAAGTAATGATTCCTTATGATTTCATCTTAGGTATGGATTGTAAATCCAAAGTTCAGGCATAGATTGACTATTTTAGGTGGAGTATGTGGTGTTTTCGTAGTGATTGAATGATGTTTTCCTTTGTGGGGGAAAAATAGACCTTGGCGGATCAGGATGAACTCATGCATAGGATATTGTAGCCAATTACTCACCAGTTGGGTAGCATGGCACTTGGAGAAGTGGATTCTTTAGGCTATTAGTTTCTTTTAGTGGTGTTGGAGTATAATAACGTATTTCCTAAGGACGTACCAAGTTTACCTCTTTACTGATAGGTAGAATTCTACGTCAACTTGCATTCCAGGATGTCACCAATATATACACCAACATATCGGATGGATCCTATTGAGCTATGGGAGCTGAGGATGTAGATGGAGGCCATGTATGATAAAGGTTTTGTGATTCTTAGTGTCCCCCCTGGGTAGCCCTAGTGTTTCTTTCCATGAATTCAGACAAGATCATGGGGTTATGTGTGGATTGCTAGTGCTTAAACCAGGTGATATTAAAGAATAAGTATCCCCCATAAAGGATCAAAGACATCTTTGATCAGTTGAGAGGGTTGTGGTGGTTCTTAAAGATTCACCTCAGGTGAGGCAATCACCAATTGAAAGTATGAGATGAGGATATACCGAAGAAGAACTTCATATGTCCATATAGTCACCATGATTACTTGGTGATGTTTTTCATCATGATGAACTCCCCAGTGGTGTTCATAAGACTCATGAACTAGATCTTTTATCATTTCGTAGACTAGTTCATGGAAGTATTCATCGATGAAATCCTAGTGTATTTGGGGTACAAGGAGGAGTACACATGAAACTTGAGGATGGTTCTAGACACACTACGAGAGTAAAGGATTTATGGGAAACTCTCAAAATTTCATTTTTTCATTTGAGATGTCCATATTTTTTGACATTTCATCTCAGAGACTGGAGTAACATTGATCCTAGTGAATTTTGAGACAGTGTTTTGATGGGAGCCACCAAAGAGTTTTATAGAGGTGAGGAGTTTCCTTGGGTTGGTAGGGTACTATCAGAGGTTTGTTCCCAACTTCACTAGAGTGGAATAACCCTTGATAGCCTTGAATAAGAATGGGAATCCTTTCATGTGGATGGAAAGGTGTTGGAGTTTCTTTCAGGATTTGAGACAAAGGTTGATGAACACTCCCATCTTGAGGTTTCCATAGGAGGGCGTCTAGTATGTAGTGGTTTTCATTTCATAAGGGACTGGACATGGTTGTGTTCTGATGAAGAGGTAAGCAGTTATTTCCTATGGTTCCTGCCATTTGAGACCAAAGGAAAATAACTACTTGTCCCTTGATCTTGATTTAGCTGTGGTAGTATTCTATTTGAAGGATTTTTTACACTACCTGATGGGTGGTCGATTTATCATTTACTATGACCAATATAGTCTCAAGTATATATTCTCTTAGAATGATCTAAACTTGAGACAAATGTGATGGCTAGAGTTCCTCCAGAATTATGACTTCAGAATTTTCTATAATCTTGGGAAGGGGAATGTGGTGGAAGACTCTCTCGGTAGTATATCTTGTTCTCTGTTGTTAGACAAGGAATTAGATCAGTTATCCATGTTTAAGTTGTCACTAATGAACAAGGATAATTCTTCATATCATTAGTCAACGGTAATTACACCACTACATTAATAGAATATCAAAGTTTATCAGTGTATAGATACAACCTATGAGACCTTGTGTACTCAGATATCGAATGGATACACTTTTAATGGATATTTCAAGGTGGGGAGCATGATATCCTTTTCAAAGGTTGGATGATAACACATTTGATGTTAGAGGAGGAGGTGTTCTAGAAGTTTCATACATCCACTTTGGTTGTATATACATGTGTGTAAATGATGTACCAGGATGTTTGATGTTAGTTTTGGGGGTCAGGAATGAAGAAGGGAGTTATAGAGTTTGTCTTTAGATTCCCCACTTGTAAGCAGGTGAAGGCTGAGAAACAAGTTTCGACAGGTTTTTCACAACCCATTGAGGTTCTATATGTAAGTGGGATGGAATATATATGGAATTAATTAAGGGGTTTCCGCATACATCCAGGGGACATGATTCTGTCTGGGTGGTCATAGACTGACTCACCAAGTCGGCCAACATCCAAGCTATTTGAGAGCAGAGTTTATTAGGGATATTGGGACACTTCTATGTGTAAAATATAGTCCAACTCCAAGTGGTTGCAAAAATTATAGTTTCTAACTGGGATTTTCTCTTCACATCCTAGTAGTGGAAGGAATTACATAAGCATTTTGGGACACAGTTATGCTTAATCATGATGTTCCACCCACAAACTAGTTCTGAAATTGAGCGGACCATTTAGGTTTAGGAGGAAATGTTGCGAGCTTTCATGTTAGAATTTGGTTGAAGTATGTAGGATAACTTACCCTTGGTAGAGTTTTCCTACAGAAACATATACTATTAAATCATTAGTATGGAACTATTCAAGGATTTTTATGGGAGAACATATAGGTCACCACTTTGTTAGACTTATCTAAGTGAGTCAGCACTCATGGGATCAGAGTTGTGATAGCTACTAAAGAGAAGGTGTAGATCCTCATGGAGTGGATTAGGACTACACAAAGACATCATAAGACTTATGAGGATAAAAAATAGAGACCTTTGGAGTTTTAGGAGGGAGACCATGTGTTACGGAGAGTCTCACCTCAAGGTTGAATATGGAGATTTTTCTATGGTGGAAAGTTATCTCTATGATTCATTGGTCCCATTCAGATACTACTTAGAGTGGGAAATGTGGTGTACAACTTAGCTATACTTCCACAATTGGATTGGTTACATGATGTCTTCACCATGTTGTAGATGAGGAGGTATGTGCATGACCTATCACACGTTATTGACTAGGGAAATATGGAAGTTGATAATATAGATACTTTTTTAGAGTACCTAGTTGAGATTGATGATTGACTGGAGAGGATCCATCATGTGTGTTTGATTCCCTTTGTGCATGTGAGGTGGCAACATGAGAATCTTTATGAGAGGACATAGGAGTGGGAGAATCAGATTTGTGCTCATTACCCACACCTCTTTATGTAGAAAATGTTTGGCATTTTCAGGATGTAATGTCCTATGGTGGAGAGAATTTAATATCTCTTATTTTCTATGTATTTTTTTAGATAATATATGGAATATTTTAAAGACTAATAATTTAGATAGTATATGATTCTGAGGCCCATTGTTCCCAAAATAACTGTTTGAAATATATTAAACATATTAAATAGCACGTGTGCATTGTTTTCATAAAAAAGTGGAATAGTTCCCATACATGGCCCATATCAGAAATCTGAGTGCACCTGTGAGTTCAAAATATGGGTTTTCACCTAGGTGGGAAATAAAATTGGTTGTCATGGGATGTTTTTAGAAAAGGAATTAGGGGAACATGAATGAATTAAATAATTAGATAAATTATTTTATTTCTAATTATTGATGCAATGATTTTTATCTCTTTAAATAGACTATTATAGATAAATCCCAACATTAACTGCATAACTATGGAACCATTGGAGATCCATTAAAGAGAAATTTAGAGAATTTTTCTAAGACGAATGGTGAGGGGGTAGTGGATTGAAGATCAACACATAATAGAATCCAAGGATGTCATCGATGATCACAACACAGCTCCATTCTTCATCAATGATCGATCTAAATCGAGGTAGGGAGGTTTTTTGAATTGTGTCCTTTCCACATTCATGATTCCAATGAAGAAAATCGACCAGTCAACTAACAGATTGATTTATGGATCATGCATATTTGTGGTATCAGTTCATTGTGGGGTGATATTTTGGAGAATTGATTTGGATTATTTATTTCCTTGTTGTTATTCTCATGGAAATGAATTTTGATCGATATAAATATCGATCGATGTCCATTCCTCTCATTTTTTATTCTGCATTTTCTCTCCCCCGGTTTTTAATTAACCATGGGAATTCTTTGTTTGGACCAGGTTTTGAAAATATCCTGATCAATTAATCACCAATATCATTGATCTGGGATTGGTACGACAATACAATGGGGCAATTATGCAAGTGGAAGTGAATCAAATGATTGTGGATACCTGATTTCTCATTCTTCAATTTTCTTTGGCATACAACAAATAAAGACATGTAGATCCACTTTTTAGTGGATTTGAGCCCAATTTTCCATAGATCTATATCGGAAAGCTCTGAATGGACACTTATCATTAGGTTCCGGCAAGGGAGGAGGCTCTGATGAGGCACCAGATGACATGGATTAGATCTATAAAATCATGACCAACACGGTGTGTAATCTGGTGTTACATGCCATGTGGGGACCCTTGGATATTACAATGGGGGTTCGGTTATAGATAAGTATCACATACCATGTAACCCCTAGGACATGTCATGTGACCTTCTCATGTGACTCAACATAAACATCAGAAAGTACATAAAAATGAGAAAATTTACATGGCTAGGTGGAGAACCGCGTACTTGTACATAGATATGGCTTTACATAAATGGGACGGTACACAAACACAATCATGGTATACACACAAGTTGAGGAAACATGGGTAGGATACCGTGTGTCTCTACACACCATGTACTTCTTCTACTCATCATGTATTTGAAGACAACATGTCTTGTGAGGCTCTTCCACATGGTCAGTCAAAGGGGTAGCTAGAAACACCGCTCAATCCCTATTAAACATCGTGTACCCTCTTAAAGAGTAATTTTAGAACATTATTTTCTTTTTTTGGAACATTATAAGTTTAACGGGTTCTATTGGTCCTTTCCCTCAAGGGTATAGTTCATCATTTCATCAATATTACATGATCTTTATCCCCTACAGAGGTCGAGTCTCAGATAGAGTTGTTGGGTCCCACTATGTGACTAGAGTGAGATCCTCTCTCAACTTTGTTCCATAGGTGGAGTTTATTGAATCAGTACGACCTCCCTAAGTAGGGTTTTGATCCTCTATCTAGTAGGACATATCGGTAGGGTTGGTGGTATTGTTGAAATACAATCCCCTAAGTAGCGTGTTGATCCAGATTGGGTTTGTGGTGTTCCCCAATGGTTCTGGGCATGACCCCTTTTTGGGTATCAGTGTCTCCTTAGAACAATGAGATTTCTTGGTTGGGGCCCAATGATATAGTCATCTTTTTCGAGTGTCTTTGATGGTAGCACAGATCATGGAGCTGGTTCCCCCGAAACAAGTGTTGATTTAAGAAGAATCCTATGGCTGGTAGTTGGTTATGACCACCTAGTGGCATAGTGTATTTTATGGGTAATTTTGGGTAATTTCTATCATGAATTGATTGTTATAAATTTTAATGAACTTAATTTACTTATTTCATTATGTTGAGTGTATTTGGGGTGTCATACTGAGTATTGTTATACTCAACCCTGTATGGGGTTTTCCAACATGTTTCACTTCTTAAGAAAACGATATCCATTTTGATGGTGTCCTAGGAGTATAGGGACCATGTGAAACATATTAGAAGCATGAACGAATGAGGTGTTATTCTGGGATCTTTCCTTTGACTTTAGTCGTCACCCTTGGATTAGTTTGTGTTGTTTACAATTTTTGGTTAGTCTTGTATTTAGTCCCTTTTTTCAATTTCAGCACTTAACTTTCATACTATGTTTTGGGATATTATATGTATGGATGCATTATTTCATTTGTTTTACATTTTACTATTGTGTGGGCTTGGATATGTGTTTGTGTGTATAGGTACTTTAGGATAATGTCTCCCATTTGTATGATTTTTCTACTTAGCATTGGTCGCCATCCCTTGGTCTATAAGAGGCGGGCATGGGGTAGTCACAGGTTGAACCATAGTGGGTCGGGTCATGAAACACATTTACTAAACCTAATATCCTTATATAGTTTTATTATTCATGTAATTAAACATCACAGAGCACATAAAGTGGGATTCTATATATAATAATAATGATGGGTTAATTAATCATCTAAAAGATTCAAAATCATGGAAGACATTTCATTCTTTACAACCAAATTACTTATCTGATACCTGGAATGTGCGATTGAGTTTGTATGTTGATGGATTAAAATCATTTTGTACATTTTATTATTATTTATAGCATTTGGTCGATTTTGATCCCATACAATCAACATATGTGTTTGTGTGTGGAACAAATGTCTTTTATCATTTTGATGATTATTCTTGAAAAAAATGGAAGAAAATGATATTGATGTATACTTGATACCTCTAATTGAAAAATTAAAAGGGTTATGAGAAATATTATTGAAACATATGATGCATATTCTAGAATAATGTTCAAAATGCACACTCCTCTAATGTGGAACATTAGTGAATTCCATGGAATTGGAACTTAACTGGTTAAAACACTTAAATGGGTTTGGATTTTCTTGTTTATAACTTTGATTTTGAGCCTAAATGACCACCTTATAGTAAAAAATTGTTCTTATTATGTCATCAAATATTTTTTGATGCAACATATAGATTTTAGTTGAACAACTCAAAATTCAATGTGTCTATTGATCATAGACCACCTCAAATTGTATTGATAGGTTCTGAAATATTGGGACAACTAGTAAATATTGATACATAATTTGGGATGGTTTATCATTTGAATGATAGTGGGAACTAAGTTTTAAGGGAATCATCAATTGAAATCAAAATGAAACAATAGAAGAAAAAAATGTATTCCTTAAACTTCTTTATTGGGAATTGAATTTCTTTCCACATAATATTAATGTTATGAATATTGAGAATAATGTTTGTGAAAATTTGATATTCACATTACTTAATGAGTGTGGAAAATTTGAGTACCATATCAATTCATAGAAAGACTTACAAAAAATAATATAAATCACGATCAATGTCCAGATGGGAATTGAAAGTATGCTCCGTAAATTTTTACAATTAAAAATATGGATAATGATAAATTCCTTTGAACATTAAAACATTTGAAAGTATCTTAGGGGTATTAACATAACATATCAAGGTGGGTCAACTTAAATCATCATAGGTCACATGTATTTGAATTTAATTATTCAACTATTTTGTTACAACTATTACTAAAATTGTTAATGCATGCATTATTACCTGAAAATGTTACTGTAATTGTACTCCAATTTTCCAAATACTTCAGAAAACCATGTGAAAAAACTCTATAAATAGCTGAGATTTCCAACATTAGAGATAGATTTTTACTAACACTTTGTGTAATGGAGATGATCTTTCCTCCATTATTTTGTACTATCATCATGAATTTAACAACACATTTGGTTAAGAAAACTAAAGTAGTAGGTCCCTTATATTATCAATAGATGTATTCAATTGAGAGGTACTTTATTAACATGTTTTTCATATTTTTTAAATAATTATTGGAACTTCATTAAATACATAATTTTGTTTTATTTATTTTATTTCACATATACCATGATCATTTAAAATCATACATAAAAATAATTCTCAACCTAAAGGCTCTATTTCTATAAGATATTTAGAAAATGAGTGTATTGCCTTTTTTCTAGATAATTTGACAATATTTACAGAGTATTTAATCAATTTAGATGTGTTGATAACATATCAACTCAATCTCAAGTACATGGAAACTCAAATATCATTATTACTATGGGATGATTAATTGTGAGGGTCTCAAATAATACACTAAAAAATGGAATTATTATAGGTACTTAGATTTGTGCTACTGAATAGTGAAATTATGGATCCATGTATTGATTATATCAGGATACAGAAAAAGAGATAATTCAGATTTCAAACATGAAATGAGAAAGATATAACAAAATCTATTAATATAGAGATTGTAGAATGGTTTTCACATTGTGTAAGTTCATAAATATTAAAATCAATATAGAATTTGATTAAATCGTATATTTTTTATGTCTAATAATGTAAATTGCATTTTTCAGATCATGAATACTGATACTCGGGATGATTTGTTAGAAGATTTTATGTTTTTGGCTCACAACCCTCTAAAATAGTCCAAATGGTTCGATGCTTATAATGTGAATGGTTTCGAAATGTATACAGTCGATTGTCCAGAGGGTCAAAAAACACATAATAGTGGTATATTTGTAGTTGAAAATTTGGGATACTATGGATAGATGAATAATATTATCAAATTAAATATCCATGGTCATTTTTTAGTTGTTTTATTAAAATTAAAGTAATGAGATATTACAAGGGGTATTAAAAGATATTCCTTGATATTTTCTTCTATGAGCTTCTCTTGCTTGATGAATGTTGGTGACCATGAATTACATGATCCGTATATATTCTCATCATAAGTGAAAATGTAATATTATGTGGATGATGTTGTGGATTAATGGTGGAGTATAACTATTCTAATATAATAATGAGACTTATATGATATGGGTGTGATGATGTATAATTTGGACCACACATATTAATCCCTATCAACTGAAGTAAACTGTCTTATTTTTCCATCATGGTATTGATAATATTATTCTAACAAGGATGGATGGAGTCAATAAAGTAATGATTGAGTATGATAATAACATTATTGAAGGAAAAAACATTGTATGTGAAGTTATCCATTAATTTATCAACCACCTATGTCATATATTATTCCTTTCAATTAGTATAGGTCTATTATCATATTTTAGTTGACATTTATGAATGATTTGTTTAATTTTGACAAACTAGATTTTATATTTGTTTTTATGTGTAGTAATTCATATCAAACCTATCTATATATTTTTTAGTATTGTACATCTGTTATAATTTATAAATTTATATTTATGCATGAATTTTCCAAAATAGATGTTTGGAAGTTATTTTTATATCTTTAAATGAAAATACTTCCAAGGAATTATTGTTTCCCTATCCCATTTGATTGTTATGGGGTCCCCACAGATGATGACATAGGATTATTTGGCTAGATTCTAGTCTATTTGTTGGCTAAGTTGGTTACCCTTCATCTTATATATTTAGATTGGATGTAAATTCCTCAATATTGAAAGAATGAATTATTTTATTCATAGATATAGTTAATTTTAATACATTATGAACCAATTTAATGAAATTAGTTAACTAAATTCAAATATTTAAAAAATGAATCTCTTTATACAGATGAAATATGTGATGGTCGTTGCTCTGTTGAAATTATTAGTTGATTTATATCAGAAAAAAATGGTACGTTTCCACAGTTATACTGCATCAATTAATGGGTTGAGTGAGTAGGTAAATAACACCACTTCATAATAATTTAGTACAAAACAATTATTGGATTAAATTATAAATTTAAATATATAACACTATTTAATTTTCAAGAAAATTATCATGTAGGTGTTGGTACAAGGGAGTAGAGATGGAGACATAGATGGTTCCAGTCTTTGTTTGTTAGGTAGTGATGGGGTCTGAATTTGGATTTGGTTATGGTGATGTGTTACTAAACTGATGATTGTCTAACACAAAGATATGGTGATTGAGAACCCATGTAGTGGTTTTAGGTAGGGGATATCTTTGTTTCTCCTCACATTAAGTGTTTTATTATGGTTAAGGATTCATTTTATTTTCTATTACGATTTAATTATGATTATTTAATATTTCTAACTTATCTATGTTTTGAATTTTATTATTTATGTTGAAACTTTCTATTTGAAAATGTGATTTTTAAAATCTTAATCATGGTCTTAAGAATCATTAGAAATGAATCTTAAATTCCAGTTTTATGGAAATTTTCAAATTTAAATAAATAAGTTTTGTTTTAATTAGAAAATTGGATTGAGGATTTATATATTTTTAATATTGGTTTGTTTAGTAGTTGTTTCATTCTGATTTTAATAATTTTTTTAATTTAAACTCTATTTATAGTTGATATGTTATGGTCCATTTATCGAAAGGTGTCTATTATATTACTATCAGTTGGACTTATATTTATTTTTTATCTATGTTACTTCATTATTAATATTTTCCGTATATTTCATTTCTTGTGTGACTTTCTCTATAAGATTGGGATGTGATCACATTGTCCAAATAGTAAACTTGGACCACCTAGCTTGCAAAACCATTTGATGGTGGTTCCTTGGTCTAAGAAGTTTCAGTTTCCCATTTTATTCATTGTTTGGATGCAGGTATTTAATGTTAAAAGTAAATTTTATTTTCTTTTATAAATCTGATTTTTGAATGTTTAATTTGTTCTAAGTGGAATTTAAAGAGGAAATAGTTATATATAAAATGTGTTTTAAAATGGTACATCGAAAAAAAAGTGGTTTTTTAAGAATTTTTGATAGGATTTCTCAAAGTCTTTAAAATTAGTACGATGAAATATAGTTCCATTGTTTAAATGGATTTGACCTAGATTACAAAGGAAAAAAAATGTGCTTTATTGACCTAGTTTTCGTATGTTTGAACTTATATGGGTGATTCCATAGATTTTCAAATTCTTGTGTTATTTTTTATTTTGGTTCACTAGTTTCTATGTTTGTGAATGATGATGCACATTGTAAATATATACTTGTGATACATTTTCTAATGTGAATAATTTTGGGTTGGTAAGTAGTTTCATTTTTATTTTGATTAGGTTTTAATCAGAACTCTATTAATATTTGGTTTTTTATCATTAATTAATAGTTTATTTAATTTTTTAAATATATATGATTTTATTTTTTTATGAGGCTTTATTTTCTACATGTTTTTTATTTTTTTAACTGCAATATATAGAGATAGTTTATACCATTATTATATATGGTAAAAAAAATAATGATGGCTTTAATGACCATGAAATACTCATTATTTCTAAGAGGACAAACCACCACGAAAAATATGTCGTTACATTTTTTTCCAACGCTTCCCAGAAACCGCCTCTAAATTTCGAAAACAGACCTAATTTTAATGCTGAATCCAATATTTGTGGAGATTTTATAAACCAACACCAAATTAAAAAAACTAACCACCATTATACCCCGATTATGTAGTAGGGTCTTGAAATTTAATGAATACCCCTCTATAACCATTATATAATTCAGAAAGGTGAAAAACAAATATTTATTTTCTTGTAAATATTTTAAGTAGCTTGTATTTTTTCACCCATTACCAGTGCTAACTCTTCATGTATTCCCATGTCAATCATTTCTGACCAATACTTTACGCTATATTTTTTTTCTGGGTGTATTAATAACATGCCAATGACACTATCACATACATTTTTTTTTTAACATGTATAACATCAAGAAAATATTTAATGAACAAAAAATTCCAAAATGGTAATTAAAAAAATTATATACTTTACCATCTCGTTTTTTAAGGTTTTACAAAAATGGTTTACCAAAATTATTGTCTATACATTTTACTCTCTGATATAGTTGATCACTTGTTAGTAGAGATGGTGTTATATGCTCTTCTAAACTCCCATCCTCTTACAATTTTTTCATACTATTAGCATCCATTTATTTCCAATTCATATAATAACTATTTGATTCTTTAATATTAATATTTAAGAAAATTAATAATGTGTAAAAACCATTTTATATAAAATGATTATATTATGATTAAATTATTATTGTAAGGAAAGATTATTTATGTTTATGAATTTAAAGTCATAAATTGGTTTATTAACGATTAATATTTTACTAAATTGGGTTATCATTAATCTTATATATATTATATGAACCTAATATACCATATATATTACTAATTTGGTCCCCAAGAGAGACCAATACCCTATAATAATTGTACTAATGGATGTTCAATATATGTCCTTTAATATGAAGAATTGAAACTAGCTATTTATATCAATTCTTGATAACTATATTTATACAACTTCAAATTGGCCATATTTAAAATTTTCTAAATCAATGTTTGGAACAATATACTCTCAATAATTGGGTTTCCTAAAAAGAAATGAATATTAATATACAATACTATAATGGTCACATAAAAATAAACAAGGTAATGACTTGTTTTAAAAAGATGTTGTGGTTTTAATCTATGGGAGTTGGAGGGATACATAGAAGAAAATGTATATAATTGTTTGATTTTAATCAATTGGAGTGGTAGGGATACCTAGAACATGGAATAGATTAATATATTTTCACCACAAAAATAATTCCTACTTATCATTTATAGTAACCACCTTACACGATAAGTTTGTAGCGTTTTTGCGGTGCACAGCTAGGATATCCATGAAATCGAAGTGAGAAATATAGATGAATGAGTGAAAATTAATGTGAAAGAAAGGGAGAAGGTGAACCAAAAATGGATCAAAACAAAATAGATTGGGTGTAACATGGGTTCAAGAGGGATACTTGGAATTTGGATCTGATTACAAGTTTTGCACCACACAAATTATGCCTACATGTCATTTATAGTCACCACCTTACATGACAAGTGGGAAGTGTTTTGACAGTGCAAAACTAGAATCTCTATGACATCAGAGTGACAAATAATGATGATGAGTGAAAATGAACATGAAGATGAGGGAGAGGTTGAATAAACAATGGCTCAGAGAAAGAGAGATTATACAGAGAATCAATGAGGTAGATTGATGATGACAAAAATCACTTACTCCCACACCGTTCAAACCATTTATAAAAATTTAAAACAAACAAAGATGTTGGAGGGGGATAAATAGATCACAAGTGAATAAATACTTTGATTTTAATATATCATTATAATTTCAAGAAAAAAATAGATATACTTTAATCTAAAATATATATATTACTACAAAATTTTATAATTTAAAAATTATTTGAACAGTGAAATGATCGTAATTTTAATTTCAATTCATCTTTTTTTAATGTGAAATTTATTAAAAAAAATAAGAAACAATAGTAATTTATCTCCATCTTTTTTGGTGACAATTTTTATAAGAAAAGAAAAGAAAAGCTTTGGGAATATGAAAAAAATAACTATTATTAAAAATATAGTTTTCCGATACTGAATTATTCCAAATGTAAAAATATTATAATTTTAAATTGAATATTTTATTTTTAAATAAATATATAGTTATTATTATTATATTATATATATATAACATTTAAATAAATATAAATATATTTATTTGTAAATACATTTATATAATTATATATATATTTATAAATATATTTATTTATTTAGAATTATATAAATATTGGATCATAAATAAATATATATATATATAACTGATATATATATATATTAATATATTAACTATATATATATAAATAAATTTACAATTGTTTATTATTATTCTTTAAAAATTAAAGTGAAGAAATATTTATATATACATAATCCAAGTTATCAATTAATGTTTATAAAAACAATTTATAAATTAATCATAAAATTTATTATTTTAAAATTATTAATTTAATATAATAAAAAATATTAATTAAAAAATATTAGTTAAAAATAATTATTAATTCAAAATTAATATTATTTCAAAATTATTAATTGAAAAATAAATTTTTATTGTAATGGCCTGAGACCCGCACTTCCATATTCGATGCTAAAAATGTAATCATCACATTTCTAAATTCTATAATGATAAATGTAACCCCACTTTGTCCATCAAAACTTAAAATGTTAAATGGAAATATTGAATCACTTACATACCCAAGCACATTTTAGGATTAGAGTTTTAGAGAAGTAGGAAAAAAATATACATATCTTAGAAAAATAAACTATTGGCCAATAAAAATCTATATCATCTCCCAAAATTTATTCATGTCCAACACCCTTCTTAGACATATCCTGCTTAAAATATTTATTCATAACCTAAGTAAATGAATCAAAAGAAAGGGTTAGCTCAGATACTCAGTAAGGGTAAATATATGAGATATCAAAGATTACATAAGCATAACATGAGAATAAGGGTATATGAATTTAAAATTTGAGAATTATACCCTATGTATCAAAATAATAATCATGAGTCAAGAATCATAAAAAAAGAACATAATAAATGATAGAATAAAATAAGACATGGAATTGTTAAAAACGCATAAACATATAACTTTCTGAACAAGTATAGAAAGAAACACATTCACTCATTAATGCAAGGACATGAAATTAGTCCATTTAATAAACTTATGGACATGTAAACAATTCCATGCATAGTCTTATGGATATGAAAGTTGGGTCCATAAATAAACTTATGTACATGAGAACTAGGTCCACACATCTAATTGTGAACATTAAATCAGGTTCGCTCAAAACATATTTACCACAGATTTTATCTATATTTACCCAATGAATTAGAGAAAGATAGATGTCTAACCCATCACCAAATGAAACTCATAAATATGTGTTACATAATAACATAAATCATTCATTATATTAGAACACATGAAAAGAAATTGGTTTTATAAACAGTTCATCATATCACATCTCTTAAAGAAGTAATAGGATTCATAAATATTCGTAAATCATAAACATAAAGCATATATAGAAATAGTATGGATGGAATACTTGAATAATATATCTAGTAGGACATAGATATCTTCAAATAATGTTTCCATAGATGGAAAATAATTTTTAATTATCACTTAAATAAATTCCAAAGGAAAATATCATTTCCATTTTGGAAACATTTATTTATGAAAAGCCATGAAATTTAAAGGAAATCATTTTATTTGAAACAAAACTATTAATTTTGTATATGGAGCTTCAGTACATTACCAATTCATGAATTCATGAAAATAAACTCATTATTTATAAGTTAAAAAACATTCAGTCTGTATTTTTATCCGAAAAAATAAAATGTACCTTTTCTGGAGAAAGATAAAAATATTCCTCCAAAGGATTTTTTGTAAAAAGTGAAATATGAGTAAAAAATAACATTAAAAATGCATATTAGAAGGGTAAAAATATTTTAGAATTTTTTTTATAAAACATGTACGTGGAATAGAAATATTCCCCAGTAGAGACTAAAATATAAATGTTGACCTTGCCTGTTTTGATAATCCCAATTATGCTTTTAAATAACTTTGATAATCCCAAGTAATGCTTTTCTATATCTTAATTCTTTCAATCTGTGATCAATATGAGAATAATATTAAAATAGTCTCTAAAATATGTTAATCAATGTTTGTTTTTGTTTATATAAACTATGAAGTACTTCTAACCCATTCAGATATGTTTTGCATAAAACAGACAAGTATTGTCACTGGTCTGCGTATAGCTACTGATATAGTGAAATCGGTAGTCAGTCTACCGATAGACTTAGTCTACTGATAGACAGAGTCACCGATAAGCTAAGGTTACTGATATGTACAAGAGCTACCGACAGACACCAAGTCTACTGATAGAATAGACTAGGGCTACCAAGCTACCGATATGTACAAGAGCTACCGATATGAAGAAGTCTACCGATAGAACCAGTTCACAGATAGTTACCGATAGAAGTTTGCTGATAGAGTAAGTCTACCGATATGAGCTACTCACCGGCCTACTGATACACAGACTGGTGACTGATATGATGCAACTGACATTAGTCTACCGATAAAAGTATAGAGTCACTGATACATCAAGTTACCGAGGGAAAAAGAGCTACTGATGGATTAAGAGCTACCGATAACAACAGCTACCGATAGATTGAAGTCACCGATATATATAGCTACTGATACAAGTTCAAAAGAGCTACCGATGGAAGGTTCTGCTACACAAATACCACCATACACATTTACCAACACGAGCTACTAATTATTGACCAACCAGTCAAACTCTATACTCTCAATACTATTTATTTATTTGTCGAACGGTTACATTTGTTGGTTTTAATGCAGTTAATGTTATTTAATGATCTATGTTGCCATGTCAGGGAGCTGTACCTAGTACCCATGAAAAAATTAATCATTCCTTTTTGTCAGAGCTAAAACCTATAAAGTGAAGGAAAGAGAACACTACAAAATAGAGAAGAGCCATACGAAAAGATAGATCAAGTGTGTCGATGTACTGAAACAGAGAGAACCAAGGAACTAAGAAAGCACACCAAGGTGAAAAAGAAAAAGGCTCAACAAGCATTCAAACGTGGAGCATTCACACAAGGCTATATCCATACTCCAAGAACTTTGAACATACTTGAATCTGATCATTCTGAAGCAAACCACAAGCTGCATCTTGAGTGAAGAACTACCACAAACACTTCAAGCACTCAAGCTGACTAGCTGGACCAAGAACCAAAGAAGAAAACGACACTCTGTTTTCTAAGTAGATACTAGAGAAGGACTCAGAAGTTTTTCTGACTAACCAAATGAGTCCAGAGCTGCACTGCCAATCACTAAAGCTCTTCTAAAATCATTCTCACTTACTTTAGTGATTCTTTCATTTACATTTCGAGCAGTGTGTGTACACTATTTTTTTTATACACACACTATCTCCTGAGCTAAACTGGAGGATTCTTAAATCCTCAATCAAACTCCATAACTCTTTTTTCCCACTGTGGAGAGTGGTAGAGGTCGAGTAAGACATAGACAGTTGTGAGTTGTTGTTTGTTTTCCCATGTAGAACTGTGGTAGAGGTCTTTGTACCTGGACAGTGTGTTCACTGTTGTTTACCCTGATCCAAGGTGTGGATAAATTTATATAAACTGTTGAGAGGACTAAGTCTCTACTTGATATTGAACCTCTTGGTTACATCTTCGGTGCATTTTAATTTAATTCATAAGCATACTATACATATGTTTCATATTCCGCTGCTATTACTTTGAAATGCAACACTATTTTAAAGCTACTTTGATAGTTAAATTAGAAAGTGTTTATACTAATTGTAAACTAGTAAGTTAGTCTCAAAAGTTAATTTAATCTTCAAATTAAGTCAATTGAGACCAAATCAATCTTTGAGAAACTGATTGAACATTTACACTCTATATAGATTTAGTACAGTTTAACTTGGTTTTAAAATGGGGGATTTTAAGAGAAATTTTTTTAACAGAAATTTTTATTGGAACTCAATTCACCCCCCTCTTGAGTATGCACTCCGACCAACATTTGGTATCAGATGCTTATTTTTGTTTAACAAGTTTTCAAACATTCTGTTTTCAACTGTGATTTTAGTTGTGACCTTAAAGATCTTAAATTTCTGTGAGTTCTAAATTTTATCTCTCTAAATATCATTTCAAAAATCTAGTTATGGATAATAGACTAGAGGGTGATTCTACTAACAGGCCACCTTTCTTTAATGGCACAAACTATGCCCAATGGAAACTTAAGATGAAAATACATTTGGAAAGTATGGGTTTCGATATCTGGACTACTATAGAGTCACAATATAAAATTCCAAAAACTGAAATAACTACTTGGGATTAACCTATAAAGACTGCTTACAATAATAATTATAAAGCTATAAATGCCTTGTACTGTGCTTCAGGCAATGAAAAATTTAATAGAATATCTGCTTACAAAATTACTTATGAAATTTGGGATACTTTGGCTATTTCTCATGAAGGAACAACCAATGTCAAAGAAATGAGATTGAATACTTATACTATTAATATGGTAATTTTAAGATGAAGACTCATGAACCTATTTCTAACATGTATATCAGGTTCAATGAGATAGTAAATACAATGAGTTCACTTGGTAAGGTTGTTCCAGCAAAGGAACGGATCATGAGAATCTTAAGATGTCTACCAGAAAGATGGAGGGGCACTTCTGTTTCCATTAGAGAATCATGTGACATCAGCACACTCCCTGTTAATCAATTAATTGGTAAACTTATGATGTATGAGGAAGAACATAAGGTAAACAAAGAGGATTATGATGAACCCAAGAGAAAATATGTGGCTTTCAAGTCTACTGCTTCTAAGAGAAAAGACATGGAGAAAATCCATGATCCTACTGAAAGTTCAACCAGTGAAGATTCTAATTTAGATAGTGATGCTGAAATGGATCAAATAGACAGGAGATTCCAGAATTTTTATAGGAAGAAGAAATTCATCAGAAAAACAAATTACAAAGGAAAGTATGACAGTAAAGGTCATTGAAAAAAGGAGTGGAAAAAAGCTGATAAAAATGATTAAGTTGTATGCTATGAATGCAAAAGAAAAGGACACATTAAAGTAGACTGCCCAAAGCTAAAATTCAAGAATAAATATGATTACAAGGACAAGAAGTATAAGAAAGCTATGAAATCAACTTGGAGTGCTTCATAAGACAGCACAAGTGAATTTGAAGTTTCTGATTCTGAGAAGAATCGTGCCAACATGTGTTTCATGAAAAACACATCTGAGGTAACCTTAGATACTATGGCTTTAAATTCTTATTATTCTAGAATTGAATCTGATTCGGATTCTGAAAACATGTCTAGTGAAGAACTATTTGAATATTGTAATATGCTGGAGGAGACATGCAATGAACTTAAGGATAAATACAAATCATTAAAGAAACAGCATGCTCTCACTATCACTGTTAAATCTTCTTTTGATGTAAAAAAAGAAAAGAATGATCAACTGTTAAAGGAAAACACTGAACTAAAAATGTCCAATGAGAAACTTAGAAAGGACTTAAAGAATTTCACAAAGGGTAAAGATACACTTACTCAAATTTTAGGTAAGAAATTTGCACCTAAATACTCTACTGGTTTGGGATACCAACTTAAAAAAGGCTAGTTTACTAAAACTTAATTTATTCTTAAGTCTGGACAAAATTCTGCTTATTCTAGTTCTGGAAATACTGATGCATCAACTAGTTATTCACATGTTTACAGATCATATAAAGTTTATCTTTCTAAATCTATTGATTCTGTAAATTATATGAGACCCATAAGACAAATTTGGATACTGAAATCTTTGATTGTTAACATTTCTAGACCCAAGAAGATCTGGGTACGAAAATCATTTTCTGGGTAAATCTGTTTTGAAGGAAACATGCTTGAAGAGTTCTCAGAAGAAGGTATGGTACTTGGATAGTGGATGTTCAAGACATATGTCTGAATATTACTCTTGTTTCAAAATCTTAATAAAAGTTGATGTAGGACATGTCACCTTTGGTGATAATTCTAAAGGAAAAATCATCAGCCTTGGCCAGATTGGTAACACTGATTTAGTCTTAATTTCTAAAGTTTTATTTGTTGATGGACTTAAGTATAATCTGTTAAGTATTTCTCAATTATGTGATGATGGATTTAATGTTAAATTTTAAAATGATACTTGTAATGTTTTTAAATCTAAAAATGTTTTAGTATTTTCTGCTTTGAGAAATGAAAATGTTTATGCTGTTGATTTGAATTCCTTAGCTAAACAAAATGTTACTTGTTTAAATTCTTTTCATAAAGAGTCTTGGATTTGGAATAGAAGATTAGGAAACTACAACATCTATTCACTTAGAAAATTGACTAGGAATAACTTAGTTATCTACCTACCTAAACTTGAATTTCCAAATGACAAATTTTTTAATCTCTGTCAAAAAGGAAAGCAACATAAAGTTTCTTTTATATAAAAGAAATAAGTTTCTACTTCTCAACCTCTCGAGTTGGTTCACATAGACTTGTTTGGACCATCAAGAGTTTCTAGTTTAAATGGGAAGCACTATGTCTATGTCATAGTAGATGACTTTTCAAGATATAATTGGGTATACATCTTAGCTCACAAAAGTGAAGCTTGTTCTTACTTTGTTAAATACTCCAAATCTGTAGAAAACCATAGTGGACTTAAGATTACAACAGTGAGAAGTGATCATGGCTGTGAATTTGAAAATCAAGAGTTTGAATCTTATTGCTCACACAATGGCTATAGTCACAACTTTTCTTCTCCTAGGACACCTCAGTAAAATGGTGTAGTAGAAAGAAGAAATAGAACCCTTCAAGAAATATCTAGAACCATGCTTAATGAATATGACCTGCCTATTTATTTTTGGGTTGAAACTGTGAATACAGCTTGTTATATTATTAATAGAGTCTTAATAAGACCAGTTCTTAAGAAGACCCCATATGAATTATGGAATAATAGAAAACCTAAAGTTAGTTACTTTAGAGTCCTTGGCAGTAAAGTTTTTATTCTTAATACAAAGGATAATCTGGACATGTTTGCTTCTAAAAGTGATGAAGGAATTTTTCTTGGTTATTATTTAACTAGAAAGGGCTATAGAGTCTTTCATAAAAGAACCAAATGTGTGGAAGAATCTGTTCACATCATGTTTGATGAAACTGATCCACATGAGCCTAAAAGCTATCTTGAAAATATTGACGAAGATTCGAGTGTTCTGGACCTTGATGATAAATCTAAAGAACCTGCTGTAAAAACATCCAGTTCTAGATATATTCCAGAATTTTCTTCTATAGAACCCAAACCTATAGATGAACCTAAAATTTCTAGTCCTACCTTTACGAGATCAACAAGGATTCTAAATAATCATCCTTTGGATGTTGTTGTTGGTAATCTTGATAGAGGGACATAGACTAGAGCTTCTCTAAGAAACCAGGTTAAACATCAAGCCTTTCTTTCACAGCTAGAATCGAAAAATATCAATGATGAGTTTTGTGTAATGGATATGCAAGAAGAGTTAAATCAATTTTAAAGAAACAAAGTATGGGAATTAGTTGATAGACCTAAGGACACATTAACAATAGCCACTAAATGGGTTTTTAGAAACAAAGTTGATGAGTCCGGAAACATAGTTAGAAACAAAGATAGACTAGTTGCAAAAGGATATAATCAAGAGGAAGGTATAGACTATGAGGAAACCATTGCACCTGTAGCCATATTAGAAGCCATTAGGATCTTATGTTCCTATGCTGCTCATCTGAATTTCAAGTTATATCAAATGGATGTTAAAAGTGATTTTCTAAATGGTTTTATAATTGAAGATGTTTTTGTTGAACAACCACCTTTATTTACTAATCCTCATTTTCTAAATCAAGTTTTCAAACTCTCTAAAGCTTTATATGGTTTGAAACAAGCTCCAAGAGCTTGGTATGATGGACTTAGTGATTTTATTATTTCAAAAAGTTTTATTAAAAGAATCTCTAAAGATGTTTTAATAGTTCAAATCTATGTTGATGATATTATTTTCAGATCTTCTAAACACTCTTTATGTACTGATTTTTCAAAGAGTATGTAAAATGAATTTGTAATGAGCTTAATGGGAGAACTTAAATATTTTTTTGGATTTCATGTTTTTCAAAATGAAAATGGTATTATTTTGAATCAAAGTAAATATACAAAGGATCTTCTAAAACATTTAGTTTTGGATAGTATTGAGGTAAGTGATACTCCTATGAGTACAGTCTGTAAATTGGATGCAGATGAAACTGGGAAACCAGTAGATCAAACCAATTATAAAGGTTTGATTGGAAGCTTACTTTACCTTACTGCTAGTCGACCATATATTATGTTTAGTGTGTTCATGTGTGCATGATTTCAATATAATCCAAAAGAATCTCATTTACTTGATGCTAAAAGAATTTTTAAGTGTCTTAAACATACTGTAAACTTAGGATTGTTTTACCCAAAAGGAAAATCCTTTGAGTTAATGAGTTTTGTAGATGATGACTTTGTTGATTGCAAGTTAGATAGAAAAATAACATTAGGAACATGTCATTTATTGGGTAAATCCTTATTATCTTGGTGTAGTAAAAAGAAGAATTCTGTAGCTTTGCCCACTGCTGAAGTAGAGTATATAGCTGCTGGTAGTTTCTATGCACAAATTCTGTGGATGAAACACACTCTTATGGACTATAGATATGACTTTAAGCATTTTTCTATCAACTGTGACAACACTAGTTCAATAAATATCTCGAAGAACCCTGTGTCTCACTCTAGGACCAAACACATTGATGTAAGGCACCATTTCTAGAGAGATCATTATCAGAAGGGTGATATTACTCTTGAGTTTATAGGTACTGAACATCAATTAGCCAACATTTTCACTAAACCATTGAGTTCAGATATGTTAAGTTACAGTAGACATTAGTTAGGTATGTTTAACCTTTATCGGTAGCTAACCTCACCGATGTAAAATTCTCACCGATGTAAAATTCTCACCGATGAGTGCGCTGTTTTAAAACTTCTATCTGCTTCTAGAATATGAAACATTTTTTTAAATTTAATTTATTTATTTTATGATTCCTAAATGATAAAAACAAAGTCCTAGCTACTTCTCAATTGACCGATCCTCAAATATTTATCCTCAAACTTTCGCTCCCGAATCTCTTGAGAACCCTAAATCCCTCGAACCAACGATGGAAAAATCCAAACTTCCTACCGTCAGAGATGACACTACTGAGCCTAAAGAAAAGAAGCAGAAGTCCAATAAAGAATCAAGTGGTAGTTCTGCTAGAACTAGGTCGGGAAGGCGACAAGTGAACCCTCATCTGCAGAATAGAACCATTGTGATTGAAAAAGTGCTGTGTGTAGAACGGTTGCTATCTAGAAAGTCCTTAGTGCTCTAAGTACTTGAAGATCAAAAATGGGTAGAGTGTTTTTTGAACAACAATGGTCCCTACTTTCCAAAATTAGTGAAACAATTTTATGAGTATGTGAGCTTTGAGAAATCTGAGAATGAAAATCGGTAACCTATTTTGTGAATGGAAAGGAGATGTCGTTTTCATCTGTTGAGTGGGTTGAGTGCTTGAAAGTTCTGTATGAAGGTGTATATGGATATGTCTCGAGAGCTACGCCACCTACCAGTGATATATTCAACTATGAGGTTGCTTTGAAAGAGCTGACTGGTGATGGAAATCAAAGACAAGTAGTTGTTGTAGAAATGGATAGAGATAACAAATTGTTGTTCAGGTTTGTTCAGCATGCCTTGATACCAAGGAGAGGAGACTTTTCCAATTTGATATATCAGGATATCTATCTCCTGTATCTCTTCAGAAATTGTGTAAAAGTTAATCTGTGCAGATTTTTGATGATCCAAATGGAATACATGACATGGCCGAAATCAAAGACAAATGCTCTATTCTTTTCTAAGTTGATCTCTATGATGATTAAAGTAAAAGGGGTAGCTGAGTCTCAAGATGAGACTGTGGTAGTGAAGAATAACTTTTGTATCACATCCACAGTGTGCAAATACATGAGGATAAATTGGATCCCTTGAAGAGGAGAATGGGTCAATGATGACCAGAAGGTATTTGACAAATTTAATCATGTGAATCATACTTCAAGACCTAAGGATATAAGGGATCCAGGTCTAGGACTTGATGAAGAAGAACCAGAATATAGTGATGATTTAGAAGAGGAAGAGTCTTCAGCTGATGAAGGAGGAGACCCTGACTTTCCTCCTAGCCCAACTCCTAAAAATCAAGGTCAAAATAAATTAGATGAGGGAGAAGCTGTTGTAGAAGATGTTGAAGTGGATGCTGTAGAAAATGAAGAAGATTCCCATGAGATTGAAGTATCTTTGTCAGTTGATTTGAGCCTTAGTCTAGTGATTGGACAATCTTTAGTGCCTGCTATGGATAAAAATGAAATTGGCATACCCTTTCCTACTTTGGAAGAGCCTCATGCTGCTGTAGAGATAGAAATGATAGTAGAAGATTCTCCTCAGGATGAAACTCCTGTTGAGAATTCCATTGAGAATGTTGTTGTTTTACTTCAGGATGCACCAGTTGAGGGGGAGCATCAAACCTAGTTTGGAAGTGTTACAGTGGTTGTTAATTTTGAGGACTGGGAAAAAGACCCAAGTTTTGTAGTCTGTGGTTTAGAATATCCTGATTCTGACAATGAAGCACCTCTCAATAGACCTAAGATTACTTATGATGCTGAAACTGAGTTACTACCTGATGATGTGGTTAGAATGCATGACCTGGATACTTTAAAGAAAAATCTCAAGGATAGTTTTGTAGAAGAGGTAAAGAAGATGGAAGTTTCTATGGTCTCTTCAGTTCAATCGATCATGACTGACTCAGTGGTCAGTTTAGCATCTGAAAGAGTACCCACTGCAGTTGCACCTGCTGATATGATCACCAGGAATGATCTGGAATCTGTGAAGGATGAGTTGAAAGAACCTTTTAATGACATAGTTTCTGAGATGAAGCATTGTTTTGCTGAAGAGATCAGGATGTTGGAAATATCTTTTGAACTCTCACTAGGTTTTAATTTTTCAACCTTAATGGCAGAAATGTGGAAGAAGTTAAGGACTTCCATACTCAAGTTTCTAGACTTGAAGCAGATCTTGAAGCTCTAAAAGAATCTATTGTTTCTTTAGACTCTTACATGAGCTCAAAAGCCCAAGCAGAAAAGGAATTAGCCTATGTCAAGAGTGTGGTAAGTCAGATGGTTTCAGTGTTTGATGGTTTTAAAACCTCCATGAAAGGTCATGTTAAAACCTAGGATTTTCAAGTTCAAAGCCTTATTAGTGGGTTGACCAAGAACTTTAAAGAAATATTAACCTTCTCTGTTGGTTCTGTTGCATCTAAGTCCTCTGTGGACTTAAATCAAATTCAAGCTGTGATGAAGGAGGATCTTGGTCAAGCATCAACCAGTGGCTTTGTGGACTCATCCGAACTGAGTAAAGTTGTGCTTGCTACTCGAGATTTAGCTAGAGAAATAATGAAGATAGTCCAGGACTATATGAGAGAAGAATTTGCATCTCAGAAAGAAGTGAAAGATAGGGTGGACTCTTATTTCTCTAAGATTTTCACCAAGCATCAACTAAACAATCATTTCAAACTTCTGTTGGAAAATATAAAGCTGCCACCTGTCAATCAAGCCTTCCGAGAACAAGTTAGCAAGCTAAGAGAATTGACTCCATCGTTGGAAAAATTTATAGAGAACAAGGATGACTTCATCTCTGCTATGGAGATAGGAGGAGGTATAATTATGGATTTCAGAAATCATTTGCTGCCTTTTCTGCATGTTGATGATAGACCGGTAATTGTACCTCCTATTTTTCCTGCCTCTACCTCTGCCTCTACTGCTTCTCAGGTTCAGATGACTCCTCCACAAGCTATTCAAAGCCTCACACCTATGATCACACAAAGGACTCCCCAGTATAGACCATGAATAGTTTATGTGGCTCAGTCTCCAATGATCATTTCCAGAATTCCTAAGCCTTCACCTACATTCACCTCACCTAAATCCTCTTCTGCTCCCAAGGGAAAATCTCACATTGAGGATGTGGATTGAACCAGTGGCTAGAATTTTTTATAGGAATTCATTGTATTTTGTTTATTTCTTTGTACCTTATCTGGAACATGAAATGAAACTGGTTTTCTCTTTTTTCTCATTTTTTTATTCCTCTTCTCTTTGGTTTTCCACTTTTTGATTATCACAAAGGGGGAGAAATATTTTCCAAAGATTTTACAAAGGGGGATAAGTATTAAAGGAAGAATAAATAATGGGTATAAAGTATCAAAGGGGGAGAAATTTTTATCTAAGATCTATCTTTCTTTGACCCTATGATACTGTTACATTTAGTTCTCTGATATCATTTAGTTTAACTCTCTGATATCACTAAATTTGACCTCTGATATCATTGCATTTTATTTTATCTCTGATACTATCACATTTAATTCTACCTCTGATAAATTATGTTCTATAACATACTTTAATTTTCTGAGAAAATTGAATTTACTTATATATCCTCTGATACAATTATACATTATTTTAAAATGCTAATATCATAAGTTTTGATTATCAAAAAGGGGGAGATTGTTGACCTCAACTGTTTTGATAATCCCAATTATGCTTTTACATAACATTGATAATCCCAAGTAATGCTTTTCTATATCTTAATTCTTTCAATCTGTGATCAAGATGAAAATAATAATAAAATAGTCTTTGAAATATGTTAATAATTTTTTGTTTTTGTTTATATAAACTCTGAAGTGCTTCTAACCCATTCGGATATGTTCTGCATAAAACAGACAAGTATTGTCACTGGTCTGCGTATAGCTACTGATATAGAGCTACCGGTACTTAGACTACCGATAGACTTAGTGTACCGATAGACAGAGTCACTGATAAGCTAAGGTTACAGATATGTACAAGAGCTACCAACAGACACCAAGTGTACCAATAGAACAGACTAGAGCTACTAAGCTACCGATATGTACAAGAGATACTGATATGAAGAAGTCTACTGATAGAACCAGTTCATAGACAGTTACCAATAGAAGCCTGCTGATAGAGTAAGTCTACCGATATGAGCTACCGACCGGCCTACTGATACACAGACTGGCGACTAATATGACACAACTGACATTAGTCTACTGATACAAGTATAGAGTCACTGATACATCGAGTTGTCGATGGAACAAGAGCTACTGATGGATTAAGAGCTACCGATAACAAGAGATACCGATAGATTGAAGTCACCAATGTATATAGCTACCGATACAAGTTCAGAAGAGCTACTGATGGAAGGTTCTGCTACATAAAGACCACCGTACACATTTACCAACACGAGCTACTAATGATTGACCAACCAGTCAAACTTTATACTCTCAATATTATTTATTTATTTAGCTAACGGTTACATTTGTTGGTTTTAATGTAGTTAATGTTATTTAATGATCCCTGTTGCCATGTTAGGGAATTGTAAATAGTACCCATGCAAAAAGTAATCATTCCTTTTTGCCGGAGCTGAAAGCTATAAAGGGAAGGAAAGAGAACACTGTAAAATAGATAAGATCCATACGAAAAAAATAGAAAAAGTGTGTCGATGTACTGAAAGAGAGAGAACCAAGGAACTAAGAAAGCACACCAAGGTGAAAAAGAAAAAGGCTCAATAAGCATTCAAACATGGAGCATTCACGCAAGGCTACATCCATACTCCAAGAACTCTGAACATACTTGAATCCGATCATTCAGAAGCAAACCACAAGCTACATCTTGAGTGAAGAACTACCACAAACACTTCATGCACTCAAGATGACAAGTTGTACCAAGAACCAAAGAAGAAAACGACACTCTGTTTTCTGAGCAGAAACCAGAGAAGGACTCAAAATTTTTTCTGACTAACCAAACGAGTCCAGAGCTGCACTGCCAATCACTAAAGATCTTCTAAACTCATTCTCACTTACTTTAGTGATTCTTTCATTTACATTTCGAGCAGTGTGTGTACCCTGTTTATTTTATACACACACTGTCTCCTGAGCTAAACTGGAGGATTCTTAAATCCTCACTCAAACTCCATAACTCTTTGTTTCCCACTGTGGAGGGTGGTAGAGGTTGAGTAAGACCTAGACAGTGGTGAGCTATTGTTTGTTTACCCACATAGAACTATGGTAGAGGTCTTTGTACCTGGACTGTGTGTTCATTTTTTTTTACCCAGATCTAGGGTGTGGATCAATTTATATAAATTGTTGAGAGGACTAAGTCTCTGCTTGAGACTGAACCTCTTGGTTCCATCTGTTGTGCATTTTAATTTAAGTCATAAGCATACTATACATATGATTCATATTCCGCTTCTATTACTTTGAAATAAAAAACTATTTTAAAGCTACTTTGATAGTTAAATTAGCAAGTGTTTATACTTATTGTAAACCAGTAAGTTAGTTTCAAAAGTTAATTTAATCTTTAGATTAAGTCAACTGAGTCCTAATCAATCTTTGAGAAACTGATTGAACATTTAAACTCTGTATAGATTCACTACAGTTTGACTTGGTTTTAAATTGGGGGATTTTAAGAGAAATGTTTTTAACAAATTTTTTTATTGGAACTCAATTCACCCCCCTCTTCAGTATCCACTCTGACCAACAATAAACAATCTCGATTAATAATGAGATTGTGAAATAAGCCCTTACCTTATCTGTTTCATTTATTCATTCACGTTAAACCATTATGTATAATAAATATAGATTTATTATACATTTATTCAATAAAAATAATTATATAATATCGTTTATTATTTATTTAAAACATCTAATCACCCTTTTATTAATAATTTGATATTAAAATCTCTTTTTAGGGTGGAGACTGCTTCGTTTTCTGAGCATATTTTGGTTCTGCATTCTCGGTCCATATATTTTCATATTGATCACATCATTTTAAGAATTATAATAATGGTATAAAATTCATATAAAATATTCATATACATATTTATAATCATTCATATGTAGTATATATATATATAATTGCACCATTCATAGAGATAGTAGGTTGCACGTACGCATTGGGGAGGTTTTGATTTTTTGAATAATGAAATAAAATAAATGTGAATAATAATTCATATTTACAAAATAATTATTATATCATATATATCATATTTTTTTTAAATCCCTCATAATACCCATCCCTAAAATATGGTGATGAAAAATGAATTGTTTCGCTAAGTGAAGAAGGTATGTCGTACATACGCATGAATGATGATTTCACTTATTGTTTGATGGTAAATATGATTTATAAGTTTTTGCTAATAATCATAATAATATTTAAGAATATTAATTATAATTAATTAATTATTTCATGATAAATATCATATATTTATTAGAGGTAATAAAGAGTATAAAAAAATTGATCGGTTACAGCAATTACCTCTTCTGCTAAAGGTATCCTTTACATATCCTCTAAAGGGCTCAACGTTAGGTAATTTGAGATGGAGGGAACCTCTATTATGTGGAAACATAAGTTTATAAGAAACATTTTGAGGGTATGGTCAACTTATAATGCCCAAAGTGGTGTAAATAATTGTGGGAAGAGGTTCCCTTTCATGATTTAGGTGAGGGGAACCTTTTGAATTTCTAAAAATATTAAGTTATAATGATTTAATTTTCTATCAAAATACCACAAAATGACCATGTATTATAATATAAGATATTATAATGTTATAATATCATCATAAAATATATTTTAGACATTTTTTTGTTATTCAATATCTTTTCATTTTAATTAACACTTAATTATCCAATTTTAATTATAACTATGGAAATAATTTTTTAATATTAAAAAGTCGTAATTTTAAATTATGTGGTGTAAATTGGTTTTTAAATATAAAATATATTACATGTTTAATTCATAAATTATATTATTTTTTCAAATAAGTTTTTTATAAATTCTTGAAATTAATATTCACTCATAAAAATAATAATAACTCATTTTTGAAGAAAAAGTAATTTTGAAGTGTAAAATGACTTCACTGAAAATTGTGTGATAATTTTATAAGAACATACAAACAAATTAATATTGAGGTATAAATTTATATTTATTTCATAAATTATTTATTAAAATTAATTTTCTTAAATTTAATGGTTATTTTATAATAGCCACAGAATAATATTTCATTCTTCGTTTAAACTTTGTGTTGTGTATATTGTACACTATTGAACAATTTATTTCCATATAAAATCATAGGATATTACATTCTAACCACCTTTAATAATTTATTCTCTCATAAATTGAAGTTAGTTTTGGTAACCAAGGTTTTAATTTTCATAATACCTTTGATGAAATCCCACATTATAAAAAGGTTTAATGAACCATTCAAATTAAAAGAAATAAATTAAAGTAAAATGATCATCTGGAGTAACACATAATAGTTTTACATATTGTAAAACAAGGTTATGGAAGAGAAAAATAACTCCCAAGAACTGATAATGAGTGATAAATAACATGTTCGTGATAAATTTAACCAACAAAAAAACAATAAATCAATGAGGGTTTAAGGATATTCATTTGTTTGTAAGAAATGTAGATGGATAATGTCTTTTATTTCAAAATATTTTTCTGAAAGTTTATGAATTCATTTGCAGCCTATAGTATGAACATATAGATATATAATTATGTGAAATTATAATTTTATACTTTGATAAATTTTAACCACAAACTCATATTTTTCTCCAAATTATGTGTATGATTTTTTCATGCTTGTAGCATTGTAATCAAATTATATGGATCATGAATTCCACAAAAGGATGATAATATATTCCTCCAGTCTCCATAAATTAATCACAACCTAAATGATTATAATAAGATAAGTTAATTCCCCAAAATGAAAAATCTTCATATGAGGAAAACTACTTTAATATACAAAATTTAACAGTAATACCCAACCTTTAACATAGATCATTAAATAAATAAATATTCTTAAAATTCTTTGAAACATTATTGATTATGATTGAAACACGAAAATTACCTAGTCTTCCAAGATAAATCTAATATTAATCTCTAGATAACATCAATCTCTCTTAAAGTCTCATACTAAAAATTTAATTTCCCTAATAACATAATCTCCAAGATATGATAATCTAAACCACCAAAAATCCACAATAAAATCATCTGTGATTCCAAAATATAATTCATTCTTTATTTCTCAATTAATATCCCATAATATCGTGAAATATTATCAGAATATTGAGATTATTTTAAAATAACATTAATCACTTAACCATGAAATCAATGTCTAACCACATGGTTATATATATGATAAAACATATGTTCCCCAAAATAAACTTATTTTTTATCCATAAAATCATTTTAATCAATACTTTACATGGGCCAATGGTAGGTGATGAACACTTTTCGGCCGTCGATTGTGGGTTCAAACCACATGGCTTTTCCAGATGCATCAGGTGGTCACTCCACCTGTGGGTTGTCCTTTTGAAAAAAAAATATTAATATAATCCTTATAAGATTCCCAAAAATATAAGCAACATTATAAAAAATACCCTTAACATGTTCAAAATTATATAAATGCTTTAACCTCAAAGGTCACCTCATACCATTCATTTTAAATTCCAAAATGTAATAACCAATAACGACCTATAGAATAAAGGTCTCCAAAAATATCATTTTCACCATAAAATTCCATTACTAAATACTTAAAAAGGGAGTGTCTAAGGCACTAAACTCATGATCATCCTCAAAGTTATATACCCATGATTATATCATTAACTCTTAAAATAAAGTAATATGTAAACATCCTAATCTCCAAAGTTATCTAACCTGTCAAGACCCGTCCTCGGGGCCCATGTCGGGACTACCCCAAGCCCGCCTTCCATAGGCCAGGTGCTGGCGACTTGCACCAAAGGCGTAAATCATGATAAAAAGGGAATGCATTGCCTTTATATTGTAAAAAACACAATAGAGTACACAACAGAAGTAAGCAAAAAGTAAAACTGTATACAAAAGTAAGTGATGAAAAGAAAGGGGGCTGGAAATACAAGCCAAATAGTAAGTACAATACAACTGGAAGTCTAGTACAATAGCAGTAAATTAAAATAGAAACCACTGAGTCATCCTCTGGGAATCCCACCTGAAGGGTGGGCATAGATGGTCTCCTCCGCACCTCGGGTCCGTCCGTCTGCTTTGTGTACGTCTCATTAAGTGGTCCACCTCCGGGTACCTTCCATCTCCACATGTATCTACCTCGATCAATGTTGTCTGTCATCTACATACAACACAAGAGGGCATAGCCCATGCAGGGGTGAGTATAACGATACTCATTAGGGACCCCGAGACCCACAAAGTCTCACAATATTCACTAAGGATAGACAGTAATTGAGATAAAAAACACGGTGCATCAGCCAACCCTACTTAGGTATATGCCCATACATATACCTAAGTCTTCAATCCAGTTCGGCTCCAACTCTTGAGCTCAAGAATAACCCAGTCCATACAAGAAAAAAGTCAATCACATCGATGATAATGATTGAATGTCAAGACTCAGCTCACACAGCTATACATCTTTCGTATAGAGATAGAGATGATCATATGTAGTCACAGATTCATCATCACTGTCGAACCCACGGAGGATTCTAGTACAGTTGTCGTCACTGCCGAACCCATGAAGGATTTTGGTATAGTTGTCGTCGCTGCTGAACCCATGGAGGATTCTAGTACATTTTTCGTCGCTGCCGAACCCACGGAGGATTCCATTACAGTAATCGTTGTAGTCGCAGCCAGCTCTAGGGTTCCTGCACACAGCACGCTCGATTCTGGGAGGGTCCGCTTCTCGAGCAAAGGGTTCAATACATCAACTATCAAGAAGTTCATAGTTGATGTATCCTGAAGTTCTGTCTCGTCAAAAGGAACCCAACGCGACAGACGGCGCGTCAATCAGATGCCCAGTCTGAGAGATATTGGCTTTTCCGTTCCAGGGGCCCGGTTGGAAATACACTCATTCCAAAACCTATTCATTTTCCAAAGTTTTCCAAAACTCACTTAGAGTATCGCAAAAGGACCGATTTGTCACAAGGGTCCCAATGCCACATAAGGCACGTCGATCGGACGCACGGTCGTGAAGATATTCACATTTAAGTGAAACGGGCCTGGCCCGTCAAGCCCAGTGGGCTGGCGGGTCGGGTCAACCTGATTTTTGGTGGGTCCGACCCGACAGAGGGTCGGACCGACCCAGGGAATCACGTGGCCCAGCAGGTCATGGCTCAGCCCGGCTGGTCAAGTGGTCTAGGGGGCGGCCCCCCACTTTCCCTAATTGGCGGCGTCGAGTGGCGCCACCCTCCTACCCGACCGGCTTCTCCAGCGTGAGAAACCCACTTGGGCTGGCCGATGTCCTCTGTACGCGGTGCCAGGTGGGGCTACGGCCTCCTCCAACCCGGCCGGCCGACGATCCAGCCGGTTCACCCGCAGAAGCGGCCCACGGAGCGCTTACCGTGGTCCTCCACAGCGCGGCACCCCCATGGCGCTGCGGTTCCTTCGGCCTAACCGGCTATGGCTGGACGGTTCTTCCTTAGCCAAGCAGCCCACGGCTGTGGGTGGCGGTTTTTCCACACGCGGACGCCGTTGCCGCCACTTCCAACATGCATTTATTGCGAACCAAAATCAGAAATGTCGGAGGGTCTTCATGCCATGATTGTTCATCCCGCGCCCTCTGCGTTAGGCGGTATCATAAAGCCAAAGAAAAACTATGATTCTCAACGAAGAACGGGGTACCAAATATTCACTTCAAATTGTACAAACCCCTACCTCAAAATAAGGATCGTGGTAGTCGGGCATCGCGGAAGACGACGTCGTGGGGAGACGGCGTCAACTCATTGACGTCGGGGAACAAGGATCCAAGGATGGTGCATCATCAGCATTCCTTGCGGGTGGATCCTTCTCCTTTGACTTGGCCAAAGATCGAAGGAGATGATCGTCGTTCTTCGACAGTTCTTCGTCGAAAGAAGAACCTTATTCTTTTATTTCTCAAGAGTTCTCCCCAAAATATTTTCCAACCAAAATAATAATAAGGCCCTCCCATAATATAATAATGCCATGTATTTTCAAATTAATTCAAAATGTAAATTGAATTAATTAAGGCATTATAGTTGTCAACATTAATGGATGGGAGATGGAGAGGCTCCATATTTAAGTGGAAGTCCAAAGGTTTAAAGTGGGTTGTCAAAAATTAAATAAAGGGGAGTGTTGATGGGAAGTTAAAGGAAGATGAAAGGATTAGGGCTCGTGTGGGCCACACCACACTAATTCGTCGCATCGGAGGTTATGTGGGTGTGGGACCCACCCCTAACTCCCCATTGTAGGAATTAACGAACATCTTTAAAAAAAATTCTACAATTTTATTTATTTTATTCTAAATCCCCTAAAATTAGCTCTCAACCCTCATAAAATTTAACTGCGATAAAGGTCCCCTTAAGAGAATTCCTACACTACGAGTTCATCGGTGTCCTTAGTTTTCAATTCTGATCATCGGTTCAAAAGATAGAAAAACCCGCACTTATGTTTACTGAACGTACCCGAACAAAACTTCAGAAGTTGATTCCGGGCACACCGGGCCTCAGAATCAAGTGCGGTCAGAAACCGCAAACTCGTAAAATTCCAAAGTATTTAAAAAAAAATTCCTTGCAATATTTGGGCCTTTAAATTACTCCCACCTTAGGTATTTACGTCCTCATAAAGCTACAACACACACTAGGGAAACAAATGAGGGTACTGAGCTCGCATCTGAGCCTCCCACTCCCAAGTGCTCTCCTGTAGGTTCTCATGCTGCCAATGAATGCGCACCAGAGGAATTGACCGACCTTATAGGACCTGCTCCTATTGATCCTTGATCTCCACTGGGACCTCCAAGAATTTCGCCTCTTCATCGATTTTTAGCTCCCCGTGGTCGATGATTTGGGATGGGTCATGCACGTATCTCCTCAACTCAGATACGTGGAAGACGTCGTGCACCCTGTGCAACTGAGGTGTAAGGGTCAGGCGGTAAGCCACCTCGCCTACTCTACTGAGGACCTGGAAAGGTCCAATGAATCATGGAGATAACTTGACGCCCCGACAAAATCTTCATAGACCCTGTCGAAGTGAGACCCATAAGAAGACATGGTTGCCATCCTCGAACTCCAGTGGTCTCCGTCTCCTATCAGCATAGGACTTCTGTCTGCTCTGTGTAGTCTTCATCTGCTTCTGGATGATCTGCACCATCTCCGTTATAGCCTGAACCATCTCTGGTTCTACAAGTGCTGACTCCCCAGGGTCAGTCCAGCATAGAGGTGATCTACAAGTTCATCCATAAAGTTCCTCGTATGGTGCCACCCCGATGGTGGAGTGGTACCTGTTATTGTATGAAAACTCCACCAAGGGTAGGTGATCCTCCCAAATATGACCAAAGTCAAGGACACATGCACGGAGCATGTCCTCAAGAGTCTGAAGGGTCCTCTCAATCTGAGCGTCTGTCTGAGGGTGGAAGGTGGTGCTCAGACATAGCTTCATCCCAAAAGCCTCCAATAACCCCTTCCACAGTTGGGAAGTGAATTGAGTATCTCAATCGAAAATGATAGTGGATGGAACACCATGAATTTGTACAATCTCATGAACGTAGTGGTGTCCTAATCTCTCTACTGAGCCCTACTCTCTGATCGGTAGGAAGTGGGCCGACTTGGTGAGTCAGTCAATGATAACCCAGATAGAGTCGTGCCCTCTAGATGTACGTGGATGCCCCGTCACGCAATCCATGTATATCCCATCCCACTTCCACTCCGGTACCTCTAAGGGTTGTACCAAGACTGCTGGTACCTGGTGCTCCGCCTTCACTTGCTGACAAGTGAGGCATTGTGAAACGAACTATACTATATCCTTTTTCATACCCGGCCACCAGTGCTGTCATCTGAGGTCCTGGTACATCTTCTCCACTCCTGGATGTACCGCAAGTAGGGAAGTTTGAAACTCACTCATCACTTCCTCCTATAGTGCAACTGGTACCATAGTACGTCCCCTGAAGAGGATGACGTGCTCCCCTCATTTAGAAAATCCATCATGTTCTTGCCCTGAGGATATCTGAGCACGTCGCATCTCACATACAATGACATCATGTTGTGCCTCTCTAAATCACTGAAGGAGTGGAGGAGTGACTGTGAGAGACTGTAGAAAAGTTGCTCCATCCCTATCCACAAAATATATCTGCAACGCGGCTAGCTGCTCTTTCGCCTCTCCTAGTAGCTGAATGCCCGATCTCCTGCTAAGAGCCCCAGCTTCAACATTCCCCTTCCCAGGAGTGTAGACTATCTCAAAGTCAGAGTCCTGGAGGAACTCAAGTCATCATTGTTGTCTCAGGTTCAGGTCCTTCTGCGATAAGATGTACCTGAGACTATGGTGGTCAGAATAGACTGTAAAGTGATTGCCCATCAGATAGTGCCGCCACATTTTTAAGGCGAATACCACTGCTGCTAACTCTAGGTCATGGGTAGCATAGTTCTGCTCTTTCTATCTCAAATTCTGCAAACCATAAGCGATCACCACTTGCTCCTGCATCAGGACACACCCGAGTCTGGTCTGTGATGTGTCACAGTACACTACGTACCCAATTCCCTCCTCCGGTAGCCTTAATATGGGTGCACTAGTCAACCTCTACCTCATCTCCTGAAAGCTCTACTGAAATCTATCTGACCACATGAAGGGTTTCCCCTTCTTCATCAAGGCTGAAAGTGGTGCTGCAACTCTGGAGAAGTCTGGCAAAAATCTCTGATAATATCCAGCCAGACCTAGGAACTCCGCACCTCCATCACGCTTCTCGGTGGCTCCCAACCAAGTATTGCCTCGATCTTCATTGGATCCACTGCAACTCCAGCCTTCGAGATGATGTGTCCCACGAAGTGGACCTCTCGAATCCAGAACTAGCACTTCGAGAACTTACCATAAAGCTGGTGATCCGGGAGTGTATCTAGTACAACCAATAAGTGGCAGGTGTGCTCCTCCTCAGTAGTCGAGTAAATTAGTATGTCGTTGATGAAAACTACGACAAATCAATCAAGGTAAGGTAGGAAAATACTGTTCATGAGACTCATGAACACCTCTGGAGTGTTGGTTATGCTGAAAGGCATAACCAACAACTCGTAGTGTCCATACCGACACCTGAAGGTTGTCTTCTGCATATCCTCATATCAAACTCTGAGCTGCTGATAGTCTGACCTGAGGTCTATCTTCGAGAACCATCTTGCTCCCTTAAGCTAATCAAAGAGGTCATCAATACTCGGGAGTGGGTATTTGTTCTTCACAGTCACCTGATTCATGCGATGGTAGTCGACACGCAGTCGTAAGATCTCATCTGCCTTCTTGGAGAACAAAATCGGAGAAGCCCAGGGTGAAACACTGGGTCGGATAAATCCCTTCCCCTGTAAGTCCTCCAGCTGTACCCGTAGCTCACGAAGCTCAGCGGGAGCCATCCGATATGCTGGAGTATATATCGATGTTGTCTCGGGGTACAGGTCAATGTAGAAGTCTACCTATCTGCGAGGAGGTAGTCTTGGAATGTTGTCAGGAAAAACATCCGCATATTGATCCACCACAACAGGAAAACTCTGAATCTGCACATCAACTGCTCCATGGATGAGACTAGCCAACTGATCTGTGATCGGCTGCCCTCTCCTTTGCGTAAGTCGATCATGCGCTGCAAAGGCTCCCTTCTCGCCGGTGAAGGTGAACCTTCTCCCATCCGTGCGGACACACCACACTTTACGCCTAAAGCAGTCGATCTGAGCATGGACTATAGACAACCAGTCCATGCCCAAGATGATGTCGTAAGGCCTCAATGCCACTACAAGAAGACCCTAGCTGAAGCTCTCGCCTCCTAGAGTAATCTCACACTGCCGACACCAGTGCATAATCGTTGAGTCTGCTCCTGTAGGAGTCTCTAGCTGTATGGATCAAACCAACGGCTCCGTTGGAATCTCTGAGCTCCGTACAAGGGAAATGACAATAAAAGAATAACTCACACCTGTGTCTATATGTGATGCAGCAAGGGTGTAGTATACACAGATAGTACCTCAAATCATCTCAGGTGCGCCGTGGTCATAGGCCTTGACTTCTTGGAGCTGAACCTGCCCCTGTCTGCCAGCTCCTTGTGGTCGGGGTGGTCCTCCTGGTGGTGGTGGTAGAGCCTCAAAGAGTCGTCCACCACCCGCTGCTCGGCCAGCTCCTCTGCCACGTCTGTCTTCTCCCTACAGAGTGCCATGGTAGAACCTCTGTCTCTACCTCGGAGTTCCATCAACTTTATGATACTCGGCTGCATGGCGGTTTTGGCAGTCCCAAGCCATGTGACCCTGCCCGACGCATGCATAGCACTGCATGCTCCTTGTATAGCTAGATCTGTTCCGTGTGCCCCTGCACAACCGAACCTGTATCCTGAGGTCGCCCACCTAATGGACTGGTTTGCTTGGACCTCTACGTCAACTTTCTACTGCCGGCTGCAGAAGACTCCACTACGTGTCGCCCTGTAGTGGGTCTCGCTGCTGGTGTCTGCTCAGTGAGAAAACACTCCACTAGAAGAGCTCGCTTCAGCACCCCTTCCTACATCGGGATGCTGAGGGGAATCGTCGAAGCTCTGATCTCGTGCCTCAGTCCCTGCTCGAAGGTCCGGGCCCTGAAGAACGAGTCTCGTACCATATCTTTGGAGTAGCGCAAGAGCTTGGTAAACCTCGTTGAGTACTGAGCTACCGTCATGCTGCCCTGCCATAGATAAGGCAACTCCTGAATCCGCACCGCATGAAGGGTGGCTGGGAGAAACTCAGAGCGGAAAATACTCTCGAAGTCCATCCAAAGTAAAGATGTCTCATCATGTACTTGGATCATCTGACACCACCATCTGCCTGCTACTGTGTGCAGGAGACTCGCAGCAAGGATCACCATAAGATCAGGTGGTGTCCCAACTAATCTGAAAACTCTGACGACAGCCTCCAGCCAATCCTCGGCTACCTATGGTTCCATCTCTCTATAGGACCTAGGAATCCTCTTTCACTGAAACTCGTGCAGCCCACTCAGGTGGCGTGCACTATCTGCTGCTGGGGCTGGTAGTATCGGTGGCTTAGCGGGTAGTGGTACTGTTGGTGCCTCCGCTATGATGGGGCCCTACACCGAAGCATCATTGCTCAGTGGGATACCATCTCGTACGTAACTCAGAACCCTAGCTAGCTACCTTTGTGGGGACATCCTAAAAAGAAACAGGTGCATCACGGTCGAAGAGTATACCTGCTGAGCTAGAAAAAAGTAATCACAAAGAAAACTTTCAAAGGAAACACACACGCAATAAGTGTTTTCGTGCACTGAGTCAGAAATCAATGGTCAGGGTCCTGGTCTATGGCTACATCGGCCGCCGCACCAACACTGGACTCCCTGGACTGGAAACCACACTCAATACTCTTAACACTATATCTCCACAGAAATAACGATCAGAGTCCTCAGTTCTGCAGTAGAACTGACTCCTTTGATACCGATTTGTCAAGACCCATCATCGGGGCTCGTGCCATGACTACCCCAAACCCACCTTCCATAGGCCAGGGGCTGGTGACTAGCATCAAAGGCATAAATACCGATAAAAAGGAAGGCATTTCCTTTATATAGTAAACAAACACAACAGAGTACGCAACAGAAGTAAGAACAAAGTAAAAGTGTATACTAAAGTAAGTGATGAAAAGAAAGGGGGCAGAAAATAGAAGCCCAATAGTAAGTACAGTACAACTGGAAGTCTAGTACGACATCAGTAAAGTAAAAGAGAAACCACTGAGTTTTCCTCTGGGAATCCCACCTGAAGGGTGGGTACATATGGTCTCCTCAGCACCTCGGGTCCGTCCGTCTGCTCCGTGTACATCTCGTCAAGTTGTCCACCTCCGGGTACCATCCAGCTCCACAAGTCTCTACCTCGATCAGTGTTATCCGTCATCTGCATCCAACACAACGTAGTGCGGGCATAGCCCATGTAGGGGTGAGTATAACGATGCTTATTAGGGACCCCTAGACCCACAAGGTCTCAAAATATCCACTAAGGATAGACAATAAGTAAGATACAAAACATGGTGCATCAACCAACCCCACTTAGGTATATGACCATATATATACCTAAGTCTTCAATCTAGTTTGGATCCAACTCTCGAGCTCAAGAACAATCCAGTCCACACAGGAAATAAGACAATAAAATCAATGATAATGATTGAAAGTCAAGACTCAGCTCACACAAGTATACATCTTTCGTATAGAGATAAAGATGATCAGATGTAGTCATTGATTCATCGTCGCTGTCGAACCCACGGAGGATTCGAATACAGTTGTCATCGTTGCTGAACCCACGAAGGATTCCAGTACAGTTGTCATCGCTGCTAAACCCACAGAGGATTCTAGTACAGTTTTCATCCCTGCCGATCCCATGGAGGATTCTAGTACAGTTGTCGTCGCTACTGAACCCGTGAAGGATTCCAGTACACTAATCGTTGTAGAAGCAGCAATCTCTAGGGTTCCCGCACACAACATGCTCGATTCTGGGAGGGTCCGCTATTCGAACAAAGGGTTCGATATGTAAACTTTCACGAATGTCATTTTTGATGTATCCCGAAGTTATGTCTCATCAAAAGGAACCCAACGCGACAGACAGCGCGTCAATCAGACGCCCGGTCTGAGAGATATTGGTTTTTCCATTCCAGGGTCCCGGTTGGAAATACACTCGTTCCAAAACCCATCCATTTTCCAATGTTTTACAAAACTCACTTAGATTATTTCAAAGGGACCGATTCATCATGAGGGTCCCAATGTCGCAGACGGCGCGTCAATTAGACACACGGTCGTGAAGCTATTCACATTTACGTGAAACGGGCCCTGCCCGTCAAGCCCAGTGGGCTGGCGGGTCGGTTCAATCCGGTTTTTGGCGGGTCTGACCTGGTAAATCACGCGGCCTGGCTGGCTGCGGAATAGCCTGGCTGCCCGAGCTGCTCGGGCTGGCTGGTCGAGTGGTCCGGGGGGGGCAGCCCCCCACTTTCCTGAACCGACGGCGCTGAGCAGCACTGCCCTCCTACTCGGCCGGCTTCTCCAGCGCGAGAGGCCCGCTTGGGCGGGCTGCTGTCCTCCGCGTGCGGCGCTAGGTGGCACCACAACCTCCTCCAACACGGTAGGCCGACGAGCCGGCCAGTTCACCCACCGAAGCGGCCCGCGGAGCACAGGCCGCGGTCCTCCGCAGCGCGGCACCCTCATGGCATCGCGGTTCCTTTGGCCCATCCGGCTATGACCAGTCAGTTCTTCCTCGGCCGAGCAGCCCGAGGTTGGGGGTCGTGGTTCTTCCGCACGCGGACGGCGCGCGGCCGCCGCCTTCTCCTGTCACCGCCTCTTCCAACACGTATTTCTTGCGAACCAAAACAGGAAACATCAAAGGGTCGTCAGGCCATGTTCGTTCGGCCCACACCCTCCGCGATAGGCGGTATCATAAATCCAAAGACAAACTACGATTCTCAACAATGAACGGGGTACAAAATATTCACTTCAAATTGTACAAACCCCTACCTCGAAATATGGTCTGTGGTAGTCGGGCGTCGCGGAAGACGGTGTCGCGGGGAGACGACGTCAGCTCGTTGACATCGTGGAAGAAGGAGCCGAAGATGGCGCAACGTCGGCGTTCCTTACGGGTGGCTCTTTCTCCTTTTACTTGGCCGAAGATCGAAGGAGATGATCATCGTTCTTCGGCAGTTCTTCGTCAAAAGAAGAACACTATTCTTTTATTTCTCAAGAGTTCTCCCCAAAATATTTGCCAACCAAAATATTAAAAATGCCCTCCCATAATATAACATTTCCATGTATTTTCAAATTAATTCAAAATGTAAATTGAATTAATTAAGGCATTAGAGTTGGCAACATTAATGGATGGGAGATGGAGAGGCTCCACATTTAAGTGGAAGTCCAAAGGTTTAAAGTGGGTTGTCAAAAATTAAATAAAGGGGAGTGTTAATGGGGAGTTAAAGGAAGATGAAAGGATTTGGGATTGTGTGGGCCCCACCACACTAATTCCTTTCATGGGAGGTTATGTGGGTGTGGGCCCCACCCCTAACTCCTCAATGTATGAATTAACCAAGATCTTTAAATAAAATTTTGTGCTACAATTTTATTTATTTTATTCTAAATCTCCTAAAATTAACTCTCAACCCGCATAAAACACAATTGTGGTAAAGGTCCCCATAAGCTAATACCGGCTTTGTGAGTTCATCGGTGTCCTCAGTTTTCAATTCCGAGCACCGGTTCAAAAGATAGTAAAACTGACACATACATTTACTAAATGTACCTGAACAAAACTTCAGAAATTGATTCCAGGCACACCGGGCCTCGGAATCAAGTGTCGTCAGAAACCGCAGACTCGTAAAATTCCAGAGTATTTATGAAAAAAATTTCCTTGAAATTTCCAAGTCTTTACATAACCCCTTCCTTGATACCAATGGTAACAACCCAAGTTCCTAACTTTTCGATTCAGTGTTAAAAACATAATCATCACATTTCTAGCTTTCATACTTGAAAATGTGACTCAATTTTTTCATTCGAAAATTATAATTCTAAAAGTAAATATTGGATCACTTACATACCAAAGGAACTACTAGTTTTTTAGTTTTATAAAATTAGGAAAAACTCTTATATATCATAGAAAAATAAAAAACTGGCTCTTAAAAATATATTTCATCTAAAACAAATTATTCATGTCTATCAACCTCCATAGATATATCATACTTAAAACCTTTCTTCATAACTTGGGAAAAAGAAACCTATGAAATGGTGAAATTGGACACTTATTAAGGGTAAACATAGGAAATATCAATGATTAAGTAAGTATAATATGAGCATAAGGGTATATGAACCCAAAAATTTGAAAATTGTACCGTTTTTTTCGAAATCATAATCATGAGTCATGAAACATAAAATAATCAAATAATATAATCCATGAGAGCATAACATAAGACATGGAGTTGTGTAAAACAAATAGAATTATAAGATTGTGAACATGTATAAATAGAAACACATTCACTCATTAAGTTAAGGACATGAAATCATGCACTTGAATAAACTTATAGAAATGATACTAGGTCAATGTATAATCTCATAAACATTAAATATAAGTTTGTGCATAAACATATGGAAACAAAAACTAGGTTCACACATATAATTGTTGGACGATTGTGTCTCGATGAACAATATCTACAAAATCACCCAAGTGCCAAAGCAGGGGTGAGTAATGAAACTCATTATGTTTTCTCCAAATTAATTCTATACTCATGGAACTAGGATGGAATTGTAATCACATTTATATAGAAAAATTTATATAAAACACTTTGACAATTATTATATCTGAATATAAAACGATTTCCATATCAAAATTTTTTTCCAAAAAAATCCATTTTCAAAGGAAAACATCCAAAAAATACATTAAAACCATTCCAAAATTTCTATTTTAGCATAAATAATTACATTCCATATATCGACACATCCAACCATTCACGCAACATAGGCCTCCATATACTCATGAGTGATGAGTCATCCTTTCACAAAGACTTCACTTAATGAACCATTTTGATGGGGGAAATCCATGAACATTATCCATCCAACTAATGATGTGGGAGTCTTTATACCTTTATCCATCCCAAATTCACATGAACACCCATAGAAATTATGCCAAAAACCAATACCAAAACTCCCCTTTCAACCATTTCAATAAAACCATTATTTTATTGAAAACCTTCCAAACAAATCATTTCTATAAAACCAAACTTTTTTTGAAAACACTTTCCCATGCATAAAAACCAACAAATAATTTTAAAATCATCATTTTAAAATCATGTTACCAATTTCACATTCCAAAAACCACCCAATTTACGCAATTCTATACATTTTCACAAAATAGGGTTTCCAATAAGAAATTCATAGAAATTTCACAACCTATTTCAATCAAAACAATATATTTGAAACTAATCCTTAATGTTATAATAAAAGGATTTGAGAGTTAAGCAACATACCTTAGTAATTTATGACTGAAATGAAGAACATCATTAAAACGACTACAAAACTATGTTGAATCTCAAAAAATCCACCTTGGATATCTTCCCCTAACATAAAAAAATAAATATATAACCCTGGTTGGAATCAAATACCTCATATATATCTCCAATGGGACTAGATCTAAGAAACCCATAGGGGGAGGAATGCAGATCTAAGAAAAACCAAGAAAACTACCATAAGAGAAGACTTACCAAGGGAATCAGGCTTCAATGCAAAAATAAATGCTTCCAGATTACTACCTATTCGATATGGAAAGGGTTCCAAATCTTTTGGGAGGGGGAATACTCTAATTAGGGTATATTTAGGGCAAATATTATGGGTTATAACTTAAACCCAACCCAAATCCACTTTTTAAGGATCTTGTTTTTTATACCGTGCATAGTTAGTCACACGGTCAGGAAAACCATGAACCAAACTCTACCTCAATGAGGACCTCACACTGTTAGAAAAATCATGTGCCAACCATGAAAAATTCCACTATTCCTGATTGAACAGTTTCTCTTTGGAGGCTACACAGTTTTGAAAACATGTGTGCCTAACAATGTGCCTACCCAGAAGCCCCTATTTCACATGGCACGATTAATTGCAGGAGATTCCTGGTTTTCACTAACTATACACATTTTGAAAATCCCCAAAAACATTCCAAAATGTCTCCAAACCCTCAAAAAACATCACTCAAACACTTTATCAACATAAAATACACAAATGAAGTGTTAATTGATTAAAAAAGTTGGTGCTACATTAATAATGGTAAAAACATAATATATAATAAATACATACATATTTATAACAATTCACTGAAATTAGAGATATAAAAATGGATTTCACTATTCATGGAGATGGTAGGCTATACATTCACATGTACTCTATTTTCATTTTTCAATTGATGGACTGAAAGAAATGTAATTATTAATTCATTTTTATTGAATAACTATTATATCATATATATTATATATTAATTAAACACATCATAATAACAATCCATAAAATATGGTGACAAAAAAACAAATTTTATCACTACATGGAGATGGTAAGCTGTACGTATGCTAAAACGATACTTTCACTTCTTTTTGGATAGAAAAGATGGGGGATAATTGTTTTTCCGTAATCATATTAACATTTATGATTGTAGAGTACAATGGAGTTATTATTTTAGGATAAAAATCACATCTTTATAAGTGGTAAGAATCATTTGAAAAATAAAGTGATCACATAGAGCAATTATCTCTTCTTTGAAAGGTCGCCTTTAGATCTCCTCTAAACGGCTCTAGGGTTGGTATTTTTAGAAGGTAAGAACATATATAATGTGGATAGTAATGTTTATAATAGAAATTGTCTAGATATGGACGAGATAGAAGGCTCAAAATTGTGAAAATAAGTGAGGGAGGGGATGTCCTTTTATAATTAAGGTGAGGGGTATGTTTGGAATTTTTCAAAAGATTAAGTTATAATGATTTTAGTTTCTATAAAAATACCAAAAAAGACCCTGGAATCGAATATAAGATAAGATATGGTTTTAATATCATCAAAAATTATATTGTAGACAAGTTTTTGTGTTTTTTTAACCTTGTAATTTTGATTAACTCTTTGCTAATCTATTTTAAATTTAAATATGGTAATAACTTTTTAATTGTTAAAAGGTTATCATTTTTACGAATGTAGTGTAAATTGGACCTTAAATGAAAAATTTATGAAATTTCTGACCATATCATAGTCAATTTGTATTTTTTAATTTTTTTTCATTTTTAAATAATTTAATAAAATATTAAACTCATAAAAAATCATAATTTTCAATTTTGATACTATTCACTACTTTGAAATATAAAAATATGAAGACAACAAGTAAAATTAGAACAAACTTGTTTATTATATATCTAAAATGTCAATTTAATCTATATAATTCATTTATCTCCTTAAATATCTCAAAATATATTACATTTAATATTTTTAATATCATTTATTTTATTTTTTAGATAATTGAATAATTACTACATCGAAATTGTGTAAGCATTGAGGTTAATTATTTAACTCATAAAAATTATTAATAAATTAACATGATCAAGATATATATTATAGATTTGAAAATATAATTTTTAGTTGAACATATCCTATGGATAACCCCATATTTAAAATTTTATTCTTATTAAAAACATGAAAGTGACATCTTAGACTTTTCTTTAAATAAAATATTATAAAGGTCATAATCTAATCTAAGTGCCCCCAAAAAGTAATAAATATATTTATATCATGCAAATAAGATTATTATGTTCAAAATGGACACTAATATTCTTTCACTGCCCATTTTTTCCCCATGTGGACACATAAGAGATATTTAACATAGAGAAAGAAATATTATGTTACTTTCAATGGTTTAAAAAATATATCAGTCATTTTCATGTTCAAGTTTCCATTAATCAACCAAACATAAAACCTTATATTTTAATGTTTTAAGTAACAGTATCCAATAAAAAATGGGGTGAAAAATTATGGCCTTATCACTTATTTTAAATCAATATTTACCTGTTTTTTCCTTTATTGAGGTAACAAAATATACTAAGGTTACTATTCATATGGACCAAAAATAAATGATAGAAAATTACTAAATTATGAACCATTTATTACAAATATGGAATCCATTTTTCAAATCTCAAAACACAAAAGTAGTAGAATTCAATTTTAAATTAAACTAGCATAACGCAGGGAAAAATAGTTTTTCAGAAAAATGACCATTTTGAAATATAAATTTTTTATACTAAATTTAATTACAAAATCCATATCAAAAACCATAATTGGGATAATTTAAATCAAATTAAAATAATTAAAATTTAAAACTAGTCCAAAAAATAATTTTTCCTTGTAAAAATATTAAAATAAAATAAAGTTTTCTTTAAAATTAATTATTTTTTACTATTCATTGAAAAATAAATATTTTCAAACAATTATAAAAAGATAAATTTAAATTAATTTTTACATACTAAATTCTGAAATAAATTATTTTTTTAAAATACATTTTTTATATATTCTAGAAATTAATATCCATAAAAGAATAAAAACTCATTTTTGAAGAAAACATATTTTTGAAGAAAAAATTGATCACTTTACAAAAAATTGTTTTATTATTTTCTAACTTACCAATATACTTATATTGAGTTTTAAAATTATATTTATTTCATAAATTAGTTAATACTATTCATTCCCTCCAATTTAACTACTTTTTTATAATAGTCACTTAATAATATATGATTGTTCATTTAAACTCAATGTTGCATATCTGGTACACAATAAAACATATTCTATCCTTCTAAAACCACAAGATATTAAAAAATAAAAAATAATGGTTCAAAATACATATTAATTCAAAATTATTTATAAAAATTAATAATTCAACATAATGCAAATTATTTATAATCCAAATTATCAATAATTGAAATTTTTATAAATTTTTCATATTTATTTATATACACATTATATAAATTATTAATATTTATTTATTATTAATTCTTATAAATTACATTGAATTAATTAAAATAATTACTAAAAAATAATTTTTAACAAAACATATACACACATTTAAAAATACTATTTTTTATTATTAATAATCACCAAGATGATAATTTATATAAATATTAATTAATGAAAATATTGAAGAAAATATAAAAATGGGGTAAATCATAACCTCCAAACATTTTAAAATTTCTTTTTTAATCACATTGAATATACTCTATCTAATTTCAAATAAAAAATTCCATTTTAAAGTCAATGTAATATTTACAAGAACATTTATTGAGATCATCATTTATATCCCAAAAATCATCTTCATTTTAAAACACCATAGAATTAAAATATATTAAATTTAAAACAAATCATTTTCCCTTAAATTACATTTACATTATAAAAAACCAATGAATCTTGTGTTAACAAATCATTGTGACAATTTTTATTAGTTTTTAAAAATGATTTTCACAGTTTAAAATAATGTTACACTTTATTTAAAATCACTTTTTAACCAAATGTTTAACCATTGATTTTTTTGGGAAAATCAAACCCCGAATTCATTTTCAAACTATCTTAGAAAACTCACTCACTATTTTCAAAACCAATCCCCTTCCATTTTGAATAACGATTTAAAAATATTAAATTCATGACTCTTTAAAATAACATGAGCATTTTATAATCAAGATAGTTTGGATTCAAGAAAAATTTGACAAAAAATCCAAGAATAATTAGTTACCCCAATCGAAAAGGACATATCGATGTAAAACCTTGTTCTAATCGCACTGGTGTCAAAAAGAGAAACTTTTTACTATCTACAGAAGCTCTATAAGGATTACATAACTCCGTGAGCTTACAATGTGTCTCCAGTTCAACTCCCTAATCACCCCACAAACATGAGAAGATTAATAAACAACAAAAATAATCTTTAACCAACGAGAAAAAACTATCAATATAAATTTATGTACATAAAATTAATATAACGAAAACTGAAAACATAAGAATCGACCCAACTTATCATGGAATATAAAATTAAAAATACTATATATCTATTTATCAGAAAATCCTAATAAAAAAGGATGGAATTGATACCATTTGGTCAAGAACCAACTAGATTCATCTATATTGGAATATGATGGGTGTGTTTTGAGTGTAAACTATGAATTGTCAAGGAAAAGTCAACATGATCATGTTGTGATGGGAGTATAGTGGTGTCAAGCGGTGGGAAGTGGATCTTGAGGAACTAACAAAATAAATTGACACATACCTTAGCCTTTGAGAGGATCGATTTGTCGAGAAGATTAATGAAGAGTGAGAGCGTCAGTAGGGATTTGATTTTGTGAGAGCTTGAATGACGTGAAGGAGTAGGAAATTGTTAGATTTTTATTTAAAGATTAGTTATGTCTGTAACAGCCCAAGATTTTATGAAAAATATTCTTTTAATTTCACTAATGTCTTGTGTTGTACGCTACACCAAAAGGAGCATGCACAACACACATCCTTGAATTTCCTTGCATTACACGCAATCGCGACCTTCCTCGATAGCGTGTGTAGTACGCAATACTGAGTTTCACTAAACAACGATATGCTGTTATAATATTATTATAACTAGCCGTTATAAATAGTAATAACCACCTTTTAAAATTTTAGAAATTTTAGCTCTCAAAATGGACTTCATTTTTGGATTCGGAGTATCGAATTTATCCTAAGGTGAAATTTTGGTACTTTTCGGATAACTTTCATATTCTGATGAACAGTAAAAATTACTAAATTATAATTAATAACAAATTTTTTAATAAAAATAATTAATAGTGATAAATTATTAATTTGAGTGGTTTTAAAGTATATTTAGAATATATTTTTACAATTTAATACAATGTTGGTCATTGGATGTAATTTCACATTTAAACCAGACATAAACAAGTGTCAATCTTTTGATAGATATTGTTTCTTAAAAACACGCTATTTGTTTTAACAACGGGATTTAATTATAAAATTAATTAATGAAACTTCTAGGTTATGAATTTGGTAAAATAGACTTCATTTTTGAATTTGGAATATGAAATATAGCTTAGGATGAAATTTTGGCATTGTTCTGAAAAACATCAATTTTTGATGAATAGTGAAACTACTAAGTGGTAGTTAAAAAAACTGAATTTTTCATAAAATTTAATTTTACCGCTTCTGTGAATGGAATTTCAAAAATCTGAGAGACACGGTTGATGTCAGTAAGTAAAATGTGGTTCAATGAGATGAAAATAATTTTTGGTGAATAGTAACTTTTTACTTTTATTTACCACGGTTAAAAGTAAATAGGGTAATTAAGGGTAAGAATGATATTAATATTACCCTAACACATGTCCTAATTCTATTGGACAAGTGTATCTCGACCAAAAACAACCTTAAGTGTAAAATATTATCATTTAGGCCCACTTGGATTAGATTAGGACATTTATTATTAATTTATTTAAAGAAGGGTTAAAATAGTTAAAATCAAAGTTTAATAAGTAAATTATTTTTAATATGGGGTTATACATAAGATAAATTCGACTATAAATATTCATTAGAAAGATAAAATTATTTCCTACATAATGGTATTTTATTTACAATTTTAGACATTAAATAATTTAATTTATTTATGACACAATGATGATGCAGTAATTATCTTATTAATGAAATATTGACATAATTGATGTTATAAACACCAAAATAAATGTAATTTGAGACTTTTTATAAATCCCACTAATATTCTAGGTTACTATGATATATTATTGTTGATTTAATCAACTTGGTTCGAACATATAATTCTGTTATGACTTTCACAAAAATCATATATCAAATAGTGTCAAAATTGACACAAAATAGTTTTTAAATCAAACATTATATTATTAATTGTTATTTTATTCCTAAAAATCTAAGGTTCGGCCAAAGGACTTATATAAGGATATATATATTAATAATAAACAATTTTGGGTTCGTTTTTCATGTTATAGTAAGTGTATTAACCATATAGTGTAAGATAACAAAAAGACACGGTAAAAGTTAAATTATTTAACTTAGAGTTAAATCTAATTGATAAGGTTAAAATAATAACCTAAACTTGTCTAAATCCTATTGGTTGATAGGATTTCGACCCATCCCCACTTTAGCTTCGAAATAAGACCATTTGGAACCATTATAAACCGATTTTGACTTTAATATAAAATAATATTTTGAGATATTCCTAAGGTGCCCCTCTCCTCCCTTATAAAAGGGCACCTCCTCCCCCTCCTCCTCACACCAATTTGAGAACTCAAGCTCGGCCAAACCCTGCCAAAATCCCTTCTCCACTTCCCTAGAATAATCCTAGAGGTCCTGGTCTTCTTCAAAGACCAATCTTAGTTCCCTAAGTGGAGGATTCAAAGAGGCGTTTCAAAGAAGAGGTAATATCCATTACCGATCTTTTCAATTTCTTTCTTCTCCAACATATTCTTCTTTAGTTGTTTCAAGATAAATTAATAACATCACTATTAATTACATACTGATATGTTATTATAAATATGAAACAACTCTAATTAACCTTCTATCCATCCTACGGAAAAAGGAAATCACCGCGCGTGCGTACGTACGGAATACCGTCTCCACGCCGTGGTGTAATCTATTTTCCGCCACCACCTTAATTGGATGGGTATAAAGGTGTAATGAGTAACTATATATGATTATTATAAATTTATATTGATACTGAAATAGTATACATACACTTCAAAACAATTCCACGACCATGGGAACGATATCATCGCTCGTGCGTACGTACGGACTACCGTCTCCACGACGCGATGAGATTCATTCTCAATGATTAACCATTCATGAATGATTATAAAGTATATATAATAAGTAAAAATGAAATATATGATATAATAATGATACTGGATTTATTTATATTTATATTTATGTCATCTACTTAATTCCATTCAATTCAATAAGGAAACGAAAACAGCGTTCATGCGTACGTACGGACTACCGTCTCCATGAACGGTGTATTTCTTTCCATTTACTGATTTATTATATATATGTATATTATGAATATATATATATATATAAATCATGTTTTATATTCTGGAATTATGTAATCATGATCTAAGTAATCATATGAATAATTACAAGTCAAAACACGGACGACAAATGAAACAATTTTACCCAAAACGCTCTTTAACATGGAATTTACAAAAGAACGGGTAATATAATGTCATAAGTGAACCATATATAATATCATAACAATGAATATGATTCCTTAATAAGTCAATAACATGATTTAAATAATTATACAGGAGGTTTGGACACTTACAAAGCAAGTCGGACCTAAGGTAAGGGAAATATCACAATCTCATTTTTATCCGAGATTGTTTATACTTTGAAATTTACTGGGGTGTATTTTATAATCCACATCCAAGTTTCCTTAATATGTAATATTATTTCCATCCACCTACAATTGTTTAAATCCAATTTTACCCTTAGGTGAGTTTTTAGTAAAAGATATGAAAGGAATCTTTTGTCGTTTTTTTTGTACGATGTATTTTTTGACGTTTCTAACAAAAGTAAGAGAAGAATGTTTTTATAACTTATACGACTTGAATGGATTTTTAAAACATTATTTCCAAGAAGCTTACTTTAAAATTTTTCATGTTTATTTTTAATCAACTTCTTTTAGTTTAGAATTTTTTGACATGTTAAGAAAGGAAAAGTGTTTTTGAAGTAGAAAGAATATTTTTCTCAAGAATGGAGTTCAAGTGCTTTATCAAAATTATTTTCCATATAAGATAATATAGGGTTATGTTTTTATCCCTATTATTACATTGATTTGATTATGTTGTGATGGAATTATTTTTATGAATTCCTTTATTTTATATGAATTGTTTTATGATGTCATGTTGTTTAAGAATCCCATTTTTACTACATGGGTTATGCAATGATGTATGATTTATGATTTTGTGGCACACATAAGAATGGTATCATTATGAGATGGGTGGAACCTATATCTCCCTCCAATGCATTGGGTAAATATTTTATATCTCATGAGATAGACATGGCTGGAATGGTAGGTTATACCGGTTCAGTGAAACAGGACTGAAACGAGGGTGACTCGATTCAGAAAGGGACTTTGTCCACTAAGATAGTCTTGGAAATGAGTCTTGACTAACAAGAAATGATTCTCTATGATTATGTGTGTATTCCATAAAGTTTCATGTTTTATGTTATGATTATTGGGATTACATTTCACTTCTATGATTTATCCCATGTTATGATATTATGAGCTCTCTTTTTTGCAGGTTAAGATTTCCAAAAGCTATGTTCTTATGTATATGATGTGATTGATATTTCTTTTCTTCACCCTTAATGAGCATTTGAGCTCACCCTTTTATGTTTTCTTTTCCCCAGGATATAAAGAAAGGTTTTAGGTATAAAAAAAAGAAGATCTTTATGGGAGATGTTGAAGATCTTTCACCACGATTATAAGATTATATTCCGAGTTTCCAAAGACACTAAACTATTACGGTCCTTGTGTGTGTGTTTTTTTTATGTACTAAGTATTCCGCAAAAGTAATGTAATGTCCATGTAAGTCAAGCTTCGGGTCTCTACAGTTGGTATCAGAGGAAAGGTTTAGTCAACCTTTGGAAACTAGGATGTGAAAGCGTTAGTGAGATCCCTAGAGATATTTCCAAGGTATGTCTAGGGATGTCCCTAAGGATAAGTATACGTATAAGATACAGTCCTAGAACTACGGTAACGATCGTAGAATTTAACCAAAGAAGTTAGATATTGAGGATACTCCTCCTTTATTATGTTGTTTTCCCTAGCATGATTTTTGCCTCTCGCACTATTCTTTTTGGGTTTTAAACGATGGATGGAACCCGAAGGAACCATGTTGATCAATGCAATGGACAATGCAATGATTTTCCTCCTAAACAAACAAATGTTATGGGAGATGGAGTGCAAAATCTTATTGCTATACTTACACAAGCTATGAATCATTCTGGACTTCCAAATGAGCAGAGAAGGGAACAATATTCTATTGAGTCCTTCATGAGGCAACGTCCACCTTCTTTTAGTGGGTCTTTCGATCCACTTGTTGCTGAACAATGGATCAGTACTACTGAAAAGATATTTTCAGTTCTTCAATGTTCTGAACATGATAAAGTCATCTTAGCAGTATATCATTTGGAAGATGAAGCTGATCAATGGTGGAATCTTATCAAGAATACGAGGCCAAGAGATGAAATTGAGTCCATGGAATGGGACGAGTTCAAGAACTTATTTTTCAATAAGTACTTCCCTCGTATTCTTCGAACAAAGATGGAGAAGTAGTTTCTTGAACTAAAGCAAAAGGATGATGAATCTGTTGGTATATACGAAGCAAATTTTACAAGACTTACAAGGTATGCATATGGCATTATCATCCAACCTGAAAGTAAATTTGATCAATTTTTCAGTGGCTTAAAACCAAGTCTTCGAAGGGAATTAGCTATAAGAGACTTCAGTAGCTATGAAGAAATTGTGCGTTGTGATATCAAGGTAGAAATGGAAGTTGGTGTTACATATCCATCTCATGGTTTTGACAAGAAACGAAAGATGGAGTTCAAGGAGAAATCTCAGAATAATGGTGAAAAGAATATGAATGTTTCCTTATGCACAAAGTGTGGAAAGAAGCATGGTGGAGATTGTCTTAAAGGGACTAGAAAATGTTTTAAGTGTGGAAAAGAAGGTCATCGAGCAGCTGAGTGTCGAATTAATGGAAAAAGGGTTTCTAATGATGTGAATAAAGAAAACACTGCAGAGAACGCACCACCAACACTTCAATGCTTCAAGTGCAAGGAAATGGGGCATTATGCTAATAAATGCCCTAATCCAAGGGTTAGTGATGATCAACATGAGCAACCACTGAAGGCAAAGGACAAAGGGAAGTCACATGCGATCACTATTGGCGATGTTGAATATGACAACGATGTGGTGGATTGATTAAGTGTTTATGTAATGGGATTCCAAAATAATATTGTATCATGGAGTATTGGAATATTTATGTATTGGTCTAATGTGGTATTCAAAGTAATTGATATATTTTTGGAAATAAGATGATATGCGCATAATGAAGGGAAAACGAGAAAATGAAATGTTTAACAGTATTCATGAGCTCATGATTAATATAAGGACTAAGTGATATCATGGTTTGAGTATATAGAATTTTGAGGATTTTGGTATGTGGAAGGTGTTAACTTTTAACGGAATTCATGTTTTCACTAAGGTATTCAAGAGAATACATGATTAAGGACTTTGAATGATTGGAATGGGACCAAAAAAACATATCTTATGATATATGGGGATCGACGATGGTGTTAAATCTCTGGTAATCATTTTCACTATGTTATGAGAGTGGACTGCAGTATTATGGATAAGCCTGAAGATTGGAATGGATTATGTTGAATATAAGTTAGTATTGTTTAAGGATAGAAGTTTTTTTTCGATATTATTGATGGGATGTTATAGTAATATAGTTTTAGAAAAAGGACAACCTGCAGGACGGGCGACAGCCCATCGCGTCGGACAAGGCTGTGGGAATCGAACCCACAACCGAAGTGCGACTAACCTTTATCGCCTACCACTGGCCTACAGGAAGTCCCTATTTAGTAGAAACTAGTTTTATTATATTAAGCAGTATGATATATGAATTATAAGTCCATTTTAGGAACCATATATGATAAATCTCACTATAGATCGACTTATGTACATAATTTTTGCTAACCTTTTGTTTGAGACAGATGGAATGACCCGTCATTCTATCACATGATCTGCTAACACTTCATGAATAACAAATTCAACTGCATTTATTTAAGAGATGAAGTGGAAATCGTTCATGGCATGAACAACAGTGATATTGTACCAAAATAAAGTAAGTATTTATTCTAATTCAAATTTTCAACTTTAGGGAAATGATCTTGAAAACCAAAAATGTTGTCCTAGTGATCTTATACCTGATGAATCAGATGGTACCTTATATCATCACAAATCTATGGATTTGTGATTACTGGCTTTTCTATAGCCATGTTCTCTACCACTCTCCATCAGAACATGATGGTTAGAGTTTTCTTCCATATCCATATTTTTACCTATGTGGAAACCCAGTGATTAGTTTATTTGGGTAACCGTTACGTTTCATAATTTAGTTTTTAAAGATTGGTTTTGGTATTCCTTTTTAAGATGTAGGTTTCTATTAAGGAAACATTCGAATAGTAAATCATTTATAACCACGATGAATTTCGAGGGCAAAATTAATTTTAAGGGGGGTAGAATGTAACAGCCCAAGATTTTATGAAAAATATTCTTTTAATTTCACTAATGTCTTGTGTTGTACGCTACACCAAAAGGATCTTGCACAACACACATCCTTGACTTGCCTTGCATTACATGCAATCGCAACCTTCCTCGATAGCGTGTGTAGTACGCAATACCGAGTTTCACTAAACAACGATATGCTATTATAATATTATTATAACTAGCCGTTATAAATAGTAATAACCACCTTTTAAAATTTTAGAAATTTTAGCTCTCAAAATGGACTTCATTTTTGGATTCGGAGTATCGAATTTAGCCTAAGGTGAAATTTTGGTACTTTTCGGATAACTTTCATATTCTGATGAATAGTGAAAATTACTAAATTATAATTAAAAACAACTTTTTTAATAAAAAATAATTAATAGTGATAAATTATTAATTTGAGTGGTTTTAAAGTATATTTAGAATATATTTTTACAATTTAATACAATGTTGGTCATTGGATGTAATTTCACATTTAAACCAGACATAAACAAGTGTCAATCTTTTGATAGATATTGTTTCTTAAAAACACGTTATTTGTTTTAACAGCGAGATTTAATTATAAAATTAATTAATGAAAATTCTAGGTTATGAATTTGGTAAAATAGACTTCATTTTTGAATTTGGAATATGAAATATAGCTTAGGATGAAATTTTGGCATTGTTCTGAAAAACATCAATTTTTGATGAATAGTGAAACTACTAAGTGGTAGTTAAAAAAACTGAATTTTTCATAAAACTTAATTTTACCGCTTCTGTGAATGGAATTTCAAAAATCCGAGACACAAGGATGATGTCAGTAAGTAAAATGTGGTTCAATGAGATGAAAATAATTTTTGGTGAATAGTAACTTTTTACTTTTATTTACCACGGTTAAAAGTAAATAGGGTAATTAAGGATAAGGATGATATTAATATTACCCTAACACATGTCCTAATTCTATTGGACAAGTGTATCTCGACCAAAAACAACCTTAAGCGGAAAATATTATCATTTAGGCCCACTTGGATTAGATTAGGACATTTATTATTAATTTATTTAAAGAATGGTTAAAATAGTTAAAATCAAAGTTTAATAAGTAAATTATTTTTAATATGGGGTTATACATAAGATAAATTAGACTATAAATATTCATTAGAAAGATAAAATGATTTCCTACATAATGGTAGTTTATTTATAATTTTTAGACATTAAATAATTTAATTTATTTATGACACAATGATGATGCAGTAATTATCTTATTAATGAAATATTGACATAATTGATGTTATAAACACCAAAATAAATGTAATTTGAGACTTTTTATGAATACCACTAATATTCTAGGTTACTAGGATATATTAGTGTTGATTTAATCAACTTGTTTCGAACATATAATTCTTTTATGACTTTCAAAAAAATCATATATCAAATAGTGTCAAAATTGACACAAAATTGTTTTTAAATCAAATATTATATTATTAATTGTTATTTTATTCCTAAAAATCTAAGGTTCGGCCAAAGGACTTTGATAAAGATATATATATTAATAATAAACAAGTTGGGGTTCATTTGTCATGTTATAGTATGTGTATTAACCATATAGTGTAAGATAACAAAAAGACACGGTAAAAGTTAAATTATTTAACTTAGAGTTAAATCTAATTGATAAGGTTAAAATAATAACCTAAACTTGTCTAAATCCTATTGGTTGATAGTATTTCAACCCATCCCCAATTTAGCTTCGAAATAAGACCCTTTGGAAGCATTATAAACAGATTTTGACTTTAATATAAAATAATATTTTGAGATATTCCTAAGGTGCCCCTCTCCTCCCTTATAAAAGGGCACCTCCTCCCCCTCCTCCTCACACCAATTTGAGCACTCAAGCTCGGCCAACACCTGCCAAAATCCCTTCTACACTTCCCTAGAATAATCCTAGAGGTCCTGGTCTTCTTCAAAGACCAATCTTAGTTCCCTAAGTGGAGGATTCAAAGAGGCGTTTCAAAGAAGAGGTAATATCCATTACCGATCTTTTCAATTTCTTTCTTCTTCAACTTCTTCTTCATTAGTTGTTTCATGATAATGTAATAACATCAGTATTACTTACATACTGATATGTTATTATAAATATGAAACAACTCTAATTATCCTTCTATCCATCCTACGGAAAAAGGAAATCACCGCGCGTGCGTACGTACGGAATACCGTCTCCACGTCGTGGTGTAATCTATTTTCTGCCACCAAATTAATTGGATGGGTATAAAGGTGTAATGAGTAACTATATATGATTATTATAAATTTATATTGATACTGAAATAGTATACATACACTTCAAAACAATTCCACGACCATGGGAACGATATCATCACTCGTGCGTACGTACGGACTACCGTCTCCACGACGCGATGAGATTCATTCTCAATGATTAACCATTCATGAATGATTATAAAGTATATATAATAAGTACTAATGAAATATATGACATAATAATGATACTGGATTTATTTATATTTATATGTATGTCATCTACTTAATTCCATTCAATTCAATAAGGAAACGAAAACAGCGTTCATGCGTACGTACGGACTACCGTCTCCATGAACGGTGTATTTCTTTCCATTTACTGATTTATTATATATATGTATATTATGAATATATATATATATAAATCATGTTTTATATTCTGGAATTAAGTAATCATGATCTAAGTAATCATATGAATAATTACAAGTCAAAACACGGACGACAAATGAAACAATTTTACCGAAAATGCTCTTTAACATCGAATTTACAAAAGAACGGGTAATATAATGTCATAAGTGAACCATATATTATATCGTAACAATGAATATGGTTCTGTAATAAGTCAATAACATGATTTAAATCATTATACAGGAGGTTTGGACACTTACAAATCAAGTCGGACCTAAGGTAAGGGAAATATCACAATCTCATTTTTATCCGAGATTGTTTATACTTTGAAATTTACTAGGGTGTATTTTATCATCCACATCCAAGTTTCCTTAATATGTAATATTATTTCCATCCACCTAAAATTGTTTAAATCCAATTTTACCCTTAGGTGAGTTTTTAGTAAAAGATATGAAACGAATCTTTTGTCGTTTTTTTTGTACGATGTACTTTTTGACGTTTCTGACAAAAGTAAGAGAAGAATGTTTTTATAACTTATACAACTTGGATGGATTTTTAAAACATTATTTCCAAGAAGCTTCCTTTAAAAATTTTCGTGTTTATTTTTCATCAACTTCTTTTAGTTTAGAATTTTATGACATGTTAAGAAAGGAAAAGTGTTTTTGAAGTAGAAAGGATATTTTTCTCAAGAATGGAGTTCAAGTGCTTTATCAAAATTATTTTCCATATAAGATAATATAGGGTTCTGTTTTTATCCCTATTATTACATTGATTTGATTATGTTGTGATGGAATTTTTTTTATGAATTCCTTTATTTTATATGAATTTTTTTATGATGTCATGTTGTTTAAGAATCCCATTTTTACTACATGGGTTATGCAATGATGTATGATTTATGATTTTGTGGCACACATAAGAATGGTATCATTATGAGATGGGTGGGACCTATATCTCCCTCCAATGCATTGGGTAAAGATTTTATATCTCATGAGATAGACATGGCTGGAATGGTAGGTTATACCGGTTCAGTGAAACAGGACTGAAACGAGGGTGACTCGATTCAGAAAGGGACTTTGTCCACTAAGATAGTCTTGGCAATGAGTCTTGACTAACAAGAAATGATTCTCTATGATTATGTGTGTATGCCACAAAGTTTCATGTTTTATGTTATGATTATTGGGATTACATTTCACTTCTATGATTTATCACATGTTATGATATTATGAGCTCTCTTTTTTGCAGGTTAAGATTTCCAAAAGCTATGTTCTTATGTATATGATATGATTGATATTTCTTTTGTTTACCCTTACTGAGCATTTGAGCTCACCCTTTTATGTTTTCTTTTTCTGAGGATATAAAGAAAGGTTTTAGGTATAAAAAAAAGAAGATCTTTATGAGAGATTTTGAAGATCTTTCACCACGATTAGAAGATTATATTCCAAGTTTCCAAAGACACTAAACTATTACGGTTCTTGTGTGTGTGTTTTTATTATGTACTAAGTATTCCGCAAAAGTAATGTAATGTCCATGTAAGTCAAGCTTCGGGTCTCTACAATGTCTTTACATGTGCACAAAAAAGTTATAATAGAGTTATTTTATTAGTGCTAAAATAGTAAGTGCTGATAAAATGGATCTTTACTAGTGCTTAAATTCTGTCACTGATAATGATATATTATTTCAGCGCCTTTTTAGCACTAATAAAACTAAATCTTTATTAAAATGAGAGGCTCTTGTTATTTTGGGTAGAGGGATCTCAATACATAGTCATTATAGGCCTAGTGGGTATCTAAACCTGAATGTTGGCTCGTAGTCCCAATCAACTAGAATCCCAAGGCCCATGGTTGAAATCAGCCTACACCTAGTCAGTGGTCGAAGATGCCAATACCGATCTAAAACTGCTACCACCTTCTCGAGCACCAACCTCCAGCTAGACCTGACACTGAAGCCCACCAAAGTCTCCTGTGTCGGCCAACCAAGACCATGCCATCACCAATCCAAACTGCAACCACCATCTGCCAGTCATCACTTAGTCAGGACAACCTTCAAACATTTCATCCAACAATAGTCCCACCGATGAACAATCCCGAACAAGCCCGCCTACCGTCATCACATAGCCAATAAAGGCCACTTCTGATACCTGACAGTCATCCTAATCATAACCGATGACCATTTCAACTATGACAACCCACCAACCTTTCTTTGCCTTGCCATCAAATATGGCCCAATGTTCTTCCATTTTCCCGTTGCTGGGGATGACGCATTAGCAACACTGAAACCCACCATACATACAACCCCCTAAACACCCCGCCCGGGGAATTCCTCATATTTGGGGACCAGAAGGTCTAGATCCCGCCTTGGATGTTGTATTACAGGGAGATTTTCAACCAAATGCAAGCCCCCACTACATACATATTAATATATATAACTATACTCAAACCGGTGCAGACCATGAGTTTTATCCCATGGTTCCCAAACTTTATTAAAGAAAATGTAAAGTGTAAAGAAACAACAGTGGGGCTCAATAGTTACCCCCAAATACAAAAGTGTCCAACAAGAGGCCCAACAAGGGAGAGATCCAAGCCCCCGGAAATGCATAACCTAATGTTCCACACAACCAGTGCCATGTCCATTCAAAAAACTGGCCTAAAGCCCCACTATGAGATCCTAAGCAGCCATTGTGAACTTGCCACTCGAGAAGACCCCTGATCACCCAAATCCCATACGTCACCCTATCACTATCCATCAGACTCCACCCTATGTGCATAGATGTGCCCTCAACATCACCACTCATGCGTTATCCGTGGACCATTACTTTAGAGTCGGATTTGTTCTGCAAACCCATTGGCATCCCATACCATCAATGTCTGGAGTGAGCAGAGACCATCACACCCATCAGCATCCCATACCAGTGACAGTCACCATGAGAATTGAAACTCGCTAGCACCCATGCCACCAAAAACTCCTAGAGTCACACCTTACATGATCCCTAACAGGCGGGGAAGCACTCCGCGATTCAACAGGACACCCAAAATAGAATTACACAACACAAACCCAAACAACGGGAAAAAAAGTCCCAAACAAAAAAAGGCATGAATGTCCAAAAAATGGCCAACAAAATAAACCGAGGTCTCTTCTAGTGCCGCCAAAGTTAGGTCATCACCTGCACCCCACCCGCCTATGAAGCTCAGTGCATCGCGAGGTCTTCGCCACACCCCACATCCCAAGGTCCCATCGCCAGCTGATACCCTATCCCGAGCATCCTCCCAAAGGCGTTGTTGATCGACGGTGACGTCGGCCTTTGCCCCTTATGCCCTGTGTCACCGTTAGCAGCCATGATCCCACAACCGCCGATCCCCGCCATTTGGCCTTCACCGTTGAAAAAAACCGCACTGGTCCACACCCCGTTGCAACTTTTGGAGAATTCCACGTGCCGAGATTTTTTTACATCACAAGCTGAGATGGGCAATTTTAGGGGATAGGGTTTTTTTTTTAATTTTATGGGGTAGGTTTTAAATTAATTAGGGAAATGGGGCTGTCCAGCGCCAAATGAAGTGGCGCTGGACAAAAAAGTGGCAAAGCGCCACTTCAAGTGGCGCTTTGACCACTTCGCCCCCACACCCCAACCCCATATATATATATATATATATATATATATATATATATATATATATATATATAATAAACTTATTTATTATTATAAATTTAATTACTAAAAAAAATACAATAATTATAATAAATATAATTAAAAAAATAAATACAATAAATACATAATTATATTTTTTATAATAAATATATAATTATGATAAATTATATTTATTATAAAAAATTTATTTATATTTAATATAAATATAATACATACATTAATTATATTATATTTATTATATTTATATATTTATTGTATTTATAATTATACATTTATTATAATTCTATATTTATTATATTTATAATTATATAATTATTATAATTAGAATTATAGAAATTATAATAAATTTATAATTATAAAAATAATAATTATGATAAATATATAATTATGATAAATATATAATAGCAATAAATATATAAATATAATAAATATTCAATTATAATAAATATTTAATTATAATAAATGTATAATAAAATAAATATATAAATATAATAAATATAAAATTATAATAATTATATAATTATAAATATAAAAAATCCATAAAATTATATATAGATATATAATAAATTTATTTATAATAAATTTATTTATTATTATAAAAATAATTACAAAAATAAATATAATATAAATTAAATATAATATAATCAAATATAATAAATATAATATAATACATAATAAAATAAATTTTTTATAATAAATTATTATACATTAATAAATTTAATATAATGTAATTAAATATAATTAAATGTAACATCCGCCACTTGAAGTGGCGCTTTGACCGGCCCCACACCACCCCCAACCCCCATATATATATATATATAATAAATTTATTATAATACATTATAAATAGAATATAATTAAATATAATAAATATAATTAATAAAATATAATAAATATAAATATAAATAATTATATAATATAAATATATAAAAAAATAAAATATAATACATACATAATAAATTCTAAACATAATAAATATAATAAATTATAAAATTAATATATTTATATAATAAATATAATTATATAATAAATTATAAATATTATTATTATTATATAATTATAAATAAAATAAATATAGATATGGTAATTATATAATATATATAAAGAATTACATATTACATTTATTATATTATAATTATATAATAAATGTATTATAATAATTATTATACAATTATTATACATATTTATTATAATAAATGTACAAAAGAAATGTAGATTTATTATAATGGATTAATAAAATTTATTATAAATATAAATATAAATATACATTTATTATAATTAAATATTATAATATTTATTATAATAAATATACATTTATAATAAATGTATTACAAATATTTATTATACATTTACTATACATTTACGATACACTTATTATAATAATTATAATAATAATATTTAATATACATTTATTATATATTTATTATAATAAATATTATAAATGTATATTTATTATAATAATATTTATTGTACGTTTATTATAATTTATTGTGCATTTATTATAATATTTATTATAATAGTATTTATTATACATTTATTAGATATTTATTATAATAAATAATATATAATTATAATTTTATATTTATATATTTATTATTATTATATAATTATTATAATTTTATGTTTATTATATTTACATATTTATTATTATTATATGTTTATCATAATTATATATTTATTATAATTATTATATTTATAATTATAAGTTTATTATAATTCTATGATTCTAATTATAATACTTATATAATTATAAATATAATAAATATATAATTATAATAAATGTATAATTATAAATACAATAAATATACAATTATATAATTATTATATTTATAATTTATTATATAATAATTATTAGATTAATAATTTATTATATAATAATATATAAATACATAATAAATTAAAATAAATATAACTAATATAATAAATATAGTATATTTATTATATAATTATAAATATAATAAAAAAATACAATATATACATAATTATATTTATATTTTTTATATTTATAATTATATAATTATTAAATTTTTCTTTATTATGTTTATAATTATCTAATAATTATATTTATAATTATATAATTATTAATTATAATTAATATATATAATAAATATAATAAATACAATATAATTATATAATTATATAATTATTATATTTATAATTATTTAATTATTATGATTTTAAATATATAATTATCATTGTAATATATATTTATATTTATTATATAATTATTATATTTATATTTATTATATTTATAATTATATAATAATTATTATATTCATAATTTATTATATAATTTTTATTATATTTATAATTTATTACATTTATAATTTATTATATTTGTGATTTATTTTATTATATTTATTATATTTGATTATATTATATTTATTTTATTTTATTTATGTTTGTAATTATTTTTATAATAATAAATAAATTTATTATAAATAAATTTATTAAATATCTATATATAATTTTACGGATTTGTTATATTTATAATTATATAATTATTATAATTTTATATTTATTATATTTATATATTTATTTTATTATACATTTGTTATAATTAAATATTTATTATAATTGAATATTTATTATATTTATATATTTATTGCTATTATATATTTACATTATTATATATTTATCATAATTATTATTTTTATAATTATAAATTTATTATAATTTCTATAATTCTAAATATAATAATTATATAATTATAAATATAATAAATATAATATAATTAATGTATGTATTATATTTATATTAAATATAAATAAATTTTTTATAATAAATATAATTTATCATAATTATATATTTATTATAAAAAATATAATTATGTATTTATTGTATTTATTTTTTTAATTATATTTATTATAATTATTGTATTTATTTTAGTAATTAAATTTATCATAATAAATAAGTTTATTATATATATATATATATATATATATATATACGGGGTTGGGGTGTGGGGGCGAAGTGGTCAAAGCGCCACTTGAAGTGGCGCTTTGCCACTTTTTTGTCCAGCGCCACTTCATTTGGCGTTGGACAGCCCCATTTCCCTAATTAATTTAAAACCTACCTATAGCATCCCGCCATTTTATAACATAAATTTTCATTTCATTACACGGAACTGAGGATCGTTAAGGTTTAGTGTCTTGGAAACAAGGAACATAAAACATGAAACAAAAAAAACATTCTTCTTAAACACTTGAAAGGATTCTCCTCATAATCACCCTAGGCTCATTACTGCATCTCATAACCTGGGGACATACATCAAAAGGAAGGGTGAGCAGAAGGCCCAGCAAGGGAAACAAGTGAAACATTTTACATATGAACTTGAGATACATCAATAAAGTCATGAAAATAACTTTAATGCATGAAAATGAAATCATGAGGCATATCATAATAAAAAATAAAACTTTTTTATAACTTGAAGATGTGGCTGCAACATTTAATATTGACAATCGTTTCGTTTCACCAAGGTCCATCCCCAAGGTGTCGTTAAAAATTACCAAGGTTATTCACCAAGGCATCGTTAAAATTGTAATCTCTAGTGGTTACATCATTACCCAATGCATTGGAGCGCTATCAGGGCCCACCCTTAAATTTGCCTTTATTATCATGTGAGCCACATATATCATCATCAAACATTTCATAAATAACCCACATAGCATAAAATAAATGGGTTTCATTTCATAATCATAACGTTTTAAAAACTGCTTTAAAAACATGATCTTTACGTCACTTTAAACCCACGGAAAGGGAAAGCGGGTCTCATGTATGTAAATCCCAGAATTTAAAATGGAACATTTTGATATATATGTGAATACCCTTGTATAAATAAGAGCTTTGAGTATTCACTTTATAACATAAAATAATTTTTGAGAAAAGAGAGAGGCATTTTGAGGGGAAAATTCTGCAGCATAACGGCTAAGTTTTGGGGTTTTAGAAAACATTGAAATGAGAGGGGACATGGGTCACCCACTCATAAATGATCCATAAAACAGTAGGGTGAAGTAATAAGAAGGACATATGGACATGGTAATGAAATTTTAGGGACATACCATTTGAAATGAAAAACATGGAAGAAAAAAAAAGTTTAGATTTCTCTTATGGAAATTCGGCAGCCTTACGGCGTCACTTAACTTCAAAAGAAAATGATTTGACAAGATCAAATAGGGTCCCTCATCATATGATAATAAGAGATCAGTATGATGGATATATAGATAATTCCCCAAAATAACAAAAATTAACTAGAAATAATTGACATGAAAGTAGAACTTCAAAACGAGAAGGGTGAAGAACCACTTAAAAATTCGGCAGCCTAACGGCGCCACTTAAAACTTCAAAATACTGAATTGAAGCGATCAAATGGGGTCTCTAATCATATGAACATAAGATTCTAGTATGATAGATATATAGATCATACCCCAATATAACAAAAAGGAACTTGAAATAATTGACATGAAAGTAGAACTTCAAAACGAGAAGGGTGAAGAACCACTTAAAAATTCGGCAGCCTAACGACGCCACTTAAAACTTCAAAATACTGAATTGAAGCGATCAAATGGGGTCTCTCATCATATGAACATAAGAGTCCAGTATGATAGATATAGAGATCATACCCCAATATAACAAAAAGGAACTTGAAATAATTGACATGAAAGTAGAACTTCAAAACGAGAAGGGTGAAGAACCACTTAAAAATTCGGCAGCCTAACGGCGCCACTTAAAACATCAAAATACTGAATTGAAGCGATCAAATGGGGTCTCTCATCATATGAACATAAGAGTCCAGTATGATAAATTTATAGATCATACCCCAACATAATAAAAAGTAACATGAAATACTTGAATGAAAATAGAACTTTAAAACGAGGAAGGTGAAAGAATCCCTTAAAAATTCGGCAGTCTAACGGCGCCACTTAAACATTCTTAAAACGAATTGATGAGAGCTAGGGGGTCTCTCATCATATGAACATGAAATAGGCAGTAGGATGAATATAAAATAACATCCTCCAACATAAGAACATGGAGTATAAAAGAAATGACATAAAAGAGATTACTTGAAAAGAAAGAGAGAGGTCGGATCCCTTACCTTAAAACGTGACTCTTGAAACTCAAAGGATTGGACCTTGAGGGCTTGGGGGCACCTTGGGAGGACTCCTTGGAAGGTAAAAAGACCAGAACTTCGTTGGGGGAGAGTTGGGAGTGAAAACTAAAGGAGGAAAGGGTGGGTATTTATAGGGAAAGTGAGGGGACAAAGCATTAATGGCCAAGGGACACCTCACTAGTGGTTTTGGAAAAACCATGGGCTTGCCCATGGTATTTTCCCATGGTATTGGCCACTTGGGACACCTCACACCTTATCTTACTATTCATAATTCGACCATATTGAATATATACTTAATACATCATTTAATGATGTCATTAAACACCCGTAACTTAAAAACTATACTTTCACTATTCACCGAAAATTCAACTTTCTCAGAATAATCCCAAAATTTCACCTTAACCAAATATCAATGCTATGATTTCAAAAATGAACTCCATTTTATAAAAATAATTTTCTAAATATTTTTAATTTTATTTTTAAATAAATACACTATTTATCGAAAATTCATTTTTTCAGAAAAATCCCCAAAAATTACCACAACATAATATCGATGCTCTGAGTTCAAAAATAAAGTCATTTTTATAAAAACAATTTTCTAATTATTTTTAATTAAATTTTTAATTAAAAAAACACTATTCATCCGAAAAAACTAATACTTGAATAATAATTAATGAAACCGTTATTTAACTGTTTTATTGAATCACATTACTTAATCAAGGTGCCTAGGTTATTTTAAAACTTTCTTTAAGTGAGATTACTAATCCATTTGTTCATATTACTAATCCTAATCATAAAATCACTATTCATAATTTACTATTCATCAAAAATCAAGTTGATCTTATTAGACTCCAAATTTCGTACTGAACATAATTGTAGAAGACCATTTTTCGAAAATCATTACACATTTTAAGTTATTTAAGGTTTACATAAACATTTTTTTTCAAAATATTCTTTTGAAAATTCATCAAAAATATGAATACTATTTTTATCCGGTCATTTGAAAATTCATAAACTTCATCATAAGCAGAAATCCCAATTTTTATTTAAAACAAGGATTACACAAGGCAGTTACGGTCTCGTTACATAGCCCCTTATAATACCAGCATAGGACCTAAGAGTAAGGTGTGCTAGGGTGATAGAATCTTGGGGCGGCTCGGTCAACATTGGCCGAGTAGTAATTTCTATCAGTTTAAACTTCTCGTGAAGGCGATTCCGTTCTAGCTTCACATGATGAAGTTCGGCTTGGGTTTGGTCCAGAGCAAAGGCCAATGGTGCTACCTCCTTCCCAAGCTCTGTTAGATGGGCTTCGATCGGTCCAAGACTACTAGGTGAGGCCATCGAATCTTCTTTCTATAATAATTAACCAAGATTACTTATATTTAGAGACAATAATCAAAACATTTTGTTCACAGCGGTCATATTGACTGATGGTTATATAATAGTCAAAACCCACTGATCTCATTTTAATTATAATCATGTTTATCAAATAAAACATTTTTGTTGAGTATAACAATAACACATAAAATTAGGAAACAAAATTTATTTAAAAAAAATTTCGGGTCGTTACAATCTTCCCCCCTTAAGAAATTGCGTCCTCGCAATTTTAAAATTGGGTTTTGAAATTTCATTGAAAGTCCCACATCGGAAAAGGAGTTAGTAAAACTATTACTTTAAAATAAAGAAAGGGAAGTACAAAGGTCAACCGAGTTAACCCACACTAGGGTTCCATGTAGCAAAACATGGACATGGAGGAGAAAACAAAGGGTCAAGTTCTGAGGGAGAGTAATAGAGAACATGATTAGGAGAAAGTTAACCATGAGAAAATCCCAAACTTATGATGTGTGTAAACGGTCTTTGATTACCTAGTAGGAAACGTAAACCAAAAAAATTTTTGTTTTACGTTTATTTTCATAATTTTGCGGATTTCATTTACTACATAGAACAAAAACATAAGAAAATATACCTACCTTCAAGTAGAGTTTCATCCTTTAACAAGTCCCTACCAACACTAATCTTTTCTCCAAATGATGAGAATTCAAAAACACTTGGTCTCATAAAAGCACAAGAATCATCTTCTATAGAATCACATAATCTACAAAAGATTAACTATCTATTTCTTCTATCTTTAAACATTATCCCAAAAACAGAAAGGTTAAGGTAAAACAACTCTTCAAAAAGAAAGAATCCCATAGTAATGGAAACTACTTTTAAATCATCAAAGTTCCATAGTACTACCCAAATTTCATCATAGACCATTCCCTAAATAACGGTCCTTAAAATTCCTCAAAACATAACCAAACTAAGATTGAAACCCAAATACAATAAGGATTTGATAACATAGTCTTCCAAAACAACTTCATTGTTCCTCTCCAGACAACATCAACCACTCCTAACATCTTATAAAAAAAAGTATCTAACCTAAACATATTTTACCCAAGATAGGTTAGTCATTCCCATAAGTAACCTAAATTACTATAAGTTCACCTTAAATTCATCGATTCTTCAAAATATAAGTCAACCTTACTCCTCAATGAAAATACCGTAGTAATCTATTTACCTCGATCAAATATGGTTCCCAAAATATTGAACGTCTTCCAAAATAATAATCATATTTTAATCCCCTAATCATCCCTGTCATATTAATACGAAAATCATCGCATTTCCTATCACATTGGTTGTCGGAACATGTTCTTCCATTTCTCATCATTAACTAAGAAGAGAAAGCATAATTAGGGGCATAAGTACTTAGCTAATAATCATGAAAAGGAACTGAAAGCATATAAGGATAACTTGTATATGAAAGGTATACCCTAACTTGTGATCTCCTAGGTTCCCATCTTGGTTATGAATGATCATATATTCTTATGTGAACCTTTATTTTATTTTATCTTTGTTCCTTTAACAATGGTTCATACCAAGCTTATGAATTAACCAAAGCATATCCCCCGAGAGTGTCGTAACCAAGAGTGCAGCAAGGCCCGTTGTCGTGTACCAGTTCTCGTTCGAGTCTAGCTCAAAGCGGTGTTTTCGGGTTTTACCCCTATGTACATCTGTTCCAGAGCCACCTCTACCTGCTCGTATCCAGACAGGGATGTATTTGCTTGGCAACCCCTTACTCAATACTCACCAAAATACCCGGAAGATTTCCTATATTAAACTTTTCTATATGTTTCCTCCTAGAGTTTTCATATCCTAATTTCCACAAACTACTAAACCATCCTTTGATACCAACTATAGCATCCCGCCATTTTATAACATAAATTTTCATTTCATTACACGGAACTGAGGATCGTTAAGGTTTAGTGTCTTGGAAACAAGGAACATAAAACATGAAACAAAAAAAACATTCTTCTTAAACACTTGAAAGGCTTCTCCTCATAATCACCCTAGGCTCATTACTGCATCTCATAACCTGGGGACATACATCAAAAGGAAGGGTGAGCAGAAGGCCCAGCAAGGGAAACAAGTGAAACATTTTACATATGAACTTGAGATACATCAATAAAGTCATGAAAAGAACTTTAATGCATGAAAATGAAATCATGAGGCATATCATAATAAAAAATAAAACTTTTTCATAACTTGAAGATGTGGCTGAAACATTTAATATTGACAATCGTTTCGTTTCACCAAGGTCCATCCCCAAGGTGTCGTTAAAAATTACCAAGGTTATTCACCAAGGCATCGTTAAAATTGTAATCTCTAGTGGTTACATCATTACCCAATGCATTGGAGCGCTATCAGGGCCCACCCTTAAATTTGCCTTTATTATCATGTGAGCCACATATATCATCATCAAACATTTCATAAATAACCCACATAGCATAAAATAAATGGGTTTCATTTCATAATCATAACGTTTTAAAAACTGCTTTAAAAACATGATCTTTACGTCACTTTAAACCCACGGAAAGGGAAAGCAGGTCTCATGTATGTAAATCCCAGAATTTAAAATGGAACATTTTGATATATATGTGAATACCCTTGTATAAATAAGAGCTTTGAGTATTCACTTTATAACATAAAATAATTTTTGAGAAAAGAGAGAGGCATTTTGAGGGGAAAATTCTGCAGCATAACGGCTAAGTTTCGGGGTTTTAGAAAACATTTAAATGAGAGGGGACATGGGTCACCCACTCATAAATGATCCATAAAACAGTAGGGTTAAGGAATAAGAAGGACATATGGACATGGTAATGAAATTTTAGGGACATACCATTTGAAATGAAAAACATGGATGAAAAAAAAAGTTTAGATTTCTCTTATGGAAATTCGGCAGCCTTACGGCGTCACTTAACTTCAAAAGAAAATGATTTGACAAGATCAAATAGGGTCCCTCATCATATAATAATAAGAGATCAGTATTTGGATATATAGATAATTCCCCAACATAACAAAAAGTAACTTGAAAGAATTGACATGAAAGTAGAACATCAAAACGAGAAGGGTGAAGAACCACTTAAAAATTCGGCAGCCTAACGGCGCCACTTAAAACTTCAAAATACTGAATTGAAGCGATCAAATGGGGTCTCTCATCATATGAACATAAGAGTCCAGTATGATAGATATAGAGATCATACCCCAATATAACAAAAAGGAACTTGAAATAATTGACATGAAAGTAGAACTTCAAAACGAGAAGGGTGAAGAACCACTTAAAAATTCGGCAGCCTAACGGCGCCACTTAAAACTTCAAAATCCTGAATTGAAGCGATCAAATGGGGTCTCTCATCATATGAACATAAGAGTCCAGTATGATAGATATAGAGATCATACCCCAATATAACAAAAAGGAACTTGAAATAATTGACATGAAAGTAGAACTTCAAAACGAGAAGGGTGAAGAACCACTTAAAAATTCGGCAGCCTAACGGCGCCACTTAAAACATCAAAATACTGAATTGAAGCGATCAAATGGGGTCTCTCATCATATGAACATAAGAGTCCAGTATGATAAATTTAGAGATCATACCCCAACATAATAAAAAGTAACATGAAATACTTGAATGAAAATAGAACTTGAAAACGAGGAAGGTGAAAGAATCCCTTAAAAATTCGGCAGTCTAACGGCGCCACTTAAACATTCTTAAAACGAATTGATGAGAGCTAGGGGGTCTCTCATCATATGAACATGAAATAGGCAGTAGGATGAATATAAAATAACATCCTCCAACATAAGAACATGGAGTATAAAAGAAATAACATAAAAGAGATTACTTGAAAAGAAAGAGAGAGGTCAGATCCCTTACCTTAAAACGTGACTCTTGAAACTCAAAGGATTGGACCTTGAGGGCTTGGGGGCACCTTGGGAGGACTCCTTGGAAGGTAAGAAGACCAGAACTTCGTTGGGGGAGAGTTGGGAGTGAAAACTAAAGGAGGAAAGGGTGGGTATTTATAGGTAAAGTGAGGGGACAAAGCATTAATGGCCAAGGGACACCTCACTAGTGGTTTTGGAAAAACCATGGGCTTTCCCATGGTATTTTCCCATGGTATTGGCCACTTGGGACACCTCACACCTTATCTTACTATTCATAATTCGACCATATTGAATATATACTTAATACATCATTTAATGATGTCATTAAACACCCGTAACTTAAAAGCTATACTTTCACTATTCACCGAAAATTCAACTTTCTCAGAATAATCCCAAAATTTCACCTTAACCAAATATCAATGCTATGATTTCAAAAATGAACTCCATTTTATAAAAATAATTTTCTAAATATTTTTAATTTTATTTTTAAATAAATACACTATTCATCGAAAATTCATTTTTTCAGAAAAATCCCCAAAAATTACCATAACATAATATCGATGCTCTGAGTTCAAAAATAAAGTCATTTTTATAAAAACAATTTTCTAATTATTTTTAATTAAATTTTTAATTAAAAAAACACTATTCATCCGAAAAAACTAATACTTGAATAATAATTAATGAAACCGTTATTTAACTATTTTATTGAATCACATTACTTAATCAAGGTGCCTAGGTTATTTTAAAACTTTCTTTAAGTGAGATTACTAATCCATTTGTTCATATTACTAATCCTAATCATAAAATCACTATTCATAATTTACTATTCATCAAAAATCAAGTTGATCTTATTAGACTCCAAATTTCGTACTGAACATAATTGTAGAAGACCATTTTTCGAAAATCATTACACATTTTAAGTTATTTAAGGTTTACATAAACATTTTTTTCAAAATATTCTTTTGAAAATTCATCAAAAATATGCATACTATTTTTATCTGGTCATTTGAAAATTCATAAACTTCATCATAAGCAGAAATCCCAATTTTTATTTAAAACAAGGATTACACAAGGCAGTTACGGTCTCGTTACATAGCCCCTTATAATACCAGCATAGGACCTAAGAGTAAGGTGTTCTAGGGTGATAGAATCTTGGGGCGACTCGGTCAACATTGCCCGAGTAGTAATTTCTATCAGTTTAAACTTCTCGCGAAGGCAATTCCGTTCTAGCTTCACATGATGAAGTTCGGCTTGGGTTTGGTCCAGAGCAAAGGCCAATGGTGCTACCTCCTTCCCAAGCTCTGTTAGATGGGCTTCGATCGGTCCAAGACTACTAGGTGAGGCCATCGAATCTTCTTTCTATAATAATTAACCAAGATTACTTATATTTAGAGACAATAATCAAAACATTTTGTTCACAGCGGTCATATTGACTGATGGTTATATAATAGTCAAAACCCACTGATCTCATTTTAATTATAATCATGTTTATCAAATAAAACATTTTTGTTGAGTATAACAATAACACATAAAATTAGGAAACAAAATTTATTTAAAAAAATATTCGGGTCGTTACAATCTTCCCCCCTTAAGAAATTGCGTCCTCGCAATTTTAAAATTGGGTTTTGAAATTTCATTGAAAGTCCCACATCGGAAAAGGAGTTAGTAAAACTATTACTTTAAAATAAAGAAAGGGAAGTACAAAGGTCACCCGAGTTAACCCACACTAGGGTTCCATGTAGCAAAACATGGACATGGAGGAGAAAACAAAGGGTCAAGTTCTGAGGGAGAGTAATAGAGAACATGATTAGGAGAAAGTTAACCATGAGAAAATCCCAAACTTATGATGTGTGTAAACGGTCTTTGATTACCTTGTAGGAAACGTAAACCAAAAACATTTTTGTTTTACGTTTATTTTCATAATTTTGCGGATTTCATTTACTACATAGAACAAAAACATAAGAAAATATACCTACCTTCAAGTAGAGTTTCATCCTTTAACAAGTCCCTACCAACACTAATCTTTTCTCCAAATGATGAGAATTCAAAAACACTTGGTCTCATAAAAGCACAAGAATCATCTTCTATAGAATCACATAATCTACAAAAGATTAACTATCTATTTCTTCTATCTTTAAACATTATCCCAAAAACAGAAAGGTTAAGGTAAAACAACTCTTCAAAAAGAAAGAATCCCATAGTAAAGGAAACTACTTTTAAATCATCAAAGTTCCATAGTACTACCCAAATTTCATCATAGACCATTCCCTAAATAACGGTCCTTAAAATTCCTCAAAACATAACCAAACTAAGATTGAAACCCAAATACAATAAGGATTTGATAACATAGTCTTCCAAAACAACTTCATTGTTCCTCTCCAGACAACATCAACCACTCCTAACATCTTATAAAAAAAAGTATCTAACCTAAACATATTTTACCCAAGATAGGTTAGTCATTCCCATAAGTAACCTAAATTACTATAAGTTCACCTTAAATTCATCGATTCTTCAAAATATAAGTCAACCTTACTCCTCAATGAAAATACCATAGTAATCTATTTACCTCGATCAAATATGGTTCCCAAAATATTGAACGTCTTCCAAAATAATAATCATATTTTAATCCCCTAATCATCCCTGTCATATTAATACGAAAATCATCGCATTTCCTATCACATTGGTTGTCGGAACATGTTCTTCCATTTCTCATCATTAACTAAGAAGAGAAAGCATAATTAGGGGCATAAGTACTTAGCTAATAATCATGAAAAGGAACTGAAAGCATATAAGGATAACTTGTATATGAAAGGTATACCCTAACTTGTGATCTCCTAGGTTCCCATCTAGGTTATGAATGATCATATATTCTTATGTGAACCTTTATTTTATTTTATCTTTTTCCCTTTAACAATGGTTCATACCAAGCTTATGAATTAACCAAAGCATATCCCCCGGGAGTGTCGTAACCAAGAGTGCAGCAAGGCCCGTTGTCGTGTACCAGTTCTCGTTCGAGTCTAGCTCAAAGCGCTGTTTTCGGGTTTTACCCCTATGTACATCTGTTCCAGAGCCACCTCTACCTGCTCGTATCCAGACAGGGATGTATTTGCTTGGCAACCCCTTACTCAATACTCACCAAAATACCAGGAAGATTTCCTATATTAAACTTTTCTATATGTTTCCTCCTAGAGTTTTCATATCCTAATTTCCACAAATAACTAAACCATCCTTTGATACCAACTATAGCATCCCTCCATTTTATAACATAAATTTTCATTTCATTACACGGAACTGAGGATCGTTAAGGTTTAGTGTCTTGGAAACAAGGAACATAAAACATGAAACAAAAAAAACATTCTTCTTAAACACTTGAAAGGCTTCTCCTCATAATCACCCTAGGCTCATTGCTGCATCTCATAACCTGGGGACATACATCAAAAGGAAGGGTGAGCAGAAGGCCCAGCAAGGGAAACAAGTGAAACATTTTACATATGAACTTGAGATACATCAATAAAGTCATGAAAAGAACTTTAATGCATGAAAATGAAATCATGAGGCATATCATAATAAAAAATAAAACTTTTTCATAACTTGAAGATGTGGCTGCAACATTTAATATTGACAATCGTTTCGTTTCACCAAGGTCCATCCCCAAGGTGTCGTTAAAAATTACCAAGGTTATTCACCAAGGCATCGTTAAAATTGTAATCTCTAGTGGTTACATCATTACCCAATGCATTGGAGCGCTATCAGGGCGCACCCTTAAATTTGCCTTTATTATCATGTGAGCCACATATATCATCATCAAACATTTCATAAATAACCCACATAGCATAAAATAAATGGGTTTCATTTCATAATCATAACGTTTTAAAAACTGCTTTAAAAACATGATCTTTACGTCACTTTAAACCCACGGAAAGGGAAAGCGGGTCTCATGTATGTAAATCCCAGAATTTAAAATGGAACATTTTGATATATATGTGAATACCCTTGTATAAATAAGAGCTTTGAGTATTCACTTTATAACATAAAATAATTTTTGAGAAAAGAGAGAGGCATTTTGAGGGGAAAATTCTACAGCATAACGGCTAAGTTTCGGGGTTTTAGAAAACATTGAAATGAGAGGGGACATGGGTCACCCACTCATAAATGATCCATAAAACAGTAGGGTGAAGGAATAAGAAGGACATATGGACATGGTAATGAAATTTTAGGGACATACCATTTGAAATGAAAAACATGGATGAAAAAAAAAGTTTAGATTTCTCTTATGGAAATTCGGCAGCCTTACGGCGTCACTTAACTTCAAAAGAAAATGATTTGACAAGATCAAATAGGGTCCCTCATCATATGATAATAAGAGATCAGTATGATGGATATATAGATAATTCCCCAACATAACAAAAAGTAACTTGAAAGAATTGACATGAAAGTAGAACTTCAAAATGAGAAGGGTGAAGAACCACTTAAAAATTTGGCAGCCTAACGGCGCCACTTAAAACTTCAAAATACTGAATTGAAGCGATCAAATGGGGTCTCTCATCATATGAAAATAAGAGTCCAGTATGATAGATATAGAGATCATACCCCAATATAACAAAAAGGAACTTGAAATAATTGACATGAAAGTAGAACTTCAAAACGAGAAGGGTGAAGAACCACTTAAAAATTCGGCAGCCTAACGGCGCCACTTAAAACTTCAAAATACTGAATTGAAGCGATCAAATGGGGTCTCTCATCATATGAACATAAGAGTCCAGTATGATAGATATAGAGATCATACCCCAATATAACAAAAAGGAACTTGAAATAATTGACATGAAAGTAGAACTTCAAAACGAGAAGGGTGAAGAACCACTTAAAAATTCGGCAGCCTAACGGCGCCACTTAAAACATCAAAATACTGAATTGAAGCGATCAAATGGGGTCTCTCATCATATGAACATAATATTCCAGTATGATAAATTTAGAGATCATACCCCAACATAATAAAAAGTAACATGAAATACTTGAATGAAAATAGAACTTGAAAACGAGGAAGGTGAAAGAATCCCTTAAAAATTCGGCAGTCTAACGGCGCCACTTAAACATTCTTAAAACGAATTGATGAGATCTAGGGGGTCTCTCATCATATGAACATGAAATAGGCAGTAGGATGAATATAAAATAACATCCTCCAACAAAAGAACATGGAGTATAAAAGAAATGACATAAAAGAGATTACTTGAAAAGAAAGAGAGAGGTCGGATCCCTTACCTTAAAACGTGACTCTTGAAACTCAAAGGATTGGACCTTGAGGGCTTGGGGCACCTTGGGAGGACTCCTTGGAAGGTAAGAAGACCAGAACTTCGTTGGTGGAGAGTTGGGAGTGAAAACTAAAGGAGGAAAGGGTGGGTATTTATAGGGAAAGTGAGGGGACAAAGCATTAATGGCCAAGGGACACCTCACTAGTGGTTTTGGAAAAACCATGGGCTTGCCCATGGTATTTTCCCATGGTATTGGCCACTTGGGACACCTCACACCTTATCTTACTATTCATAATTCGACCATATTGAATATATACTTAATACATCATTTAATGATGTCATTAAACACCCGTAACTTAAAAACTATACTTTCACTATTCACCGAAAATTCAACTTTCTCAGAATAATCCCAAAATTTCACCTTAACCAAATATCAATGCTATGATTTCAAAAATGAACTCCATTTTATAAAAATAATTTTCTAAATATTTTTAATTTTATTTTTAAATAAATACACTATTCATCGAAAATTCATTTTTTCAGAAAAATCCCCAAAAATTACCATAACATAATATCGATGCTCTGAGTTCAAAAATAAAGTCATTTTTATAAAAACAATTTTCTAATTATTTTTAATTAAATTTTTAATTAAAAAAACACTATTCATCCGAAAAAACTAATACTTGAATAATAATTAATGAAACCGTTATTTAACTATTTTATTGAATCACATTACTTAATCAAGGTGCCTAGGTTATTTTAAAACTTTCTTTAAGTGAGATTACTAATCCATTTGTTCATATTACTAATCCTAATCATAAAATCACTATTCATAATTTACTATTCATCAAAAATCAAGTTGATCTTATTAGACTCCAAATTTCGTACTGAACATAATTGTAGAAGACCATTTTTCGAAAATCATTACACATTTTAAGTTATTTAAGGTTTACATAAACATTTTTTTCAAAATATTCTTTTGAAAATTCATCAAAAATATGCATACTATTTTTATCTGGTCATTTGAAAATTCATAAACTTCATCATAAGCAGAAATCCCAATTTTTATTTAAAACAAGGATTACACAAGGCAGTTACGGTCTCGTTACATAGCCCCTTATAATACCAGCATAGGACCTAAGAGTAAGGTGTGCTAGGGTGATAGAATCTTGGGGCGGCTCGGTCAACATTGCCCGAGTAGTAATTTCTATCAGTTTAAACTTCTCGCGAAGGCGATTCCGTTCTAGCTTCACATGATGAAGTTCGGCTTGGGTTTGGTCCAGAGCAAAGGCCAATGGTGCTACCTCCTTCCCAAGCTCTGTTAGATGGGCTTCGATCGGTCCAAGACTACTAGGTGAGGCCATCGAATCTTCTTTCTATAATAATTAACCAAGATTACTTATATTTAGAGACAATAATCAAAACATTTTGTTCACAGCGGTCATATTGACTGATGGTTATATAATAGTCAAAACCCACTGATCTCATTTTAATTATAATCATGTTTATCAAATAAAACATTTTTGTTGAGTATAACAATAACACATAAAATTAGGAAACAAAATTTATTTAAAAAAAATTTCGGGTCGTTACACTACCCCATAAAATTAAAAAAAAACCCTATCCCCTAAAATTGCCAGCTGAGATGTCCCTACCTGTAGGGTTGTCGATGATTACCCCAGAACCCTCCGATGTTTGGGGGGCCATCATTGAACACCTCCTTCAAGGCACCATCGGAAGCATCAACATTTCCCACCACAGTCGTCCATACACATTCAATAGCCACCCCTGTTTTGGCCCTATAATCAGATAACTCCTTCAAGGAACCATCATCATCCCCAAGAAATCTGAAAAGTTTCTTCCTCCGCTCAGTAACCTATCTTGAGTTGGATCTATGAAGTTGGTTGCCGCAAGTTGCAAATAACTCATAACGAACAAAAATATAATCATCAAACCTTACATCACCAGAGTGATATCCATACCCTACATCACCGAAGAGATCTTGTATAAAAGAGAGAGACTCCATTTTTGAGAGAGAAGGTATCCATATGTACCAAATCATATATATATAAATATAAATATAATAAACATATTTATTATAATTTTATAATTATTTAAATATATATTTATTTAATTATAACTATAATTATCAATAAATATATAAAATTATAAATATAATAAATATATTTATTATTGAAATATATGTATTATAATATTATAATTATTTAAATATATATATGTCAGTGTGTATAATTATAATTATTAATAAATGTATTTATAAATATTTGTATATAATTGTAAATATATATATATATATTACAGTTGGGGTATTGACCTAGTGGTAAGACACCCCGTAATACTACATCAAAAAGAAGGGTTCAAATCCAACTGATCCCCAATTATGGGGATTTAAACCAGGTAGTGTATTTCTGGGGGTAGTGTGAATAGAGGAAGGGGGTGCATGTTGATGGTGGAAGATCATATGGTGGAAAAGGGAAGAGTGTCTTTGGGGGTGGAATTCCTGAAGGTTGTTTAGGAGGAGAACTAGCGATGTGCTGGTGTCTTTGAGATTCAACAATAATGATGAGAAAAGTGGAAAGCGAGGGTGATGGCATGTGCGGTTGTGACTGACACTGGATTGAGACAACATCTAGAGGTAGATAGACCTCCTCGGATCAAGGTGGGTATTAACTGATACATGATCTATGGGGGTGGAACGATTTGGGACATGAGCGCCATTGAACGGGCTCAACAGCGGGAGGAACTTTAGTGAAGGAAGCAGGATGGTGGAAGGATGTTGTTGAAGGAAATGTTCCTACCGTTGTTGAAGATGGGACAATAGTGGAAAAATTCCCTACTAGTGTGGCGGCTTTAGCTGTTGATGATGGACTTGACGTAGGCAGTCGCGTGTGACAAAAATGTTGATGGCGTACCACAACAGTATTTGGAAGCTGGGCAAATGAGGATAGTGAGGCAACATCAGGAAGGGTGCGATGCGAGGTTTGTAGCGATACTATGCTGTATTTGACTAAGATAGTTTTGGTTCTATGGGACTATTGTGATGGGTTTTAATACCCAATGGGCCTTCAAGGACTATGTAATGGGATCCACCTATCCAAAATAACAAGTGGGTGCCTCTGTTTCAATAATGATATCGGGGTTTCCTCTTTTTTCTAGTTTGGGGATTAACTGAGTGGTAAAGTCTCCTCATAATACAACACCAGACCTAGATTCAAATCCAGGTGGGATTGAATTTCCACAGGTACTGTAGAGGGGTACTAACGCAATAGTACTATTCATCTGGAATGAGTTTTCGGGCCACTAGGCATTCAGGCAATCAATGGGGATGTGATGCAGGTATGACATGGGAAGATGGTGACACATACATGATGTAAGATGGGCCTTAGGGATATCTAATAGTGTGAGTTTGGGCCATGTACTGGGATTCATCCCCACTGGGCCTTGGGGAAAAAATTTACAATGTAATAAAATGACTGGCTGGGTGGGTTATCCCATTAGGGGTGTTATGACCTGCCTTTCTAGCCTATGTGGATGCAGTGTCGCTATGATTAAATGTAATTGTACCCCAAATCACCAATATATATTATTATAATTTTAAATAATATATTTATTACAATTTTATACTGAAATAGGTGTGAGTGTGAGTTGGCAAGCCAACCTGCACCCAAAGATTTTATTGAAAAAAAAGTACACGCTACAAACAAGGAAGATATGGGTTACAAATAGATGTGTAACACTAATTCCTCCAAGAATATTGAGATAATGATATGAATTCAGATTTTCCAATGACTATTAACCCTACCCCGTGATCCTTCCCAATTCACCGGATATCGACCACCCCTCCATTGGGTTTTTGTCGCAAACTGTTATGGTCATCCATGTCGCTTACTGCTTGTTCCTCTCTTTGATCTTTTTTGTTTCAACCTTGAAAGAAGTTTGAAAAAGGGTCACTTACCCTGAAAAATCCATATTGTGATCCTCAATGGAAAGTATTAGATTTGGAGCATCCATTATTTCAATAGAATTTTTGGATGGGAATCCATTAACTCCATCTCTGCCCCACTCTTGAGGTTCATCCCTACAAGTGACAGAAGCACATCTTCGTTTGTTGCTGCAACCAAAATTCTCAAGACCATCATTGTAAATCCTTTAAAATTCAAAATAATTAACATCTTAAAGCATATAATAGAAATTTGGAATCCTTCCTGCAACATCATGCACTCCGACCTTAGCAGTGGGGGAAGGAACCCTTGATGTGTGAGCATATCCACCAATGCTTTTCAACAGGAGAATGAGAAACAAGTTCAATTGGAATTTTAAACTCCCCCATTCCAATTGGAATTCTCACTAACATCAGGGATATTTTTACATCATTAGTGAAACTAATAGATGTTGGACACCAACAATCATCAACACTCCATGTGATCATGTTATCAGTCCCAGTGCTTGTTCGATCCACTTCAAAATCCCCACGTAGCTGATGTAGCCCAGCCATCGAAGAGAAAACCTGGACTTGGTCAGAATCCATAGCTCCTTTAGGCTCTATTTTATATGAAGTGGAGAAAGTGGAAATAGAACTAATTGACACTAACATATCCTTATAAGAAGTTTTATCATTCTTGCCTTGTAGTTAAAATAAACTAACCTGATCGCATTGCTCTTTCCCATTGAGGGCTACAAAGCATTCATCTTGAACATCAGCCATAGGAATAGGATGCACGCCTAATTCAGTGACTCCAATAGAAGGTTTCTCAGTATTATGGAATTTTAGTAACCTTGATTTGTTCATTGGCAGCCCTACATTATTCCCAATAACTAATGCAATACCAACTTCAAAGCCTCTCTACAAAGGCCTAAACTGTTGAGCATCAACAATATCACGCTTCTTCCCATTTTGGGCACATCCATAGAGGACACCATCATAGTTTATCTTCATGGGAGCCTACTGGCAGTCATCCCCCATCCCCACACATACCTTGTCATTGTCCTGAAACCACTCTTTTTTGGAATGCTTCAATATATCGTCCCCAACCCCATTATTTACTTGGGGAAACATAAACTTATATTGATCTACAAGATATCCAAGACTTTAGTAGTTGGAAAAATTCAAAACCACAAAACAATAATCCTTAAAATGTCCAATACATCATCATTTATGACAAAAAAAAATTACATGCTCCTACTGTACAACCAATTCGAATTTGAATTCATTGGAAACTAAGTAAACGCTTTCAATCAAAGCAGTAAATAAATCATATTTTATAATGATTTAGAAAATGTTCCCAAATATTTAATTATCCATCATTTTATCAATATTTATTGGAGTTTCAACGGAAAATGAAACATCCCACAAAATACTGGGATGCCAGAAATACCAATTCAGGGCCATAACCATGATTTAAGATTGTGTTGTCGACTTCTTTACCTAAGCCAGATCACACCAAGGATCCCAATCTTAGAAGCACAAGGTACCCAACTTCAGAGATGTGGCCAAAAAAAGACCCAACAACAATGAGATAAAAATAACTTCAAAGATCATAACTCATTAAGTCCACACAAACCCACCTGAAGCACTGCATAGAACTTTCCAGAAATTATAGAAGACCCATTGACCCATCAATCACAGCCCATAGGACCAAATTCAAATGTTGTAGATCCAACATTGGATGCCCAAAAATCTTTCCATGTAAAAACATTACTAATAAGAGCTAGACCAACAAAACAAACTTATCCCCATCAGTCACCTGTCAAGGTCATAAACATCCTCTTCTTGAGATATTGACACCACATCCCCAGATCATGTCGTCCATGTGCACCACATCCTGAGGATGTGTCGACCTATAGTCAAAATCCATTCCCAACAGTGTAGATCTCTCTATAGCTATGGAGTTGCATCCACTGGGGACCCAGATCCACCATGCTGCTCACTGAAAACTGTACCCCACCATCAGGCCCATTTTCCAAGGATTACACCATGAAACACCATCATCGGGATCCCACAACTTCCATGCCTAACCAGAATACCTCTGCCATCACTGACACTAGGAACCCACTGTCGCAGGCCCCCATCTCCAGCCAAGGGTAACCGATCTACATCTACAAACTGTATTGTTCTTCACTGTGTTCTACTCTTTCCAGAACACTGTTTTCAAGTGAGTTGTATTGCCCTTCGTTTCCTGAAGTCAGCTACTACATCATGTCCCATGCCAAGGTCATCTTAGGCACTGTAAAAAAATCTATCAATGGTGAAAAACCTTCATCAACCCCATATCCATCTGGGGTACCCTGAAAGAAGACACAACCACCCAACTTTTCCCAAAACGACCACCAAATTGAGGTGAAAAACACCTTTAAGGATGTGTTTCAAATAATCTCCAGATAGACTATCTTTTCCATCCATTACCAGATGAGTTTTCTTTATACAATTTCTGAAAAAAAAACTACACCTTAATGGCAGCATCTCCTATTCCCCCTTTAGGTTTATGCGCAAAGGTGCCATCCATGATACCACCTTTACACTAAAACAATAATGTTTTTTTCTATTTTAATTAATTTTTTATGTATTTAAAATTTTAATGTTTTATTATTATGTTGTTATGGTTATATGTATATATATTTATAACAAAATGTTTTAATATAATTTATCCTTTATTCAAGTATGTGACTTTTCTAACCTATAAAATATAAACTATAAGATAGATATGAATGAAATTTTAAACATAGGTTAAACATATTACAAGTAATCAAAATGAAATGAATTTTATTAAAAAATGTTGATGCAAAAATAATTTATAAGCTTTCCAATCCACCTAATTGAAACTTAAAAATGTTTCAGGTACGTGCTTTTTCTTGCCTATAAAATAGAAACAATAACACTGATATGGATGAAATTTTAAAAATTTATTAAAAATATAACTAGTAGTCGAAAATAAAAATAATTTCTTAAAAAATGTTGATGAAAATTTATTTATAAGTTTTCTAGTCGACCTACTTGAAACTTAAAAATGTTTCAATTATGTGACTTTGTCAGCCTTTAAAATATAAACTACAAGACTGATATGAATTAAATTTTAAACATTGATTATACATATAATAAGTAGTTGATAATAAAAATAATGTCGTAAAAATTTTTGATGAAAAATAATTTATAAGCTTTCTAATCCACCAACTTAAAACATAAAAATGTTTCAAGTAGAGGACATTACTTGCTTATATAATATAAACTATAAGACTGGTTTGAATTAAATTTTAAAAATAGATTAAAATTATAATAATTAGTTGGATTTTTAAGTTTTATTTATATGGGTTTTATAGTTTATATTTTATAGGCTTTCAAAGTCAAGTTGGTGGCTTAGGATCCTCCCCAACATTCATTCTTTTCGCTCTCACTTCTAAGTTGCTTTTCTTACATTCCTTCAATTTTCATTTATTTATTTTATTTATGAAACACATTTTTTTCATCAAATTTTTAGATATTTAGTCTATATTTTAAATTTTATTTACATTGTTTTTATACTTTATATTTTATAATTTTTTGAAGTTATTTACTTGAAATTTAATAATTATTCCTAGGTTTCAAGTAGTCGACATTGAATGCTGTAAAATATAAAATGTGCCAAAAATATAAATGAAAACTGAAAACTGGATAAACCTATAACAAGGGATAATAGTAATAATAGTATTTTTATTTTAGTATACATAAAACTTATAAACGAATATTTACAATCAATGGTTATGTCTATGGAAAGAAGATTATGTCTCACATAGTGGTATACAAATAGGAAGTCCACGTCGAGTGCGCAGTGGAGTCTGATGAGTTGGAGAGGGCTGATCCTCGAGAACTGGAACGTCGATTATCGCATCCTATATCTGGGTATCAATGGGAGTAGTTTTCAACTGCATCTCGAACTGCCCTCCAATTCCTTCTCCCACTAGGGTGGTAAAAGGACCTTCCATCATCATAGTGGGGAACCAATCCTACAATGGAGATATACCCCAAGACTGTGATGGATTTTGACCCCAAGGCTATGATGGATCTGTACCCCAAGGTTGTGACAGATTTGGACCCCAAGGCTACGATGGATCTGGACCCTAAGATGGAGATAACTGTAGATATCCTATTAGGAAAGAAGGATCCCATACCACTCGAGGCACATCCTGAATAGGATGATCCTGGACTACTAGAGGGCTGACCTCTGTCTGTGGAATATATGAGGCCTCACCTATAGTATGATATTCTCTATTTCACCGTGGTCATGGATCCTTAGCACCAGCAGCAACTATATGATGTTCCTCTAGGGCAGGAACCTCCTCTCTCTGGGTCGGATGCTTGAAGATGCTATCAGAAAGTTCATGAAAAGATTCCCTCGTCTTCAATGCTGCAGCATGGATGGCTGCCCAGCTAAAGACCCCCTCCTCTTCATCACTCATGCGAACAAGTTGCTCTGTGTGACTGCCCTATAAAAATATTCAAACTAAATTATAAAATAGTTCAATAAACAAACTAATGGAAATATATTGAATTACAATCCTCTGCATCTCTCTGTCGTGTGGGTTAAGACACAGTATAGACTTGAGTCTATACCATGGCTCATACTTAACCTACTCCGAAATAAAGAATCGATTCTTCGGTGCACCCTAAATACAAAACTTTGGACATTTGTTCCAGAAGTCGATAACGAAGGCATGTGCTAGGGGTCAGTCCACATCTTTCCCCCCTCTCAGCTTCATCCCATGAAGATCCTTTGTCTATCTCGACGACATTGGAATCGGGTGAATACAAAAAAACTGGGGCATAACTCTATCAATCTTGTTTCACTCAATAATATGTAAGTGAATGAGGAGCACTATAGATATAGCATCCTGAAGCCCAAAAGTGCAGTATTCTCGGAATTAGTCTATAAAACTCTAGTATGGAATCCATAAAATCTGAAATTACATGCGAGTTTGTCAAAAAAGATTCCAACCAAAACCCAAAATTGATTCTATTATTAAATTTTTAGACATTGATAGACTGTATATACATACCTGATCAAGTAAGAGACAATCCAACTTGAGCCAATATATGCCAAAATGGTGTCTTGGAACCATGTCAAAATTGTTTCACTGACACCACTTTAAAATAAATCATCGATAGTGACAAATAATGAGAAATTAAAGTCAATAACTCCAAGTAGTATTGGAAACCAATAGAAATGATTAATCATACCATCATCCACGTGGAGCATCATGCAACACTTCCATCACAATCGACAGACCATCATGTATAGGGTAGAATGCGGGGATGCGCTCCCATGCCCATATCTAAATAAGGATAACGCTTCCCTCAACACCTATGTGGTCCGTGCGGGATAGCCTGCAGAATGCTCTATATGTGTATGCCATACAGGTTGATCCCCATCTGTATGTCCCGTCCTGATCAAAGTCCTCTAGTATGGGTAGATACATCATGTGTACGTGCATCCTCGAGTGATCAGTACACATGGTCTCACCAATGAGCCATAATATATATGCATGAGCATAACACATAACATTCTACTTGTTAGAATCAATGTGTAAATGTGGAATATGTGCCTCCAACCAAGGCATAGATATGGATGCTCCATCTGTAGCCCGATAGTTGGAAAAAAAGTCAACTCCTAACAAGCACTGAGAATGGTCTGGCCATGATGCACGAGTGAGTCCAATAATAGGTCTCCCCTATATTAGAAGACCGAGAATCATTTCCATATCATTGAGGGTGATGGTCATCTCTCCCTCAGGTAGGTGGAATATGTGTGTCTCTAGTCTCCACCTCTCAATGAGGGAATCAAGTAGGTGATGGTCCACAAATGTAAAATCTGATATGACAAGGCCATAGATTCCAGCACAATGAAAGCATAGTCTAATGGCATGTGGAGGATACCTATGATAAAAATGGTACACTTGACGCACCCTAATCGATCGATCTGCACCACCTTCTAACATGACCTGGGAAATATGGGTACACTGTTGAGTGAGTAGTATGGTATCATCCATCTGAATATAAACAAGTGAAATGAGTCATAATTGTAAAATGTAAATTTATCGTTATGGTAAGCATAACGTTATGACTTGAAAAATGAAATAAATTCCATGATTAGTCACATTGTATTATAACATAATTTTTTCCAAAAGAAATATAATTCTTCAAGTCTTTTAGTTTTGAATGAAATAAATATAACAAGAGGAAACGAAAGAAAATAAAAGATAATAGTAAAAACAACATTTAAGAATTTCCCCACATATAATAATTGGGGAAGTAAAAAAATTGACCCATGATTTAAGGGAATATATCTTAGAAGAATTCAAGGAACTGATATAAATAATATTTTATTTATACTTTTGATATTATGGTAGAGGTTTTAAGGTTTAGGGTTTATAATTTTGATATTATGGTTTAGGAAATATTTTTTTGGGTAAAGTGTTCTGTTTTTGGGTTTTGGGATTTAGAAAACCAAGAAAAAAATAAGAGATAACAATATATAATTTATAGTATGAGAATGTTAGAATAAGGACAATACATAATTGTGGCTGAGAGTGTGAAGTCAACCCTACAACATTAGGGAATCATTTCCGGTTATAACCTTATTTATGACATATGGTGAATCTAAAACTTTTCCCTTGTTCTTTAGGCAAGTCCATCTCATTACGCATCCTACTGGAATTTAGTCTCCCATGAGGACGAAACTGATTGATGTCAGGAATCACTATCGATTGGACTTTAGGAATTGGGAAATAATGAAACTCCACAATAGGCGTCCATGGTGCAGTATAACTGTTAGAAATAGTGTTCATTTGGTATGCTGGATCAACCTTGCTATATTATGTCTGATGCTAGTTTCTTTCTATCAACAAAGTACTTCATGCATCAATATATTGTATCTTGAACTAGGGAATTTATAGTTAGATTGTGAATCCCTTTGAAGACATCATTGATTCACTCCACAATGTTTATGGTCATGTGTCCATACCTCTTCCCCCCGTCACATGAGAATGTCCATTTTTCATTTGGAATACACATCATAAAATCATAAACTTCTTGATTATCTTGGAAGATTTGTTCAAAACATTCTTTAAGACTCCCTTGATCCGACTCATATTATACATAGAATAGCTGATATTTCACATAATTTGATTTTATCTTTATGTTGAAATAGTAAAAAATAACAAATACAATGCGTACCTAGCCTCGTGATTTCCTTCTTTATCAGTTTTTTGTGGAATTTTTGTGAACATTTCTAGCAATGTGTCTAATGCAGAACCAATGATGTGAATTTGGGTATCTATATGTTTTAGGATTCGCATTGATTTCCTCATTAACTTCCTTATTATGACCATATATCAAAAAAACTCCCCAAATGTTGGTGAAATGGTTGCTGATACAAACTAGTAACCAACTCAATGATTCATAGTTTTATTTCTCTAAAATTGAAAAGGCATGTAGAAGAGGTGAACAGTTTCCATCTTGGGTTGCTTCTATCAACAATACGCCCTTGTATTTTCCATATAGAAATGTTCCTTCAATCTGAATTAACTTTTTTCTAAAACAAAATGCAGAGATACATGGGAGGAATGCACATAACAACTGATGAAATTGAACATGAGATAGATCAAGTCATTTATCACGAGACACATGTTAGTTTGTATAAAAATTTAATACAACTTGTTTATGATCCCTTAGTATGGCTAGAAATTGCGGAAAAACCCAATATGAGTCATCCCAATCACCAATGATCTTCACAATTGCCTTCTGTTTCACCATTCAAGCCTTATTATAGGAAATCTTATAACCAAATTTCGGTTGTATCATCTCCTAACCAAGGTTTTTTGGAACATCTTGACATGTATTAATCTTCTCAACAAAAAAGGTAAAACAAATTACGCATCTAATGAGGTATGATCTTGTGTCCGGCTTGGCTGAATGTATGTATGAGATGCCTCAATCCTCAAGATTCTCCAACCTCCAAATGAAATGTTTGGAATCCCCCTCAAGTGAAATCTACAACCATCCACATACTTCTCACATCGTATGAAATTATTACTATGGATTGATTCATGAACTATATAGCAGCACTTCCTATCAATGTGAAATTTCTTTAGTGTGATTTTTAATGCATGTTTACTTGGAAAATTCCTTTCAACATATATGTTTTTTTCCATCTCACTAAACCTATATAGTATAACTCCAGGGAACTCAGTTTCCAATGTGAGAACATTATTATTGAATTCAAGCACACATGTTATTGCTTCTGACTAAGATTCAAGGAGTGGTGGAAGATTTATTGTAGGTCGAGGTTGATGTAGAACTAACACATTTATCGAAACCTCCTCCCAAACTTCTATTAGTCCCTCCTCATCAGCACTTTTTCACCATCTGATCCATCATTAGAAAAAGCCTCTTTAGAAGTCTTATTAACATGTATATCTGATAGATCTTCTAGGTTTTACTTTTATGCATTATTTTGAATAGGATCAATTTCATGGGGTAGAATGTCTTCAACAACTCTTGTATGTCTATGTATTTGTACAACTATACATTGTTGTTCTACATTATAAACATCAACTTATAACTCCATCATGGTACCATCTGACCATTGAGAAAATAAATTAATTTCTTGGACCAACTGCACATCAGCAACCAATGGAAAAGCTAGATGCCACAATGTTGATGGGAATTGAAAATATCTATAGCTCATAGACTTGATCTCTTGATCGGTCCCAAATTTAAGGAACCAAAAATTCTCTTTTGAAGGTGACTTATCATTACAAAATCAGCTATACTAACCACTATTATTGGTTGTGTACAATAAGAAACTCCTTTCTCAGTTTTTATAACCTCCAAATAGAATTACACAAAGGCAAACATGACTCTCTACGTCGAAAATGTTTCTTTCATCAAAATTATGAGAGTGTAAAAAATATTAACAATGATGGTTGACCGTATAATATTTATTAGAATGTAATTTTATATCATCTTTTTATACCATAAAATAAACTAGTAATGTGTCATTATATAAAATTTCACTATAATATAAGTCACAAACTGTTTTGGAAACTGAGGTAAAAATAAGAGGAAACATCAAATTAGTCTATTTATCATTGAGAAAAATGACAATTCTGATCATATAAAGTGAAATGAACAAGAATAAACACATTAAATAACACATGAATGCTTTATAACATACAATAAATTCAATGAAATTTTTCAATACAATGTGGTTTGGATGAGATGAGTCTCACTTCAAATAAGGTAAAATCCATCTTATTTTTTATTAACAGCTTAATAACATCTTCGATGGATATGTACTTCAATTTTGAACTTTCAAAAGCTTTCGACCTTCTAATGAAATATCTTTGATGTCATCTAAGATTTCATTAGAAGGCTAAAAACTTCTGAAAATTCAAAAGTTAAGTACATATCCTTCGAAGATGTTATTAAGATACCAATTACAAATAAGCTGAATTTTACCTCATATACGAAGTGAGACTCATCTCATCCAAACCTCATTATATTTAAAAATGTCAATGAATTTATTGTATGTCATAAAGTATCCATGTGTTATTTAATGCATTTATTCTTCTTTATTTCACTTTATATGATCATAAGTATCGTTAGCTAATCATTATATGGATTCATGTTTTAATCCAATGTTATTTATTAATTATTCTATAATTAATTATTTCTAATAATAACTATTATATCTAAACAATATAATCTTTACGATACTGTCATTTTTAAAATATTTTCTTCCCCATTCCATTTTATATAATCATAATTTTTATTTTATCAATGGATTTTCATAGTATTGTTTTTAACTAATAAATCATTATTTAGTCACTAGTTTATCATTATTAAGTTATTCTTTAATTATTTATTCATTAATTATTAATAATATTAGATTCGTTAGTTAATTATAATTAACTAATCATATTTATTCATTTTTAATCTAATGATATTATTAATTAATCTATAATTAATCATTACTAATAATAAGTATTATTTCTAAACTCTATATAACTAATTAATCTACTTAATACTTAACATCTTTAATTACTAATAATAACATTAATTTGTTAATTATTTTTTCCTTATTTCATTCTATAACATCATAATTATAATTTTATCATTGATAAATATATTGATTTGATTTTTCTTTTCTTAGATATTTTAGTAGTTTATAAAGAATATATGAATCATCTTAAGCATATCCCCCAGGAGTATCAAACCAAGAGTGCAACAATGCCCGTTTTCATGTACCAATATACCCCGGGTCAAGCTCAAAACTCTTTGTCGGAGTTATCACTCTGATGTACATCATTCCAGAGCAACATCTACTTTTTTATATCCAGAAAAGGATTTGATTGCTTAGAGAAGCACATAATCTTTATGCTACCAAAATTTCATGATACTTAATCCTAAGTTAATCCTAAGTTAATCTATACTTAACCTATAATGAATAAATAATTAATCTTTAATAATAATAATAATAATTCCAAACTATATATAACAAATTACACAACATAATAAAATATATTTAGAATTAACTAAACTACTTAAAAATTAAATATTTAAAACTAAAAATAATTCATTCAAATAAATTAAAAAATTAAATTAAAAAATACCTCTAAATGATGCTTCACAAAACACCACCTTCTATTTTACCGCCAACTCTACCATACAGAAAATGATTTTTTTTAGAGAGGGAAACTATGGATTTTGGAGAGATGAGAGAAAAATCAATAGAATAGAATGGGGGGATTCCCTTTTATAAGGAGATGAGGCAAAGGCGGCATCACTGATGTCCCCTTTCGCCTATGCGTGAGGCCAAAGGCGGCATCGACTATGCCGCCTTTCGCCTTACCCAGAGGTGAAAGGCGGCATCCCTACACCACCTTTTCCAAGTCATCGATTTGGGCCAAAAGCAGTGCGGTGGATCAAAGGCAACATCGTCGATGCCTCCATTGTGGCATATTTTTAAAAAAAATTTACGTATGCCGTTTTTTTCCAAAAAATTTAAAAAAACTCGTTACCGGATCAACCTTAACCAAACCAATCATTTTTCATTGATAAAAAGAGAAAATAGATTTGTATGCCCGACAACATCAAACTAAGTTTGATCATATTAAAAAATAGTCAAAAAATGATTACCATATTAGGATAAAGAGAGAATCTCTACCCTTGAGAGATAACTGATGCTCCTATAATTATATATATTTATACAATTATATATATATATATATATATTAATATACTAATATATATAATTATAAATATAATAAATATATTAATATTTAAATATATGTATCATAATTTTATAATTATATACATATAATTATAAATGAATATATTTAAAAAGTATTTCGATATAATTATAAATATATTTAATAGTATATAAATATATATAATTATAAATATAAAAAATATATTTAATTTTTAAATATATTTATTATAATTTTATAATTATTTGAATATATATATATTTATAATTATATTTATAAATATATATACTTATTTTTTGTTATAAAATTATAAATAGAATTATATAGTTATGTATATTTATGTAATTATATATATATTTATAATTATATATATATTTATTAATATATAAAATTTTATTATTATAAATATAATAAATATATTTTTTATTTAAATATATGTTCTCTAATTTTATAATTATTGAATAAATAAATATATAATTATTTATATAAAGGGTATGTCATGCCTCAAATTATATATATATATATATATATATATATATATATAATTTTATATAGTTCTAATTATAAATAAATATATTTATAAATAGTTGTATTTATTTGTAAATATATTTGTTCAAAATATATTTTATTATATAATTATATATAATTATAAATATATTAAATATATCTTTTATTTAAATATATAATTATTTATTAATAATTATCATTATAAATAAATATATTTATAAATATATTTATATTTTTTGAATAGGTATAGGCTCAAATTCCATTTATTAATGAAAAAATAATTATGGGGGAGCAACATAAAAGTCCGATAGAGTCCACAAAAAAACAAAACAAAAACAAAAAGAGCTACAAGCAACTAGAGAGCGAGTACTCATACTATGGTGGGAGATGAATCTACCCATTCCATGAGGATCTCTTCCACTCATCCAAGTATTCATTTGCATCCATGGCCCACCCCTATCATCTAAAATATTAGTAGTGACATCTACCCTTGTGTCTTCAGTTCCAAAGACACAAACACTTTTTTTACCATCATCCTCGCTGATAGTATAAGTTAGTAGCTCAAATGGATTATGTGTACATACTTTCCTATATATATATTTATTATTTTATAAATGGTTTTTTTAAATTAATAGCAGATAATGTGGCTTGGGAGCTTCTCCACAATGGTCTTAGTGACGGTAAGGATTTCTTCATGCTCATGGAGATTCCACACTTACTAGGAAACTCGTCATTGTTAAGAGGTGATTTTCATAAGGTCGGGTGATCAACATATCTTCATCTAGGATTCATGTATCATTAGATGGAATCTAAACTAAGAAGGAACATATTCTTTTAAATGCCAAAGATTCTGATGATCTTGGGAAGCATCCTTTCACCCAATTCATGGATGAGGAGGTAGGTATGTTTAAGAAGAAGTGTGATATTTCTCATGTTGTTGGTAATGATAAATACATTTCAGAATGGCTTGTGCTAGGAAAAAATTATATCATTTCTCTTATTGTCTGACTGAGGGGTTATAATCCTAGGATGATTGATGATTTAATGAATCCCCCTAAATTTGTTTGGGGTTTTAAATGATGCAACTATGTCTCCATGTGTCGTTTGTTTTTCATATCCTTTTTTTATATTATGAATTAAATTTGAAGGCATGCGGGTTTGGCTCAAAGTCCCTAAATCTTAGGGTTTTAAACATTATGTAATGGTGTTTCAACCTTAATCTATTGAAAGATATAAGTTCTATGGTACATTTATGGGTTAGAGTGTATGGCTTTCACTCGATTTTATGGTATCCGAGGATTTTGAATAATATTCGTTTATCTATTGATATTCTAATTAAGATAGATAAAGAAAACTAATCACATTAGATATGAGCATTATGCTCGCTTCCAAGTGGTTGTATATCCTAGCACCAAATTAGTTCATAAGGTCTTCCTCCCAAATAAAAATGAATAATTTTTATAAGAGACCATGTATAAAGAGTACCCTGGTTTTTGTGCAGATAGAAAGTATATTGGGAACTCTATTTCTAACTATAAAAGGAACCTCAAAAGATATCACGCTACTCAGTCTATCCATGATGATTATAACTAACATAGGAAAATATATTTTTATAATGATATGAATAATTTATAGTTACATACACTAGAAACTTCAGAGGATAGATGAGGCCTTTCTTAGATTGCGGATCATGCTCCCTCCTCTAATGTTCCTGGTTCATCAATGTAGATGCATTCTAGTTAAGTATCATAATTTATTTTCCATAAATCTGATCTCATGCCTTGGCATGATATTTCAGAAGAAGAAGAGGTATGACAGATTATTGGGGGAGAAATCTCATTGAGAGATGTGATTTTTAAAGAGATTGAGAAATAGAAACCACAAGTTAAATTTTTTGATGGTCAATCTGATGATTAGAATACAACACAAGATGAAGTTGAAATGGAATTTTCATATGATAAAGTCTTAGTTACTTTCAAATGAAAAGGAAAGAACCAAAATTTTGGAAACCTCTTCAAGGGAACCTCTTAAGACTATTGGAATATTTAAGGATCACATGGGAATGATTACTAAGTCAGTTATGGATGTGGTGGATGATCAGAGTGGTGATGCACCCTCAAATCATAAAACCATTAGAATTTTTGAGTTTTCTGGGCATGTGGTGGCTGCTCAAAGTGATGTTTCACCCTCAATTCATGTCTCTAGTATGATTTATGAGTTAACTGGACACATTTTGGCTACATAAAGTGGTGATGCACTAACCTATAATGGTATGGTTATTAACATGGATGCATTTTGGAGTTAATAAATATAATACATGTTTCTGGTTGTAGGTAGCTATACCATTTCAAATGAGATGAAAGGAATCAGAGTATTTTATGATGTTGATCTAGGAGAGGAAGTGGTATGAAATATTGTGATTGAGATCATAGATCCTAGGGGTGTACAACAATGTGGTAGTGTTGCTTCTCTGGTTTGTTGGGGTTCACCTAAGGAGGTGCATTGACCTCATATAATGACTCATAAAGATCCTAATTTTGTTTCAAGATATTCTCATTGGTAATTTCATAATTTTTTTGGTGATAAATTTGGATGAAACTTACCTATATAGATTGGTAAAGTTCCCATCTCTGATTCTTTTGGGTTACTAACTTCTGAAATTAGTGAAGAAGATATTCTGATCAGAGATGGAGATTTCAATGTAGCTAATAATGGAAATGATTCAGAGGATGAGTATATTGATGATGGTGGTGGAATGTGGTAGTGGGTTAATTCATGGAGAAGGGGTGGCATCCTCAAGGATGGGGTTGAAGAGTACCCAATCACAGTATGAGTACTCAATCGTTGGATGTATGATTTTGTATTTTTTTCATGATTTATTGTATGTCCCTTATCTAATATTTTTTTATTTCTAATAAATGGTCTTAACCCAAACAATTAAAAAAATATTTTTTAAAAACATTATACATATTTATAATTTTATAATTAACCATTTATGTACATGAAATACATACACATGTACACATGTTTTATAAATTTGTAAATCCTGGGTACTTGTGTTTATATATCTACATACACATACATATATTTTTACACATAAAAAATCTATGTATAAACATACACAAAACACACACACACACACAAAATAATGCATAAACATATATGCACATAGGCATTGATATAAATATATAAGTTCAAATATCACTTATTAACAATACATAATTTATATTTATATTAATTATATACATGCATTTTGTAATTAATGTATATAAATAAAAATTAATTTTTGAATATAAATATTCCAATTTTATATATATTAATTATCTATTTTGTTAAAATATTTTATCAGTTCTAAGAAAATCACTAATAAATATGAACATTTATCAGTAGAAAAATGGGTGATAAAGGTTACACTTTTACCAGCACTAATAAAAATTACCTTTATTAGTGATTTTATCTAGATCTGATAAACATTATCCCTTTATAATCTCCTTAATATTAGCACTAATAAAACCCAATGATGGATAAAGTGTGATCTGTGGTGGTGTGGTTGTCAATGACTTGAAAAACATGGAAACAAAACCCTCAGTTAATTTTTAGGGTCGTTAAATGTCTGAATCATTGAAAATTAAAGAACAATTAATTTAATATAATTATATATATTTTCATTGAATCCAAAAAATAATCAGTTTGAATCATATATTAATAAATACAATCAAAATATATAGAAAAATAAGATCTAAAAACTGTAAAAAAGTGTTGAAATAATTAAAGTACTTCGACCTATTGTTGACATATGTAAACATATTTTTATAAATTTAATGTAGGTGAATGAAATGAATATAATATTATTATATTTATAATATAACAAAAAAAATGAAATTATGATGTGAATATAATGTGATATCAATGAAATCATAAAGAAATAGAAATATAGAAATTCTAGAATTCAAGAACTATTTCATAAAAATTAGGCATTTTTTCTACCACTTAAAAAAATTTAGACATCCATTTATTCTAATGAAATAAAAAAAATTATGTTGGATTTTTAATGGAATAATTTTTATGTTATTAAAATCTATATAGATCATGCTATAATTAAATAGTGAATGAAAACTATGAGGTAATTTAAACTGAAATTTTTTCATGAAACCAAAAGAATGTATTATGTACACATCAAAAGGAGAACAATCTAGAGTTAAAATTAGGCTTCTTTATAGTTAAATAATATAAACACATACTTCTTAAATTTCATATGAAATTGGTTTTATATAAATATGATCACTATAACAGAAGATATAATAAAATACATAAGGGTTCTAAAAATATTTTTTTCACATAAAATAATTAGATGGATTCTAATTTTTAAATACATAAAATATTAAAAACTAAATAAAAACTCCCAGTATGGATGGGTTTAAGATATTATTTTTCAATAATTAATTGTATTTTATTATTTTTATGAAAATAGAGAAGAAATTTCTTGAGTTAATGTACAAGGATGATGAATCTGTTGGTATATAAGAGGGAAATTTTATAAAACTTATGAGGTATGCTTATTGTGTCATCATCTAACCTCAAAGTAAAGTCGATCAATTGTTTATTGGCATTGAACCAATTTTTCTAAGGGATTTATCCATAAGGGAATTTGTTATATATAAATAAATTTTTTGTTGTGTTGTTAAGGTGGAAATTGGGACTGATTTTACCCATTTATCTCATTGGTTTGATAATAAAAAAATATGGAATTCAAATAAAACTCAAAAAACAAGGAGAGAATAAGATGATATTTTATTAAATATTCATGTGTGGAAGTTAAAATGGAAAAAATTTATTAATGGGATGAATAAATTTTTAAAGTGTGGGAAGGAAGGTCATTGAGTAATTGATTTCTAAAGTGATGGGATGAAGTTAGCTAATAATGTGAAAAAATTGAAAGCTCCAAATAATTCTCTAGCCACACTCTTGTGTTTCAAATGTAAGGAGTATATGAATTATATGAATAAATTATAAAATACAAGGGATAATGTGGATTATAGACCAAAAGACCTCTAAAGTTAAATGAAAAAATAGAAAACATATGTAGTCACACTATTTTAACAGAATCATGATAATTCAGGTAAACTTATTTTTAACTCCTTTGTTAGGAATTTCATGTTTGTTTTTGTATATATGATGCCTATGAAAATGTTATTGAAATTTGATGTTATTTAGAGAATTTATTATATAAATGTACATGTATTCTCGAATAATGAAATAAAATTTTATATTCTATTCTAGTAAGTATTAACCCAAGCTTCCAATGGAAATTTTTAATGAATAAATGGTGAATTATCTTTTGAACATGTATATGTATTTATGTAAGATTAACTTAGGAGTTTTAGATAACATCATTGGATCTTGAGTATAAGGTTGGCCATAAGTTCAATATCTTAGACACCCCTTTTTTTATTCTATTTGGTTTCTTTTTATCCATATTTATGATATTTTGGGTGAAATGTTTGGCCATACAACCCTTTGAATTTATATATGTTTTAATGGAAATTTTTTTTGAGGGGGAATGCATTTACATTTTATGAGAATATTACTAAAGGTATGAGAAACCTTTAGGGTTTATCTTATATTTTATGTTATCGTAATTATGGGTTAATGAAATTTTAGAGCATTTTAGTAGCATTAATTTTTTTTATAAAAAAGGATAATCCATAATTCAGTTGAAAACTAATTGCATATTACAAGGCTATGAGGTTTGAACCCACAATTAAAGGGTGTCAAGGGTATGCGACCTACCACTAGCCTATGTTAAAGAATGCATATTATGGGAAAACAAGTAGAGAGGTACTATTGATTATATATCTCAATTAATATTATGTTAGCAATATAAGTTTTAGAGGAAAATTTTTAAGGGGATGCTACAACCATTATCCATCCCAGAATGGAAATAGGAAAGAATCACTGTGGGTTTTATAATTAGGATCCCCAAAACATCTAAAGGCAATATTGCTATATGAGTTGTAGTTGATCACCATAAAAAGGTATCACACTTCATCGCTATTAGATAATATTTATATTTGGATCAGTTTTCTAGGATATACATTAAGGATATAACAAGGTTTCATGGAGTACCACATTCCATTGTATCTGATCTAGATATGAGGTTTACCTAAATGTTTTCATGAAGTATTCAACAAGATATTAATAAAAATTTGAGTTAATAACTACATATCATCCTTAGATAGATGTACAGTTTAAGAGAATAATTAAAACCCTAGAGGAAATGGTGAGATATTTTTCTAGGGATTTCAAAGTTGGTTGGGATTAGCACTTTCCTCAATACAAGTTTTATTACAGTAATAGTTTTCACTCAAGAAATTTGATTACTCTTTATGAATACCTTCATGGGAAGAAGTGTATAAATCCAATGTACTAGGATTAATTTATGGAAAGAAATATATTGGGACCTGATCTAGCTGATGAAATGGTATATAAGGTTAGAGAAACTCCAAAATAGATAATGGTAGTACAAATTTGGTCGTAAAGTTATGCTGAAAATTTATAGCATTATATTTAATTTGAGGTTGGTGACAAAGTTTTTCTAAGAATTTCTCTATGAAATAAGATAATGAGATTTATAGATAAGGTAAAATAGATCCCCAAGTATATCTATCCCTTTGAAATTATTGATCATGTCAGGACTGTAACTTATCATTTTTTTCTTCCATTAAACTTATATGAGGCTCATAATGTGTCCCATGTATCCCTCTTGAATAAGTTCATACCTAATCCATCACATGTAATGAACTCAAAGGTCATACAATTGGATCAAGATATTTACTATGAGGAATAACTAGTTGAAATTATGAATCATATAAAGAAAGTGTTATGAAGTAAGACCACTCACCTGGTCAAATATTTGTGGTGAAACCACTGGCTTAAGAATACTATATTGGAACCTGAGAATGCAATGAGGAAGAAGTATCCTTAGTTGCTTGTTCCAAAGTGATATAATTATCATGGAAAGTTTTATTTTAACAAAGATAAAATGTAAAACCATGAGGGTTTATGAAATATTTTCTTCTTAATAAATTTAATTTATTTGACAGATTTCATTATATGAATCTCTGAGTTTTAACAAACTACAAAAAAATATTAATATTATTGTTAAAAATGAATATTATTTCCTTGATGATAAATTTGGTAGTAGGAATATTAATAATAAAATTATAAAAAAATATGTATAATGGTTTTATATAAAGAAATTATATTGATATGATGGCACTTATTTTTTAGTAATGTTTTTTTATTATTCAACAATTTCTTTTTTTCTAAGAAAAATGACATGTTCTGTTTTTGTGAAGAAATAATAAAATTAATTTGGAATAATTTTAGAAAATTTATTTGAAAAATGATCTTAATTTTTAGAATCAACATGTTAAAAATAATTTAGGGTGATATTTTGGATTTTTTAAAAGGATAATATTTTTGATAAATTGTGAAAATACAGATTTTTATTGAAAATTGTGTTTTTATTTAAAGAATTCATAAGGTTCCATTTTTTTTAAAATAGTTTAAAAAGTGAAATTATGACAATTATATTATAATTAATCTAATATAAATCATTGAAATAAATTTCATATTGAATTTTGATATAAATTTTTTTTAATCTTTTGAAGACTTTCTCTTCAGAAAACCACATTTCCATCATATCTCTTTATTTAATTTTCATTTTTTCACAATTATATGAATGGAATTTGGAAAAATGGATTCCATATTTAAAATCATAGTAATTTATATTACATTATAAATTGAAGAATTTTTTTGGTCAAAATGAATAGTAAAAATATTACAAATTAATTATCGTAGTTCAAATCAAAACAAGTTTACCATAGGGTTAAACTAAAAATATAAGATGTAAAATGTACTATAAAAAAGTCCAAAACCCATTATATGGAAATATTTCTACCTTATGACCTATAATATTACACAATGACCCATTTTGAATCCTTTTGATAGTTTAAAAATGTGGGTACACTCTTTATTCTTTTCAAAAATTCTATGTGTCTCCTCTCCCCCACTTATGAAAAGACATCCCCTTAATCTCATCTTCACACATAAAAAAACATTGGGTCTATTCATAACCTATCAAAATAAATTCCTTAATTATCTCCCTATATCTAAACCATCCTAATAATTGTTTAGGTATAAACATAAATATGTTCTCTAAAGAAGAGGCAATATTCTTAAAAAAAATTATATCTTCTCCCACCTCTTTAATATATTCCTTAAATTTTATAATATAATAACATCAGAATGTAATATTTAATTATATGTTTTGGAATGAACTAAATATATCCCCTATTCTATCAAATGTGAAATGAAACTGTTTATTGTGTTTATTGTGGTCTACCGCCTCGTGACCCGATGTGATATGGTTCTCATTTTTATTTTACCTAGATTGTAATAAGGATAGATTAAATGTATATATATGATATTTAAAATATATTTAAATTTCTTTAATTATTATATCACATATAACATTATTTTTTTATTCCATGGGGGATATTATTACATTATTCATGTGTACGAAAAACTACCGCCTCACGAAACAATGTGATTCGTTTTTCACGGACAATTTCCATAGAAGGTAATAAGGGTAAATTTAATCAATATATATGATATATATTACATAAAAATGATTTTTTAAAGGTAATATATTATTTAACTTTATTTAATATAATTCATCAACAAAATGTAAACAACATTAATGTGTATGTATGACCTACCATCTCCATGAATGGTGTAATTCATTTTTTATCTGCAACAGTAATGGAATAATTATATACTTATGTAATGAATTTATATGATATTTATTACAAGGTTAAAATAATTATATTATAGGACCATGATAAAAATGTAAGGACCAAATATAAAAAACCAAAACATACATGAAAAATGAGACTCTTATTACCCAAAACTTGATTTTAACAAGGAGTTTTTAATAAATGGGTAATAGATAGTCACTATTAAATCATATATAGTATGATAAATATGAGTATGTTAATATAATAAATTTATAATAAATTTATATTTATTATACAGTTGGTTTCAACTCATACCAAAGAAGTTGAGACTTAATGTAATGTATTTTTGTATCAAATTGTCTTCTTTGGGACATAAGTTATGTTATGCACCTATCGTCTTTTATAAGATTTATATATAGAAGATTTAACATGTTATATAGTGAATTTATTTATTTTCATGATATTTATTGTTTCATTTAAATCCATTATTTCATGGGTCTTAAGATTGAAATGTTCTCAAAACATGTAAGTGATTTTCATCACACTTATATTTCTATGGGACACATGCCATATACACCACTTGTTTCTTTTCTATGGTGTATATGATTCCCATTAATTTATATTATGATCCTAGTCATGATATTTATGGGATATAAATATTCATGTAATGCTATTTCGTTCATGGTATTTTTGCATCAAAAGATAATGATGTAATAAAGGTTTGCGTTACAATTTCATCATTTATCAGGATTGTTTATGATTATGCTTTGAATGATGAAATATTTTGATATATATCTCAAGAAAATATTATAATTTACTCTCATATTTTAATATATTTAGAATATATTTTCCCATAATTTTCCCCTCTTTATGAACTAAATACAACAAAATAAGTTTTTTAAAGTAAATTAACATTATTTCTCTCTTTGATCGAAAACACTTTTCTTTCATATCCTCATTTTCTAATTTTTTCTCAAGATTTTTTAATGGAAATATATTAGTTTTTAATGTAATTTTTACCCATGTTTTAATATTTTATAAAATTAATTATAATTAATCTTCAAGTTTTTTTCTAAAAACAGATTGTTAGCTTTTACCATCAAATTTAAAGGAATATTTGTTTTTATATATATGAAAAAAAGAATTTCCCAATTTCATAAAAACTTAATGTCTAAAATATTTATCTATATATTTTTAAGTATATTTTAAATTAATTTTTTTTAAATATGTAATGAATTTATATTTCAAAAAATCTCAATTTCAAAGAAATATTATTTTCCTCAAGAAATGTTCAAATCGATATTTCAAAATCATTTTCCATATAAGATGAAATCCGTGGATTTTACCTCTGATTTACTATGATTATGATCCAATTATACCATCCTTATCCCTTCTATAAATGTTTTATTAGTATGATGAAGGTATTTTTTTGAAACAAGTTCATTTTACCTAGGTTATGGAGTGATGAATTATTAAGATGGTTATAAAAATCGTTTCCTTTCTATTAATTATTATACAATGAAATTATCATGAAAACCATTTATTTTCATGGGTTTTGATATGAATTTTTTTAAGATCATGTGTCAAACGTGCGTATGATTTTATTTAAGGATATTTGGGACTTATATCTCCCTTCAATGCATTGGATAATGTTTAAAGTTATATGATCTCAAAGGGTACATGAGAGGTTTTACTAATATTTAAAGAGTGTACATGGAAGGTTATCCCAAGCCCGAAATAGGGTACATGGGAGGTGATCCCAAGAATGAATTAGGTACCAGGTTGGTTATCCCAAACCAAACAAGTTATGAATGTCTTGGTGCATTTCCTTGACATTGGATTTTTTTATTATGTGTTTCACAAAAATATATATCTTATACCAATGCTTTAATATCATGGTTCATGTTCATTGATTCCATTATGATTCATATCTTATAATGTGAAAATATTTATTCCATTAATCATATTTTTGATCTATAATATGTAAGGTATGGTTTATAAAATATTATTCTCATGTTTTCATACCATTATGCTCATGTTATATTAATATATCCCTTATTTTCCCTTACTAAGCATCTGAGATCGGCCTTTTTTATGTTTTTACCCAAGTGATGAAGATAGCTAATATTTATGATATTAATAAGAGCGGTTATAATTATGAGGAGTTTACTAGAATATTTTGTTGCTCACTTATGTACCAATTTTTTATGTTCCATATTTCTAATGGAACTAGCATAAATGATTCTGGCATGGATCTCTCTATTATATAATGTATATTATTTTATTAAGATTTAATATTTATGTATGAGAAGATTGGGTATTTACACTATCCCCTCATAAAAAATAATCATTTATAAAGAATATTTGAATTAACCCATGAATATCACCATGGAGTGTCTATGATGTGTATAGTCTTAGTCCCACTCATCATGCACTAGGGATGGTGGAGTTAATACCCGATCCACCACTTTCAGAGTTGTTACCCCAAGCTGAATCTTATGCCTTAACTCCATCAACTAAACCATTATCTAGATAAGGATATATTTTCTCGGAATTCCATAAATTCAATACTTTACCAAAGAATCGTGATATTACTATATATAGATACTTATCCTTAGAGTCTATTGTTAGGTCTTGTTATCTAATTTATGTATTCCTAAATCTAGTTCCAAAGGTTCCTAAAAAACATCCTCTTATACTAATTTTAAGTTCCAAACTCCAATAAACCTGAGATGGTGGTTATTTTACTACATTAACATAAGATAAAATAGATCCAACCCAGATGGATTGAATAGTTTAGTCATCTGGGGATACTAGATACATAAATGATTCTAAAATTACATTTCAAAACATGAAATAAAACATAAAAATTCTTGTGAGAACTTTATTATATCATCTATTATATCTCTATATTCATTTATAGACCACTTATAGGTATCTTAGGGGAAGGAAATCACAATAAAGGTTAGAATTGGATGCTCAGTAAGAGAAATTATACAACATAATCTATTATAAAATAAATAAAGCAAGAATAATATGGAAGACACAAACAATAGTCAAATATACTTCCTAAAAAACACTATAAAATGGAAAATTATCTTGGATTTATAAAAAAAATATAAATAATCATATTTATAATAATAGATAATTTCCTAATGATTTAATGCATATGTTCGAAATTATATTCATAACATGAAGGCCTTATGCTAATACATCATTTATATACCATCAAGGCCTTACACCATCATATGATACATAATTAGGCAGGAATACACCATATACTCTAGATAGATCATCACATGAGACTTAAAGATGCATCAATGGGATATAATGGGCCCTCCTCATCACTTACTGAGTCCAATTAATTCATCATATGAAATAAATGAATAAAAATTTAACATAATCAACATAAACATTCATATTAAAAATATAGCATAAAAAATATTAATATTTTCCCCTGTTAGTCCTTATAAAATAATTATTGTAAGAAAACCATAGTAATATAGTAGATGGTATCATTAAATTATGTTTTTAATATTTCATAGTACTTTCCAAAGAATATTAAAATAGATAAAAATTATTTTAAAAGATCACTGGAATATTTCTTGAGGAAATTTTCCTTCACATTTTGAAACACCTTATTAAAAATTTCATGAATATTAAAAAAAATATTTTAAAAAAATAACCATAGAATAATTTAATTGAATTTTTAAGGAAAATAATATTTATGATGGAATAAAAACTATTTATGAAGTAAATGTTAAACTACATAATTTGTTTTTCAAACCTTCATTAAGAAATACCTTATTCAGAAACAGTTAAAATATCCTTATAAACAATTTTATAGAAATAAAAAAATGGGTAAAAATGATTTTAATCAATCATTGGATATTATTAAAACCATTATTTAATTTTTTAAATAAAATATCTATATTAAAGAAAAATATTCCCAATTGGATAAAAAAAGACAGTTTTGCTTAAAAACATCCATCTATACATTGGGTAATTTGTGAGAGAAAAACATAATGAAAATATTTATTTCTAGAAATAACTAAAGGATAATAAAAGGAAAAGTATTTTTGAGAGATATATCATATAATTTTATCATAAATTTAATAATAAATAATCTCGGTAAAATGTGAGATTGTAACATAAAATCGTTACCATTTTGGAATTTTTTTATCATAACCACCATTAAATAAATAACATAAAATAAAACTTTAGATTTGATAAATATAATTATATAAATGAAATAACATATTAAAGGGTTATTATATACACCATATGAATGAAAAAAGTGGTGACTATGCCATTTATCTTATGGAAACAAATGTGGGATGAGAAACCCTTACTATGGTTGTAACATTGAAATGGTAATTAATCAATGTAGTCATTACGTGTAAAAAAATGTAAATCCATATAAAATAAGTGTAAATATAACATAAAATAATCAATTTTTATTAAAAACATAATATTTGAATAACATATATAATGAAGAAGTGATATGACCCAATGAAAACAAATCATGTGAAGAAACCCCTTACCTTGAGCCCAAATCACTACATATGTACTTTATCTCATATAAAATAAATTTATATTATTTTAAACATTATTAATAACATTTTAAGGTATATTAACTTATTCTGATCATTTTCATTTTATTATTTACAATGCCTTATATATTTATTAAATCAGTTAAGTAGTTTTCAGATGTTTTCAGGACATTCAACTCATAATCCCATAATAACTCTGATAGGTTGACCTTGATAAAATGGGTAAGGGTTTAATAATACCAAAAATATTAATCATGAAATAATTGAAAAATTTCAGCATTAAGTAGTATTTAGATTCATCTATGAAATGAATACATGAAAAATGAATTATATCGCTTCATGCAGGTGGTAATCCACACGCATGCATGAGTGGTGTTATAATTTTTAACGAGGTAATGGGTAAAAAGATAAGTAATATCATATAATTAAATAATAATAATTATTTTATGGATATCATATATATTTATAAAATCCATCATAATAACTATCATTATGAGGTTGTTATGAAAAGCAAAACATGTCACTTTATGGAGGTGATTGTCCAAATGTACACACAAGTGATGTTTTCATTTCCCATAGTATGGAAAAAGAGATGATAAAGGGTTATAAAATAATTATAATAATATTTTAGTATCAATAAAATAATTATATTATTATTTAATCATTTTTTATAATATTTAATTTCGGTAGAAGATGAAATAAACATAAAACACTCAGTTAAGTGGTATAACTCTTCTTTGAAAAACCTCTATTGTATTACTCCTTAATCCATCGTCGGTTTGTATTTACTGATACTAGGAACTCTAGAAAATATTGAGTGATATTGGGAAGCGATTTAAGAAGTAATATTCTAATATAGAGTTCTTAAAATGTGTGAGGATGATTGGGGAGGAGGTTCCCTTTATAAGTAAGGGCAATGAAACAAATATAAATATTAACAACATTAATATTTAATAAATGTCACAAACATGTAAATTAGAAAAAATGAAATTATTATATAATTTATAACATGATAATATATAAATACCGTCAATAAATAAAATTTATATATGTTTATGTTTCATTTTAATACTTATATTTTGGTTCAATCCCCTCATTTACACTTTATAACCTTAATAATGGTAACAAATATTTCACTCATTATGGGTTATAAATTTACTTATAAGGTTGAAATTGGATAAAAAATTGTATTTGGATTAAATTTAAAACCATATAACATTAAACATTTTATTTATAATTTTTTTTAAATCATTTGATAATTATTTTATTATGAAACATCATTAATCTAACTTTTGGGACAATTCATTTAGTTTGAATTCAAAGACATAAGGACATGTATGTAATTAAAATTTAAACAAATTTAAAACAAAATTATTTCTTATAATTATATATTAAATTCACCTAATACAACAATTCATCAAAAACATATTAATTTTATTTTTTTTAAAGAAATTGCCTTGATTTTTTTCAACTTTTTGCACAAGCACCGTATCAGCACTGCTTAAGAATTTAATGTTACTAGATCATCAATAAAAGTTAGAAATAAATTACTATCATAAAAATAATTTATTAATGTTAGAAATATTATTTTATATTCATTCATAACAACTTTTTATCCCTATAACAACATATAATATAAATTAAAATCAAGAAAGTGACATTTTCTATTGATCATTTTCATTAAATAATATTAATGTTATAATCAAACAATTTTGGCCATAAATTTAAATATTTTCAGATTTAAGATGTATTTTTTTGAAGAACAAACTCATAATATATGATAAAGGCAAGTTTTATGGTGATTTTTATGTATTATCTCGTGTTGTACCTATTTTTCTGTTACAAAGGTGAAAAATATTTACCACGATTACTATTAATAGCTTTAAGAAATAAAAGGGTTATATTTACCAAATTTGAACATATAGATTCCAAATATAGAATATATTTTTGAGTATTCAGTTTCAATAAGTGGAAGGAATCAATTTTAATATATATCTATAAAACAAAACAAAAAAAACTTTTAGAATTTTTTTATTAAGTATAAAAATGAACTTATAAGAAAATCAAATATAATATTGATTCATATGTAATTTCTAATATAATTGTAAATAAAATCAATTTTATGTTACATTAAGACAAAATCAAAAACATAATATGGATTTTAAATTACTTGATTTTAAAAAATGGCAGTTTTACCAAAGTCGGTATTTTTTACTATTCACTTAAAAATGAATATTTTTTGAAAAATCCCAAAAAAATCATTCTAAGAATATTATGAATTTTTTATTTAAAAAAAATACATCCATTTTTAAATAAAAATCCAATATTTGGGAATAATTAATTATAATATCCATCTACAAATTGTAATAAAAACCATTTTTAATGAAAATGTATTTTAAAGTATACAATGATTTTACTGAAAATTGAGTAATTATCACCATTATTCAATAAATTTTGAATATTGAAAACCATTATACATATTTTTAATAATATTGAATTCAAATTTAAATAAAAAATTTAAATTTTAGGTTCTAATGGTAACATTTAAATGATAATATTTTTATAGTATGTCATTGTTCGCTTAAAGCTTAGTGTTGAATGTTAAGTAAGCTATCAATTTTATTATTATTTTAGACTGGATTTTTGAGTTATTACAAGATCTTATTTAGAAATTACTTGATTCTGGGTAGAGTACACCTCTTATTCCAACTATTGTATTATCTTGCAAATAAATAAAATCTAAGCTTTCATATTTTCTTGAGTGCCTTTCCATAACTTCTTCATTTTCTTGTGAGATCTTGTAAAACATGTCACTTTTATCCTTCATTTTATAGTTCTTCTAATAAATAATGTATTTAAGGACCACATTCTATTATTTAAGGCTTCCATTCTTGTCAACCAGCTCTACCATGTGTGTAGAAAACTCATCCCACTTGGCCTTCAAATTTAGAACTTCTTATGAGTTATGGAAATTTCCATTAAAATCAACCTTAAGATGATACAATTTGGAATAAATTACTTAAAATATCCCATATTGGGAGTAATTATTCACCCTTTTATTAGTTTCTACTTCAAAAATACTCTTATTCAATCTTTTCAACTTATCAGCTGATATTTTCAACACCAAGATCAGAAACTTGTAGAATTGTTCTCTTAATTTAACTTTAAGATCTATTTTTTGATATGCCAATATAGTTTCTTTGAATCATGGATAACTTCCAGAATTAGAATCCTTTTTATATCCTCATCATCAGTAGTCCCAAATTATCTCATCACATTATCTTCTTTATAAATTACAATAACATAATTATATAGGTAGACATATTCATAATCTGAAATATACATACCTTCCTATTGTAGTCTAATGGACTCCTTTACATGAATCTCACCAAAGTCAAAAAATATTCCACACTACAGATCTCCTTTGGATCATTGATTCTTTTTCACACTTCTTTCCTTTTCCATTATGCAAAAAATTATGAGGGTAGAAAATCTCAACTCTAAAAAATGCTTTCATGGTTGGAAACTCTTAGAACTATATGTTATGATACCAATTTTTAGGTCCAATTAAGTAATCTATAAGGTAGGATGAATTAGGTATAACCTAATTTAAAACAGTTTTAATATCCTTATTGATTTTACTTTATGAATCTTATTTCCACAGGCATAATAACTATGTTCAACCATTCTATTAACCCTCAACCTCACCAAATTTCTATTTGAATGAGAAGATGTAATGAATATATAGATGCATTGAATACATGGATATTTTGATTTTATTGGGTTAACCAACACTGGGAGACTTCAAGGATCATACTAATAACAATTTTTCAATGCCCTAATTAACTACTAGGATTATTACTTTCATTAGTTACAAGATTTTGATCACTCTATTCCTTAGCTCACATCCTTTACAAGGTTTTGAGTTCCTCACTACCACCTAACTCTCACTATATTTCCTCTTCCTTTATGAATGACAATAGGGTAGGAAATCACAAGATCACTTCTCTCTCTTCCTCCTTTTAAACTACACTAGGGTAGTCACACCATATAGTTTGTAGACATGTAGGTCAATCCATATTTAGCATCATCTATGATATATGCATCCTTAAATTTATATAGTCGCGCTTTCAAACATTACTAATACACCTTAATAGATTTCTATGAATAACCTCTTCGTATCTTATTATTCTTTCAAAAATAAATATTTAATACCTTCTTCTTCACTTTATCAATATTTCCATTTTTTCTTATTCTGGACCAATAGTGGAACTACATCTCTAAGAAAACTAAATCTTTAGGGTAACACTAAGTTCCTTCTTCATTGAATTTGCAAGTAAGTAGGAAAAACATTACATCTCTCTTTTTCTTCTTCCTTTAGATATGGATAAGAATTATATATTATGAAATTATTTATCTTTTTTTTTCTTATCACATTTGTAAGAAAATATATATCCTATGAGATCACCTATTTTGATTCTTTTTTCCTGTTATAAAATATTTAATTTTGAAGTGAATTTCCATTTTCTAGAAATATAAAACTAAGAAGACTTATTATAAAATTACAAATGAAACTCCCCTTCTTTAAAATTTCTTTCTATATTTTTCACACATTATAAAAGGCATGAATTTAAAATAAAAACATGTCTTGGATACTACAACTTCTACGTCACCACTCTTTTTTCATTGGGGTGGTTCATAAAAAATATAAAAAAAACAATATTAAAGATCTCCCATCACATGTAGCTATTCAAAATAAAAATTTAAATAAATAAAATAACATCATTGAGGTTTATATAGTAAATTACATTCATGATTAGATTTCATCTTTTATGATGTGATACACTCCACTACAATGTGAATTATATTTAATTTAAGTAATTGTATCCAAACTATAACTTTATTCTTCATCGTCATCATGATTCATGGATACAGTTGATATAAAGTGATTTTTAAAGCATTAAATAATAGTTCCTACATCATATAAATTATTTTCACATTTTGATGATGTGTCTAGATAATCAAAAAATAAATCCCCAACATCATTGAGAAATTCTGTACATTGCAATAATTTTCCTATAGGAAAACCCTAATGTAAAAAATATATTAATTAACCAAAATCACCAATGAGAATCTATATAGATCCAATTATGCATATGTGAATCCTTTAATATAGGGAAAAATTTAATATAATTGTATTACATAGCTAGACATCTCTTACATGATATCCCTCACATAGACAAATTCATTTACATCATTGGAGTTTAATTAAATAGAACCCTTGTATAACTATATTTCAATACAAAGAGAATAACCATTCATAGTAAATTTTAATATGTGAGTAATTAACAATTTTTCTTAAATTTTTTATATTTATGATGATCTTATAGATTTTTTCTGAACTACCTTTATCCTTTATTTCTATGGATTTTAACCTTCATGGATCATCCCATGAACTTCTCTAAGAATTGTCACATGGTTTAATTCATGCATGTAATAATTATATCTCCATTACAAGATATAAATCAACCCTTGATCCTCTATATCATGTTGTCAACAAATCCAACATATATATCCATGAGATATATTTTCTAAAAACTCCAAGTTTCAATTCAACCACACTATTAACAATTCTAACTCACTGATGGTTATCAAACAATTTCCCAACATTTCCAAAAAATTACATTGATTTGAGTCCACACCCCTTGTTAAAAAAATCCAACACAATGTGAGGGGTGTTCAACATGAGTAATCAACCATAAATTTTTTCCACATCCAAGATAGTGGGGTCTCACTAGGTGTCTAAAACTTTATACATGTTGATTACATTTTAGAAATTGGGTGGTTGTTTATAATATATATATATATATATTGATATAATGACATATAATAATACATAAATCACATCCTAGTGTCCACAAACTATCAATTCATGTATCTAAATATCCAATTTTAATGTTATATCCCTCACACACAAATTTAACAACTATCTCAACCACAAAACATTTTTTTCACATTACCCATTATAATTAGCGAGACATATTAATTTCTAACCTCTTCCAATTAATAACCTATCATCAATTATGAAATCATTTTTTATACAGTATATCATTAAATTAATCAAATTTTAAATTCATTTCCTTTTTATATATCTTCATATTAACCACATTAGGATATCAATTCCATCATTTATTGATTCCCATAGAATTTACTATAAACTTATCTCATGATTCATTAAATAAATTAATTTTTCTCGTACAATTTTATTTACTCAATTACTATATATATATATATATATATATTTTAATCTCTATATTAATAAATTAGGTATAATATAATTTAGTCATTATATTTACTAACACTTATTCAATGATATTTCTCTTATTTATTTCATTAATTCAGTTATTCCACATTCATATCCAAGGAAAACTATATGATTCTTTCAATACTAAATTTTCTTCACCACTAGTAAATATATACTATGATAACCTCTACATTATAATATTTCTAACATATTAGAACATTTTCAAAAATTAACACCCCCATATACACTCCCATGTTTCATGTTATTTTATATAATTTATCTAATCTTAATGACATACCCTAATATATACAATGTAATGGTTTGGATAGTTTTGAATTATTAATTTGTGAGTTTATGAAGTACGAAGCCTTAGGAGGAACAAAGAGGAGAGGATGGAGTTGAAGATGAAATTTTAGGTAGTGACTCACTCTGTGAATAACAAATTCATAGTGTGAATTTTGTTTCATGTCTAAGTGGAGGATCGAAGTATATGAGACATAGAATGTTGATTTTTTTTCTAGGAGTTGTTCACGGTGTGAAATTATGTTCACGATGAGAATGTTCATGGTGGAGTTTTTGGGAAGTTCTGTCCTGAAAGGTTTCATGGTGTAAAATATTTTTCATGTTGTGAAATCCCTCTCATATTTGTTATATTGGGTTCCTTGTTTTTCAGTGTATGTGAACTATGTGAGGTTTACAATTTAAACCATCCATACATGTTATTAATTTGATGATATACAAGCTATCAATAAATTACATATACCCTTCATTCACCCTCATTTTACTTTCGTCTCTATCAAACATCACATGAATGCCATGCGATTTTTTGAGCACTAATAGCCACATATATTTGATGTTCATCCCTGGTATTAAAATATTTGATATTAGTGATTCTAGGTGACTTATTATTCTCCTTATCTTTTAGTTCCTCCTTGTTTCATTGAAGGATTCACAATGGATGTTTTTCAAGGATTTTGGGTTTTTTAAAGATTTTATTCTGATGAGGCATCACAATGTTTTAATTTTATTACAGGATCCCTTGTGTGGTTTTCACTATGCAGTTCATCCTCTCATGTTGGGGCTTTAGGTAGTGAATCAGAATTATTATTTTTGTGGTAGAAGAATCAAGTTCTTTATATCTTTATAAACATATATGATATTTTCATTATTTTTTTCTATTGTGTAAATGGTTTAAATTGGCATAATGAAAATAATAATATGGACTAATGAAATTTTAAGGTAATGGTGTGATAAACATATGGTTATTGGTTTTCCTTTATATTTTTGTGGTTTTATTCTTATTTATTCTTATTATGGTATTATATCTTGTAGTTTTGGATTGATTTGATAATACCCTTCAAGTGGTTCAATTCTTAAATATGGTAAACGAAAAATACTATAGTGGATGTTCCTATTCTATGATTGGAATGATGTGTCTTACTTTGTGTACTTGGTTATTATATTAAACCATGATATGGTGCTTTCTTAGTAGCAGTTCGGTAGGCAAAACTATGTGGCATGATATCATTACTATCATAATGATGATTTTTTAGTATATAAGAGGAGTATACAAAGACACAAGTATTACATAGGATTAAAAGACAAGTTAGAGAACTTAAAAGATATTTTTTTCATTTCACCAATGTTGGTGGCTCATTATTAGTTGATAATAATGATATTGTAACCTAAAAGAAAGATATAAGTAGAACATAATCTATTAATGGAAAAAATCCATGAATTTTGAGTTGGATTCCATATACCAAGACCATTTATGGATTTTCGTAGATTCTCTAATTGATGTAAATATCATTGGGTGAAAATGAGTATTCAATAAAGAATTTGGGCATGGATAGACAAGTCAGTACCTATAAAGCATGATTGGTAGAAAAAGGTTATAAACAAAGTCAAGGCATTGACTAAGATGAAACCATTTCACCAGTCACTATGTTAATGTCCATCAAAATTCTACTTTCCATTACAGCATACCATGATTATAAAATTTGTAAAATATATTTCAAAATAGCCTTCCTTGATGAAAACCTTTAGAAAGACGTCTATATAAAACGGACTAAAGGTTTTGTGACTCCAAAGACTTCCAAAAAAGTATTAAAGTTGTAGAGTTCCATTCATGGATTAAAGTAAGCATCAATTCATTGAATATTCAATTTGGTGAATTCATAGAGGAATTTTTTTCATAGAGAAAAAATGTGAACCTTATGTCTATGAGTAGTTTATTGGGAGTGCAGTCATTTTTCTAATAGAATATCAATACTAGAAATTTTGGCTATAGCCACAGTTTGAAACCGTGGTTACAAGCAAAAAATTGTGGCTATAGGTTATAGCCACGGTTCAATAGACCATGGATGGTATTGGTGTGTCTATAGGGAAAGGCCTATAACCACGGTTTCAAACCCTAGATATAGCCCTATAGCCATGGTTCAAACCGTGGATATAGGCCTATTGCAACGATTTCAAACCCTAGCTAAATCCCTATAGTCATGGTTTGAAACAGTGACCGAACACTATGCCACATAGCGACTATAGCAACAGTTTAGAACTGTGGAAGAACATTAAGCCACAGAGGGCCTATAGCCACTGTTTAGAACCATAGCTATATGGATGTAGCCATAGTTCAAAATTGTGGAAATAGGCATATATCCACAGTTTAAAACCATGGATATAGGCCTTCCCATTTCATAAAAAACACTCCCCCACCACCACCATTCACTCTATAGCCCCTCTCTTACCCCTATAAGGCCCCCCTCCACTCTCCCCCATGGGCACACCACTAAACAGACCCACCAGGACTCCCCCATGCACCCTCCCTGGATAGTCCCCCCACCACTCCCCCCACTCCCCACTTACACCCCCCACTCTCCCCCTAGACAGACCCCCCTACTAACCCCCCTTTCATGCCCATAGACACCCCCGAACAACCCCCCTACACCCCCCCAGATAACCCCCCTACACCCACCCTGCACCCCCCACTCTCCCCCTAGACATACCACTCTGCTAACCACCCATGCACCCCTAGAAATCCCCCCTCCCTGGACATCCCCATCCCCCTCGAACCCCCCCCCCCCAACACACACACACACACCCACTCTCCTCTAGACATACTCCCCTACTGAACCCCCCCCCCCCCCCCCTCATCCCTGGACACCCCCCCCCCCCCCTCCTTGGATAGCCCCCCCTACATAGCCCCCCCCCAGGATAGAACCCTTTCACCCCCTGGACAACCCCCCCCCTCCCACGGACATCCCCCTACACCCTCCCCCCTAGACAGACCCCCTTGCACCCCCTCCTCCTTACACCCCCACTCTCCCCTGGACCAACCCCCTTGCACCCCCCTTAGACACCCCAACCAAACCCTGGACCGACTCCCCCCCCCCCCCCCCGCACCCCATATACACACCCCATGGACACCCCCTCCCCCCTAGACCCCCCCCCCCCCAGGCACCCCCCCTGGACACCTCCCTCACCCCTAGACACCCCTCCCTCTTGGACACCCCCTAGATCCATCAAACTGGTATTGAAATAACAAATTAAAGTTATGGAACCAAAACATAATAATATGTAAAACATTTGAATTTGTACATTAATTTCTATTATACAATACCATTAATGAGATGGTAAAAATACATGAATAGGATACTAATTATAATGTACCGAACATAGTACTTCAATTATAGAACGTCTTATAGAAGAAAAAACAAACCAAAAAATTCATGATAATCTGCCTCAACTATATAAAATCCCTAAAAAAGAAAAAAATTAGAACATGTGCAGTTAGAAAGGGTCCACTTGTGCCTTAAATGTGTTTTTAAACATTCTGTGTAGACTTTAATAATTATGTGTGACATATGGATGTAAAAGTTTTGAATACCAAACTAAAAATAGTTCCAGAAAATACAACACTTGCTTTAAGTAAAATTTTATTTGTGAATAATAGGTAATAATCTAGGAGTTCACTACCTACAAAATCAGCCAACATGTATATTTGCAGATACAATAATGTTTACAATTAATAATACATACTAATAAATAATGAAATATCTATATTGAAAGTTCAAATGACATAAAAGTGATAAGAATAAATATGAATGTTTGTATGTTATGTACTGAAAGAATGTTTTGTGTGGCGCCTTTCTGTTTCCTCTCATCTTATATAATCAATACTGTCATTGAGGTTAGGCTAAAAATTGCCCCCTCCCCCCTCACCCTGCACACCCCCCCTTTCACACACCCCTTCCCTCTTCCCCAACACCACCCCCTGCCCCCCCTATAGCCCCCCTCTCCTCTTGGACACCCCACTAGACAGCCCCCCCCCCACCCTCACCCCTTACCATGGACATCCCCCCTCCCTTATGGACACCCCCCTGATGGACATCCCCCCCTCCTGAACACCCCCTGGATAGACAAGGTAGCTGCGTAGAAGATTATCAGCATTTGTTTCTAAATCCCTCCCATAATTTACCACAATATTATGGTTATATCCAGAAGACATGGGACATTGTTAAAAGATTCCTTGGCTGATCATGAGTTTGATTCGAATATGGGGGCTTTTGAATAGAAAATAGTGCAAGACAATATAGGAAGAAATAAAAATTAAAAATTAAGTGTGTCATATTAAGCATTATGTACTAATGAACAATGAGGGAAAAAACAAAATAAAATGGTTAGATCAACCCATATGGTAAGATGGTAATGAAACCCAATTCCAATAGATATCCAACACATCAAATCCAATGCCTAAATCATAACCATAATCTATCATGAGTCCCATCACTAAGACATACCCATCACCATCCCCCCTTGCACCCCCCCCCCCCAATCTCCTCCTCGACACCCCCCTCATGGACACCCCCCCCCCTCCTGGAGACCCCCTTCCAACCCCCTCTTCATTGCACACCCCCCTCACCCCACCCCCTGACCCTCCCCCCATCTCCTACACACACCCCAACATTAAGACTTACCCAGCACCAGCCCCCCCCCCCTACACCCCCACTCTCTCCTTGGACACCCCCTCATGGACGCCCACCTCTTGGACACCACCTATCCACCCCCTCCTCACTACACACCCCCTTGCACACTACCCCCCTCCACCCCTCACCCTACCCCCTGCGCCTCCCCCCTGCTCCTGCACACCCCTGCCCCTCCCCCTTACACCACCCCCCTTTCACCCCCACTATCCCCCTAGATACCCCCCTCCTAGAGATTCCCTACCCACCCCTTCCTCACTGCACACACCCTACACACTCCCCCCCCCCCCCGCCCTTCCCCTTCCCCTCCCCCTGCTCCTGTACACCCCACTTCTCCTCCCCTACATCCCCTCCCTTCCCCATGCACCCCCTCCCTGCCCCTTGCACCCCCTACCAGTCTCCCCCTCCCCCACCCCTGCCAGTATCCCCCTACTTGTTCCCCCCTTCTAGTCCCCCCTTCCATCTCCCCCACCGAATGCTATCCCCCACCCCACTCCCTACCATCCCCCATGACAATAACTGCACCAAATATGTTGATGTATGGGTTTTCAACATTTGTGTTTTAATCCATGGAATTATTGCATGTGTTGAAATGGTTTGAACTATGGAAGTATTACATGTTTGGCCATGGTTTATCCTTGGAAATTAGAGTATAATACCATGGTTAATTCTATGGAAATTATTGGATAAATACATTATCTTAAAATGGTAATTTTTAACTACACCCATGGTTAAACCATGGATATTGGTCCCTAATAACACTTTCAAAACCATAGAAAATAAAACCTAAAACCACAGTTAATAACCATGTAAATTTATTCCTACCCAACTATACATAATCACCAAATGCTTCCATAATAGATACACCCTATGGCAATAATCACATCCTCTATCTACAAGTAAAAAAAACCACCTTCCAAATAAAACTGAACTAAAACATAACACAATATATATCATAATAATTCAAAATACCTCCAATGTAAACAATATAAAATTTCCGTATCAATATCATAATAATAAAATGAAATATTTAATAAAATTAAATTTATAAACCAAGAATAAAATTTACATATGAAATGTGCCTCAATATTAGCATAACCAAAACCATTATGACCCTAATAATCTATTATAGAAACACCAACATCATTATCACCTCCTCTAAGACCACCACCACCACCAACATCATCATAATCATTGAAATATTCATTGGTTTATGCACATAAATAAGTTTAATGAGTGAAGAATCCTAATAAACATAATTCATACAAATGGTAACATATTTAATTAATGAAAACATTCAATTTTGATTTGGTAATTCATATAATATTATTATGTCACCAATAAAATACTCTGATAAACATAATTCATACAAATGAGAACACATTTAATTAATGAAAAGACTGAAATATTATTGTGTATGATAATTTGTGAACATAAAATTGAAGAGAAATAATAAGAATGTTTAGAATATAGATCAATAGTAATATTATGATGGTTTAAATAGAACAAAATAAGAATGAGAGAGTAATAAAGTTTGGATATAGTTAAAATATTAAATCATATTTTTTTAATGATGTTATTATTCTATATTTTCATTCTTGTATGGATTACATGAAAGGGGAAAATTATTATAATTCATAAAAATAAATGAAAAATTAGTCCATATAGTGGGAACACTATATGTTATTCGGTGAATATCTAAAGGTTATTCATGAATGGATTCATTACTAACCTATGGAACACCACATCTTGATGAAAATAAGAAGGATTCTTATATAACAAGTGGGATACTTGAATAAACTAGTGGGATGTCATTATCGTTGTATGGTTACGAGGATCACATCCAACCATTTATAATCTTATATATAAAATAAGTGGTTAAGATTTCACTTATATATTATAATGAAAAATAATTATGTGGTCCTATAAATTAAGAGATGAAATTTAATAAAAATACCATGTATCCACTTTGTTTTCTTTTATTACTATTTGTGAAAGTAGTAAATTGAACATGTTGAAGAACCTTAATTCTCTCTGACATGCATAGAGGTTTTGATTCAGAATTATGAAATTACTTACTATTTTTAGAGAGAAAATATTATTCTTGATAACTCGATGTAAATAGGAAGATCTAACATTTAAAATTTTTCTAGTGGGAAGAATATAATTGGGCCCATTTCATCATATAGTAGCATTAATTATGGTAACTTCATTATCATTGTTGACAATTTTAAATATAATAATGATGAACCACCAACGAATAATCAGTGGTTAAATAATCAATTTTATCACTATATTATAGATTCATAGATTCCATGAGCTCACCTTTAGCTTGGGGATGATTTTGGAACATCTATATTTTAAAATATAATGCGAAAATATGATCATGATTCATATTGGTCATGTTTTCTCATAGATGAATCCAAGAAATATTAGAATAGTATTAACATATATTCTATAAGAAATGTTTTTGTGGGAATATTTATGCAGGGAATCAACCATGATAAATAATAATCATTCTAATAAAAATATAATATATCAATTGGTATGTTTTTTGGGTAAATATATCAAAAGATAATAAATAATAAGATCACATGAAATTTTGGTTAAAGATTAGAATGTGGAAGATTAATGTCATTGCACCACATTCTATGAGGGAATGTTGACAATGTAATGATTTTATCAAGGATAAATTTAATAAATAAGAAATAATTGGAGTTTATAACATAATGAGAAAAAGAAAACAATGTTTCCATGTGCCACAATATTTCTAACATGTCAATGGATAAATAAATATTCAAAAGATCACCCTATTTGGCGATGGACAGCCTTTGGCATTCAGGGAGGACTATTAGAGTTCGTAGTGACTAATACAATGATATAGGCATTATTTAGTTGATGTGGTATGGGGGAGGGTGTTAAAATAATCACACTTATTCCACCACTCTATTAATCCCCATAATAATGGTCCAATTACACAAAGTCTTAGTGAAATCTTACATAAACCATACCCTAAAAAACTAAATATTAATAGATATGAATAAGAAAGAATAACGGAGGTACAAGAGGAATATTTACCTCTATCCATTTAAAGTAGAATAACCCCATGATGCATTTTTAAAGGTGTAATATAGAATAAATATTTTGTTAACCTAAAAAATATCACCCATCCCTACTGGGTAACCAATCCAACTTTACTATGTACCTAATGACCCTTATAAAAGGTCCACTAAACTTTCCAGCTCACCGAGTACTTGGTACCCCTCTATCGAGGAGGAGGGCGCCACTGTGAGAGATGTTGAGGGTTCAAAGGGTTGCTATTGGGAGAAGATAGAGGAGTAGACCGACACAATTTGGAAAAAAAACAAGGAAACTTTTTAGCCTCAAGCGTATAACTAAATCATGGATATAAACAAGCTATATCCATAGACCTATAAAACCATAGTTATATGTATATGGCTATAGCCAAAATTTCTAGTAGTTTACCTCATCAAAATACAAAACACACTACAAAAATATATGGAACCCAAAAATAAAAATAAAAAAACTCTAATTAAAATTGGGCCAAAGAATAAAAATTGAATAAAGCATACCCAAACCCAATTTTGAACTCATTGTCTTCGATGGTGGTGAATAGAACTGGACTCACCATATGAATCCACTTATAAGAAAATATTGGGAAAAGAAATGAGATATAACAACTTCTTATATATATGTGATCAGTGTGTTAACTGTACATGATAAATGATAGATTAATACAGAACCAACAATGATGAAATAATATTCAGATTGATATGTAAATTCCAATACTAAATAAATTTCCCATAAATAAAGCTCTTTATTTTTCAAACATCACTCATTCATCTCAAATCAAAATGATTTATGCTATGATTAATAACCCAATCATTGAATCAATATCATCTATATTATTCTCAAAAAACTCATGATGTTTTTTTATTTTTTATCAAGAAGCTCTTTCACCCCCCATGCCTTCCCCTTTACCATCACCCACTGCCCCACCCCATCCCCCTTTCACCCCCCACCCTGCCCCTAACACACCCCCTCCCCACCTTTCACCATTCCCACTAACCCTTGCACCCCCACTACCCCCCCCCCCCCCACAATAGCACACCCCCTCCCCCTGCAAACCCCCCCCCCCCACACCCTACACCCCCTCCCCTACCCCTTCCCTGGAACCATCCCCTCTACACCCACCCACCCCCTTCCCTAGAACCCCCCTACACACACCCCTGCCGCTCCCCCCTGCACACCCCCAGCCCCCCCTCCCCTGCACATCCCCCTTGTACCTGTCCCCCTATCCTTTCCCATCATATATTTATGGATACTCAATAACCTATAAAAAACAAAAATTATTTCTTAAACACGGTCCAAGGCTATGTAAAATATATAAAGATTAATAACATATCATTTATGTGTCACAATCCTCCCCCTCTTTCGACATATTCTATTTGAGAAGCATCCCCTTAGGCATCCTCGAACAACATGGGCCACTTCATGCACACCAAAATTGAGTTAAGAAAACTTAATGAATATATAGTAATTAGGGGTCAAGTGAATTGGTAATTTAATTAATTTAATAAAAAGATAAAAAAGAGTGACCCTTAAGTTTAAAAGGTCAAGATCCAAATAATTCGATGAGATATTTAAGGTAAAGTGTTCAAATTAGTTTTGACTAGAATAACCAGACCCCCCCCCCCCTCAGGTTATATCTAATGTTAAGACCATAATAGTACATAACACATTTTATCACTAAAATATTGATAACCCTAAAAAATACAAGGTCTATAAAATCAATTTCCAATATATCCCTTCAGATTTCTGTTTACCACTCCATTAAATGTCTAGGCGTATTTTATAACTAGAATAACTACACCCAATAATGGGATGAATCATCCTCATGGTCATCCAAAGAGACACACTCTATACTTTCTACTAAGACATTTATGGGATAATTAATATAAATATCACAAGCCATAGTTCCAAACCATATATGATTTATACCTATAAAAACAACAATCTCATTTAGAACTATGTGATTAACTAATATCACTTAAATAAAATTAAACTATAAAAATATCTTCCATAAAAAATCCCCACATTTTAAAAATAAGTATGATAACTCATTTCAAAAAGAAAATAACGTTGAAGAGAATCTCACTTCCTTAAAAAAATAAAAAATCTATTTCATATGGTAAAATTACAACTTCCCAAGTATAGAATTCTTAAAAATATTAACCCCAGATTTGATAATGATGAACTTATTTAAAATAAAATCTCACTCAAACATCATAAAGTTCTCTATTTTCAAAACACCTCATTAATTTCATTATATGACCAAAAAATTTCTTGAAATCCCATTTTGTTTTAAATAATTTCACAAATTATATAATGTAATCAAACACTTTCAAAGCATAATGTGAAAGTCAAAACAAATCATAAAACCAGTTTTTTTAATTCAAAACATCCATGAGTCCCATTTTCAAATTAATCACTGAAGAGGTTTTAAATTAAAACACTTCATGAAATGTATTTTCATTTTAAATCATTTCCCAATTTTTTTTAAACCATACAAATCTTGAAAACATTATACATGATATTAAAAATACTTTACAAATAAGCCCCCCAAATCCGTTTCTGAATAAAAAAAATCAATAAATGTTTTTATTACAAAACTAATTGAAGCACCAAACATAAGAAGACCATAATGTGGAACAACATACAAACAATCCATTGATCAATTGATCGATCATAAACAAAATCCTATCATGAGGCAATCCCTATGTTAACCTCTCACATATAATATTTCTTCATCATCAAGTGGATCTCAAGGGAACCTAACAAGGTCTACTAAGTCAAACATATCAAAGGAAACCCCTCTTAAGATATCAATCCATAATTCCATAATTTTTTACATTATGTACATGGTTATAGATGACCATGAACTAAAAAACATCACTCGAAAGACCTATCACAACCCTAAAATTATTATTTCAATATTTAAACATAATGAAATTCAATCTTGTTTCATCTCAAGAAATTTTCACATGCTTGTCAAGACTCGCACATCATAAAGCACATAAAACACACATAAATTAAAGAAGAAACTCAGGGACCACCTACCACATAGTTATATGGGCCTCTTCATTTGATATTGATGGATGGACTGATCTAAATCAACATGATTCCTCAAAATAGATAAAATTTCCCATGTTATAGATTTAGAATGAAATTACAAGAAATGGTGTGAGAGGTTGCAATAGGTACTGTCGGGGTTGGAGGGTCGCGTGTAGAGGATATCAGGAAAGAGGGAACTATCGTGAGATAGGTTGAGGGAAGAGGGTTATAGATCAGGGGAGGATGGAGGAGGAGGGCTCCGCTGTGAGAGAGGTCGATGGCGGAGGGTCATGGATCAAGGGAGGATGGAGGAGGAGGGCGCCACCGTGAGAGAGAGATCAAGGGCGGAGGGTCGTGGATTGGGGATTATGGAGGAAGAGGTCTCGGAGGGTCACAGATCGAGGGAGGGTGGAGGATGAGTCCAATGGGTTTTGAAAAAAAAGGGACAGAAAATTTTACCCATGGGTTTTTAATTAAATCGTGGCTATAAATAGGCTATAGCCATAGACCTATAAAACCATGTCTATAGGTCTGTGGATATAGCTAAAATTTCTAGTAGTGTATGTTGAGAAAATATTACTTATTAGAAATGAGATATTAGTGTTACGGTCTATTAAGATGTGGTATAACCAGATCTTCTCCATGAATAACTTAGGTGAAGTTACCAACATTATGGGAATCAAAATATATCGTGATAGATCTAAAAGAATTTTTGGACAAATTTAAGGTACATACATTGAAAAAATACTGAAGAGTTTTGTTGTGGAATAATTCAAGAGGGTATTTTTTCTAATATAATGTGGATTTCATCTTTCTAAGAAAATATGTTCTCATACACATGAGGAGATACATAGAATGACAAGGATATCATACGCATCGGTAATCGGGTCAGTTATGTATGTCATAGTATGTACTAATATTGATTTTTTACTATGATCTTAGAATGGTTGGAATGTTACCGACCCAGATACCCGGGTACCTTGACACCCAAGCAGATCCTAACATTGCGTGAAGGGTGTTCTTAATTCCCATGGTTTGGAAACTAGCACTAGGTACCATACAATATGAAAGTGGAAATTAATTTTCCACAAACACAATGGAAGAAACAACACATATCAGTACACTAGAAATAAAAATTCTTTGGGATAATAGCACAAGAAGTCAAACAGGTATATCAAAACCCAAAAGTACATCATAAAATTACTAAAAAGACAAGGTAAAATATCCCAATTCCCAATGGACACAACACTCCAAAACAAGAATATCAACAACAAGAAACACCTCTAAGTTTATCTTTCCCTTTTCTCAAACCCAGTAGAAAGAAATCTAAAAATACCCAAAGGCAGAGGAAGGGTGTGAGATAAAATCATAATAGTATCTCACCAAGTGTTTCATAAAAAGATACCAAAGTAAATGATCCAAATAATGCTTTCAGTTTCAAATGAAACATGCATGTTCGTACAATTTCATAATTAAAACAAACACTATTTTCAATTCGATTGATGGAAACATTTAAAATAATGGCTTGATACACATTTTATATAAAATATTATATATATATCACATTGAATGTGTGGAGAATTATTTAAAACAATGGATTATATATCAAAATAATCACAAATGAGAAACATGGTCATATTCTAAGTGGTATAATATTTTCAGGTAATAGGATCCTTACACACTCGTATAGTGATAGCAGTATTGTGCACACATGTCTCTCATACACTAGTCAGAGAGGACTTATCAATATCCTACTGAGGATAAGATCTACTGAGGTACTTTTATGTTAGAGTTGTAAAGATTCAATTTTTTGCTAGGAAATTCCCATCCTATTGTGTTTTTCCCAAATAACTCACTAACTACCTAGTATTTCATGTGCTCAAAAAAATGGAATTTATTTCAAAAAAATTTAAAATAAAATTAACCTATTTCCCATTTCAATAAGATAATTTCCTTTTAAAAACCAAAACATTAGTTTTTAATCAATTCATTCTTATTTTAAGATAAAACAAAACCGAGGTTTTTTTCAAATCATTTTCAGTCATTTTATAACACCCCAAGATTTTAGGGTATGTATCTTCTTAAATAAATTCAAATCATTTTATAACGTATTTTGTACATAATAATGATCTTAAATGAACAGTAATATACTATTAAATAGTAACTTTATTATTGAAATAGTAATGTGCCCATTGGGAATAATAACTTGACCATTAGAATAGTAACCTCACCTATGAAAGTAAAAATAAAATTTATGCATCTTACAAATGGAAATATAATATAATTATATCATAGTTTAAGTAAATAAATGTTATGAAAATGTTTAATTATTTGTTTTTTTGTGAAACATAAATGTTTATTTAATATTTTATAATTTATATAATGATTTAAAAGAAAATTCTTTTCATAAAATATATTCATTAATTATTATTTTTTCTCTTATGATTATAAGATAACTTTCTAAGACCTTAATTAATTTTTAAAAGACCCACAATACCATTTATAATTTTAAAATCAAAATATTTTGAATAAATGTTTATTTTAATTAAAAATTAAATTTATCATATTTAGAATTACTTTTAAAAAATGGAGTTAATTTCTTAATTATACAAATCAAAATTTTGTTAGGGTTAATTTTTGGTATTTTCTAACATAGTTAAATTTTTTAGGAATAGGGAAATACATTAATTTACGGTATAAGTAAATAAATGAATTATTTTTTCATGGATGATTTAGGGATGAGATAATAACCCATTGGTTCGAAATCACATGAATTATTTAGTTTATTTAGTCACAAGAATCATTAATATTCATAGTCTTGACCAAAATAATAAGCAAATTAATAAAATAATCAAAAAAACACTCCCATCATCCACTATAAAAACCACTTGTTACGACCCTTTATCCTCACACCTTTAGTGCCTTGAAGCTTATACAATATCATCCAAATACTCTTACCAAGTCTCTCCTCCATTTCCATGAGCCTTTGGTCTCAATAAAAGACCAAACCCATGTCCCTTAAAAAGGTTTTCATAGGGAAGAATTCAAGAGGTAAAACCCATAATCCTTTTCTTTTATTTTCTTTTATTTTATTATCTTTTTTTATCCATCCCTTACCTACTCTATAAAAAATGATTGATAAATCCAGAATTTTATATATACTATAATTTTGTTATGTTAATGTAAAATTCATTGTTAAACCCATTCTCCTCTCCCTTTTATTAAAAAAATGAAAATATCATGTGTGATGTGTCGATTTACCGCCATCGTGTATGGTGTGTTTTTAATTTTAATTACCACCTTCATGTCTAGTAATAAAGACATTATAATGGTAAAACTATATTGTAACATTTATATTAAAAATTATTTAGTATTATGAAACTAGTATATATACATAATATTAAATAATAAAACAAAACTAGTTTGTGATAATAAAAAATTCACAAAAACAAACTAACGCTCATCATTAGTATTTTATCTAATGAATCATCCTCATATCTAGAAAAAATGATATATAAGACAATTTAATATTTTTTAAGTCCATTAATAACATATAATTTCAATTCTATATAATTATATCCCATTTTACATGATCTTCCAAACATGAATACAAGTGAACCAATCATGGAAACCAAGGAAACGAACAATCCCAAACAAAAAAAATTAATTTTTATAACTCATCGAAAAGGAAATAAATGAATATAATAAAATTATAATAAATTAAATACATGTTGAATATATTCTGAATAAAATTATTAATGAATCTAATTTCATTACCCATGACATTAATTGAAAGTGTAGAACACTTTCAGGTATAAGGTAAGGGATTCTCTCTAAACCTCCATTTTTTCCTTTGGGTTATGCTTTCTCTCACTTTACCCAAATTTAATTCCTAATTCTTCTAATGTACTCTTCATAAATTATATGTGTACATTCAAATGGTATTTTGAGAAATCAGTTATTCTTTATTATAGGGGAAATACATGTTTTATAAGGATTCATTTTCAATTTCTTCTCATAAGAAAGCCCGATTAAATAGAACTTCCCAATTTATTATAGATTTTCACGTACCACAAATAATCTATTTTAAGATAACAATATTTTTATAAAATCAATCATTTTATCATTAAAAACTATCATGGTTCATTTTTTGTTTTATACAAACAATTATTCATTTTCCATTTTAAAGACTCTTTAATATTTTCCTTAAATCACACTAAAGAGGCACATTTAAAGAGTTTCTTAACCACTCTTTTACATGTTTTCACTTCAGTTGGACATCATTTATCATTATCTATGCCTATTTTCTATTATAAATGTAAAAGTATGATTTAAATTCATTCTTTCATGGACTTCATTATGATATTCCCTTTGGTTATTCCTTGTGTGTGGTGTATGTATACTTCCCTTTCATTTGTGATCATCATTAATTGAAGATTTCATTAAGTATACATATTTCTTGTATCATGGAATTTATTATTATATTATTCATGTACAATTTTCTTAAAAAAAATATTTTAATGTTTTTTGAATTGTGAAAATATTGATGAATTTGTATCATTTACTTAATACAGATATTTTGACAAGTCACATTGTTAATTAATTGAATCGATATATAAAGAATGCTTTAGATTTGTAGTGATGGGTGGGGCCTAATTATAAATAGCTCCATGATGCATTTACATGCCTCATGAGACAAAATAGTTCATGAAAAACCATTCATATTTTTTTCCAAACAGAATCAGATGAGTTTCTACCAATAGACATAAATTTTCTTGATGGTATAATGGTTTGTGTTTCATATAAATGATGTCCAATAAATAATCAGTTTCTTCATTTAGTATTTAGTTATAACATTCCAAGAGTATTTAATGATGAAAAAAATCTATGGCTTCATTTTCATTCTCAATGTATTGATGGAATGTTTTTTTTTCAAATTATTTACCTTGTAATAATGTCTATGAATTAATTACTTTCCTTCACTTATTAATGCTTCATATATCTCATACTGAGTGTATGAGCTCACCCTTTTATTTTTTTTCCTTCCACTAGTTGGGAATATGAAATATTTGAATAAGTGAAAATAATCAGTTTATTTTATTTTATTATGTTCTATTTTTAATTACTGATGTAATAAGGGAACCATGTATGTATCTAGTTATTCAAGACTACTAAATTGATCAATCCTTGGTGATGTGATCTCTTGTATCTATTCCACAGGAATAAAATGACCATTGAATCTGGGATATTGGGGTTGCGGTTGTTGTATTTGGTATTATAGGTAGTTTAGTAGAAACATTGGGAAGTAGATGTTAAATAAATATGAGAATTATAATAACTCATTATAGTGATTTTTTTGGATCAATACTCTTAATTATTAGGAGATAACTTAGTGTTTTCCATTATTTAGTGATGTAACCTAATGGAAGTAAAGGAATTAATACACCTAGACAATGTAGGGATTTCCCCACTGATAAAGTCAACACAGTTGGTGTTGGAGCTGAGGAGATCATGCCCATTTTAGGAAAACATACACATGTTATGATGAATAACCATACTAAACATATGTTAGATCATTTCATACATAGAAATCCCCCATATTTTAGTGGGACCACTAATCTAGTGGCAGTTGATCTATGGATCAAATCCATTGAGAATATATTTTTAGCATTGGGATGTAATCAAAATAAAAAAGTAGTACTGTAAATATGTTTCCTCAAGGGAGACACTGAACAATGGTGGACTTTGATCCAGAATACTAAGAAGGAAGATTAAATTGAGAACATGGAATAAATAATTTTTAAAGAAATATTCTTCAACAAATAATTCCCTCATGATCAATGAAATAAAATGAATATAAAATTCCTTAACTTAAATCAAAGGGAATAAGAGAGTGTTATAGAGTATGAGTCTACCTTCAAAATACTATCCAAGTATGTCATAGATTATATATATGATTTGGAAGAAAATATTGGTAATTTATTTGAAGGTCTTAAAGAAATCATCCAAAGGGAACTGACATCTCAAACATTTTCATCATATGATGAAATATTATTAAGTACCATCAAAATAGAGAAGGAATTTGCGAGATCATATATATTCAAGGAAAATAAAGATAAGAAGAGGTCTTCTGATAACCATGGAAAATGTGAAGTTTCAAAGAAGAAGAGGGGAATGCAGAAACTTCCATTATGTGAAAATTCTAGAAAGAATCATCCTAGGAAATTCTTCAAAGGCATGGTAGTTTTTTATAGGTGTAGAGAAAAGGGTCATCAATCTAATGAGTGAAAGGGTAAAAAATAAATCAATGATGTTCAATTCTTCAACTATAATTAAATGGGGAATTATTAAAACCAATGTCCCAATCATCAGGGTAATCTACCAAAGAAGAGGCCAAGGTGGGATGGACAGGCTTATGAGATTAGTATAGTTGAAGTTTAAGTACTCAATGATGTGGTGGTAGGTACATTAATCCTATATTCAAATATAGGACATGATTTTTTGATTCTAGATCATCACATTATTTTAAATCTACTCAGTTTTCCAAGAAAATAATATATTTACCTTTTAATTTAACAAAGGATTTATCAGTCAAAACTCTTAAGGGAAGTCTTATTGTAATAAAAATGTGTCATTAAGTCCATTTTATGAGACATAAACATGATTTAGTTGTTGAACGTATCATCATACCCATGGTTGAATTTGATATAATCCTTGGTATGGATTGGATTTCAATATATGATGCGAAAATTTATTATAAGAATAAGGAAATTATGATTTGTGAGGAAGATGTAAGACCCCTTATCATTTGATCAAAAACCTAACGATCTGATTCTTATCAAGATCCACCCCCAATATTTCAACAGAATGAAATTACTAATGAGGAAGAGAAAAAAACTATATATGAATAAGGTAGTATTTTTATTGATTATGTATCAATTATACATGAATACATTGACGTATTTCCCATATAATTACTTGGGAAACCCCCATATCCTAAATTTGAGTTTGCCATTGATCAAATCCGTAATGAAAGACCAATATCAAATACACATTATTGAACGGAAACTATGGAATTAGAGGAACTGAAGAAAAATTATAGGATTTGAGTGATAATGGATTTATTCCCCCTATTTTTTCTCAACGGGGATCCCTTATTCTCTTTATGAATAAGAAATATGGGTCCTTGAGGGTGTACATTAACTATAGAGAAATCAATGAAATTAAAATAAAGAAAAAGTACCATCTTCTTTGCATTGATGATTTATTTTATCAGCTTCATAGAGCTCAATGTTTTTCTAATATTTACCTTTTTTATGGGTATCAACATTGCAAGTAAAGAAGTAAGATATTCTAAAGACAACATTTCAAACCAGGTACAGATATTATGAGTTTACAATAATTCTATTCGGACTAACTAATGCACCCTCTATTTTTATTGATCTAATGAACAAAGTATTCAAAAAATATCTAGGTAAATTATTTTGGTCTTTATTGGTGATATCTTGGTGTACTCCAAAATCTATGAGGACCATGAGAACCACTTTTGAATTGTTCTAAAGAATATTAAAAGAAAATATTTATATGGTTATTTTAGCAAGTGTGAATTTTGGATTCAAATAGTTTTTTTCCTTGTCTATATCATCTCTAAGGATGGAATATCAGTTGATTCTATAAAGACAAAGTCAATCCAAGAATGGACTATTCAAATGAACATAACAGAGGTACATAGTTTTATTTTTTTAGCAGGTTACTATTGGTATTTTTTCAATAATTGTATTTAATTGGATAAGCCATTGACCAAGCTCCTAGGAAAAGTTTTTAAGTTTTTGTGGAAAAAATAATGTGAAGAGTTTTTTGAAGAATTTAAGATAAGATTGGTCAATACTCCAATTTTGACTCTACCATCAAGAAATGATGGGTTTGTGATATAGATTGATGCATAAGATAATTGAATAGGTTGTTTCCTTATGAATAATGATAAATTTATTGCATATACATCAAGGAAATTGAAGACACATGAACAAAATTATCCTACTCATGATCATGAGTTAGAATCTATAATCTTTTATCTGAAGATATGAAGGTAATATCTCTATGGTAAAATATTTGAGATATATATGGATAAAATGATTTTTAAATACATATTTACACATAAAGAACTCAACTTGAGCCAATGTCAATGTTACGAGTTTCTAAAATATTAGGATTTCTCAATATACTACCACTCAGGAAAAGAAAATTAGGTAGCATATGCGTTAAGCAGGAAAGATCATGGACTTCTAACCCAAATTAGGATTGAGAAACATTCGATGTTAAAGTATTTAGTAAATATGGATATTATAATTGTTAATGAAGAGGAAAAATCACTCCTTTTTAAAATTATTTTGAAACCATATTTACTAGAGAAGATAAAAATCTCTCAATCTGATGATGAGAATTTTAAAAACAAAATAAAATCTGTTAAGGATGGAAGTTTGGAAGACTTTGTGTATGAGGATGGAGTTCTAAAATTTGGAAAGATGTTATGTGTCCCATTAATACTGGAGATAAAAATGGAACTATTATATTATTCTCATATCAAAAGTTTATATATACACCTTGGTAGTACAAAGATGTATAGAGATCTGAAGGAACATTTTTTGTGGGATAATATGAAGTGGGAAATTGATGACTATGTGTCAAGGTGTCTAGTTTTTCAAAAATTGAAGGCTGAGAGACGACATCCTAGAGGATTAATGAAACCTATACCTATTCCTATGTGTAATTTGGATGACATTATGGGGGACTTTATCATAGGACTACCAAGGACATCAGGAAGGAATGATGTAATATATGTTTTTGTTGATGGCCTTACAAAATCAGTAAATTTTCTTACTGTAAGAGAAGATTTACCTCTTGAGTACCCATAAATACTCTATATTAATAAAGTTATAAGACTTCATATCTCACCTATATCGATTTTTTCTAATCTAGATCCCTATTTTATATCAAAATTATGGAAGAGTCTTCAGAAGGCTCTGGATAATGAGCTTTATTTGAGTACAACTTATCACCCTCAAACTGATGGATACACTTAAAGGACTATTCAAACAATATAATATATGTTGACATCATTATAACTTGACTTTAAAGGTATGTGGTATCAGTATTTACCTTTGGTATAATGTTTCTATATTATTTGTTTCCATTCTAGTATTCAAACGGCACCATGTGAAGCATTATATAGAAAGATATGTCATACTCCAACTTGTTGGGATGAAGTTGGTGAGATGAAGCTTATTGGAATAGAACTTATTGGTGAGATAGTGAAAAAGTTAAATACTATTCAGGGTCATATCCAAGTAGCTCAAAGTTGGAAAAAGAGTTATGATGACAATTGGAGAAAGGATTTGGAATTTCAAGTATGAGATCATGTATTTTTGAAAGTATCTTCATGGTAGGGTGTTATATGGTTTGGTAATAATGTGAAACCAATCCCTAAGTACATAATACCTTTTGAAATTATGGAAAGAATTGGATTTGTATCATACCGATTAGCAATCCTTCCAAGTCTCTCCAATGTTCATGATGTGTTCCACATATCATTGTTAAAGAAGTACATACCAGAACCAACACATGTACTAACCTATGAAGAAATAGAACTTGAACTTGATTTTTAATACTATGAAGATCCTATAATGATTATTGACACAAGAGAGAAAGTATTAATAAATCATATAACTCTACTACTAAAGGTTCTTTAGAGAAACAATAAAATAGAAGAAGTATTGTGGAAACCTGAGAACATTATAAAGATGAACCACCCTCATCTATTTTGAAGGTAATATCCATGAAAACATTTTAGGAATAAATTTCCAAATAAGGAATGAATATAAAACCCCAAGATTTTATGGTATTTATCTTCTTAAATAAATTCAAGTCATTTGATAGCTTATGTTTCACACAACACTAAGCTTAAATGAATAGTAATATGCTATTAAATAGTAACTTGACCATTGGAATAGTAATGTGACCATTAGAAACATTAATGTGATAATTACAATATAAAACTCAAATATTGAATTAAAAATAAAATTTAAGCATCTTATAAATGTAAATATGACATAATTATATCATAGTTTAAGTAAATAAATGTTTTAAAAATGATAAATTAATTGTTTCTATTTTTGTGAAATTAAAATGTTTATTTAAAATTTTATAATTAATATAAAAATTTAAAAGAAAATTATTTTCATAAAATATATTCATATATTAATATTTTTATTATTATAATAATAATATTATTTTATGAGACCTTAATTAATTTTTCAAAGTGAAGGAAGATCAGTTATAAATTTCAAACTGGCATTTTTTTAATAAGTGGTGATTTTAATTAAAAATTAAATTTATAATATATATATAATTATTCTAAAATAATGGAGTTCATTTTTTAATTCTACACATCAAAAAATGGTTAGGGTGATTTTTTTTGGATTTTTCTAAAATGGTTGAATTTTTGGTGAATAATGAAATGTGATAATTTATGGTATAAGTAAATAAATGAATTATTGAGTCATGGATGATGTATGAATTAGGTAAGAACCCATTGGTTCTAAATAAAATGAATTATTTACTATATTTATTCACAATAATCATCACTATTGATAGTCTTGAGACAAAATAATAAACAAATGAATAAAATAATCAAAAAAACACCCATCTCTTCCACTATAAATTCCACCCCTCACCACCCCTTCTCCTTACACATTACAGGCCTTTAATATTGTCCAATTTATTCCTAATACTCTCCCCAAGTCTCTAACCCACGTTTAGGAGCCTTTTTTCTTAATAAAATACCAAACCCAAGTCCCTTAAAGAGGTTCTCAAGGAGAAGAATTCAAGAGGAAAACCCATTAATCTTTCCCTTTCATTTCATTTTATTTTATTTTACATTTTCATCCTTACCTCACCAACTCTTTCTAAACATGAATGATAAATCTATTATACAATATATACTAAAATTTTATTGTGTTCATTTAAAATCCATAATCAAACCCCTTCTCTTCTCTCTTTTATTCTAAAAATGAAAATATCATATGTGACGTGTCAATTTACCGCTATTGTAGACAATGTGTTTTCATTTTCTGTTACTGCATTCGTATCTGGTCATAAAAAGATTATAATGGTTAAATAAGATTTTAAAATTTATACTTGAAATTATTTAGTAATCTTAAACCAGTATATATACATAATATTAAATAAAAAGCAAAAATATTTTGTGATAATCAAAAAATTCACCAAAATAAAATGACATTAATCGTTAACATTTTATCTAATGAATAATCCTCATATCTTGAATAAATTATATATAAGACCAGTTAATATTATTTATTTCCATTAAAAATATATAATTTTAATTCTAGAGAATCATTTCCCATTTTACATGGTCTTCCATACATCTATACAAGTGAACCAATCATGAAAACCAAGTAAACGAACACTCCTGAATGACAAAATTGATTCTTATAACTCATCAAAAATGACATAAATAAAATTAATATAATTATAATAAATAAAATAAATGTTTAAGAGGTTATTAGTTAAATTATTAATGAATATAATTTCATTATCTAGGACATTAAGTGCAAGTGCATAACACTTTCAAACATAAGGTTAGGGATTCTCCCTGAACCTCCATTTTCCTACGGGTTGCACTTTCTCTCTCTTTACCCCAATGTAATTCATAATTTTTCTTATGTACTCTTACTAAAATATGTTTTTATGTTAAAAATAAATTTACCTAGCTCAATCATTCTTTAATTTATGGTAAATACATGTTTTATAAGGATTTCTTCTCAATTCCCCTTGATAAGCAAGCTCGGTTAAAGGTAATTTCTCAATTTCTTACCTATTTTCAAGTACCATCCATATTTAGTTTTAAGCTACCATTTTTTCCCTAAAATTACTCATTTTATCCAGAAAAACTGTCTTTTTAAAATTCTGGTTTTCTATAAACAATTATTCCTTTTCTATTATAAAGACTATTTAATATTTTCTTTAAACCACCCTAAATAGGATCATTTATAATTTTTCTTGAACACTCATTTTAAATTTTTTCACTTAAGTTGGACATAATTTATCATGATATATTCTAATTTTCCATTATTAATTTCCAATTGTGGTTTAAATGAACCCTTTCATGTACTACATTATGATATTCTCTTTGGTTATTCTTTATTCTCCACTTATTCCTTATGTGTGGTGTATGTATACTTACATTTCATTTGTGATCATCATTTATTTAATATTTCATTAAATATACATATTTCTTGTAGGATGGATATTATTATTATTTTATACATGTACCATTTTTACATATAGTGTTTTCTTTGAATGTTTTTTAATTGGGGAAATATTGATGAATCTATATCCTTTACTCAATACAAATATTATGATAATTCATATTGTTCATGAATTGAATATATGTATGAGTAATGTTTTGAACTTATTGTGATGGGTGGGGCCTAGTTATAGATAGCCTCTCAATGCATCAACAGGTCTCATGAGACAAAACAGTTAGCGATAAACCATTCATGTCTATTTCCAAACAGAATCAGATGGGTTTCTACCCACAGACTTAAACTGTCTTGATGGTATAATGGTTCATGTTATAGATACATGATGTCTAAAAAATAAGCATTTTATTTATTTAGTATTCAGTTATTACATTCCATGTGGTTTTCACTATGAAAAAATTTATGGATACATTTTCATTCTTAGTGTATTAATGGAATGTGTTTTCAAGATTATTTACCTTGCCATAATATTTATGCCTTATTGAATTTTCTTCACTTATTAATGATTTATATAAACCTTACTGAGAATTTGACACACCCTTTTATTTGTTATCCTTTACCATGTTTTGAAGATGAAATATTCAAATAAGTGACAAGAAGCAGTTTATTTTCTTTTGTTATGTTCTATGTTTAATTAATGATGTAATAAGGGAACCATGCATGTATCTAGTTCTTCAAGACTGATAAACTGATCGATCATTAGTGATGTGATCTATGGTATCTATGCCATTATAATAAAACAACCACTAAATCTAGGTTACGGGGGCTAGGTTTGTTACACATTTTCTCAAAATAAATTTCACAAACCAAATACCAGAAATTAATTTCACAATTCAATAAATTTAAAATCATACCCCAATTCATTAGAATTTGGGTTTTTTACAAAATCTAAACCATTTCAATTTAAATCATAATTCACATCAAATAATTTTCTCACAATACAATTGAAATTAAATTAATTTAAAGCAATAAAATCAAGTATTATTCAATTTTCAAAACATGTATAGAACCACCCACCTCAACACGGAGATCACATAACACAATACCCATAATAATAAATTCCAATGAATAACACTAACAACAAAGACCCAAGAAACAAAACTAGATTCAATATCTAAAAAATGATTTTAGATCTCTCAAAAACAATAAGATCTAAGAAATCTAAAGGATGAGAGAAGAAGAGAATGGGAGACAAGGAATGGGGGAAGAAATCTTATCATAGATCAATCAAATTACATTCACCAAGATTTGATTCACCTTGGAATAGTTTTGGATGAGAAAAAGTGGGTTCTTAAGAGATCTAAAGACCTATAAGGATATCCAATCCCAAGTTAGGTTTTAGAGGAGAAAGAAATTGGGGTTTGGGGATTTTTAAAATAATTTTTAGAATTTAAAAAACACCATTGACATGGTTAGCTGGGTAGGGTTGCATGATTTTTCAAAAAATGCTCCCTAATAGTGTTCCCCTTTGATGGGGTGAATGGTTTATAATAGTTGGTTGAATATTTTTTAAAAACATGTTCCAACCATGAAAACCCCCACTATTTAGGTTTTCATGATTTCCACTTGGTGGGTACACGGTTTGGGAAAACCGTGCACCAACCATACACAACCCAAAAAAACCCAAAATTTTCAACTTCTTTCCCAAAACAGCATATGAAGAACCCCAACCAAATAATGAAAAAATAGAACTGTCAAGGGGTAACTGAAAATAGTAATAGTATGTTACAAACTCTACACCATAAAAACATTATTTCCCTACAAATCCTGTCAAGAAATATCCAAGTCAAAAATATGAGGTCATTGCTCTCTCATCAATGCCTCTCTCTCCCACATCTCTTGAGTATTATAACTATGCTTCCATATCACTCGAACCAAAGATATCATCCACCAACAAAGTAACTTGTCTTAAAAATAAACTATCCTGACTGGATTCTTGGTCACGGATAAATCAGGCTTAACTTCAAGATCACTCCAACTCAGAACGTGAGATGGATCAAAAATATACTTTCCATAGCTATGATACATGGAATAAATTATGTATTGATGTCAACTATGGATAAATTTATAAAAAGTAATACAATTTCCCCACCTAATAAAAAACCTCAAAAGGTCCCATAAAATTAGGATCAATCATCCATTTCCTCTCACGTTTTCGATGACCCAATCAAGGTGAAACTTTCCAGAACACCGGATCACCAACTGGAAATTACAACGTTCTATGAAGATGATCAGAATAATAATTATACTGGATCTTTTTCATCAAATCCTATAAATAATTAAGTTAATTTTTTTACTTCATCTCTTAGTCCAAGCTCAGTCCAACTAAGGAACTCTCACCGACCTCCGACCAACACAACAGAGATTTACATGGTCATCTATGAAAGGCCTCAAAATGATCCATTCTGATTATATAATGTAAAATATTGTTATAAGAAACTCAACCAACCCTAAATGTTCATCCCAAGCTCCACCAAAATTAAGTACATAGGAACGAAACATATCCTCAAGAATCTGTATATCCCTCTATGTATTTCCATCCATCTGCAGTGATATGTCATACTCAAATTAACCTAAGATCCCAGTGCCTACTAAAGGCCTCTCTAAAATGAGATGTATAATGGTGGTCCCTATATGAGATTATAGCAAACGAAACTCCATGAAACTGAAAAATCTTTTTCACATAGAGATTTCACTGCTCCTCAACCTTGGTTTTATCACAAATGGGTATAAAGTGGCCTAATATGGTCGTCTTATCGATCGCAGACCATATCACATTATTCTTTCTCTAGGTATGTGGAAACCCAACCAAAAATCCATATAGATCTTATTACACTTCCAATTTAGCACTGGAAGCGGTAGAAGAAAACCCAAAGGTATCTGGTACTCAACCTTAACATTTTGGAACATATAATAGTGAGAGACAAAATCATAAATTCCATATCTTATACATGTCCACCAGAATCGATGTCGTGTGTCATAAAACAACTTTGTGGATCCTAGGTGCACAACCCACTGGGAATTTTGGAAAAACCCCATCACATCTTTTCTCACTTTCAAAGGTACAATGTACAAGTTCCAGAAACATAAGATACCCTCTGTGGAGAATGACCACTCAGAAACAGTCTCCCTACTATAAAGAGAGTTCCTAATTCCATAGAATTCATCATCAATATTATTCTACTATATAATCATATTGATAAGAGTGGAGTTCAAATAAACACTGGGTAATGAACCCTATACCCCTATTTCTTGAACTCTGATATCCAACTATGTAAAAAAGATCCTTCAAATTCTACTCTTCTAATGATTCTTTCAGGGACTAGGCCAGAAGTTTCCTACTCAAATAATCAACAATTACATTCCCTTTACATGGGGTATAGGTAATATCAAAATTGAAATACTACAGCTACCCCACACAAATACTTTGTCATGGAATCAAATATTTTTTAGAGAATATATAACTCAAGCTATTAAAATCAGAAAACATGGTAAATCTTTCTTAGAAAAGGTAATGTTGCAAACTCTTAAGCACATGCATCATAGTTGAATGATCAAGGTAATAGGTCAAGTAATTATTATCATGTGGCCTAAAATGGTAAGATCTATAGTAAATGATGTGATCACCCTACATAAGAACTTATCCCAAACCTAAACCTGATGCATCATAGAAGACCACATAGCCCAGACCAACCTCTGGAAGAGTCAGCACTACTGTAGAAGTCAAAAGATGCTTCAACTGAATAGTAGAACTATGAAATTTATCATCCCAAACAAAATTTATGCCCTTTCAAGTTAGTGTAGTCTTCAAAGAATACAAATTCGATAAATCCTTTACAAACTTGTTATAATATCCAACTAAACCCAAGAAGCTTTGAATCTCAAAAACATTGTGTGGTGTTTCCCTTTTTATAAAATCCTTCACCTTTTCAAGATCAAATGAAATACCATGTTCCTACACCATGTATCCTAACAAAATCACTACCCAAATCATGAAATCACATTTTTATAGCTTTTCATAAAGTTAGTGGTTTCTCAACAATTCCATAACTTCTATAAAATGACGCACATGATCCTCCTCTAACTTAGAGTAAACAAGGATGTTATTTACAAATACCACCATGAAATTATCAATATTCTCATGTAATATCCTATTAATAAAATCCATAAATACTTATAGATAATTGGTTAGACCCAATGGAATGAAAAGGTACTCATAATTGTTACAACTTCTCTGAAAGGTAGTTTTTTGAAGGTTAGATTCTTTTATTCTCAACTGGTGGTAACCAAATCAGATATCAATCTTCAAGAACCACCTATCCCATTTAAATTGTTCAGAAATATCATAAATACATGGAAACATATATTTTTTCTTTATAACAACTCAATTGAGTTTTTGGTAATCAATACAAAGGTGAATAAACCCATCAAATTTATTTTCAAATAGAACAGGTTCCACCCAAGGTGACACACTCGGGAATATAAATCCTTTCACTAAAAGATCATAAAAATGAGTATTTAACTATTTCATTTCATTTAGTTCCATTCAGTAATAAGTAATAAATACCAGTTGAGTACTCGACACTGAATCAATATAAAACTATACCTCTCTTACTAATGGAAAACCAAAGAAGTCAGAAGGAAAAATGTAGAGAAATTTTATAATAACTGGATGGAGATCATCCCTCAAAGATTATCACTACATATCAAAATAAAAAATTGATATTACTTTCCATAACTTTGGATAATAATTTCCAACTCTACTCAACATCAGGTCCCACTCTCCCTGAAAGATATGGCACTCCCCAACGAGTATAGTAAAGGAGACCCGTCAAAGTTAACATTCAATTTGGGTTTTATTATCAATGATACAATCCATTCTGAAGATGATACCAAGATTTTTCATGTGAAGAACCAAAAAATACCATGTAATCTTGATATTTGATAATGAGAAAAAAGTATAAAAATGAATACCCTTCTCTCTCCACATTATGAGGGGTGTAGTAATATCCATCACATAAGGTAAAATCTCAGAAAGAAGATTTAGAAGATTCCCAATATGAGTCAAAATTATCAAATGAGATGCACGAGTATCAAATAAAGAAGTAACTGGAGATTATGAAATAGTGATTGTACCTCTCATGGACACTGGACTCGTATTTACTTCCTATGAAAATTATTTCACTGTGTGAAGAATCTTTGTTCTGGATACATGTGGCTAGAAACCGTTAGTTCATGAAGCATATTATTTCACCATAGTAATTTTGGGTTATGATGATTTTTTTCCACTACATGGAGTGGAATAGACATGACAGGACTTCTATAAGTGACCAGAGCATCCACATGAACACATATCTTGGGTTCCTCAGTGCAAACCCATTTCAAGTGACCTAGCTTTCCACACTAGTATCAAATCAAAGGGCCTATTTTGAGCATTGTAGGAGGTCTGAAAGAACGCTACTATCAAGAACCACCATGAGACTCATAATTATTCATATTTATTTTTAAGGAACTCATTAAACTACCATTGGGAGAAAATGGAACTCCAATTAACCCTAACTTGTTATCCTGGTCAAGGTCGATCATCAACGATCTATCCAGCACATCATCCTACGAGGGAAGATTTAGCCAAAAAAACTAAGAATGAATATTAGAACTAAGTCTCATATCTAACCATAGAGTCTCCATATTCTCATTCAATAAAATCTCAGGTGAAAACTGCACAATCTCAGCAAAGTGATTTTCGTACTCACTCACGATCATTTTAGCCTACTCGAGTATAAAAAAATCTATATTATTAGCCAGCACCATATACACTGGATAGAACTATTCTTTGAGAATAACCTTAAAATTTTTCAAATCTAATACCTTGTTCTTCTTCTCATTCTCCATCATTTCCCACCATATCTTTCTAGGTCCCTCCAACTTAAAGGTGGAACATTTCACATTGATTTCATCAAGTTTCTTCAAGAACTCAAACAAAATCTCAATCCTGCTCAAATAATACTAATCCTCTTGAGGATCATTGGATCCATTTAACATTGGTGGAATCCACAGAAGGAACTCATGAGAATGATTCTTGAATTCATCCCTCCGAGGTTCCATTACTGGAGCCTGAACAGGAACGGGTGTAGGTTCATGTGCCAAATATTGGACAACACACACAATCACCTCAACCAGATTATGACCCACAGAAGGATTTTATAACTATGATTCATCATCAGCTACCTCCTATATTTTATTCACACGTATTATCATAGGCATGATTCTAGACAACATTAACAGATTATAATTAATACATAAGAAAGGATACTCATATCGATACTCAAATAAGAGAAACAGGGAAATTAATCCCATCACATAGATAATTTTTTTTGATTTCAACCTATACAAATATAAAGCAGAAAAAATACTATAAATAATACTCCAGAAAACATTCCAAAACCACCCCTACTGACTTAAGTCTCATCACAGTGAGAGTTGTCAAGTAACTCACTCGCAACTACCTCCTAAGTCTTGACAAGATTACGAACTGCATATTAACATCAAAGAAATATGCTTAACCTTCACCTTTGATACCAATTTGTCCCAAACTGGCTCGGATACCCTTGTACCCTAACACCTGAGTTGATCCTAACATGGACTGAAGGGCATTCTCGATCCCCACAGGTTGGAAACTAGAACCTATCATCATACTATATGAAAGTGGGACTGAATTTTCCACAATCACAATGGAAGAAACATTACCTATCAGTATGCTCAAAATAAAAATCTGCAGGTAGAACAATACCATTTTTAAAATAGGTATATCAAAATCCATAATTATATCATCAAAGTACCAAAAATACACTATAAAACAACTTAATTCTCAATGGACACAACACTCCAAAATCACATGATCAACAACAAGAACCACCTCCCTATGGTGCTTTCCCTTTACTCAAACCTGTAAGAATAAAATATATAAATTTCCAAAGAAAAATGTATGTTGCGATCTATAATCCCATTATAATCTCAACAAGAGTTCCGTAATAAGATAGCAAAGTAAATAAACTAGACCATTCTTTAAATTTAAAATAAAATAGATACGGTAATACTATTTCATTGTTCAAACAAAAATGCTTTTCATTTCAATTTATTGAAACATTTAAAACAATTTCTTAATAAATATTTTATATAAAATAGTTTATATAAATCACAAGGTATGTGTAAAGCAGTGTTGAAAATAATGGAATATATATAAAAATAATAAAAAATGAGTAGCATGGTCATCTTCCAAGAGGTACAATAGTTCTAGGTTATGGTATCCTTACACACTCGTATAATGATTATTCAAATGTGCACACACATCCCTTAGACATTGGTTAGAGAGGACTCATCAACATTATATTGAGGATAAGATCTGTCATGGTACATTTTTGTTGGAGTTGTAAAGCATCAATCCATATTTAGGGAATTCCCATACTATCATGTTTATCCCAAATAACTCACTAACAACATAGGCTTTAATTTGATCCAAAAACAATCAATAATTTTCAATTTATTTCAAAACAGTTTAAAATACAATTAACCCATTTCCCAATTCAATATGCCAATTTCCTTTTTAAAACTAAAACATGGGTTTTTAATAAATTCGTTCCTTTTTCAAGATGAAACCAACCCAAGGTTCTTATCAAATCATATTAATCTATTTTCTCAAAATAAATTTCATAAACCAAATCCTACAAATTAATTTCACAATTGCATCAATTTCAAATCACACCCCAATTAATTTAAATTGGGGGGTTTTCCAGAAATCCATTCCATTTCAATTTAAATCCCAATTCGCATCAAATGATATTTTCACAATACAATTGAAATCAATTTAATTTAAATAAATCAAATCAAGGGTTATTCAATTGAAAAAACATATATGTAACCACCTATCTCAACATAGATACCATGTAACACAATGCATAAAACGGGAAACTCTAATGAATAATTCCAAAAAACAGAGATCCAAGAATCAAACCTTGATTTAAGATCTAAAAAAATGATTTTAGATCTCTCAAAAATATCATGATCTAAAAAACCCTAAGTAGGAGAGAAAAATAGAGTAGGGGTATGGAATGTGAGAAGAACTCTTACTAAAGAGGAATCAAGAGACATTTTCCAAGCTCCAATCCACTTTAGAATAGGTTTTGAGGTTCCAAAATGGGTTTTTGGGAGCTCTAAAGACCTAGGAGGATGTCCAATCCCAATTTAGGGTCGATCAGGGGAAGAAATAGGGTTTTTTTAATTTTTAAAATAATTTTTGGAATTAGAAAACATCATCTACATGGATAAATGGGTAGGGTCGCATTGTTTTTCAAACCATGCGCTCTAACTGTGTGCCCCTCTAATGGGGTGCGCTATTTATACTAAGTGGTTGAATGGTTCTTCAAACTATGTGCCAATCATGAAAACCTCCACTATTTTGGTTTTCATGATTTATATTAGGTTGGAAAGTGGTTTGGGAAAACTGTGTTCTATTCATGTACAACCCATAAAATCCCAACATTATCAACTACTTTCTTGAAATAAACCCCTACCAAAGAATGAACAAAAATAAGGGTCAAGGAGTACCTAAAAACAGTAACAGTGTGTTACATGGAAGATATCAAGCTAGTCTAAGTGACCACCATTAGATGGTATTCAAAATTGTCCTAAATTACTTTCAATGTACTAAGGATGTGTTTCTATTGTATGGAGGAGATGAGTAGCTAGTCATTGGGGAATACAAAATTTTTTGCTTACAAGTAGATAAATATGATCTAAAATCACAATCAGGATACATATGCACTCCCAATTGAGGAATTTTTGGATGGAAGAGCTCAAAACAAGTTGTGTTCATTGATTCTAAAGTAGAGTACAAGTATATTACGATTTCTAAGGAAGCTATAAAATTGGGTTGGATATCAAAATCCATCCAAGATATTTATATGGTTCCTAATAGTAAAGGCACTATCACACTATATTATGTTAATAATGAAATGGTGAATCTTTACAAGGATCCAAGGTCACATCTTTGGGTGAATCACATACTCTAGAAATATCATATCTTAAGGGATTTTTCTTAGAGTGGGGATGTCATAGTAAGAAGAGTTTCAATATAAGATGTTTTGGTAGACCTGTTGAATAAAAACCCTATCTCAGCAGAAGAATAAAAATCATATGATGGCTAGTGGACTTAAGGTAATTATCAATAGGATCTATTTCAAGTGGAATTCTATTTGAGTTAGTGTCCTAAAACCAACTTATTCATACTTTAGATTACATATATATTCACAAAATTGAATATTATATAAATATCTTATAAAATATTGTTTGTAATTATTCATAACATTAATTTAATAATATCCTAGAGTATCTATCTCATTGAAAAGTTAATAATAAGTTCTCTTCTATGATGAGAACATTGATATGCAATGATGATATTCTTAAACATAGCCATGTGGTCATGTGACTTCATTTTATGGAATAAAAATGATGCAAACTATTAGGTGTGAGTACTCATAAGAATATGAGACTTCATCTCATGAAGTTCTCACTTTGTAATCTCTACGATCGAAGATTATAAGGACAAACCCACCGTAAGGAATCTCACATGTTTGTATTTTATTGGATATTCCTATCCATGAGCATGTGTAATGATACTTAGACTTTAAGATTAGTATTAATGTATTTCATGAGTCACGTACTTAAATGTTTTTTCATAAACTGTGACACCATATATTCACAGTGAATTTGGGTACATTGGGTGTGTCGTGAGTGGTATGATGTTAATGAATAATTTGAAAAAGTATTTATTTACTCCATATTCATGGGAATTAATATCTCAGACATTTTATTGAAATGAAACCATAAAACTAAATTCCATATCCATGGTGTGTGTACAGATTCATTTCAAAAAGTCAATGAAAAACGTATCAAGTGAATAGGTTGATGACATGAGTATGAAATGTCAAGACCACCTCCTTCCAAAGTTACCCCACATGGGCCAGAAAAGGATAAAGGGGGATAATGACCCCACAACTCCCACCTCCAGTAGGCCTCAGGTTGGTGACTAACATTGAGGGTATAAATAAGGTCACATGTATGAAAGGCATTACCCTCAATAGAAATAAAATTAGGATCGAGAGATAAGATATCAACCACCAAAAAACTCCATAACATAAGAAAAGGGATAAAACCCACCATATCTTATTATGCATGTAATGTAATAGAAATAAAAATAATAGAAACTCTAAAACTCCAAGAAAACTACCAACTCCATCTAAGATGAAAAAACACCAAATTTAGCTCTGGTGATCTAAATAAAAAACACTAGAAAACTATGCTAGGGTGAGCACTTGGGAGTACATAGTAGGTTCATCCCTTTAAACAGATCAAAATCTGTGAGTAATAATATACAAGATTAATTATGAGTGAAGCCAACCAAAAAAACTACCAAAACATAATCATCAATAGTGTGCAATGAGGCCACATGAATAAACCAAGGGCCACAATATCGTAAATAAATAAGAAGCATCAATCAAACCATATCCACCATTCTGTTTCCATTACTCCACCACATCCATAACCAACCCCACATTTCATAACCAAACCAAACCATAAATCCGTAAGAATCACCACAATTCTTCCTTTTCTGGGCCTAGATTACACTCATCTCAGCTCCAACGAGTCACCCAGGGGTTCTCCCACTCAAACTAGTAGAGATACAATATGATCATCTACTCATTAGCACAAGAATGCGAGTATGATTCAACACCAACTACATATCATCAACCATCATACCATGCATATAAAACCACATCACCACGATTCCACATATCCACTCTACACCCACATTTCTAAAATCACCATAAATCTATCACATTACACCCATATGTGTTTATTCCCCACCAACTCCATTATATTCTCAATAGTAGGGTATTGTAAACATGTAGGGAATCGACCTCGTTCCCTCCCCTACCATGCACAACCCCTACTATGAACTACCAAATACTCGCTTCAATATTACTATATGTTTAGTTTTTGATTATGACCATCACAACCTATATGTATACACCGACCTCAATCAATTATATCTATTGAGAATATGTGACCATTGTGATCCATTATATCCTATGAAAAATTTCACAATATCTTTTATTAGTCCACACCACTTAAAGAATTTCTATCCACCACATAACACATCAATTAACATAAGGAATAACAAGACAATAACAAGAACATTTAACTAATACTTATAAGATAATGGTCATATAAATAAGTTTCATCAACCATTTTATTCCATTTTCCAAATTACCAGCCATTTTTATTTATTAATTCCTTCATTTTGACATTAATCATAAACCATTATAACTAAAATTTTCATTTTAATTCAAGTGTTAATTATCTCTTCCAACCTATACCATTTCAATTTCATTTTAAATAATTTATTCCATCATTATCGAGAAACTATCACAACACCGCACAACACAACAATATCCCATCCTTCTCATGCCAAAAATCCCAACATTTCCACTATTTCACATCACCACCACTTCCCATCATAGCTGCCACATATCACAACCACATCTCATCACATTCACCCCACACATCACAACCATTTTTTCACTTATTTCCCACATCTTATTTCAAATTTAAGAAATGGGTTTTCATCACTTTCACTTCTTTATTTTGATGGATTCTTGAAAAAACAATAATTCTCATGGGGAACCAATTTATTTATCAAATATACATTCTTATCCAATTTTAGGGATGTTATAATAAACATAAAAAATCATCACACCCCCTTTTTCAATAAACAACCATTCAAAATGAAATTGTAAGGCACTAATAATTTTAGGAACATAGGTTATATTTCAAATTCTAAAATTTTCCCATAATGGTTTCATTATTTAAGGGATTATTCATTTTGGGGTTCCAAGGTCCATTAACAATATCATTAATCATAAACATAATTAATAATTACAAAAATCATAACATTAAACATGAATCACAAGGGTTCAACAATGAAAATAACATGGAAACCATAAGGAACAAACAACACCCCTCTTCCACCATTAAATTTATCTTACATGGTTCATTCTCATCATTAATTTATTACTTTATTTATGGTGTTCCTTATATTCATTCCCTTTCGCATAAACCAAAACACCCCAAAAAATCACAACATCATAATTTGAAGGAAAACATATATAGTATATTCAATGATATTAATTACATAATATTGGAGATAAGTCTTGAGATACCCTACTTATAAAACAAGAAGCTTACTCACTTAACCCAAAATAGAGGAGAGATAGAGTGGAAACTCATCCTTCCCAGATCAGGAATTCAGGACAAAATGTGGCTCAGAATCGAAGAAGAAGACTCATAAGACTACAAGTAAGAGGTTTGATTATCCAGAATTTTGAGAATCTAAAAGAAATTGAGAGGGGGGTTTGGGTATTTTTTAAAAATAGAAACAACACATTCTAGAAATTAGAGACTCAAAGCATCTAAAATTGACAATTTAATATTGTATAACTCAAATATTCAATATGAAGAATTTAAAATCTTCATAAATATTTTTTAATAGAAAAAGTTAAAATCATTAATTCCCATGATTTTAGGAGTTTAAAATCATTGAAATAGTGTCCATGTAGTTTTTAGATAAAAAATAATAATAAGATATAAAAATTGGGCAATAATAGAAACCCATACGCAACTGAGGTGATTTACATAAGGGTAACTTGTATTACCCTTATGCAAAACTATAGAAGGGCTCGCGTAAGGGTAGCTTGAGCTTACCATTACTTATTGGTAGGAATATTCTACCCTAATGTGTCATGGGACTTACCTATACAGAGTGGATGGAATTCAAGGTGACCCTTATTTGAGCTTCGGAAAATACCAGTCAAGCCTTATATAGTGAAGAGTTACCCTTATGAAATTAAAGGGAACTAAGTATTACCCTTATACAACTAGCATATTACCCTTAAGAAACCTTAAGGATATTTTAGGTTACTCTTACACAATGAGATAACTACTTTATGTAGTTATTGAAAACTCTCTTTTAAGCTTACATAGTAGTGGGTACACCTGTATGCAGCCTATTTCAAGTCAAGGCTACATTTATGTAACTCATGGAAAAATAGGCTTGCCTTTATGCAAGCCATTAAAAACCACAATTACCCTTAAAAACACATAGGAAACAACCTATACCCTTACACCCCCTTTAAAAACATGATTTACCCTAACAAAAAAGAGAGTATTTACATAAGGGTAAAAGTAACTTTTATAAATATTAAATTTTTACTTATGAAAAACATATAAATAATCAAATAAAGGCTTTATTAAAATTTACAAAAACATTAGAATCATTTTAAAACCTATAAATTAATTTCCAAATACACTTTTCATAGTTCAAAATTAATTCCAAAAATTAGAAAACCTTTTTAAAAATAATTTATAAATTGAGAAATGATTTTAAAACAACTTTTGGAATTTATGAAATTGTTCTCAAACCATTGGATATACTAGGATGACAAAGGAAGGATTTAGAAAAATCTGTACCATTACATAAGATACCTCTTAAACAATTATCATACTCGAGAATCAAAAAAAATCTTAGAATGTAAAATGGAAAAGGTCCCAAAAAATGTCCCTCAAGATACCTCTCTAGAATCTCATTATATCTAGAATGAAACTGCCAACAGAACACACTCTAGGGAGATACTTCTCAAATAGAAACAACATGTTAATAATGAAATCAGAAATTCATATATTGAAATACTAAAAAAAATCATTGGGAAATCCTCATAATAATGCGAGATACCTCTCAAAAAAGACACTAAAGTGGCACCATCTTCTTCACTCACGAATAACTCTTCCCAAATAACATTCCCATTTTAACCAGGTTTTTAAAGATACAACCACCTTGAGAAACAATTTACACATCCTAATTAAAATTTTTACATTCAATTTTTAAAAGGGATGATTTTTAATTTTTTTGAAAACATTGATAATTAAAGTTTCCAAACCTTTCAACACAGACATTATAACAAACTTCCAAAAATTCACCACAAGGTTTCAATAAAAGGAGTATGACTCAACTAATATATCTCTTATTTGATAAATCTCTCTCCATTAAAGGATGGTAAATGTGATGAACCTCGAGACAGTCATACTAACAGTTCCCCACAGCATCACACCATAAATAGAACAACTTTCCAAACTTAAGACACCGCAAACCACACAAACCTAGAGAACCAAGATGCCTCCTAGATTTAAAAACCCACCTCAATCTTTTCCTCTATGAACCCTGCACAAAAAAACATTGAGTATTCAACTCCAATTCCTTAATAACTCAAGGAATATATTCACTAGAAACTTCATTCATAGAAACCACCTTCTCTATGATCTGTGTATGGTCCCTCACTAATTCCCAATATGGAAACTCAAAGGACACAACATATTGCTGAATCTTCAGCCTCAAAGAGGATCTAAAAATATGCTCTATTCCTCTCTCCTTATGAAGAAAATGGTTGAATCGATAAATCAAGTTCATAAATCAGACCCCAAATATGTATAAACTCTCCTAACCCTACCAAATATCCTAAAGAACATTTAAACTATCATGCATACACACCCAAGAAAGAAAACTTTTCTTGAACTTCTCATAAAATATCATTCAAGAAATCTCTCATGAATCACCACACTTCATCTCCCACCACTGTTGAGCTGTGTTTTGAAACAAAAAAAATATCCAAAGAAACTCATAATTTATTTGAGGTCTTCACCAACCCAAAAGAAACATCAACCTACTCCCACCAATCCTCATTTTTTGAGCTGGAGGACCTACCAAAGAACTTTGTCACTTCCTACCTCTTAAATTTCAACAAGGCTCTATCTCAAGACCTCTCTTCCTCTTTCACATACCCCAAACCTCGATGGTGTTTTGACAATATAGCTTTAAACCAGGAGACAATAAGGTTATCAAAAACCACAAAAGCATAAAAACCAACAATAAAATCCATTAACGCATCACAAGAATCACACAAAGACAACCCCCCCCCCCCACACACACACAAATCATGACACATAACCACATCATCATCATCCATCAAGCACAACACTGCACCATTCTACATCATCCACAATCCACCTCTTCTCCACACAACAATTTGTACCACCATTTTTATCTTCAAATGAAATATGATAGTATCCTTCAGAAAAACTTCACAACACCTCCTCATCCCAAACAAACAGCCAAACCCGTGGCAAGCACACAACTCAAGGGGACTCACTCACCGCATCAGGATGTTGACCGCTTTGGGCCGCATTGACTCACCCACATGATTTTAAAATAATTCATAAATAATGTGTTCTAATATAGAATAGGTTTCCCTATCTATTCATGATTGAATCTATAACGCGCATAACAAGAATAAACTCAATCACTACAATCCCAAACAGCATGATAACCATTAAACAGTTTCATCAGTTATTTATCAGTAATTCTAGTGTGGAATGTAATATTATTCTCATAAATTTCAAGGTTTTTTTTTAAAACCCTTTTTTTATTTCAAGATTTAAGTGATTAGCCTCTTATGGGAGGTGGTTGATTCCATCAATATAACCACAATAAAAAAACACAGTCCCAGGAGAGATACATATTATTAACAATAAGTGACATCATATCCATAATCTTTTAATTTAAGAAATATAAAGGTTATATGGATTAGGCTTCATTATAGAAAATATTATTCCTAGACATAATTTAAAAATTTATATTATAATTAGGAAAAAAAATTCATTAATTCATATCAACACTTCATTGAAGCAATTAAAAAACAACGCAACCAAAAACAACACTCAACATTTCCAATTCATTCCCAAGGAAACATCATGACTTGAATTTATATAGATCAAATACGTGTCCAAATTAAAGAGAAAAACTACACATGGATCATATAATGTATCATGATTAATATTATTAAACAAGTCATCCTAGTTTTATCTTCTTATCTAGAAAACACACTTCCAACTTCATTTGAAAATTTCTATATGCTAGGTTCTTGTGCTCAATTAAAATACACCATTACATATAAAACATGATTTCATAATTATAAAGATAAAACATTATCTCATAGAAATAAAATAAAATTTCACATGTTTCATTACTATGTGTCATGTTTATCATTCTTTATCTAAACATTATTTAAAAATTTCATTAGTAAGGGAAACATGCTTATATATTGTTGTAAGGGTAATAATATTTTTCTTCCATATTTAAATACAACATGATCATTACATAACATGCCCTCATATTCTAAATATAGTATACTAATCTTTCTACATGCACAAAACTCACATTCTAGAAATTTCATAGTTACCAAACAAATACTTTCAAATTTAGACATGTTTACCATAACAAACTACTCATGGCTTAACATGGGAGGCAAAAATATTTCAATACAAAATTTTAAAAAATCTTGAAAATAATAAGTTCAGTCATTTTAATAGATTTTAGTCTCAACAATTTATCATAATACATTCTTATCTTCTTCCATGACTTTAAAACAAATAAGGTCAGGCTTTATAATAAATTTCTAGCACTTTCAAGCTATATATCATGAGTAAGAAGGCATTAAATTGCATGAAATTTACATTTCGATGTTCAATAAAATATATAATCTAACATAACATGGTTTTTAACCACGATTGGGGAGTGAGACATATTTGTGATTTGGAGAATTTTAAAATTACTAACTGTTTTCACTAAACACTCTTACCATCTTCCAAAATTTTGAAACAAATATCATAAGAATTTCATGCCTAACACATGCTTAAACTTATGATTATATTAATACTGTAAAACTATAGTCATCCAAAAAATAAGTAAAAAAATTATTTGTGTCAAAGTTTCAAAATATTCATATTAATTATCAATAATCATGATCACCATTTATCATAATTTTCAAAATTTAAACATCAAAACCATGTTTTAGAATAATTACACAACACATGATTAAGATAAATTAAAAATGGAAAGAAATTCATGACATATTAACTCACATGAAACCAAATGCAAAAAATCATGGTTTTAAAAACAATCATTTTATGATGGAAGTATGAAATCTTCTCAAGGTAACATGCTTCATACAGGTTTTCAAAATACAGTATCTATTCATGAAAAAATATGCTAATCATGATTTTTTAACAATTTTAAACATTAGGAAAACAAAATAGAATGTTATAAATTTTAAGAAATGAAACATGGAGAATCAGGTTATAGTAGGAAATTGAATGAAATATTCAAGCCTCAATAAGGATTCAAATTAGATAGTCCATACTAGTTAATCCACATTTTATGCTTTCTTTTCAGATTATATGACTAATTTTGAAAATAATGATAGAACATTAACAACTATAGATCAATATTAGAGTCATAGAAACACATATAGGATTCATATTTTGATGCATCTAGTTACCATGATCCATGTATCTCCCTATGATTTATACCTTGAAATGGTTTTATTTTCATTTAAACATTTCAATAAGTTGTCAAATTCCTTACTTCAGATCACAGGGGGTCCCAAAATATTAGTGTCCTAGTTTGTCTCCTTGGTCTACATCATATGTTAGTATTGAGTTCCCCCACTTCCCAATAAATAACATGCAACCTCACTTGTACCTAACTTCAATCTCTACCCTATCTATAAACTTAAACATTTTATACCACTTTTTCATTACCTCATCCCTCCAAAAGTACCCCAGGGTTGACGACTAACACTAAGGGTATAAGGGGTTTATTAAATATGGGAATCATTACCATCAACAAAAAGAAAAGAAAAGTATGATCAGGTTATTGGATATCAACTACCAAACAAATCCATGACATAAGAAATGTGGTCAAAATCACAATATATTATATGCATGTAATTTTATATTAATAAAAATAAAATAAACTCTAAAACTCTAATATAACTACCAACTCAATCCAAGTTTCCAAAATATTAACTTCAACTCTGGTGATATAATATGAAAACACTAAAAAATTGAGGTCATGTAATTCATCCCTCTACATTGATCAAATTTCATGTGTAATAATATAAAAAAATAATCAAGAGTAAAACCAACCATTAAAACTTCCAAACCATAATCATCATCACTAAGCAAGGAGGGTATAATAATAAACCAAGGACCACAATATCAGAAATAAACAAGAAGAATCAATCTAAAAATAACAACCATTATATTTCCATTACCCCACCATGTCCACAAATAAACCCACCTTTCATAAAAAAACTACCAATCCATAATCATCACCACAATGCTATGAATTATATTCATCTCAACTCAAACCTTTCGCCTAAGTGTTCTCCCACTCAAACCGGTAGAAATATAGTGGTACCATCCTCTCATAAGCATAAGTATGAGAGTATGAGTCAATATCATCAACATATCATCAAAAATCATGCCATATATTCACAACTGTATCACCACAATCCCACATATTCACATCTAGAATCACATTTCCACAATCACTTCAATTCTATCACTTTCCAACCATCCATGTGAATTCCCTACCAACTCCATTCCATTCTCAATATTAGGGTATATTAAATATGTATATCATTAACCTCATACCCTACCCTACTATGCATGACCCCCACTATGAACCAATACATCCTATCATCAACATCAATATTAATTCACTTTTGACTTTTGGTCATCACAACTTATCTGTACACACCAACCTTAAGCCACTATAGCCTATGAGAATATGTAACCACTTCAATCCATTATATACCATGAAAATTTTCACAAAATATTTCCTTCTACCACACCACTTCTAGAATTTTAATTCACATCATATTACTCACACATCAATTAACACAAGTCATAACATGGAAATAATAAATAATAATAAATACCTCATAAGATAGGGGTCAAATACAATAAGTTTCCTCAACCATTTCATTCCATTTTTCCAATTACCAACCATATTTATTTATTAAGTCCATATTTTTCACATTAATCATTAACCACTTTAACCACACTTACCATTTTAATTCAAGTTTTCATTATCTATTCAAACACATGCCATTTCATTTTATTTATTAAAAATTTATTCCATCACTATTGAGAAACTAGCACAAAAATATATCACACAATGTTGGATTGGTGTACCCTGATCTATTTTGGATGATGTTGGTTTGAATGCTAGTGGCCCATACTGAACACTAGGCCACAAATATAGAAACTTGTACTTCTTTCCACGGGCCACTATAGTACTGTGTACTTCGGTGGATACAGAATTGTAGAAATACAAACTTCCATCCTCCATTCACTATATCATAGCAGACTTTCTAAGTGGCTTGTAGAATAGTGTTTCATCCTATTTATTATCTCATTTCAAGCAAGGGTTTTATGTTCTATGAAACTCTAAAAACATCTCCTTGTAATTTTTCTCCCGAATCAGAGCTAAATTCTACCTCTCTGTGGACATAAGGATCATTTCCCAAAACACATAAATAATTGTGTCTGTGTTCAAATTGGTCTTTTTTTGTCTATATTTTCTTCATCTACATACCTATTTGTCACTGTGCCTCCCTAAATTTCTTTAAGAACTAGTATTAGAGGTGGATTTTGTAATTCTTGAATTGAACTATTTCTATGAAAGAAGGAAAGGTGAATATTTATTACTTTGATGTAAATAACATCAGCTACTAGAGGATGTGGACCAAGTTCTATCATTACCAAAAGAAATTTAATTTTCTATTTCTAATTTTAAATCCAATGAACATTGAGTCAATGGAGTGGGAGCTACTAGATCGATAGGTTCTAAGATTTGGGAACCATATATTGGAAAAAAATGTGGAATTCAACATCAAAGAGGAGAAAAAGACAATTGGGCTGATGAAATATCTCATAAATATATATGAGAAGCCTTTAGTGTCAAAAAAATAATACCTAATGTGATGATTATTTAATATAAAAATGATTTAATAGAGGACTTTTATAGATCATGTCAATGAATTCAGCATTATCATTATTCAGTTGACATCAGTGTATATTTCTCTTGAAAATGAGGTATGTGCACTGGTTTTACTGTATTTGTTACATGATAATTGGGAAGAAATGTTAATAACTGAGTGTATTTCTTTGAGGAATACAAATATGGTTCTGAAGGATGTGTAGGACCTAATCCTCCGTGAAGAAATTAGAAGGATAGGATCATGTAGATTATCTGGTTCTTCTCTAAATCTTGAAGTAAAAAAAATATATGTGTAGTGGGACAATCACAGAGGATGATCAAAGTCAATAATAAATATTTGAGACAAGGAAAATGTGGATCATCCTACCTATTGAATTTTTGGGAATAAATTACATGTCAAAAAGGAGTGTAAAGATAATCAAAAGGCACCTAAAACCAAAGTAGAAAACACACTAGTTGAAGGAACTATTGATGTGCTGCTGCTAAGCATGGATAGACCTATAGAGTCTTGGATTTTAGATTTAGGGGTGTATTTCTTTTCAAAATTGGAGAAGGTTTTTCTTGAAAATTTTGTTTCTAGAAATTTTGGAAAGAAACAGTTTAGTAATGATGAACCTTTATAGATCATGACAAAGGGTGATGCAAGAATCAAGACCAATAGTGGGAGTTTTATGGTTCTATAAAATGTGAGGTATATCCCTGGAATGAGAAGAAATATTATTTCTCTTGTACAGCTTGATAATGTAGGTTTTAGCACCACATTCACTTGTGGTTCATGGAATTTCACCAAGGAATCCATAGTCATAACTTAGGAAGAAAAGAATGGTACCCTGTACAACATGATAGAGACTTGAATAGACATTCTTGCATCAATAAACTCTGTAGGGGATTCAAAACTATGGAACTATAGGTTTGGACACATGAGTGATAAGGGGATGAATGTGCTAGAAATAAAAGGAATTCTACTATACCTTATGTCGGTGGAAGTTAGATTATGTGGGGATTAAAACCTTAGAAAGCATAAGAAGATATATTTTGCAAAAGGTGTTAGAACACTAAAAGTCGAGAAGCTAGATTGGGAGTACCCAGATGTTTGGAGGTCTGCACTAGTACATTCCCTTATAGGGTCACAATATTATGTGACTTTTATCAATGAATCAACAAGGAAGGTATGGTTTTAATTTCTAAAAAGTAAATATGATGTGTGGAAGGTGTTTTAAAAGTGAAAGACCATGGTGGATAATAATTAAGGGACAAATCTGAAATTTTTTAGGCCTGAAAATGGGGGAGAGTACAATAGTAATGAGTTTAGAGAATTCTAGGAAAATAATTAAATTTCCACGGGAGAATAATATTCCAGGAACACCGTAATATAATGGTGTGGTAAAAATGATGAATAGGATAGTGAATGAGTGTTCTATGAGCATGAGGATATACTCTGCTGGGTTTACCAAGATTATTTGGGCTAATGCAGTGAACATGGTGGCATATCTCATCAACAAGAGCCCATCTATACCAATAGGAGAATGTATACCTTAGGATATCTTTTCTATAATGGAGGTAAGACTCTCCCATTTATGAGTATTTGGAAATTTATAATATTTAAATATTGATGTTAATGTAAGGAACAATATTTTTGCTAAGTTTAAAACATGTTTCTTTATTGATTATGGTGTCGAGGATTTTTTCTTGTCGCTTTTGGGATGATCTCAACAATACGGTAATTAGGAACCAAAATGTGGTATTGAAGGTACATATTACATACAAGGATATCCATGCATCTAAAGTTGATAATGGTAAAAAATAATCACTCTTCCATGAGAAAGTGGAGCTTGAAGGTGTACATAAGCATGTAACATCGAAACTAGTGGAGGCTACTCCTCAAGTGGGGTTGAGGAGATCAACAAGGGTAAGAATTTATTTTCATAGGTATTCAATATCCTTGAATTATATTTTACTGAATGATGATGGAGAACTAGAATATTTTGAAGAGGTAATGTGGTAGAAGGAGTTGATCAAGTGGGAGCTAGCTATGAAGGATGAGATTTCCTAATTGCATGATACCAACACTTGGAAGTTTGAACCTCTGCCACAAGAAAGAATGAATTTTAGAAAAAGTTACTTTACTGAGTCAAGGAATACAATGATGGAAATATAAGGTATAAATAAAGGTTATCGGTGAAATGATTTCAATATAATGAAGGATTATGTTTCACTAAAATTTTCTCACCTATAGTGAAGCTTACCACCATATGGGTGGTTCTCAACATTGTGGTGTCAGAAGACTTGAATATTAAGCATCTTGATGTCAAAAAAATTATTTATGGATATGTGCAGAATTAAATATATATATAGTAGCTATTGGGATATATTGAGTATGGGAAGGAAGATATTATGTGAAAACTACAAAAGAGCTTGTATGGGTTGAAGTAGGTACACAAGAAGTGAAACAAAAAAGTTTAATGTATTCATTACTAAAAATTCATACAAACTATGTGGTATAGATCAATGTTTTAAGATAAAGTATTTTGGTGATGAATATATTATACTGCTTCTATATGAGGATAACTTGATCATTGTAATATCATGTATGCTAAGGATTAATGAGCAGAAAGGGCAGTTGGCTGAGGGGTTTGAGATAAAATATCTTGGAGAAGATGGAAAGATTTTGGGGATGAAGATCAAGAGAGGCCACATAGAAGGAACCTTGATATTATCACAATCTAAATAGGTTGGAAAGGTTTTTGAGAAGATTCAATATTCAGAAATAAAATCCAATTTATATTCCCCTAGTAGGACATTTCAAATTATCAAAGGATAAATCATTGAAGATGATAGAAGATGATGAGTAAATGGAAAAGGTTCCATATGCATCAGATGTAGGAATCATGATGTATAATAAGTTATGTACTCAACCTAACATTTCTCATATAGTAGGATTTGTGAGAAGGTACATGGTTAACCCTAGAAAAAATCATTGGTAAGATCTAAAGTGGATAATGATATATCTGAAGGGAATCAAGGACATACCTCTATGCTTTGTAAAAGGAAATTAATTACAAGGATATATGTATTTCAAACATGGAGGTGATGTCGATGGAAAAAGGAGTACCAGATTTTATGTATTTACTTGTGGAGGAAAATTAGTATGTTTTATATCATGGTTTCAAAATTTGGTGTCATTATCCACTATAGAGGAAGATTACATTATTGTAACAGAAGATATAAAGGAGATGGTTTGGATGAAGAGTTTATTGGATGTTATGGGTTGAAAGCAATAAGAAAAATGATTGCACTGTGATAGTTAGAGTGTTATACATATTGTAAACAACCCAATATTTCATGCTTGAATGAATCATATTTAGTTGAAGTACCATTTTTTAGAGGCTTAATATAGGATGAGTTACTAACACTACAGAATATTTTTGGAACCAACAATCTAGAAAAAAATATTGACAAATATAATAGTAATATAGAAGTTGAGGCACTATTGTGCCACTATTGGTCTCCGCTGAAAAATGGAGGATGAGAGGTAGAATATGGGAGAATAGTATGGAAGTATAAAAGATAAAAAAATGGTATTTCATGAAACTTTAGCTTAAAATTTATGTTTTGAATGGAAATAACACATAAAAGAGTGAAGAATAAGAGGAGGTCAGATTAAGTAAGTTGTCTAAGTTAGTGGCATTGAAGTAGGTCAGCATAGAGGATCATGATCCAAGTAGAAGATTATTGAATTGGTGTTTCCCAATCAGTTTTGGACGATGTTGGGCCAAATAATAGAGGCCCATAATGAACACTAAGATGAAACTCTCACTATTAAAACTCTTTAGTGAGATCATTGGTGGTTTTAGAGGGCAACACGCCCCTACTCCAGGGGTCCGATGGTTAAAGGTCCCCAACCCAAATTTGGAGGAACTATAGAAACTCTGACCGACTGTAGAAATGTCATCTAGACTACACTGATAGGGTGATATAGTAGTGTAGACTTTGGAAAAACTATTGTAGTAGCTCAAAAAATGGAGACAGTGGCACTGTAGCTCTATGGACTTCTTTCCACTAGCTATTATGGAATCATGGACATGGGTGGCCACAAAAATATAGTAGTGTATAATTCCATCCACCTTTCACTATATAAAACCTATCTTTATGTGAAATTAGTGGAATAATGCTTCATCCTCTTTATTATCTCATTTTGAGATAGGGTTTTATGTGCTATAAAAACGTTGAAAACATCGCCTTGTAATTGTGATCCTAAATCATAGTGAAATTATGCCTCTCTATGGACATAGGGATCATTTTCTAAACCATATAAATCATTGTGTCTATGTTATTCTTATTATTATTCTTATATTTTTCTATATTCCTTTTTTTCATATACAAACCTCTTTTTCATTGTGAATCCTAACTTTTCCACAACACAGAACAACATCCCATCCTACTCATGCCAATAAGCCCCACATTGCCACCATTTTATATCACAGCCACTTCTTATCACAACCGCCACATATCACAACCATATTTCATCTCATCAAGACCACACACCGCAACCACACATCACAACCACTTTTCATATGTTTCTCATATCTTATTTTAAATTTAAATAATGGGTTTTTACCACATTCACTTTTTTATTTTTAGGTAATTCTCACACAAACCATAATTTCCATAGGAAACCAATTTATTTTTTGGACATAAATTCTTAACCCATCTTAGTGAATTTATAATAAATATAAAAATCACCACATCCCCTTTTTCATCAAGTAAATATCAACAATGACATTGTAAGGCACTAATAATTTCATCAACATAGTTTACATTTCACATTCTATAATTTTACCATCCCATTTTCTATCTTTAAGTGGTTATTCATTTTGGCATTCCAAGGTCTATTAGAAATATCATTAAACTCAAAAAATTATAATTATAGAAATCATGTCATTAAACATGAATCAAAGGGGTTAAACAATGGTAATAACATGGAATCCATAAGGCATAAACAACACCCTTCTTTTCCTAGTCAATTTCTCTTCTTATCTGGTTTATTCTCATCATTAATTTATTACTTTCTTTATAGAGTTCCTTGCATTCCTTCCATGTCCCATAAAACAAAACACCTAAAAGAATCACAATAGAATAATCAGAAGTCAAACACAACCAACATAACCAATCATATTAATTACACAAGATAAGAGATAATCCTCAAGATCCCCTACCTAGAAAAGAAGGAGCTTCCATGTTGCACCCAAAACATAGGAAAGAGGGGGGGAATTGACCTTCCCAGATCATTAATTCACAACCAAAGGTGTCTGAGAATTGATGAATAAGACTCATAAGACTCCATGTAAGAGGTTTGATCATCTGAACATTTGATTTTTTTTAAATAAATTGAGAGGGAGCGTCTTGGAAATTAGAGATACACAAAAGACAGAATCCACAATTTAATCCAGTATAAGTCAAATCTTCAATGAAAATCATTTAAAATATTTATACATATTTTTTAATGTAATTGATTAAAAATAATTAATTATCATGATTTTAGGAGTTTAAAACCATTAAAATAGTTTCCACATTATTTTCATAGCGAAAGGAAGAAGAAAATTGAAAACTAGGAAAGAGTATATACTTATATGCAACTCAAGGGGTATGTATAAGGGTAACTTGTTGTACCCATACACAACACTGTGGAAGGTCTCACATAAGGGTATTTTGACCTTACACTTATACATGCTTTGGAAATCCCTCATTACCCTTATACATGGTAGGGGGTCTACGTAAGGTTAAATTGTTTCACCCTTATGCAGTGATAGGAATCTACTATCCTCACACAATACAGTTCTTACATATATGTAGTGGTTCGAATTCAAGGTGGCCCTTATGTGGAATTTTAGAAAACACTAGCATGCACAAATGTAGTGAACGGTTACCCTTAAGAAACTAAATAGAACCAATACTAGCCCTTACACAACTAGAATATTACCCTTACATAGCATTAAGTATTTTTTAGGTTACCCTTATAAAAGTACTTACTACCTTTATGCGGCTATTAAAAACTCTCCTTTACACTATTTTAGAAATTCCAATAGTCATAGTGAAAGAATAGGTTTGTAGATGAATAAAATAAAAAATAATATAAGAGGAATAAGAACACTGACACATCCATTTATGTGGTTTGTTAATAATCCCTATATCCATGGAGAGGTAGAAATATCACTATAATCAGGAGCACAAATTACAAGGTGTATCTCATATTTTCAAGAAAAATGATACCCTATCTCAAAATGAGTGAATAAAGAAGATGATGCACTATTACACCAATCACATTGAATGTCCATTGTGTAACAACGAAAGGTGATTGTAATTCCTCACTTATATAGTGTTGATTCCAACCAAGTCTAAGCTACTATAGTGGATAGTGAAAATAATTCCATGGAGCTATAATATTATTGTATCTAAATTATGGTCTACTATAATATTTATGCCAAAGTCTATACTTATATATTTCCCTATCAATGTCACCTATCTAGATTTGCTACAGAAATTCATAGTTGCTATAGTGACCCAAAATGGATCGGGCTACACTAATCAAAAAATCTCCCACTTGGAGCCTGATCCACTACACTAACTAGCTTTGATTCCACTGACTTAGAAAACTTACTTAATCTGAGCTCATCCCCTTCATTAATCACTAAATCATGATTTCTATTCACAAAATCAATTTCAAGATTAAGATTTATAAAATACCAACTCCTAATGACCGAAGGCATTGTGTTTTTATTTTTTCTTGGATAATCCCCATTTTAAGGTTTGAGGGGGAACCCTTACATAACCGGTAGGCCCAAGTCCCATACATGACATGAAGGTTCAGAGGCACAATAGTGCCTCAACTTCAATATTACCATCTTCTTCATCAACAATTCTAATAGGTTGTTTGTTCCATAAATATTCTAAAATGTCATAAACCTATCAGGTATCAAGCCTATAATAAAATTTTACTTTAACTAAATGTGCTTTATCTGGGTATGAAACATTGGGTTCTTTGTAACATGTATATCACTATAAATGTCATAGTGCATTACATTTTTCTCTTTATTTCTACCCAACTCATCCAAGAAGTTATTCATACAAACCATCTCTTTTCAAGCTTCTATTATAGCAATGTATTATTTATCTATGGTGGATAAAGCCACCACCTTTTGAAATTGTGATATCCATCTTACTACAGTTCCTCCACAAGTAAATATATAACTTATGGTACTCCTCCTACTATCAAATTAACCTCTAATTTCAGTATCCGCATACCCCAATAATGATTTTCCTTTCCAAATCATATAGATACTTTCTTTATCCCCTTCAAATACCTCAGTATTGACTTCATAGCTTCCCAATCTTTCTTTCTAGAGTTATCCATGTACAAGTTCACAACTCCCACTACATGAGAAATGTTGGGTCGAGTACCAGCCATGGAGTACATAGATCTTCCAATAGATTATGTGTATGGAACCTTTTCTATGTACTCAAAACCTTCTATCATCTTTAGTGATTTCTCCTTTGATAGTTTGAAATGGCCCTCTAGGAGAAAAGGGACTAGATTTTCTTCTAGAAAACATAATCTTCTCAAGAAAAATCTAATGTAGTCATCATGTGATAACCTCAAGGTTCAAACAGTGTGGTCGCTCTTGATATTCAACCCCAAAATCTTTTCAACTTCTCTAAGATCTTTCATTTCAAACTCCTTATCCATCTACCCTTTCAACTCGCCAATTATCTACATACATGATCCTTCAATAATAATTTCATCAACGTATAAAATAATTATAATACATTCAACACCAAAATAATTTATGTTGAAAAATTGATCCAAACCTCAATTTTTGTATGAATTTTTAATAATGAGTGCATCAAACTTTTTATTCCACTACTTTGGTTCCTGCTTCAAACCCTATAAGTTTTTCAAGAATTTGAACAGTAGTAATTCCTTCCCTAACTCAATGTATTGATTTGGTTGCTGCATATAGATGTACTCATTTAGATATCCATGAAATTAATAAGTCTTGACATCAGGAAAATCAAGGTATAAATCTTATGATGCCATAATTCAGAGAACCACCCAAATGGTGGTAAGCATCACTATAGGTGATAAGATTTTAGTGAATTTCATACCTTCATTATATTGAAATACTTTCACCACCATAATTTCCTTGAACCTTCTCATTACATCATGTTCTTCATTGACTAGGTATACCCATTTATTCTATAGTTCTTTCTTTCCTTGTGTCAGAGGTATCAACTCCTAAGTATTACTGTCATATAGTGAAGAAATCTCCCCCTTTATAGCCAACTCTCACTTGCACAACTCCTTCAGAAGAATTACCTCTTCAAAATATTATATTTCTCCACCATCAATCAATAAAAAATTAATGGTGGTGAATAACTATGAATAGGTATTCTTACCCTTGTTGATCTCCTCAACTCCACTGGAGACATAGGCTCCATCAGTTCCAATGTCTCATGCTCAAGTACACCTTCAACCTCTACTTTCTCTATTCACTATGATTATTTATTCCCATTTTTATCTTCAACATTATGGAGATCCTTGTATGTGGAACCTTAATTAAATACCACATTCTTTCTTCTAATGATCATCTTGTTTTGATCATCCCAAAAGTGATATGTAAACTCCTCATCATTGTAGAAAATAAGGAAACATGGTTTGGACATCATATAAAGCTTGTCCTTTGCGTCAGAATATAAATTTACATATTCCAAAAAACCAAAGACCCATAAATGTGAGAGTCTTAACTAATTTCTATATTATATATCCTGATATATAAATTCTTTTATTGGAATAGATTTAATCTTGTTGATGACATATGTTTCCATGTTCACTGCCTCCTCCCATAAGGTTTTAGGTAACCCCGAGTGTAATATCATACTCCTAGAACATTTTTTAAATTTCCTATTCATCATCACAGCCATAAAATTCTATTTTGGTGTACTTGGAATGGTCGTCTCCCATTGAATTCCATTATTGGCATAGAATTACTTGAACTCTTGACTGCCATACTCTCCTCCATTGTCAAACCTCAAGCATTTCATCATTGATCCTCAGTCATTCTCTACCATCATTTTCCATTTATGAACATGTTAAAGACATTATATTTTCTTTTCATAAAGTAAACCCATAAATTCCTTGTTGATTCATTGAAAAATTTCATATAATATTGTGATCCTCCATGGGAATGTTCGGGTTCAGAACCTTGAACATATGTGTACACCAGGTCTAGATTCCTAGCCTTCAGTGTTTTTGATCCTTTTTCAAATGATACCTTAATCTAATTTCCAAGGGTGTAATATTCACATAAACCAACTTACACAAAATTCAACTCCATTAGTATTCCTTTTATCGCCATCAGCTTTATCCCCTTTTACTGATGTGGACTAACCTGTAGTGCCATAGTTGTAAATTCTCAAAAATATTTATTGATGCAAGAATTTCAATGATAGTCTTAGTCTATTTGTATGGGGTACAATTATTTACTTTCCAATATATGACCATAGATCCCTTGGTAATCTTCTAGGAATTATCAGAAAACATGGTATTGAATCATACATCATCAGTATGCCCAACAGAAATAATATTTCTTCTTAAACTAAGGATATACCTCATATTTTCTAGAACTATAAAACTCCCACTGCTAATCATGATTCATTCATCACCCTTCCTCATAATTTTCAAGGGTTCATCATCAGTAAGATGTACCTTGGAAAAATTTATAGAAAAAAAAATTATTCTAGAAACCCATCTCCAACATGGAATGAAAATATTTCCCTGAGTCTAATATACAAGAATCTATGGGGATATTCATGTTTAGAAGTAGCACATTATCAATTCCTTCATCTATCATTTTTTCTATATTATCTTCAAGAACTTTTTGTTTATCATTGATCTCCTTCTTAAGATGTCCTTTATTCCTGTAAATCTAGTAGGTAGGACCGTCCCCCTTTACCTTTGCTTGGATCTTTCTTCTTTACTTTCATCATACTCTATGATTGTCTCATTGCACATATCATCCTCTTCCATCAACATTTAGAGAATAACCATAGAATCTGACTGATTCTTTCCTTTGAATATCCTCATTGATGATTAAGTATCACACATCCTTCATAACTAGCTTTGTATTCCCTAAAAAACTGAGCAAGACTGTTATAGTTTCTTCCCAACTATTAGGTAATGAATATAATAAAACCATTTTATATGCCTAATCATCAATTGAAATATGCACTGGTATCAACTAATTAATGATGGTGTTGAATTAATTGATGTGAACTTCAACAATCCTCCCTTAAATAATTTTCAGATTGAACAATCATCACATCAAGTACACTTTTTTTGACATTAGAGGATTATCATACATATTCTTGAGTTATTTAATCATCCCAATCATTGTATTCTCCTCTATTATTATGAATGATGCCTTTTTTCAATGTAAGGCATATAAATACCAGAACATATTGATCCCAAAGCTCCCAGTATTTCTTCTCTATGTTCATTGGCTTGAGACACAAAAGAATCTAGTGTATATTTTTCTAATAAATATAATCCTTCAACTGTATCCTCTACTGACTAAATCCAGTTCCATCAAAGCAATTGATCTTTACCTTATCTTATTCCACGGTCTTCATTCAATTCAGTAAATCTGAACTCAACCTTTGATACCAGTTGTTGTAGAAAAACCAAGAGTTATAGCAACAAAATAGGTTTTTATATTAATAAAAGATAGAATAAAAGAATAAAAAGAAGAAGAAAAAGAACATAGACATAATGATTTAAGTGGTTTGGTAATAATCTCTACATCTAAGGAGAGAAAAAAATATCACTATTATCCGGAGCAAAAATTACAAGGAGTATCAGAGTTTTAATCACACTATAACCCTTGCTCAAAATGATCTTATAAAGAAAATGATTCACTATTCCACCAACCACATAGAAAGATTTTTGTACTATAGTGAAAGGTGGATGGAAGTCTTCACTGCTATAGTGCTTCAGTAATCTAAGTCCAAGATGCTACTGTGTCCAGTGGCAAGAATTCCATAGAGCTATAGTACCATTATCTCCAAAGACCAATATGATACAATAGTTGTTCCAAATTCCACACTACTAAAGTGCCCTATCGATGCCACTTGGTCATATCTGTTGTAAGCGGTCAGAGTTTCTATAGTTCCCCAAAATGGATCAGGCTACACCAATCCAACAATATCCCACTTTGAGTTTGACCCCCTATGCTAACCTACTTCTATGCCACTGACTTAGAAAAATTACTTAATAAAATGTCCTTCCCTTCTTCAATCACAAGTTCATGTTTTCCATTCACAACTTCAATTCCAAATTTATGGTTCATGAGATACCATCTATTTTCCCTTTTTCTACCATGGTTTCCTCCCATATTCTATCTCCATCCTCCACTTATTAGTGGAGACCAAAAAAGTCAAAATAGTGTCTCAAATTATGTACTACCATTGACTCCATCAACATGTCTTATAGGTTTTTTGTTCCAAAAATATTTTGTAATATCAGGAGCCCATCTAGTATGAATCCTCTAATAAAATGGAACTTCAACTATATGTGCTTCATTCGAGTAAGAAACATTGGGTTCTTTGCAAGATGTATAGAACTTTGACTGTCATAGTGCAATACATTTTCCTCTCACTTTATATCCATCTCATCCAAGTGGTTCTTCAACCAAACCATCTCATTTCTAGATTATGTTATAGCAATGTATTATTCCACTATGGAGGATATAACCACCACCTTATTTAATTGTGATATCCAGCTTACTACAGTTCCTCCACAAGTAAACAAATAACATGTGGTACTCCTAATACTATTATAGTCACCTCTAAGTTCAACATACACATACCATTGTAATGAATTTCCTTCTACAATGCATAGATATATCTCCTTTCTTCTCTTTAGATACCTCAGTATCCACTTCACATCTTCTTAATATTACTTTCCAGGGTTATCCATGTACCTGCTCACAACTCCCACAACATGAGTAATACCAGGTCGAGTACATACCTTCACATACATCAGGCTTCCAACAGTTGATGCGTATGGAACCTTTATCACATAGTCATCCTCTTCTATTATCTTTGGTGATTTCTCCTTTGATAGTTTTAAATGGACTGTTAGGGGAATATAGAGTGTATTTACTTCCAACATATTGAATATTCTTAGAACCATTCCCATTTAGTCTGCCTATGATAACATCAAGGTTCTTGTTGTGCGGTTTCTCTTGATCTTCATTCCGAAAATCTTGTCATCTTCTCCAAGATATTTTATTTCAAACTCCTTAGCCAACTGACCTTTTAGATCATTAATTATCTTCATACATGATCATATAATAATTATTTCGTCCATGTATAGAAGAATTATAATATATTCATAACCAAAAGACTTGATGTAGAATCATTGATCTATGAAACATTTTTTGAATTAAGTTTTACTCATTAATGTATCAAAATTCTTGTTCCACCACTCGAGTGCATGTTTCAACCCATATAATTTTTTCTAGAGTTTTCACACAAGGACCTCTTTCCTTAACTCAATGTATCGCTCTGGCTAATGCATATAGATATACTCCTTCAGATCTCCATGAAGAAAATAAGTCTTACCATCAAGCTTCTCAAGGTATAAATCTTATGATGCAATAGTTTTGATAAACACACGGATAGTGGTAAGCTTTTCTATAGGTGAGATGATTTCAGTGAAGTCCACACCTTCCTTCTGTTGAATGCTATTCACCACCATCCTTTACTTGTACCTCCTTTTTTCATAGTGTTATTCTTTAAACTGATATACACATTTGTTCTACAATTATTTCTTTCCTTGTGGAAGTGGTGTCAACTCCTATGTATTGTTGTCATGTAGTGAAGAAATCTCCTCATCCATAGCCAACTTCCACTTGATCAACTCCTTTAACTACATTTCCACTTCAAAACATTTTGGTTCTCTACTAACAGTTAATAAAAAATAGTATAATGATATTGAATATATCTGAATAGATATTCTTACCCTTGTTGATCTCTTAAACTCTATTAAAGTTATAGGATCTACTAGTTATGATGTCTCGTTCTCAAGTACACCTTCAAGATCCACTTACTTTTTACACTCTTATTCTTTATTCCCATTTTCATCCTTAGCTTCTTGGAGATCACTATACATAAAACCTTCATTAAATACCACATTGTGGCTTCTAATGGTCATCTTGTTGTGATCAACCCAAAAGTGATAACCAAACTCCTCAATATCTTAGCCAATAAAGAAACATGGTTTAGACTTAGCATAAAGCTTGTCCCTTGTATAAAAATCTACATGTATATATTCTAAAAAATCATAGACTCATAAATGTGAGAGTATTACCTTCTTTCCATTCTAGATATCCTCATGTAGATATTCTCACATTGGTATAGATGGACTCCTATTGATGAGATATGTTGTCATGTTCACTTCTTTAACCTAGAAGGTTTTATGTAACCCTAAGTGAAATCTCATAATCCTGGATCCTTTATTTAATGTCATATTCATCCTCTGAATAACACCATTCTATTTTGGTGTACCTTGAATATTTTTCTCCCACCGAATTATACTATTAGAACATAATTCCTTGGACTCATGACTTCCATACTCTCCTATGTTATCGGATCTCAAGCATTTTAGCCTTGATCCTAACTATTTATCCACCATGGTTTTCCACTTCTAGAACATGTCAAACCTGGCATATTTTCCTTTTTGAAAGTAAATACATAACTTCCTTATTGATTAATCAATAAATGTCACATAATATTGTGACCCTCCATGGGAATGTACTGGTGCAGGCCCCCAAACATCTGTGTGCAGCAGGTCTATCTTCTCAACCTTTATCATTCTAGATCCTTTTACAAATGAGACCATCCTATACTTTCCAAGGATGAAATATTCACATAAACCAATTTTAATAGAATTCATCTTCGTAGCATTCCTTTTTTCACCAGCACCTTCATGCCCTTCTCACTCTTGTGGCCTAACCTTTAGTTCCATAATTGTAAATCCAAAATAGATTTTTTGTATACAAGAATCTCCATGATAGTCTCTATCATGTTTTATAGGGTACCATTCTTTTCTCCCTGACATATGACCACATCTCCCTTGGTAATATTATAGAAACCACCAGTAAACATCATTTCAAATCCTGTATCATAAAGATGACCAACAAAAATAATATTTCTTTTTAAACCAGGGATGTACCTCATGTTTTCAAGAACCATAAAACTCTCATTTTTTGTCTTGATCTGTAAATCACCCTTCCCCATGATTTGTAAGGGTTCATCATCGACAAGATGTACCTTTCCAAAGTTTCTAGAAACAAATATTTTTAGGAAAACCTTCTCTGATGTGGAATGTAAAGACTCCCCTAAGTTTAAAATCCAACCCTCCATAGGGATATCCATGCTCAGCAGCAGCACATAATTAGTTTCTTTAGTCGTCGTGTTTGTAGTATTGGTTTGAGGTACCTTCCATTTATCTGTACACTCTTTCTTGACATGTCCTTTCTTCTAAAAAACCATCAGGTAGGACCATACCCCTTTTTCCTTATCCCAAATCTTTCCTCTTGACTTTGATATTCCTATATGATTTCCTCATTTCACATATCTTCCTATACCTTCAACATTCAGAGCAGAACCATAGAATCTTACTGATTCTCTCATTCGAATATCCTCACTTAGGATCAAGTCCCACACATCCTTCAGAACTAGCTTTGTATTCCCCGAATAATTGTTCATGGCTATTACAGTTTCTTCCCAACTGTTAGTTAATGAAGAAAATAAAAATAGTGCACATACCTCATCATCAAGAACCATATCCATCAATGTTAGCCGACTAATGATGGTGTTGAATTCATTGACATGATCTGTAACAATCCTCCCTTAAATAATTTTCATATTGAACAATCATCGCATTAAGTACACTTTGTTTGACATTAAAGGTTTCTCATATATATTCATGAGATATTTCATCATCCCAGTCATCATATTCTTCTCTCTGATGTTGGATTCCATTTTTTTTACAACGTAAGGCACACAAATCCAAAAAAAATTCGATCTAGAAGCTACCACTCAGTTTGATCCACGTTCATTGGAGTTAGACCCAGAAGATGCAAGTGAATATTCTTCTAATAAATATAATCCTAAATATGTATCCTCCTGTAACTAAATTCAGTTCCATTGAAGTGATCGATATTCACCTTGGCTTCTTCCATGACCATCGTTTAATTCATGAAATATGAACTCAACTTTTTATTCTAGTTGTTTCGGAAACACCAAGAGTCACTATGATAGAACATCTTTTCATATGAATAAAAGATAGAATAAAATTATATTAAGAATAAAACGGAAAAAAATTACATGGTTCAGTAATAATCCCTATATACACGGAGAGGAAGAAATATTACTATAATTGGGAGAAAAAATAATAGGGAGTATCACATAGTTTCATGAACACTGAAACCCTAGCTCTAAATGATATAATAAAGAAAATGATGTACTATTCCACCTAATTCATAGAGAGTATGTTATGCTATAGTGAAAAGTGGATGGGATTCTCCAATGCTACAGTGTTTTGGCTATCCAAGTCTAAGTTGATACAGTGGATAGTGGAAATAAGTCTACGGAGCTACAGTACTATTGTCTCCAAAGTCTGATCTGCTATTGTAGTCATGCCCAAGTCCACACTTCTATAGTGACCTATCGATGTCTCCCAATCATATCTTCTATGGGTGTTCAGAGTTTCTATAATGCCCCAAAATGGATTGGGCTACACCAATCCAACATACCCTTACACAGTGGTGGGGATACCCTTATGCAACTTATTTTAAGGCTAGTAAACCTTTACACAACTCATGTAAAAACAATATCACCATTACTAAAGCCACTAAAAACCACCACTACCCTTAAAAAAACATAAGAAACAACATGTACCCTTACACACCTCTTTAAAAACAAGAGTTACTCTTACATGGAAGCATAGACTTGTATAAGACTAAAAGAAGCTTTTATAAATATTAAATTTTCACTTACAAAAGCATATAAATATATAAAAAAACCTTTATTAACACTTCTAAAACAACAAAATCATTTAAAAACCAATAAATTAATTTCAAAATAAATATTTCATACTTTGAAATTACTTCTATAAATTGAAAATCCTTTTTAAAATTACTTTATAAATTAGAAAATAATTTTAAAACAACATCTAGAATTTATGAAATCTCTCCCCAACTACTGGACATCTCAAAATGGAAAAGGAAGGGTTCAGAAAATTTTGACCCTTACATACAAACTACTTGATGAGATATCGAGGAAAATGATATTTTATTACATGGTAAGCATTAGTATGTGGTTTTTTTCATTGTGACATTATCTTCTTCCTATTAAGTGTCTTTAAATGTTTCTAGATGCTAATATTAGACTTTAGGTCAGTTTTACTGATGTCATTAAGGTAGAATCCTAGGTGTCACATGCTTAGTGTTTCTATTGATCTCAGTTAAAATACAATTTATATTTAACAGTGGGAATAAATATTATTTTCTAGTCTGAAAAATAATATGTATTCATTATTTTATTGATCACAAATATTAAATAAATAATAATTCAGAAGACAGTGAATATAATATTTATTTATTTATTGAATGAATAATATTTTACTAAATATTTATTTTAGTTTAATAAATATTTAGAAGGATGATTAGATTGAGTATTGAGTTTGGTGATAAATATTTACTTATCAAACTATAAAATAATATTTATCATTGTGCGAGTTATGGAACGCTATGTAGAAAAATATTATTATTATTATTTTACATGATATGGGGAACTTTATGGGTTAAATATATTACTAAGGGACAATTTATAATTAATAAATATTTTAACCCTGACACCAGGCTTATAAATAGTTGATTATATCTATTGTTGATAAAAATATTTTTAGATACAAACTGTTATAGATAAAAACCATTTTAGATAAAACTCTTATAGATACAAACCATTGTAGATATAAATCGTTATAGATACAAACCATTGTAAATAAAAAATGTTGTATATAAAAAATATTCTAGATACAGACCATTATAGAATGAATATTTTATGCACAACATTCTCCACCAAATAAAATTCTCTCCAAAAAGGAACATCTCTATACTTCCTCTCAAAATAAGAGAGGTGACTATTCTCTATCCTCTCTAGCTAGATAGATAAAAAATGATTCTTCCCAGTTGAATAAATCATGGTAGCGATCAAGGGATAAACACAAGAAGACCAATACCATGGTTCTAGAACCTATAGTATTACCAAAGATACTTAGAGATAAAGATAACACTTGTGAATCACCTCTAGAGGGATTCTACACTGGGATCCTCAAAGCACAATGACAAAGAAACTGAGCAGGATTTGAACAATTAACATCTTCTTTGAAAAAGTAATCTCTAGACCATGGTAATTTTATTTTAATAAATTAATTATAATTTTAACGTGAAAAAATTCTCCCTTGGTTCTTGCATTCCTTGTCAAGGGTTTCTCCATTTTTATTTTTTATTCATGACTATTTTTTCACATACTTATCAGATAATCTATTAAATCTGTCAGAGGATGAGTTTGACCCTAACCAAATTGGCACTTCCATTGTGTTTGGAACCATCATTATATCAAAAAGGGTATGATATATGATATAATGTATGCTTCCTGTGCAATTCATTTTACACAATTGGCTATAAATATTAGTTGAAAATTAATTAGTTAATTTTAAAATCTCTTACATGTTGGATATCATTAAATTATGTGTTTCATATGATGAAATGTAAGGGAGTTAGTTCAGTCGTGGGGTTTCAAATATTTTGCAACTACAAGAATAACTCATATATTCCATAACATATGAGTTAATTCATGTATCACTTGGGACTATCTCAAGGTAAAACAAAATGATCATACTTCCATAAAATGGTAAATGTGAGATTTCTTAAGCCTCAGTCAAATTCCTTCTCTGTGTAAGCTCTCTTCACCCTCACCCTTTGCTTAAGTGAGACAACATCATGTTGTGAGTGTGTGGACGGTTTTTCCTATACGATAGGTGATTCATATTTGACCCATGGATACCTCTAGAAGAAGAATGTCATTCAAATACCTCTCATATAATCTTCATTAACCATAGGTGATGATTGTGTTATGGTAGCTCTATGATTTATGGTTCACATGACATGTTTTTTATTTTATAGTATGTGGTGATCAATGATGAAAAATCCATAGGCTTGTGAAAAAATGAATGGTTCACATTTAGCCTTTAAAAGTGTCATTTGAAAATACAAAAAAATGGATAGTATGTGGTTTTGGGTTATTGTGAAAGGTCGATCTTGGATTGGGTTTATTTATTGCCTCCACTATGTTTAAAAAGTGTCTATAGACCCTATGAAACTCATCAATTTCATGGCGCTAGTAGAAAAATACCTTTTTATATCAGTTTTTTTTATTTTAACATCTGTTATCTATATGACATAAATGTATCCAATATTTTAAGTTTTGTTTTTTATGTAATTTATATAATCAGTCATTAAAAATATTATTTTTGAGACTTTCAACATCAGTTATCATGATAACCAACATCAAAAGAACAATTTCAGTACTTTTAACATCCATTATTATGATAAAAAAACATTGGATAATACTTATAACATCAGTTATCATAATAACTAAAATTAAAAACCTGAAAAAATATATAGGGGTGTAGTTCATTTCATGAGATTCTGTTTGACTAGTCCTGGAGATAAAATGGACTTACAAATCAAAAGTTATGGTTGTTGAATGTTTCAGAATATTTTTAAAAAAATACATTGATAAAAATTACCAAATTGGAAGAAAAAATGAGATATATCAAGTACAAATTTTAGAAATGAGATGATAATTATAAAAATAAACTTAATGATTCGACTTAATTTCCTTGATTGTGTCGATTCCCTTCAAATCGTAAAATATCTTGTTGATATTTGTTATCTTTTGAGAGAATAATTTTTGACTATACTCAATTGTGTTTGGTAATAAATTTTAAACTACAATTAATAAATTTCATCTGTATGTTTTTTATTCTCAACTTGATGGGATGAATTGTACATTTTCATTGGAAAACAATTCATCAAAATGTATATTGATGAAGAAAACCAATAATAAAATTACAAAATGATGAGAGCATGTTGATAATTACAATGGTCAAACAGTTGAAAGAAGAAATGATTAAATGGTGATGTTGATAGAATAGAAATAGATAAAAAATGTAGATAAAGGGAGAAAGAATTTTTATATATTTTAGTTGTAAAATTTTCCCCACGGTATTATAACTTTTTTGTGGTAACTAAGATACTGAAAATGTGTTATGAAAAAACTAATGATACACTTCTGAGTATTGTGATATTTAACTTTTAATGTCATTTAAAATAATAACCAACATTAAAAACCCATTTTTAACATAGGTTAATTAGAAAACCAATATTATAAATATTATAAATTGTATTTATAATGTTATTTTTTTAAAAATCATATGTTAAACATATTTTATAGAAACTATTTGATGTCGGTTACATAAAAAACTGACATTAAATATATATTTTTTAGAACATTTTTAACATCAGTTTTTCAAATAACTAACATTAAAACTACATAAAAACTAAATATAGGATCAAGGTTCATTTTACAGGCTTTGATTTGAATGGTGATGGATCTAAAACAGGATTATGGATCAAAAGTTATGGTCATCAGATGTTAGACTTCTCTTAGAAAATTTTAACTTTCGACAACCATAAATTTTGATACATAGGACTATTTTAGCTTCTCTACCAGTTAAATAGAAGCATGTAAAATAAAATAAGTCCCTGTATTTTAATATTTCATATCTTTAACATCATTTATTTGAAAACCCAATGTTAAAAGAGGTTAGTTTAATATTGATCCATTAAGAACTGACATTAAAAGTCATCCTAAATGAGTTTAAACATCAGTTCTTCATGAACTAGCATCAAAAATGGGACCTTTTAGTTTGGTTTCTAAATAATCAACATTAAAAATGACTTTTAATATTGGTTCATCAGGAACTGATGTTAAAATTAATTTTTAACATTGGATCTTATAACCAGTGTTAAAAATCCAACATTAAAGAGAGTTTTTCTATTATTGTGGATGCCAACACCCACCCCTAAATTATTATTATTATATAAAATTTAAATGTGTAATATTAAATTTCAAAAATGAATTCTGAATGGGGCTCTCCAATAATATATCAGGTGGAATACCTTCACTCAAAAATTTCTTAATAAAACCACCTCAAAAGGCATAAAATGTGAAATTAGAGTACTAAACACATATTCATATAGAAAATGTGTCTAATAAAGGTCTAAAACTAATAAAAAATGGAAATTATACTTAATTCAAACTTATTATACCAAAAAAAAGTGTGTTGGCCAAATTTATATTTGATATCATTTTTGTGAACATAATGTTTTATTTTTTATTTTAATTTTTTTTTCAAAACATATCTTATTGATTAATTAGACTATAACAAAACATAATTAAACTAATATAAGAACCAAATAATATAATTAAAATCATGCCGATTCTTTCTTAAAAAGAACCTATGATGCCAAATAATAATAATTTTTTAATATAAAAATGGAAATGGGTTTTTTATTACTTTTTTAAAGGGAAATGATATTTTTTTAATTTCATTAGAGAAAAAACTAAATTTATTATAATGTAATATGTTTGTTTGGAAATTTTCAATTATATTTAAGAAAAATAAAAATATTTAAAATAAATGAGATTTGCTGATGAAACTAAGTTATTTTCATGATTTTTTAATGGAAGTTATTATATTTTAATATACATAAATCTATTTTTTAAAAAGAGAAAATGTATATTTATAATTTATTTTTAAATTATAAAAAAAATTATATTTTTTTCAAAAATATAAAAATATTATTATTATTAATTATTAATTTTTTAAAATATGTTTTTTACATTAGTTTTATTTTAATTTTAAATTAATAATTAGTGGATTTATTTGAATAGAAAAATTAAATTCTAGTTTTATTTTTAATAAAAAAAATTTGAGATTAATTTTTTTATTAAATTAATATTCTAAATTAATAAAATTAATTTTAATTAATATTCAATATTTTTTTAATATTTTAAGTTAAATGAAAATTTAGGTTATTATTAATTTCAAAATCAAAAAGGGATTTTTTAATGAAAATATTTGTTAAACTACAATTGAAAAATTTTCTTTAAAAACTATTCAGGTAAAAATATTTTTTTCATTTCTTTAAAAGGGATATGGATTTTTTTTAAAAATATAATTTTTGAAAATCCTTATCAATGATATATATATATATATATATTATAAACAATTGAGGAAGGGGAACTACAAAGCTACAAAGAGACATGAAAACACACACATGTTGGAAGGATTCAATTCTGTTATGATCATCAGCTGAGAATGCATTCCCTATCTCCCCAGCCTTCCCATTACAAGAATCTACATTAGTAAGAATTCAATTTGGCTCTGAATCCATGCTATCTAAAAAGTGAATTAGAGATGGAAGAACCTATCTCCACTTCTTGTAAAGCAGTACCTTGAAATACTCTGACATTGTCTCCTTTGATGAAAGATATAGTATCATCACCCACCAATAGATTCATGCTAGAGTTCACTGGAACCCATTGTGGAGGATCTTTAGCCACTAGGATTCCTCTAGCTTGGATACTTGGGGAATATCCCTATTCATCAAACCCACAATGTTTACACTAGGGATCTACCTCCAAGTATTGTAATTGGAATTGGCTAACTCCAAAGATTTTGCAGAAGGACCCAAAGCCAACCTAGCTTCCACAGGCTTCCCAACTGTACCTCACAACCCAGTAGTATTTTTTCTTCATTATAGGATCTAATAATAAAACCTATCCACTTGATCCTACTATGAATCCATCATAGAGAAATAAGAATCCTCTTTTGAGTGATCTAACTCTGCATTTCTGATATAAACCAATCAAACATACCACTTTCCATGTGTGATGGGTGTAGCTTCTTCTTGAGACTAATAATTTTTTAACCATAAATAGCCACCTAAACACTTGGATCACCTTCCCGAATCTACAATAAGTGGATCCCATCCTTTTCTAAATTGTGATCAGATTGATCTCCCCATGCATGTTCTTGTGAAACCTCATGACCAGCACCTTCTGCATTGGAAGGATCTTAATTTGATTTACTTTTATAATTACCAATGGAATTACTTTGCATTCCACATTTCATACAATATAAACCTCTATGAAATTTTTTAAATTCATTCCCAATATAATAACACCCCTTACAAAAATGTGGGACTTTCCCATACGCTACTAGAAAATGGAATCTTTATTAAATCTCATTTAAAAAATGGCTTTATTAAAGGAATGCTAAGATAAATTTAAACAAGTTCCCTAGAAAAATTCCCTCACCTCACCCTTTATATTTCCTTATCCATTTTTATTGGAACTCCTAAAACATAATCTATTTCCCAAAAAATTTGAGGATTCTAGAAAAACTAACTCAGCCCCTTGATCCTAATCCAGACCTAAGTAACATAATTATTCACATTAAAGGGGTTAAAGAGTGGATTATAGTATTGAGTTCTAAGAATTTCAAGCTTATGGTTGAAAAATCCAAGACTCCATGCCCTGGATTTGAGGGTCATGGAAGGGAAGATGAAATAGAAGTATCCTTTCCCTAGTGATGTCAATAATCAGCCTTCAAATTCTCACCATTCTGATACTCTCTTCTGAAGATCACCAAAACTCAATATATTTTATTTATATTTCAAAGATAAATGAACAATTATATAGTGTTTTCACTCATTTATCCTATCATATATGATACACTTTCTATCTTCCATAAAGGTTATTTCCCCCTTCTTCAATATTATTCCACTCAGTGAATTCAGATCATGAAAATCTTGAAAATATATATTAAAAAACATAACCTTGTATCATGGGCCTCCAAATTCATTAAATTATATGGCAGGATAAGTTTATTTAAAAAGTTAAAATTAATTTTTTTTTTAAAATTTTTGACAGAAAATATATTTTTTTTAAAACAATTATTAAAAAATGTTATTTTAGTTTTTTTAATATAAATGTTTCTTCTTAATTACTAAATTTTAAAAAATAAATATAAATATTTTCATTATTATCTTATATGTTTAGAAGGAATATAGATTTATTTTATTTATAAATAATGTGGAATTAAAAGTAATAATGAAAAAATAATATGTTTTTTGGGAAAAATGATTTTTTTATTCTAATAAAATTGAAAGGGGGGTTTTAAAACTATATTTAGAAAAAAATTATTTTAAAAAAAATTAAAAGAAAATATTTTTTATTTATATTTTTTTATTTTAAAGGGAAAATACATAGGAATATTTCTTTTTAATGTTTTATATTTATCAATTTAGAATGATTTTTTTTTATTTTAATTATATATGAAAATAGGTTTTCTAGATTTAAAATAAAAAAATATTTTATTTATTTCTCTTTTCAACAAATAGTTTTTAAATTTCAAAGGAGGTATTTAATGGTTTATTAAAAATGAAATATGAAATATTTTACTAAATGATGATTATTTATTAATTTTTAGAATATAAATCCATTTCTTTAAAGAAGATTTAAACTTCATTGAAAATGTTTAAAATAAAAAATAATTTTTGTTTTCATGACCCAACCCAAGCCAGTGATCAAGCCGCAACCACCCCAAGCCCACCTCTATAAGCTAGGGTTGGCGACAAGCACCAAAAACATAATTAACTTGGGAGGCCTTTGCCTATGTACTTTGCTGTACACACACATCCAACTCAAAGAAAAAGTGCAGACATAAAGAATAAAAGATACAACACTACTATAAAATAAACCAATCATGCATAAACCTCTAAATAATATAAAAGTAAGGTAGAGTAAACTAAAAGTAAAGGAAGAAAATACACACCCAACTAGATCTTTGTCCCAACCTAAAAAATTGGAAAAGTAAATAGCATAAATAGATTCCATCTTTGGAATCCCAAGCTACGACTATCGTACACGGTCCAAGAACCTAGTATCTCTAAGCTCCTCTAATTTCACGGTCGACCTGTTTGTCATCTGCATAAGACATGACATGTTCGAGAAAATCCCATGTAGGGGTGAGTATATATATGCCCAGTAGGACACCCTAAAAGCTAAAGGGGGAGAAATAAGAGATATAAGAGGAAGGAAATATAATAGGTGCTAGTCACAGTCAAATAGTACAGTTGAACCCAACCAAGAGAGAAAGTAGGCTCGTACAAGCACAAAGGGATAAACATAATGAGTAGATGAACTATCCATCAAGTATTTTCTATCTATATCAGGAGAGTATTCCCATCCAACCATGATAATCTAAACACAGAAATCACATGTCATAACAAACATCTCTTCACCTCTCCTAGAATGAGAGTATCCAAATCCAAGGTGTGGTTTCAAAATAATCTGTATATATATGCTTAGTCAAATAATCCCAAACAAGAGAGTAAGGGGATCTCCATATCAGAGCTTAGTCTAAGAAGAAGAGTATCCAACAGTTCCAAAAGTCCATCAATGATGCCCAACATATCACACATCTGTCCAAAAGTAACCAAGTAGAGGACCCATGCCTCACCACTATGTCACAGAGTCAAGGGTGTACAATTTCCAATTATAGGACCCATGCCCTATACCAATAGTGGGATTCCACTCTATGTCTGTAAAATAAGCGTGGAGGACCCACACCCAGGTATGATAGGGGAGTCCCATCTCTATGGATAGAGGACATGCACCCTAGTGTGATAGGGGATATCTATGTCTATTTTCAGAATGAGTATAGAGGACCTGCACCCTGATGTGATGGGTGAGTATTGTCTCAATGGATAGTGGACTCACACCCATGTTCCAAAGGGGAGTACTATCTCTATCTACTCAAATCATGTCTAGGAATCGCACCATGCTTCCATAGGTAAGTATCATCTCTATCTAAATAATGAGTATGGAGGACCCACACCTTGATGCGATAGGGGAGTATCGTCTCCATGAATAGAGGACATGCATGCTGATACAATAGTGGAGTACCATATCTATCATAACTCACTGATGATTCTACCTAATCACTGTCATCATCAATAAATTCCAAAAGAAGTTTGGCACTAAGAACATCTCGCATCGTATCTCAAAATCCACTAAAAATTCCACCATTATGTTCTATATAGAAAAACACTCAGGATAGGATATTCGCGGACAAAATATGAGTTCAAAATAAGGAGAGAAAAAACCTCTAACTTTCCACAAAAGAGGTACACAACATGTCGGGGACCCACACAGTGTGTGGTCCCAATCCGTTTTCTAGCCATGTACTCGCTGGTACATGAGTTTTACATGATTTATAAAGGTACCACATGACATGTCTCAGGAAAAATTCTGACGAACAGATGAGGCTCATCATTGGTCTGAAGGGAAAAAAATAATTTCACAAGTACTCCTTTTCAAATGGACCCGGATGGATAAACGTATTACACTGTTTTGATCCTCATGAAAAAATTCTTGATATAGGCTATTCACTTGCCTCAATAGGACACCCAGTGAAAAATCTTCATTTCACCACATCACTCATGAATGGTGATTCATGGGCCTGAGCCACCAGTCCAAAATAAATACCTGATTTTTTTTTTGAAATATTCGGCTCAATTTTAGGTTCGTGGAGTCATAGACGATTCATCATGCTGACACTGTATGAGGGAGATTTTTCAGATACAATATTCCATAATAATAATAATTTTATTATTATTGGATATTTCCTTGACCCGAGCTACGAGTCTGAAAACAGTATCCAGCATCAGTATTAAAATGATTGTCTCAATTTTAGGGTCACACTACCATTGATGGTCATCAAGATGATGTCGTACGAGGATGTTATGTCTGATTAACCAAAATTAGAAATAATAATATTTCATATTTTTATTATTTTAAAACCTCAATTTAAATGAGGATAATTACAATTCAATATAGTTACATGCCCCGAGCACTTTTCCATAGTAATTATCATTTTAATAAAAAACAATAATAATAATAATAATAATAATATTATTATTATTATAACCATTATAATATATAAGAGATGAGGGGGGAATACCTGGCCCTCCTCCCCCCCATTTCATGTCAAAGGTGACTTATTATTATTAATTTGTTTCTAGAATATATTTAAAATATGGAAAAACGGTGATCCTCCCCCTTTTTAGGTGTGCAGTGATATCCCCCACCTATTTCCCTTTTTATTTCATCTTATCTCTTGTATCTCTCTTATCAACTCTCCTCTCCCATGATTCTCACGCTGCAAACCCTAACTTCCATGATTTTCATGATGCAAAACCAAAGAACATGAATCCTAGATCGCACCTCCCTGAAACCTCTCTACTGATCCGCCATGCCTCCACCTTGTCTAAATGAGCTGGACAAGCCGACCATCCATCATACTTCTCACACCTTTGACTCGCACATCCACCATTTATTGCATCACACTGTTTCTTTCTTGAGTATTTATTTTACATCATTGACATCAACTTTGGGTTATGTTTCTCGAACTGATCCATACTCGATCAAATCCCTGGCTAAATCGAAGGCCTTTAGTGGTAACGTGATGAATGACGAAGAAAATGATAAATGACAAGTTATAAAAAATGGGCTTGTTGAACATAGATTGATGGATGTTTTTTATTTGTCCATCATTGATAGAATTCAATAAGAAGATGATTTATCAATTAAATAAATTTAATATTTAATAACTCTAATTCCAAGAAAAAACATGTTGGATAAACTAATTGAAGACCGATATGTGAATTAATTTTGGAAATGATTAATTCACATTCATCTCAAATTTTGAATGGGGATAAAACCATGAAGAAAAGTCCTACTTTAGGATTGGATTTACTTCTGATGAAGAATACTCTCTCCAATTAAAGAGGAAGGTTAGTTATATTCCCCACATCCTGGTCTTCTCTGATCTAGAGTTTCGTCATCGTCCGAGGTGATTCTCCAATGAAGGAAAAATATATCTCTAGAATTCTACTAGGGATTGTGTGACTAACCATGAATAATTTAGCGTAGAGATACTCTTATAGATTTTATCCATTGCATCAAAAATGAAATAATTCATTCATTCATTCATTTATTAATTCATTGAATGTACCGCCAACAAGCGAGGAGTCTACACTTCTCGTGCCGACCCATTTTAGGTCTCACCTAGAGTAAACAATGCATTCGTAACTCAATGGTGGTCTCATATTTTCGATTAAATCCTCTTTTTATGAGTTATCTAGGTTAGGGTTATTAAATAATTTAATTTAATTAATTTAATTTAATTAATTTAATTTAATTAATTTAATTTATCCAATTCACCCACCAATGAATGCCCCATCTGGACATCCTATGCCGACCAACTTTAGGTTGCACCTAGGGTAAACTCTAAATTCCAGATTTAATCATGGTCTCAGATTTTAGATCCGAGACTCTGTTTATGAGTTATTCTACTTTCTCAGAAAACCTGCATAGTCAAATAAGAAATATATTTAATATTTTTATGAAATTAATTCTGGTATCGCTGGGCCTTTGAATCATGTTCCGTCTTAGCGCTTGAATCTGAAAATATTACTTGCAATATTCCAAAGTCTTACATGGAAAAACCAAAGTCTCTACATTATTTTCTTCTTCAATGATTTTCATCCGTGAAAAAAAACAATGAAAATGGTGGGGATAGTGAGCTATAATCTGGCTCTTCCATACATCTTACCTATACTAGGATGTACAACCAAATGAGAAGTGTGAAACTCCCTCACCACCTCCTCTCATAACGTGACCAGAATCATTGTTCATCCCTGAAAAAGGATTATGTGATTCCCTTCTTTATAGAATTCATCAGGTGAAGCTATTAAGTATATCTAGTCACACAAGATCTCACAGTCAGTGTCCCCTAGAAAGTAGTGCCTCCACATCCTCATGGTGATGACTACCACTTCTAACTATATGTAGTGATTCATAAGTTTTGTTCATGAGAACTCAACTTCCTCGACCCATGTGTGATAACTACCTGTTGCTGTATCAAGGTTTATGCTAAGCACGCAAGGGTACCAACGAACAAGAAATGTGGGTAGACTCATCCAACCATGAGAATATAGACACAGAAATAATATGGCATACCTAATGCATCTTCAACTCTCTTGGAAGGAGAGTAACCTCAAACCAGAAACATCTCCACACCCACTGGTGGCATCCCAAGAAAAAAGGGTCAAGAAAAAAAAACTCCACTGGTAATTCCAGGACCTACTCTGACACTTAATCACACAACCTCTCCCAAAACGCACAAGTATAAGGAACTTGTTCACCAAACCTCGATACTATCTACTTTGGGAAGCACTGACTCACCCTAATGTTTTTGGTCACGTCACAAATACACGTCTTGGTGGGGAAAGCATAACTTTTCTTCATGAGTCCAAAGCTAGGTCAAACAGTGTCACTTCCCCCTCTAGCATCTTGCATAAAAACTGATTCCAATTGCATGAGGGTACTAACAATTAAAAAAGGGCTGCCTAAATTCTTAATTGGGTCTTACCGGTCCCTTTGTTTGCAAACAACAACACATCACCCGACCCCGAACACACAAGTCATAGGGACTCATCTTCCACACATTGATAATATCACTTTATCTAGCACTGACTCACTCTCATGGTTGTTCTCACATCTCAAAAATGAGTCTCATTGGGGGAAGGACCCCTATTCCTCATGTATTTGATGCTTTGGCGAACAACACTGATACAAGGTTACACTGACACCCCATGTCAACCAGAAGAAGTCTCACCATGAGGACCACAACCAAAAGGGGTCCCATCTGAGTGGGATGTCCAAACCATAGGATCAAGTCAGACCTCAAACACAAGAAAAGGGAGTTTGGATAAACATTATACCTAGTAAATCTCTATTTCTGGAACCTACAGTGTGCACTTAAAATAAGTGCATCATCTGTTGATACCACCAGAACCAGATGCTTCTCTACGAAGATAATTGGTTAAGAGTGAAACCATTTGATCTATCTGGATCTGCACAAATTTGAAAACTTGAATCATAGACTCAAGACAAACCTACACTGCTTGGGAAACTAGCTCATCATAGAACCTCAGTTGCCTCTAATACTGGAACTCGTGGAGTGTGTTAATCCTACATGTATTCTCAGCCTAATCTTCTTGTACTAACTATTACTCAATATGAGGGGGTGAGACTACCTTCCCACCTAGAGGAAAATATCTCACATGGATGACCCTAAACTATGTCCTCATCACTCATCGTATCTTCATCATCATCTAAAATTTGATAACATGGATGACTGTCTTCGTGGAGGCATTTACAAAGTGATCAAGAGGTTACATGGTCAAATGATCACACACACACACACACACACACATATATATATATATATAATGGAGAGGCTAATCAAAAAAGAAAATAAAAGACTCAATCCTATATAAGTCATGTACTATTGATCCCTCCAACAAATGTCTCGGTATGCCGAGTCGACAATCAGGTGGTCAAGGTCCTGGTGAATGGATATTTCAGTCATTGCACCATAATCAGACACCCTAGCTTGAGATGAACACTCGAGATAATTTGACATTATTTCCCTAAACCTAACCAATCCTATTAAGGGGATATGTCTAAACAATATCCCAATGAACAGACTTGATCTGATACCAATCTATCAAGACCCGACCCAAGCTGGGGCTCGAGCTGTAACTACCCCAAGCCCACATCCATTGTACAGGGGATGGAAACAAGCGTCGAAGGCATAACTAAATCAGGTAGGACATTACCTAATTACATGTACATGAATGAACACCCAACTCAATGAAAAAGTGAAGGGATAAATAGTAAAAGAGGAAACACTGATATAAAATAAACCAAGCATGAATGAACATCTAGACATTACAAAATTAGTATAGTGTAAACTGAATGTAAAGGGGGAAAATACATGCCTAACCAGATATGTGTACCAACCCAACAAAACTAGAAAAGTAAACATTTGAAAGAGATCCCGTCTACAAAATCCCAAGCTATGACTATCATACGTTGTCTAAACACCAAGTACCCCTAAGATTTTATGAAGTCACAATCGACCTATACATTGTTTTCATAAGATGCGACCCGTACGGGAAAATCCCATGCATTGGTGAGTATATATATACCCAATTGGACACCTTGAAAGCTAAGAGTGAGAAATAACAGATACAAGAGGAAGTAAAGACAGTAGGTGCAAGATGCACTCAAAGAGTGCAACTCAACATAACCAATAGAGAAATTAAGATCATCTAATCAGAAGGGGATAAACATGGTGAGTAGATGAACTACCCTTTGATCCTTCACTACCTATACTAGGAGAGTAGACTCATCTAACCATGAGAATCTAAACACGAAAATCATGTGGTATACCGCACATGTCTTCTTCTTTGCTATAAGGAGAGTATCCAAATCCAAGGTGTAGATACAAAATAAAGTATATATATATATACCCAGTCAAAGAAAGTCAAACAAGAGAGTAATGGGATCTCCATCTCACATCTCAGTCCAAGAAGAAGACTAACCAATAGTTCCAAAATTCTATCAACGATGCTCAACATCTCATGTGTCTGCCCAAGAGTAACTGAGTAGAGGACCCATGCCTCTCCATTGTGTCACACAGTCGAGGGGGTACAATTCCTAAGTAGATAACCCACACCCTATACTGATAGGGGGATTCCACTCTGATTCTGTACAACAAGTATGGAGGACCCACACCCTAGTATGATAGGGGTGTACCATCTCCATAGATATAGGACCCACACCCTGATGTGAGAGGGGAGTACCGTATCTATTTGTAGAATGTGTATGGAGGACCCACGCCCTGATGTAACAGGGGAGTACCATCTCCATGGATAGAGGACATGTTCCCTGGTTTCATAGGGGAGTATAATCTCTATTTATACAATGAGTATAGAGTACCTGAACCCTAATGTGATAGGGGAGTACCATATCCATGGATAGAGGACTCGCGTCCTGGTGCCACAGGGGAGTACGGTACCTATCTGCACAATGAGTATAGAGGAATCGAACCCTGATGCGACATGGGAGTATATTCTCCATGGATAGGGGACCTGCACCCTGATACAACAATGGAGTACCATCTCTATTAGAACTCGCTGATTATTTTACCTGATAACAATCATTTTCAAGCACTGCCTAAGGAAGCGTCATGATTGTAACATCTCGTATCGTATCTCAAAATCCACTAAAAAGGTCATCATCATGTTCTATGTAGATAAACACTCAAAATAGGCTACTTGTTGACAAAATTTGAGTTCAAAATAAGAACATACGAAACCTCAAATTTTCCATATAAGAGGTAAATGGTATGTCGGGGACCCCCATGGCATGTGGTCCCACTCTACTGTCTGGTTTTTCCCTCACTAGTGTACGACTTGATGGTAATGTAGTATTACATGATATATAAGGTTACTACATGGTATGTCTTGACCAAAAGTCTGACGAATAGAGGACAATCGTATTAGGTCTGAAGGGAAAAGCCTAATTTCACTAATATACCTATTCAAACAGCCCCAAATGGCTAAATGAATCACAGTATTATGATCCTCATAGAAATATTCCTGAGATAGGATATTCACTTGCCTCAATCGGACACCCGGTCAAAAAGTCTCATTTCACCGTATTTCGCACAAACGGTGCTTCATGGGCCCAATCCACAAGTCCAAATTAAATATTCGAAATTGGTATTGAAATGTCTACCTCAATTTTAGGGTGGCGGCATCATAGACAGTTCTTTATTCCGACATTGTATGAGGGAGATATGTCATGTACAAGATTATGAAATAATAATAATTTTATTATTATTGGGTATTTCGTTGACCCGAGGCACGAGTCTGAAAAGGGTATCTAATATTAATCTTAAAATGACCATCTCAATTTTAGGGTTATGCACAGTTCACCAATCTGACGTCATACAGGGAGGTTATGTCTAATTTAAGATTTAACAATAAAAAGTAAAAAAAAATATATTTTATATTATTGTTATCTTAAAACCTCAATTTAAATGAGGAGACTTACCCTCTAAATTGGATTCATGCCTCCATCACCTCTCCAAGGTAATTTTCATTTTATTAAAAAAAATTATTATTATTATTATTATTATTATTATTATTATTGTTAATATTATAACCATTATAATATATAAGAGACAACGGGGGGGACTAACATCGTCTCTAGTTAGAGGGGTTTATAGGAAAATCCAATACACTTAATATGCTAACGCATGTTAAAAAAAATGAAAACAGTTAGATTGTAAAATTTAAAAAAACGGGTTGTCAAACTTTTTACAAAAAATCCATTTTACCCTATGCTTTTATTACTTCCATACAACTATAATACATCATAAAAAAATAAACCATGAAACAAACATATCAAAAATGTATCAAAAAACATATCAAATAATAAAAATGCTGAATAATAAAGTGCTATTTAAAATGATATAAAAATGCTATAAATTATAAAAAAATAATAACATATAAAAACCGTATATAAAATATTGATATAAAAAAACATAAAAACATTATAAAAAACATAAACATATCAAAAACACAATTTAGATATAAACACGTTGATATAAATTACTAATTAAAACATATCAATTTTTTAAAAAATAATATCATTGAAAAATAAAATTTCCAATAAATTACTATTTTTTATAACATATTAATTTTTTATTTCCTAAAAAATGATGTAAAAAACTATTAATCTTTATAAGTTTAAAAAATATTTTTTATGAAATAAATTAAAAATATGTACTTAAAAAAATATAACAAAGCATTATTATATTAAAAAGTTTTATAATAAAATAGTTTGGAAATAATAAAATTTTCTCAAATAAAGTGAAACTCATTATTTTATAAATGTATAAACATTTTTATGCTGTAAATTTTTAATGGCATAAAAATAATATATTTTATAATGTAACTAAAAATAAAAAAATACTAATTTGAAAAAAATCACCTTTTTATTTAAATGAGAAAATGTCAATAAATAATAACCATTATAAACAAAACAAATAAAAAATAAAAGGATAAATTTTAAATTAAATTTTAATAAATGTATTTATATTAAATAAAATTATATATAATATCTATTACATTTTTTACATAACTTTTATAAAAAAGTACCATTTAACAATATATATAATACATGAATAAAAATGTTGATAAAAAGTATATATTTTGGAAAATTCATAATAAATGCACTTATAAGTTATATTACAAATATATATATTTACAAAATCTGTATAAATAACAATTATAAATCCATTAAGAGTTCTAGTGTAAGTTTCATTGGATGTTCCAATGGAAGTTTCAATAAAAGCTGCACAATACAACAAAGTTTATATTTATAAAACTATAAAATATATTAATAAAAATTAAATTTTTAATAAATATATTTATATTAAATTAAATTTTATAAAATATATATGAAATTTTTTACATATATTTTTTTAAAATAATATAATTTAAAATTTACAAATATAAGTAATACATAAATAAAAAAGTAAATAAAATGTATATATTTAGGCAAATTCATAATAAATTCATTTATAAGTTATATTCAATATATTTTTAAAAATATTTGTAAATAACAATTATAATTCCATTAAGAGTTTCACTGGAATTTCCAGTTGATGTTTTAGTGGAAGTTATACAATACAACAAAAGTATATATTTATAAAAATACAAAATATATTAATAAAAAATAAATTGTAATAAATATATTTATATTAAATTCAATTATATAAAATATGTATTTCATTTTTAAAATAAATTTTATAAAAATAATTTAATTTACCATTTAAAAATGTATATAATACGTGAATAAAAATGTAAAAAAATGTATATATTTAGAAAAATTTATAATAAATGCACTTATAAGATATATTAAAGATATATTTTTTATTTAATATATATAAATAACAATCATAAATCCATTAAGAGTTTTAATGGAAGTTCCAGTGAAAGTTCTACAGGAAGTTCCTCTGAAATTTCTAGTATAATTTCTAATTAAAGTTCCAACGGATGTTCAACAATACAGGAAAAAGTATATATTTATAAAACTATAGAATATATTAATAAAAATTAAATTTTATTAAATATATTTATATTAAATTCAATTATATAAAATACGTATTGTATTTTTTACAAAAATTTCATACAAAAAATATAATTTACCATTTAAAAATGTATATAATGCATGAATAAAAATGTAAAAATATGTATACGTTTAGAAAAAATTATAATAAATGCACATAGAAGATATATTAAATATTTTTTTTACAAAATCTAAATAAATAAAAATCATAAATCCATTAAGAGTTCAAGTGGAAGTTCTAGTGGAAGTTTTAATGGAACATCATATTGAAGTTTCAATGAATGTTCCACAATACAAAAAAAGTATATATTTATAAAACTATATAATATATTAATAAAATTAAATATTAATAAATATATTTATATTAAATACAATTATATACAATATGTATTACATTATTTACATAAATTTTATTAAGACAATATAATTTACCATTTAAAAATGTATAAAATCCATGAATAAAAAAGAAAAAAAAATGTATATATTTAGGAAAACTTATTATTAATGCACTTAAAAGATATATTAAATAGATTCTTTATAAAAAATTAAAATAACATTTATAAATCTATTAAGAATTTGACTGGAAGTTATAGTGGAAGTTTCAGTGGAATTTCCAATTGAAGTTCCAATGGATAATCCACAATACAATAGAAGTATATATTTATAAAACTATATAATTTATAAATAAAAATTAAATTTTAAAAAATATATTTATATTAAATGAAATTATATAAAATATTTATTAAATTTTTTATATAAATTTAATAAAAAATATATAATTTACCATTTTAAAAAATATATAATACATGAATAAAAATGTAAATAAAATGAATATATTAAGGAAAATTTATAATAAATGCACTTAGAAGATATATTAAATATATTTTTTAAAAAATGTGTATAAATAATAATTATAAATCCATTAAGAGTTCAATTGTAAGTTCCAATAGAACTTCCATGATAAATTTCAATACATTTTCCATTAGAAATTATAGTGAAACTCAAATTAAAAATTCTAGTGAAACTTCCTCTCGAACATTCTAGTGTGAACTAGAAACTTACACTGATCTTCAATGAAAACTTTCACTAAAACAATCAAGCAGGTAACTCAAATAAAAATTATTCATAAAAAATTTAACCATTCTATTAGAAACTCTTTAGTGATGTTTTTTAATAAAATTTATCATTGCAAATTTTTAATGTAATTTTCATTTAAGTTATTCCCTAAAAATTAATAGAGTAATATTGCAGAAGTCTACTAGAATTTTATCCTAAAAATTTTTAGTTAAAATTTTCTATGAATTTTTATTACTTAAAATACTGTTTTTAACCTTTCATAGAAACAAGAATCTTTTAATAATTTTATAAAAGCTGTATTTATTATGATGAATAATAAAATTATAAATTTTAAAAGAAATTTTTAACAAGTTTTAAATAAAAAAAATATTTTATGTTTACAAAAAAATATATTCAATATCTATTTATAAAACATTTCTTTTTATACTTATGAATAAATAATATTCTTTTAAGATGATTAGTAAAATTTTAATAATTTAATTTGGATAAAAAAATTTATTATACGTTTAAAAAAATTTGCATGTCTTTAAAAATATTAAAGAGAATTTATTAAATTTAGTCATATAATTAAGAAAACTATTTTTTAAAAGATAAATTATTTGGTATTTTTTAAATGAAATAAACCCTTTTTTACATAATTATTTCATTTCATTTAAAATAATAATTTTATTTACAATATAATAAACTCAATATTATTTTATGCATTAAAAACTGTATGAATTTAAAGATATCAAAGAAAATTTATTAATTTTCTCCTAAATGATTAAAAAATCTATTTTAATCAGATATTTATTTTTAATTATTTTTAAAAGATGTAACAAAATTTTTTTAAACAAACTAAAATATCTTTCAATTACAAATATAATTGGGTTTAAAATAAAATTAACTCATTAATATTTAATATGTTTTAAAAAAAGTTACACACTTAAAAATATTAACAAAAAAATATTCATTTTACTCAAATAGTAAAAAAATTGAAAACACATATTATTTGGTCCTTTTCTAGAAAATTGTAATATTTTTAATATAAGACAAAATAACTTCATTAAAAAATATATTTGTTTTTAAAACATATCACAAGTTTTATTATTTGTTTAATATATAATATAATATTATAAATTAGAGATTATAGACTTCATTGATTGGAGAGAGGTAGAATCTTTCACAGTGTGTTTTTATGCATGGCTAATATACCCCTCACTTCATTCGTTATCTAATTTCAATGAATGAAAAAAAATGTCAACACCCTGGATGGTGACGGGATGATCTGCTATTTCAGGGAATTGGAGACGATAAAATATGAGGGTCGTGGTAGACCACCTCCCCCATTTCATGCTAAAGGTGACTTATTATTATTAATATGTTTCTTTAATGTATTAAAAGTGTGGAAAAAGGATGTCCATCCCCCTTTTTAGGCATTCAATGAGTTCCCCCACCTAATTACAATTTTATTTTATCTTACCTCTTGTATCACTCCTATCTACTTCTCCTCTCCCACGATTCTCACGCTAAAAACCCTAACTTCTATAATTTTCATGATAAAACAACGGAGGAAATGGATCCCAGATCACGCCGCCCTACAACCTCCTTAATGAGCCACCACACATCTACCTTGACTGAATAATCTCGATGAGCCGGCCATCTGTTGGACTTCTCACACCTTTGACCCGCACTACCATCTCGATCGCATCACTCCATTTCTTTCTTGAATATTTATACTTAATAATTAAGATAAAATAAGGGTTAAATTTATAGAAATGATCCATACTCAGTTGAATTCCCAGCCAAATCAAAGGTTACTGGTGGTAACATGATGAACGACTGATAAAATGATAAATAAAATGTTACAAAAAAACAGGTGGGTTGGACATCGATCGATGACTATTTTCATTTGTCCATCTTTGATGGACTTCAATAATGTGATTAGTTGTCAATTAAATAAATTAAATATTTAATATCTCCAATTACAAGAAAAAACACATTTGATGAACCAACGAAAGACTGATCCATGAATTAATTTTGAAAAGCATTAATTCATAATCGTCTCAAATTCTGAACGGGGATAAAACCATGAAGAAAAGTCATACTTCATGATTGGATCAATCTATGATTAATAACGCACTCACCAATGAAGGAGGAAGGTCAGTTTCATTCGTTGCATCCCACTCTGCTCTAATTCGTAGTTTCATCATCATCCAAGGGGATTCATAAAAAAATGATGAAGGTAGAGCTCTGAAATTCTCCCAGGGTTTGTGTGACTAACCTTGTATAATTAAGACTATAGATATTCTTATAGATTTTATCTGTTGCATCAAAAAATAAACAATTAATTAATTAATTCACTAAACATACAACCAGTGAGTGAGGAGTCTGCATGTCCCACACCAACCCATTTTAGGTCATACAGAGGATAAACACTGCATTCCAAACTCAACGGTAGTCTTTAATTTTCCATTCGAGTCTCCATATGTGAGTTTTCTAGGTTAGGGTTATTAAATAAATCAATTTAATTAATTTAATTTATCCAATGTTCCAACCAATAGGTGCCTCATCCGAATTTCTTGTGCTGACTAACTTTAGGTTGTGCCTTCCGATCTGAGACTCTATTTATAAGATATACCACTTTTTCAAGAAATTTGTGGGCGTAATTAAAAAAATATGTAATATTTTCATAAAATTAATTTTGGGCTCACTAGGCCCTATAATCACACATTGTTTTAGCTTTTAGCTCCAAAAATATTTCTAGGAATATTCCAAAAACTAACACAGAAAAACTAGAGTCTACATTTGTAATTTTTTTATTAACGATAGAAGGGATATTTTGTTTGAAATTTTTGAATGAAAAAAATTAAAAAAAAAATTATCTGATTTCATTAAAATAAGTTAATTTATATCATTATTTTTATAAAAAATGTGAAATCATTTTTATTATCTAATAAGAATGATTATATTTCTTTTCTTTATTCTTTTAGAAAAATGAGTATATTGATTTTTCATTGAAATTTTATGCATCTGATTTTTTTATTTCTATAAAATTAAAAGTATTATTTAATTTATATTAATGAATAAATTTTATTTAATTAAATAATTACAATAAAAAATAATTTATTTTTTAAAATTTAAAAAGGGTATTATTTTTCCAAAAAATTGTAAAAAAGTTTAAATTTAAAATTTCATAATGATAAAGTAATGTTTTTATTTTGCAATGATAACTGTTACATATATTTTTAATTTTAGGTTTTTTCACCATCAGATATGTGAATCAATCAATATCCGTATGAAATTATCCTGGAGGGACTCATTAATTTTTTTTAACTATTTATTCAAAGGATCCCAGCCTCATCCAGTTAGCAAAAAGTGACCCATATAATCCTAATTAATTTCTTCACATGCATAGACCCAATCTAAAAATAATTTCTAATTAAATATTTAATCATCATTACCAGATTAAATGGATTTTTATAAACCATAAATAGATTGGAGATAATTACATAATTCACCCAAAAAATTATTCCAACCACCGAAAGGGACATACCCTCCTAGGTTGAGAGCAGTTGATTAACGATGATGATAATCTTAGAGAAATAGAAAGATTTTTTCTTCCTCAAAAATCATAGTCACCCCAAAATAGGTAAATATCCTTCTTTAATGCCTAAAAAATTTCTCATCTAGTTCTCCCTAAAAGAGACAAAAACTCTTTCCGAAAAAAATATAAGATTTCGGCCATCTTGTATGCACAGACCCAAAATTGTCCAAGATATATTTTTGAAACATTCAATATTTTTTGGGTTTATGAATCCTTCGTAAAGTTTTTAGATTAATTTTACCTGAAGTATAAACTCTAGTGGACCTTTTGATACACTAATAGAAATATAGCCATTTACACCTGCTGAAATGGATGACCACCTATAAAAGTCACTATTGGGGACCATCAGCAGCTACCTTTGGTAGTTGTTGAACCAAAAAACCTAATCTATCCTCCCCACCCTCACTACCCCCATCCTCTCCCTTGCCCTCACCCCACCCCTTGTTGGATCCTCCACCGCCTATCTGCGCATCCTCTCCCTTACCCTCATCGCACCCCCTACCGTAGTCACTGCTGCCACCACTAGGTTTCATCATCACATCATGATCTCGATCACTATTTCCACCCTATATCCATCCAATGTCCCCCCTCTCATCGCCATCCCCTTAGGGTGAGGTTATCCCAACCATGTCCACATATACACACCCAATCTCTCACATAGTTTCTAGATTCATCGCTTTATAAGAGATAAACCTGAATTTTGATATCTAAATCATGTGATTCTTGATTCATAAGAAACACCCTCTATTTTTGGATTAATTTTTTAATGTTCCATATTTTAAATTCCATAATTTTTTTACAAAAATTTTGATTGATTTAGTTGAATTTGAACTAAAATTTTATTTTGAACTTGTTTCAAATTGTTGTGGTTTTTAAATTTATATTTTTAGTGTTCCATGTTTTTATTTTAGATATAATTTGTTGAAAAATATTCTAATTTTGATTGTTTATTTTTGATAACTCATGTGTGATTTGATTAGGTTTTGATAATTTTATGCACACTACTAGAAAAACAGGTTTTAGCGACGGGCTATTTGTGACGGGATCCCGTCGCAACTGGCTTTTTGCGACGGGGGCCCGTCGCAAATAGCCCGTTGCTGAAAACGCCGTCGCAACTACACTTATTTGCGACGGGCCCGTCGCTAAAGCCATTTTTTGAGACGGTCATTCTTCCCATCGCAAATAGTATTCCGTATTTTTGTAAAAAACTTTTAAAATAGTGTTTTCAACGGGACCCGTCGCAAATACCTTTTGCGACGGTACCGTCGCAAAAATGATTTTTAAAAAAAATAAAAAACTATTAATAATACTAGTATTTGCGACGGGCATCGTATCCCGTCGCAAATACTGTTGATACTATTTGCGACGGGACCCGTCGCAAATAATATTTTTTAAAAAAAATAAAAAACTATTAATAATACAAGCATTTGCGACGGGAATAGTATCCCGTCGCAAATACTATAAAAAAAATAAAAAAAATAAATTACTAATAAATTATTTTAATTAATATAATAATAGAATTATAATTTACAAATGAAAATAATAAATTATTTTAATTACTATAATAAACGTAGAATTATAATTCAAAAATAAAAAATAATAGAATATTAATAAATGATTTAATTAATATAATAATATTACAATTATAATTCATAAATAAAAAAAATATTAAGAAGTTATTTTAATTAATATAAAAATAATAGAATTATTTTACATTCAAATATTAAAATAATTCAAGTATTACAAAAAATATAATTAAATTATAATATTATAAAATTTTAATATATATATATAATTTAATATTATAAAATATAAATAATATTATTATTCATATTAATATTGTTTTTTAAAAATATAATATTATTAATATTTTATAATGAGACAGAAACTACGAATAGAAAAAAAAAATATTTTGATTTCACAAATTTTATAACAGAAATACAAAACTCTAATCTGAAGGAGGGGGGTGGGGGATCTGCAGATGGTGGTTGAGGAAACTTCATCCCTAAAGCATGAGTGAGTCGGCGCATGTACTCCATCTGCTCCTGATGCTGCTGCTGCCACCGACTCGTCTGCTCCTCGTACAGCTGCTGCTGGCGTCGACGCTCCTCCTCATGCTGCTGACGCATATGCTCCTGCTCCTGTCAGAGACTCTCTATCTGTGCAGTCTGAGATCGCAACTGATCCTCATACTGTGTAGAAGAAGATGCACGAGCTCCTCTTGAGCTGGACGCCGACATCGCAGCACTGCCATAATAATCTCCGGGATTCAGTCGAGAGCCGATACCAACTACCCGGCCCTTCTCGAAGGCATACTGGGTGGCCTGCATCCATGCCGCCTCATCAAACTGACGGGCAGTGGTCTGATCTGATGACTCAGCCTGACTCTCAGGCCGGGCCTGTGACGCTGCGGCCTCATATGACTCCTATAGTTGCAATTTAAAATTAAAATTGTTAATATATTATATGCAGTTAATTTTTAAACTTGAAAACAAATAATACTGACCACGATGTGATGCTGACGATCACCTCTGAGCTCCCCAGTAGCAGGATCACTGTACATCCTCCGATATACGTCGTACTCTGTAATATCGGGGTGCTCGACAGCCTATAAGAATAAAAAATAAACTGTTAATATTTATAGTTATATAAAATATTTATAAATAATGTACGTACCAGATGCTGTCTATGAGTACTGAAAGAACGACTCCCAGCTCGATGAGTCACCTCCTGTCTCCCCCGATTCTGCCTCCCCACCGATGATCTCCTCTGAAAGGCACCACTCAACCAGTGCGCACATAATCCATCCCATACATGGGATGAAATGTACTCTGGTCGGTGTGCTCTACATGACTCCTCAAAATCTGACACTCCTGCTTTCTTCATCGCAGCTTTTTTTAAATTGTGCAAAAACTGACGAAGGCGATCACGCATGGCCACCTCCCATGCCTCGTGGATGGCGTCACGCATGGTATCCTCGATCGGATACCATAAACCCTACAAATAAATCAAAATATCAAGTTAGAAATGAAATAATTTTCAAAATAAAAATTATTTATTTACGTACGTACCAACCAATGGCCGAACATGGCCTGCTGCACATCAATGGGAATCTGCTCCCATGTGGTCCACGACTGAGAGAAATAGTTGCGCAAAATAGCGCTGCCCTGTCCGACTGCTATATGCGGAAAACTGAAAAAAATAATAAACATTTATTATGTGAATAGATTAATGAAATCTTAGTCAAATCCATAGGTTATCACACAGGTTATCACACCTCCGGGTGCGCGGATCAAACCCAAGACGTGGACGTCGCTCGGGGACGGGGTCAGGAATCATCAATCGTGCAAGACCGCGCCCCCTCCGCGTACTCCCTGGAGCGCCTGCAGGCTGAGGGTCATCTGCCAGCAACTCATCCGCATCGAAAGGCAGGTCAGCCTCCGCCAACTCACGAAATGTGGCCTCGTCCATCTGAAACAGAAAATGTTAATGTTAGCAAATAATTGATAATTACTATTATATATACATATATACATATTATGATCGTATATAAATACCATGGAATTCTATAAGTGTTCATCTTCATCATCATCTTCATATATGTCAATGTCATCTTCATATTCCTCCTCAACATCATCGATATCCATTCGAGTTGCAGTTGCTTCATCTCTTACCATTTCAAATTCATGTGTGACATCATTAACATCATCGTCATCACCGACTCTTAAATGTGGGGTGTCGTCATCGATACTCATGTCTCTTTGTAAAAAAGATTGATTTTGAGTACTCTCTTGAAAAACTTCAATTCTTTGCACATCAGTGAAAGCACATTCACTTTGACTAAACTAATTGTCTCGAATTTTGATTTTTATTACACTCCACCAATCAGTCAAGTCTCTTGATGTTGCAAAGTACTTTGCATAATAAACTTGATATGCCTGTTGAGCCAATAAGAATGGTTCATTTACTGCGAGAACACTTTTACATTTAATATCGATGATTCCATGAGTCGGATGAACACGCACGCCTCTCTCTGTATCCAACCACCGACATTTGAACATGGTTATGTAATGTTGTCCAAGATAACAAAGTTCAATGATTTCATCAAGTATGCCATAAAAGTCAACTTCATTTTCTCGATGATGAGATCCTCTCAAGCTAACTCCACTGTTCATTGTTTTTTTCGATTCCCCATATGCATGTGTGTGGAATCGAAATCCATTCACCACATATGCATTATAAGTTTTAACTAGTTTGGAAGGTGGGTTACTCAATACACACAGCCGTTTGTCAATTTTATCAGCATGTCGAGACACCTGAAAATTTGTGAAATAATTATCAATATAGTAAACTATACATTGAATGAGTTGCTAAAAGATAAAGAATTTATGTTACCAGTTTTTGAAACCACTGAGAGAAATTTTTCAGTCGACGTTCTTCGAGAGCAGCTGCTGTAATTTGTGGAATTTGTTTCTTGATATGATTATCATACAACCTATAAAAACCAAAGTTATTTATTGTAACATAAATGATAGAATAAGTGATATAAACACTTACAGTACAACTGATGTCATCTCTTCACAGTTGAGCAGAACATACGTATGAGCTCTATGATGTTCATCATCTGAAAGCCAGCGTTCAGAAACTCCACCAAAACCAAGCTCTGACTGGTTGAAAAAAGATAATTGATTGTCGATTTCATCAATATTCCTCTCATTCCGTCCCATTCGGTTGTGTTTTGAAGGATACTCAGATTCAAAATAATGGGAGCAGAAAAAAGATATTTCCTCTTGCAAATAAGCTTCTGCAATAGATCCTTCAACAGATGCTTTGTTGCGTACTTTTCTTTTCAATTTTTGCATGCATCTTTCAAATGGGTACATCCATCGAAACTGTACCGGACCTCCACATTTGGCTTCATATGGCAAATGTAACATCAAATGTTCCATTGAGTCGAAGAAAGAAGGCGGAAATATTTTTTCCAGTTTACATATAATTACAACAACATCTTTTTCAAGTTTTCCTAGAGCATCATATTCTGTCGTAGCCGCACAAATTTCCCGAAAAAAATGAGACATGTCTGTTATAGAATCCCAAATCACAGAATTCAACAGACCTCTTAATCCAATGGGTAGAAGTCTCTCCATTATAACATGAGAATCATGACTTTTTAATCCAGTAATATGACCATTCTTTACACATCTACCCAAATTGGAAGCACAGCCATCTGGAAGTCTCAAATCTGCAATCCACTGACAAAATAATAAACGGTTTTCTTTAGACAGTGTATAAGCTGCTTTTGGTTTCAGTAACCTTTCTGTTCTGACATTCTCAAAGAGTTCCAATTCTGGACGCCTGCAAATTTGGGCAAGATCTAAACGTGCATTTACATTGCCTTTGCTCTTTCCTGGCGTATCCAAAACTGTATGAAAGAAATTATCAAAACAGTTCTTCTCAATATGCATGACATCTAACATGTGTCGGACCAACAAATCAGACCAATATGGCAAATCCCAAAATATGCTACGTTTAATCCAATTGTGTTCTTTCCCAAAACCAGAAATTTTCTGTTGGTTTATTGTGGGACCAAAAGTGATGGGAGGTAATGAAAATACAACCGATTTTAACTCCGAACCTGATAGCATTTTTGGAGGTCCATCCCTTTCAGCTGTTCCTTTTCTGAAATGAGATCTGTTTCTGCGAAAAGGATGATCAGCTGGAAGAAATCTGCGATGACAGTCAAAATAACAAGGTTTCTTTCCATGAATGATCATAAATTCTTTGTTCTCTCCCATACAGTAAGGACATGATTTCTGACCATGTGTACTCCAGCCAGATAACATCCCATAAGTCGGGAAGTCACTTATTGTCCACATCAATGCTGCTCTCAGTATGAGATTCTGTTTCGTTGCAACATCATATGTACTGACACCAGTACTCCACAATAAATTTAATTCATCAATCAATGGCTTCAAATAAACATCAATATTTTTCTTCGGATGTCCTGGAATTAGTAAAGTCAAAAAGATATATGGATCCTTCATCAACATCCATGGAGGTAAATTGTACGGAGTTAAAAAAACAGGCCAACATGAATATTGACTACCATAAGATCCAAACGGACAGAAACCATCAGTGGAAAGGCCCAGTCGAACATTTATAGCTTCTAAAGAAAAGGATGGATGCACTCTATCAAAATGTTTCCATGAATCACCATCGGCTGGATGATTCAAGATTTTATTGGTTGAAATATTCTCTTTATTCCATGACATCATTGTCGCTGTATTCTTACACATGAATAAACGCTGAAGTCTGGATGTAAGCGGAAAATATCTCAACTGTTTTACAGGAATCAAACCAGACTTCCCGTGTTGTCCTTCTTTATATCTCAGTTGCCCACAAGTGGGACAACTATCCAACGACTCATTTTCCCCAGAATATAAAATGCAGTCATTTGAACATGCATGAATCTTCTGACAAGTAAGTCCCAAATTTCGAACCAACCTCTTACTTTCATAGTAATTTGCAGGTAAAACATTTCCTTCGGGTAACAGTGTTTTCAGCAAAGAAAATATCTAGTCAAAACAGGTGTTTGACATTCCGTTATCTGATTTGATAGCCATAAATTTTGCAACTGCTTCTAATTTTCTCATCTTGCAGCCAGGATATAATGCATCCTCAGCAGACTTCAACAACTCATAAAATTCAGACGGTCCCAACTCATGATTTGAAGCTATATCAGCCGTAGTTTCTATATGTTGAACAGATGAACCTGCAACATCATGTACTAAATCTTGAAACTGGGATGGATCCGGAATCAAGTTGGTATCACCTGCTCTGGAACTGCGTTCACCGTGTTGATACCAAAAAACATAATCTTCTTGAAAACCAAAACGCAAGAGATGTTCCCCCACTTTGTCAAACGTGTCAAACGTTCTCAATGCACATTTTCTACAAGGGCATTTTATCTTTCCTTCTGAAACAAATTCTGGATTTGATGCCGCAAATGATAAAAAAATCTCTACACCCTCTATATATACTGGATTTAAACCAGAACCATTTGGATTTCTACGTTGATTTATCCATATGCGGTCATCTAATAATGACCGTTGACGACCTCGTTGTTCCATATTTTTCTATAAAATATAAAAGCATTACTGGTTTTGAATAATTTGTTAGAAAAAACACAAGCAAGGATTGAATATATTGAGAATAATGCAAAATCTGTTACAAATATTGATAATTTTAATATTATATTGATTTTTTATTTTTTTTAATAATACTAATATAATTTTTTTCATAAATATTAATTATATAATAATAACATCATTACATTATTAGTATATTTTATTATTAATATTAAAATAATATAATTTTCTATATTATATACAATTCTCTTTTTATCTGTGTGTTTCACATTCTGTCTCCACATGTAATATTGGCATTCACTTTCACCTCTCCATTGGCGAGTAGGTTGATAATTTTGAAAAAGAATGCCAATATTACATGTGGAGACAGAAAAAACACAGAAGAAAAGAGAATTGTATATAATATAGAAAATTATATTATTTTAATATTAATAATAAAATATACAAATAATGTAATAAGGTAATTATTCCTAATTATTGATAATTATTTCAAATTATTGATAATTATACCAAATTATTGGTAATTATTCCTAATTATTGGTAAATATTGGTAATTATTGGTAAATATTGGTAATTATTGGTAAATATTAGTAATTATTGGAAAATATTGGTAATTATTGGTAATTATTGGAAAATATTGGAAAATATTGGTGAATATTGGTGAATATTGGTGAATATTGGTGATTATTGTTAATTATTCCTAATTATTACTAATTATTCCTAATTATTACTAATTATTCCTAATTATTACTAATTATTGCTAATTATTAGTAATTATTGCTAATTATTAGTAATTATTGCTAATTATTAGTAATTATTACTAATTATTACTAATTATTGGTAAATATTGGTAATTATTAGTAATTATTGGTAATTATAGGTAATTATTACTAATTATTGGTAATTAATACTAATTATTGGTAATTAATACTAATTATTGGTAATTAATACTAATTATTGGTAATTATTACTAATTATTGGTAATTATTACTAATTATTGGTAATTATTACTAATTATTGGTAATTATTACTAATTATTGGTAATTATTACTAATTATTGGTAATTATTACTAATTATTGGTAATTAATACTAATTATTGGTAATTAATAATAATTATTACTAATTATTCCTAATTATTACTAATTAATACTAATTATTACTAATTATTACTAATTATTGTTAATTATTGTTAATTATTCCTAATTACTACTAATTATTCCTAATTATTACTAATTATTCCTATTTATTACTAATTATTCCTAATTATTACTAATTATTAGTAATTATTGCTAATTATGAGTAATTATTGCTAATTATTACGAATTATTGCGAATTATTATTAATTATTGCTAATTATTATTAATTATTACTAATTATTAGAAATTATTGATAATTATTAGTAATTATTGATAATTATTGGTAATTATTACTAATTATTGGTAATTATTACTAATTATTGGTAATTATCACTAATTATTGGTAATTATTACTAATTATTGGTAATTATTACTAATTATTCGTAATTATTACTAAATATTCGTAATTATTCGTAATTATTACTAATTATTCGTAATTATTACTAATTATTGGTAATTATTACTAATTATTAGTAATTATTGGCAATTATTGGTAATTATTGGCAATTATTGGCAATTATTGGCAATTATTGGCAATTATTACTAATTATTGGTAATTATTCCTAATTATTGGTAATTATTCCTAATTATTGGTAATTATTGGTAATTAATACTAATTATTGGTAATTATTCCTAATTATTACTAATTATTGGTAATTAATACTAATTATTGGTAATTAATACTAATTATTGGTAATTAATACTAATTATTGGTAATTAATACTAATTATAGGTAATTAATACTAATTATTGGTAATTAATACTAATTATTGGTAATTATTACTAATTATTGGTAATTAATACTAATTATTGGTAATTATTACTAATTATTGAGAATTTTTCCTAATTTTTCCTAATTTTTTCTAATTTTTCCTAATTTTAGGTATTTATTACTAATTATTACTAATTATTGCAAATTATTGGTAATTATTGCAAATTATTGGTAATTATTGCAAATAATTGGTAATTATTGCAAATTATTGGTAATTATTGGTAATTATTGGTAATTATTGGTAATTATTGGTAATTATTGGTAATTATTGGTAATTATTGGTAATTATTGGTAATTATTGGTAATTATTGGTAATTATTGGTAATTGTTGGTAATTATTCCTAATTATTGGTAATTATTCCTAATTATTCCTAATTATTCCTAATTATTCCTAATTATTCCTAATTATTCCTAATTATTCCTAATTATTCCTAATTATTCCTAATTATTGGTAATTATTCATAATTATTCCTAATTATTGGTAATTATTCCTAATTATTCCTAATTATTCCTAATTATTCCTAATTATTCCTAATTATTTCTAATTATTCCTAATTATTCCTAATTATTTGTAATTATTGGTAATTATTGGCAATTATTGGCAATTATTGGTAATTATTACTAATTATTACTAATTATTGGTAATTATTGGTAATTATTACTAATTATTGTTAATTATTGTTAATTATTCCAAATTATAGATAATTATTACTACTTATTGGTAATTATTACTAATTATTACTTATTAATACTAATTATTGATAATTATTACTAATTATTACTAATTATTGGTAATTATTACTAATTATTACTAAATATTCTTAATTATTGATAATTATTGATAATTGTTCCTAATTATTAGTAATTAAATGAATAATTACCAATAATTAGGAATAATTACCAATAATTACAAATAATAACATTATTAGTATATTTTATTATTAATATTAAAATAATATAATTTTCTGATTTATATACAATTCTCCTTTCATCTGTGCGTTTTCTATCTCCACATACAAATAAAACATGTGAAGACAGTAAACACACAGATCAAAAGAGAATTGTATACATATAAAAAATTATATTATTTTAATATTAATAATAAAATATACTAATAATGTAATAATGTTATTATTCCTAATTATTTGTATTTATTACTAATTATTAATATTTATTCTTAATTATTAAAAATTATTACTAATTATTCCTAATTACCATTAACTATGATCAATACTAATAATTTAAATTTATTAAGTAAGAAAACAATGTAAACATAATTAAATTACAACTAATTAAGAATAATTGAAACTAATAAAAAATTAAAAATAAATATTAAATTAAAATGAACATAAATACCTTGAAAATTGATCTGCTCTGATCGTTCTTCAAAACTTTAATATCAGCTCCGAAGAAAAAAATTAAACTGAAAAAAAAACTCAACTTTAGAAACAGAAGTTTGAGAGCAGGAGAAGGTAGAGAATGAGAATGATTTGAGAAAAACGGATGGGGGTATTTATAGGTTAGATTATTTGCGACGGGTTTATTTGCGACGGGTACCGTCGCAAATACATTAGCCCGCATTAATTACGGTCAACGAGTAAATAGTTATTTGCGACGGGTCCCGTCGCAAATAACATACTATTAGCGACGGGAATACTTTCCCGTCGCAAATACCTTTTACCGCCGCCGGTTATTTGCGACGAGAAAATTTTCCCGTCGCAAATAGTTTTCCCGCGATTTGGCGCGCATCGCGGGAAAACTATTTGCGACGGGGAAAGCAATCCCGTCGCAAAAGCCTATTTATTTGCGACGGGTAAATACCCCCGTCGCAAATAAATTTTTAACGGGACTATTTGCGACGGGATTTATTCCCGTCGCAAATAACCCGTCGCAAATACCCATTTTTACCGTAGTGGCATTTCATTCATTCTAATTTTTTATGGATAAATTTTCATAAAGTATTGAATTTGTCTTTAAAGTTTCCATACTGATACATAAGATAATATTATGAGGACCTGGGTGATATATATATTTATATCATATTTTCCATTGTAAAAAACCAATGTTGTTGACTGTATTCCCTACAAACCCACAGTAGATTTATTTATGTTAAATAATATCTTTCTATGAATGATATTAATTTATAATGGTGAGACATGTTTTCTTCATTATTAAATCATTCACATGATTTTTTGGATAAAAATTTCAACCAAATTAATTCTACCTTGTTGACCAATGACATTATGGATAGAGAAGAATAAGAATGGTTACATCATTATCAATTATTCAAAAATATAATTGAGTTTCACATTAATTTCTAACTCATACCAAGAAATATGTAATTATTTATCTCCCAATGTTCTTGAACCATTGATTTAGATGATTAATTTTTTTAGACAAGTTTTTTTAAGAAATAAATGAATGGGTGATATAAAAATATTATAGGATAAAATTGTACTTATGCTTGGTCACTTAGAGAATATTTCTCCAAACTCATTTTTTGATGTTATGGTGAACTTGATGGTGAACCTAACCAATGAAGTAATGACTAATGGTTCAGTGCAATTTGGGTGGATGTATCATATTTAGTAGTATTTTAATATGTTGAAACAATTTGCACGTAATAGAAATTGTATGGAGCCATCAATAACCAACAATTATTTTATGTATGAGTGTACTACCTTTTGTGCTGAATATCTTATGAATGTTGAAACAAAATTACATAATCCCTCTTGAATTCATGATGGGCCAAGTGTATAAGGAACTATATTTTATATAGATAACATCGAGTGGGAACAAGTTCATTGACACATCTTGTTCAATACTTTATCAATTGCACCATTAGTGGAGTATGTGTCCTATCAATTTTACTATTTAACCTTTATGTGTGTGTTTTCATATAAAATTTGATCATTTAAACATGGCTTTATCATTTTTAGGAAACACATTAATGATATAAAACAAGATATGCCTCATGTGATTGATTATCATATTCAACATTCCCATTATGCATCATTTCATGATTGATTCAAATATTTTTTATGTATAAATTGATATTCATTATGATTGAAGTATAATACTGATTTCTTTTTTGTATGAAATTTTTATTGAATTTTGTGAAATATATAAGTCTATAACCTGTGGGAGTTGGGTGACCCTACACTTACTGAAGAATTAAACCAACAAGCTGAGGGTCCATCTATAACAGATCGTATTTACATAGATTTAGATGTTAATAGATTTTGGTTTCACATTAAAAATGTTGATGAAAAATGAGAAACACAAAAAAGTGGAAATGGTTGTCCTTCTATTGATTTTGGTTATTGTTATGGTTAATTGAAATACATCATTTAATTTATATATGTGCATGAGTTGAAATATATATTGTTAAAGTGTAATTGGTTTGATTCAATCCATGGAACAAAAGTTGTTCAATATAATGTTACATTGGTGAATTTTAACAACATGTTATATAGAAATGAATGAGTTAGTAATAAACCTTTCATTTTTGAATTGCAAGCAGAATAAGTTTTCTTCATTACCTTTCCATCTAATCTGAATTGGAATGTTTTTGTGAAAATGTCAATGCGAGGAGTGTTTTTAATTTAATGAGATGAACCTGAGACTATTGTCTTTGTTGCACAAAATCTTCATCAACACACTGTAACTCAACATGAAGAAGATATTCAATGTGTTATAGAGACCATTGAAGGAGAAACAATGAACTATCATTTTTAATGAAAGGAACCGTTTTTTCTTTCTCTTTGGTTTTAATCCTGTTTTTTAATTTTTCTACTCTTTATGAACTGTTTAAATGATTTTTTAGAATTTATTGTCTATTTATTTGATATATAGTCTATGTTTGTTTAAATCCTAATGTTTTATATGATTGTATACAGGTTAGGGGAACAAGCATGAGATCCACATCATTCAACAGAGGCATCTGCTTCTATGGGTCATGGTATGTGTGAATGTAAATATATTTTTGTTTTTTAAATTAATAATTAAACATATATATGTAAATCTGTCTAATTATGTATATATTTTTTTCAATAAGATATGACTCGGCCTCCTCTTTCTCACATAAGAGAGGCCCTAGTTGTGGGATTTCATCATAGAATTTCGACATGACCCCTAATATATCATTTGAAGAGACATATTATTTTGTGGGATAGGGTGACCCGACATTTCTTCTCCAGTTCGGTCATATAATATGTGACCCAAATAGATTTAAATTTACTATTCATGACTGTCCTTCATTCCCTCATGATAAATTAGATCAGCTATGGAGAAAATTTCAGGTAAGTGGATCATTTCATTTTCTTGGATATGTTTAAAAAACATACATTTTTTATACTTTTTTTTAATATAGAATAATTTAAGAGTGTTCCCCCAATGAGTTTTGGATAGTGTTTATGTCTAGAGTTGTAAAATGTGGAATGATTATAAAGGTATAGTGAAGAGGGACCATTGCGTACCAAATGTAGGTGTCGCAGACATTCTGAATAAAGTCTCAAGATGCGTTCTTCCACCTCAATGGTGTGATTTGGTTACATATTAGTCCACTGAGACTTTAATGTTGATCCTATTTATTATGTTTTAAATATTTTTAATAATTTATATCATTTTATATGTTTCACATTTGAATTAATTGAATTTAAGTGGTGTAAACACATCATTTCAAGAATCGCGCATTGCAGGGACCACCTCAAAGGCTTGGTACTCTTCATGGGTCCCATATTTGACATGATGTATTTATCATTTAATTTTATATTTATTAATTAATATGGTTTTTTATCTATATTTATATCTTATTGGTGTATATTTATGGGAGTAGGGTTCACTAACTGATAAAATGTCAGTGTGGATGATAACTCATGGTCAAAATGATCCTGAGGTCTCATCTCTTATAGTCAGTTCTTGTATTAATTATAAATATTAACAAATATCTAAATGTAAATATGTATTTATTTTTACATATTACATAGGATCAATTTGAGTTTGGGTAAGCACAGCTTCCATGGGACTAACAAAAACTTTTAATATGAAGGGATAAAATATTTCATCACATTATTAGTCGTGATGGACATGGCTACAGCTTGACATATGACATAAGTATTCCACATTTAGTAGTTTAATGTACTGAGGCTACGTCTCCTATTTTTATTTTTATGACATAGTAGGTGACAGATTTTAACGCATAGATGTGTGCTTCTGAGGAGGTAAATGTGCAGTTGTTAGCTGAGGTTTGAGCACTGTGGGAGTATATGTACAAGGGTGATGGTTCATGGGATCCTACGACAAAGGTTTATCCAGTATTTTTTTACTTATTTTTTATTATATTCATTATTATTATCTTCATGATTTTTATTTATCGTAGGCCCCTACCACACCTAACGCAGATAGTATCCATGGTCTTACATGATGCATCAAATCCAGGGGGTGTGTTTCATTTTATATTTTTTTCTTTTCATTCAAATTGAATGTCTTATTTTGTTTTGGTATTTTTAGTTAAGTCCCAAATTACATTTAAATTTTCATTAAAATAACATTTGAAAAAGTAGATATGCAACTTTTAACTGGTCTTAGGGTACTATGGTAGTATATGCACTGGGGTGATGGTGCGGGGTATACTAGACGCAGGTTTATTATTGATTTTTTTATTTTTTTTATTAAATTTTTTATTATTATCTTCATGATTTTTATTTTTTGTAATCGCCTACAACACTAGATTTAGGGAGAATCCATGGTCATGCATGATGCATCAGATATGGAAAGTATGTTTTGTTTTATCTTTCTGGTTTCTTTTTCAAATTGAATCTCTCTCATTTTTTCTTCATATTTTTAGTAAATTCACAAATCAAATTTACATTTTCATTAAAATGACATTTTACTAACTAGGGATTCAAAACCACCTGAAGAGATTTAGATTGATGAAAAAATATAAGAAAATAATCATTAAGTTATTTTTTATATTTAAATTTCAACCATGTTCTAATTTGATTCTTGGAATGGTGGATATAATTTAAAGTACATTTTCACAATTATTATATTCTTAAAATGACTTATTACCAGTTTAAGAGTCAAAAATTAGGAAACACATGCCGATTTTTGTATGTTTTCTTGTCATTCTAAATGTATTTAGTTGATTTTGAACCCCTATTTGGTCAAATTTCATTTTAATGAAAATGTAAATGTGATTTGTGACTTTACTAAAAGTATAAAAAATGAGATATTCAATTTGAATGAAAAAGAATAAAGATAAAAGGAAACACACCCCATGGATTTGATGCCTCATGTTGAACCATCATTGATACATGTGTCTGGTGCGGTAGGGGCCTAAAACAAATAAAAATTGTGAAGATAATAATAATTAATATAATAAAAAATAACTAAAAAATCCAGTATAAACTTGCATCATAGATCCCCTACCCCATCACCTTGGTGCATATACTCTCGTAGTGCAATGACCTCAGCTAAAATTTGGACATTAGCTCCTCAAAAGTTCACATCTATGCCTCCAAATATTTCACAAGATGTGTCATCCCAACAATAATAGGAGACACAACCATAGTATGTGAAACTACAAAATGAGGAATCCATGTGTCATATGTCAATATATAGTCATGTCCATCACGATAAATGATCTAATGAAATATATCATCCATTCAAATTGAAATTTATCACTAGTCCTATGGTAGTTATTCTAACTCAAACTCAATTTTATCCAATGTAATATATAAATATAAATATATATGTATATATAGATATATGTATGTATTGATAATTAATACAAAAACTGACTATAAGAGCTACAACCTCGGGATCATTTTGATCATGAGTCATCACCCACACTAACATTTTATCAATCAGTGAACCTTTATCTCAAAAATATATACCAATAAAATAAAACTATTGAACACAATATCATACTAAATAATAAATATAAAAATTAAATTATAAATACACCATGTCAAATCCTGGACACAAGATTAATCCCATGCCTGTGAGGTGGTCCCTGCAATATGTGATTCTCAAAATGACATGTTTCCACTGCTTACATTCAATTAATTCAAATTTCAAACATGTAAAATGCTACAAATTATTCAAAATATATTAACCAAAATAAGAAGACTCAACATAATAGCCTCAATGGAATAATATGAAACAACGTCACGTCACTTAGGTGGAAGAACGCCTCTTGAGACTCTGTTCAGAATGTTTTTGACACCTACATTTGGTACTCAATGCCCCCTCTTCACTTAACCTTTATAATCTTTTCACATTTTATGATGTTTTTCCATAAACACTAATTGAAACTCATCGAGGTACACTCTTATATTATTCTATTCAAGAATAAAAAATATCACAAATGTATGTTTTTTTTAAACATATCTTGGAAACTGAAATGATCCTATTACTTGAACTTCTCTTCATAGATGATCTATTGTAACTTGTGGGATTGAAGATAATCTATGTATAGTAAATGGAAATCTATATGAGACACTTATGATATGACTCAACTAGGGAATAAATGTTGAGGCACCCTCTCCCATTGGATAGTATGTCTCATCAAATGATATATCAAATCTCATCTCAAAATTCCATGATGAAATCCCGCAACCAGGGCCTCTCCTATGAGAGAAAGAAGAGGCTGATTCAGATCCTTCTGAAAAAAAAATTATACATAATTAGACAGATGTACATATTTATGTTTAATGATTAATTTTAAAAATAAAAACTCATTTACATTCATATATTCCTAGACCCATAGATGCATATGCCTATGTGGAATGATGTAAATTTGGTGCATATTCCCCTGACATGTCTATAGTCATTGAAAGAATTGGTATTTAAACACACCTAGACTATATATCAAATAAATAAACTATAAATACTCAAAAAAATATTTTAAATAGTTCATAAAAAGTTAAATAGTTAAAAAATAGGTTTTAAACAAAAGAATGGGGAAAATCATATCTTTCATTAAACATGAAAGTCAATTGCTTCTCCTTTAATGGTCTCTCTAACATAATGAATATCTTCTTCACATTGAGATACAGTGTGTTTATCAAGATGTTACACAATAAAGGCAACAATCTCAAGTTCATCTCGTTCAATTAAAAACACTCCTCACCTTCACATTTTCATAGAAACTTCCCAATTCAGATTAGATGGAAAGGTAATGAAGAAAACATGTTCTTATTATGATTCCAAAATGAAAGGTTTGTTACTAAATCTTTCATCTCTATATAACATGATATTAAAGTTTAATAAGGTAAGCTGATATTGATCCACTTTAGTTTCATGGACTGTTAAACCCAATTACACTTTAGTAATCTGTATTTCAACTTGTGTTCATATAAAATTTCAATGATGTATTTCAATTGAACATAGTAACCAGAATCAATAGATGGACACCCATTTCCAATGTTTTGTTTTTCTCATTTATCATCAATATTTTTAATGTGAAACCAAATTCTATTAGTATATAAAGCTTTGTAATTACAAGCCATTATAGACGTACTCTTGGATAGTGGGTTAATTTCTTTAGTAAGTGTATGGTTGCCTAACTCTTGCAGGTTATGGACCTATATATTTCATATAATTCAATAAAAAATTATGCATAAATAAATAGATAATTTATTGAATCATAATGAAAATCCATTTATACATACAAAATTCTTGAATCAATCATGAAATAATGCATAATGGGATTGTTGAATCTAATAATAAACCGCACAAGGCATATCTTATTTTAGATCATTAATTTGTTTCCTCAAAATGATAACTCAATGTTTAAGTGATCAACTTTTATATGAAAAAAAAACACATAAAGTTTAAATAGTAAAAGTGATAAGACATGTACTAAAACAATGGTACAACGGATATAGTATTGAATAAGATGTGACAATGAACCTATACCCACTTGATATTATCCGTGTAAAATATAGTTCCTTCTCCAACTAAACCATCATGAATCCAATATATATTTTCTAGTTTTGTTTCAACATCCACAATATATTCATAAAAAATGTATTACACTCATGCATAAAATAACTATTGGTTATTGATGCCTTCAGACTAGCTCTATTATGTACAAATCATATCAATGTATTCATATACCTCTCAATAGGATACATCCACCTAAATTTCACTGGAACAATATTCATAAATCCATTATTTAGGTACACCATCAAGTTATCCAAAACATAGAAAAAATGAGGGTGGAAAAATTTTATCCAAGTGACAAAGTAGAAGTATAATTTTATCCCACAAAATTTTTAAATCACTTATTCATTGATTTATTAAGAAATTTTTTCTAAAAATTTTCTCATCTAAATAAATGGTTCAATAACATTAGGAGATAAAAAGTCATAAATTATGACTGGAATCAAATTCTAAAGAAACATGTGATTGTCATGATTTTTCAACCATATAAATTTCATACTCATCACATTCACAAACTTTGAAATTTTAGAAGAGTAACCATTGGGAAGCTTGAATATCTTAAAAATGGAATGAAATGTATTTTTCTCATTTTTTTACTCATAATATATTATGAAGCAAGGTTGTATGTGTTGTTTCCATCACCCAATTGTAAATGAAATTGTTTCCTTAAACCCATTTCTTATAAATCAAGATGTGTATTGACATGGTCCTTTGGTTTTCCACTAACACCCAAAATGATCCATAATATATTATCACAAACATTTTTTTCAATGTTCATGACATCTAGATTATGCCTTAGTTTGTAATTTTTCTAGTAAAGGAGATTAAAAAAATACTTTTCTTCTTCCAATTATGACTTTGTTGTCTTCTCCCACAATGAATAGAGGGTAATGAATGATCCATCAAATACTAAAATTACAATATTTTGGGGATGTTTTCTTACTCAATATATGATAATATTTTTACTTCTATCATTCTCTTTGGTGCTAGGTTAAATTCTCTAAAACCAAAAATTGTCGATCTATCCTTTCTAAACTTGTGCTGAGTGGGGATAAAACGTATCTTCCACGTGTATGGCCATTTTTTAAAATTCTTAAGCCATGTAGAATTTTTATTTTTTTTGAAAAAAGGTAAAGAAAATTCCTCTATCATACTCCAACCTGATAAATTTTCATAATCCAGGAAGTCATCGATGGCCCATAATAAAGTATTATACAGTTTGAACATTTCATTTGTTTCACAATCATAAGTCATCACATAATCACTCCAAAATTTATTCAACATATAAATCAATGGTTGAAGGTAAACATCAATATTATCCCCTGAACTTCTAAATCCATCAATAAGAGTTGAAAGTAATAGAATTTTTTTTCATACAGAGCCACTGAGGAAGATTATTCAGAACTACACTATGGTCCATGTGCTATGAGTTGCAACAACCATAGACCTGAATGGATTGAAATAATATACTATCAATCTCAATTAGACATTACGACTATCATTAGCTGTTTCAGGGTGCCTTTGATCAAACTCTTTCCATGCAAGAGAGTTTTTTATGTGGGATATCATATGAATTTCCTTATTCCTCCCCACATGTCATATCATTAATTTAGAGACTTTAGATGACATGAATAATATTTTCAACCTCAGATTCAGTAGAAAGAAACACATTTTCTTTAGGGAAATTGGTTTCCCTATTCTATAGTCTCGCTTTTATGAGACTGATTTCCCTTATTATATATCCACCTGGAAGAGTCACAGACCATATAATTATCTAAATGAAAAGTTTCCTTTCTAAATAGTATATAGTTTACAAATGAATCTATGGTCTCATATATTAAAATTGAGTACTCTATCAACTTACAATCCAAGTAATATGACTCAAGAATCTTAACAGCAGTAGGAATCACATTTTTCAATAACACCAATAGTATGTTGAACAATGTGTCTTACCACTGATTCAAATCTTTTAAGTGAAAAAATTCTATGATAAATGATAATTTACTATAAACAATTTACACAGACTATAATTCTATTTTTGTATCATCAATTATTTCATAAAAACTCAATGAATCACAATCTGCACCGAATTGTAGATTGATATCATCAATCTCAACATTCTATATGTCAATGCCTTCAAGAGCCAACCCACATAACATTTCAGTAATAATTTCATGCATCAAATCAGTCATCCTCGCATCAACATTCATCTAAATATTTTCCATTTGATGATAATGAATATATTCTTATCCATGATGAATCTAACTCTTATAAATTTATAGAAACCCATTAAATAATATTTATTCCCTCATGGAATCATGTGTGAATTTATATCTAGTTTAACATTTTCTACATGTACCACTAATATAATCACTTTGAAATCCTCTATTAAAATTAATAAACTATATAATTCCTCTCAAAATATTCTATTGATGTTTTATTTTAAAGATCAATCAAACTCTTATCCATATTCTTATCTATACAATAAGATGTAACAATTTCACAAGACATCATATTGCATGATTTTTTTATAATTTCATATCAAAAAATATATTTAAAATTAAGACTAACCAATTGAATGTGGACTTCAATTTATACTCATCCAAAATAGGAAAACAATTGACAAATGACATGATCATCACATTTTATGTTATATTTAAATATTTATACCTTTATTTTGTATTGTTTTCTTTTGTACATGACAAAATATTATTTGTAGATTCACTTATAAAGCAATGGAAAATGATAAAATTTAAAAAGTAAAAAAACAATCAGATATATATATTAATATATCAAAAATTCTGGTGAAAACTGCTCCAGTAAGGGGTGTGGAATGAGTAAGGGAGAGGACACATCTGATGCAGAAATGCTGTGAGTCGTAACGACAAAACAACAATTCAATGAAGAGTAAAAGGGAAAAAAAGAAACACATAGTACACAAATATTTACATGGTTTATGAAATTATCACTACGTCCATGGAAAGGCAGAATAACTTCACATTGAAAAATTAGAGAGTACAATTTATAGGGAGTACCAGAGCTTCACACAACACCAAAACCCTATCCCAAAATGGGCTAATAAAGAGTAAGAATCACTATTTAACCAACTATTGGAAATTATGTTGTGCTACAGTGAAAGGTATCTAGAATTCCACATCACTACAGTGAAAGGTTGAACCAAAGTCAAAAGTGCTGCAATGGTCAAATGTTGGAAGTCTAAGGAGCTACAATATCATTGACTCCAAAGTATGCACTGCTACAATTCCCTACTAGTTTCAGTGAGTCAGCTCTGCTAAAATGGTCAGAGATGCTACAGTACCACAAAACTTAGCCTGGGGGCCTTTGTCCCTTGGACCCCTGGAGTCAGGTCTTGTTGTCCCCTATAACCCCCAATGAGCTCACCACATTATTCAACCCACTGAACATGAAACCTGGTGTGCAGTATGGGCTGTAATCATTCGGCCCAAAATATCATCCAAAAAGTATCAGGCTACACCAATCTAATAGTGTGGTGGTTATGACTTTGAAAAGGGGTGAAATAAGGGTGGGGGAGGGGTACACATGATAGATTAGGTTTTTATGGGGGGATCAGCATCCGACACAAGAGGTCACCGGTTTCAACATGTGAAAATTCATATATTTTTAGTAGTGAGTCTTTTCAAGATAGAGGAAATAGTCAACATCATTATATAGATAAGTCTTCCAGAAGATGGTGATCTTCTTATGGGATGAGCAGGATGGTCTGAGTTTTTTGGAAGATGGTGATCTTCTGATGGGTTAAGTAGGCTGTTCTGAGTTCACTAAAAGGTGAGTTATGTTGGGATCAGTTGATCAAATGAGGATTTGTTAATAGTATACTATGTTCAATGATTGAGGTAGTGTTATCTACAGTGTAATGGATGGTTGGCCGCGAATCATGAATAGTGATTCAACCTATTAAACATGATGAGTACCTTTGTAAAATAATGGTGGGACAAAATGCTAAGTAACTAGAATCAAAGTATCGCTAATTGAGATTAAGATTAATTACTATCTTATCATCTATAGAAATATTCAATACTTTATATTACAGTTGGAATAAATATTTTACGGTATTCTCTCATGGACATAAGCCAAAATTCTGAACCACGTAATGTTTGTGTATCCACACTATCCATTGTTTTTATTTTTTTCATGAATGTTAATGTTTGATTTTTTTGGAATTGTGCACCTCATGTGTGACTTAGTGATAGATATTGGGATGTATAGAACATCCAATTTATGGTATCCCAAGGTTTGGTAAGTTTTAGAGGTTCTTTTTATACTATGATGAACTTATGGTGTGTGGTCTTTCAGTGGTTTTAGATCCATCTTTCAATGATCACATGGTGGACACTTCCCAAAAAATAGTATCAATGTAAGGTTTAGATCTTGGTTGTTCACACTCAATTGAAACTTATGAAACATCCTATCTTTCCATGATATTATATTGATTTTATTTGAGATTACTATCATCAAAAGATATGATGATGGAAGAAGGAAAATTTTGAAGTTATAAATTTTATGAAAGAGGCTTCAATTTCTAGAAGATGCAGATAGAAGGTTAATTCTATTGGATAGAGTCAATTCTGGAAATATAGAATATTGAATGATAAAATTTGGACAGTAAAGAACTTAGATTAGTGAAGATGTCATTGGCATTAAATGTAGCATTAAACATCTAAGAAAATAAGACCACAACTCAATTGATGGAAAACCTGGAGGATATATACAAGAAACCAATGAAAATATACTAAGTGTTCCTAATGCTGATATTATTTAGTATGTGGTTATCGGAAGGAAGGTCAGCGAAAGATATTGTGAATGACTTCAATATAATTTAGAGGCAATTTGAAGTAGTGAAAGTTACATTCATGGGTGGTGTGTGGGTAATTCTACTACTCTCATCTTTATCAAAATCATGACGATGGAATGGTTATTTCATTCAATGATTCCTATAGAAAGAATGATCTAGTTTTCAAAGACATCAAGAATGTGATCCTCAATGAGGAACTTCTAATAAGGGAGGTCTAAGTACCTTCCAATGATGAAACAATCGATTGTTCCTAGTCTCACTAGTTTCCATTTTGAAAAGCATGGACACATCCAAAGAATATTTATAAAGGGAAATTCGCCAGAATAACGGCTTCCAAAAGTTCAAATTTCATTAACACAATGGAGGGAGGCAATAATCCACATCTTAGTATTCATATTCTAAAATATTCATGGTCGGTTGGCTCCGTAAAACCATTCTATTATATGGTAGAACATAGGTTCATGGTCAACTATGTGTTTAGAATCTTTGAAAAATTACATCTAGAATATGATAAAGCTTTGGAAGTTTTTGGAAAGGGATATGTAAACATCTGTATTAATAATGGAAGATTATTATAGTTTAAATAAGTGATATATATTCTAGGTCTCCATAAAAATCTCATCTATGTGGGGAAATTGTACACTGCAGGATACAACACTACCATTTTCAATAGAGATTGGAAAATGGACGGAGAGTCTATGGTTTCCAAGAAAAGATTAAAGGATGAAACATTTTACTTTATCGGAAATTTATATAGAAATGTAATGGCCAGAATGAAAAACATGAATAATCTTAAGATCTATCATTGCAGGTTTGACCACCTCAATGAAAAATAATTTGAAAGTTCTATCAAGGGAAGGCTTAATGAAGCTTGAACACTTGAAAATTAAGAGATGTGAAAGTTTCATTCTTGGAAAACAAAAAAAAAAGTTTTCCTTGAATCTGGATGGCCAGAAGCCCAAAACCTAGAAGCCAAAGCTTGTTCACTCATATGTACAAGGACCAACCCTAGTCTAGTCTCATTAAGTATTTCTTTACATTGTCAATTTTATCGATGATGTGATAAGGAAGTGTGGGTGTATTTCCTTAATCATAAGTATGATGTCTTTAGTGATTTTTTAAAGTGGAAATCCATGGTGGAAAGAGAAAGTGGTTGGAAGTTGAAGTGCCCCAAATCAGATAATGGTATAGAGTATAGTAGTATCAGATTCTGAAACCACTGTTAGAAGAAATATATCAGGCTATAAATAACAATACCTAGAATTCAAAAACAAAATAGTGTATCAGGAATGATGAATTGGACTTTTAATGAGAAGGAAAGATGCATTTGTGTGCACTCTGGAATTCCTAATACCATTTGGGTGGGAATTAATAAACATTATTGCATATTTTTTCAATAGAAGTCCAACTTCTACAGTGGGGTAAAGTATATAGGAAAAACTATGGTATGACAAGATACCATAAGTTGGTTATCATAAAATATTCAAAAGTTTTGTATATTTTCATATTGATGTAAGGATAGAGAAAAACTTTAATCCAAGTCCAAGGTCTATTTTCTTATTGGATATAGGAATGAAGATTTTGGTTTCAGATTGTGGGATGATGACAAGAGCCAAATCATCAAAAGTCAGAATGTTATATTGAATGAGAAGGTCCTTTGGAAGGACTTTAATTTGGATGAATCAGAAGTTGAGATCAAAAGGTCAAATATTGAATTCCAAATAGACCCATATGAGAACATTGAAAGATTTGAAATTCTGATGATACTAGATGTCACCACAAATTCAAAAAAATATAGACCAGCTAAAGACATTCCAGAATGCTTGAGGTATGTTAAAGCCTGAGGGAAAGCTCCAAATGTTGAGCAATCATCATTTGTTGTGCCAAAAGATAAAGAACCGAAAATTACAGCACCATAAAGGGTTGAATCTTAAGTTGAGTTGAAAAGATCTTCTAGAATTAGGTGACTAGTCCAGAGATATGGAGTTTATATGAACTTCTTATTTCTAATGGATGGTGGATAACTTGAATGTATGGAAGAAGAAACAACCCTCAGTGACTCAAAATAGTTGGATTCAATGATGAAAGAAGAAATGGACTACTTTAAGCTCAATAGAACTTGGGAGTGAGTTAGATAAACCACCAAAAGGAAAGAAGATGCTAATAAATGGGTATTCTATTTGAAGGAAAAAGTTTAAGGAAGTAGAAGACAAAAGGAACATCTAATGGGGAAAGGATTCCACAAAAGTAAGTAATTGGTTTCTCAAAAATATTTTCATTGGTAATAAATAATACTATTATTTGGATGATACTTAGATTAGTTGTTTCTAATGATCTACACTTGGATCTAATGTATGTAATAATTTTCTTTCTTCATGATGACTTGGTGAAGGATAGTTACATGAATATTTACATGGAATGACCAAAGGGTTTTGTAGGTCATCATAAATATGACCTTGTTTGTAAACTGAATTGAAGCCTCTAAAATTTGAAACAGACCAATAGAAAGTGGAACTAAAAGTTTGATGACAAAAGAATGATTGACTTGGATAGACTCTAATCAAGGTTTCTATTGGAATTCAGGGAATGGTAGAACTTATATCATAATCCTATATATAGATGGCATGTTTCTAGTAGGTCTGAATATTTTACAAATTCATGAAATGAAATGTAGGTTGTCCAAAAGATTTGAAATGAAGGAACTTGGCCAAGATAAGAAGATATTGATGATGAAGATCAAGAGAGAAATAAAATCCAATACAATAGTGTTATCTAAGGAATCATACATCTAGAAGATCATTGAGAAATTTGGGATAACCAGAGGAAAACCTATCTCGACTCTGCTTGTCAGACACTTCAAGTTGTCCATGGTACAAACACCAACACCAAAAGAAGAGGGTGCGTACATGGTTAAATTACCGTTTACAATAGTTTTCATATGTTTAATGTATGTGTTTATTTGTACATGGCCAGATATGGCCTTTTTAATAAGATTTGTAAGTTTTTTTATATCAAAACCCAGAAAGGAATACTGGGAAGTTGTGAAGTGGATCATCTGATATTTAAAAGGATCATAATATCCAGTGATTTGTTTTGAGGAAGATGATACTTTTGAAATATTAATGGATATTGATTTTGGTGGATATTAAGACACCCAAAATAGAACATCATATTTTTTGTTTACTTTTAGTGGCACAACGGTTAGCTAGTTGTCTCAAATATAACTTGTGGTTACCTTATCTACATTGGAAGAAGAATAAGTAGCATCTATAAAAACTGGAAAGGAGTTAGTATGGTTAATTATCTTTCTAAAGGAGTTTTGAAGGAGTTTTACTATGAAATGGTCAACGTGTTATCCACCTAGATCAAAATAAGATGTTTCATGCAAGAATGAAACACATTGACAAGAAATTTCATTTCATCCCTAATAAAAAAGAAGACATAGTGTTAATGTTTCAAAATATGTTTATATAGGGAAATATGACTAATATGTTCATGAATGTGTTAGTACAAGAAAACATAATGTAGAATCATACCTTAGTTGGACTTGGGAAGTTGATGGAGAACACTGCATGCTGCAGAAGGAGTATGGATGATGAGTTTTTCCAAAATGGTGGAGGGTGATGAAGTGATCCTTGAATTTGTCATCAAGTGAGAGACTTTGGGATTGTAAATATTTCTTCATGTTACCAGATTCTGTTTATCTGAAGAAGAAACTATGGTAGAACTTTTGATCTTGTCAAAGTAGTGGCACTAATCGACTTCAGTATACAAGTTTTTTGGAAGATTTTTATCTTTCGATTGGATGAGAAGGCTAGTCTGAGTTCACTAGGATTTGAGTTGTGTTGGGATCAATTGACTAGATGAGGAGTTGTTAATAGTCTACCAGATGTATCAGTTGAGGTGGTGATGGCTACAGTGCAATGAAGGGGTGATCGTGAATCTTGAAGGGTGGTGAAACATGTTCAACCGGCTGAGTAGAAAATATAGGTGGGATCAAATGATGAGTAACTAAAATTTAAGTGTCACTAATTGAAACTAAGGTTAATTAATGGCTTCTTAACTATAGTAATTTGTAACCATTTTTATTTCTGATGGAATAAAGTTTTAGTATTATTCTCCCACAAATGTGGGATGAAAGTTTGTAACAGGTAATCTTTGTGTATCCACATATTCTATGGTTTTTTTTCTTGAATTTTGTGTGTGATTTTTTTTGAAGTGTGTGCCAATAAGTGGGACTTATTGGTGATGATTTTGGTGTAGCGGAATTCCTACTTTCAATACCCTAAGTCATGCGAAGGTTTATATTTCCATTGTGTGTTGCACTAAATTTCCATTGTGTGGTCTTCTGGTGGTTTGAGATTCATCTTCTAGTGATCACATGATGGACTATACCCAATATATTTTCCTTACTCCTTGGAAATAAAATAATTACATCATTGGAAAATATGATATTTTAATGGGCTACATGGCCTATGGTAGCATGAATAATCTTGATATTCCTATGAGTCGATTTTATTTGAATAAGTCTACTAATATAATCTTTGACAATGAAAAAAAGAACTAAAAACAGGTGATCACCCTATCTCACTCCCCTTGAACAAGAAAATAAACATTCAGGGGAACCATTTGAAAACACAAAAATTCCAACAGACTCAAATCAATCATTGATTATCATGATAAATGTCTCATTGAAACCAAATTGTTCTAAAACATTGGGGAGAAACTCCCATATAATGGTGTCAAAGGATTTTAATATCCACCATTGGAGAAATATACCCCCTCTAGTAGTTCTCCAAAGGATATTGACACACTAAGAGGATATAATAAGACATACATGGACTTCCCCCCATGAATTAGGCCATACTAATTATTAAATATGGCCTTATTAATAATCCCATTAAGCCTTATAGTCAGTAATTTACTATAGATTTTTTAAATGGAATTTTCCATGGTAATGGGACTAAGTTTAGATATCTCATCAGTGTTGTTTTGTTTATGAATGATGACCAAAAATTAAAATTTCAGAAAAATTGGACATTTGGCCTCTCTAAAAAAGCTTTTACCATTTTCTCAATATCACTATGGAAAATAACCCAATAGATTTGGAAGAATTTATTAAAAATCCATCAGTTCCAAGATTCAAAAAAATAGTTGCACTAATTTCCACATTTCTAGGAATATCATTTAACATTTTATTATATGGACCCTCAAAAACTCTAGGAATGTGATAAATACCTTGATCCAATAGTCTAAAAGAGGGGACATATATGTATGTATTGTAGTATTGAGTATCATATTTGCAGGAGGAAACTGAGAAAGAAGAAGATAGGTGAGAGAGTAATAGGGACTCTAGGAAGACCCTTGGGTTCTCTCATCCAAGACAAAAAGAACAAACTAATAAATAGAAAAATATTCCATCCCCTCACATGACCCAACCACCCATATTTAATATCCCATATCTACCACTATCATAACAAAAAACTAATGTAAAGAAAAATACTATAATACAGCTGGCAGCTAATTCCCCATGCCCACTTGCGGATAGCCCTACCCACCAGACCTACTTCCCATGTTATTATCATCATTTCCCCTTCAAAAATCACATTTCCCTCAAGGTGAGAAACATAATTGATTTCTAGTGCAGTTACCTCAAAATCAAATCCCATGCCTTGTTCATCTAGACATATGATACACTGATCGTTTTCCTTCCCAACTCTCCTCAACTCATGTCTATTGCACAGACCTTTCTTGGTGGCTAAGTCTTTCCTCCCCAATGATTAGGGCACTAACTAGTTCAAAACACAATTTCATTGGTGGGAATTTATCTTCAATGCATGTGAATTGGGGATACCTAATTCTACTAAGTAATTTCCACACCCCCTTTTGGTGGATGACGCCCTCATCTTTCCACTACGCAATTTTCTCTATGTTTCCGTCATTTGGCCTATTTATCCACTCCTCATAAAGTGTGCTAACCCTATTCATGTGATCGTTATCCTTATTATATTTTTATTGGGGACATCCACCCCTTGTTCTAGCAAGATCATTTTGAAAATCAGAAATGGGCATGTTTTTTCTTGATTTATGCATATGGAGGGTCTTCTTTAAGATTGCATCTTAGGAGGTGTAATTGATAAAGAAAGAGAATTCTCTTGTTCATTATCTTATTTTTGTACCAGGAGTGGAGAATAAGGCTTTCATACTATAATTTCCACCAAAATTTTTGAATACTCTCACTTTGTTTCATTCATATTTGTCTCTAAAAACACATCTAGGCCAGATGCATCAGAAATCCAATTCACATTCCCCTCATCTATCTTCTTATTACCATCTCTAACCAAACACGTTTTGATCTCTTCAATATACATCATCCGGTGATCATGTTCCTATAGTAAATAGTATGTAGGCATCTCACCTTGCACATTTTTAAAAATATTTTTCAGGACTAATGCATTCCACCCCAGTACCTTCATTTCACTTACCACCTATGAATACACCTTAGTCATCCACATCATCAGTGAAAATCGACCCTCTTCCTATTATATGATCATATCCAGAAAAATCACAAAATATGATAAGTTTTTATGGAATTTAGATTTCTCTTATCATTCATGATCCATCTCTTGTTAGTTTTTTTAATATGTGTGAGCCTTACATTGAATTGTAGTAGAACTGACTGGGGATACTGAAAAGTCCTTGTACCAGTGCGGACTCACTATAGCAACATGTGAATGTGATATTATAGCTTCTTGGACTTTCTATCACTAATATTTAAGATCTTGTTAATGGGTGGTTGTGACATTGCAACACAGTGGAATTACTGGTAATTGTAGAAACATGGGTTGTTATTCACCATGTTACTTTAAGAGATCATTCGAGATAGGGTTTTATGTACTCTATAAATAACATTGTGATTTTGCTACCAATACATATTGAATTTTATGACTCTATAAGGACATGGGAATCATTTACAAAATCATGTAAATCTCTGTCTCTCGTGATCTTCTTCTTATTATTTTATATTTTCCTTTTTACTCTTCTTCTATGAATCATCAATAGTTTATTGATCCACATGTTTCTATAACACATACCTATTTCTAAAGTTCCTATTAGAATGAAATTAAAGGAATAACTCATCCCTAGATAATTTCTGATTAAAAAGGGTCTTATGATAATCATAAATTATAGAATCAAGCTCATATATATCTAAAATAGTGTTATCATTATGTATAAGATGCACCAAAGGCATGTTAACTATTCTAACTTTATGGAGAATGTTGAAAAAGGTAGTTTTTATATCTTTATCCTTAAGCCACTTGACTTTATAAATGTCACAAAGAAGGTTTTCTTTAGTTTTTAGAAGAGTGTTCAATTGATATGTCATATCTGTTTCCTTAACAAATGTATTATCCTTAAAACCACATTGATTCTATATGATTTGAATATCCTCCCATTCCATTTAGTTTCTAGAATCACTATATTAATGATAGGAAAAAAATCATGTTATGAGACTTTAGTTTAAGCTTTAAGGTCTTTCAATTTCATGTAACAAGAATACATATCATTGCCATAAGAAATTGAATCCCAAAAATCTTTAAAAGTTTCTCTACGATGAGGATTTTTGATCTAAGCATGAAATAATATAAAGGGAAAAGGTTTTATGTCATTGATCAATGAATAATAAATAATATTATGATAGGAGTGTGTGGGTTGTGTGAAAGGGGGAGGTGGTTTGTTATAAAGGGGTGTTATTTGTACACAAGGGAATATGTCAGGGTAGAGTTGTAACTCCGATGGGGGAATTTGTTAGGCCAATTGTACTTTTTAGGGGGCAGACAACTGGGGAATAATCTTTGGGCCTCATAGTTTTTAAAATTGGGTGGGAAGGTGAGAGAGAAGGGGGGGAATTATTTTGTAGGTGGGATTGGTTGCAGGCTTGGGAAAGAGAATCTACGGGGAGACTCGGGTTTCTTTATCCTTTACTCTATTATTCTTCTACTAATCTTCCTCTTCCTCTAGTATTTATGTGCCTAATTTTCTATATATATTTACAAATAAGCATCACCAAACAGGTTTGTTCTTATTAATTTGGTCCATCCTGCCTAATCCTTCAGGGGGAGGAGAGTACTACTGGATTAATTCTATATAGGGGGTCTCTAAATGATGGATTAAGTGACAATAGATACTGTAAATGTTAACTAGAAGACTTGGAAACATTCACGAAAAGAATCAGTTGAACTCAAGAAGGAACAAGCTAAAAAAATGGTCAAGTTCCTCAATGACTTCATAGGATTTATATAATGCTGGGAGAAATCCCTGCAGCACAATGTGGCACATCCATCATTCATGATGGAGAAATCTTCATCACAGATAGTGGAGTATGAAGCATTCAGTAAACAGGGTTGGGAAATAAAATTAGTAATGAATCACATTGAGGCAAGACTCGACTAGTCCTCTGTTGTGTTCCGGGTAGAGGTTCCCATGTTTTATAGTTCTGACATGTAATGATGGACCACCCAAGAAGAATAGTACTTCCATATACAACAAACTCCATAAGAATCAAAGGTTTCCATTGTCGTAGTTATTATGTAAGAAGATGGTAAATAATGGTTTAAACTTATGATGGGGGTTTATAAAAAGTTTACATGGTTATGGTTCATAGAGGAATTTATGGAGTGGTTCAGTGGGCCACCAATGATCTTTGAGGATTCAGGCATTCCACTACTTGAAATCAAAGAAATGGTGAGGTAGGACCATATACAAGAAATGTCAGATCTCTCGGTATGTTAAACTTTTGTCGGGAAAAACACAAAAGTATAAGAACACAGGTGGAAGGAAGAATAGAACTCATAAGAGGATGAGGGTGCTGGTTAATAGTATATTTCACATGCACAAGACATGGATGCTCATCTATAGACATATTGTATCCAAGAATATATCATTATAGGTTTAGAAACATCTAGAGTTGTCCTAAAATCTGTAAGGGCCAAAGAGATTGTCAATTTTTCTAGGAGAAATTCCAAATAAACTTGAACATATGGGGGAGAATATTACCTCAGTTCTTCTGGTTTACTTGTAATGGATACATAATCTATGATGCATAGGGATAGTAGTGACTTTGAGGAATTTGAGAAAATTAATTGTAGGTCTCCCAAGAAAATTGGTTATGTTTCAGGCCACCATTGGAAAGAGTTTAAAGGAAGGAGATAAGGGTCTTATAAATGAGACCCTAGTGATTTTAAAAAATACATGTTAAAATTATAAAGAAGTTTATTCTACATCCTAAGATTAGAAAGGAGACAGATCAATGGATTCAACTATAGCAGGTGATGTTGCGGGTATGGATGGATGTATTTTTTCACCAACCCGATGGTATATGGTTGTTGGTGTGAATGTATCAAGTGAATGGGAAGGTTTGAAAAGGGTGGTAGAAATTCAGGATTGGGTTGAATGCATGAAGATGTAATTTTAGGGAAAGCCCACTACCTATTAAGCTCATAGCTAGAAAAAATAAGAAGAAGGTTTGGTGGGCCTAGTTCACCTTTTAATTCTACTAAAGGGTGGTGCATCCCATAACATATTATCTCTAAATACGGTCCATGTAGAAGTAAATAGAATATGGGAGGCCACATGGAATGAATGTGAGGGAAGGGTGAGTTTTAAAGGACCTCCATAACATGGTCATAAATTATTAGTGTTTTTTGGTTCTTCCCATCGCACAAAAATCAATGGTTTAAAGCATGGGAAATGTGTTAATGATTTATATTTGAATTACCAATGACCTAATTTTATTCATTTGATTAACAAAGGTTTTGGTGGGGAAGAGATTCCCAACATGGTGATTTTGGAAATAGAATAGAATGAGATTGTTAAATAACTAGAGGTTGAAAAACATCTTGATGTGAAGAAGTATATAGTTTTTGATGACTCCAGTCATGTCTACAAGGGTGTTTCACCATTTGATCAGCTTTATTTTGATTTAAAAATGAGTTGTCAGGGACAAGGGAAGGATATTACCAATCACAGAATAAAGAAAATAGTTCCATGCATAAGTTTAACACACTTTATGAGAAGTAAGTTTCCATGCAACAACATAGAGCAGTTTTCATAGCAGCAAGCCTAGGGTTACACCCACCAAAGGAAGAAGTATGGGAAGAACTCAGAAGATTCAAGTAACCTCATTAAACTTGTGTTGGAGATCAACCTCCACCAATGTTGTTGTGTTTTGATCTAGTTGGTGTCTAATGCTGGTACATTGATCATTGGAGAGGAGGGACTGAGCTATCTCACTATAGGATAAGTCCACCATCATAAGGACAAGGTGGTTTTTTGTGAGGGTGTTAGTGATGGGAATGTGTGGTCTATGTGAAAGGGGGAGGTGGTGAGTTGTGTAAGGGTTCTATTTGTACATAATAGAATTTTATAGAGGTATAGTTGTATGTCATGGGACATGACCTTATCCCAAGCTCTCGTGTGGCACTTGGCTAGCTGCCCCACTCAAATTCAAGACAAGTTCATCTTTTCACACTCACAATGAAAGTAAGATCATAAGGGAAGTTCTTAACAATCTCACAAGAGACAATTGCTTTGGAAGCTCTCAATTTCTCTCAACTTATACATTTATTTACAAATGAGGAGTCACTCCCTTTATATAGGGGTTGGTATAAAATTCTATAACATTCTAGAATATGTAAACATCCATAAGATTCTATAGAATTATATCCTATCCTACTAGAATATAACTGGATCATTCTATAACCCGTTGATATCCACAACCTTCCATGGAGGTCTAGAATGTTCTGAAGACTTCAAGGCCCAAGGAGTGTTTCACAACACTTCGAAGAAGTCTAGAATATTCTGAAACCTAGTGTATATGTAGATAACTCTATTGGATTCTATAGAACCACATCACCAGATCTTCTCTCCATGTGGCAGGGCGTGAATTCCTCCCCCACCTTTTCTAGAGATGTCATTAGCACACCCTGAATGATACTCCTTGGTCGCCTTTGCAAACTACCACAAGTTGTCTACTAGATCCTAGGTTGCCTCACATTCTGGTAATACCTTCCACTTGATCAAGTACTCCTTGCTTTGTGGAACTCCACATCGCTGAACTATTTGATCATCGAGTATGAGATCCACCTGCTTGTCATGTGACTTTACAATCATGGTAGTAACCCTTGTAGACACCCCTCTACTTGGGTCCTCTATGTTTTCATGATATGGATTGAGTATCCTCACATGGAAGACTGGCTGGATCTTCACCATGGGAGGAAAATTCAAGTGGTATGATACCTCCCAAACTCAGTGCATGACCTAATATGGTCACTCATATCATCGTATCAGGCCCTTGTACACCCTCCTGAATACTTTGTGCTGCTGAGTCAAGAGTTTCACCATCACCTTGTCCCTAGGCTAGAAGCTCACATCCCTTCTCCCTTTGTTGGCCCACTTCTTCATCCTCTTGGAAGTTTTTTTCTAGTGGGTTCTTGTCATGTCTATCTACTCTTGCCACTCCTTTTCAATAGAGTAGGTAGTAGGGATTCTTCCTTGGTACATCTCCCCAAGTATGATTATGTGATGAGTGAGGGTTTGTTGTTTGGTCACCACCTCAAATGGATTTTTCCCATTGAATAACTCCTTTTCAAATTGTAGGATAATTGGGCCACATCAAGCAACTTATACCAATCTCACTGGTTGGTACTCATAAAGTGAATCAAGTAGAGCTCTAATAATGAATTAACCCACTCTGTCTACCCATACATATGGAATTGAAAGTTGGTAGAATAGTGGATCTTCAATCCAAAAAATACAAATATCCTGGTCCACAACTTACCCATTAAGCATGGATCCCGATTGTTGATGATGTGTCATGGTATCCCCCAATACTTCACCACATTCTTGAAGAGTAGCCTTGCGGTGAGCTATGTTGTCACATCTTATGGAGTGGGGATAAATGTAGAGTACTTTGAGAAATTTTACACCACCATGATGATGCTCCCATACCCTTAAAACTTTGGTAGAGAAATTATGAAGTTCATGGTAACTATCTCCCATGGCCTCTCTATAATGGGAAATGGCTGCAATAATCCTCTGGGCAACTGATTGTCCACCTTTCCTTGTTGGCACACAAGGCACAAATCCTCACATAGGACTCCACATCCTCCTTCATCATCAACCAATAATATGTTCCCTCTAGCAAGGTCTTGATGTCGTGCTTCCCTGGATGTCCTACCCATCTCAAGTCATGAAACTCCTTAATGAGATCCCTCCATAGGATCCCACACTTTGGGACATATATTCTCCTCTCTATGGTAAGTAGAGTACCATCCTCATCCCAAAATATACTTCTCTTTACCTTTGGTTCATGATCTAATACATTCTTGGATATAGGATCATGCATCATTCCTTCCCCAACCCTACCCAAGATCTTGTCATCCACACATGACAAGTGGCTGAACATTATCTTCTTGCTGAGTGCATCAGCCACAACATTGGTTGTCCCAAGCTTTTACTCTAAAGTATAATCAATCATGGCCAAGAATTCCTACCATCTTTCTTGCTTTGGATTCATCTTCTTTTGGGTTTAGAATTATCTTGTGGAAACATTGTCAGTATTCACCACAAACATAGACCCCAAGAGATAATGTCTTAATGACCGAAGACAATACAACAAGATTTTCATCTCTTTCTCTTGCATTGTGTTCCTCCTATCAGTGTCATTCAGCTTTCGGCTTTCAAAAGCTATGGGATGTCTTTCCTTCATGAGTACACCCCCAATAGAAAAGTCTGAGGCATTAGTGTGTACATCATAAGGTTTGTTTGGATCTTCCAAGATCAAGACCTATTACACCATGACTGTCTTCTTCATGCCCTCAAATGCCTCTTCACATTTTTCATCCCAGCCCCACAGCTTGTTCTTCTTTTTCAAGTCAGTGAGTGGAAACGACTTCTTTGAGTAGTCAAAAATGAAATATTGATAGTATTTCACTAACCCAATGAAAGATCTCAACTCAAGAACCTTGGCGGGCCTCTCTCATTCATCAGTATCTCAGATCTTCTCATGATCCATCAGGAGCTTGCCTCCTTTGATCTTGTTCCCCAAGAAGACAAATTCATCCCTTGAAAAGGAAAATTTCTCCTTATTTATATATAACTCATTATTCTTCAATACCTTGAACACAGTTTTTAAGTGTTCTATATGGTCCTCTATTGTCTCACTATAGATAACAATATCGTTATCCCTCAATACCTTGAATACTGTTTTCATGAGTCCGTGAACCGATTTTAAATTGTTTATTTAGTTTTCTCACCCCTAGGCCTCCCAATTTGTATTTTATTATTGGCCAATAATGCTTAGCCAATGATTTTTTTACATCTATTTATTGTTATTTTATTACTCCATTCTTTGCGTTCTTCACCGATTGGCCTATGGAGTCTCAGTTCAACATTTTTGGGCGGGTTCGAGTGTGATCGGGCCCCGGAATTCATGGTGGATTCACATGAGATGAATGGTTTGAATAATAAAGGATTCATTAAGGAGATTTATTGGTTGTAGATGATTTATTCATGGATCTGAGATCTGAAGTGGAGATAGTGTGACATAGGAGACAAATGAGGCACATACGGGCACTGAGCGGGTGAATCAAAAATCCATTTTCTGACCAACAAACAGCTGGAAATGATGAACAAAGGATTCCCCTACAATTTTGGGCGACCTATAGGTGAGATTTGGAGAATTGGGTGTATATATGAAATGCGTAGGCCCATATCTAACTTTCTAGGGAAAACATTACTGCACATCGTGTGGTTCAGATGAGCACACGTCGTTTAGTACCCCTACAGCTGCGACACTAGGGTTTTGGAAACAGTTAAGGATCAATTGATGTGCAGATGAGTCACATGACATGTGAACCTCCCTTAGTAGATAGGCCATGTGGAGGATCACATGGGAAGGACCTTGTGCAGTAGGATATTTCATGTACCAGAGTACACATACATGGGTAAGGTTATACAAACATGTCCAGGAGGACGAGAGCACCCCAGGTGTCTGAGGAACATCATGTAGTCCCCTTGAACACCATGTAGGGATATATGGTTTTTGAACCATGAAACATATGGTACACAGCCTAATAGTGTAGTGGGACCACATACCTTTTGGGCCCCCTAACACATCGTGTACCATTATTTCCTTTTTGAGGAAACTTTTACCTATCGTATCTCCTCTTTTTAGACTCATATTTTGAGTTCTGAGAATCCTATCCTAATTTATTTTCAACGTAGTAAGTGATGGTAGTCTTCATGGGGGATTTTTGAGATATGATTTGAGTTTTTTAGAGTGTGACACTTCTTTAGGTGATGCTCAATAATGGTAGTGATCATGCATTATCATCAGAGGGATTAGAGGGTCACCTTCCTATAGGAAGGGCATGGGCCATCTATGTAATATCAGTGTGGAACCCTCCTACTAGGTAGATCATACACCCTCTATTTACTCTCAGAGTGGCACCCTCCTACTAGGAAGTGTAGGATTCCTCTATCTATTATCCGAGTGACACCCTCCTATGGTATCAGGGTATGGGTCATAAACCACTAGATTGGCACCCTCTTACTGGGTAGGGCATGAGTCCTCTATCTATTATTTGATTGGGACACTCCTACAGTATGAGGGTATAGGTCCTCAACCACTAGAGTGTCACCCTCCTACTAGGTAGGGCATGGGTTCTCTATCTATTATTTGAGTGGTGCCCTCCTGTGGTATTGGGGTATGGGTTCTCAACCACAAGAGTGACACCCTCATGCGAGGAAAGGCAGGGGTCCTCTATTTACTATCTGAGTGGAAACCTCATGTGGTATCAAGGTATGAGTCCTTGACCACTAGAAAGGAATCCTACTATTAGGTAGGGCATGGGTCCTCTATATGCTATCTGAGTGGAACCCTCTTGTGGTATCAAGGTATGGGTCCTCGACCACTAGATTGAACCCTCCTAATGGACATGTTATGGATCCTATATTGATTAGTTGAGTGACACCCTCCTATTATACCAGGGGATGAGTCCTTTTCTTATAGATTATGGTCTCTTGACTGTGCAACACAATGGCGAGGTGTTGCTGGACTTGGATGTTTCTTTGGATAGATGCACGTGATGTTGGTCATCATTGATGTACCTTTTGGAATTGATTAAACTTTTTATTAGGTTGGTCTTTGAGATGGAAACCCACTTTCTATCTCATTTGGGATTCTTTTGTTTAGTACATATATATTGGTATCCATGTTGTTAGATGTTGTTACTCTCTTGATTTGGGTTGAGCTATCTATTTACTATTTTGTATCTTATTGCCCCCCCTTAAGATTTCAGTGCATCCCAATGGATATATATATACTCACCCCTACATGGGATTTTCCTGCACATGTCATGTCTTCTGCAAACGAAAAACAAGTCGACGATGATTATAGAGAAGCATAGGGACACCTTGGTGCACTAGCCTACTTACGGTGGATAGAGTTAGAGATCTGGATTCGATCCCTCTCAAAAATTTTCTTTTCTAGGTTTTTTAGTTTGGGATATATTTATGGTTGGGTGTATATTTTTTCCCTTTTTAATTTTCAGTTTAAACTATCGTACTCTTGTACTCTCTAGAGGTTTTACATGCATGGTTTATTCTCTAGATGTTGAATAGTTTATTATTATTCCTCTACACTCACAACAGGAAGAAATTGATTTAGAGACATTTTTTTCATGGTGTTTTTGAAAACTAATGCTAAATGTTTAAAAATGTTTTATTTTTTTATTTTTTGATTTATTTCCAAAAAATATATATTTTTTTACCAGCAGTTTTTTTAAAACCACCACGAAATAGTGGTAAGTTTTAAAAAACCGTTGCTAAATTAAAGGGAAAAAATTAAAAATTATATTAATTATGATTTATTATTTGTTATTTACTATCATGTATAGTGTATTATTTTTAACTTTAATTAATTATAATGTTTTAAGTAAAAAATATTTACAATTATTAGTTAATAATAATTTGAAACTTAAAACAAAATTTTTAATAAATTTAAAATCATACTTTGGCTTCCATTGACCATAACTTTTGATTTGAGGGTTCATTTTAGCTCCACAACTAGTCAAATCGAAGATTATAAAATGAACTGAAACTACATTAGATTTAAATTTTTCAATAATTAAAATTATTATAATTATTATAATTTCAAGAAAAGTTAGAAATCGAGCTTGAACTTCAAACGACTGTAACTTTTGATCTGGTTGTCTGTTTGGGCTCTACCACATAGAAAATCGAATCATGTGATGAGTTTTATGACATGAAAACTAGGTAACCCTATGTCACTATTTTTTTGAGGCAAAAATAGGTCCTTAAGGCCTCTAAAACTAAGTTTTTAGTTGGGGTATCTCAATTTTTTATCATTCAATGGAATTTTAGCCTCATTTCAAAGGGTATTATTATCTTTTTTTGGTGGGGAATGAATTTATTATCCGGGATTAAATTCATATTGATATTATGGTTTTTAAGTTTCATCATTTTTCATAATGTAGTTTTATTTATAATTAAATATATTCATATTATATTTTTTTATAATAAATCACATCTATAAATACATATTTACATAAAAATGTATTTTTAAACATATAAACCATATGAAATAATTATTTTTTAATAATTTTATTTAAAATTAATAATTATCGATTTTATTTACTTTACAAAAATGCATTAATTTGTATATATATACCTATATAAGTAATGTTTATATACAAATAATGTTAATATATACATATGCATGTGTATTAATAAACATAAATATATTTATATTCTAATATATGTAAATAAATATTAATCTATAATATATTTAAATAAATTTAAGTATATATATTTATCATTCACATTTGATGAGACTTCATCTTCTTTTAAGACTGACTTCATATATTTTTTATGTTGTGTATGATTTTATTCTATTGATTTACATTTGTATTGATTTGACGGTGCTGTAATTATTATGATTTCCCCACTTTTTTTAATTTATTATCAATTTTATATATATATATATATATCTATTTATATGAATTTATGAATATTTGTGTAAATTTATATACAAGTGTAAATATTTATACATATTTATGTTTATATTTTTTATATCATATATGTGTAAATATATATAGATATATTTCTATTTACTTGTGTTTATATATATATATTTATATTAATATACAATTATATATCTGAGTGTGTTTATATATATTTATGTAACATAAATATGTGTTAATATATATTTATGTAAATTTTGTTATATGTAAATATATTTATAGATATTAATATCCATTTATTATTTTATTATTTTATTATTTATTATTTATCCATTTATTAATTATTATTTATTATTTTAACAATTATTTATTATTTATTTATTATTTATTGATTTATTTTTATTATTAAATTACTGTTAAATAACTATTTATTTATTATTTATTATTTATTTATTATTTATTTATTATTTATTAGTTATTTATTATTTATTATTAATTTATTATTTATTAATTAATTATTAATTATTTATTAATTATTTATTTATTATTTATTTCTTTATTTCTTTATTTATTTATTATTATTTATTTATTGTTTATTTATTATTTATTGTTCATTTATTCATTATTTATTAATTATTTATCAATTACTTATTAATTATTTATCGATAATTTATTAATTATTTATTAATAATTTCTTATTAATTAATTATTTATTTATTATTTATTTATTTAGTAATTTATATATTATTTTTTAATTAAATTATTTTTTAATTAAATTAAATTTTAATTTATTTATTATTTATTATTTTTCTATTATTTATTAAAAAGGTTATTATTTTATTATTTATTAATTATTTATATATTATTTCTTTATTAATTGTTTATTATTTAATTATTGTCTATACATTAATTTTTAATTAATTTTTAATTTTTTATTATTTTAATATTAATTTTCTATCATTTTATTCTTAATTTAATATGAAAATCTTATTTATTATTTATTTATTTTTCATTATAATTTTATTATTTATTTCCAATTTATTTTTTTATTATTTGTTTATGATTTTTTTACTTTTTATAAATTAATTAGTAACTTCTTTTTAAAATTTTAAAATTTTATTATTTTATTATTAATTTAATATTAACTTATAATTAATTACTTATTTATTATATATTCATTATATATATATTTATTTATCATGAATATTTTATTTATTAATTATTAATTATTATTTACTAATTATTAGATATTTATAATTACTTATTAATTAATACTTATTACTTATTAATTATTTATGTTTAATTATTAATTATATATATTTAATATTTAATTATTAATTATTAATTATTAATTAATTAATTTTAGATTATTAATTATTATTTTTAAATTATTAATTTTAAATTTTAAATTATTAATTATTAATTATTAATTATTAATTATTAATTATTTAGTTTGTTTATATTTGTTTTTTATTATTTGTTTTTTCAATCTATATATATATATAAGTATGTTGAATTCTATTTATTCATCACATGAAGAGTATACTGGAGTGGTAAAGTCTTTGGAGAATAAGCACGAGATAAGAGGTTCAAATCTCACCCAACATTGATTTTTTATATGTGGCATATGCATACATGTACATGTATATTAGGCAAAGGCCTTCCATATTAGTTATGTCTTTTGGCGCTTACCACTAACCCTAAACCTATTGAGGCGGGCTTGGGGTAATTGTGGCTCAAGCCCTGTTAGGTCAGGTCATGACAGATTGGTATCATAGTAGTTCATTCCTTGGGATGGTGTTTGGATTTTTCCCCTTATAAGGATTTGGTTGGGAATCGGAGCAATGGTGTTAAAGTGTCTCGAGTGTGGCTTTCAGGTGAGGGAACTCAATACCGGTGCCACTAACGACGTATCCATTCATCAGGACTCTGACTACCTACTTATCAACTCGGCGTACTGAGCCATTGGTTGTAGGGATCAATGGTACATGCATCATATAGAATTGATTCCTTTGACTGTCCTTTTTGAGTCATCTCCCCAAGTGTGTGTGTGTGTGTGTGTGCGCGCGCGTGCGCTCATCTGACCATAGTATGTCTTGATTTAAATTTTCAGGATGCCTCTACAACAACATCTAGCCAGGTTAACGATTCTAGATTGTGACAACGATCTGATGAGTGAAGAGGCCTCATTCTAGGGGTCATCTCATGAGATCCTTCCTTTAGGTGGATAGGTAGCAGCACCCCCACCATTCGAGTAACAAATCATACTGGAAGAGCAGGCTGAGGATGCGTGCAGGCGTAGCGCACTTATTGAGTTCCAGTACCAGTGGTCACTAAGGTTCTGTGAGGAGTACTACCCCTCATGCTTGCACTGAATTCTGATTTAGGATCTTCTGGAGCTCTTTTAGAGAGGGATGATAGTTTCAGAGTATTATGTGAGGTTCACAGACCTTATGTGATACTCCCTCGACATGATTCGGGATGGATACTTCCAGGCATGGAACTTTGATCGTGGAATCCATAATGATATTTGTGCCAGTGTAGTACCATCGTGTATTCTCATCCTTGTCAGGGTGTTAGAGAGGGATCTGGTAATGGAGAGCTTCCTATCAGAGGGATTCCATGCAGTGGGAGCTGATAGTGGGCATTATAGGGTTGAGTCTTCTATAGCACTAAGTAGGCATATGAGATCTTCCCTGACTTGGGCATATTGTCATGGAAAACATAGAAGACCAAGGTATCCTGGAGAAGGTTGGTGCTATGAATGTGATGGGTGAGGTTATAAGGAATGTTATTGTGTGACTAAACATGTTGAGGAGGGAAGGTAGATAGCGGATAGACCTCCACGGTAGAGGTGGATCTATGATCATGGATCTCTGAAGAGAGGGTAGGATGGCCCCCAGGAAAGCGAAGATGGAAGAGGAGAATATGAGACTCCAGGATGAGGATTTTTGGGTTTTTTATGATGTTATGCGATCCTTGCACCACACCACTAGGCAACCCACATCATGTTCAGGGAGCTAGCGGTCAGGGCCGCAGACAATTGCAAGCTATGGAGGTATATGACCTAATAGCACACAAGATAATTAGAGGTATGATATTTGTTTATTATAATCTTGATTTAGTACTAGTAGACATAGATGTGATTCATTCCTTCATCTCTTTAATCTTAGTGTGAGAGCTAGAGCTCCCAGTTGAGGATTTAACTCAGCAAATTTGTCTTGAGGTTCTTACAGGGAATGATTCTTCTATATTTTTTATCTGTTCATAGTGTAATTTATCTCTTGGTGGAGAGAGGTTATCATGGTACCTTTTTGTCATCATGATGGAACCCTATGACATCATATAGGGTATGGATTGATTTTTCATGCTGTAAGCCTAGGTCAACTACCCCTACAGATGAGTCATATGTCTTCGCACTGATGGGAAGAGATTCTCCTTTATAGGCAAGAGAGATCTCATGGAAAGGAAAGTGGGTTTTTCAAGTATGAGGTTTTATCCCTTTACCCATCAATTGGTGAGTGTATCCCTTGGTGTAGTAGTCTATTCAGGCATCTAGATTCCTTTAGTCATGGAGTATTTTATGGACGTCTTCCCCAAGGATGTTCTAGGACTACCTCTGAGGTGGGGGATAAAGTTTTGTATCAAATTTGACCCTGGGACTGCTCTGATATCTTTTTTGGAATATCTTATGGTCCCTACTAAGCTCCAAGAGATATAGTTATAGTTGAAGGACTATTGAGATAAGGGTTTTATCAATCCCAATGTGTCCCCCTGGGAAGTCCACTATTATTTTGAAAAAGGAAAAATAGATCTTACAAAATTGTGTGGATTATCATTGTCTTAACCAAGGAATTATAAAGAATAAGTACCCCTTACCAAGGATTAAAGACCTTTTTTATCAGTTTCATGGTGCAAGATGGTTCTTAAATATCGATCTCAGGTCCGACAACCACCAGTTGAGAGTTGGCGAGGCTGATATTCCAAACCTGTAATTCCGATGTCATTAAAACATTATGAGTTTTTGGTGATGCCTTTCGGTGTGAAAAAATCCCCATCTATGTTTATGGATTTGATGTACCAGATCTTCCAACTGTACTTGGAGTATTTTTTGATTTTTTTCATTAACGACATACTTATATACTCTGCGTCAGAGGAGGAGTAATTAGATCACTTGAGGATGGTCCTAGAATTACTTCAGGAGAACCAGCATTATGGTATGCTCTCAAAGTTCCAATTTTGGATCCACGAGGTTCACTTTTGAGTACATTCCATTTCTAAGAATGGATATATATAGATCCATAAAATATTTATGCAGTTATTTCTTGTAAGCCACCCAAGTGTGTTTCAAAGTTACGGAGTTTTCTTAACTTGGTGGGGTACTTTAGGTGGTTTTTGGAAAACTCCTATAGGATTGATTCCCCATTAAACACCCTAACATGGAAAGGGAAGTAATTTACCTGGACTGACCAGTGCTAGAGATCCTTCAAGGAGTTGAGGCTAAGGCTAACGAGTGTTCCTATTTCGAGGATACTAGAGGAGGGAATGGAGTATGTAGTGTATTGCAATGCATTAGGAGTTGGGATCGACTACTTTTTTATGTATAGATAGGCATTTATCACATATCGGTCAAGATATTTGACACACCATGAGAAGAAATATGTGACTCATAACCTATATCTGAAAAATGGTAGTCTTCGATCCAAGGATTCGGAGGCACTATCTTCTGGGAGAGTGTTTTTTTTCACTTAGACCATCAAAGCCTCAAATATGTCTTCACATAGAGAGAATTGTACCTGATGTAGAGGCACTAGTTAGAGTTATTTCAGGACTATGAATTTTAGATATTCTATACTCTAAGAAATGAAAACATAGTAGAAGATTCCCTTAGCATGAAGTCGTAGGATGGTTTTTTGCAGGAGGCATTACAGCAGCTAGCTTCATTGTAGTTGACCCTAGTTAAGTAGGAGGGTGAAACTTTTCTCCAATTGATGGTGTTGACTCCTCCTCTTCTCAGGAATGTGATATAGTTCTAGTTGGCAGATATTTACTGAGATGCCTTACATGAATAGATATCCTTAGGATATTTGGTCAATAGATTTTATGGATGGAATCATGTCATCCTCTTCCAAGGAAAAATAGTAGTCCTAGTTATGATATAGGAGGATGTGATGAGAGATTTTCACACTTCTCCTTTGGTTTTGCATCTCGGTGTGGGGAATATGTACAAAGAACTTCAGTAACAATTTTGGTGGTCTTACATGAGATGAATTGTGGCAGAGTTTGTCTGTTAATTCCTCACGTGTCAGTAGGTGAAGGCTGAACACCAGGTTCTAGAAGCTTTTTTGCGAATCCTTGAGATCCTGAAGTGGAAATGGGATGACATATCTATGGACTTAGTGACAAGGCTTCCATAGACAATGAGAGGCCACAATTCCATTTGGGTGATAGTTGACTGACTCACGAAATCAGTGCACTTCCTTGCTATTGGGAGCAATGTTTGGTGGAGAGTTTGGACCAGTTGTATATATGGGATATTTTATTTCTTCATGGGGTTCCCATTAATATTTTCTCTGATCATGATACACATTTCACGTCATGATTTTAGAGAGACATACATGCAGAATTTAGGTATCAGATGAGGATGAGTACGACCTTCCACCCCCAAAAAGATGGGAAAACTGAGCACACTATCTAGGTGTTAGAGGATATGTTGAGGGATTGTGTGTTAGACTTTGGATAGAGATAGGAGGATCACTTTCCATTAGTATATTTTTCATAAAATAATAGATACCACTCTACTATCAATATAGAACCTTTTGAGTACCTATATGGGAGACCATGTAGGTCACCCATATACTTGAGTGAGATCGGTGATACATCTCTCGTTGGGCCATAAATGGTTCAAGTGATCATGGAGAAGGTTTAGGTCATCCGCAAGTGGATGAGGATATCCCAAAGCAAGTATAAATCTTACACTGATTGACATCATAGTCCCTTGGAGTTCAAGCAGTGAGACCATGTTTTTCTTTAGAGTCTCCCCAAGATGAGAATTGTGAATATTTGGATGGAGAGGGAATCAATCCTTGAGTTTCATCAGGAAATTTGATATTTTACAGAGGGTTGGAAAGGTTTCTTATCGACTCACCCTACCCCCATAGTTGAAGTGACTACACAACATCTTCCATGCATCGTATCTGGGGAGATGTGTGCATGGCCCCACACATGTTATTGACTGGGGTGAGTTGGATGTTGAGTATGGAGCCACTTTCATGGATCACCTGATGGTTATCAAGGATCAACTAGATATGATGTTTTATGGATGGACCATCCCCTTAGTTCGTGTATTATAGGAGCATAGGAGCATGCAAGAGAGCTTCTAGGAATGGGAGAGCTAGATGTGGGCTCAGTATCCTAAGCTTTTTATTTAGTTTTTTTCTCTGAAGTAATGAAAATATTGAATGAGTGAATAATGTAAATACCCTATTTATTCCTATTAAGACTTTGAAATATATCTATAAATATTTTTGGATCCAGGCACTGAGACAGAGAGTGATTCTGATCCCTGGTGTGCCTGGAATTAATTTTATAAAAATATTAAATATATTTTATATCACGCAAGAAAAATTTCTTAAATAAAATTGGATAAATAATAAACGATGTTTTGGATAAAAAAATATGAGACCATAGTTGATTTTAGAATTTTATTTTTACCCAAGGTGTGACCTAAAGTTGGTCAACACGAGGCATTCGGATAAAGAGAACATTGGCAGTAGGTTCAGTGGGTTAATTAAATAATTAATTAAATTTATTTATTAATCGACCTAAATGAAAATCCCCTATAATTACACCATTATGGTTGATTTATAGGGTTATAAACATAACCCCGAGACCATTGATATGAGTTTCTTCCACCTTCTATTGGAAAATCAAGTTCAGATGACAAAAAAGCTTCGGATCCAGGAGAATCGAGGCACAAAGAATATGAAAACTTCTCTTATTCATTGATGAGAATGTATTTCATCGAGTTAGAACCCATAAATTTTTGTATTCTTCCCCAATTTATTAAAATATTAAGCACTATCATACTTTTTATTTGATCTGCATTCAAATTGTACTTTTTCATGAGCCTATTAACTGATTTTAAATTGTTTATTTAGTTTTCTCACCCTCAGGCATCCCAATTTGTATTTTTTGGATAATAATTCTTGGCAAAAAAATTGTTGCACATATGTTTCCTGTTCTTTTACCCATATTTTCTTCATTTTCTTCACTAATTAGCCTCTGGTGTCTCGGTTCAACATTTCTAGGTGGGAACAAGTGCAATAAGATCCCCAAATTCATGGTAGATTCATGTGTAATGAACATTTTGATGAATCAGGGATGGATTTAGAGGGTTTTTGGGTTGTGGATAATTTCTTCATGGATCTAGGATATTAAGTAGAGATTGTGTGACATGGTAGATGAATGATGAATGTACAAGAATTGAGCGAGTGAATCAAAAATCCATTTTCTAGACAATAGATGGTAATAAATGATGAAATAAGGCATCCTATTTGATATTGGGTGGTCTGGAGGAGATATTCGAAGCATCAGACGTGGATATGGATTTTGTAGGCTCAAATCTAACATTCTTGAAAAAACATGACTACAGGCTATGTAGTTTAGATGAACACATATCATGTAGTACCCATATGGATGTAGCATTAGTGTTTTGTCAAAAGATAAGGATAACATTCCATGTGGCTAGAACACATGCTTTGTAACCCTCCCTGAGTAGATAGTCTTTGTGGAGAATCACATGAGTAGGACCATGTGCGGGAGGACATGTTATGTACTTGAGTACATGAATGCAGGAAAGATTATATAGATATTTCAAGAAGCACGGTCGAAACCCTGGGAGGATGAGGTATGATGTATAGTCCACTTACATGATATATATGGCTATGTGGTTAGTGATTCGTGTACTATAAGGGACATGACCAGGCATCTAATTGAGATCACATACTGTGTGGGTCCCCTTATAGTTCGTGTTCCCCTATTTTATTATTGAGGAAACATCTCCCTCTTGTATATCCTTCATTTAAACGCGAATATTGTCATGTGAGTCACCTATCCTAATTGTTTTCCATATAGAATGTGATGGTAGATTCATGGTGGATGTTGAGATATGATGTGATATATTCTGTGTGTGACACTTTTTTAGATGATGCTCGACAACAAAAGTGATCAGAGAAGATCATTAGAAGGATCAAAGTGGTTCCCTCCTGGTGGGAAATTCATGGGTCCTCTATCTACTATTAGAATGGAACCTGCCTTCTTGGTAGGGAATGGGTCCTCTATCTACTATCATAGTGGAACCCTCCTTCTAGGCAGGGTATGGGTCCTCTATCTATTATCTGAGTGTCACCCACTTGTGATATCGGGGTATGGGTGTAGAGACCCGAAGCTTAACGTACATGGACATTACATTACTTTTGGGGAATACTTAGTACATAACAAAAACACACACACACAAGGACCGTAATAGTTTAGTGTCTTTGGAAACTCGGAATATAATCTTCTAATCATGGTGAAAGATCTTCAACATCTCCCATAAAGATCTTCCTTTTTCTTACCTAAAACCTTTATTTATATCCTGGGGAAAAGAAAACATAAAAGGGTGAGCTCAAATTCTCAGTAAGGGTAAATAAAAGAAATATCAATCACATCATATACATAAGAACATAACTTTTGGAAATCTTAACCTGCAAAAGATATCATAATTTCATAACATGGGATAAATCGTAGTAGTGAAATGTAATCCCAATAATCATAACTTAAAACATGAAACTTTGTGGCATACACACATAATCATAGAGAATCATTTCTCATTAGTCAAGACTCATTTCCAATACTATCTTAGTGGACAAAGTCCATTTCTGAACCTAGTTCACTCTTCATTTTAGTCCTATTTCACTAAACCGGTTTAACCTTCCATTCTATCCATGTCTATCTCATGAGATATAAAATCTTTACCCAATTCATTGGAGAGAGATATAGGTCCCACCCATCTCATAATGATACCATTCTTATGTGTGCCACAAAATCATAAATCATACATCATTGCATAAACCATGTAATAAAAATGAGAATCTTAAACATCGTGACATCATAAAACAATTCATATAAGATAAAGGAATTCATAAATATAATTCCATCACAACATAATCAAATCAATGTAATAATAGGGATAGAAATATAACCCTTTATTATCTTAGATGGAAAATAATTTTGATAAAACACTTGAACTCCATTCTTGAGGAAAATATCCTTTCTACTTTAAAAACACTTTTCCTTTCTTATCATGTCAAACAATTCTAAACTAAAAGAAGTTGATTAAAAATAAACTTGAAAACTTGTAAAGTAATCTTCTTGGAAATAATTTATTAAAAACCATTCATGATGTATATGTTAAGAAAAACATTCTTCTCGTACTTTTGTCGGAAAAGTCAAAAATTACCTCGTACGAAAAACGAAAAAAGATTCCTTTAATATCTTTTACTATAAACTCACCAAAGGGTAAAAATGGATTTAAAAAATTGTATGTGGATGGAAATAATATTAAATATTGAGGAAACATGTATGTGGATGATAAAATACACCCCAGTAAATAGAAAAGTATAAACAATCTTGGATAAAAATGAGATTGTGATATTTCCCTTACCTTAAGTCGGATTTGCATCATAAGTGTCCGAACCTCTTGTATAATGATTTAAATAATGTTATTTACTTATTCCAGAATCATACTTATTGTTATGATATCATATATGGTCATAATATTAGCTTCTTATTAGTAATATTTCATTACTACTTGTTATTCGGGTGTTTATTACTTTTTGTTCTTATGGGTGTTTGGTCGAATAAATTCTTATTCTTCTATTTAGGTAATAGATACCTAATTTCCAGAATGATATTAGTGTAATATATATCATATTCATTCATTCAATTAATTTATATAATCATTATGCAATGAATATCATGTAGAACGAGTCGCATCACATCGTGGAGACGGTATTCTGTACGTACGCACATGCGAAGATATCGTTCCCATGATCGTAGAATTGTATTTGAGTGTATGTATACTATTTCATAATCAATATCACTTTACAATAATCATAAATAGTTATTATTTACACCATTATACCCATCCATGTAAGGTGGTGGGGGAAAATAGATTACACCACGGCGTCGAGATGGTATTCCGTACGTACGCACGCGCGGTGATTGCTTTTTCTGTAGGATGGATAGATGGTGAAATAGGGTTGTTTCATACTTATAATAACATATCAGTATATGAGTGATACTAATTTTATTACTTCATAATTAAACAACTAAAGAATAAGAAGTGGAAGAAGAAATAAAGATGAAAGAATCGGTAATGGACATTACCTCTTCTTTGAAGTGCTTCTTTGAGACCTCCTTTTAGGGCACTAAAATTGGTCTTTGAAGAATACTAGGACATCTAGGATGTCTCTAGGGAAGTGGAGAGGAGAAATTGGCAGGGGTTGTCTGAGCTTAAAGGCTAAAAGTGGTGTGAGGAAGAGGGGGAGGAGGTGCCCTTTTATAAGGGAGGAGAGAGGCTCCTTTGGAAAAACTAAAAATGTTATTTTATTATAAAGTCAAGTTCGGTTTTAAATAGCTCCAAATTGATTTATTTATAAGATAATGTGGGTATGGTTCCAAATCATATCATCCAATAGAATTTATACAAGTTTAGGTTCCTATTTTAACCTTATCATTTAGATTTAACATTAAGTTAAATAATTTTACTTTTATCGTGTCTTCTTGTGTTCTTATACTATAAGGTTAATAAACTTACTATAACAAGCCAAAAGAACCCCAAGTTGTTTATTATTAATATATATAACCTTATCTAAGTCATTTGGCCGAACCATAGATTTTTAGGAATAAAATAACAATTAATAATATAATATTTGTTTTAAAAACTATTTTATGTCAATTTTGACAATATTTAGTAATTGATTTTTGTGAAAATCATAACAGAATGATTAGTTCTAAAAAAGTTAACTAAATCAAAAATAACATGTCATATTAACCTAGAAAATTAGTGTAATTCATAAAAAGTCTCAAATTACATTTATTTTTGTATTTATAACATTAATTATGTCAATACTTCATTAATAAGATAATTACTGCATCATCTTTGTGTCATAAATAAATTAAATTATTTAATGTATAAAAATTACAAATAAAATATAATTATGTATTAAATATTTTTATCTTTCTAATGAATATTTATAGTCGAATTTATCTTATGTATAATCCTATATTAAAAATTATTTACATATTAAACTTTGATTTTAACTAGTTTAACCATTCTTTAAATAAATTAATAATAAATGTCCTAATCTAATCCAAGTGGGCCTAAATGGTCATATTTTATTCCTAATTTTGTTTTTGGTCGAATTAAACTTATCCAATATAATTATAACATGTGTTAGGGTAATAATAATATCATTTTTACCCTTAATTACCCTATTTACTTTTAACCGTAGTAAAAAAAAGTTACTATTCACCAAAAATTATTTTCATCTCATCGAACCACATTTTACTTATTGACATCAACCGTGTCTCTCGGATTTTTGAAATTCCACTCACAGAAGCGGTAAAATTATGTTTTATGAAAAATTTATTTTTTTTAACTACCACTTAGTGGTTTCACAATTCATCAAAAATTGAAAGTTTCCAGAAAAATACAAAAATTATGCCTAAGCTATATTTGATATTATGAACAGAAAAATGATGTCTATTTTACCAATTTCAAAACATATCAGTTGCATTACTTAATTTAAAAATTAATTCCCGTCGTCAAAACAAATAGCGCGTTCTTAAGAGATAATAACTATCAAAAGATTGACACTTGTTTATGTCTGGTTTAAATGTGAAATTACATCCAATGAACAACATTGTATTAAATTGTAAAAATATATTCTAAATATAATTTAAAACCACTCAAATTAATAATTTATCCCTATTAATTATTTCTATTAAAAAGGTTGTTTTAATTTAAAATTTAGTAATTTTCACTATTCATTAGAAAATGAAAGTTATTTGAAAAGTACCAAAACTTCACCCTAAGCTAATTTCGATATTCCGAATCCAAAAATGAAGTCCATTTTGAAAACTAAAATTTACAAAATTTCAAAAAGTGGTTATTACTATTCATAACGACTATTTTTAATAATATTTTAATAACATATTATTGTTTAGTGAAACTCGTTATTGCGTACTACACACGCTATCGAGGAAGGTCGTGATTCCGTGTAATGCAAGGCAAGTCAAGGATATGTGTTGTGCAAGATCCTTTTAGTGTAGCGTACAACACAAGACATTAATGAAATTAAAAAAATATTTTTTATAAAATCTCAGGGTGTTACATTCTACCCCCCTTAAAATGAATTTCACCCTCGAAATTCATCGGGGTTATAAATGGTTTACTACTCGAAAGATTATTTAATAGAAACCCACATTGTAAAAAGGAATACAAAAACCAATAATTAAAAACAAAAGTATGAAACGTAACGGTTACCCAAATAAACTAATCACTGGGTTTCCACATAGGTGAAAATATGGATATGGAAGAGAAATCTATCCATCATGTTCTTATGGAGAGTGGTAGAGAACATGGCTATGGAAAATCCAACAATCACAAAGCCATAAATTTGTAACGATCTAAGGTACCATCTGATTCATCAGATATAAGAGCACTAGGACAACATTTTTGGTTTTCAAGATCATTTCCCTAAAGTTGATGAAATTGGAATCAGAAGAAATAATTTTGTGATTTTGGTATAGTCTCATCGTTGGTCGTTATTTGGACAATTTCCACATCCTCTCTTAAAGAAATGAAGTTGAATTTGTCATTCATGATGTGTTAGCAGATCATGTGATATAATGATGGGTCATTCCATCTGTCTCAAACAAAAGGTTAGAAAAGTTATCAAAACTTACATAAGTCCATCTATAGTGAGATTAATCATATATGGTTCTTAAATTGGACTTATACTTCATATATCATACTGCTTAATATAATAAAACTAGTTTCTACTAAACAGGGACTTCCTGTAGGCCAGTGGTAGGCGATAAAGGCCAGTCGCACTTCGGTTGTGGGTTCGATCCCCACAGCCTTGTCCGACATGATGGGCTATCGCCCATCCATTAGGTTGTCCTTTTTATAAAACTACATTACTATAACATCCCATAAATAATATCAAAAAAAGTTATATCCTTAAACAATACTAACTTATGTCCAACATAATCCATTCCAATCTTTAGGCTTATCTAAAATACTTCGGTCCAAGCTCATAGTATAAATAAAATTATTACTTGAAATGTCACATAACAATCACTTGAATGCCATCATTTATCCCCATATATCATAAGATATATCTTGTTGGTCAAATTAAAAACATGTGAATACCTTAATCATGTATTCTTTTGAAGAATGAATACCCATTAATTGAACCATAGTGAAAACATGAATGCAGTCAAAAGTTAACTCCTTCCACATACCAAAATACAAAAATTATATATACTCAAACCATGATATAACCTTCTCCTTATATCAGTCATCATCTCATGAATACGGTCAAACATTTCATTTTCTCGTTTTCCTTTCATTATGCGCATATCATATTTTTTTCCAAAAATATCTCAATCACATTATATGGTTACTGGTACCATTGAAAACCACAATAGACCAATACATAAATATTCTAATATTCCACGATACTATATACAACATTATTTTGGAATCCCATTACATAAACACTTAATCATTCCACCACATCGTTTTCATATTCAACATCACCAATAGTGATCGCATGTGACTTCCCTTTGTCCTTTTCCTTAAGTAGTTGCTCATGTCAATGATCACTAACCCTTGGATTAGAGAATTTATTAGCATAATGCCCCATTTCCATGCACTTGAAGCATTGAAGTGTTGGTGGTGTGTTCTCTGCAGTCTTTTCTTTATTCACATCATTAGAAACCCTTTTTCCATTACTTCGACACTCAGCTGCTCGATGACCTTCTTTTCCACACTTAAAACATTTTCTAGTCCCTTTAAGACAATCTCCACCATGATTCTTTCCACACTTTGTGCATAAGGAAAAATTCATCTTCTTTTCAACATTATTCTGAGATTTCTCCTTGAACTCCATCTTTCGTTTCTTGTCAAAACTATGAGATGGATAAGTAACACCAACTTCTATTTCTACCTTGATAGCACAATCCAAAATTTATTCATAGCTACTAAAGTTTCTTATAGCTAATTCCCTTCGAAGATTTGGTTTTAAGCCACTGAAGAATCGATCAACCTTACTTTCAGGTTGGATGATAAATCCAGATGCATACCTAGCAAGACTTGTAAAATTCGCTTCGTATATACCAACAGATTCATCATCATTTTTCTTTAGTTCAAGAAACCCCTTCTCCATCTTTGTTCGAAGAATATGAGGGATGTACTTATTGAAAAATAAGTTCTTGAACTCGTCCCATTCTATATACTCAATTTCATCTCTTGGCCTCGTATTCTTGATAAGATTCCACCATTGATCAGCATCACCTTCCAAACGTTACACTGCTAAGATGAAATTATCATGTTCAGAACATTGAATAACTGAAAATATCTTTTCAGTAGTACTGATCCATTGTTCAGCAACAAGTGGATCAGAAGACCCACTAAAAGAAGGTGGACGTTGCCTCATAAAGGACTCAATAGAATATTGTTCCCTTCTCTGCTCATTTAGAAGTCCAGAATGATTCATAGATTGTGTAAGTATAGAAATAATATTTTTCACTCCATCTCTAATAACATTTGTTTGTTCAGGCAGAAAATCATTGCATTATCCATTACATTGATCAATACGGTTCCTTCGGGTTCCAGCCATCATCTAAAACCCAAAAAGAATAGTGTGAGAGGAAAAAATCACGCTAGGGAAAACAATATAATAAAGGGGGAGTAAATTCAATATCTAACATCTTGGGTTATTGTAATTCTAGTATTATAACCTATACTTATACTTAACCTTAGGGACATCCCTAGACATACCTTAGAAATATCTCTAGGGATCCCACTAAAGTTATCACATCCTAGTTTCCAAAAGTTGACTAAACCTTTCCTCTAATACCAACTGTAGAGACCCGAAGCTTAACGTACATGGAAATTACATTACTTTTGTGTAATACTTAGTACATAACAAAAACAAACACACACAAGGACCGTAATAGTTTAGTGTCTTTGGAAATATGGAATATAATCTTCTAATCATGGTGAATGATCTTCAACATCTCCCATAAAGATCTTCCTTTTTTTACCTAAAAACATTCTTTATATCCTGGGGAAAAGAAAACCTAAAAGGGTGAGCTCAAATGCTCAGTAAGGGTAAACAAAAGAAATATCAATCACATCATATACATAAGAACATAACTTTTGGAAATCTTAACCTGCAAAAGATATCATAATTTCATAACATGGGATAAATCATAGTAGTGAAATTTAATCCCAATAATCATAACTTAAAACATGAAACTTTGTGGTATACACACATAATCATAGAGAATCATTTCTTATTAGTCAAGACTCATTTCCAGGACTATCTTAGTGGACAAAGTCCATTTCTGAACCGAGTTCACTCCTCGTTTCAGTCCTGTTTCACTAAACCGGTTTAACCTGCTGTTCCAGCCATGTCTATCTCATGAGATATGAAATCTTTACCCAATTCATTGGAGGGAGATATAGGTCCCACCCATCTTGTAATGATACCATTCTTATGTGTGCCACAAAATCATAAATCATACATCATTGCATAACCCATGTAATAAAAATGGGAATCTTAAACAACGTGACATCATAAAACAATTCATATAAGATAAAGGAATTCATAAATATAATTCCACCACAAAATAATCAAATCAATGTAATAATATGGATAGAAACATACCCCTATATTATCTTAGATGGAAAATAATTTTGATAAAACACTTGAACTCCATTCTTGAGGAAAATATCCTTTCTACTTCAAAAACACTTTTCCTTTCTTAACATGTCATACAATTCTAAACTAAAAGAAGTTGATTAAAAATAAACTTGAAAACTTGTAAAGTAATATTCTTGGAAATAATGTTTTAAAAATCCATTCATGCAGTATAAGTTAAAAAAACATTCTTCTCGTACTTTTGTCGGAAAATTCAAAAAGTACCTCGTACGAAAAACGACAAAAGATTCCTTTCATATCTTTTACTATAAACTCACCAAAGGGTAAAAATGGATTTGAACAATTGTAGGTGTATGGAAATAATATTACATATTGAGGAAACATGGATGTGGATGATAAAATACACCCCAGTAAATACCAAAGTATAAACAATCTCGGATAAAAATAAGATTGTGATATTTCCCTTACCTTAGGTCTGATTTGCTTCATAAGTGTCCGAACCTCCTGTATAATGATTTAAATAATGTTATTGACTTATTCTAGAAACATAAGTATTGTTATGATATCATATATGGTCATATTCTTAGCTTCTTATTAGTAATATTTCATTACTACTTGTTATTCGGGTGTTTATTACTTTTTGTTCTTATGCGTTTTTGGTCGAATAAATTCTTATTCATCTCTTTAGCTTATAGATACCTCATTTCCAGAATGATATTATTGTAATATATATCATATTAATTCATTCAATTAATTTATATAATCATTATGCAATGAATATCATGTAGAACGAGTCGCATCACATCGTGGAGACGATATTCCGTACATACACACGAGCGAAGATATCGTTCCCATGATCGTGGAATTGTATTGGAGTGTATGTATACTATTTCATAATCAATATCACTTTACAATAATCATAAATAGTTATTATTTACACCATTATACCCATCCAAGTAAGGTGGTGGGGGAAAATAGATTACACCACAGCGTGGAGACGGTATTCCGTACGTACGCAGGCGCGGTGATTTCTTTTTCCGTAGGATGGATATATGATGAAATAGGGTTGTTTAATACTTATAATAACATATCAGTATATTATTGATACTTATGTTATTACTTCATAATAAAACAACTAAATAAGAAGAATTGGAAGAAGAAATAAATATGAAAGAATCGGTAACGGACATTACCTCTTCTTTGAAGTGCTTCTTTGAGACCTCCTTTTAGGGCACTAAAATTGGTCTTTGAAAAATACCAGGACCTCTAGGATGTCTCTAGGGAATTGGAGAGGAGAAAGTTTCAGGGTTTGGCCAAGCTTGAAGGCTCAATGTGGTGTGAGGAAGAGGGGGAGGAGGTGCTCTTTTATAAGGGAGGAGAGGGGCTCCTTTGGAAAAACTAAAAATATTATTTTATTATAAAGTCAAGTTTAGTTTTAAATAGATCCAAATTGATTTATTTCAAAGATAAGGTGGGGATGGGTCGAAATACTCTCATCCAATATAATTTATACAAGTTTAGGTTCCTATTTTAACCTTATCATTTAGATTTAACATTAAGTTAAATAATTTTACTTTTACCGTGTCTTCTTGTGTTCTTATAATATAAGGTTAATAAACATACTATAACAAGACAAAAGAACCCCAGGTTGTTTATTATTAGTATATATAACCTTATCTAGGACATTTGGCAGAACCTTATATTTTTAGGAATAAAATAACAATTAATAATATAATATTTGTTTTAAAAACAATTTTATGTCAATTTTGACACTATTTAGTAATTTATTTTTATTAAACTCATAACAGAATGATTAGTTCAAAAAGAGTTAATTAAATCAATACTAACATGTCATATTAACCTATAAAATTAGTTTAATTCCTAAAAAGTCTCAAATTAAATTTATTTTAGCATTTATAACATCAATTATGTCAGTATTTCATTAATAAGATAATTACTGCATCATCTTTGTGTCATAAATAAATTAAATTATTTAATGTCTAAAAATTACAAATAAAATATACTTATTTAGGAAATCTTTTTAGATTTTTAATGAATATTTATATTCAAATTTATCTTATGTATAACCCTATATTAAAATTTATTTACTTATTAAACGTTGATTTTAACTATTTTAACCCTTCTTTAAATAAATTAATAATAAATGTCCTAATCTAATCCTAGTGGGCCTAATTGGTCATATTTTATTCTAAGGTTGTTTTTGGTCGAATTACATGTATCTAATAGATTTAGGACATGTTTTAGGGTAATAATAATAATATCGTTTTTACCCTTAATTACCCTATTTACTTTTAACCGTTGTAAAAAAAAGTTACTATTCATCAAAAATTATTTTCATCTCATTGAACCACATTTTACTTACTGACATGAACCATGTCTCTCGGATTTTTGAAATTCCACTCACAGAAGTGGTAAAATTATTTTTTATGAAAAATTCATTTTTTTAACTACCACTTAGTGGTTTCACTATTCATCAAAAATTGAAAGTTTCTAGAAAAATACCAAAACTTAGGCCTAAGCTATATTTGATATTATGAACTGAAAAATGATGTCTATTTTTCCAAATTCAATACATATCAGTTTCATTACTTAATTTAAAAATTAATTCCCGTCGTCAAAATAAATAGCGTGTTCTTAAGAGATAATAACTATCAAAAGATTGACACTTGTTTATGTCTGGTTTAGATCTGAAATTACATCCAATGACCAAAATTGTATTAAATTGTAAAAATATATTCTAAATATACTTTAAAACCACTCAAATTAATAATTTATCACTATTAATTATTTCGATTAAAAAGGTTGTTTTTAATTAAAATTTAGTAATTTTCACTATTCATCAGAAAATGAAAGTTATCCAAAAAGTACCAAAATTTCACCCTAAGCTAATTTCGAAATTCCAAATCAAAAAATGAAGTCCATTTTGAAAACTAAAATTTACAAAATTTCAAAAAGTGGTTATTACTATTCATAATGGCTAGTTTTAATAATATTTTAATAGCATATTGTTGTTTTGTGAAACTCATTATTGCATACTACACACGCTATCGAGGAAGGTCACGATTTCCTGTAATGCAAGGCAAGTCAGGGATGCGTGTTGTGCAAGCTCCTTTTAGTGTAGTGTACAACACAAGACATTAATGAAATTAAAAAGAATATTTTTTATAAAATCTTGGGGTGTTACAATGGGTCCTTGAGTACTAGAGTGACACCCTCTTATTGGTCATGCCATGGGTCCTATATCTATTATCCAAGTGTCACCATACTGTGGTGTTAGGGTTTGGGTCCTCAACCACTAGAGTGGAACCCTCCTGCTGGGTAGGGCATGGGTCCTCTATTTTCTATTTGAGTGGCACCCTCCTGTGGTATTAGGGTATGATTCCTTAACTACTAGAATGGAACCCTCCCGGTGGGTAGGGAATGGACCCTCTATTTTCTATATGATTGGTACCCTCCTGTGGTATCAGGGTATGGTCCCTTGACTACTAGAGTGTAAACCTCCTATTGTACCAAGAGATGAGTCCTTTACATAGAGATTATGGCCCCTCAAATTTGTGGCATATTGGTGAGGTGTGGCTTGAAATTGATGTTTCTTTGGATAAAAACACGAGATGCTTGGAATCATTGATGGACCTTTTTGAACTAATGGAACTCTTTCATGGGATAGGTTGTGATATGGAGATCCCCTTTCACTCCTGTTTAATCTTATTTTGTTGAGAATATGTGTGTGTGTGTGTGTCTGTATCCATGTCGTTAGATGTAGTTACTCTGTTTCTTTGGGTTGATATTTCAATTTGCTATCGTGTCTCTTATTACTCCCCCTTTAACTTTCAGGGAATTTTATCGGGTATGTATATACTCATACATGTATGGGATTTTCCCACACATGTTGTGTCTTATATAGATGAGGGATAGGTCGGTGATGATTATAGAGGAGCATAAGTATACCCTGATGCACTGGACGATGTACAGTGGTTTGAGCTTAGAGATCTGGAGCGAATATATCTCAGTATTTTACATTTCCAATTTTTTCAGGTTGGGACATTTTTCTAGTTAGGAGTGTATTTTTACCCTTTTTTATTTTTCATTTTACACTATATTGTAGTCCCTAGATATTTTTCATGCATGGTTTATTTTCTAGATGTTACATCCTTTATTATTTTTCCTCTACACTTCTTCATAGAGATGGTTGGGTATGTGCATACAGGTAAATTAGGAAAAAGCCTACCATATTATTTACACCTTTTAGCACTTGTTTCTAGCCCCTGGCCTATAGAACATGACTAGAGGTAGTAGTGGATTTAGTTTCATTAGGTCGGGTCATGACACTGACAATGACTATAATGAGTAGAGAAGGGGGGATTCTAACTCAATATCCCAATGTCCAATCACTGAACATGGTTAGCATCATCACATAATAATAATCTCTACCGATACTAGGTCCATCATAATCATTGATAATCTATATGTCATCTTCATTAAAAAAACATGTGTGGGAAAATCCCATAAAGAGTTGAGTATATACATACCCAGTGGGACACTATGAAATCACCTAGAATAAATCATCAAGAGATATTAGTCATCTCATCAGAAAAAATACATCTTAATCAAGAAATGAGTCAAAAACCATAATAATAAACCCAGATATGCTCAACAATAATCCCAAATGAAGAGAGAAAGTATATCTCCATCTCTATAGCCCATCTAAGAAGACTAAGTACGTATATAGCTCCAAAAGTCCATATCTGATGGCCAACATCATGTGAAACTATACAAGAATTCGTGTGGATGGGCCCACACCTCACCATTGCACTCCACAATCAAGGTATCCATGACTCTAACAAAGTATTTTGTGAAACCTTACCAGAATTAAAGATGGGGAGGGGCCTTCTAATTACTACTATGCTCCAAATATAAGGAATCAATGCTCTATAGAGGACTCATAAACAACTAAATCTCTAAGACAAGGGAGTACCACTCTGTAGATAGAGTAATCACAACCTATATAACATAGGGGAGTACCAACTTTACTTGTGTAAAGAATATGGGGTACCTACGCCCTGATGGGGCATGGGGGTTGTCAACCCTAGTAACACTTCAAAGATCACACTCGATCACTACTACTAGTGTATGGTTTATGAGGGATCTGTACTCTAGTGTGATTAGGGAGTATCAACCATGGCATATCTGGTGATCCAACTTGACCAAAACTATTAGCCAAGTGTCACTGAAGATAGTGTCACACTCGTAACACCAGACGTCGTACCTCTGATAAAAAAAATGAAGAACATCATCATGTTTTCTGTGGAAAACTACTCATGAAAGTCTGCTCATGTAATACCCCAAGATTCCACAGTACGGTTCTCTTTGTATAATGCAATAGCTTGCGTTGTACGCAACTTTGAGTTCTAGCACACCATGACCAATCAAACTAACCGTTATGAATAGTAATACCCACTTTTTGAAATTTTATAAATTTTATTTTTCAAAATGGACTTTATTTTTGGATTCAGAATATGAAAATTAACTTAGGGTGAATTTTTTATATTTTTCTGAAAACTTTCAATTTTTGATGAATAATGAAAAACATCGTGTTATTTTTTTAAACCGACTTTTTATTTAAATAATTATTTATTTATTTTTAATTTATTTTAAGTCAAAATAGATACATAATACCTATATAAGTCCAATATAATTCATTGGAGTCATTTTATAATAATATTAGATATATAAAATTTTATTGAACTATTTAACACCTTTTACCCACCTTCTAGGCACATTAGAAAATTTGCATAAAACGTAATTTTAACGCTTATATGAATTTAATTTAAAAAATCTGAGAGACACGGTTGATATTAGTAAGTAAAATTTGGTTCAATATGATGAAAATAATTTTTTTTTGAATAGTAAATTTTGAATTTTATTTACCACGATTAAAAGTAAATAGGGTAATTAAAGGTAAAAATGATATTATAATTACCCCTACACATGTCCTAATTCTATTGGATTAGTTTACTTCAACCAAAATTAACCTTAGGACAAAAATGTGATCCTATTTGATCCACTTGGATTAGATTAGGACATTTATTATTATTTTATTTAAAGAAGAGTTAAAAGTGTAAAATTCAACGTTTAATAACTAAACCATTTTTAATATAGGGTTAGAAATAAGATAAATTAAACTATAAATATTCATTAGAAAGATAAAAATATTTCCCAAATAATTGTATTTTATTTATAATTTTTAGACATTAAATATTTAAATTTATTTATGACACAATGATAATGGAGTAATTACCTTATTAATGAATGATTAAAATAATTGATATTATAAATATTAAAATAAATGTAAATTGAGACTTATGATACATTAAACTAATTTAATAGGTTAATATGACATTTTAGGGTTGATTAAATAATTTTTTTTAGAATAAATCAGATTGTTATGACTTTTATAAAAACCAAATACTAAATAGTGTCAAAATTGTCATAAATGAGTTTTTTAAAAAATATTATTTTATTAAATTATATAATAATCTTAAAAAAATAAGGTTCTAAAAAAGGACTTATATAAATACGGACATGTCATTAATGAAACACTTTAGGTTCTCTTGTAATTTTATATTATGTTTATTAACCATGTAATATAAAAATACAAGAAGGCATGGTAAAAGTTAAACTATTTAACTAAGAGTTAAATCTAAAAGATAAGATTAATATAGTGACATAAACTTGTCTAAACCCTATTGGTTGAGAGGTTTGTCAACTCATACCCAACTTATCCTCTAATTAAATCCATTTAGATCCATTAGAAACCGAAAAAGATTTTATAATAAAATAATATTTCATGCTTTTCCTAAAGTTCCATTCACCTCTCTTATAAAAGGGTACTTCCCTTATCTCAAATTAACACATCCAAAGCCTTTTGGATCGGCCAAACCCTACTCAAATATCCTCCGAACTACCCTCACATCAGACTAGAGGCCTTATTTTGATCATAAATCCAACCAAAGGATCCCTTTTGTTCAAATAAAAAGGAATCACCCGAAGAAGAAGTAATTATTTCATCACCTCTTTCAAAGTTCTTTTCTTCTTCCACTTCCTCTTTCATTGTTGTTTCCATACCAAAATAATATATTCAGTATATTATACATACTGTGATGTTATTTTAAATATGTTATAACCATATTCATTATTCTATCCATCCTATGAATGAAAAATTCATCATACGTGTGTACGTGCGGATTACCGTCTCCATGTCATGGTATAGTTTGTTATTCAACACTTAGTTATTTATATGGGTATAATAATGAGTATAATTGATGTAAATAATAAATATAACATGTTAATGATTCTTTATATATAATATACTATCCAATTACATATTATTTCACCATAAATAGAATGATATTGATGCTCGTGCATACATACGGATTACCATCTCCACGAACGCGATGAGATTCATTCCCCACCGTAACCATTCAAGAATAATTATCATTTTATGATTAAAAATAATTTTTAGGAACTTAATATAATTCTTGATATGAATAAAATATTTCCTATCCATAACAAACATGACTTACATAACAAAACATATAAAGAAAAATGAATCAGTTAACACATGAAACAATGATACTACTGGAATATTATTAACAAAGAAATATTATAAGATCATAAATGATATCATATTTATGTATGTGGTTCTTGTATAATTTAATAACAATGATTTAACTATTATATAGGAGGTTAACGTACCCTCGACTAAGAATAATCACAAGGCAAGTGTTAAATTTCACAATCTTTTTATTATCTGAGACTGTTTATATGTAAGGATCTACTGAGTCTTCTTTATCATCAACATCCATGTTTCTTAAAAATGTATTACAAAACATTTTTAAAATTTCCTAGATGATGAGTTAAATTCATTTATACCCTTGTGTTGAATTTTTATAAAATTATTTGAAAGGAATCTTTCTGTCATTTTCCAAATAATGTACATTATGACCTTTTTGACAAATTAAGGAAAGAATGTTTTTTAACTTATACGGTGGGTGTAGAAATTTTCCTCTGTTATAAAACCTTCGAAGATTCCCTTAAAATCCTATAATAATATTTTTAAAATAAATTTTTTATTTACTTTTAAATTATTTCAAAATAGAAAGAGATATTTCACTCAAATAGTTTTTGGATTGATTTCATCTGTGTCAAAATCCTTCATTGGATTTTACATTTGTTTGAAGTTGATTTATTATGATACAATACTCCATATTGTATGGAAGGTTTTGTGATATATTTGACTGTGGATGTGATATTTTTATACTATTCATGGTTTATGGTTAAAGTATTTACTTTTCATATGCTAGTTTTAATATGAATTTTTGTATTATGTTTCAACCTTTTCATGTGAGGAATGCATTGGACTTAGTAAGTGACATATGGGGCCTACTATAGAACCTCGATGCATCGGTACGTATCAAGAGACAAACTAGTGTCTTGGCACAAGGCCTTGATAAAATCATATTTGTAGTCTTGGCATGAGGCCTTAACTATGTGGTTTTGATGTCTGACATTATGCATTCCATTATTATGAAATTAGCTATTGATATTACATGTGATTATTCCACTGGTAGAATATCCTTGTGAATAATTAAATAGAATTATTTGATTTATATTTTCCATATTATGTTGAAGTTTATGTTTAAAAGGATTGTGTTTTAGTCTTATTCATTTCCTTAAATGTTTATGCTTATTTATGATAGTTTTCACTATATTGTTATCTTTACTGAGCATCCAAGCCCACCCCTTTCTTATTTTTTCTTTTTCCCAGGATGTGAAGAAGTATATTATGATTGACCTACAGGGATAGGCTAAGGGATATTAGTGTGGTCAAAGGGGACACAATGTTGTGGTTTTTTTATTTCATGATGTAATATAAAACTTATGTATGTATCTTGTACTTCCAAGACTATTAAACTAATAAGTATTTCAAGACATGATCTCCTGAGATCATGAAAAAGTTATTTAATAATGCACTGAATTTGGGTAACTAGGGGTGGGGTGTTACAGTTGGTATGAGAGAAAGTTTAGTACAATCCTTCTAAATTAGATTTAGAAAAACTCTGATTAGAGAACATTACCATAAGATAGACTTTGAGGATTAGTATGGAAGAACATCCAAAATTTTTGGTAATGTATATATTATGTGGGTTTTACAAGAAATAAATCCCTATTTGGATACTACAAGTATATGTGGTTCTGGCACAGATGTACCTAGGATTGAAAACTCCAACAAGAAGTTTCGTACTTGACCTGGGGTATCGTGGTACACGACAATGGGCCTTACCGTGCACATGGTTTGACACTCCTGGGGGATATTCTTAGAATAATTCTCATTTTCTTTACAAACCATTATGAAGGATTCATGAGTAAATAATTCCTAAAAGAAAACATTTTTATGATTATGGATTATATGCATAAACTGTTCAATTTATGATAGGTATTTTAATAGTTTGAAATTATGTATTGTGATTCATAAACTAATCTAGTGTATGCTGTTGTTTAGAAATGGTGCCTAGTGAAAGGAATGAAAACTGTATCAATGCATATAATCCATGTAGGTATTTTCCTCCTACTCAAGATAATTATAGTGGATCTGGTGATGCAACTGGTTCTGAACAACTTATAACTATACTGGGAAAACTCACTCATGTTATGAATAATAACCTTACCTGTATAGAACACCTTGATCCACAACATGGAGGATCAATGTTAGACCGCTTCATGAGGAAAAAACCACCAATATTCAATGGGACTAAAAATCCATTTGTAGCTAAGAAATGGATAAGTTCCTTAGAAAAAATATTTCATTCTTTGGGGAGTAGTGAAAGGGAAAAAGTTGTCATGGAATTTTATCACCTGACAGAAGATGCAGATCAATGGTGGTCATTAATAAAAAACACAAAGTAGGATGAAGAAGTATAAAATATGGAATGTAGGGGGTTTAAATATCTTTTCTTAGAAAAATACTTTTTCTTGTGAACATTGAGCAGATATGGAAAGGCAATTTCTGAGTCTAAGGAAAAAAAAGGATGAGAAAGTTGCAAAGTATGACGCTAACTTTACAAGGTTATCAAGGCATGCTAAAAATTATATACGTAACCCAATAAGTAATATTGATCAATTATTTGATGGTTTAAAACCATTTTCTCCATCGAGGATTAGTCTCACAATCTATCTCATCGTATGAAGATCTAGTCTCATGTGCTATCAAGACAGAAAAAGAAATCTCTAATTCTTATAACTTTAAAGAAAATAAAGATAAGAAGAGATCTATTGAAGACTCTGGAAATGGAAATTTGGGGAAGAATGGAAAATTTGAATTTCCATCCTGTATTAAATGTGGGTAGAAAAACCTTGGTGCTTGCCTTAAGGGAATGAAAATCTACTATAAGTGTGGAGAAAAAGGACACCAATATCGTGATTGCAAGGGGAAGAAGGAGGATATCAATGTTGAATTCTATAGTTTTAAATAAATGTGGTATTATGAAAATTAATGTTCTAAGAATTAAGTAAACATACCTCAGAAAAGTACAAGGGAGCAAGTCGAAGATTATGCGATCACAACTGAAAAGGTTAAAGTTTTGAATGATTTGGTGGTAGGTACATTAATCGTTTCATCAAATTTATCCAATGCTTTATTTGATTCTTAGATCGTTTCATTCTTTCATATCATCCCAGTTTTACAAGAAATTAGATATTTCCAATTTGATTTATCAAGGGATTTTTCAGTCAAAACTCTTAAGGGAAGTATCATTGCTACAAAGTTTTGTGAATTAGTTACCATTATGGCATAAAAAAGTGATTTATCTACTGATATCATCATCATACCCATGATTTAATTTGGTATAATCCTAGGTATGGATTGTATTTCAGACCATGATGAGAAAATCTACTTTAATAAGAAAGATGTTTCAATTTTCGATGATGATAAGGAGCCCCTTATCATTAGAGAAGAAACATCACCATCTGCTTCTCATCTAGATCCACCCCCAGTAGCTCTTCTAAATTAAATTATTGGAGAGGAAGAGAGTGAAGTAATTATGGGTGAGGAAAGGAATGTTCAAATAGAGTATGTACCTATTGTGCAAGAGTATGTTGATGTGTTTACATAGGATTCACTTAGACATCCTCTATAATGGAAAGTTGAGTTTTCCATTGACTTAATTCTTGGTTCAAGGACCATATCAAAGACCCCTTATAGAATGACTCCTGTGGAATTAGTGGAACTAAATAAACAACTATAGGGATTGAGTAATAAAGGATTTATTCACCCTAGTGTTTCTCCATGGGGAGCCCCTATTATTTTTGTTAAGAAGAAAGATGGATCTATGAGGTTTTGCATTGACTACAGGGAGATCAATGCTATAACAATAAATAACAAGTATCCCCTACCTATAATTGATTATTTATTTGATCAACTTCATGGAGCTCAATTTTTTTTTCAAATATTGACCTTTGATCTGGATATCATCAGTTGTTCATGAAGAAGGAAGACATTCCAAAGATAGCATTTTCAACCAGGTATGGGCATTACGAGTTTACAATAATGTCTTTTTGACTGACTAATTCACCCTCTGTTTTCATGGATCTAATGAATAGAGTTTTCAAGGAATATCTTGATGACTTTTTGGTGGTATTTATTGATGATATATTGGTATAATACAAATTCTATGGAGATCATGAAAATCACTTAAGCACTATTCTGAAAACTCTTAGAAGAAATGAATTATTTGGGAAGTTTTGCATGTGTGAATTCAGGATTCAGGAGATTTCTTTTCTTGGACATATTTTCTCTAAGGATGGAATATTTATTAATCTTTAAAAGACAAGGTAAAACCAAGAATATACAGCACCGACGAGTATAACTAAGGTAATTAGTTTTATTGGTTTAGCATGTTACTATCAGTGTTTCATCCAGAATTTTTCCCGATTGGCTAACCCATTAACCAAGATCACACATCAGGGGGTTAAATTTTTTTCGAAAAAAGAGTGTGAAGAATTTTTTGAATAATTGAAGAGAATATTATTCAATGCTTCTATCTTGACTCTACCATTGGGGAATGATGGGTTGTTATTTATAGTGATGCTTCAAAGAAAGGACTGGGTTGTGTCCTTATGCAGAATGATAGGTGCATCACGGCAGCTAAAAATTCATGAACAAAATAATCCCACTCATGATCTTGAGTTAGTAGTTGTATTATGTACTCTGAAGATACAGAGACACTATCTCTATGGTAAAAAATGTGAGATTTATACTAATCACAAGAGTTTGAATTATATTTTCTCACAAACAGAACTCAACATGAGGCAAAGGCGATGGCTTGAACTACTCAAGGATTACGATTGCACAATACACTACCACACAGGGAAGGAAAATAAGTTGGCAGATGCCTTGATCAAAAACGATCATGGAGTTATGAATAATATAAGGGTTTAAAGGGATCCTATGGTCATGGATCTAGTAAAGATGGATATTAGAATAATAATGGAAGGTGAAACATCAATAATTTTTCATATGGTTGCCAAACCATCTTTACTAGAAAAGAGAAAAAGTTCTTAGACTAATGATGAGGGTTTCAAAAGAAGATTAAAGCTGTGAATGATGGGATATTGATTAAATTCGTATATGAAGATTGAATTTTGAAATTTGGGAGGAGACTTTTTGTTCCCAATATTCCTAATCTAAAAAAGGAATTGTTGTATGATTCCTATATCTCTAATTTCTCTATAGACTCTAGTAGCACTAAGATGTATATGTATTTGAAGGAACATTTTTTGTGGGACAACATGAAGAGGGAGATTGTTGATTATGTGTCAAGATGTATGGTTTTTCAATAGGTGAAGGTTGAAAGAAAACATCCTGGAGGATTCCTAGAACCTATTAATATACCTAAGTGTAAATGGGATGATATTACGATGGACTTTTTCATGGGGCTACCAAAGACTCCTAGAAGGAATGATGAAAGATGATTCATTTTTTATCATCTTACTAATTCAGCACATTTTCATTCTATAAGAGAAGATTTACCACTTAAACTTTTAGCAAGACTATATATTAATGAAGTTATAAGATTTCATGGTGTACCCCTATCGATTGTTTCTGATCGTGATCCCCATTTTACATCAAGATTCATGAAAAGTCTTTAGAAATCCCTAGGTATTGAACTTAATTTAAGCACTACCTACTACCCTTAAACTGATGGACAATCAGAACGGACTTTTCAAACCTTATAAGACATGTTGAGATCTTTCTCACTTTACTTTCAAGGTATGTGGGATCCGTATTTACCTCTGTTAGCATTTTCCTATAACAACAGCTTCCATTCAAGTATTCAGATGGCAGTATATGTAGCATTATATAGAAAGAGATGTCGTGCACCAACTTGTTGAGATGATGTTGGTGAAAGAAAACTCGTAGATCTAGAACTTGTGGAGGAAACAATGGAAATGGTGAAGATTATCCAAAACAACCTCAAAGAAGCTCAATGTAGGAAAAAGAGCTATGCCGATAATCAAAGGAAGGATTTGGAATTTCAAGTGGGAGATTATGTTTTATTGAAGGTATCTCTAAAGAAGGGTGTTATATGATTTGGTAAGAAGGGAAAATTAAGTCCCAGATACTTTGTACCTTTTGAAATTCTAGAACAAATTGGAGTTGTAGCTTATCGTTTGGAAATGCCACCAAGTCTCTCCAAATTTCATGATGTGTTCCACATATCACTATTGAGAAAATACATGTCTGACCCAACGCATGCACTCACCTATGAAGAAATAGAACTAGAACCTGATCTATCTTATTGTGAAGAGACTATCAAGATTCTTGATACCAGAGAACAAGTGTTGAGAAACTGGACGACTTTTCTGGTAAAAGTTTTATGGATAAACCATAATATGGAAGAGGCAACGCAGGAACCTGAGGAAGTTAAGATGAAGAACCAAAAAAATCTTTTTATGTAGTAATATTCTCGAAATTTCGAGGATGAAATTATTTGGAGGGAATAATGTAACACCCCATGCTTCCACAATACACTTCTCTTTTAATAATGTAATATCTTGCATTGTATGCAACTTTGAGTTCTAGCACACTACAACCAATAAAACTAGCCGTTATTAATAGTAATACCCACTTTTTGAAATTTTATAAATTTTATTTTTCAAAATGGACTTCATTTCTGGATTCAGAATATCAAAATTATCTTAGGGTGAATTTTTTCTATTTTTCTAAAAACATTCAATTTTTGATGAATAGTGAAAAACACTACATTCTTGTTTTAAATTGATTTTTCATTTAAATAATTATTTATTTTATTTAAATTTAATTTAGGTAAAAAGAGAAACATAATACCTATATAATTACAATATAATTCATTATATTTATTTTATAAAAAGATTAGATATATAAAATTTTATTGAACTATTTAAGCCTTTTAGCCACCTTCTAGACACATTTGAAAATTTGCATAAAACGTTATTTTACCGCTTCTGTGAATTGAATTTCAAAAATATGAGAGATACGGTTGATATCAGTAAGTAAAATGTGGTTCAATAGGATGAAAATATTTTTTGGTGAATAGTGACTTTGGAATTTTATTTACAACGGTTAAAAGTAAATAGGGTAATTAAAGGTAAAAATGATATTATAATTACCCCAACACATGTCCTAATTTTATTGGATAAGTTTACTTCGACCAAAATTAACCTTAGGAAAAAAAATTTGATCCTCTTTGATCCACTTGGATTGGATTAGGACATTTATTATTTTTTTATTTAAAGAATAGTTAAAAGTGTAAAATTAAAAGTTTAATAACTAAAATATTTTTAATATAGGGTTATAAATAAGATAAATTAGACTATAAATATTAATTAAAAATATAAAAATATTTCCTACATCATGGTATTTTATTTATAATTTTTAGACATTAAATAATTAAATTTATTTATCACACAGTGATGATGTAGTAATTACCTTATTAATGAAAGATTAAAATAATTGATATTATAAATATTAAAATAAATGTAAATTGATACTTTTTATGCATTACAAGAATTTTCTAGGTTAATATGACATGTTATGGTTGATAAAATGATTTTTTTCAAATAAATCAGATTGTTATGACTTTCACAAAAACCAAATACTAAATGGTGTCGAAATTGACATAAATGAGTTTTTAAAACAAATAATATTTTATTAAATTATATAATAGTCTTAAAAATTTAAGGTTAGGTCAAAGAACTTATATAATGATATATGTGTTATTAGTTAACTACTTGAGGTTCTATTGGCATTTTTTAGTAAGTTTATTAACAATTTAATATAAAAATACAAGAAGACATGTTAGAAGTTAAACTATTTAACTAAGAGTTAAATCTAAACGATAAGGCTAATATGGAGACCTAAACTTATCTAAAACCTATTGTTTGAGGAGTTTTTAGACCCATTCCTACCTTATACTCTAAATAAATCCATTTTAAGCCATTAGAAACCGAAAATGATTTTATAATAAAATAATATTTCAAGATTTTCCTAAAGTGCCCCTCACCTCTCTTATAAAAGGGCACTTCCCCTTCTCTAAAATTTACATATACAAAGCCTTTTTTATTGGACAAAACCTTACCAAATATCCTCCCAAATACCCTAAATTTATCCTAGAGGCCTTAATTTGATCATAAATCCAACCTAAGGAGATTTGTTTTCAAATCAAAAGGAAGCACCCGAAGAAGAGGTAATTATTTCATCACCTCTTTCAAAGTTATTTTCTTCTTCCACTTACTCTTTCTTTGTTGTTTTCATACCAATATAATAAATCCAGTACCTTATAAATATAATGATGTTATTATAAATATTTTACAATAATATTCATTATTCTATCCATCCTATCGATAACAAAGTCACCATATGTGCGTACGTACAGATTACCGTCTCCACGTCATGGTGCAGTTTGTTATTCAATACTTCATTATTTGGATGGGTAAAATAATAAATATAATTCATGTAAATAATAAATATAACATGTTAATTATTTTTTATATATAATATTACATCCAATTACATATTATTTCAACATAAATATAATGATATTGACGCTCGTGCGTATGTACGGATTACCATCTCCACGAACGCGATGAGATTCATTCCCCATCGTAACCATTCAAGAATAATTTTCATTTGATGATTAAAAATAATTTTTAAGAACTTAATATCATTCTGGATATGAATAAAATACATCCTACCCATAACAAACATGACTTATGTAACAAAACATATAAAGAAAAATGAATCAGTTAACACCCGAAACAATGATACTACTGAAATATTCTTGACAAAGCAATATTAGAAGATCATATATGATATCATATTTACTTATGTAGTTCTTGTATAATTTAATAACAATTATTTAACTATTATACATGAGTTTAATGTACCCTCGACTAAGGAAACGTACAAATTAAGGGTTAAATTTCATAATCTCTTTATTATCCAAGGTTGTTTATACATAAGTATCTACGGGGACTTCTTTATCATCCACATCAATGTTTCCTAAAAATGTATTTCAAAATTTTTTTACTATTTCCAAGACTATGAGTTAAATTAATTTATACCATTTTTTACTTTTTATATACAAAATTGAGATGAATCTTTTTTTCATTTTCCAAATAAGGTACTATATGACCTTTTCGACAAATTAAGGAAAGAATGTTTTTTTAACTTATATGGTGGGTGCGGCCATTTTCTTCCATTATAACACCTTATAATATTTCCTTACAGGATTATAAGAATATTTTTAAAATAAATTTTTATTTACTTTTAAATGATTTCAAAATAGAAAGAGATATATCACTCAAATAGTTTTTTGGATTGATTTCATATGTGTCAACATTCTTCATTAGATTTTACATTTGTCTGAAGTTTATTTATTATGATACAATCTTCCATATTGTATTTAAGGTTTATTGATATATTTGATTATGGATGTTATATTTTTATACCATTCATGGTTTATAGTTAAAATATTGGCATTTCTTATGCTAGTTTTAATACAAATGTTTATATTATGTTTCAACCTTTTCATATGAGGAATGTATTGGACTTAGTAAGTGATGGACAAGACCCACTATAGCCCGTCAATACATTGGTAGGTCTCATGAGACAAACTAGTGTCTTGGCACAAGGCGTTGAAAAAATCTTATTTGTATTCTTGGCACAAGGCCTTGACTATGTGGTTATGATGTCCGACATTATGCATTCCAGCATTATGAAATTAGATATTGATATTACATGCGATTATTCAACTAGTAGAATATCCATGTGAATAAGTAAATGGAATTATATGATTTATCTTTTCTATGTAATGCTGAATTTTAAGTTTAAAAGTCTTCTATTTTAGTCTTACACATTGCCTTAAATGTTTATGCTTATTTATGATAGTTTCCTCTATATTGTTATCTTTACTGAGCTTCTGATCTCATCCCTTTATTATGTTTTCTTTTTACCAGGATGTGATGAAGTATATTGTGATGGACCTGTAGTGATAGTCTAAGGGATATGAGTGTGTTCAAATTGAATACAATGTTGTTGTTGTTTTTTATTTCATGATGTAATGTAAAACTTATGTATGTATCTAGTACTTCCCAGGATACTAAACTAATCAGACTTTCGAGATTTGATCTCTTGTGATCATGCCAATGTTATGTAATAATGCACTGACTCTGGGTAATTAGGATCAGGGCATTACAGTTCATGAACCAAAATTTGAGTCTAGAAAAGGCTTGATGAATTCATGAAGCTCATCGTTGGACCATTAAGTGAAAACATAAATACACCAATATTTCACTTCAAATGTACATGAATGGACAAACGGATCATTCCATTAATTTCATCATGAAAAAATACTTTGGATAGACTATTTATTTTCCCAAAATGGAAACCCAGTGAAAAAATGCATTTCTTTATAAAACATACATACATACGTTTCTTCATGATCCCAATCCATGAGTTAGAATAAAATATCAACATTAGTCATTAAATGTATGCCATAATATCTGGGTTATAATGTCGCAGATAGATCGTCAATCTGACAATGTATGGAGAAATTATGACTGAAAAAAGGTTTTCATAATAATAATAATAATATATTATTATTATTATTATTAAAAATAATAACCCCCTATCTTCTCCAAAAATTCAAATAGTGGGGATTTATGCAACTTCACATCATCTCTTTACATGGTGGGGGATCACACCGCTGCCATGTGCAGGCCACTTCACCACTACTCGTCGTCACCCTGCATCACTACTGTCAGGGGCCACCTTGCTGTTGGGGTGGGGAAGTATCACTACCAGGTGTCATTATAGTGGAGAAGGGGGGAGTCACATCACATTTATCCACTTTCCACAAGGGAGGAGGATGCACCACCACTAACACTACTGATTCCTCCATAAATCACATCAGGGATTGCGGATCTAGGTCTGATCATGCTCAATACATCGCCAGTGGCTAGATTTCATCCATTCAAGGTGCCCATGATTCAATATCGTCATGCTACTCATCCATAAGAAAAAACCCACGAACTAGGCCCTCCCTATATTCCTCTTATACACCTGATCTTACCTATCGCACAACATCATGTCTCAATCATTCCCTTGATCTCAATCCTAATCCTGAAGATACAATCTATTTCACAAAATAATGAATGCATATTGATTGGTTTATGGGTATCATTGAATCTTCGGTCAAACAAGACAACAACGATGAACACACATATAATTTTGGGAGAAATACAAAAAACATAGAGTAATTATTGATTGATGGTCATGATCATTTCTCCATCATCAACATAATCCAAGAATGAGATGGCTTATCAAATCAATAAATCCAATATTGAATAAACTCGAAATTCCTAGAATAAGGAAGATAAAATAGATGTTAGACTGACCAACGAAGGTTGATCCCTGAAATAATTTGGGAAACGACTAATTTGTGTTTGTCTCCATCCATAAACAGGAATAAAACAGCAAGAAATAAAATGTATTACCTCAATTATGGATCAATCACTGGTGAATAATTCATCTTCTAGTAATGAAGAATAATATATGTTGTATTTGTTGTCTGCCTTATGGTTCACCCCGATCCATTCATCATCGATCCTAGATCCTCATCTTCTAACAACATTGAGTATATCCTTTAATTATCGTAGGGTTATGTGACTAACCCTAGAAATACATCACAATGATGTATTTATATATTATTATTTATGTTAGTGTCATTAAATAAATTTATTAAAGTAATTAATCATTTTATTCAACACACCCTCTAATGACTGTATTCCATGAAACATCTGATGCTGGCCAATTTTATGTCATGTCTAGGGTAAACCCCACATTTTGTACCCAACTGTGGTCTCAGATTTCCAATATGAGACTCTGTTCGAGAGTTATTCTATTATTTCATAAAAATTATGTGTAAATGATATAATATATTTATTATTTTTATTATATTCACATCAAGGATCATTGGGCCTTGGAATCTCCTACTGACACAATTCCTATCTCTAAAAATATTCCTAAAAATATTTCAATGTCTTACATAGAAAAAAAGAGTCATTGCGTTGTCCCCACCTTTGATGCTTTTCATCCTAAAAAGTGAAAACCTACTCAGATTTGTGATGATACTAAGCTATAAACTAGGTTTCTCATTCCCATGATCTCACTCTAAGGTTCTTGTGCCATCAAAAAATATGCACCAAAGTTAAACACATTCCCATGAAGTGTCTATCAGATCTCGATCTCCACTAGGAAACTCAAAAAATGAAACTCCATCCTCATTTTTCATCTCATCCTAGTTGATATCATTCAAAGATTCATGAATCTGTCTCCTCAACTACGACACATGGAAATCTTTAAGAACCCCGTCTTACTGTGTTAATGGGGCTAAGAGGCACGCCACCACACCAAATCATCATAGTTCTAGAAAAAAGGTCTTATGATCCCCAGAGATAGCCTGTTATCCTAAAAAAGTCCTTATGATCCTCAATGAGGTGAGATCTCTTAGAACATTTTATCTCCTCTTAGAACTCCAAGGTCCACCACCATCGGTCCTCAAGGGGATCTTGTTGTTTTAGAGCAGTCATCATCCACCCCTGGATGAACTGGACCTTTCACAGCCTTCGTGGGCACCAACTCTAGTCCCGCAAGTGTTGTCTCTCATTGGCTCCAACAAGTAAAGTGGTTACCTATAGGGTCTTACATATGTGAAATCAAATGGTGTTACACTAATGTTAGATGATACTCTTGACTATATCTCAAAACCAACATGCAACCTGAATCATGTTCCCTAGAATTCAAATGGTTCTCATTCCCTGGCAATTTTTATGGGGTAAAAACATCATGCTTAATTTAAACTGAGTCCGAAAGTCCTCCTACATCCTCTCCATAATCATGAAAAGAAGAAAGAATCATGTCCTGAGATGATCATCAACAGAATTCCATGAATCCAGGCAACCTCCTACACATACAGGAGTCTGGACTCTCTTCTAAGATCTTCTCTTGGATGGTTAGGAAGTGGGATAACTTGGAAATGTCATGCTATGATCACTCATATAAGATTGTGACCTTTCTTTAGTAATGGAATCCCCCATAATGAAAACCATAAAGATACCATTCCATTTCCACTTCCATATAGGAACCTCGAACTCCACCTATAGGTTGGTGAGACATCAAGAGATAAACTCAATAACAAGCTATAACATCCATGTCCATCAACCTAATGAAAAAGTATCCCAGTACATCCTCACCTCTTCTTGATTTACAACCAAGGGAAAACAATCTCCAAAAAACCTCTTCTTATAGCATGGTTGATTCCATTGTATATCCTAGAATAAGGATGATGTGCTCCCCGCCTTCAAAAAATCCATTAGGATCTTGTACAGTGGATATCTGGTCACAAAATATCTCATAGTTAATATCTCCAAGATGATCCTCCCAAACATACTAAATAATTAGTGTGGTAACAACCATTTACTAGAGATCTACTATACCACCCCCATCCACAAGGGCTAACTAAAAAGAGTTCAGCTACTTCATCACCTCACTCTATAACAACCGATGGAAAAAATTCAATGTGAACATGTATGAAACCATCCTCAAGTGTCTCATATTCTCCTCCTCAAACACTGATCATGATAAGATTTCATGAAGAAGACTATAATGAACTGATTCAATAAGGATTAAGTATCTAGTACATAAGTCTCACAAACTCGGTTGGGTGTTCAACACACCAAAGGGTACCACCATTGATTCAAAGAAACTAAATCATATCTTGGAATCCTCACTTGGTACACCCTTTTCTCAAAACTGAAGTTAGGGATTGCCTTTCTTGATGTAAAACTCCAAGAAACTCTTCATCCATAACCATTGGTCAAAGAAGTCATCGATTATTGGTGTGGACACTCCTTCTTGATAGCACCTACCTAGGGTGATTTGAATCCACACCTAACCTTAGGATTTGATCTGCCAACTAGGAGAACAACACATGGTTTACCTAGGGAACACATTGAGTCTAAAAATCCTCTGATTTCACCCTTATCTCTTGTAACTATACATGATCATCCAATATGATGTTAGAAATATTAGGCAATCCCTGGGATAATTCCATACAAAAAACAAACTCTCGATGGGGAGGTAAACCTAGAACATACTCTAGGAAGATATCCAAATACCCCTCCCACATCACAAGAATTGAAACTCATATAATTCACTAATCTAAGGGTCATACTAGAGGACAAGAAATCAATTTTATTATCCTACAAAATAGCTCATCCTACTCCATTCAAGATTCCTTCTCACCAAGAAAGAAAACTTCATTCCCATGAATCAGAAGCACTATAACCCTTAATAGAACAATAATATGAGCATGGATGGTTGGAAACCAATCCATAATAAGGAAAACATCATAGGGTCTCACAGCTACTATAGAAATATTCCATGTGAGGACCTCTCTCACTCCTCCCAGAGCTAGGCCACGTTATCGTAGAGTTTATGATCACTGATCCTTTCTAAAGGAGTTTCTATCATAAGGGTCAAGAAAAAATTGATCCAATGGTATCAATAGGTCTCAAATAGGAGATACATCCATGGAAAAGTGGTGTGCGACTGTTTACCAAAAATACAACTATAGAAGAGAAGACATTGGTTGTACCTCAAACACACCCAAAAATCTCTGGGTCACAAGACTTTTCTGCTTGAATCCATCTTTCCATTTCCCATATGTTCATCACAACCAGAGCTTACTATAACACCTTAACATCAAAATGACCTCAAACACACAAGTTTAAGGAACTCATCAACCACACCTATACATTATCTTATTTTAGAGTCACTAACTTGTCCGCATGGTTTTAGATCACAACACAAGGGAGTTTTTTTATGGTGGAAGTTATTATCTTCCTTTCATGCCTGAAGTCACATAGAAAATATCTAAAAAATGCTCTATCAATACCCCATGTCATCCTATAAATGTATTTTCACCAGGACCACAATCAATAGGGGTTATAACCAAGTATGAAACTCACACCTCAGGCTCATACCCACCCTCTACCACCCAATAAGGGACTCTGTATCACCAAAAATCCTTATAGATCTCTAAATCTAGAACCCAGGATGCACAATAAACATAAATGTGTCATCTTCTGGTACCACCATAAGCAAGTGTTACTCCAAAGAGAATACTGGTTGCGAGTGCAACCATCTTATCATTCATGTCTGCACAAGATGGAAAACTCAGACCACATCCTCGAGCCAATCCTATACTGCCTGATGATTTGTCACATCGTAAAACCTGATTGGTATCTATAGTTGAAACTCGCATAACATGTTAAGCTTGCATGAACCATCATCTTGTCATGTTTTATCCATCCACTGTTCAATATAAAAATGATCATTTACCCATACTACTAAATGAGGGTCCATGCACTTCTCAACATGTGGTATAACTATTTGGTACTCACATTGAGGAAACACCTCATGTATTTGTCCCTGAACTGAGGTCTCATTGCTCAACTAGTTGTCTTCAAGACACTATCTTGAAATCCTAAATGGATGTCATCATGGATGCATCTTGAAAATTATCAAGACCTACCACAGTCCAAGATCATATCGTGGGAGATGACTCAAAAAGGACAAATAAGTAAAAAAGACTCAATCCTATATGATACATGTACCATTGGTTCCCTACAACAAATATCTCAGCATGAAAAGTCGATAGGTAGGTAGTTAGAGCCCCGTTGTATGGATACATTGACTGCCACACCATCAATGGGTTCCCTGACCGAAGATCCACACTCGAGACACTCTAACACCATTACCCTAAGTTCCCAAACCATTCCCCAACATGGTTTTAACTCCAAACACCAACCCAAGGAAGAAACACCTCTGATACCACTTTTTCACAACCTAACCCACTAGGGCACGCCTGGTCGATGGTAAGATAAGTGTGACAACCCCAAGCCTGTCTCCAATGAGAAAGGGGATGTAGACAAGCACTAATAAAGCATAATACTAAAATGGGAGGCCTTATCCTAACTACCTATATAGACACACAACCAATTTCATGCAACAGTGAATAGGTATAATAAGATACCGAACATCTAGAGAATAAAAAATGCATGTAATAACCCCTAGGAAATGCATATTAGAGTAAAAAAATGTAATAAAAATTAAAAGGGGAAGAATACACACCCCAATAGAAATATAGGGGGAAAATGACCTGATAATAAATGTAAGGAGTAGATCCGGGGAGAGTCTGACCCAAGATCCCAGAGTTCAACTACCGAACATGGTCAGTGTTACCACATACTGTTAATCTCCAATGATACTAGGTCCACCATAGTCACTACTAATCTATATGTATTATTCATAAGACACAACATGTGTGGGTAAATCTCATGCAGGGTTGAGTATATATTTACCCAGTAAGACGCCTCAAAATAACCAATCATATATCATAAAGGGATAATAGTCATCTCATAACAAAGAAGGCATGTTAATTAGGATATGAGATAACAGTCATAAAAATAAAACCATATATTCTCAAAAAGAAGACCAAAAAAATAGATAAAGGGGATCTGAATCCCCATAGACCTACTAAGAACAATAAGTATACTTGTAGCTCCAAAATTCCATCTTTGATTCCAAACATTATATGAAATTGTACAATAATTCATGTGGAGGGACTTACACCTCACCATTGTGCTCCATACTTGAGGGAGCCATGACTCTAGTAAAGTATCCTATGTAGACTCACTAGAATTTGAATATGGGGAGGGGCCCACTCCTCACCACTATGCTCCACAACCAAGGGATTCATGCTCCATGGAGGACTCACACCTCGTTGAAGCTCGAAGATGGGGAAGTACAACTCCATAGATAAAGCACCTGCACCCTATATAGCATAAGGTATTTTCAATCTGCATATGTAAAGAATATGGGGGACTCGTGTCCTAGTGTGAAAGGGGGTTTCCAACTCTGGTAACACTCTGAAGATCGAACTTGATTGCTGCTACTAATGTAGAGATTATAGGGGACCCATGCCTTGATGCAACAACAGTGTATCAACCCTGGAATCTCTATTGATCCAACCCAACCAAAGTCATCTACTAAACATCACTAAATAAAGTTTCATAATTATAAAACCTCATTACATACCTCTAATTCTAAAACTAAGGCCACCATTGTGTTCTATATAGGTTCATACCTAGGATAGGCTGCTCACTGGTCAAAATATGTGTCTGGAAAATGTCTGACGAACATAAGAGGCATGTCGTTAGTCCACTGAGATAAAATGTAAATCCAATAATATGTCACCATAAATGGACATGAATGGATTAATAGACTATTCCTTTTCAATCCTTGTAAAAAAACTCAGGGTAGGCTATTTATTTACCCAAAACAAACATCCAATGAAAAAACACATTTCATCATAACATATATGTACATCGCTTCATGGGATAGAGCCAGTAAAAATAAAATATCCAACTTTGGTCTTGATACTTCTACTTCAATATTAGGGTTTTAATTCTATAGATTACTCATCAATCTGACATTTCATAGAGAATTTATGACTAAAAAAAGGTTTTGATGATGATGATGATGATGATAAATCCCCCACCGTTATTCTCCCAAAATGCATGTTGAGGGGGGGGATTCATGATGATTCATTCCATTAAAACATAGGGAGGAGGATCATGCCGCCACCATATGCATTCCACCTCACCACTGCTCATCACCACCCTACATCACTGTCGAGTTCCATCGCATAGGAGAAGAAGGAATTTACATTGCTTCCAACTGCCATTTGCAAGGGAGGAGGTTGAACCACCACCATCGCCGCTGATTACACCATGAATCGCACCAAGTATTGTGGATCTAGGGCCAAATATGCCTAATCCTTTCTGTTGTCCAGATTCCATCCACCTGAGGCACCCATGGTTCAATCCCATTTCTCTGCTCCTCTATACGCAGAACCTGTGAACTAGGGTCTCCCAATATGCCTCTAATCCGTTTGAGCTCTCCCATCACACAACACCATGACATGATCGTTCCCTAAATCTTGATCCTGATCCCAACTATATGATCCTTTATTCCAAATATTAAACATGAAATGACCAGTTTCCAGGTATCGTTGAACATCCATTCAAACAAGACATCGACAATGAATGCATGAAGAATTTGGGGAGAAAGGCACAAAACATTTAGTAACTCTTGATCGATGGCCATGTTAATATTTCTATAATGAACATAATATGAGAATGAGATGGTTTATTAAATCAATAAATTAAACATTTAATAAACTCAAAATTCTTATAATGAGGACGAGAAAATAGATGATGGACCAACCAATGAAGATTGATCCATGAATTAATTTGGTAAAGGATTAAATTGCATTCATATAAATCCAAAAATAGTAATAAAACTAAAAAAATGAAATTTACTACCTATATATAGATTTATCTTTGGGGAAGAATGCATATGTTGGTGATGGAGAAGAAGATCCGATGTGTTCATCATCTTCCTTGCGGTTCACCTCAATCTGTCCATCGTCGATCCTCAATCTTGATCCGCCAATGACATTGAGTATCTCCTATAATTATCATATGGTTATGTGTTTATAACTATAAATACATCATAAATATGTATTTATATAGTATTATTTAGGTTACAATTATTAAAAAAATAAAATAAATTAACTTATTTATTTATTCAATGCACTCTCTAACAACTGCCTTCGAGGAAACATTAGACGCTGACCAACTTTATTTCATGCCTAGGGTAAACCCCACATTCCAGACCCAACTGTGGTATCATATTTCCAATATGACACTCTTTTTAGGATTTATTCCATTTTTTCTTAAAAATTGAGAATTTTTGGTATAATATATTTAATTTTTTAATTATATCCACATCAAGTCTCACTAGGCCTTATAATCACACGCCGACTCAATTATAGATTTTGAAAATATTCCTATAAATATTAAAAAGTATTACACATAAAAAAGATTCATTACATACCACCAGATAGGGAATAATTCTATAATACCAAATAATTTTTTATTTTCCAAATCATCTAAGAAATAATAACTATTTGGTCAGTAATACATGGCTTATATGATGTAGTCCACCTATGGAAATTTTGAAAGAGGTTGGATGAGAGGTAAAAAAACCAAGCTATTTTTCTATCCATAAAACCCAAACACCCTGAAACCTAGAGTAGTACTGAAGTGCATGCATATGTGACTTCACCTCATCCAAACACATGAGATGAAAAAACTCCTAAGAAAAGAAATAAGTGGTAGGAAAACACACTAGTAGACAACAACAACATTATCAGTGATCAACCTCTTGGGAACAAACACACTATGATGTTCTACTACAACAGAAGGAAGAAATAATATAAGGTGATCTGTTAATACATTGGAGAAACATTTAAAATCCTTAATTACTGAGTTTTACAAAAACATTATATGTCATAGGCACAAATTTATCAAAGAGAGTAAGTTGGTGCCTCGGATCAACTATTTGATAATAATTTTGTTGTAGTTAGGGATATAGAATAAGTTGAAAATCTTTTTGATGCTGAAGAATCTCTTACTAGAGTGGATTTATGGGTTTCTCTTAGAAATCTAGCCACTCTGGAAGGTGGTAAGAAAATGACCCATACTATTTACACAGATTTCTCTCCTTATATTGAATTTCCTAGACATGATGAATCTATTAATGTTTTTCAAGGTCTTCTTGAATAGTTTTTAGTTGATCAATCCTATGAGTAAGTAAAGGTTGAAAAGGGTTTCTTTTCTAGAACTAAGATTGTTGGCTTATATGGGGAATAAATTGAGGAAGAACCACTAGTTTTTAAAGTCAAAATAAGATTATTATAGGTTAAAACTTCTTTTAATAGAAGAATAAAGGGGAGAAATATCTACAATTGTTCAAGAGATAGAAATAACTGAATCAGATAGTCAAATTCAAACCTTTGCATATATTTTTTCCCAAATTCAATTCCATTAGAGCATAAATGGGAAGTTTCAAAGACCAAGTGGCATAATTTAAAGAAAAATCACTTCCTAAGTTTATTTTAATGATATAAAGGAAAAGATAATGGATCTATCATAAATGATCATAAATATGTTCATTTTTCAATAAAATGTTTATACTTAAGTATTATAAGAGTTTAAGTATGTTAATGAAAAAGGGAAATTAGAAATTAATTATTTGAAGAAAGCAATGATATCTCAGTCTGAGTATATAAATAATATTCCATCTGCTTAAATAGTTTCATTATCTCTTATTAAGAAGTCCCCTAATATTTTTTCTTAATATTTGAGAAATTTATCATCATACATGAATTTGTTTGAAGGAAGAATTCAAGAATTAAAAATATGATTCAATTTATCTAGACATATTTTAAAATTTTAAAAATTGATATCATTTCTATAATTAATATTTTTTAATATGACTACAGAAAAAAGATTCAAATATGTGACAAATACTTGTATGGCCTTAATTATTTTGTTAAAGAACATCATACCTCTTTAAAATAGACATAATTAGACACTCTCAACTTTTCTGAAAGCAATATGATAATGATGAAATAGTGGCCTCCTAATATCAATGAAAAATGTGTACTCGTGATTTATAAACTCAAGGATATTAAGAAAAAAGATGAAACTGATTTTACTTATGATTATGAAGAATCTTATAAAAAGGATGTTGAGAAAAAATTTCAAGTTCAAAGGGATACTTCCAAAGGGGAGATAGTTCTTTTTCAAATAAAATATTGGATTTCTCCTATTATTTTTATAGACACAACTTGTTATTTCAAAATATCAGTTCTTCAGATGAAAGAGATGAAGAGTTTGATCGAAGTTTGTGCCCATAAATCAGATCTACATGGACTTCCCATGTTTTTTGGACAAAATAAATGGTAAGGATATTATATTATACTATATTTATATAGATAATATATTATTAAAATGATTAATATGTGTGAATATTCACTTTTCTAGATCAAAGTTATAAAATCTATTGGACTTGTACCTTCATATAGGTATCCTGAAGCTTAATAAAAGCTAGAGGAAACCTTTGATCCAAAACCCACCAACCCTAAAGTTACTACCAAACCACCTACTGAATAACAAGATTGATATGGTATTCCTTAGTATGGTTATTTGTTTTCAAATTTTCAATGTTCTTTTTATTTTTCTATGAATGAAAAGTTCAATGATCCATTCTAATTTTATTTTTTATCCTTAAATTTTTAATATTGATGTATGATTTCTTATTAAGTTTCTATTTTTAATTCATTTATATAAGTAAATGTTAGATATTTATTCATTTCAATATTTTAAATTCTCAAAAGTTTATATATTTTTGTGTGTTATATTGAATGTGTTTTATCTCACTACTCTATCTTTCTTTTTTATATCACAAAAGGGGGAAAAGATATGAAAAGACACAAAATTTTAAGATCTGTAAATTATTTGTTTAAATTATTATGTGTTTTGTGATCATAAAAAAATGAGATATTGTTGGACACATTAATGGAATTCCAATATCTCTCAATATTTCACATTTTTTGATTCTCAGAAAATCCATATTTTTTTAATAATTAATTTATCTCAAGTGATTTTAGAATTATATTTGATATTTTCTTAAGAACTATTTCATTTGGAATTCTTTTTGTTAAATTTATATTATTTGATTTTGAAGAAATTTTCCTAATGAAAATATCCCACGTACTGAGAAATTAACTTATAGGCAGACTCAATCATTCAGAATTTTAAACTTTAAATTATATTACGAGTCTCTCAAAGAATAAATATCATATGATGTAAGTAAATCAATATTCGTATGGTTGAATTATCCTACGACTATAGAAATTATCCTAAGGGAACAATATTTCTAGATTTTCTCTTGGATTTCAATGATCATACGCCGAAGAATATCCTATAAAGTAAAAGATTTATTTAGGAGGGAATATCTCATGAGACTCAAATAATATATTTCAAATGTGAAAATATTTTACAAAGGAGAATAATGTTTTTCTAATTCTATAATTTGTATGAAGTGGTGAAGTCAAAATAAAAGTATTATGATTAGAAAGAAAAATTATGATGAATAATTATGGTTAACTTGAATTTGAGCAATATGAAGTGAATTCTTACGATCAGAGACAAAGTTATACGATCAGAAAACTTGAAAAATAATCTCTTATGAATATGAAGACCTGTGAAGATGAATATTTTTCATTATTTAATTCGATTTTCAAGGAATTTATTAGTTTTTATGTTTTTTGAGAAAAATACACTCATGTTTTTTCTTTATCAAAAATTGAGATACATGAATCTGGAAAGAATATATTAAAGAAATCACCCATTTCATAGAATTTTATCGTTCCAAGGGAGACTATGGATATAGTCAAAAACTGCTTTTAATTTTTTTTAGAGAAGAAATTCACATGCTAAGGGTAACTTAATTTTTTCAAGTAATATATATATTTACCCTCAGCTGTTGGAGTTTACTAATTCTCAAGAATAGTTCAAATTAAAAAATATAAGTGATGTGTATATTAAAGAGCATGAAAACATACACTCTATTTTAAAATATTATTCTTGTTGTGTGAATAAAAAGAAGAACTATTGTTGTTTTTGTTTACTTTAAAGATATATCTACAAAAAATATAATTTATTCACAGTTTCTTAAAATCCTACTCATTATTTGAAGAATTTAGATCATTGGTCAATTGGTACTTGCTACCATGTGCCAAAACTACAATCTTTTCTACATCTTCTTTCTTTGTAAAGTGATCACTCCTTGTACTGAGTATCATGAAATATGTGGATAGGTCTTGTAAAGGGATATACTAATGGAAATCTCTTGGACCTTTGTAATAAGTAAAAAGTACTTCAATTAAGCTAAAAACCCCCTAGGAAAAGGTCTAGTTGATTATTAAATCACCATACTCACACTGAGAGTTGATAGAGTGGATTAGGGGTGGTTCATATTACTTCAAACCACCATATGGTATATGTTTCCAAATATTTATTTTATATTTTATTTTCCATTGTATATTTGATAAAGTATAAGGGATAAATTTTACTAAGATTTTAAAAGGGTGGTGTCAAGTTTTTTAAAAATTTAAGAACACAATTCACCCACCTCTTAAGTCAATGAGCAACTCCTACTCAAACAACATAATCTTCACCCCATGTTTGTTGATAATCTCGAATAAAATTCTCAAACAAAGATTTATTCTAATGAAAGACCACAATGATAGAAATATATCACCATATGAAATTCCTATAATGTTAGTGTATCAAAACATGGAAGAAACACTCTCACCATAATCATCGCACCAAGTTTCACTTACTCAAGCCCATTTAAAATAAACCTACACAAACATTCATGAAAAAAACTATAAATTTAGAAGAAATAAAGAAAAGAAGGAATAATAAGGTTTTATATGGTTTTTTACTTTCATCCCATGTCTAAAGGGGGAATCATCAAAATATTTTATTATATCAGAAGTATAAAAGTTATAATCACTATGACTAGGTTTCCATACAGATCACTAACTCTTATGACTATTCGACACCTCAATAAGTAGTCCTAAACCCCTTTCATAGAGGGTAACACCTAATTTTATGATTACACAGAACTCCTATAATCATGAGGTTCCATCCATTTCACTATTAAACTGGAAATATCTTGGAACTTTCTTTGGCTTGACTACCAATCAACTATAGATGAACAATGCTTCTTACAACTCACTCATTCCCAAAAATACCATGTAAAGTGTAATATAAACATAGAAAAAACTCATATTCTGGTGATATTTTCATCATCTAAACTTCTAGTTATCTGATCACCAGCTAATCCATTGTAAATTCTTATCTTCTAGTCAACACGTTATCATCCACTAATGTATGATGTCACTGCTCTAATAAGACCAAAGGTTTAAAATATATTATCCTTTCAATAAACTTACTCCATAATTTTAAGAAGCTTAACACAAAGTAACAACCTAATATTTTGTGATTATACCCTTTGAATATGGAAAAAAGTCTCATATGGAGAAACCAAGATCACCATTGAATCTGGAATGTGAGTTTTTCCCTAGAAACGACATACGTTCTATTTTCTTTAGATGTTTCACTAATTTGTATTCATGGAAATACTGGAGAAATATGTATTAAATAATTAAATTTATTATTTAATATATTTTTAAGATAATCATGCCTCTATTTAACCCCCATTATGACAATTATATAGAGTTATCTACAAACCCTAAGTATTGAGAAGGAGAGAGAGAACCATAATTGAATGAATCTTCATTGGAAAATTAAGAAGGATTCACATATCAAGGAATACATTAGAATTTACAATGGTATCACCTATGGTCACATTCTTCTTTAGTGATTAAACCTTAATTGAGCTAGGGATTTTATTATTAATGGATTTTTATCACATACTTGATATCCTTGTGATCGTGGGTTAGTTCACATAGAATTGAATCAATTGAATGTAGGTAGACCTGAACCTATTTCTGATAAAAATGATGTTAGTGCCATTGAGAAGTAGGAAAATGAGAAAACGTACAAGGATACTATCTCTCTGAGTCATGTAATGGAGGCCGAGAAGGTGAAGACTCCAATTTCAAGAGAGGTCTCTTATGATTCATGCAAGGAGAAGCAAGACGGTTCTGATTCAGAAAGCACTGATTTTGAGACTCTACTTAAAAGGCTTCAATCAATTCCCCTAAGAAGGGGGAGATTGAGAGGTCGAGGACGCGGTTGAGGAAGGACTGGATGGCATATAATCTCAGAATAGGAGAGGATTATAATAGAGAGATTGAAGAAAAAGATAGGCAGCAAGTTTTTTTCCTTGGGCACTATGATTTGTTTACCTACAATCTCTCGGGTTTCCTTTATTTTCTTGCTTTGAATAAAAGATGCATAGCCTCAATCTTTCTCAAAAAAAATCTAGAATTGAGCCAATGATCAATCATTGCATAACCATGTTAATTTCTATACTTTGTTAAACTTGTGATATGATAATATTTGATTCTATAACCTGCAATAAATATCCTTTTCTTTTAATTTCTTCAACTATATATGATGCCTGATCATGTAGGAACATCATTGATTCTTTCTTTTTTGGTTTATGGATTTCCCCCTATGTTTATCATGTATTTATCATTGGTATTCAGTTTAGATGGTGATTTAACTCTTTCTATAGAACAAATCAATGTGTTATTTTCAATTAATATTGTAGGATGTTGTTATATGATTGAGAAAATGGATTTTAACATAGGGATTAAACAATAGGTGATGGAGTAACACGATAGATCAATGAGGAAAGGTTGCTCGCATGTGGTGGAAATGTGCGAGGTGATAAGAATTCGAATTAGTATTATGATTCCAGTGATAATTTTCCAAAAATTAGTTCCTAAAAATCTTGGATCCATGGATAACATTCTTAATGGTGGTTTTTACATTATTGGAGGCAAACTTTATGGAATATTCTATGAAAACAAAGTGGCATTGAAACTGTGAAATTCACGACTACACGATGTGTAGTTTAGGAGAACAAGAATCATGTGTCTCATTAATGCAATAATATGGATATTCTAATTAATATAATAATCACATGTACATAGATGAAGAATCAAATAGTGGGAGAATTCATAATTTCAGGTATCATAACCATACTATCAAGGCATTTTTCCAAGACATCTTACATAAATGGGTAAGGCCTCAGACAATACCCTATCTAGTGTGTCTCATGAGACATATCGATGAATCTAGGGAATATAGAAGGCCCCAACCAATACTTAATAAGTACAATTAATTCCTCATATGAATAAATAATATAACTGAATCAACATGACTTAACAAAATCAATAATTTCCCATATTGGAAGAACCAGTCATACAGAATATCAATAATTTTTCCATTAAATTTTATCATAAACCATCAAAAGAAATATGATTAATGGTATTATTATATTACATACTTAATATAAGATTCAAAAAATGATATTGACATAGATGCAAAATACTTTAAAGAGATTAACGTAATGTTTCTTAAGGAAATACTCTTTTTTTACTTTGAAATTTATTTTTAAAATTTAAAAGTAGTGCACATAATAAAAAAAATATTTTATTTTAAAATCACCTTGTAAAATTTTAAATTAATCTTCAAAAAATTAATCAATAATGATGGTGAAAAAATCCATTCATTTCATATAAATTAAAAAATAGTTCCTTTTACACTTTGGTAAGAAAAGTTAAAGAGTACCTTGTTCGAAAAATAATAGGAATATTAATTTTAAGACATTTTGCAAATAGTAAAACAAGGATAAATATGAATTTAAAAAATAATTGGAGAATATTTAAAAAAATTAAAAAAAAATATAAAACATGGAAATGTAAGATAAATATTACTTAGCTGAGACTTAAAAATAAACAATCTCAAATAATGATGAGATTGGGAAATAAACCCTTACCAATTGAGTATATTTTGAATAGTAATCACTATGAAAGAAATAAATTCAAATGAAATTTTAAATACTATTAATACAAATATATTCATGATATAATATATCAAATTGACAGTATATACACCACATAAAACAAATAAGTGGTGAACATGACATATGTCTCATAGATGTAAAAGTGAGATGAGAAACCCTTTCCTCATGTTTGACTTCCTGAAAATGTGCTCATAAATCCTATATAATTGCTTAAAATAGGTTATTACTAGAAACATAATATCTTATATGATCCCCTTATATCATATTATCACCCATTTCTTAATAATATTTCATTATTACACTTATTTCAGGTGTTAACTTCCCCATTTCCCCCATGCATGTTTTGTCGTGTACGTTCCGGTTCTTATACATAGGATATAGTTCCATAACATATAGAATATTATTCATGGTATAAATATAATATATATTTAATATATATATAATTATATTCATCCTAAAATATAGTGATAGAAAAAATAATTTCACCATTCATGGAGACAGTATGTCACACATACGCATAAACGCTGTTATAATTTTTTGATGGATGGAACAAAAGAAATATAAAGAATAATTAACCTTTAAATAATCATTATTATTTCATATATATCATATATATTCATTGTTTACATATTTATAACCATCCATGTAAATTGGATATGAAAAATGAATTACACTGTTACGTGGAGATGGTAAGTCGTACGTACGTACAAGTGATGTTTTCTCTTTTCGTAAGATGGAAAAGATATGGAATATGGTTGTACCATAATAATAATAACATCTAAATATATTTATGATACTTGATTTATTAATTTAGGATGGAAAAAACATGAAGAGTAATTATAAATGGAAATAAACTTGAAAGAGTTGGTAAATATGATTACCTATTCTTTAGTGGTCTCTCATTAGATCACTTCTTAAGGGACCTAGGGTTTATATTTTGGAAGGGACATAACCTCAAGAACCTGGATAAAGATGTTTAGAATATTAATTTGTAGGTTTATTTCAATCAAGATAGGTAAAATTTATGTAAATAAGTGAGGAAGTAGGTTCCCTTTTATAATAAAGAGAGGGGTATCTTTGAAATTTCTCAAAATATTATATTAAAATAAATTAATATTCAGTTAAAAATGGATCTAAACTCATTTATTTAAAATATATTATTATTATGGGTTGTAATAATCTCATAACATATTTTTTGGATATGTTTAGTTCATGTTTTTACCCTTATTATTTTGTTTTAACCTCCCGTTTACCCTTTTGACAACTACTGTACTATTAAAATATTCTACACTCCAAGGGTCAATAATGTTACTATAAAATTTCAGAAGTACCAAAAATGGAAAATGGTAGATTTAATTAACCATATAAAATTAATTTTAATGATTCTAATATTTTTATGATTTTTTATATCATTTAATAAAATTTTATTTACTATAAAATATCAATTTTGTCAATTTTTAGAACTATTTGTTACTTTGACTTTAATGATATCAAAAAAATGCATAAAATTTAAAAAAAATATTTTATTATATACCAGACATGTCATGGTATTTTATAAAATTATTTTATCACATTATTTATCTCAAATTATATTACTTTTATTATTTTAAATATCATTTATTTTATTTTCCTATTAATTGAATAATTATCGTGTAAGCGTTGCGTAAACAATTAAGGTAATTATTTATTCACTAAAATTTTAAAATCAATTATAATAATTAATATAAATATTTTATATTTAAAAATAATTTTTTTATTCAAACACATATTTAGGATAAATTCATATTTAAAATATTATAGTTATTAAAAACAAGAGTGTGACAAGTTTGACTTTTCTTGAAATAAAATACTAATAAGGTCATAATCTTATCTAAATGAACATAAAATTCCATATAACCGAATAATGGATGATTAAGGAATAAATAAACTCATATAAAAATATTTAGATAAGTGTTAGTGTCATTTTATAGTTCTTATCATTTTATTTTTAACTCTAATTACTCGATTTTCCTTTTACCGTGGTAAAAAAATTAAGAATGTTACTATTCATATAAAAAAATTGAACTATTTACTAAATTTTAAAATAATTAATAAAAATATGTAATCTATTTTTCAAAATTCAAAACATATAAGTGGAATAATTTAATTTAAAATTAAACCGTAAAAACACAATGAAAAAAAAATTTCTGAAAAAAAAAATTTATGTATAAAATGATTATATACCAAATTCAAACATGAAATTGATTCAAATGAACTTAATTGTATTTTTAATAATATAATATGAATAATTTTACATTTTAAACATTTTAAAATAAAATAAAACTTTTTAAATGGTTGAAATAAATAATAAAGTTTCCAATAAAAATTGATATTTTCCTTTATTCACTGGAAAATAAATATTTTCGGAAAAATATGGACATTTTACACTAAGATATTTTTGATATTTTGATTAAAAAAATATTATTTTTATAAAATAAAATTTGAATATATTCCATAATTTAATAATAATATTTACTCAATAATAATCATTTTTGACGAAAACGTATTTCTAAAGCATAAAGTAACTTTACTTGAAATTGATTACTTATTTAATAATAATTAAACAATAAATTTGTACTAAGTATGTAATTTATATATATATATATATATCACAATTCGGTTAATTTTATTCATACCCACCAATTATATTACTAGGTTATAAATATCACATTTAAATAATATTTCGCTATTTTTTAAAGATCATTGTTGTGTGTTATATACACTATTGAAAAGAGTGTTCTTTTAAAATATTAGGTTTACATGCACCAAAATCTATGAAAGAAATTAAATTTATTTAAAAGGTGACATACTATAAAATCTCAGGGTGTTACATTCTCCCCCTTTAAAAAATTACATCCTCAAAATTTAAACTTTCTTTTGGAAATTAAGGGCATGAAATTTAAAAGTTACTTTGTTTAAAGTAAACATAATAAAAAGGGTTAAAAACATCCTCTTAAAAATAGGTAAAAATAAATACAAAAGTAATTATAAAACTTGGTTTATGAAAATGATAACTTTGGTGGTAAGTAAAAATATGGACATGAAAAAGAAACTAACACCCAAGGATTAATAGATAGTGATAGAGAACATATTCATGAGTTATTTAACCATCAAAAAACCATATTTATATGATGGGTTAAAAATATTTTGTTTTATAATTAAGAAAAGTAAACGAAAAACATTTTTATTTTAAGGTCCCTTTTCTAAAGTAAAGGGATTATTTTACTATTTAGATAAAACACTCAATAAAATAATCTTACTTAATTGTTTCTATATCATAAGAATAATATCATCCTTTGGTTGTGCTTAGATATATTTCCACATAATATGTTACTTTAAAAAATTGATATTTTAGATGAATTTTTCATTCTTGAAGCACTTTTAATGAATCAAAATATCCATAAATCATTCCTCAAGCCTCTAAATATTTACCAATAACAAAATTGTTAGAACATGTTATCCAATTTGACGAATCATACTTTAACCACAAAAAATAATATCCAATATTCAACTTAATCCATTCCACAATTTTTTCATCTTAAGGATCCTCTAAAATATGTCCAACCAAATTGAAAAAATCCAATAATTTAAGAATATTGTCACTAAATTTCCAATATCAACTTATCATTAATCCACATAATGTATCTATTAATTTAACACTCAAATACCTTGATCATATGTTCTCCTAAAAAATGGTTATAACCATAAAACCTTAATGAAAACATGCATTCTTCCAAAAATAAAATCTCATGTTATAAAATATAATCCATAAATCTGAAAATATAGTAAATTCCATCATTAATCAAATCACTAACCATTTTCAAGTTCACCAATACTATCCCATTTACATCTATCTCAACATTAGGAACATATTAGGGTTATATTTACCTTTTTCATATATTCTTCAAAATTACAACCTTACTAATAATAACATTTCTTGGTTATTGATACCATCCAAAAAATAATTTCATATACTTAAATGGGAAGTATTGTAGTAAAACAATTATACATTTCATAATCCTTATAACTATAATATATTTATAAAAACTAAACCTATAACATAATTTTTGAATCCAAATACATAAGTACGTTAATTATTATACTTCTAATATAATAATAGAATAATATTTTACTTGATCCCTTTTATTCTTTTAAGTTATATTCCCCTAATTATTTGGGAATTTGATTCCTCGGTGCCATATCTTCTTATAGTTGAAGCGTTTCACATTAAAAACTTATTTATTTCCCTTGAAATCATGATCCTAGAGGCCTTTATATTCACACTTTTAGAAAACTCTCATTACATTTAAGAAAGTACTAGGGTGTTTCTTTCAACAATTATCACATGTTTGAAAATACTTCTTTATTTTTTTCCCCTTATCCATTTTTTTTATCTTTCGTACTCTTTTTATCTTTCCTTCCTTCAGAACCAAAATACTTGGAAAATTATTTCTCTACCTTTATATAACAAGATATTATATCCTCATATGATGAGAATGTTTTGGAGACCAGTGACCTTCAAATGATTGGTTTAATCTCATAAAAGAAATGATCAATCTTACTCTCTGGATTACGTATTCATTCCACAGCATTCCTGACTAAAATTGTAAATTTAGCCTCATACTTATCAACATTAACTTCTTCATTTTGTCTCAAACTCAAGATTAGTCTCTCCAAATTTTCTCATTGTTCTCGAGGAAAATATATTGTCCAAGAAAAGTTCTTTAAAATACTTATATTCCATGATTTATGTCTCTTATATATCCTTATTGTTTTTAATCAATGACCACCATTGATATGAATCCTTTAAGAGATGATAAACTTCCATGAAAACCTTCTCCCTTTCATTATTTCCCAAACCGAGAAATATCTTCTCTAATGAACTTATCAATTTCTCAGATATAAATGAATTCATAATTCCATTGAATGGTGGAGTTTGTTTACATATGAAGTGATATAACATTGTTACATTTTTTTCTAAATTATTAGGTTATTCAATATGGGAAAGTTTATTGCTCATAACCTGAGTTATCTATCACAATATAGTTATAATTTGTTTATCTCCAGAAAAAGCTCTTACTCCCATCGCAACCCCAACTCTAGCCTCATTATCTTTCATATGAGGGTAATATATACATGGATTACATGAATTGATATGGTTTACATTCCTTCCTCTGGGCACCATTTATAAAATATGGAATACACTATATTAGATCATAACATTATAAAAAATAACGAATAATCCCAAAACTAGTGAAACACTTAACGTAAATTGAAAATTTAGGTTTAACTAATCTCTAAATCATAATCTTGGTTTCCTTGAGAATATTTCAAAATTATTTCATTGGTTATGTACTATAATATATTTTTTCCAAAATATAGTTCCTAAGGTTTCCACTAAACTTTCTCTCATACTAACTGTAAAGACCCCAAATCCAATAGCCTAGAGATGGTGATTACTTTTTTACATTGTCATTAGATACAAGGAATCATATTCTGAAGGACTGGATAGTTTATTAGTCTTGGTAAACTAGATACATACATGACTTTCACATTAAAATTGAAAACATAAAATAAAACATAGTATTTTTTTAGTACACCCTTATTACCTTAAGAATATCCTTGAATATCAATAATAATACATTTTTTGCATCCTAGAGAAAGGAGACATAATAAAGTGGTGAGATATAATGCTCGATAATGGTATGTGTATACCAGAAGCTATCAAGAATAAATAATCATAAACAATATGGCATGGTAAATAATTGAAACAAGTTCCATTTAATCAATAACTTGAACATAGTATGGCAGGAATAAATAATTATCAAATAATTCCATATATGTAATCACATGAGATTGAAACTTTTCCATGGATATTCTAATTAATTTAGTAGTCACATGGACATGAATGAATAATATCATAGTGAGGGAATGCATAATTTTGGATATCATAACCATACTGTCAAGGCCTTGAGCCAAGACGTATTATAGAAATGGGTAAAACCTCAGCTAATAACCAATCTAGTTTGTCTCTTGAGACCTACCAATCTATATAGGGGAAATAGAAGGGCCTGAAAATCACTTATTAATCCTATTTCATTCCTTATATGAATAAATAATACAACTAAATCAAAATTCCTTAACAAAATCAATAAATGTTTGTATTGGAAGAACTAGTCATACATAATATCAATAATTTATCTAGTCTAACTGATCATAAACAATCTAAATGAATATTATGAATGGTATTATTAGACTAAATCTCAAAATAATATTCAAGAAAGTATATTTACATAGATGAAAATACTTTAAATATATTACTAAAATGTTTCTTGAGGAAAATATCCTCTTTTTACATTGAAATTTATTTTTAAAATCTAAAAATTGTAAATCTAATAAAGACATAATTTTATTTGAAAATAACCTTGTGAAATTGTAAAGTAAGAATCAAAAAAATTGAGTCTTAATAATGGATAATAATTCTATTCATGTCATATAAGTTAAAAAAACATTCCTTTCACACTTTTTTAAGAAAATTAAAAAAAGTACCTTGTTTGAAAAAAAAACTAGAAGAACCCATATAAAACATTTTGTAAAAAGTAAAATGAGGATAAAAAAGAATTTAAAAATCATTTTAAAATAGTAAAAACATTTTTGAAAACATTTTTATAAATCATGGACATGGTAGATAAATATTCCTCTATTGAGACTTAAAAATAAATAATCCCAAATAATGATGAGATTGTGAAATAAACCTAAACCACTTGGGTAACTTTTTATAATAAACCAAATTCAAGAAATAACTTCAAATGAAACTTTAAATACCATGAATACAAATATATTCATGATATAATATATCAAAGGGGAAATATATACACCACACAAAAGAAATAAGTGGGGAATATGACATATGTCTCCTATAAGTAAAAGTAAGACAATAAACCATTAAGTCAGTTTTATCTTCCTTAAAATGTGTTTAAAACTCCCATATAATTATTTTAATCATTTTATTACAGGAAAAATAATATAATATATGATCCTTTTATATAAACTTATCAACCATTAATAATATTTCATTATTACCCTTATTTTGGGTGTTAACTGCCTTATTTTCCCATGCATGTTTTTACATGTAAGTTCCAGTTCTTATGCATAGGATATAGTTCCATAATATCTATAATATTATTAGTGGTATAAATATCATATATATTCAATATTTATATAATTATAATCACCCATAAAAGATAGATATAGAAAAATGAATTACACCATTCATGGAGAAGGTAAGTTGTACGTACGCATGAATGTTGTTTTTATTTTTTGATGGCTGAAAAAAAAGATAAAGAATAATTTAAAATTATAGAATAATTATTATGTCATATATATCATATATATTAATTATTTACATATTTATAACCACCCACCTAAAGTGGTGATGAAAAACAAATTACACCGGTATGTGGAGACGGTAAACTATATGTATGCATGAGTGATGTTTTCGCTTTTTGTAGGATGTAAAAGAGATGGAATATGGTTGTAACACAATCATAATAACATATCATTATATTAATTATAATGTATTTATTAATATATTATGGAAATAATATATTAATATGAATTATAAAAAAAATAAACATGAAGGGGTCAGTAAACACTATTACCTTTTCTTCGGTGGTCTCCCTTTAGATATCTTTTTAAGAGACCTATAATTAATATTTAGGAAGGAAAATAAGATCAATAACATCTATAATGATGGTTAGAATAATAATTTTCTAGGTCTGGTCGATCTAGACATGTCAAAGTAATGTAAATTGGTGAGGAAGGAGGTGACCTTCTATAATTTAAGTGAGGGGTATCTTTAGAATTTATCAAAATATTAAATTTATATAAATTAACATTAAATTAAAAATGGATTGACACTTATTTATTTATAATAAGGATTATTTTGGGTAATATTCATCTCATAAAATAATTTTTGGATAAGTTTATTTCTTTTTTTACCCTTATCTTTTTGTTTGAATCTCTTGTTAACCCTTTTGATAATTATTGTACTCTAAAAATTTTCTACTCTCTAAGGGTCAATAATGTTACTATAAAATGACAAGACTCATAAATTGAAAATTATATATTTAATTAACCATATACCATTAATTTTAATGTATATAATATTTTTAGGAATTTTATATCATTTAATAAAATATTATTTATTATACAATATCAATATTGTATATTTAAAGAACTATTGATTACATTGACTTTAATAATATTAATAAAACAATTAAAATTAGAAATGAATATTGTATTATGTACCTTACATGTCATGTTCGTCTAAAAAATTCTTGGATCACATTAATTTTCTCAAATTATATTACTTTTAATATTTTAAATGTCATTTATTTTATTGTTTAATTAATTGAATAATTTCTGTTCCAGCGTTGTGTAAACATTTAATGTCATTATTTATTTAGTAAAAATTTAAAATAAATTATCATCATGAAGATAAATATTTTATATTTCAAAATAATATTTATAATATAAAATATCTAGTGGATAAAACCATATTAAAAAAATTATAGTTATTAAAAACAAGTGTTATAAGTTTGAATTTTCTTGAAATAAAATTCTAATAAGGTTATAATCTCATCCAAATGTCCATGAAATAACATATAACCGAATATTGTATTATTATGAATGATATAGACTCATCCAATAATATTATTACAAGTGTTAGGATCATTTTCTAGTCCTTATCATTTTATTTTTAACTTTAATTGCCTAATTTACCATTTACCGTGGCAACAGAACTTAATAGGGTTACGATTCATATTGAAAAAAAATAAAAGGAACCTATATAATAAATTTTTACTTATTGAATCCAAATATTTAATCCAATTTTAAAAATTCAAGACTTATAAGTTATGGAATTTAATTTAAAATTAAATCTAAAAAACACTACGAAAAATAGTTTTCAAGAAAAATGCCTCTTTTAAGTATAAAGTGCTTTTATACCAAATTCAACCATTAAATTGATTCCAATGAACATAATTGGATTATTAATAATATAATATAATGAATTTTACTTTTAAACCATTTTAAAATAAAATGTAACTTTTCAAATGGTTGAAATAAAAAAAATTCCAATAAAAATAGTTATTTTTAATTATTCACTGGAAAATAAATATTTTCAAAAAAATCAAAACAAAATACCCTAAGATAATTTTTATATGATGATTTAAAAACTAATATTTTTTTTATAAAATAAAATTTGTATACATTCTAGAATTTAATTATAATATTTGCTCAATAAAAATCATTTTTGAGGAAAACGTATTTCTAAATCATAAAATAACTTTACTAAAAATTGAGTACTTATTTCATAAGAATTAATAAATATATTTGTATTGAGTAATTAATTTATATATATATATATATATATTTCATAATTCAGTTAATAATATTCACACCCACCAACTAAACGACTAGGTTATAACGGTCATATTTAAATAATATTTTGTGGTTCATTGAAGCTCAGTGTTGCGTGTTGTATATGATATTGAACATAACGTTCTTTCAAAGTATTAGGGTTGCGTGAACCAAAAGCTACCAAAGAGATTAAATTTATTTAAAAATATATATGCCATAAAATTTTGGGGTGTTACATCGGGTAAGACGATTGCCTCTTCTTTGAGAGGCGTCCTTTGGCTTACACTTAAAGCCTTATTAGGATGGTCGTAGAGTGAGAACCGAAGATCAAGAAAAATGGAAGCAATTTATAAAGGTTTTTGGGTAGGTCTTGTCTTAGCTATAGTACTCAAATTTTGTGAATAAGAGGGGATAATAGGTTCTCTTTTATATGTGAGAGAAGAGACATACTTGGAATTACTTAAAATATTTAAATAATATAAAGTTTGTTTCGTGTGTAAGTGACACCAAATGGTTGTAATTCAGAAGTTAGAACATGACAAGGTTTAAATCCCTTCAAAAAATAAAATTTATATGTGTTTAAGTTAAATTTTAAACCTTATCTTTTATTTTAATCTCCAAGTTAACCCTTTTTAATCTTAACCATGGTAACTTGCTTTTCATTCTTTAGGGGTTATAAATATACTTCTAAGGTGAAACTTGGATAAAAAATGGTCCATGGATGAAAGTTCCAACCATTTCCCATCCCAATTGTCCTATTTAAATATTTTTGGGATTTTTAAATCTTTTAATAAAATATTATTTATCCAAAAATATTATTAAATTCATTTTTGGGATTATTCATTTAATTTGACTTCAAATACATCAAGACGACAATGGAATTTTAATCTAAACATATTTATGATTAATTATACTTTATAATTACCAATTAAATTATAAGAATATTATAATTAATATAAATCATATTAATTTTATTGTTTTTAAAGTAATTTACTTTGATTTTTATACTCCTTATACAAGCACTGTATCAGCATTGAGTAAGCGTTTAAGGTAATTATACCATCACTAATAATTAAAATTAAATTATCATCTTAAAAATAATTATTCTCTAAAACCTCAAAATTCTAAAGTAATAACATTGTATTTAATAGCATATATAATATGAAACACCAAGAGTAGAAAGGAATATAATTCCTCAAGACTTTATGATATATTTAATATTTTAAATAAATATATTCTATAGCTTGTAATGAATGAAACACTAAGTTATCTTTCATTTCATGTGAGGACGACTTTGTTTGGTATTTTGCGTTACACGCAATACTGAGTTTTACCGAATAATAATATATTAATAAGATATTAATTATTTAATATAATAATATATAACATATTCATTGAATATATGGTTATTAATAGGATTAAATAACTTATGTAAATATATTTTTCAATTCATTGGTTAGAAACTAAATAGAAATGAATACCAAAACCAATTGAATATATAAGAAATGTTTTTATAAAGAACTGTTTTTATGCTTCCAAAGGTGTTTTATCATAATAAATAAAAATAATTAATATTAGTGAATTATATTAATTAAATATATATATTATATATTACATAAAATATTTTTTATCATCATCCATTATATTTGATAGAATAAATCAATTTTTACCATTAAAATTTGTATTTTTCTAAAAAGGCAATTTTGTGACCTTTTAATAGAGAACCTATTTTAAATAAAAAGTTTGGTAATTTTATAAATTTTATATGTAAAAATCAAATTCAATTTTGAAATCTTAATATAAAAATTATCTTAGGGTTAATTTTTGATATTTTTTGGTGAACTTTCATTTTTTTAATGAATAGTGACAAATACGAAATTTTAATTGAAAACTTATTTTTCATGTAAATAATTTATAAGGTTAAATTATATTTTTAATTGGTTTTAAAGTTTAATTAGATAAATTTTACATCAATAAATCTAATTTAGGTCATTTTAATCAATTTCACATTGAATTTTGATATAAAAACATAGCAAACTTTTGAACATTTTTACTTAAAACCTGCATTATCGTCCTGTTTGGAGGATTAATTTTAAATTAATTTCATCAAATTCTGTGATTTTAATTTGTAAAAATGGATTAAATGTTTTTAAAAATAATAATTTATAATTTATAATAAGTTAAAATTATATTTTGACCAAAAATATTAGTGAAAATGATTAAAATTAATTACAGTAATAAAAAGAAAAATTATCTTAACAAAGGATTAAATTTTAAAATTAAGATTCAAAATGACATTTAAACTTGTAAAAAACCCATTATATTTATCTATTTATACTATATTATCCATTTTATTGTATTTTTTACATTATTGGATCCACATGACATGGGAAAAATGTGGGTGGAATTCCCTTTTCCCAAATTTACAAGAATGTCACTCGTCCTCCATTATAAAAAGGTAATCACCCCTCCCACTTATTCACACCTCTCAAGACATTTTTATCACCCAAAATATACTCAAATAATATCGCAAAATCACTACCCTCATCCTATAATCCCCCCTTCCAAAATAAATTCATCCAAGGAAGCCCTTTGGTGTTAACCAAATGGAGATACCCAAAGAAGAGGTAACATCTTTCCTCAAGAAATTTTGTTTTATTTTAATTATCCACCACCTAAAATATTATTATTCCATGATTAAATAATATAATAGGAATCATAAATTTACTTAAATTTTGTAATATTAATGTTTAGACCTACACTCACACACAATTCCATCAAATGGTTAAGGAACTTGCCTTTCGTGTGTATGGTGAACAACAACCTCACGAAACGATGTCATTTATTTTTCCTTCACCACATTTTATGGTTGGAAATTATGATGGAAACACATTTTTTATATTATATTTATGTTTTCTTAGTACTTATATAATTTTTATGTAACACATACCTTCATTATTTCCATTTTGTGTAAATATGATAACATTGTTTGTTGAAGTGTGGACTATCGCCTCCTCAAAGCAATGTGATTCATTCACACTATACATGGAACATTTAAAGGGTGATTTTAATAAACATATGTGAGATATATGAAATAAATATGGTAATTTAATTATAATATAAATATATATCATTTACTTTTTATTCTTTTAATATGTAAAAGAAATAAAAAAGCATTCATGCCTATGTATGCTCTACCGTATCCATGAACGGTGCATTTCACTTCCTATATTAAATTTTTTTAAATTATTATAAATACATATATAATAAATATATATAATATTTACATCAGGTTTTTCATTATGGAGATTATTAAATCATGTTCTATGTAATAGGAACAAAAAATATCAAGTCAAAACTTACTCAAGAAACTAGGCAATTAACATCTGAAATAGTGTAAATAATGAAAGAGTACTTATAAACGGGTAATAAGATATTATAATAAGATTTTATATGATATCATAAATATGAGTATGGTTCTATCTGAATGGCCCTAAGGCCTTCATTTTTATTTATTTTTGATAACCCCCCTTTCAAGGGATGAGGGGAAACCCTTACAAGGCCCGTAGGCTCAAAGATTACATGGCCCGTAGTCTTAGGAAATTACATGACCCAAAGGTCTTAGGAAATTAAACCCGAATATCTAGAAAAAACTACCCCTCCCCAGCATCTGCATCATGATATTATCTCTTCACCTTCGCATGGTCGTCTATTTAGGCTTCCCGTGCAATCACAGGCTGGTCCCGATGGCATAGCCATACCCTCTCATTCTAACAAAACCATTTGGCTCTGCTCTTGTGAGTGAACCTGCTCTTAATCCTCTTTTGGGGCTACTCCTTTTTTGTAGAGTCTATCTAGAGAAACTGAATGTGGCCCGAAGGCCTTGAGGTGGCCCAAAGGCCCTAAAGGTGGCCTAAAATCCCTACTGACCCGAAGGCCTGGGTGGCCCAGAAGCCTTAAGGACTCCAAGCCCAAACCAGTGGACCAAGATGAATAGTCCCAACTACCACAGTACTGAATAGTACATGCTACAATAACTACTACAGTTCTTGCTACAATGCTCGCACAATGTACAGTTCAACTATAGTACCTGTACAGTGTATAGTTCTGCTACAGTACCCGCATAGTGTACAGTATTGCTATAGTACCTGCTACAGTACCCCTAGGAAATATGGCTCTACCTAGATTTGAACCTGGGTCTCGTGGATGCACTTAAGGATACCTCACCAACTGGGCTGAGGCTCATGTGCTTCTAGTAAAATTTATTATCATGTTTTAAACTACTATAAAAAATGTTAAGTACTACACAACAAAAAAGAAATATAAGGTAAGGTATTTTCATCTCAATTTTTTTATCTATGAGTTAAATGTAAAATTAACCACTTACTTCTTTTGTGTGGAAGGTCTACTAAAACTTTTGATATATTATATCATGAATACTTTTATCTTCATTTTATTTAATTTTTTAATTTGAATTATCTCATCCAAGGGGTTTTGAATTGAAAATTACCCAGGGGTAAAATTTATCTTTATAGCATCACTTTCTTTTGAGATTATTAATTTCCTCTTGAAATAATAACTTCCTTTTGATAATTTTATCTTAAATTTACATATTCTCATGCAATTTATATTATTATTTTCTTAACCACATACCATTTTTACATAATGTTTTAACTTTGAAATTTATTCAATTAACTGGGGAATTATTGATAAATCTATATCTTTTATCCAATATGGATATTTGATAAGACAAATTGTTCATGAATTAAATTGATTATTAGATATATGAGAAATGATTTGCATTGGTATGAAATAGGTAGGGTCTCGTTATAGATAGCCCATCAATGCATTGATAGTCTGATGAGACAAATCAGTTGGGAAAATTAGATTGGTATCTACCCGATATGCTAAACTGTCTTGTAAAATATCTTGATAGTAAAGTTACCATGTACCTAGAAAACATGGAATACAATAATTAAGAATTTACCTCATTCAGATTTAGTTATAATTTATCCATGATATTATTTATTTTAAATTTTCTATGGATGTAGTTCATCCTTAGTTCATTTTTTAAAGGGCATGTATTTTAGTTATCTACCATGCCATATTGATTATACATTATCAAGATATTTATATGGCATGTGTACTCATTTATTTACCTTAACATAATAATTTTTCTCATTTATTCATTATTTATTCCATTATACTTACCCTTACTAATTATTTGAGATCACCCTTATTTTTGTTTCCTTTCCCCAAGGTATGAAGAGGAATCCTTTGAATGAGTTTCAAGGATGCAGTTTATTATTCTTTGTTGTATATTATGTTTTATTTTCTATTTCCCAATATAATATAGGTATCATGTAATTAATCTAGTTTTCCAAAACTATTAAAATGTTCAGTCCCTTTGGATTTGGATTTTTTATCTATGCCAATGTAATAAAATAATATCCCAACTTTAGGCTTCTAAGGTCGGGTCATTACAGTTGGTATCAAGGAAAGTTTATAAGAAACCTTGGAAACTAGATTTAGAAAAATTAGATCAAGGAAAATAAACCTAAGATATACTTTGAGTATAAGTATAGAAGAATATCATAGACTTTTGTTAAGGTAGATATTATTTGGGTCTTCCTAGCAGCATATCCCTGTTCGGATACTACAAGTGGATGTTATTCTGGAACAGATGTACCTAGGGTAGAAACTCCGATATGGTGTGTTGGCCCAGACTCAATCATAACCTGGTACACAACAGTAGGCCTTACCATGCACCTAGTTTGACACTCCCAGGGTATATTCTTATGATAATTCTCATTTTCTTTAAAAAACTATTATGAAGGATTTAAAATTAAATATTCCCTCAAAGAAACCATGTTTATTATTATGATATTATCTATGCATACACTTTTCATTTTATGTTAAATGTTATGACATATATAGAATTATACAAAGATCATAATTTTATAAACTAATCTAATTTGTACCATTGTTTATAAATGGCACTTGGAAGGAAGAATTGAATCACTACTCGTGGAAAATGTATAGATTCTCCTACCAAGGAAACCAATACAACTAGAATTGGAATAGAGAAAATTATGGATATTTTTGGGCAGCTTAATCAGGTTAGGACAAATAACCTTTCACTACTGGAAATGTAGTTTTTCCCAATGCTTCTTTACCAACGGTTTTCTTAAACCATTGGTAAAGAATCCCTTTCCCAACGGTTTTAGGAAATCGTTGGGAAAGGGGTGTCCAAGGCACCCTTTCCCCATGGTTTTTAATAACCGTCGGGAAAGGGTGCCTTCTACACCCCTTTCCCAATGGTTTTAAAACCCCATGGGGAAATGTTTACCCCAAATACAGAATTGGGTGCTACTATCCCCCATTCACGATAGAACCCTAAATTTCTGCAGGCCTCGGCTCCTCTCACGACTTCCCCCATCCAAACCTGTGAAAATCCATCTGAATCATCTCAAATCAGGTATTATCTTCTTTATACACATAAAATATTTAAGTGCTACCTTTTTTTATTGTTATTTATCTCATATTTTATTTTTAAGTTTTGATTTTTATGTGTATATAATTTTTTTGTGTTTTGATTTAATCTAGAATTTATCCATTCCAATCCATTTAATTAATTAAATCTTTAACCCTCCATAGAAGAAGAAGCATCTCAAATTGATTGCGGTTGGATTCTAGATTTTCTAAGTATGTGTTTTTATGCTTTTATTAATCTTGTAATTAATTGTTACTTGGAAATTTATTTATATATGTTTATTAATTTTTTGAAAAGTTTTTATGAATGTTTTCCTTAAAATTCCTTGAGGAAAGTGTTTTATTAAAATGATTTTTTTAATAAGGCTTGTGTAATGTAATTTGTTATAGTACACTATGTGACTATGTTTGGTATTTAGTAACACATGAGATAACTGGTGTGTGAGAATGTGTTGTGAAATAGTTTCCATGGTTGTATTAAGATTATATTTACATTTTGAGCCTATTAATGAGTTGTTTTAAAGATATTTTGAGATATTTACCTTATGTTTATTGGTGAAAACTATGAGTTGTAGAGGTGGTTCGTGATTAAGACATATAATTACTGTTAAAAATGTGGATAAACCATGCATAGTAGTGAATTATTGAAATGTTTGATGTTTTTAGTCCTTTTTTATTTGGAGTTTCTTTTGATGCTGATGTTTCTTATTGATACCTATGATGGGAATTTATTTTAGATTCTAAATCGGCTGAGAATCCCCCACCATGAACAGTGTATGAAACCTCTACCCTTATTTAATCATTCTATTTACATAGCCTATGCAACCTATAACCTCATTTAATCAGTGAACTCAAGTCATTAATTCAAGCCTTCATTCTCACTAGCATGTAAGAAATTGAATGATGTAAACCCATCCTCACATGATTTCTTACCTTAGATAGTGTACAACCTATGGAATACAAGATTTTGAATTCATCAGTTAATCAGGATCATATATTCCATTTCCCCCAATATGATTGTACTAATATAAATTTAGGGTAAATTAAATATGGTTCTCATTGTACGTTGTATATTATGTGTCCTTCTTTGCTAATACTCACTTTTATGAGGGTGGGGTGATTTTCACTACCCATGTTGGCATGTGTAGACATCCATAAAAATTTTAGATAAGTCACAAGTTTAATCCAGTAATGTTGTTATCATTAACATACTTTATTATTAATCACAAATTTAAAAATAAATGTTTTTTTCTATACTTAATGAAATTAAATCTTTTTACAAGCCATGAGCAACCAATTTGTGTAGAAGGCTAAAATTTATTCACCCAAGGGGTGCGATTGACTTGAGGAAGTAATTGGGTAATGAAAGGTATGGCCATAGAGGTGCCAATAATGAGTTATTGAACATGATTGAATGATTTGGGATGCCTATAACACATAATGGGACCTGAGGCATGTGCCTCTTATAGACCTAATGAAAATGAATATAAATAAATTTTAATTTAATTTATGAGTACTTGTTCTTTACATTATTTTAATAGTTCACTACGTCGACTAGAAACTTCTTCCTTTATCATTTACTTAAATTTATTTTCTATTAAAGTTCAATCCTATTGAATTTTTTATGAAAAAATGACTTATAAAAATTCTTTTAACAGAATGTATAGAAGTTGGATGTATGAAACTGATCGGATCTCAAGCGATTTTCAAAACACTTTGGAGAGCTTTATAGATTTTTCATTTCACAATGCTTTAGATAGTGGTCGCATACACTGCCCATGTTCCAATTGTGTTGGTAGACCTTGGTTGAGCCGTGAAGAAGTAAGCTACCAAATAACCAAAAATGGTTTTCAAGCAAACTACTTTGTGTGGTATCACAATGGGGAGAAAATAAAATCTCAAATTGGTGATGATCGGAATGAAAGGACTGGAATGAAGAATTTGTTAGATGATCGGTTTCCATTTATTCGTCATCATGAAAAAGAAAAGATTTTGACTCAAGAAGACTTCGATATAAGGACAACTGATGCATCTAGTGAAAGTGATTATATTGATAGGGTGAAAAAATTGAATGGTGCTTCCAAGACTCCAGTATATCGACAATGCAATAAAATGAAAAAGCTAGAATTTTTAATCCGATTGTTTCATGGGAAAACTATGTATGGAATTTCTAATACATAAATCTATTACATTCTTACCCTCATGAAGGATTTACTTCCAGATGATGCAGATATTCCCTCAAACCACTATATGTTATGGAAGTTAGTTGAGGAACATGGATTTTCAAGAAACAAAATTCATGCTTGCCTGAAAGATTGCAGTTTATTCTGGGAGGAAACCGCTGAACGAAATGATTTTATAAAATGTGGCACATCCCACTGGAATTCAAAATCTGATGGAACACCATCCCTATTAGAACCCAGTTATTTCTGCGAAAGACTTTGGAATGTTCTTGATGATATTCCAGAGCAACGCCTTCAGACGGCGTGCAATTCTGAGCCCCGGAGTGGCCGGAATTAAATTTTCAGTGCGTTCACCCTAGAAATTCTAAATAAATGGTATAACTCCTAAACGGAGTTCCGGATCAGAGATCCGAGTGTACGGATGGGTGCGAAATGGGGTGTTTACCCTAGGAACGACATAAAACTTGTCGGCGCGGGATGTTTGGACCCCTCGCCCGCTCCCGGAACGTTAAACTGATAAATTAATTAATTTATTTATTCGTTTAATGGTGAAACGTGGGTATCTCTTAAACGGTGGCTCGGATTGGGAAACCGAGGGTACCGTTGAGTTCAGAGCATGTCTTTTACCCTAGGAGGGTTGTAAGTTTTGCGGGCGCGGGCCGTCTGTGAAAAATGGCCCCAGGGGCGTTTTCGTAATTTGGCGGCCTCAGGCGCTAAGTTTAATAACTTTTGAATGGGGACTCGGATTAAAATTCTGAGACCACCGTTGTGCTCGGGAGGTGGTGTTTACCCTAGTGGAGGCTTAAACTCGACCCCGTCAGATGTTTCAGACGCGGGTGAATTTGGGGGTGTTTTAAAATTAATTAATTAAAATTAAAATTTTCTATTTAAGTAACCCCTCACCCTCCTCCCTTGTTTCTTCCTCCTGGAGTAAGGAGTCTCAACTAAGGCCTCTTCCATTCTCTGTTCCTCAAGGTGGTGTGTTGCGGCTGCTGGCGGATCGTCGTGAAGCTTCGGGCGAAGCCCCGCGAGGTAGGGTCTTGTTGCGTTTTGTTTTCCCGCACCCGTTTGTTTACATTTTATGGCATTGGAACCCTGAAAAAATCCCTTAAAAATTCCATATCTTCCTAGTTCGTATTTTTTACTTCCCGTTTCAATTTTAGGATTCGAAATCCGAGTCCCGAGTTAATCGTAAATGTCCACCGAAAATTGCGGGTTTTTGGTGGGAGTTCATCGTTTTGTTTATAATTAAAACACCCATACTTTGAGATCGAATCACACAGTCGAATTGCTGGTTGATCTTCAAGAAAATCCCCTAGGTTCATAGTAGAATTTACGAGCTTTTCGTCGCTGTTTACGGATTCAAAATCCGAGTTCCGAGCGAATCACGATCGATTGTCGAATATCGGGTGTTGAAGGTGGTTTCTGGCCGGTTCACGGTCGCAGAACCCGGGCGTTGGAGGCGGCTCGGAGCGGTGGTTCGGCAGCGGGCGGTGTCGGCCGGTCGAAGGCAGCGGAGGCCAGGCGAGCTCGCGGCGAGCTGGGCGGCGGTCTGCGGCGCGAGCGAGTGGCCGGGGTGGCCGAGGTCAAGGCCTTCGGCGCGAGCAGGGCGCAGCGGTGCAGGTGAGCATCGGTCACCGGGGGTCGTCGGCGGTGCCAACTGGGGGCGCGCGACGCAGGAGACCCGACCCTCTGGTCGGGTGGACTCGAGAGACAAAAAAAAGAAAGAAGGAAAAAAAAGGTGGGCCGCGGGTTTGAAAAAAAAAAGGGAAATTAAAAATAAATATAAGTTTAAAATAATAATAATATTATTATTATTGTTGTTTTTTTGATAAATCATAAACCGATAGTGGGTTTTGCGAGCCGTCTGCGGCGGCGCATGCCTCGGAATGAGAGGGATATTTTGAGATGGTTTCAGGAATTTTTAATTCACGAAACAAGGGGCCTCGGAGGCGCGACACGTCTTTAAGCGAATTTCCGTTTTTCCGGGAATTTTGTTTTGAACGGCACGGACGCGTCTGACGTCCGTTTTGAGCGCCGTCAGTGGCGTTGTGACCCTGGAAACGAGGCGGAGGTTTCCAGGGCTATTCCAAATGTTGAGGTTGGAGTTGAGGCACGGGCCCCATGGCCCGTCTTTTGAGCTGCGTGCAACTTTTAGTGACTTTTTCCTCGGACGTCTGTTCGGGGCGTGCGAGCAGTCGATGTTGGGTGTTTTTCCAAGGGCATCACGTTGGCACAGTCTGCCCACTGTAATTCTGCATGATGGTGCGGGCCCCGCGAGGGCCGTTTCGGGAGTTGACGGTGATTTCCAGCTTTATCACCGGGCGACCGTTTTGGACAAGTGGATAGTCCATCTTGTGTGATTTTTCGAGAGGATCGCAATGGTGCGATCCGTTCGTTGAGTTTCGGGACCAGGATGCGGGCCCCACATGGCACTGCTCATGTGCGGTGCGTCGAGATGCACCTTTTTCTCCGGATATCTGTTGCACTCAAGTGAGTAGTGTTTTTGACGTGTTTTCCCGGGGGGATCGCAATGGTGCGATGCGCCCGACTGTTTTCGGGGCCGAGGCACGGGATCACGGGATGTCGTTCGGGCGTGAGGCGGTGTTGGTGACTTTTTCTTCGGATATCCGTTTGAGGCGAGTAATTAGTCGATCTCATGTGTTTTCCACGAGGATTACAACGGTGCGATCCGTTGGGTTGTGCAGAGCCTCTTGCGCGATCTTGTTGAATGTGGAATGTGGAAGGTGCTCCAGTGGTGGTTCGCCCTACCTTGTTGTAGCGGACCCTTGGCGTGTGATCGCGCACTCTTGGGAGAGTGATACAAATGGTTCATGAGATGTGGTTGGCCGTTCCTAGGCCTTTGAGTGGAGTTGTTACGTCATGCCTTCGCGTTGACGTTGGGTGCCGTGTGCACGATAGCCTTTGGGCAGGAATGAGGTATACTCCGGGAGTATACGAGAGCGCTTGGAGTTACGTGTGGTTGATTGTACCTGAGGATGTTTGTGCGCTCAGTTGGGGTTGACTTGGGGCCACACGTCATGTGGGCCCCACATGCGTGCCGAGATCTGCTTTGCGTACTTGACCTCTCGCGACGTAGAGGGTCCCTCTGCGCTCGTTTGTTTGACCAGCAGGGTGGAGTTTTTCCCTGGCTTTGTGGTCGTTTGTTTGGCCAGCAGGGAGGAGTTTTCCCCTAGATATGCGCTCGTTTGTTTGACCAGCAGGGTGGAGTTTTCCCTGGCCTGGTGCTCTTTTGTCTTACCAGCAGGGTTGAGCGGTCTCCCCCTAGTCTTGTGCTCGATGGTTTGTCCGACAGAGATGGTTTGGTTCCTCTGCTTCTTTGGCTGTGAGGGGTTTCAGTACTGTGCCCTTTCACCAGACTGCGACACCGTCTGCGACTATGGATGTTCGTGCAGTGTGGGAATTTTCCCCACTTTCTGGGATGAGGTTTCTCGGTCCGCTTCGACAGTGACTCAGCGGATTGGAGCGTGATCGCCTTCTGAGGCCTGGGGAGTTTCTCCCGTTCCTCCATGTTCCCTGGTAGAGCTTGTGGTTTCGGTGTGACCAACACTTTATGCGGGCACCGATCCTCTACCCAGGAGGTTGTTCCAGCAGGGCTGAGGTTGTTCCAGCAGGGCTGAGGTTGTTCCAGCAGGGCTGAGGTTGTTCCAGCAGGGCTGAGGTTTTTCTAGTAGGGATGAGGTTGTTTCCATCAGGTCTGAGGATGTTTCCAGTAGGGCTGAGGTTATATCGAGCAGGGATCGTCAGTGGGTTACCATCCAGCAGGGATGGCCAATACTGCGGTGTTCACCGAGCAGTACCATCCAGTAGGGATGGCCAGAGCAGTGCTGGGCTTACCTCCAGCTGGGCTGGGCAGTGATCCCTGATGCTGGGCTTATCTCCAGCTGGGCTGGGCAGTGGTCCCTGATGCCGGGCTTACCTCTAGCTGGGCTGGGCAGTGGTCCCCGATGCCGGGTTACCTCCAGCTGGGCTGGACAGTGGTCCCGTCGCTGACTTTATCTGGGTCGCCCTCCAGTGGACTACCCTATTACGGGACTGGGCAGTGAGGCACCCGTCGACTTTCCAGGTCTCCCTGTAGTGGGAACCCGTTGACTTCCAGGGATCCTCCAGCGGGGCTGGGTAGGGGGGGTCGCCTGTCGACTTTGAGCAGACCTCTCGACTGCGGGGTAGTGACGAGTTGTGGTTGAAGTTCCCCCAGAACTCTCAAGTACGAGGAGCGCTTTCTCCCACCGAGACGCGTCCTTGTGACGCGACCTAAAACCGTGCGGGCGAGTCAGTGCTGCCCAAAGCGGATAGTGTCGAGGTGTGGTGATTGAGCCCCTTGGCTTGCGGTTCGGGGCAGACGTGCGGGATGCTGGGCATCAATGGTGTTACCTCTGGAACTATTGGCTACTCTTTCTTGGGCTAAGCTATGGGACGAATATCCCCTTAAGAGTTTGTTCGGGATTCTTGACAGAGCATACATATGTATATACCTTGTTTCTGGCACCCTCTTCTTAGGTTTGGATACTCTCCTTCCAGGAGAGGTGAAGACGCGCGGGGTATGCCACGTGATTCCCGTGTCTAACTTCTCATGGTTGGACGAGTCTACTCTCCTACTATAGGTAGCGAATACTCGACGAGAAGTTCATCTTCACACCATTTCTAGCTCCTTGTGTCTGGATGAGTATACCTTCTTTCCTCTTGTTGGGTTGAGATGGACTCTTTACTGCACTCCTTGTTGTAGTCCTTTACTTTTCTGTTCGCTCTACTGCTCACCCTTTGGTACCTCCTTTTGTTGCTCCCACGAGCCTTCGGGGTATCCTACTGAGTATTTTTATACTCACCCCTACTTGGGCTTTGCCCGCACTTGGTGTCCCCTTGTAGACGACAGAAAGGTGGAGCGTGACCTCAGTGGAGCGTAGGAGCTTGGGAGGTTGGACCACGTGCGGTGGTCATGGCCGGGTTCCAGGTGGGAGACCCATCAGCAGTTTCTTTTGTTTACCTGTTGCCGGGTTGTGGCACGTTTTGGTTGGGCACGTGTTTTGCCCCATTTCTTTTCAGTTTGTACTTGTAGAGGTCGATGCACTTTGTGGTATTTATATAGCAGTTTCCCCTTTTCTTTACTTGTCTTTTCATTTACTCTGTACTTTTGCATTGAGTGTGCTGCGTGTGTGTGTACAGGTACTTAGGCAAAGGCCTCCCCAAGTTATTGTGCCTTCGGCGCTGGTCTCCAGCCCCTGGCCTATGGAGGCGGGCTTGGGGTAGTTGTGGCTCGAGCCCAGGTAGGGTCGGGTCGTGACAAAGTGGTATCAGAGGTGGTTCGTTACTTGGGACGCTGTTCAGACGTCCCAAAAATAAAAGGAACTGGTTGGGATTTATGGCAACAGTGTTAACGTGTCTCGAGAGCGGCTCTCAGGCAAGGGAGTTCAGTGATGGTGCGGCGACCGACGTATTCATTCACCAGGACCTTGATAACCCACTTGTCGACTCGGCATGCTAAGACACTTGTTGCAGGGAAAATTTTTTTGTGCATCACATAGGACTGAGTCTTGACTGTCCTTCTTGAGCCAGCTCCCCATCATTTTTGTTGTTGGTATATACATGTATGCTCATCTGGCCGTGGCACTCCTTGATAATATTCAGGATGTCTCCGCGAGGACAGTCAGCCAGGATACCAGCTTTGGTTCATGACGACGACCATGTAAGCTACGAGGCCACAGTCCAGGACCCATCATGCGAGCCCCTTCCTCCGGGTGGGCTGGTAGCAGCACCCCCACCTGTTGAGTAGCAGGCAGTTTCAGTAGAGCAGGCTGAGCTTGAGCGCAGGATGAGCGCGCTCTATGAGTTCCAGTGGCAGAGACCGCAGAGGTTCAGTGGTGAGCCAGACCCTCAGGCAGTATAGGTTTGGCTCAAGGCAGTGGTTCGCCTTTTCAGGCTTGTGAAGACACCGACAGATCAGAGAGTGGCTTTGGCAGCCACCCCTTTTTGTGGAGCAGCTTGGCATTGGTGGAGTCTGGAGACTCAGTTTCTTGACGAGTCGTCATTTTCATTGGATGAATTTCAGTTTTTGCTCCATGAAGAGTTTTTCCCCTCCTGCTTGTGCTCCGTTCGGATTCAGGAGCTCCTGCAGTTTCAGCAGGGAGGGATGACGGTGGCTGAGTACGCGGCTAGTTTTGCATATCATGCACGCTTTTACCCAGACTTGGTCCATGACGACAACCTCCGAGCGTGAAAGTTTAAGCAGGGTCTCCGCCGAGATATTCGTGCTGTCATAGTACCCTTGGGCATTTCCACATATGTCGGGGTGCTAGAGCAGGCGCTGGTGACAGAGGGCTTCCTGTCGCGTTTTGGAGTGGGTGGTGGCAGCAGACACATTGGAGCCGAGACGTCTGTCGCAGCTAGTGGGTGTCGGCAAGTAGGACCTCGACGCAGGTGGCTTACTGACAACTGGACTCATGGGTGTGGTCGTACACCACAGTGGCGCCGGAGGGCACCAGTGCAGCCCAGAGAGAGTCAGTGCTATGCTTGTGATGGCCGAGGTCACTTGGCACGAGACTGCCTGACCCGAGTTGCTTGGAGCTTCGGGCAGGCAGTAGGCGCACCACCACGGCAGAGGCAGCGCCGTGATAGGAGTAGTACCCAGGGAGGTGGTGCTAGCAGAGGAGCGGGAGGAGCTGGTAGTGGGGGACGACTTTACGAGATCTCCCCATCACCACTAGGCGGTCCACGACAGGCTCCGGGAGTTGACAGTTGGGACCGAGGACAGCCGCGAGCTTGGGATGTCTACGATTCTGCAGAGCATGGGATGGTGAAAGGTCCCCCTTGAGACTCTTCTACTTCTTGCAGTAGAATTTTTAGGCTCTGCGTGTGAAAGTCTTTTCTCCCTGCTCCTTGTTTGAGGTGTTACCTGGGTGACGCAGGGTGTCGGGTGTAACCCTGTGTTGGTAAGGAAAAAGGCGTGAGACCTTTTCCTTTAGTCGATGGTGTTGACTCCTTCGCCTTTTGAGTATGTAAGAGAGCATCAACTGTGGAACCTTGCGTGACCAGATATCCTTGGGTGTTTCACCATATGGATATTCTGAAGGATGGAATCACCGGGCCTTGTTTCAGGTGAGGGCGGTGATTCCAGTCGCGGCGTGCGACGTAGAGGTTTGGCCGGGGAGGTGAGCTACCCCCGAGGGCCTTCAGGCTGTTTGAGACCGTGCAAAGGGATGGCGAGGTACCCTACCACCTTGCCCTAACCCCAAAGTCTAGATTGGGTGCACGACATCGGCAAGGGCCGACCCCGCATGAATAGATCAATCCTTTAGTCTTTGTGCGGTGGCACAGAGCTGAGCGTGGGTTCTTCTGGGAATGGGAAAGCCAGGTGTGGGATTAGTACCCTGTGTTGCTCCCTAGTTTTGCTTTTTGAGGACGAAAATCTTGAAGGAGGGAATGATGTAAGAACCTGGTTTTTTCTTCTAAAGACTTTGGAATGTTCTTGATGATATTCCAGAGCAACGCCTTCAGACGGCGTGCAATTCCGAGCCCCGGAGTGGCCATAATTAAATTTTCAGTGTGTTCACACTGGAAATGCTAAATAAATGGTATAACTCCTAAACGGAGTTCCGGATCAGAGATCCGAGTGTACAGATGGGTCTGAAATGGGGTTTTTACCCTAGGAACGACATAAAACTTGTCGGTGCGGGATTTTTGGACCCCCTGCCCGCTCCCGGAACGTTAAACGGATAAATTAATTAATTAATTTATTCGTTTAATGGTGAAACTTTGGTATCTCTTAAACGGCGGCTCGGATTGGGAAACTGAGGGCACAGTTGAGTTTGGAGTGTGCCGTTTATCCTAGGAGGGGTATAAGTTTTGCGGGCGCGGGCCGTCTGTGAAAAATGGCCCTAGGGGCGTTTTCGTAATTTGGAGGCCTCGGGCGCTAAGATTAATAACTTTTGAATGGGGCCTCGGATTAAAATTCTGAGACCACCATTGTGCTCGGGAGGTGGTGTTTACCCTAGGAGAGGCTTAACCTCGACCCCGTCAGATGTTTTAGACGCGGGTGAATTTGGGGGTGTTTTAAAATTAATTAATTAAAATTAAAATTTTCTATTTAAGTAACCCATCACCCTCCTCCCTTTTTCTTCCTCCTAGCGGAAGGAGTCTCAACCAAGGCCTATTCCATTCTCTCCTCCTCAAGGTGGTGCATTGCGGCTGCTGGCGGATCGTCGTGAAGCTTCGGGTGAAGCCCCGCAAGGTAGGGTCTTGTTGCGTTTTGTTTTCCCACACCCGTTTGTTTACATTTTATGGCATTGGAACCCTGAAAAAATCCCTTAAAAATCCCATATCTTCCTAGTTCTTATTTTTTACTTCCCGTTGCAATTTTCGGATTCAAAATCCGAGTCCCGAGCTAATCGTAAATGTCTGCCGAACATTGCGGGTTTTCGGTGGGAGTTCACCGTTTTGTTTATAATTTCAAAACCCCTACTTTGAGCTTGAATCACACCATCGAATTTCTGGTTGATCTTCAAGCAAATCCCCTAGGTGCATATTAGAATTTACGAGCTTTTCGTTGCTGTTTACGGATTCGAAATCCGAGTTCCGAGAAAATCGCGGTCGATTGTCGAATATCGGGTGTTGAAGGTGGTTTCTGGCCGGTTCACGGTGGTAGAACCCGGGCGTTGGAGGTGGATCGGAGTGGTGGTTCGGCAGTGGGAAGTGTCGGCCGGTCGAAGGCGGCAGAGGCCAGGCGAGCTCGCGGCGAGCTGGGCGGCGGTCTGCGGCGCGAGCGAGCGGCCGGGGTGGCCGAGGTCGAGGCCTTCGGCGCGAGCAGGGCGCATCGGTGCAGGTGAGCACCGGTCATCGGGGGTCGTCGGCGGCGCCAGCTGGGGGCGCGCGACGCAGGAGACCCGACCCTCTGGTCGGGTGGACTCGGGAGACAAAAAAAAAGAAAGATGGAAAAAAAGGTGGGCCGCGGGTTTGAAAAAAAAGGGAAATTAAAAATAAATATAAGTTTAAAATAATAATAATATTATTATTATTATTGTTTTTTTTTATAAACCATAAACCGATAGTCGGTTTCGCGAGCCGTCTGCGGCAGTGCATGCGTCGGAATGAGAGGGATATTTTGAGATGGTTTCGAAAATTTTTAATTCCTGAAACGAGGGGCCTTGGAGGCGCGGCACGTCTTTAAGCGAATTGCCATTTTTCCGGGAATTTTGTTTTGGACGGGACGAACACGTCCGACGTCCGTTTTGAGTGCCGTCAGCGGCGTTGTGACCCTTGCACTGAGGTGGAGGTTTCCAGGGCGGTTCCAAATGTTGAGATTGGAGTTGAGGCGCGGGCCCCACGGCCCGTCTTTTGAGCTGCGTGCAGCTTTTAGCGAATTTTTCCTCGGACGTCCGTTCGGGGCATGCAAGCAGTCTATGTTGGGTGTTTTTCTGAGGGAATCGCGTTGGCGCAGTCTGCCCGCTGTAATTCCGCACGATGGTGCGGGCCCCGCGAGGGCCGTTTCCAGAGTTGACGGTGATTTCCTGCTTTATCCCCGGGCGACCGTTTTGGACAAGTGGATAGTCCATCTTGTGTGATTTTTCGAGAGGATCGCAATGGTGCGATCCGTTTGTTGAGTTTCGGGACCAGGATGCGGGCCCCACATGGCACCGCTCGTGTGCGGTGTGCCGAGATGCACCTTTTTCTCCAGATATTCGTTTCACTCAAGTGAGTAGTGCTTTTGACGTGTTTTCCAGAGGGGATCGCAATGGTGCGATGCGCCCGACTGTTTTCGGGGCCGAGGCACGGGATCACGGGACGCCGTTCGGGTGTCAGGCGGTGTTGGTGACTTTTTCGTCGGATATCTGTTTGAGGCGAGTAAGTAGTCAATCTCATGTTTTTTTTCGCGAGGATTACAACAGTGCGATCCGTTGGGTTGTGCGGAGCCTCTTGCGTGATCTTTTTGAATGTGCAATGTGGAAGGTGCTCCAGTGGTGGTTCGCCCTACCTTGTTGTAGCGGACCCTTGGCGTGTGATCGCGCACTCTTGGGAGAGTGATACAAATGGTTCACGAGATGTGGTTGGCCGTGCCTGGGCCTTTGAGTGGAGTTGTTACGTCATGCCTTCGCGTTGACACTGGGTGATGTGTGCACGATAGCCTTTGGGCTAGAATGAGGTATACTCCAGGAGTATATGGGAGCGCTTGGAGGTACGTGTGGTTGATTGTACCTGAGGATGTTTGTGCGCTCAGTTGGTGTTGACTTGGGGCCAAACGTCGTGTGGGCCCCACGTGCGTGCCGAGATCTTCTTTGCGTACTTGACCTCTCGTGACGTAGAGGGTCCCTCTGCGCTCGTTTGTTTGACCAGTAGGGTGGAGTTTTCCCCTGGCTTTGTGGTCGTTTGTTTGGCCAGCAGGGAGGAGTTTTCCCCTGGATCTGCACTCGTTTGTTTGACCAGCAGGGTGGAGTTTCCCCTGGCCTGGTGCTCTTTTGTCTGACCATCAGGGTTGAGCGGTCTCCCCCTGGTCTTGTGCTCGATGGTTTGGTCGGCAGAGATGGTTTGGTTCCTCCATTTCTTTGGCTGTGAAGGGTTTTAGTACTGTGCCCTTTCACCGGACTGTGACACCGTCTGCGACTACGGGTGTTCGTGCAGCGTGGGCGTTTTCCCCACTTTCTAGGATGAGGTGTCTTGATCCGCTTCGACAGTGACTCAGCGGATTTGAGCGTTATTGCCTTGTGAGGCCTGGGGAGTTTCTCCCGTTGCTCCGTGTTCCCTGGCAGAGCTTGTGGTTTTGGTGTGACCAACACTTTACGCGGGCACCGATCCTCTACCCTGGAGGTTGTTCCAGCAGGGATGAGGTTGTTCCAGCAGGGCTGAGGTTGTTCCAGCAGGGCTGAGGTTGTTCCAGTAGGGTTGAGGTTTTCCTAGCAGGGCTGAGGTTGTTTCCAACTGGGCTGAGGTTGTTTCCAGAAGGGCTGAGGTTGTATCGAGCAGGGCTCGTCAGTGGGTTACCATCCAGCAGGGATGGCCAATACAGCGGTGTTCACCAAGCAGTACCATCCAGCAGGGATGGCCAGAGCAGTGCTGGGCTTACCTCCAGCTAGGCTGGGCAGTGGTCCCCGATGCCGGGCTTACCTCCAGCAGGGCTGGGTAGTGGTCCCCGATGTCGGGCTTACCTCCAGCTGGGCTGGGCAGTGGTCCCTGATGTCGGGTTACCTCCAGTTGAGTTGGGCAGTGGTCCCATCGCCGACTTTAGCCGGGTCTCCCTCTAGTGGACTACCCTGTTACGGGACTGGGCAGTGAGGCACTCGTCGACTTTCCGGGTCTCCCTGTAGTGGGAAACCGTTAACTTCCAGGGATCCTCTAGCGGGGCTGGGTAGGGGGGGTCGCATGTCGACTTTGAGCAGACCTCTCGACTGCGGGGTAGTGACGAGTTGTGGTTGACGTTCCCCCAGAACTCTCAATTATGAGGAGCGCTTTCCCCCACCGAGACGCGTCCTTGTGATGAGACCTAAAACCATGCGGGCGAGTCAGTGCCTCCCAAAGCGGATAGTGTCGAGGTGTGGTGATTGAGCCCCTTGTCTTGTGGTTCAGGGAAGACGTGCGGGATGATGGGCATCGATGGTGTTACTTCTGGGACTGTTGGCTACTCTTTCTTGGGCTGAGCTATGGGACAGAGATCCCCTTACTAGTTTTTTCAGGATTCTTGACAGAGCATACATATGTATATACCTTGTTTTCGGCACCCACTTCTTGGGTTTGGCTACTCTCCTTCTAGGAGAGGTGAAGACGCACGGGGTATGCCATGTTCTTCCCATGTCTAGCTTCTCATGGTTGGACGAGTCTAATCTCCTACTATAGGTAGCGAAGACTCAACGAGAAGTTCATCTTCTCACCATTTCTAGCTCCTTGTGTCTGGATGAGTCTACCTTCTTTCCTCTTGTTGGGTTGAGCTGGAATCTTTACTGCACTCCTTGTTGTACTGCTTTACTTTTCTGTTCGCTCTACTACTCACCCTTCGGTACCTCCTTTTGTTGCTCCCTCGAGCCTTCGGGGTATCCTACTGAGTATTTTTATACTCACCCCTGCTTGGGCTTTTCCCGCACTTGGTGTGCCCTTGCAGACGACGGAATGGTGGAGCGTGACTTCAGTGGAGCATAGGAGCTTGGGAGCTTGGACCGCGTGCGGTGGTCGTGGCCGGGTTCCAGGTGTGAGACCCATCAGCAGTTTCTTTTGTTTACCTATTGCCGAGTTGTGGCACTTTTTGGTTGGGCGCATGTTTTTCCCCTTTTCTTTTCAGTTTGTACTTTGTACTTGTAGAGGTCGATGCACTGTGTGGTATTTATATAGCAGTTTCCCCTTTTCTTTACTTGTCTTTTCGTTTACTCTGCACTTTTGCATTGAGTGTGCTGCGTGTGTGTGTACAGGTACTTAGTCAAAGGCCTCCCCGAGTTATTGTGCCTTCGGCGCTGGTCGCCAGACCCTGGCCTATGGAGGCGGGCTTGGGGTAGTTGCGGCTCGAGCCCGGGTAGGGTCGGGTCGTGACAATCCCACATTCCACATAAACTAATGTGGAACTTTCCATTTATCCCCAGACTCCATAATCTTTTTATGTCTGATGACATATCAATAAAAATGAGATGGAATGATACCGAGAGAAAGAAGACTAATGATGAGTTGGTTCATCCTGCAGATGGATTTGCATGGCAGAAATTTGATGCTCGACATCCTAATTTTGTAGCTGACATGCGTAATGTGAGGCTGGGTCTTTCTTGCGATGGTTTTAATCTGTTTGGGCAGATGCTTACTTCATACATCACATGGACAGATTTTATACACATTAATAATCTTCCCCCATTGCTTTTTATGAAAAAACCTTTCACTTTCATGAGTATACTCATATCTAGTCCTTCTGATCCCAGCATTGATATTGATGTATACATGCAACCTTTAATAAAATATTTGAAACTTCTTTGGAATGTAGGTGTGCGCACATATGATGCATGTTCGAAAGACATATTTCATATGTGTGTTGTGCTTATGTGGATGATCAATGATTTTTTGGCTTATGCAATGTTGTATGGATGGAGCACAAAGGGAAAATTGTCATGCCCATTTTGTATGAATAATAGACGATCTAGAAGACTGAAACATCATTGTAGTTTCAGTTTTATGGTAAATCAATGATTCTTGCCAAATGATCATCCATATAGAATGAATCGTCAAAGATTTGATAATACCATAGAGACTGATGATCCACCACAGTGTATGCCTAGAAATGATGTGCTTAATGAATTGAAAGATTTCATTTTTTCATTAGGGATGGTTCAAATGAAATCTGAAAAGAGAAAGAATATTTCCACTGAAACCTATTATAATTGGAGGAAGAGGAGTATCTTTTTTGATTTTCCTTATTGATCAACCAATTTATTAAATCATTGCTTAGACGTAATTCATATTGAAAAGAATATATGCGAAATGTTGCTTTCAATTCTTCTAAATGTCAAGGGGAAGACAAAAGATGATTTACGATCTCGACGTGACTTGGTGGATTGGGGCATCAGACCAGAATTGCATCCTGTGCGTATCAGTGAAAATAAATGGAAACTTCCATGTTCTTATTATGTGATGAAACCTACAATAAAAAACAATTTTTGGAATTATTAGAGACTATTAGAGTTCCTGATGGCTATTTAAGCAACATATCTAAACGGGTCAACAGAAGAGAGTTGAAGCTAAAATCTTTTAAGACTCATGATTATCACGTTCTATTGCATGAGTTGCTTCCAATAGTAATCTGTTATCTTTTGTACAATAATGTAAGGGTGACTGTTATTCAGTTGTGCCATCTGTTTAGATATCTTTGTGCTAAGAAGTTTTCCAAGTCTTTCTTGCAAAAAAATGTTGACAGATGCCCCATTAATTTTGTGTGAGTTGGAGAAAATATTTCCTCTATCATTTTTCACATTCATGCTGCATCGGACTGTCCATATTCCCACTGAAATACTTCTCAGAGGACCTATTTATTTTCATTGGATATATCCAACTAAAAGAAATATGTACACATTAAAGTCTTATATGTGAAACAGGAATCATCCCGAAGGTTCTATCGTGAACGGTTACTTGGCTCAAGAATGTATGGATTTATGCTCAATGTATTTGTCTGATCTTACTATAAGAATGAACAGACCAATGAGAAATGAAGAAGAAAATTATGAGCAAATTGAACCCAGTTTTCCATCACTTCCTCAAATAGGAGGAATTCCAGGATCATATACATTGAAGACATTAATCCATGAAGAGCGGTAGATGGCACATCGCACAGTTTTGTTCAACTGTGATTTGTCCGATTACTATATCAGGTAACTAAATTGAATATTTATATCTTACATATATATCTATTAAACTATTAACATTTTTTATCTATAGGGAACATAAAACAATGATAAATAGTAAGCATCGTCCTTTATCTTTTAGAAGGAGAGAGACTTTGCATAGAAACGAGTTTTCTGTTTGGTTAAAATTGAAGGTAAAAATACTACTATTTAAAATAATTATGTCAATATTTAATTAATTTTAATAGTCATTTATATTGCCAGAATTGATTTTGTCTGTTGACTCTGTCTCTGAGGAAATAATAGCTTTGGCTTTTAGTCCTAATATCGTGGTTCGTGACTGTAAATCAATTGTTATCAATGGGTACAAATTTATTGCCACTAAACGAGAAAAGAACATGAGAACACAACATGATGGTGTTATGGTTACTTCCACAATAGATTATTATGCTAGTTCATCAGATAGTAGACCACGATTTGAAAATGTGGGTTATTATGGAGTCGTTGAAAAAAAAATAATGTTGGATTATTACTCTCATGGACGAGTCACAATGATGAAATTCCATTGGTTTTATTTGATGAAGAGACATGGCACATTTATTGATGATTGTGGATTTCGAGTTATTAATATGATTTGCACTCTTGCTACCGAAGAACCATATTTGTTGGCATCAATGGCTAAGCAAGTTTTTTATGTCAAAGACCAACTTCGACCTGAATTTGGTGTCATAGTTGATGTAATTCCAAGAAATATTTTTGATGATGGTGATGATGGAGTTGACACTGTCCCTAGTTCCATTTGAACGAATCCATTTATTTATTTTGATGAATCAAATATCTCAATTGTCAGACTTGATTGTGAATCTGAAGTTGTGGTTGAAAAAATATAGAATCATTCATCCATATTCTCAATTATTTTGGTTTACCTCGAGTTGGGTTATTAAGGTTGGTAATATTCAAATTGATTTTGTATTTATCACAAATATGTTTTAGCTTACTTGATCGTTATGTGAATTTTCAATGTTTATTGGTTTTAGTTTTATTTGAATTTCATTTTCTAATTTGTAATTGAACTATATTCAAACCTAGTCAAACAATATTTCTAACTTGGTGAACATTACAACTTGTATGATTTATTAAATCCATTCAAGCTCTTCTAAAACAATTGATAGCTAAATTACCAATGATTCCCCCAATTACATCATATATTTAGTTTTTTGGGTTACACATTATTTTCCTTTTTCTAATTATTTACAATTTTTTTTCAAAAGCAGTAAATGCATCCAATTGAAGAGAGATGAAGGAAAACATTATGGAGAACAATCGTCGAATGGCGGAGTTGGGCATTCCACCGTTACTAACTGTAGTGAGTACCTTATTTCAAATATATATATTTAAAGAATATAGAATGTCAGGTGATTAATTTTTTTTAAAATTTTTTTGTAGGATCCACCTATACGTCGACAGTTATTCGACGAGGATCCTAGTACAGTTCCTAGTACTTAGGCCGGTGGTATGAGGAGGGTTCGTACCCGAGGTGGATGAGCAGCTTCGCGTACCCTAATAGACCCTGCCCCTCCCAATAACATGTCATCCATCCCACATTCTGATCCCGGTGTGATGTTAGGGACACAGAAGATATTTATTCCTCTCATGTTTTCACCACCTTTTACATCTTCTGGACCATCTTTTCCATATACCATGATGATTCCCACTCCCCAGTCAGAATCCGGTCATACAACTGTCCCATATCCTTTTCCTTCTACTTCTGTCTCTCCGAGCTTCTATATTTCATCGTCTTCAACTCCTGTTCCACCACAGGGTGTTCCATCAGTTTCTGTGGATCCAGCAGTGCTCAGTGATCAGACTGGCACAGGTATATTTATAGAACCCTAACAAATTTTTATAGAAATATTTATTTTCATTATAACATGTTTTGATAAAATATTTGTTTTTCTTTCATGAAAGATACATCTACTGACAGGAGGCGGGGGCGGGGGCATACATGCATGCGTGTGGTGTGGAACCGCCGCACACAGGAAATGATGGATTTCAATGAAGACAACCAAATGGTTGATAAAACAGGGCAGCAATGTCGGTGTTTTTTGGCGACGCTTGCCAAATACTCCGACATCATTCCTGTCATCCCGCTATCGTAGAGACATTTTCCACATGAGGTCAAGGATAAAGCTTGGTCAGAGATATGGGTAAAAAAATATGTTTTATTTAATTCCATTAATTATTTTTGTATTTATATGAATTAATATTTTGATGTCTTCCTCGATTTAATTTTCTCGATGGTGAAAGTGTAAGACCATAACATCTAAAGGATTTAAACGAGATTTGGAGAGCCTAAAAACATGAGTTGTATATTGGCTGGCATGCTAGAGTTAGCACTAAGTTAGAGGCGGTACCAGTGGTGGATGATTGTCCTATAGAGCAGTATCGTCAGATGATTACTCATTGGACGACTACCCAGTTTAAGGTATTAATTACATTTTAGGTATTTAAATAATAACTTTCATGTTTTGCATTAATATTATCCTTTTCATTATCGATTTTTTTTAGGAATCATCTGGAAAAAATAAAAAAAAACATTGATGCAAAAAAATACCTCCACACACTGGGACGTACTATGATGCATGATCATGAGAGAAAGAAGGTATGATAATTGTTTATAAGTTTTCTTTACGACTTACACTTTATTCTGTTTCCTCAATTATTTAATCATTTGATAAAGTTTTCATATAACTTTAGTTTTCATATAACTTTAGTTTTCAATGTCATTATAGAGGAAAATATTAAATATTGAAGGACGTGTGCCTCGAGCAAAACTGTTTTGCTCGAGTAGACAGAAAAATTATGGAAGTGCCATCAACAAAGCGACTCAGCAGCAGATTGTAAGTTTTAATCTGTTGATTTTATATTTTAATATCTATTTTGTAACCTAATAATATATTTATATTTGTAACAGTCTACTTTAGAGGCCCTTGATGCCCAAGAACCAGACAATTTTGGGCCAACTGATCACTTACATCAGGTGTTGGGAGAGGAGCATCCTGGCAAAGTGCGCTGCCGACCTAGGATAGCCCTGACGAGGTATTAGCCCTCCTCATGTACGAGTTTTAGTGACACTGAGATGCAGAAAGTTAGGTCACAGGCAGAACAGGCTGAGAAAAGGGCCACAGAGACGAAAAAATAGTCCGCTAGGGAAAACAGTGTATTTATGAAATTTATTGAAGTTCTACGTCCAAAACATCCACCAGAGGCCATCCCAGCTTTTGATGAATATATGTCGTTGATATGTTCTATATATTGTGCACCAGGTGGCAGTTCTAGTGGTGGTCAAGATGATGTATAGCCTAACGATGATGATGGCGAGGAGTCTGATGCAGAAGAGGAGGGAGAGGAGGAGGGCGAGGCAGATGACAAGGGCGAGGAGGAGGGCGAGGGCGAGGAGGAGGGCGCTGAGGAGGGTGAGGACGAGGGTGATGATGATGGTGATTATGGTGATGGTGATGTGGGACAAATTGATCTGTTACATTTTTGACTAATATTACTGAGATTTGATGTTTAATCTATTCTAGTTGTTGGTTTTATCTAGACCCGTAGTATAGTATTTGTAACACCCCAAGATTTTATGAAAAATATTCTTTTTAATTTTATTGATGTCTTGTGTTGTACGCTACAAAAAAAGTGTCTTGCACAACATGAAACCCTAACTTGGCTAAATTACACGCAATCGTGACCTTCCTCGATAGCGTGTGTTGTACGCAATACCGAGTTTCACTAAACAACGATATGCTATTAAAATATTATTAAAACTAGACGTTATGAATAGTAATAACCTCTTTTTTAATTTTTTTTAAATTTCATCTTTCAAAATGGACTTCATTTTTGGATTCGGAATTTCGAAATTAGCATAGGGTGAAATTTTGGTATTTTTCTGAAAACTTTCAATTTTTGATGAATAGTGAAAACACTGGGTTACTATTTAAAAACCAACTTTTTATTTAAATAATTATTTATATTATTTAAATTTATTTTAGGTAAAAATTGAAATATAATACCTATATAAGTTCAATGTAATTCATTGTAGTCATTTTATAATAATTTTAGATATATAAAAATTTTATTGAACTTTTGACCGTCTTTTACCCACCTCCTAGGAGAATTTGCAAATTTACATAAAACTTAATTTTATCGCTTTTGTGAATGGAATTTCAAAAATATGAGAGACACGGTTGATGTCAGTAAGTAAAATGTGGTTCAATGAAATGAAAATAATTTTTGGTGAATAGTAACTTTTTACTTTTATTTACCACTGTTAAAAGTAAATAGGGTAATTAAGGGTAAAAATGATATTATTATTACCCTAAAACATATCCTAATTCTATTGGATAAGTTTAATTCGACCAAAAACAAACTTAGGAATAAAATATGACCATTTAGGCCCACTTGGATTAGATTAGGACATTTATTATTAATTTATTTAAAGAAGGGTTAAAATAGTTAAAATCAAAGTTTAATAAGTAAATCATTTTTAATATAGGGTTATACATAAGATAAATTCGACTATAAATATTAATTATAAATCTAAAAATATTTCATACATAATGGTATTTTATTTGTAATTTTTAGACTTTAAATAATTTAATTTATATATGACACAATGATGATGCAGTAATTATATTATTAATGAAATATTGACATAATTGATGTTATAAATACCCAAATAAATATAATTTGAGACTTTTTACGAATTCCAATAATTTTATATGTTAATATGACATGTTAGTATTGATTTAATTAGCTTTGTTCGAACTAATCTTTCTGTTATGATTTTTACAAAAATCAATCACCGAATAGTGTCAAAATTGACATAAAATAGTTTTTAAAACAAATATTATATTATAAATTTTTATTTTATTCCTAAAAATATAAGGTTCGGAAAAATGACTTAGATAAGGTTATATATATTAATAATAAACAACTTGGGGTTTGTTTATATTGTTATAGTAAGTTTATTAACCTTATAGTGTAAGAAAACAAGAAGACACGGTAAAAGAAAAATTATTTAACTTAAAGTTAAATCTAAATGATAAGGTTAAAATAGAAACATAAACTTGTCTAAATTCTATTTAATGATAGGATTTAGACCCATCCCCACCTTAGCTTATAAATAAATCAATTTGGAGCTATTAAAAACCAAATATGACTTTATAATAAAATAATAGTTTTATCTTTTCCTAAGGTGCCCCTCTCCTCCCTTATAAAAGGGCACCTCCTCCCTCTCTTCCTCACACGACTTTGAGCCTTCAAGATCGGCCAACCCCTGCCAAATTATCTTCTCCACTTTTCTAGAAACATCCTAGAGTTTCTGGTCTTCTTAAAAGACCATCTTTAGTGCCCTAAAAGGAGGTTAAGAAGAGGTGCTTCAAAGAAAAGGTAGTGTCAGTTACCGATTCTTTCAACTTTATTTCCTCTTCTACTTCTTCTTATTTAGTTTTTTCATTATGAAGTAATAAAATCAGTATCACTAATATACTGATATTTTATTATAAGTATGAAATAACCCTTTTTCACCATCTATCCATCCTATGGAAAATGAAATCACCGCGCGTGCGTACGTACGGAATGCCGTCTCCACGCCGTGGTGTAATCTATTTTCCCACCACCACCTTACTTGGATGGGTATAATGGTGAAATTAAATAACTATATATGATTATTGTAAAGTGGTATTGATTATGAAATAGTGTACATACACTCCAATACAATTCCACGATCATGGAAACGATATCATTGCTCGTGCGTACGTACGGACTACCGTCTCCACGACGTGATGAGATTCATTCTCCATGTTAACCATTTAAGAATGATTATAAAGTATATATAAGAAATAATAATGAAATATATGAAATTATAAAGCTACTTTATTTATGTATATATATATGTATGTCATCTACTTAATTCCATTCAACTCAATAAGGAAACAAAAACAGCGTTCATGCGTACGTACGGCCTACCGTCTCCATGAACGGTGTATTTCATTTCATTTAATTGATCTATCATATATATATGTATATACTAAAATATATATTATATGTAAATCATGTTTTTCATTCTGGAATTAAGTAAATCCGGATATATGTAATAATATCAAGAATAATAAGTCCAAACTCGTACGATAAATAAAACGATTTAACCCAAAACGTTGCGTTAACAAGGAACTTACAAAAGAACGAGTAATATAAAGTTATAAGTGAACCATATATGATATCATAACAATGAATATGATTCTGTAATAAGTCAATGAAATTATTTAAATCATTATACAGGAGGTTCGGAAATGTACGAATCATATCAGACCTAAGGTAAGGGATAATTTTGCAAATCTCATTTTTATCTGAGATTGCTTATTCGTAAGTATTTACTGGGGTTATATTTATCATCCACGTCCAAGTTTTATAAACATGTTTTCATGTATTTTTAAATTCCTTTTTACCATTTTTGAATTTTACCACGTGTTATGGAAGGAATCTTTCTTTTGTTTATCATACAATGAACTTTTTGACTTTTCCGACAAAAGTACGAGGAGAATGTTATTTTTAACTTATACGGCGTGAACAGATTTTTACGGTTTCATAACGCCTCATTTTCATGAAGTTTCCTCTACAAGATTGCATGATTATTTTCAACAAAACCCTTTTCTTTTCAAATTTCAGGGCATTTTGTGAAAAGAAAATAATTTTTAAGAAGGAAGGATATTTTCCTCAAGAATTTATTTCAAGTGTTTTTATCAAAACTATTTTCCATCTAAAATGACATTATTTAATATGTTTATGTTTCAAGTATAATGTCTCCATTATTTACATGGTTTGATTCTTCTTATAATGAAAAGATATCCATTTTTTGTTATATGGATTATATTATTATGGCATGATGTTTAAGAACCTCATTCTATTACATTGGTTATGCTATGATGTATGAATTATGATTTTGTGGCACACGAAAGAATGATTTCATTATGAGATGGGTGGTACCTATATCTCCCTCCAATGCATTGGTTAAAGATTTATATCTCATGAGATAGACATGGCTAGAATGGTAAGTTAATCTGGTTCAGTGTTACAGGACTGAAACGAGGAATGAACTCAATTCAAAAAGGGACTTTGTCCACTAAGATGGTCTTGGTAGCAATGCCTTGGCTACTATGGAAATAATAACATGTGTTGAATGGTTTCCACAATTACATGTTTTATTCCCATTATATTTTATCATGGTTGATGTTCTATTATGATATATTCCTTATGTACTTCCACGATTTATGTCTTTGCGCAAGATTTTGATCTTTAAATTTCATGTTCAAGTTTTTGCTTCCAAATGTTTATGGATTGTTTTATGTTATCTATGTTTGCCCTTACTGAGCATTTGAGCTCACGCTTTTTATGTTTTATTTTCCCCAAGAAATAAATAAAGGTTTTAGTTAAGGAAAAAAAGGGGAAGATCGTTGTGGGAGTTGTTGAAGATATTTCAACATGATTAGATGTTTGTATTCCGAGTTTCCAAAGACACTAAACTATTACGGTCCTTTTGTGTCTATTTTTGTTATGTATTAAGTATTCCACAAAAGTAATGTAATGTCCATGTACGTCATGCTTTGGGTCTCTATAGTTGGTATCAGAGGAAAGGTTTAGTCAACCTTTGGACACTACGATGCGAAAACGTTTGTGAGATCCCTAGAGATATTTCTAAGGTATGTTTAGGGATGTCCCTAAGGATAAGTATACATATAGGATATAGTCCTAGAACTACGGTAACGATATTATAATTCAACCTAAGATGTTAGATATTTAAGGTACTCCCCCTTTATTATGTTGTTTTCCCTAGCCTGATTTTTGCCTCTCACACTATTCTTTTTGGGGTTTAGATGATGGATGGAACCCGAAGGAACTGTGTTGATCAATGTAATGGACAATGCAATGATTGTCCTCCTGAACAAACAAATGTTATGGGATATAGAGTGAAAAATCTTATTTCTATACTTACACAAGCTATGAATCATTCTGGACTTCCAAATGAGCAGAGAAGGGAACAATATTCTATTGAGTCCTTCATGAGGCAACGTACACCTTCTTTCAGTGGGTCTTCTGATCCACTTGTTGCAGAACAATGGATCAGTACCACTAAAAAGATATTTTCAGTTCTTCAATGTTCTGAACATGATAAAGTCATCTTATCAGTATATCGTTTGGAAGGTGAAGCTGATCAATGGTGGAATCTTATCAAGAATACGAGCCCAAGAGATGAAATTGAGTCCATGGAATGGGACGGGTTCAAGAACTTATTTTTCAATAAGTACTTCCCTCGTATTATTCGAATAAATATGGAGAAGGAGTTTCTTGAACTAAAGAAAAAGGATAATGAATCTGTTGGTATATACGAAGTGAATTTTACAAGGTTTGCAAGGTATACATCTGGCTTTATCATCCAACCTGAAAGTAAAATTGATTGATTCTTCAGTGGCTTGAAACAAAATCTTCGAAGGGAATTATCTATAAGAGACTTCAGTCTATATGATGAAATTGTGTGTTGTGCTATCAAGGTAGAAATGGAAGTTGGTGTTACAAATCCAACTCATGGTTTTGACAAGAAACGAAAGATGGAGTTCAAGGAGAAATCTCAGAATAATGGTGAAAAGAAGATGAATGTTTCCTTTTTCTAAAAGTGTGGAAAGAAGCATGGTGGAGATTGTCTTAAAGGGACTAGAAAATGTTGTAAGTGTCGAAAAGATGGTCATCGAGCAGCTGAGTGTTGAAGTAATGGAAAAAGGGTTGCTAATGGTGTGAATAATGAAAAGACTGCAAAGAACACACCACCAACACTTCAATGCTTCAAGTGAAATGAAATGGGGAATAATGCTAATCAATGCCCTAATCCAAGGGTTAATGATGATCGACATGAGAAACCACTTAACAAAAAGGACAAAGGTAAGTCACATGCAATCACTATTGGCAATGTTGAATATGAAAATGATGTGGTGGAATGATTAAGTGTTTATGTAATGGGATTCCAAAATAATGTTGTATATAGTATCATGAAATATAGGAATATTTATGTATTGGTATATTGTGGTTTTCAATAATTTTATGGTACCGGTAACATTGGAAAGTGATTGAGATATTTTTGGAAAGAAGATAATATGCACATAATAATGGGATAAGGAGAAAATGAAATGTTTGACAGTATTCATGGGCTCATGACTGATATAAGGTAATAGTTATATCATGGTTTGAGTATATAGAATTTTGAGGTTTTGGTATTTGGAAAGAGTTAACTTTTGACAACACTCATGTTTTCACTAAGATTCAATGGGTATTCATTTTTCAAGAGAATACATGATTAAGGCCTTCGAATGTTTGGAATGTGACCAACAAGACATATCTTATGATATATGGGGATCAACGATGGTATTAACATGCTTGTTATATGAAATCTCTGGTAATCTTTTTCACAATATTATGAGGGTGGACTGGATTATGTTGGACATAAGTTAGTATTGTTTAATGATAGAAGTTTTTTCGATATTATTGATGGGATGTTATAGTAATGTAGTTTTAGAAAAAGGACAACATGCAGGATGGGCGACAGCCTATCGCATCGGACAAGGCTGTGGGAATCGAACCCACAATCGAAATGTGACTGGCCTTTATCGCCTACCACTGGCCTATAGTAAGTACCTGGTTAGTAGAAACTAGTTTTATTTTATTAAGCAGTATGATATATGAAGTATAAGTTTATTTCTGGAACCATATACGATTAATCTAACCATAAGATGGACTTATAACTTTTTCTAACCTTTTTTTTGAAACAGATGGAATGACCCATCATTCTATCACATGATCTGCTAACACATCACAAATAAAAAATTCAACTTCATTTATTTAAGGGATGAAGTTTAAATTGTTCAATTCATGAACAATAGTGAAATTGTACCAAAATCATGTAAGTATTTCTTTTAATTCATCAACTTTAGGGAAATGATCTTGAAAACCAAAAATATTTTCCTAGTTCCCTTATATCTGATGAATCAGATGGTACCTTAGATCATCAAAAATCTATGGCTTTGTGATTGTTGGATTTTTCATAGCCATGTTTTCTACCACTCTCCATCAGAACATGACAGTTAGGTTTCTCTTCCATATCCATATTTTCACCTATGTTCTCCTATGTGGAAACCCAGTGATTAGTTAATTTGGGTAACCGTTATGTTTCATACTTTAGTTTTTAAAGATTGGTTTTGGTATTCCTTTTTACGATGTGGGTTTCTATTAAAGAAACTTTCAAGTAGTAAACCATTTATATCCCCGACGAATTTCGAGGGCGAAATTCATTTTAAGGGGGGTAGAATGTAAAACCCCGAGATTTTATGAAAAATATTCTTTTTAATTTTATTGATGTCTTGTGTTGTACACTACAACAAAGGAGTCTTGCACAACACGCAACCCTAACTTGGCTGCATTACACGCAATCGCGACCCTCCTCGATAGCGTGTGTTGTATCCAATACCGAGTTTCACTAAATAACGATATGCAATTAAAATATTATTAAAACTAGTCGTTATGAATAGTAATAACCACTTTTTGAAATTTTGTAAATTTCAACTTTCAAAATGGACTTCATTTTTTGATTTGGAATATCGAAATTTTCCTAGGGTGAAATTTTGGTTTTTTTCTGAAAACATTCAATTTTTGATGAATAGTGAAAACACTATGTTACTATTTAAAAACCGACTTTTTATTTAAATAATTATTTATTTTATTTAAATTTATTTTCGGTCAAAATTGACACATAAAACCTATATATGTTCAATGGAATTCATTGTGGTCATTTTATAATAATTTTAGATATATAAAAAATTTATTGAACTTTTGACCGTCTTTTACCCACCTCCTAGGAGAATTTGCAAATTTACATAAAACTTAATTTCACCACTTTTGTGAATGGAATTTTAAAAATCTGAGAGACACGGTTGATGTCAGTAAGTAAAATATGGTTCAATGAGATGAAAATAATTTTTGGTGAATAGTAATTTTTTACTTTTATTTACCACAGTTAAAAGTAAATAGGGTAATTAAGGGTAAAAAAGATATAATTATTACCCTAACACATGTAATAATTCGATTTTGATAAGTATAATTCGACCAAAAACAACATTAGGAATAAAATATGACCATTTAGGCCCACTTGGATTAGATTAGGACATTTATTATTAATTTATTTAAAGAAGGGTTAAAATAGTTAAAATCAAAGTTTAATAAGTAAATCATTTTTAATATAGGGTTATACATAAGATAAATTCGACTATAAATATTCATTAGAAAGATAAAACGATTTAATACATAATGGTATTTTATTTGTAATTTTTAGACTTTATATAATTTAATTTATTTATGACACAATGATGATGCAGTAATTATATTATTAATGAAATATTGACATAATTGATGTTATAAATACCCAAATAAATGTAATTTGATACTTTTTAGGAATTAAAATAATTTTCTATGTTAATATGACATGTTAGTATTGATTTAATTATCTTTGTTCGAAATAATATTTCTGTTATGATTTTCACAAAAAATCAATCACCAAATAGTGTCAAAATTGACATAAAATAGTTTTTAAAATAAATATTATATTATTAATTTTTATTTTATTCCTACAAATCTATGGTTCGAAAAATGACTTATATAAGGTTATATATATTATTAATAAACTACTTGGGGTTCTTTTGTCTTGTTATAGTAATTTTATTAACCTTATAGTGTAAGAAAACAAGAAGACACGGTAAAAGAAAAATTATTTAACTTAAAGTTAAATCTAAATGATAAGGTTAAAAAAGAAACCTAAACTTGTCTAAATTCTATTGGATGAGAGGATTTCGACCCATACCAACCTTAGCTTCAAAATATATCAATTCGGATCTATTAAAAACCGAATATGACTTTATAATAAAATAATATTTTTAGTTTTTCCTAAGGTGCCCCTCTCCTCCCTTATAAAAGGGAACCTCCTCCCTCTCTTCCTCACACAACTTTGAGCCTTCAAGATTGGCCAACCCCTGAAAAATTCTCTTCTCCACTTCCCTAGAAAAATCCTAGAGGTTCTGGTCTTCTTAAAATACCATCTTTAGTGCCCTAAGAGGAGGTTAAGAAGAGGCGCTTCAAAGAAGAGGTAATGTCCATTACCGATTCTTTCAACTTTATTTCCTCTTCTAATTCTTCTTCTTTAGTTGTTTTATTGTGAATTAATAACATCAGTATCACTCATATACGGATATGTTATTATAAGTATGAAACAACCCTTTTTCACCATTTATCCATCCTATGGAAAATGAAATCACCGTGCGTGCGTACGTACAGAATACCGTCTCCACGCCGTGGTGTAATCTATTTTCCCACAACCACCTTACTTGGATGGGTATAATGGTGAAAATAAATAACTATATATGATTATTTTAAATTATTATTGATTCTTAAATAGTATACATACACTCCAATACAATTCCATGATCATGGAAATTATATCATCGCTCGTGCGTACGTACGGACTACCGTCTCCACGACGCGATGAGATTCATTCTCCATGTTAACCATTTAAGAATGATTATAAAGTATATATATAAGAAATAATAATGAAGTATATGAAATTATAAAGCTACTGGATTTATGTATATATATATATGAATTTCAACCACTTAATTCCATTCAACTCAATAAGGAAACGAAAACAGCGTTCATGCGTACGTACGGCCTACCGTCTCCATGAACAGTGTATTTCATTTCATTTAATTGATATATCCTATATATATGTATATAATAAAATATATATTATATTTAAATCATGTTTTACATTCTATAATTAAGTATCAGTATATAAATAATAATATCAAGAACAAAAAGTCCAAACACGTACGATAAATAAAACGATTTAACCCAAAATGATGCTTTAACATGGAACTTACAAAAGAACAAGTAACATAAAGTCATAAGTTAACCATATATGATATCGTAACAATGAATATGATTCTATAATAAGTCAATGACATTATTTAAATCATTAAACAGGATATTTGGAAACGTATGAAGCATATAGGACCTAAGGTAAGGGACAATTTTGCAAATCTCATTTTTATCTGAGATTGCTTATTCGTAAGTATTTATTGGGGTTATATTTATCATCCATGTCAAAGATTTATAAAAATGTTTTCATGTATGTTTAAAGTCATTTTTACCCTTTTTTGACTTTTACCATGTGTTATGAAAGGAATCTTTCTTTTGTTTACCATACAAGGAACTTTTTGACTTTTCTGAAAAAAGTACGAGGATAATGTTATTTTTAACTTATACGGCATGAACTGATTTTTACGGTTTCATAAAGCCTAATTTTCATGAAGCTTCCTCTACAAGATTACATGATTATTTTCAACAAAACCCTTTTATTTTAAAATTGCATGACATTTTGTGAAAGGAAAATTATTTTGAAAAGAAAGGATATTTTCCTCAAGAATTCATTTCAAGTGTTTTTATCAAAACAATTTTCCATCTAAAATGACATTATTTAATATGTTTATGTTTCAAGTATAATGTCTCCATTATTTACATGGTTTTATTCTTCTTATGATGAAAAGATATCCATTTATTATATGGATTATGTTATGATGGGATGATGATTAAGAACCTCATTCTATTACATGGGTTATGCTATGATGTATGATTTATGATTTTGTGGCACATGAAAGAATGATCTCATTATGAGATGGGTGGGACCTATATCTCTATCCAATGCATTGGGTAAAGATTTATATCTCATGAGATAGACATGTCTGGAATGGTAAGTTAATCTGGTTCAGTGTTACAGGACTAAAATGAGGAGTGAACTTGATTCAGAATGGGACTTTGTCCACTAAGATGGTCTTGGCAGCAATGCCTTGGCTACTATGAAAATCATAACATGTGTTGAATGGTTTCCACAATTACAAGTTTTATTCCCATTATATTTTATCATGGTTGATGTTCTATTATGATATATGCCTTACATACTTCCACGATTTATGTCTTTGCTCAAGATTTTGATGTTTAAACTTCATGTTCAAGTTTTTGCTTCCAAATGTTTATGGATTGTTTTATGTTATCTATGTTTTCCCTTACTGAGCATTTGAGGTCACCCTTTTTATGTTTTATTTTCCCCAGGAAATAAAGAAAGGTTTTAGGTAAGGAAACAAAAAGGGGAAGATCGTTATGGGAGTTGTTGAAGATATTTCAACATGATTAGAAGTTTATATTCCGAGTTTCCAAAGACACTAAACTATTACGGTCCTTGGTGTCTGTTTTTGTTATGTATTAATTATTCCACAAAAGTAATGTAATGTCCATGTACGTCAAGCTTTGGGTCTCTACATTATTGGAGTTGAGTTATTTTTATATATTGTCTATTTTCATGGATGTTGTTGTCTTTTAGTGGTTGCAGTGTATCATGATCATGTTTATAGAGTTTTGTCTGTTTGGGAACTCCCTGGACAGCCCCCTCCTTCCTGGACCCTGGACAACCCCCCCCCCCCCCCACCACCATCATCCTTGGACCCCGGATAGCCCCCCGAATATCCCCCCAGACCGCCCCCCAGACAGCCCCCCCCCCCACCATCCTCCCTGGTCCCCATACAGCCCCCCAGACAGCCCCCCCCCCCCAGACAGCCCCCCACCCTCCTCCTTGGACCCCAAACAGCCCCCCGAACACCCCCCGGACAACCCCCCGCACAACCCCCCCACCCTCCTCCTTGGTCCCTGGACAGTCCCCCAGACACCCCCTGGACAGCCCCCCTGGACAGCACCCCCCCCCCACCCTCCTCCCTGGACCCTAGACAGCCCCCCGGATAACCCCCCACCCTCCTCCCTAGACCCCCAGACAGCCCCCCCCCCACCCTCCTTGATTTCACATGATTTTTTTTATTTCTCTGATCACACAATGTTATTTAGTATTATTCCATTTTTGTATGTCTTGAATTATATGAATGTCTTGGTAATCTTATTAGCTCATGCTCATCAAATGTATGTGATGATATACTTTAATTTGAATACAAAGTCTTTTTGTACATTCTCCATGTTATTTAAATTATGCCTTGTTTGATTTTGTTTACTTTTCAATTGTTAGGATAAGACATGGGTTACATGTTAAGGACTCATGCACCATTCATAGTGTCTCTCTTTTGTTTAAAATGGACATCATTTTAAGTGAAACAACAACTAACATACGAAAAACTGACCAAACACATTTGAAATGTGTTGATGCTTTAGGAAAAAAATCATGGGTCATATGTGACATGTACGAGTCAACCCCATCTAAATCTGTGGTGCGGTGTGGCCGGTACCACTCTAACTGTGTCTCTTTTGTTTAAAATGGAAAAGATTATAAGTGAAAAAAACAACTGATATACGGAAAACCAACCAAACACATTCGAATTCTATTGATAATTTATCACAACGATCCATGGGTCATATGTGATGTGTATGAGCCAACTTGGGCTCAATCTGAGTCACTGTGTGGCTGAGATAACTCTAAGTGTCTCTCTTTTGTTTAAAATGGACAACATTTTAAGTACATGCAGAAAATCGAACAAACGCATTAGGCCTCCATTAAAACTTTAGGAGAATGATACATGGGTCATATGTGACGTGTACGAGTCAACCTCGCCTCAATCTAAGGCACGGTGTGGTCGACACCACTCAAAGTGTCCCTCTTTTGTTTCAAAAGGATATCATTTTAAGTGAAAAAAACAACTGGCATATGGAAAACTGACCAAAGAGATTCTAATTGTGTCGATAATTTATCACAACGATCCGTGGGTAATATTTGACATGTACGAGTCAACTCTGCCTCAATCCGAGGCGCAGTGTGGCCAACACCATTCGTAGTGTCTCTATTTTGTTTAAACTGGACATCATTTTAAGTGAAAACAACAACTGACATACGAAAAACTGACCAAGCGCATTCAAAATGTGTTTATGATTTAGGAAAACAATCCATGGGTCATATGTGATGTGTAAGAGTCAAACCCTCATAAATCTGAGGCACGGTGTGGCGGACACCACTCTAAGTATCTCTATTTTGTTTCAAAAGGATATCATTTTAAGTGAAAACGTCAACTGGCATACGGAAAACCAACCAAATGCATTAGGATTGTGTTTATACTTTAGCACAATGATCCATGGGTCATTTGAGACATGTACGAGTCAACCTCGTCTAAATCTAAGGTGCAGTGTGGCCGGTACCACTCTAACGGTGTCTCTTGTTTAAAATGGGCAGGATTATAAGTGAAAAGAACTACTAACATACGGAAAACCAACCAAACGCATTCGGATTCTATTGATAATTTATCACAATGATCCATGGGTCATATGTAACATGTACAAGCCAACCCGGGCTCAATTCGAGTTGCAGTGTGGCTGGGATCACTCTAAGTGTCTCTCTTTTGTTTAAAATGGACAACATTTTAAGTACATACAGAAAACCAACCAAACGCATTAGGTTTCCATTGAAACTTTAGGAGAACGATACATGGGTCATATGTGACATGTACGAGTCAACCTAGCCTCAATCCGAGCCGTGGTGTGGCCAACACCATTGAAAGTGTCTCTCTTTTGTTTAAAATGGGCTTCATTTTAAGTGAAAACAACAACTAGCATATGGAAAACTGACCAAACAAGTTCTGATTGTGTCGATAATTTAGAAAAATGATCCATGGGTCATATTTGATGTTTATAAGTCAACCCTGCATCAATCCAAGTAGTGGTGTGGTAGAAACAATTCAAAGTGTCTCTCTTTTGTTTAAAATGGACATCATTTTAAGTGAAAACAACAACTGACATACGAAAAACTGACCAAACGCATTTGAAATGCGTTTATGCTTTAGGAAAACGATCCATGGGTCATATGTCATGTGTATGAGTCAACCCCGCCTCAATCCAAGGTGCGGTGTGGCCAACACCACTCTAAGTGTCTCTCTTTTTGTTTTAAAAGGATATCATTTTAAGTGAAAACATCAACTGGCATACGGAAAACTGACCAAACACATTTGGATTGTGTTGATAATTTATAACAATGATCCATGGGTCATTTCAGACATGTACGATTCAACCCCATCTAAATCTGAGGCATGGTGTTGCCAGTACCACTCTAACTGTGTCTCTTTTGTTTAAAATGGACTGGATTATAAGTGAAAAGAACAACTGGCATACGGAAGACCGACCAAACACATTCATAATGTGTTGATGCTTTAGGAAAATGATCCATGGGTCATATGTGACGTATACGAGTCAACCCTACCTCAATCTGAGGCGCAGTGTGGCCGGTACCACTCTAATTGTGTCTCTTTTTGTTTAAAATGGACAAGATTATAAGTGAAAAGAACAACTGGCATATGGAAAACCGACCAAACACATTCAGATTCTGTTGATAATTTATCAAAGTGATCCATGGGTCATATGTGATGTATATGAGCCAACACGAGCTCAATCCAAGTCGCGGTGTGGTCGGGATCACTCTAAGTGTCTCTCTTTTGTTTAAAATGGACAACATTTTAAGTACATATGGAAAACCGATCAAATGCATTCGGTCTCCATTGAAACTTTAGTAGAATTATCCATGGGTAATATGTGATGTGTAAAAGTCAACATTACCTCAATCCGTGATGCGGTGTGGCTGACACTACCCAAAGATTCTTTTGTTTCAAAAGGATATCATTTTAAGTAAAAAAGAACAACTGCCATACGGAAAACTGACCAAACGGACTCTGATTGTGTCAATAATTTAGCACAATGATCCATGGGTCATATTTGACGTGTAAGAGTCAACACCGCCTCAATCCGAGGCACAGTGTGGCCGACACCATTCATAGTGTGTCTCTTTTGTTTAAAATGGACATCATTTTAAGTGAAAACAACAACTGACATATGAAAAACTGACCAAACAAATTTTAAATGTGTTTATGCTTTAGGAAAATGATCCACGGGTCATATGTGACATGTATGAGTCAACCCCACCTCAATTTGAGGTACTGTGTGGCCGTCACCACTCTACGTGTCTCTCTTTTGTTTCAAAAGGATATCATTTTAAGGGAAAACATCAACTGACATAAGGAAAACCGACCAAACGCATTCTTATTGTGTTGATACTTTAGAAAAATGATCCATGGGTCATTTAAGATGTGTACGAGTCAACCCCATCTAAATATGAGGCACGGTGTGTCCTGTACCACTCTAACTGTGTCTCTTTTGTTTAAAATAGACAGGATTATAAGTGAAAAGAACAACTAACATACGGAAAACTGACCATGTGCATTCGAATTATATTGATAATTTATCACAACAATCCATGGATTATATGTAACGTGTACGAGCCAACCCAGTCTCAATCTGAGTCGCGGTGTGGCCGGGATCACTCTAAGTGTCTCTCTTTTGTTTAAAATGGACAACATTTTAAGTAAATACAGAAAACTAAAAAAAAATTCTGTTTCCTTTGAAACTTTAGGATAACTATCTATGGGTCATATGTGATGTGTAAGAGTCAACATAGCATCAATATGAGGCATGGTGTAGCCGAAACCACTCAAAGTGTCTCTCTTTTGTTCAAAATGGACTTCATTTCAAGTGAAAACAACAACTAGCATACAGAAAACTGACCAAACAGATTCTGATTGTGTCGATACTTTAGAAAAACGATCCATGGGTCATATTTGATGTGTAAAAGTCAACACTGCCTCAATATAAGGTGCGGTGTGGCCGACACCATTCATAATGTCTCTCTTTTGTTTAAAATGGACATTACTTTAAGTGAAAACAACAACTGACATTTGAAAAACTGACCAAACGCATTCTAAATGTGTTGATGATTTAGGAAAATGATCCATGGGTCATATTTGACGTGTACGATACAACCCCTCCTCAATCCGAGGCGTGGTGTGGCTGACACCACTCTAAGTGTCTCTCTTTTGTTTCAAAAGGATATCATTTTAAGTGAAAACGTCAACTGACATATGGAAAACTGACTAAACATATTCGAATTGTGTTGATACTTTATCAAAATGATCCATGGGTCATTTGATATGTGTACAATTCATCCCTGTCTAAATCTGAGGAACGGTGTGGCCGGTACCACTTTAACTATGTCTCTTTTGTTTAAAATGGACAGGATTATAAGTGAAAAGAACAACTGACATACGGAAAACCGATCAAACACATTCGGATTCTATTGATAATTTATAAAAATGATCCATGGGTCATATGTGATGTGTAAGTTCCAACCGGGGCTAAATCCGAGTCGTGGTATGGCCGAGATCACTCTAAGTGTCTCCCTTTTGTTTAAAATGGACAACATTTTAAGTACATACAGAAAACTGACCAAACGCATTTGGTTTCCATTAAAACTTTAGGAGAAAGATCCATGGGTCATATGTGACGTGTATGAGTCAACCTCGCCTCAATCCTAGGCATGGTGTGGCCTACACCACTCAATGTGTCTCTCTTTTGTTTAAAATGGACTTCATTTTAAGTGAAAACAACAACTAGCATACGAAAAACTGACCAAATGGATTTTAATTGTGTTGATACTTTAGAACAACAATACATTGGTCATATTTGACGTGTATGAGTCACCCTTGCCTCAATATGAGGCGTGATGTGGCCGATACCATTCATATTTTCTCTCTTTTGTTTAAAATGGACATCATTTTAAGTGAAAACAACAACTGACAAACGAAAAACTGACCAAACGCATTTGAAATGTGTTAATGAATTAGGAAAATGATCCATGGGTCATATTTGACATGTACGAGTCAACCCCGCCTCAATCTGAGTCGTGGTATGGCCGGAACCACTCTAAGTGTCTCTCTTTTGTTTCAAAAGGATATCATTTTAAGTGAAAACATCAACTGGCATACGGAAAACCAACCAAACGCATTCGGATTGTGTTGATAATTTAGCACAATGATACGTGGATCATTGGAGATGTGTACGAGTCAACCCTGTCTAAATCCGAGGCGCGGTGTGTCTAGTACAACTCTAATTGTGTCTCTTTTGTTTAAAATGGACAGGATTATATGTGAAAAAAAAACTTACAAACGGAAAACTGACCAAACGCATTTGGATTTTGTTGATAATTTATCACAACGATCCATGGGTAATATGTGACATGTATGAGCCAACTTGGGCTCAATCCGAGTCACGGTGTGGCCGGTATCACTCTAAGTGTCTCTCGTTTATTTAAAATGGACAACATTTTAAGTACATACGGAAAACCAAAAAACACATTCAATTTCCATTGAAACTTTAGGAGAAATATCCATGGGTCATACGTGATGTTTAAGATTCAACATCTCCTCAATCCGAGGCAAAGTGTGTCTGAAACCACTCAAAGTGTCTCTCTTTTTTTTAAAATGGACTTCATTTTAAGTGAAAATAAAAACTAGCATACTGAAAACTGACCAAACGGATTCTGATTGTGTCGATACTTTAGAAAAACGATCTATTGGTCATATGTGACATGTAAGAGTCAACCGAACCTCAATCCGAGGTGCAGTGTGGTTGACACCATGCATAGTGTCTCTCTTTTGTTTAAAATGGACATCATTTTAAGTGAAAACAACAACTGACAAACGAAAAACTGACTAAAAGAATTTTGAAATGTGTTGATACATTAGTACAATGATCCATGGGTCATATGTGATGTGTACGAGTCAACCCCGCCTCAATCTGAGGCACAGTGTGGCCGGGAGCACTCTAAGTGTGTCTCTTTTGTTTAAAATGGACAACATTTTAAGTACATACAGAAAACTGACCAAACGGATTCTGATTGTGTTGATACTTTAGAACAACAATCCATGGGTCATATGTGACGTGTATAAATCAACCCCGACTCAATCTGAGGTGCGGTGTGGCCACCACCAATCAAAGTGTCTCTCTTTTGTTTCAAAAGGACATAATTTTAACTGAAAACATCAACTGCCATACAGGAAACTGACCAAACGTATTCGGATTGTGTTGATACTTTATGACAATGATCCATGGGTCATTTGAGACTTCTAAGAGACAACCCCGTCTAAATCCGAGATGCGGTGTGGCTGGTACCACTCTAACTGTGTCTCTTTTGTTTAAAATGGACATGTTTATAAGTGAAAAGAACTACTGGCATACGAAAAACTGACCAAATGCATTCAGAATCTGTTAAAACTTTAGGACAACAATCCATGGGTCATATGTTACAAGTACAAGTCAACCGAACCTCAATCCAAGTTGCGGTGTGGCCAGAACTACCCAAAGTGTCTCTCTTATGTTTAAAATGGACAACATTTTAAGTACATACATAAAACCAACCAAATGGATTATGATTGTGTTGATATTTTAGCACAACTATCTATGTCTCATTTTTGATGTTTACGAGTCAACCCCGCCTCAATTCGAGCCATGGTGTGGCCGACACAACACAAAGTCTCTTTTTTATTTAAAAAACACTTCCTTTTAAGTGAAAACAACACCTAACATACGAAAAACCGAACAAACGCTTTTGGAATATGTTGATACATTAGGACAACGATCCATGGCTCATTTGTGACGTGTATGAGTTGACCTCACCTCAATCTGAAGCACGGTGTGGCTAGTATCACTCCAGGTGTATGTATTTTGTTTAAAATGGACATCAATTCTATTAAAAACATATGGTATACAAAAAAATGATCAAATTATGAATTGAATTCCAGATTCCACATATAATTGTCATCTAAATTTTTAATTGAATTTTAAATTAATTTTGTATGTTTATAATTACATTATGAATTCTGATTTAATTTTGGATGTGTATAGTTCTAGGATGCATTATATGTTAAATGTGTATGGATTTTTTTCTCTATATGTATGTGTTCGTTGGTTATTGCATGTACAATAATTGTATATGTATGTGTTAGTTTATTGCAGGTACAATAATTGGAAATGATTTAAAATGAGGAGGGTTGTGAAAAATGCAGGCTGGCTGGAAATGGGGGGGCTGTGCAAATTGTAGGCTGGCTGATGTGCAGTTTTCACAGCATAGGCTATGCCAATGGTTTTAAACCATTGGCATAGAATTCTGAGGATTTTTTTACCAACGGTTCATAGAACCGTTGGTAAAAATCCTTTCCCAACAGTTTATAAAACCGTTGGGAAAGAGGTAGGATACTTGGTTTTCCCAATGGTTCAAGCCAAACCGTTAAGAAAAACTATCCCAACGGTTTGGCACAACCGTTGGGATAGGTTTATTTTTTCCAACCTATCCCAATGGTTCACTGTAAACCATTGGGAAAAGCTTTCCCAATGGCTTACTTCCCTACGGTTTGTAGAACTGTTGGTATAACATATACCAACGGTTCTACAACCTTTCTCAATGGTTCAGAACCGTTGGGAAAGCCTGTATTTCCATTCATGTTTCCCAAAAAGATAAACATATTCCACAGTGATAATCTCCTATGTTGGATCACTTTATGTGATGAAATCCCCAATTGTTTTATGGGACTACTAATCCAATTGTAGTTGAGTAATGGATTAACTATTTGGAGAATATTTTCATGGATTTAGGATGTAGTGGAAAGGAAAAGTTTACACTTGTAGTGTATTGTCTCAATGGGGATGTTTATTAATGGTGGTTTTTGATCCAAAATACTAGGGAGGAAGAGGAAATAGAACTCATGGAATGGGTAAATATTAATGAGACATTATTCAATAAATACTTAGCTCATGATCAAGAAATTGAGATGAATAGAAATATTGTTACCTTAAATCAAAAGGAATAAGAGAGTGTTGAAAATTATGAAGCATCCTTTACAAGGTTAGCTAGGCATTCTAAGAATTGCATATGCAACACGGAGTTCATGATTGACCACTTCTTTGAAGGTCTTAAGCCAAATATCTAAAGGGTACTGGTTTCTCATACATTTTCATCATACGAAGAGATAGTTTTATGTGCCATAAAAATTGAGAAATAATTTTCTAGAATCAATATATTCAAGGTGAATCAAGAGAAGAATAGGCCATATGAACCCCAATAGAAATAGAATTCATTAAATAAAATGATAAAAAAATTCCATCATGTGATAAATATGGAATGAATCGCCCTATAAAATTCCTGAAAAGAATGGGAGTTGGTTATAAGTACAGATAAAAGGGCCACTAGGAGAAAGGATGAAAAGGAAAGAACAAAATGGATACTAATTTAGTGTTACAATACAAAGTATATGGGATACTAAATAAATTAATTCCCCAAGAATTAATAAAATATACCTCTGAAGATACTAAGGAATCAAAGTCAAGATGATGTTATTGATACAACCAAAGTGGAATGATTAATGGTCCTTTCGGATTTAATAATTCTATTATTTTAGTATTTTATCAGTGATGTACTGATTATCTAATAAATTAAATATGTAAGGATTGTACTACAGTACTATTTCATTAAGGATTTGAGATAACATATTCAATGGTACCAAGAAATTTGATTTAGTAACAAGTTAATTTTTTTGGAAAACACATGTTTAAAAATAAATAACCCATAATATGTTTGTGACACTGAGATAATGATTTTGGAATAAAGATAAGATCAATTTGGATAAAGAAAAGTGGATAGTACCGACTACCTTGGAACAAATTAATGGTTTGTTGAAAAATTTGTTTATTCCATCATTGATGGAGTTTACAACACTTTTGGATGTAAGTAATATATTCAATAACATGTTTCGAACTTAATTAATAGTGTAGAATTCATGTTTCCAATAAAGTTTTATCGTAATTCAATTTATTACCATACTTCAACTGAATACATGATGAAGGTGATCACATGTTTGGTATGTGACGATTAAAGAGTTACTTTATATTTATTGAAGGATAATGACAAGTTAATTTTGGAAATTAAGTGACCTTAATTATAAAAGTGTTTGGAAAAGATAACCATTTATAAAATGGTTTAAGTTGATCTATGAATTAGGTTTTAGAGACTAATGTATTACTCCACTATATGAAGCATTTTACGCTAATAAAATAAATATAAATTGTTCAAGGAACAACCAAATCATAATAATTTTCTTATAAAAATGTATCAAGTAAGTATATTTACTTATATTCTTAGAGAGTGTGATAATTACTCAACTTTAGGAAAAAGGGTGCTAAAAATGGTTTCATGTTATCATCATTTTTGATGATATCAATGACCTTTATTCACACCTCTAGTTTATGGTTTTTTGGTTAGGAAAGTTTAGCTCAACATGTTCTCTATCACTCTCCATCATAACTTCATAGTTTTATTTTAATTCTATGTCCATGTTTTCACTAATGTTCACCTATTCAAAAGACTAGTTTTGTGGTGAACTTCACATTTAATTTTAATTCTTATTAAGATTATGTTTTATTAACCCAATTTATGATTTGGTTTGTTCAATAATATTATTTTAAAATATCAAACCCTTGATTACCATGAGAAATTTTAAATTGAGAGGATGTAATTTAATTATGGTGGGGAAAATGTAACACCCTAAAATCCTAAAGTAATAACATTGTATTTAATAGAGTGTATGACATGAAACAAAATGATTATAAAGGAATATAACATCATGATACTTTATGATATTTTTAATATTTTAAATAAATCTATTCTATATCTTGTAAAGAACGCAACACTGAGTTAGCTTACATTACATGCATGGATGTCTTTGTTCGGTAGTTCGCATTACACGTAAGACTGAGTTTTACTGAATAATAATATATTATTAAGATATAAATTATTTAATATAATAAGATATAACCTATCCATTGAATTTATGGTTATGAATAAGATTAACTAACTTTTAGAAATATATTATTGAATTCATTAGTTAGAAACGAAATAGAAATTAATATCAAAACCAATTGAATATATAAGAATTGTATTTACAAAGACCTTTTTCTATGATCCCAAAGGAATTTTATCATGATAAATTAATTTAATTTCTATTAGTTAATTATATTAATTAAATCTATAGATTATATATTTAATCATATATTTTTTATATTCATCCATTAGATTTGATAAAATAAATCTAGTTTATGCTTAAAAATTGTATTTCTATAAAATGGATATTTTTTTCCTTTTAATGGAGAACCTATATGAAATTTTATAAATTTTATATGTCAAAATAAGATTTATTTTTGAAATCGTAACATACAAATTTTCATAGGGTTATTTTTTGGTATTTTTTAGTGAAGTTTATTTTTTTATGAATACTAAAAAAATACTGAATTTTAATTGAAAACTTTTTTTACATATAATTAATTTATAAGTTTAAATTATATTTTTAATTGTATTTAAATTTTAATTAGATAAATTGTACATAAATTAATAAAATTTAGCTAATTTTAACCAATTTCACATTGAAATTTGATATAAAAACATAGCAAAGTTTTGAACATTTTTACTTTAAAACCCTGCATTGTCTTCCTGTATACGGGATCAATTTTGAATTAATTTTTTTTCACTTATGTGATTGGAATTTAGAAAAATGGATTACATATTTTGAATCATCATAATTTATAATGTCTAATAATTTCAACTTACTTTTTGACCAAAAATATTAGTGAAAGTAATTTAAATTATATACTGTAATTATGAGAAAAATTAGCTTAACAAAGAACTAAACCTTAAACTTAAGATCCAAAACGGCCTATAAGCTTGTCTAAAATCCATTTTATGTTCATATTTCGACCCTATATTCCCTTGTACATAATATTTTCCATTACTGGATCCACTTTACATGGAAAAAATGTGGGTGGAATTCCCTTTTAAAAAATTTCAAGAATGTCACTCCTCCTCTAATATAAAAAGGAACTCACCCCTCCCACTTATTCACACATATAAAGGCCTTTTTATCACCCAAAATTTTCTCAAATAATTTCCAAAAATCCCTAAAATCTCTCCATAATCCATCCTTTGGGTATAAATCTATCCAAGGAAGCCCTTTGGTGAAAACAAAATGGAGTTACCCAAAGAAGAGGTAACATACTTCCTCAACCAAAAGGAGTTACCCAAATAAGAGGTATCCTAAATATACTGATATGTTTTTATATTAATGGTTATACCTAAACTTATACATGCTTCCATTAAATGGGTCACAAACTTACCGTTCGTGTGTACGGTGAACTACCACCTCATGAAATAATGTCATTCATTTTTTCTTCACCTCCTTTCATTGTTGGGAATTATGAGGAAAATTATGTTTTAATATGATATGTTTGATATTTAGGTATTATTTATACTTATGTAATTTTTATGTAACACATACCTTTATTCTTTCCATTTTTTTTAAAAATGATAACATTATTTATGGAAGTGTGGACTACCGCCTCCTCAAAGTGATGTGATTCATTCACACTATACATGGAACATATAAAGGATGGTTTTAATAAACATGTGTGATGTATATGAAATAAATATAATACTTTACTTTTAATATATATATATATATATATATTTCATTTAATCTTAAATCTTTTAGTACAGAAAAGCAATGAAATCAGCGTTCATGCGTACGTACGACCTATCGTCTCCACGAACGGTGTATTTCACTTCTTATATCCAAATTTTATAGATTATTATAAAATCATATATAATGAATTTAGGATAGAAATATAGATGTATATGTTAAATTACAAGATGGGTTGAATTGTAAGTTTAAATACTTTTGTTTTTAACCTTAATAAAATCTATTTTTAACAAATTTAAACATGTTGAATTCACAAAACCTCTTTGGTTCTTAAACAAATGGATAATTGGAAGGGCACATGTCCGATTATAAAAAACCTAAACATAAATAATTTTATCTTAAAGAAACATAAGAAATTTTATCTTAGGGAAAGATTCCACCTTAAATAGTATATAATCTTATTTATTAGAGTATACAAGTATAAGAAAGTATAATAAAGTTATACATACTTTCTTTAACAAAATATAATGGAAATAAAACTTGTAATAAGAAAAAGTAAATAAGTAGGAAATATTTTATCCCAAAGAGAAGGGTATCAAAAAACCTTGGATAAAGGTCCCTTGATTTATACTTTCAAAAAAGTCTATATTACATACACTAGGTTAAGACCTTGATAAGAATATCAAAATATGTCTTTCTATCCCCGCAAGCCCTCAAACTTTAAGGTAGTTGGCACCTCTATCATTATATCCCCGGAATACCTCGAACATTAAGGTAGTTGGTAACTCTGTCTTCCTATCCCCGTAATCCCTCAATTGATCATTAAATCATAATAACACTAACATACTGAACAAGTTGGTCACAACTTGAACAAGTTGTTCACAACATTCGCACAAAGAATGCAAGTCTCTCTCTAGAAATCACCTCACAGCATCACAACATGTAGTCTCTAGATGTGTCAATGTATGTAAACCTCTATTAACATATGTTAAACTTTTTTGAAAAATTCAAATGGTAGGGTATTTATAGGAAAAGGTTCCAATGGTTGGCTCCCTCCTCCAACGGTCATATTTTTCCTCAAATATGAGAGGGACCTGTACACGTGCCACTCAGCCAACGGTTAGTTAGAAAGAGATTGTACGACATCATTTCATGTAAGAAAATATTGGAAACATTTCCATGTGTAAGAAACAATAATATGTAAGGAAAATATTTTTAATATTAAGAAATATTGACAAGTTTGAATAATCAAACTATAAAAATATGAACTATCAGATTCTGAATTAGTAGATATTCGGAGTTTGAATTCTGAGGAATCTCGAATATGATTTATGAATATTTTTTAGTCTAACTTCTAAGGAATCCAGAATCTGATTTATGAAGATTTTGGAGTCTAAAAAAAATTAGAGTTCCGAGCCTAATTTATATAGAATTATGAATCTAATTTTTGAATAAATCTGATTATGATTTCATGAGAAATTAGAGTCTAATTTCAAAAGAAATCAGTGTCTAATTTCAGAAGAAAACGGAATTTGATTTCAGGAGAAATGAGAGTCTGATTTCTGTAGAAACTGGAGTCTGATTTCAAAATAAATCGGAATATGATTTTAGGAGAAATCAGAGTCTAATTTCATAAGAAATCAGAGTCTGATTTGAAGAGAAATTGGAGTATGATTTCAAGAGAAATAAGAGTCTTATTTCAGGAGAAATTAGAGTCTAATTTTAGGAGAATTCCGAATCTGATTATTGGAGAAATTGAAGTCTGATTTCAGAAGAAATCAAAGTATGATTTTAGAAGAAATCAAAGTCTGATTTCAAGAGAAATTGGAGTCTGATTTCAGAAGAAATAAAAGTCTTATTTTAGAATAAATTGGAGTTTGATTTCAGATGAAATCGAAGTATGATTTCAGGAGATCTGGAAATTGGATTCACAATTCTGGGGAAATCATATTCTTAGAAACTATAAGATTCTGAGTTAGGTAAGAAACCAATTTTTGGATTTGAGAAAAAAATGGTTAATCTTGGTTTAAGAAGACACTATATAAGACAATGAAAATCATAGGTAAAGATAAAACTTTTCTTAGAGAAAGAAAATTTTATATAAGAAAATAATTCTAAGAGAAAGATAATTTTCCTTAAGAAAATGTGTTTGTGATTTTCAAAACATAAAGGAATGGAAAATTCATAAGGAAACTTATTCAATAAAAAATATCCCCCTTTTTAGAAAGAAAAATTTTTTTTTGAAAAAGAATATAAGTAATTAGGTTTTCAATTTTTGAACTTTAAAAGAGATACGTATCTCCCTTTACTCTGACCCTTGATGAATATGACTAACTCCCCCTTATTTTTTAAAATCCCTAAGGATTTTATTCATATATTTCTTAGAGAAGTTACATCTTCTTGCTTAATAATATCTTCTTTAAGTAAACTCCCCCTTAATTAATCTCCCCATTTCTTAGGTTATTCTCTTCTTTTAACTTAATATTCTTTTGATCATTCTATTCTACCCCTTTGTGATTTTTAAAAAGTAAATGGAGGGAAATAAAAAAATTGTACCAAAAATGTTATGAATTTAAAAGAAAAATAATTTAAAGATAACAACATTTCATTATGATGGGAAAATTTTTATTCAAGGAAAATAAAAAAAAGATCATATTTTAAAAAATTAGTCATTCTTCTTTTCCTTCAGCATCAGCTTTCTCAAGGATTCCTTCAACTTCTTTAACTCTTTGTGATCATCCTTAAACTTTTTTATCAAATGATCCTGATCCTTGTTTTTCTTTTCAAGATTTTTATCCTTTATTCTTTCACTTTGAAATTTTCTACCATCTCTTCCCTAATTTCCCCTTCCCTTTTCAAATTCAAATAAATGGAATTTATCTGTCCATTCATATATTTATCCTATTGGATCTAGGTAGCTTGATCTTTCTTTAACTTTTCTAAAAAAATTATTGAAAGGTTGTTGGTCCCGTTATATGACTTATCAAAATCATCTTTAACTGAATCCCTGAAAATCATCTAAAATTTTATGTTCATATTTCACTGAACTAGATTACTTGGTTATCTCTTTAAAATATATCCTCTGATCATCATAACCAATGTAAAAATTCTTGAACTCAACTAAATGTTTGAAAAACTTTTCCATGAGAATGCTTGTTGAGTCTAACTTCTAATTGACTGTTTGTTGAAGGAGTTGACATCTCAAGTCAATACATGGAAATAAGTGAATGGTATTCACTAGCTTCTTCATGCATTGAACAACAAAATATTTTCCTAAGGAAGATGAGGATTCTGAGGTAGATTCCTTTACTGGCAAGTAAACTTTATCTTTCTCTTATTCTTTCGTCTTTGATGTTCCAACAACATCTTTATTTGATTTTGAAACCACAGATTTATTTGGGGAATCAAAAACCACTTTATTATTTTTCTCTACTTTATAGATTACCATATGAACTTTTGGAGTCTCGTGATCACTATTAAAAACTTTAATTATTCTATTATCATCATCAGTCACTTTTTCACCAACTTTATCTGTAATATCCTTACCATCATCAGGATGAGTAAAATCATGATTACGAATTTCATCATCTGAAGGTTTATCGACCTCATCTTGAGCATCACCATCTTTCCCTTCTGATATTATCTTGGTTGATTCAACTTGGTAAGTTCTGATATAAAAATTTGTGAGAAGGAATTTCCTTGTCTTGGTATTATTCCACCATTTTTATTACATTTTTACTTTCTTCTTCCTCTTCTTCTTCTTATTATTCATCTTGTTGAACTACTTCTTCTTCAACAATAGGTTCTGGAATTGAAACATTATTTCTCGAAGTTTCTATTGGAACTGAATCTTTCAACAAGGATTTAATGCACCTACACTTTTTCAAATTCCTTCTCTGTATCTTTAAGAAAATCTTGAACAATCTCAGCTTCTGACATCTTCTTCTTCTTCATATTCTTATCCTTTTCTTGCTTCTCAAGATCTTCAACTGCTTGGATTTTCAAGGCCTTAGCCTCAATAGGGTCAAACCCAAACACTGAATCTACTTCCTTATTTCTCGTTTTATTCTCTCTCTATTTATCTACCACTTCATCAGAGAATGTCTTTTTCTTTTTCATCTTAGGTGGTGCAGATACTAATTATAGCACTGAAGATTTCTCTCTTAGTTCTGGCTCTTTTCTTTTCTTTGTAATTTTCTTAGAATTTTCTCCTACGTCACCATTCTTATTGATTACTTGAACATCACTATAAGTAAGATCAAAGAAATCTATTGTCTTAATACTAAAATTGATCTTTATTCTTCTTAGAGTATCATCACTCAACAACATAATTTTAAAACTCTGGTTTTTGAGATGCAAGGAATTTTTAATGATTCTAAACACAGAACAATAATGTTAGATAAGATTACTGGATACGTTATTATTTGAGACTTCAGGGTGCCATTATTGATATTTCTCATGGTCAAGAGAATGTACTTGATGAGATTTATCTTCCTTAAATTCACTAAAAAATCCATCATGAAGATATCACATTTCTTAAGGTAATCCTTATATCTCTTTCTCGGAATGAGAAATCCTTTCATCCATAGGGCTAACAATCTATAGTTGGTTGAAATATGATTGATATTAGGTGACTTAACTCCTTTAAGCTCAAGGAACTCAATTGCCTTAACCTTATCAAAAGTACCTTCCTTGTTTGGCAACTTGTGAGAGAAAAAGATATCATCTCCTTCATAGGGTATGTCCAGAATGCTACTTGTCATGTTGATAGATAAAGAATAAGTTTTTTCATATATCTTAAAAGAAAAATTTTCTCACACTAATTCTTTATAAAACTATCTAAATCCTAGAATTCTATTAGGAGATTAGGATAAACTAGATCTTGATTCTTTGGTTTGGAAACACAAAGGATTTCCCATACATTTTTCTTAATGATTTTTGAAATTAGATAATCATACCTGACAAAGTAATTTGGGTCCCCCCACATTTCTCAGTAAATTAACCAGTCCTTGAGGTCCTTGTTGGAGGACATTAGATTTTATGAGGAAACTTCAAGAGACGTCTATATTTTAAGGAAATATAGAAAACTAAATAACTAATTTTAAGGGTAGTAGAGCTTTGATACAAAAACACCAAGACAACTGATGTGGGACATAAATATGGGGGTCCTTTATATAGTATTCACAGTGACAGTTCGTATTCTCGAATCAATATAATGGTGGAGAATATCTTGATCTGATCTAGTGGTTGATATCAATACTTAAGAAGGATTTTTAAGGTTGTGATCTTTTGGGGTTTTAAGGAAAATTTTAGTTAATAAAATTTAATTCGATAAATTTTTAATAAAACAATATAAAAATACCAACAAGTAAAAAAATTCAATTATGAATATTTAAGTAAGGAAAAATACCTTCCATATTACTCAGATAAGATTTTCAATATTGATAATGTTCTTCTAGAAGATCTTATGTTCTGAAATTTTTATTAAGGAATGAAAATTTTAGGTTACGAAAAAAATTTAATAAAGAAAAAAAAATTAGTTTCCAGAAAAAAATTTAAGAGAAAAAAATTTATGTCCTGGAAAAAAATAATTAAGGAAATATAAAAGATTAAACATACGTACTCTACCTATGAAAAAGAGTATCTTAATGTACGGATATAGTTTTAACACAATGTTAGTATGGATTATTAACTTATATCATTCCTAACGTTTTTTAATTTATTCAAATCTATCATAGGGTAATTATTTTGTAAAAATGTCAGCAAGTTGGTCTTGATTTCCAATAAAATGTAAAATTATATCTTCTTTAAGTGTGTGACCCCTAAGAAAGTGATGCCTAATATCTATGTTCTTTCAATGAGAGTGATGTGAAAGGTTTTTTCTTAGGGAAATAACACTAGTATTATCACAAATTATTTTTTTTTGGTAAAAGTCAGGTCATAGTCTTTGAGTGTGTGTTACATCCACAATACTTGAGCACAACAATTTCCAACTATTACATATTTATCTTTAGCAATGGAAAGTGCTACTGAGTGTTTCTTCTTACATGAGTAAGAAACTAATGAATCTCCTAAGAAATTATTAGTTCCAAATGTACTTTTCTTATCCATTTTACATCCACCAAAATCAGTATCCAAAAAACATTTTAAAATAAAATCATTTCCAGAAGAATAGAAAATTCCTAAATCCATGGTTCCTTTTAAATAGAAAAAAAATATTTTCACTTATTTTAAATGAGATTCCTTTGTATTATATTGATATCTTTCACATAAACATACTAAAAACATTAAGTCTGGATGACTAGCTGTTAAGTATAATAAAGTTCTTATCATACCTCTAAAATATGTTTGATCTACATGTTTCCCAGCTTTATCAAGATCAAGAGAGTTTGAGGTATCGATTGGAGTGATTATAATTTTAGTTTTTTCATATCCATACTTCTTAAGAATATCTTTAATGTACTTGTGTTGAGATATATTTTACCCTTCTAGTTTTTGAGAAATTTGAAAACCAAAAAAAAAATGTTAACTCACCCATCATACTCATTTAAAACTCAAATTTCATAATATTCATAAATGAATCAGTTAAAGATTACTGAGTTGATCCGAATATAATCTCGTCAACATAAATTTGAATAACTAAAACATTTTTCTTGTCTTTATTTATAAAAAGGGTTTGATCAGCAGTTCCCTTAACATAATGTTTTTGTAAACAAAAATCTTATAAGTCTATCATACTAGGCTCTATGGGGTTATTTAGGTCCATATAAATCTTTGGTAAGTTTAAAAACATGTTCATAATGTTTTTTGTATTCAAAACTAGGAGGTTGTTCAATATAAACTTCCTCTTGAACAGATCTGTTGAGTAAATCAAACTTCACATCTATTTGAAAAATTTTGAAATTAAAGAATGTTGCAAAGGATAGTAGAATACAAATAGATTCAAGTCTAGCTACTGGAGCATAGGTTTCTTCATATTCTATTCCTTCTTGTTGATTATAGCCTTTAGAAACTAATCTTGCTTTATTTATTACAACGATTCCATTTTCATCACATTTATTTCTAAAGACCCATTTTACTCCAATTACAGAAGTTTCCTTCGGTCTCTCAACCATGGTCCAAACTTTGTTCCTTTCGAATTCATTGAGTTCATCTTGCATGGATTTAATCCAAACATCATCACCTAAAGATTCATCAGTGATTTTAGGTTCTGATTGGGAAAGAAATTCTAGATGTTCTACTTAATTTCTTAAAGAACTTATAGTCCTTACAGGTTGATTTACATCACTAATGATACTATCACTAGGATTATTCTTAAGAAACAACCGATTTGGGTTTTGTAAAACCTATTCATGAACATAAGGTAAAAAATATTATGGGGTAAATACTTCAGAAAAATTTTCTTGAGTATTTTCCTTATTAGAATAATCTTCCATAAAAGTTTTATAATAAGTTTTTGAAAAAACATCTGCAGATATAGGTGAGGTTTATTTAAAACAAAAGGATTAGTTTCATCAAATTTAACATGTAAAGTTTCTTAAATAGTACAATAATTTTTGTTAAAAACTCTATAAGCCTTGGAAGTAGTGGAATAACCTATGAAAATCCCTTCATCAGATTTGGGTGTGAATTTCTGAAAGTTATCTTTACTATTCAAAATTAATACTTTACATCTGAACACTTTGAAGTAAGAAACATTAGATTTTCAACCATCCCACAATTCATAAGGTGTTTTATTAAGAAAATGTTTAATTAAAACTCAATTTATAGTATAAAAATCAGTACTTATAGATTCATCCCAAAAAAATTTATCAATATAATATTCTCTCAAAATGGTTCTAGTTAGCACTTTAAGAATTCAATTTCTTCTTTCAACAACTTCATTTTTTTGAGGAGTTCTTGGAGTTGTGAAGTTATGAGTAATTCCTTTCTTACTACAAAAAGTTTCAAAATCTGAATTTTCAAATTATTCCCTATAATCAATATGAATAGTTATCAATGGAATATTTTTCTCTTTTTTAACTTTGGCTTCAAAATATTTAAAATAAAAAAAAACTTTAGATATCTTTGTTAGAAAATAGAACCAAGTAAATATAGTGCAATCATCAAATAGAAAAAATACATAGTATTTGCCTCCAATACTTTCAGATTGTGTCAAATCGAAAAGATCCATATGCACTAGCTGTAATGCATCATAAGTTGAGACTTCACTAATTTATTTAAATCTGGACTTATGTTTCTTTCCATATTGACAAGGATCATAAACTTTTAAAGAATCAAATATTATCACTTTTAGATCCTTAATAAGTCTTATCCTTGAGAGTTTTCATAGGTTTCTAAGGTTATAGTGTCCTAGTATTCTATTCTATTACCATGATTGGTATTCCATTTCACAATGAAAAGGTAATTATTAGCTCCTAAGGTTTTTTAAGTAAAGTGTATAAACATTCTCATGCCTATGAGAAGAGAGTATAAACTCTTACTTCGAATTGTGTACTATACATTTATCATTCCTAAAATTTAAAAGGTAACCTTCATCACATTATTGGATTATTCTTATAAGGTTGTTCCTAATACCTTTACCAAATAAAAAAAATTAAATTAAAACTTTTCCAAGAAGAACAATGTTACCTATACCAACAATTTTTCCCTGATAATTATCTCTGAAAGTTACTTTTCCTCCTTTCATCTTGATAATATTTTAAAAGAAGTTTTTTTTACCATTCGTGTTCCAGGAACATCCACTATCCATGTACCATATATTGTTGTTGGTACTTACTTTTTTTCTTGGAAATAAAAGAGTTATACTTTCAGAATCCAAATTTTCTTGGATCCAGAATTTGTAGAAAGTAAAATATTAGGTATCCACATTTTCATAGAAAAGTAAGCTTTATGAAAACCTAAGTATTGGGTTTTATTTAAAGAACTATTTTTCTACCAATGTCTATTACATTGACAATTAGTGTAAAAAGTATCACTTTTGGGAATAAAATAGTTGTGACTAAAAACTAGTTTTGAGTGAGTATAACCAAATCTAGAATTAGTCCTAATAAGATAAAGTTGTGAATAAATTTTATCAAATTCATTCCTTCCAAAAGTGAAATTTTATAAAAGTTTCTTCAAGGGAAAAATTTCATATTTTAGTCTATTGACTAAATTCTTATCTTCATAGTTATTAGTCTTAGAGTTTTAGTTATTCTCTAAAACATTTTTCTTAGAAATAACATTTTCAGGATCCTTAGAAAGTTTAACCTTCTCAAAAGAAACTTCCTTAAGGTTTTTGGAAATATTATCAAATTAAATTTTTTTATCAAGATATTTATAAAGATCTGATAATTCTTTTGTTAAAATATAAATTCTAGAATTTTCTTTCTCTAGATTATATTTTATCTTAGATTTTTCATTCTTAAGTAATTTAGAAAATCTAGAAACTTATTCAAATGAGGGTAAGGTATTATATTCTGATGAGGAATATTCTTCATCTGAAGATTCATAATACTCTTTATTAGGAAAATTATCATTTAAATAAATATTGGTTAAAGATTCAGCATTGTGTTCCTTATCCATAAGACAATGATTTTCAAAAGGTAATCTGGATATAAGACCAATATTTTTCTAACCATAAGATTAATATTCTGAAGATTAATCTAAAGTGTCACCACCACTGACACTCCAAGTGTCATTATATTTCAATAATTTCTTAGCTTTATATTTTCATTACTTATTTCTATTCCTTTCATAATTCTTATACTTTCTGTCTTTTCTCTTGAGCATAAGACAATCAGGTCTGATATGTCCATCCCTTTTCCAGTCATAAAAAGTTACTTCAGAATATTTCTTGTCCTTTACATCTTTCTTCTCATATATGTACTAAAAATATTTCTTTCCAACAATATTGTTCATCCTTCGAGAAAAAATTGATAATTCATTCTCAAACAGATCACTTTCACTTGATTCAGATATAACAACAACTTTCTTAGCTTTAGATCTTGTTACCCTTTCCGAAGTCTTGGATTTAGATGTAGTAGTAGAAGAAATACTTCCATTACCATTATTATTCTTATTAAAATCAGCATCTTTCTTCATTCTTATTTTATTCTGAATAAGAGTTCCAAATAACTCATCAAGATTAATGTTAGATACCTTCCTATTTTCATCAATAGTTGACCTTTTAGATTCCCACTCATTGGGCATAATATCAATTATCTTGTCCACAAGAACTTAATCATGAAGTCCTATTTCTCCCATAGATTTAATACTGTTGATGATATTCATAAATATTTGTTGTACTTTGAAAAATATTTCTCCATAGGGAAACATAAAACCATTATATTTATCTCTTAACAATGCTCTTCTAGTTTCTATCACTTTTGAAGATCCAAAGTGTGTAACTTCAAGTTTCTTCTAGATATAACTAGTAGCTTCACAATAGGATATTTATTTATAGATATTCATGTTCATGGAACATAAAATAGTATTGTTTACCTTGTAGTTTAGTTGATATTCTTGTTTTTATTAATTTTTTAATGTTATCATTTATTTTTTTAGGAATCTTGTATTCACTAGTGAGAAACACAAAATTATCCACTCCAATGTTTATAACAAAATTCTTTCTCCTATCTCTCCAGTACTCATAATCATTACCATAAAAAAGTTGTTGTCTGGTAGGATTCATATTATCTATAGAACCAATGTTTATTCCAACATTTCTATGAGAAAAATTATTTTCCATAAAAAGGATTATAAAAAAAGTTTATAAAATATTAAGAAAAACTTCAACAAGTAAATTTAAGCAAGAAAAGTTGAGAAAGAAAACTTATATTTGAGTATAATTATTTGAAATGCCTCCTCTGATACCAATTGTAGGATCAAAATATAGGTGTATATGCTCAGTTACAAGAGGGGGTGAATTGTAAGTTTACAATCTTTCACTTTAAACCTTAATAAAATCTATGTTTATGAAAGTTAAATAAGGTGAATTCACAAAACTTATTTGGTTCTTAAACAATTGGATAATTGGAAGGTCCCAAGTCTAATTATAAAGAACCTAAACATAAATAATTTTATCTTAAAGAAACTTAAGAAAGTTTATCTTAGGGAAATATTCTACCTTAAAGAATATAGAATCTTATTTATCAGAGTATACAAGTATAATAAAGTTATAATTTTTTAAACAAAATACAATGGAAATAAAACTTGTAATAAGAACAACTAAACAAGTAGGAAATATTTTAACCCATAGAGAAGGGTATCCAATAACCTTGGATAAATATCCCTTGATTTATACTTTCAAGAAATTCTATCTTACTCACACCAGGGTAATCCCTTGATAATAATATCAAAATATGTCTTGATATCCGCACAAGCCCTCAAACATTAAGGTAGTTGACACCTATGTCTTCCTATCCCCAGAAGCCCTAAAACTTTAAGGTAGTTAGCACCTCTATCTTTCTATCCCTGAAAGCCCTAGATTGATCATCCAATCGGAATCACACTAAGAAGACTAAAGAATTTGTTCACATATTGAACAAGTTGTTCATAGAATTCGCACAAAGCATGGGATTCTCTCTCTAGAAATCACATCACAACATTACAGTATGTAATATCTAGATGTTTCAACGTATGTAAACCTTTTTTAATCTATTTTAACCTTTTTTAAAACTTAAAATGGATGGGGTATTTATACGCAAAGGTTCCAATGGTCAGCTCCCTCCTCCAATGGTCATATTTTTCCTTAAATCACATAGGGGCATGTATATGTTTCACTCAGACAATTGTTAGTTAGAAACAGATTTTATAACATAGTTTCATGTCAGAAAAATTGGGAATCATTACCATGTGTAAGAAACAATAATATGTATGTAAAAAATTTAATCTTAATAAATATTAACAAGTATGAATAATTGGATTCTAAAAATATGAACTATCAGATTCTGAAATAAAAGATATTCAGAGTCTGAGTTCTGAGGAATCCTGAATTTGATTTATGATGATTTCAAAGTCAGAATTATGAGGAATATAGAATCTTATTCATGAAGATTTTAAAGTTTTGAAAAAAATGAGAGGTCAGAGTCTAATTTCCAGAGAATGCAGAAACTGATTTCTAGAGAAATCAGAGTCTGATTTCATGAGAAATCAGAGTCTGATTTCAGAAGAAATCGACGTCTAGTTTTAGAAGAAATTGGAGTCTGGTTGCAAAAGAAATCAGAGTCTGATTTGAGGAGAAATCAGAGTCAAATTTCAAAAGAAATCAGGGTTTGGTTTCAGGAGAAATCAGAGTCTGATTTCAGAAGAAATCAGAGTCTGATTTCAGAAGAAATCAGAGTCGGATTTCAGAAGAAATCAATTTCAGGAGAAATCAGATTCTGATTTTAGGATAAATCGGAGTATGATTTAAGAAGAAATAAGAGTCTGATTTCATAAGAAATCAGAGTCTAATTTTAGGAGAAATTGGATTTTTATTTCATAAGAAATTGGAGTCTGATTTTAGAATAAATCAGAGTTTTTTTTCAAGATATATTTGAGTCACAATTCAAGGGAAATTAGATTCTAAGAAGTTGTAAGATTATGAGTTAGCTAAGGATCCAATTTTTGGATTGAAAAAAATGGTTAATCTTGGTTTAGGAAGACGCTATATAATAAAATTAAAACCATAGGTAAAAATAAATATTTTCTTAGTGAAATAAAATTTTCTTTAAGAAAATAATTCTTAGAGAAAGATAATTTTTCTTAAGAAAATGTGTTTGTGATTTTCAAAACAAAAAATAATGAAAAATTCATAAAGAAACTTATTGAATAAACATTGAATATATATGGTATTTAAACTTTTAATTTGAATCATCTCATTTGAGGGGTTTTGACTTTAAAATTACCCAGTGGTAAAAGTTATTTTTGTAGTACCACTTTCTTTTGTGATTGTTAACTTCATCTTGAAACAATCACTTCTTTATAATAATTTTATATTAAATGTCTATATTCTCATAAAATGGATATTATTATTGCCTAAACCATATACCCTTTTTACATACATTATTCACTTTGATAATTATTCAATTAAATGGGGAATTCTTGATAAATCAATATCTTTTATTCAATTCGAATATTTTATAAGGAACGTTACTCATATGTTAAATTGATTATTCTATATATGAATAATGATTTGGATAGGTACAACATGGGTGTGTCTTAGTTATAAATAACCCCTCAATGCATTGGTAGTCTCATGAGATGTATCAGTTGGCCAAATTAGATGGGTTTCTACCCGATATGCTAAATCATCTTGTGAAAGGTCTTAATAGTAAAGTTATTATATAACTAGGAAACATGGAATCCAATAATAAACATTTCCCTCATTCAAATTCAGTTTTCATTTATCCATGATATTATTGCTTTGACATTTTCTATGGATGTAGTTCATTCTCAATCCATTATTTAAATGTCATGTGTTTCAATTATCTACCATGCCATATTGATTATTCCTTATCGAGATGCTTCTATGGAAAGTGTACTCGATTATTTACCTTTACATGATAATTTTTCTCATTGATTCATTATTTCTTCCACTGTACTTACCCTTTCTGAGCATTTGAGCTCACCCTTATTTGTCTTTCCTTTCCCCATGTTATAAAGAGGAATCCATTGAATGAGTTTAAAGAATGTAGTTTATTAGTCTTTGTTATGTATTATGTTTTATTTTCTATTTCCTAATGTAATATGGGTATCATGTATGCAAAATGGTTTTCCCAAATTACTAAATTGTTCAGTACCTAGGGATTTGAAGCTTGTATTTCAGCCAATGTAATAAAATAATTCATTAGATTCGGGATTCTGGGGTCAGGGTGTTACATTATTTATGTTCAAAATTATAATTTATATTTAGTCATAAAATATTTATATCCCAAATAAAACATATAATAGAAATTTAAAGTAATAGAATTATATTTGTGTAATTATCCTTTACTTAGAATAATTTAATGGTCATAATCAAAGGAAGGTGGCAAGAAATTACTAATTTTTTTAATATTGGATCCTTATGGTTGAGAAAATCCCATCCAATAAAATAAATACAAGTGTTAGTGATATTTTTAGGTCTTATATCATAGTTTTAATCATGTTTTAACCGTTTTACCCTTATCAAAGTGACAAATATTTTTCACAGTTACTATTCATAATGATTAAAATAAAAGAGACCTATTTACCAAATTTGAACAGCCTGATTAAAAAAATAGAATAAAATTTTCAAGATTAAATTTCTAGTGTTTGTAAAAATAAACATTAATATAAATACATAAAACACAATGAATAATAGTTTTTAGAAAAATGTATTTTTTATCCTAAAAATGAACTTATTCCAAAATCAAGGATAATGACCATTCCTATATAACTAATTGTATTATTTGAAATTTAAGTATATTTATGATTCTTTAATATCAAATTCAAAACATAATGGGACATTTGAATTACCCAATTTAATGGAAATAAATGACCATTTTAAATAAATAAGTATTTTTCACTATTCAATTAAAAATAAATCTTCTTAGAAAAATACTAAAAATTAACCCTAAGATAATATTGAAATATTTATTTTAGAAATAATATTAATTTCCTTGAATATAATTTATAAAAATTGTAGAAATTAACTATAATTTTCACGCACAAAATATAGTAAAAGCTATTTTTGAGAAAATCATATTTTTAAAGCATAAAATGTATTTACTAAAAATAGTATACTTATTTATTAAGAATTAATAAATAAAATGAAATTATAAAAAACATTTATAAATATTTTTTATGATTTATTTATTCCTATTCATATCACCAATTTAACAGCTAGGTTAGAATGGTCAAATTTAAATAATAATATTTTTATAGTATATCACAGTACACTTAAAGCTCAATGTTTCATGTTAAGGAAGCTATCATGTTTATTATTATTTTAAACTAAATTTTTGTGGTGTCACATTAAGAATTATTTAAGGATCAATCACTTTATCATCCTTTAACACTTATAAAAAAGTCACCATATTTCATTTGCATGCATGTTGTGTTGTTTGAAGATCCTAAGAATGTTAGGACCACTGAAAAGTCTGTGGTTGAATTAATAGTGATATTTTATAATTTATTTTCACTTAAAATTAAACCCTAAAATTTTTAGAGTATCATTCCTATAAAATTTCATATTTAAACATTAATCGCATGTAAATATAGTAAAGTAAAGTAAAAAAACATGATTTATAGGGTCCAACCCCAATGTGGGTGACTACATCCTTATCATGGTGACTCATCGTCCATGGAAATTCACTATGATATGAAGTGAATACAAATTGATCTGAATAACATCAATACCCTTCTATCTCCCAACATGTAATTATACAGACTCTCTTCAATTAAATTTTTTTCTTAAACTTATGAGACAAAAAAAGATAAGATACTTTTCTTAACATCTCATAAAAACTCTATCCGGAAATACTTTGTCTGGTATGCTCACAAACTCTATCTGATAACTCACTATTTGGTGTGCCTCTATTCGATGTGCCTCAGTATAATTCACTTCATCTGGTACACCTCTATTTAGTTTATTTTCTTGATACCCCTATCTATTTCCTCTATTTACCACACATATTTTTATTGTGATTCTTATTCTTATTCTTCAACCAAGAGATTCCTTATTTAGAAATTCACAATACTAAAATTTTATTTCTATTTCTCTCTATTTGGTAGGTCTATCTGGTACATTTTATTTATCACTTCAACTCTTTTATCTTGTATAAAAAATATAGATTTTGGTACTATACTTTCACCCCTTTATACAGGTACACTTCCTCTGAATGTTAATGAGAAAGTGTGGGCTCCCACTTGAGTTTTCCTACTCAACTCAAATTTGAATTTCAAACAATATAACTCAAATTAGCTTAATTAAAAATATCTCAAACATTATATAACTTTATTTAAGTTTCCTGAAAACCCAACATCAACTAATTTATTTAAGCTTCCTCAAAACTTGTCTGGATTAATGAGCATTGAAATTATATCTTAGAATCATTTGTTTTAAGGACTTTACAAAGTTTATGTAAAGATCCTCTGAACTCTTTCTAGTGAATGTTTATCACATTTACCCCTGAATGGCCTGAAGGCCTTATTTTTTATTTTATTATAGATAATACCTCTTTTAAGGGTTGAAGGAGAACCCGTACATGACCCGTAGGCCCAGGGCACAAGGCTCGACTGACTCGCATTACATGACCCGAAGGCCCAGAGGCATACCATGCCCAATACATGACCCGTAGGCCCAGCCCACTTGAACTGCCCCTCCCCATCTTTTGCGTCATTGATCACCTATCTACCAACCTTGCATTTGTTGATCAGCTAGCATTGCCACGTACAAAGCTACATGGTTCCTGGTCCCATTATTTTATAAGAACTCCTTCCAGAAAATGTTTGTCCAGTTCCTTCATAGGAACTCATATGTCTGGTACTATTTTGTGTGAATACCCTCTATCTGATCTACATTATTTAATTTACTTGGTCTAATAAAATCTACCTTTTTCTATATAGTGATCTTCACATGATTCCTTTATCTGATAGGCTCACATATGTTCATCTGAATTGATCTCTCCATTGAGTTGGTATGCCTCCATCTAACCATCCTTAGTTTTCTCCAACTTCATACAAGAATCAACTTACTAAACTCAGTCTAGTGTAAATTCATTTAATTTTCCATCTGATGACATTATATTTCTTTATCTGATTCTTATACATATATTTATCCCTTATAAGCATGTCTGGTCAAACTTCTACTAAATTTCATCTGATAGAAATGGATCTCTTTGTCCACTCTAACTCCACTACTTACCTTGTTTGGCCTCCATGGTTCAACCAAAACGATTTGTGTGGAGACTTTATTGATCATTACCTCTCTCTATATAATGTACTTCCTTATTCCCTATCCAGTAGAATAGAAGACCTTCCTCTAACTTGAACTTTTATAAATCTTAATTTTGACCCCTGGATATTATACTACTATGTAAAATGTAACTTTTTATATTTCCATCTGGTGACCATCATAGTTATATTATTATTCTAGAGATACAAAATATTTTTTTGAATATCCTTTATTAGATGATAACTTCAGAGAATAACTTTTATTCATTATGAACTTCATGAAATCATATTTTCGAACTTTGTACAACTTTCAACTTCAACACATTATGATTTGAACTTCATATAAACTATATATCCAACAACTTAATAATACTCTATCCAATAAAAAAATCCATTGGATTTAATTCTTGTCTATCTGATCATTAGTTTAAACTCCCCTAAATCATAGCATGAATTTTCTATAACCACAAGTTCAACTTTGTAAATAAAACTCTATATTCTCCCCTTTGTACAAAATCAGCTCTAATAATTAGTATCTCCATGATGTTTAGAACTTTAAGATCAACATAGTATCATATAACTTATTAAGGAAGCATTCTTAACATCTTTTAACAACTTATAAGGAAAATTTCTTAACCTCATCTTCAAACTCATAAGGAAGGTTTCTTACATGAAATAAAAAAACATTCACAAAAAATGAACTACCAAAAAATAAAAAACTTAATACAAAAACATCCCAAATGATCTTAAATATCCCCCCATTGGATTTCCTGCAAACATTATTAACAAATCAATATTTGTTTAAAAAAAATTTAATAAAACAACAACATTTATCATAGAGAATGTACGGACACCACACCACTAGTTTAAGAAATGTATTTGAAATAATTGAATCCTTGGTGAAACGAAATTTTTTGTACATCATGTGATAAAATCCCCCTCAATATTATACCCCCATTTTATTATTGAAAAAAAATAGATTCACAAATGTTAAACTTGTAATTCTTCTTAAAAAGTTTTACTTTTTCTGCCCCTTTGACAACAAAATCCAAATCAAGGTGGGGTTTCTTCCTTAATAACTTTCTTATGTTATTATAAGAGGATGAAAATATATTTAAAATCTTAATTCCTAAAATATTTCCCTTGGCATAGCTTTTGTGAAAATATTAGTAATTTGATATTTTTGTGAAATATACTCAAGCATAACATCTCCACCAAAAACTTTCTCCTTAGTAAAATTATATTTAATATCAATGTGATTTGATCTGGAATATTATACAACTGTTTTGGAAATATCAATATCCCTTTTATTATCAAAAAAATATTGAATGTTTTATCAATATTCACCCTAAAATATTCCAAATAAACTTTAATCCGTATCATTTACGTACAACCCTGGGTAGTGACAACATATTCTTCTTCTGTTGTACTCAGTGTAATAGATATTTGTTTCTTACCATGCCATATCACACCACATTATCTTAAAAAGAAAGTTCCCCCTAATGATTATTTTTTATAATTAAAATCACCAGCCCAATTGGCATCAGTGAACCCATGAAAGGTTATCTCATTACTTATTCTATACAGTATTCCATAGTTGGATGTTTCTTTAACAAACATGGGTATTCTTTTTTTACTTCCATCATGTGTGATTCCTTAGGACCACTCTAATATATTAAACACAAAGTTAAATCATAATCAATGTATTGTCTTTGAATAGTAAGATAGAGTAAGATTCTAATAAACTTAATAAAGTCTTTCTGATTCACACTTTTACTAGCTTTATCTTAAATTGCCTTCATTCCAATAAAGATAGTTGTAGAAACTTCCTTTGAATCTTACATGCCAAAAAATTCATATATCTCCTTGGAATGATTTTCATGTGATAGGAAAATATATATTCCTTTCTTTTGAATGTATAACCCAAGAAATAAGTTCAACTCTCTGAGAATTCACAACTAAAATTTCTTCTTCAGTTTTTTAGAAAACTCTTCACAAGATTTATCATTATCACCAATAAAAAATATATAATCAATGTAAACAATGATAATCAGGGTTATTATACTCATTTCATTCACATATAAGTTTTGATCAACTATTAATTTAGAAAATTCAACTACTTTAGGAAACTTCAAAGTTTTAAATACTTGGCATGAGGGGCCTATTTCAACCCTTACAAATCATTCTTTAGTTTACACACCAAGTTCCATATTTATCAAGTAAAAACCCACTGGGTTGCTTAATATAAACTTCTTCCCAGATTTATCTCTTTAATAAAGTTTACTTGACGTCCATATGATAAAAAAATTAATTTTTATGACTGATAACTTCGAAGAACATTCTTATAGTTTCAAGTATCGTAACTGAAGAAAACATTTCATCATAATTGACACCTTCAACCTTTAAGGAACATTTTCAAACCAGTCATGCTTTATTTATTGAAATTTATCCATGTTCATTGAGCCCTTATCTAAACACCCATTTTATCCCTATAACATTTTTCCCTGTCAGTCGAGGAACAATATCCCAAGTTTCATTTTTATCAATTTGATCAAACTATTCATTAATTGTATTTAACCTTTATTTATATTCAAATACATCTAAAATGGATGGTGGTTTCTACAGAGGCTCAGTACTTTTTATACATTTTATTACATGTTTTTTAACATAAACATATAATGAAAACAACTTAAATATCATGAGGCAAAATGTCTTTGTAAGACTAGGTTCATAATACATAAAAAGAAACTAAAAAAATAAATTTTTTACTTTATTATTCATAATGATATTATAAATACCTATGATATCCTAAAACTATATAATATAAAATGGGGAATATATAAAATAAAGGGGTTATATGAAAAACCTAGTAAGGAAATAAACATGATAAAGAAACATAACATCCAAGTTAAAGTTATAACATGATATCTTAATAGAGAAGGCTCATGAGTAATCACCTCAAAAAATAACATAAAGAACATGGTATCATAAGATTATGGAAACATAGTAAATGTGGTAGAAACATAAAACATTACATAAGCATAATTGAAGGCTAATTTCCAAGATAACATCACATAGTGGAAAGAGTCCCATATTGGATTAGGTTTACTCCATAATCTCATACATAATGTATCATGAGACTAAAACTTTACCCAATGAATTAGAGAACTATATGGGAACACCCATAATAAAATTTTCATGATTTGTTTTCCACAAAAGGAAATCAATCATAAATCATAAACATAATAATTAACCACGGAAACAAATGAGTTTCATAATATTGCCTTATATCACAATCAACCAGCTGGTGGGACCTATAGACATCTTCTAGGTGATACTAGGAAAGTAGAGGAAGGGGTATATCACTTGTAGAAATGCATTGCACTGGTAAAAAGAAATTATGGTCAAATATTGTTGTTGGGGAGAAGAATTTAGGGGAGGGAAATTTGGATCAAGGTTCCCCAAAATCCACTTAGATTATTAGAAAACAATTGATTGATAAGCATCAATCAACTGTCATGGATAGAATGAATCTGATTGAGCATGAAATTAGAGTGAAAGTTACAGTGGCTGATGAATCAAGAGTTATTAATGACTATATGAAGTATCCAGAGGGGGATTGGTAGCTAATTAAAACATGGAAACGAGGTTGCAATCCGAAAATCCATGGACGAGGATGTGGAAGAGATTATTGGGTTGGGTATGGTCGTTATACCAGGTATTATTCAAAGGATCTCACTCCAGAGAAAATTAATCTCAAGGAAAATTACTATATGCTTTTCAATCAGAATAATCCACAGTCAAAATGGGAATCTTTTGATGATATCTCTGATCAGGATTATGGGGATGATCCTAGTTCTACCTATTTGTAATTTTCTTTTCTAGATGAGGACATTTCCTTTGTTTTCCCTATCCTCTCTCATTATTGTGTTATGTCTTTTATTTTTTAATAAATTGTTTTCGAATAAGGCTCTCCTAACTCTTAAACCATTCTATTTAAATAGAGAGAGAGGTCATATACCAAAGAAAAAGGGTTGTTCAAAGAGATCCTTTACCTTAAGTATTTCCTTACTTTATACACATTAGAAACTCCTATATATTAAATATATATTTATTATATATAAGTTACAAAACAATTATCATATATATAATACCATATATTATTTTATTATAACTTCTTAACACCCATTTATTAATATTTTTTTATTAAAAGTATTGTTCTATGTGATAATTGTTTGGTTTTTCATGCATTTATTAGTTCAACAGTCTCATTTTTTATACATTGATCATGGTTCCATTATCTAAATAATTTTTACCATGAAATAAATATCATATATATTCATTATATATATATATAGATACATTCATAAAATATATAGATAAAAAAATTAATTACACCATTTAAGGAGACGGTAGGCTGTAAAACCCATGAACATTGTTTCCATTTTAAATGGATTGAACAAAATAATGGTAAATAATAATTCAAAATTTTAAAATAATAATAATACCATAGATAACATATATATTTATTAAATCTATTATTATAACTATATGTGAGAGGTAGTGATGGGAAATTAATTACATTGTTCACGAGGCGATAGTCTACCATACACACGAATGACAATTTTGTTTCCCATTTGATGGAAGAGAAGATAGATGTAAGTGATGAAATTAACATGATAACATATCAGTATATGTAATATATTGGTGTTACTATTTCATCATATTTTAAGAAAATTATAAGGAGGTATAAGATGAAATAAAACTAAAACATTTAGTTAAATACTATACCTCTTCTTCAAACACCATCCATTTCTTTACACATTAAACACTCTAAGATTTGTATTCTTCCCAAACCAATAAATATAGAACGTGGGTATAGGTGTTAGTTATAACGACCCATACGTTACATACATGTTTATTACTTCAGAATTGAATCATACTTATTACAACATATAAAAAACCATTATAGGATCGTATAGGTATAGTGTCTTTAGAAACTGGAAAACATAAACAATTGGTTCATAAATCATCTATATTGTCTCTCATTTATTTCATCATATCTAGAGTCCCTTTTGGCATATCCTATTTAATACCCTTCTTCCTGACCTGGGAAAAAGAAAACATACAAAAGGGTGATCTCAAATTCTCAGTAAGGGTAAAAAAAATAAATATCAATCATATCATATTCATAAGAACATAACATTTTGAAAATCTTAACCTGAAAAAGAGATCATAATATCATAACATGGGATAAATCATAGTAGTGAAATGTAATCCCAATAATCATAACATAAAACATGAAACTTTTTGGCATACACACATAATCATAGAAAATCATTTCATATTATTCAAGGCTCTTTGCCAAGACCATCATAGCGAACAAAGTCCATTACTGAACCGAGTTCACTCCTCGTTCCAGTCTTGTATCACTGAACCAGATTAACTTGTCGTTCCATCCATGTATATCTCATGAGATATAAATATTTACCCAATGTATTGGAGGGAGATATAGGTCCCACCCATCTCATAATGAAACCATTCTTATGTGTGCCACAAAATCATAAAGAATATATCATAGCATAACCCATGTAATAAAAATGGGATTCTTAAACTTCATGACATCATAACATAATCCATGTAAGATAAAAGGACATCATAAAAGTAATTCCATCATAACATAATAAAATCAATGTAAAAATAGGGATAGAAACAGAACCCTATATTATCTTAGATGGAAAATAATTTTGATAAAACACTTGAACTCTATTCTTGAGGAAAATATCCTTTCTACTTCAAAAACATTTTTCCTTTCTTAATATGTCATAAAATTTTAAACTAAAAGAATTTAATTAAAAATAAACTTGAAAACTTGTAAAGGATGATTCATGGAAATAATTTTCTATGAAATCATAAAAATCCATTCATGCCATATAAGTTAAAAAACATTCTTCTCGTACTTTGTCCGGAAAAGTCAAAAAGTACCTCGTACTAAAAACGACAAAAGATTCCTTTCATATATTTTACTAAAAACTCACCAATGGGTAAAATTGGATTAAAATTTTTTTATGAGGATATAAATAATATTACATATTGATGAAACATGGATGTGGATGATAAATATGCCCTAATAATTACCGAAGTATAAACAATCTCAGATAAAAATTGAGATTGCGATATTTTCCCTTACCTTAGGTCTGATATGCTTCGTACATATATGAACCTCCTATATAATGATTTCAATAATGTCATTGACTTATTACAGAATCATATTCATTGTTATGATATCATATATGGTCATATTCTTATTTTCTTATTAATAATATTTCATTGCTACTTGTTATCCGGGTGTTCATTGCTTTATGTTCTTATGCGTGTTTTGTCAAATAAATTCTTATTATTATTTTTAGGTTATAGATAAATCATTTACAGAATGTTATTAGTATAATATATATAATATTTATTCATTAAATTAATTTATATAATCATTATTCAATGAAGATCATGTAAAACGAGTCGCATCACATCGTGGAGACGGTAGGTCGTACGTACGCATGAGCGATGATATCGTTCCCATGATTGTTGAATTGTATTGAAGTGTATGTATACTATTTCAGAATAAATATCAATTTACAATAATCATATATAGTTATTCTTTACACCATTAAACCCATCCAAGTAAGGTGGTGGTGGAAAACAGATTACACCATGGCGTGGAGACGGTATTCCGTATGTACGCACGCGCGGTGATTTCATTTTCTGTAGGATGGATATAAGGTGAAATAGGGTTGTTTCATATTTATAATAACATATCAGTATATTATTGATACTGATTTTATTACTTCATAATGAAACAACTAAAGAAGAGGAAGTAGTAGAAGAAATATATTTGAAAGAATCGGTAATGGGTATTACCTCTTCTTCGATACACCTCTTTGAAACATCCTCTTAGGGAATTAAAATTGGCCTTTGAAGAAGACCATGACCTCTAGTATGTTTCTAGGGAAGTTGAGAATGTAAATGGGCAGGGTTTTGCCAAGTTTTAAGGCTCAAACTTTTGTTAGGAGGAGAGGGAGGAGGTGCCCTTTTATAAGGGAGGAGAGGGGCACCTTTGGAAAAACTTAAAATATTATTTTATAATAAAGTCATATTCGGTTTTTAATAGCTCTAAATTAATTTATTTAGAAGCTAAGGTGGGTATGGGTCGAAATACTATCAACAAATAGGTTTTAGAGAAGTTTAGGTTACTATTTTAACCTCATCATTTAGATTTAACTCTAAGTTAAATAATTTAACTTTTATTGTGTCTTCTTGTTTTCTTACACTATATGGTTAATAAAGTTACTATAACAAGCCAAACGAACCCCAAGTGGTTAATTATTAATATATATAACCTTATATAAGTCATTTGGATGAACCTTATATTTTTTAGGAATAAAATAAAAATTAATAATATAATATTTGTTTTACAAATTATTTTATGTCAATTTTGACACTATTTGGTAATTGGTTTTTGCGAAAATAATAACAGCATGATTAGTTCAAAAAAAGTTAATTAAATCACTAATAAATTTCATATTAACCTATAAAAATATTTTTATTCATAAAATGTCTCAAATTAAATTTATTTGGGTATTTATAACATCAATTATGTTAATATTTCATTAATAAGGTAATTAATCCATCATCATTGTGTCAAAAATAAATTAAATTATTTAATATCTAAAAATTATAAATAAAATACCATTATGTAGGAACTTATTTTATCTTTCTAATTAATATTTATAGTCTAATTTATCTTTTGTATAACCCTATATTAAAAATGTTTTTAGTTATTAAACTTGGATTTTAACTCTTTTAACTCTTCTTTAAATAAAATAATAATAAGTGTCCTAATCTAATCCAAGTCGACCTAAATGGTCATATTTTATTCCTAAGGTTATTTTTGGTCGAATTAAACTTATCTAATAGAATTAGAACATGTTTTAGGGTAATAATAATATCATTTTTACCCTTAATTACCCTATTTACTTTTAACCGTGGTAAATAAAAGTAAAAAGTTACTATTCACCAAAAAATTATTTTTATCTTATTGAACCATATTTTACTCCTTGATATTAACTGTGTCTCTCGGATTTTTGAAATTCAACTCACAGAAGCGGTAAAATTAAGTTTTATGTACAATTGCAAATGCTCCTAGGAGGTGGGTAAAATACGGTAAAAAGTTCAATAAAATTTTTATGTATCTATATCATTATAAAATTACTCCAATGAATTACATTGAACTTATATAGGAATTATGTATCTATTTTTACCTAAAATAAATTTAAATAAGAAAATTATTATTTAAATAAAAAGTCGGTTTTAACCAATAACTCAGTGTTTTCACTATTCATCAAAAATTGAAAGTTTTCAGAAAAATACCAAAAATTCACCTTAGGATAATTTTGATATTATCAATCCAAAAATGAAGTCCATTTTGAAGGATAAAATTTATAAAATTTGGAAAAGTGGGTATTACTATTCATATCGACTAGTTTATATAATATTTTAATAACATATCGTTGTTTAGCGGAACTCAGTATTGCGTACAACGCAAGCTATCGATGAAGGTTGGTCTTGCGTGTAATGCAATCCAAGACAGTGTTGTGTGTAGTGAAACATTCCTTTGGTGATGTATATAACATAAAAACAAAATATTTCCCATAAAATCTCAGGTGTTACATTAGTAATGGATTTGGGTAGGAATTGGATGAACTAAAATTATGTTTAATTGTGAATAAAAGAGGATATAAGGTTCCCTTTTACAATAAATGGGAGGTTCATTGTTGGGATTACTTAAAATACTAGAATAATATAAAATAATTTTCATGGAAAAAAAGAAAAAGACTGATATAATTTGAATATAATATGATTATGGGTTTAAATAATATCATAAAATAATTTTTTTACAAGTTTATATTAGTATGTTATCCTTATCTTTTTGTTTTAGCTCGTGTTAACACCTGTTGAAAAATACTACGATAATTAAGTTTTTACTCTGTAGGGCTCAAGATTGTCACTATAAAAGAAAAATTGGTCCATAAATGGACCATAGAATATATTTTAAAAAATATACCAATCACTTGGATGAAGATAGTATTTTTAGGAACTTTAAATCATTTAATAAATTATTATTTATTATAAAATAACATTAATGTCATTTTTGACACTATTCATTTTATTTGACTTTAAATACATCAAGACAAAGAGGGAATTTGAATAGATACTTTTAATAAATCTATAATATTTAATATATATATATATATATATATATATTTCATGGGTAACTGTAAATCACTCAAAAAATATTACTTTTAAATTTTTTAAATTAAATTATTTTTTTCTATTAATTGAATAAATAATATATTGGAGTTGTGTAACCCTTTAAGGTAATTATTTAATCACTAAAAATTAAAAATAAATTACCATGATAAAAAATAATTTATATTTAAAATAAACCTTTTATAACTGAGAATATCCTCTATTTATCTCTATTTCCAAAATTTAGATATAATAAAACAAAGAGAATAGCATTTTTTACATTTATTTACATAAAATAATGTAAAGGTCAAGATCAAATAAATATAGAAGAAAGTTACCATATTTTAGAAACTTATATATACATTTTTTAACTACACTCATAATTTATGATAAAATAATATGTTAGGGTCATTTTTTAGTCCTTATTATATTATTTTTAACTTTAATTACCCGATTTACCCTTACTGTGGTGATAATTATTTACTATCATTACTATTCATAATGACAAAACATAAAAGGTACCTATTTTTCAAATTTGGATCTAATGATTCCAAAAATGGAATAAAATTTTAAATATTCAATTTATATATGTTTAATAAATTAATTTAATATTAAAATTAAAAACACAAGGAAAAAATAGTCTTTCATAAAAATTACTTTTTAAGTATAAAAATGCTTTTATACTAGATTCAAGTATAAAATTAATTTTAAAGACTATAATTATATTATTTTTAATAAAAATGAAGTAATTAAATTTTAAAACAATCCATACTAAACTTTTAATTTTAAAATACTTTAAAATAAAATATAGTTTTCAATAAAAACATGCATTTTTTACTATTGATTGAAAAATAAAACATTTTAGAAAAATATAAATAACTCACCATAAGCTAATTTTTCTATTATAATTTCAAAAATTATATCTTTTTTATCAAATAAAATATATAAAAGTTCTAGAAATTAATTATAATATTTTCTCACAAAAATCATTAAAACCCATTTTTGCAGAAAACATATTTTTTGAAGAATAAAATGACTTTACTAAAAATTGATTGATTATTTACTAATAATTTATCAATATATTTATATTTATTAAGACCTTTATATATATTTAAAATATAATCTAATCCAATTTATATGCACCAATTTAATGACTAGGTTATAACAATATTATTTCATGATTCGTTTAGGCTCAGTGTTGCATGTCATATACACTATCAAACATAGTGTTCATTAAAAATATAGGAGTGTAAAATTCTTCCCCCCTTAACAAATTTTACCCTAAATATTTTTTTTACATACTAATGTGAAAAAATTTAGGTTACTTCTACTTCATGGCTTCCTTTGGTTCCAATGTTGCCTCCTCATATTTATAGTTTTTCCATAGTACTTTGACTAGGTGAGTTTTCTTATTGTGTAAAAATTTATCTCTATGATCCAATATATTCACTGAATTATCCTCATAAGAGGGATCATTTTCCAACTATACCACCTCGGAATTCAGTACATGTGAGGGATTTGAGATATACTTCCTCAATATGGATATGTGGAATACATCATGTAGTTGAGATAGGGTTACTGAAAGTGATAGTCGATAGGTCATGGCTCCAATGTGATCGATAATATCAAAGGGGGTGATGTACCTAGGAATTATCTTACCATTATTCCCAAATATCATGACTATATTCCTTGGAGGTATTTGGAGAAACATTTTATCACTAACCTCAAACTGTATATCTCATTGATGATTGTTAGCATAACTCTTCTATTGAATCCGAGAAACCCTAAGGTTTTGTTGCATAGTCTTGACCCTTTATACCATTACCTTAACCATTTAAATTTCCAATAAACTATGTTCGCCAACTTCATCCCAACACACAGGTTTTCTACATCTCTTCCCAAAAACAGCTTCATAAGGATCCATTTGGATGCTTAAGTGGAAACTATTATAATACAAGAACTCAATGAGAGGAATATGTTGATCCCATCCTCCTTTGAAGTACATCGAGCATGATCTCAACATGTCTTATAATTTTTGGATAGTCCACTCATATTGGCCATCAATTTGGAGGTTATAATCCACACTGATGTTCAACTCAGTGTTTAGAGAATATTGGAGAATTTTTCAGAACTTATAGGTAAATCACATATCTCTATCAGATATAATAGATAATAGTGTTAAATAAAACCTAACTACTTCTTTGATGTATATCATAGCAATATAATCAAGTGAGAAGTCCTTTCAAATTAAAATTAAGTGAGTAGTCTTCCTAAAGCGATCCACCACAACTCATATAGAATTATTTCTTATTGATGACTTCTGAAGACCGGTGAAAAATTCTATGGTTACGTTTTCCCACTTCTATGTAGGTACAGATAATGGTTGTATCATCCCCTTGGAATTTTGAATTTCAGCCTCCACTTGATGATAGACTAGGAATTTTGATGTATTTTCCATGTTCTCCTTCTTCATATTGTACCTCTAATAGTGTTCTTAGAGATCTCGATACATCTTTGTGCTCCCTGGGTGGATGGAGAAGGTAGAGTTATGTTCATAATTCAATAGTTTCTTATATATATCAGGATTTTATGGTACACATTGTCATTAACCAAATCTTATAACTCATTCTTCATCAATTTTGAACATTGAGGATTTCCCTTTTCTTATAGCTTCCATATTCTTCTGAATTTCCACATCCTCTCTTTGAGTATTCGTTATCTTATCAAAAAGGGATGGTTGATCAATAATTTGAGAAATATATTATAATGTTACTTTATTTATGATTCCCATTTCCATCCTTTTTAAAGTATAATAATATTGGATCCTTCTCAATGTTTATCATTGATAAAATTGTCAGATCCTTTCTACTTAGAGCATCTTCCCCTTTGTTTTATTTCCCAGGATAGTAATAGATTGATCAGTCATAGTTCTTGATATGATCTAACCATATTACATGGAACATATTAAGATCCTTCTATGTGAATATATATTTGAGTCTCTTCTGATCCATATATATTTCACACTTATCCCCATAGAGATAATGCTGCCATATTTTCAATGCAAAGATCACTACGACAAACTCGAAATAATTTTTTGGATTATTCTACTCATTAAATTTCAACTACCTTGAGGAATATACTATCAATTTTTCATTTTTATTAGTATAAAAACCAAAACCATCCTTTAATAATTTCTATATACCACAAAAATTTCTCCACTTGAGAGTAGCATGAGGACTGCGATAGTGATAAACCTCTTTTTCAATTCCATATAGTTATATTTTCATTTATTTGTTCATAAAAACTTTACTTCCATCCGAGTAATTTGGTTAATGGGTCTTACAATAAATATAAGTTTCTCAAAAATCATGGGTAATACCCAACTATTCCAAGGAAACTACAAATCGTTTTATAGATACTGGTCTCATCCACTCCTTAATTTCCTTTATCTTAGAAGGGTCTAAAAATATCCATTTTTTGAGGATAACATGCTCCAAGAATGATACTTCCTTCATCCATAACTCACATTTTTTATAATTTTCATATAACATCTCCTTTCACAAAATCTTTATCACAATATTCAAATGCTTCTCAGGATCCTCCTTACCTTTATATAATATCAGAATATCATCTAAAAATACTGCCATAAATTTGATGAGGTAATCTATAAAGAATTTATTCATTAAGTCTATAAAGATTAATAGATAATTATAGAGTTTTAATCACATCATTATGAACTCATAGTGTTCGTACCTTATTAAAAATAAAATTTTGGTAATATCTTCTTTCTTCTCCAATAATTGGTGACATCCCAAAGAAAGGTCTACCTTAAAGAAATATTGGGCCCCATGTAATTGATTAAAGATGTTTTTTTTCATCGAATGGGATACTTATTCTTTATCATGATTTTATTGAGTTCACAATTTTCAATAAAAAGGTGCATTGAACCATCCTTATTAATAAAATATAGGACTGTATCACCCCATGGTGAAGAATTTGGTTGTATAAAACCCTTTTCCATATTCTCTTATAACTACTTTTTTAGTACTTCCAACTCAATAATGGTCATTCTATAAGGAGTGTTGGATATGAGAACTCAACCTCTCATTCAAAAGGAAGATCGAGAACCTCTTTAGGGAATACATCAGTATAACCCCATTCATTGGTAATGTTTTAAATTATCTCCATTGTCTCAAAAAAATTAGCTAGATATTCTTGCTCATAAGATAATAATATCCATGATTTAGAATAATATTCTAAGAGAGAGTCATCCTCATCCTTTCACTTTTATAGAATTATAAGATGAATTGGGATGAAAGTGTGATCTCCCTCTCCTAATAGTTGATGTTGGATTTATATAAGGATAGACAACAATTTCGCATTATTACATCAAACTCAACTAAGGGAATTAATAAAATATTATTTGGGAGATTATATCCATAAGTATTGACTCGAGAGGATTTATATACTTTGGATGCAATAATTGATCCATTTTCCATTATCACTAATAGCTCAACCCCCATGTTTTAAGATGTTTTTTAATAGTTCTACTAAAATTATAAGATATAAAAGAATGTGTAGAAGAAAAATAAAAAATTAAATTTTTTATTATTGAATAAATTAAAAGTGTACATATCACTACATTTCTTTTGGGATCCAAATCAGGAATAGTGATAGCATATTCCCTTCCTTTCTCTCTAGGACTTGGTGGTTGTCATTTATTATCTCTGATAACCCTTGGATTAGGGCATTTTATTGAATAATTATTGTTTTCATTGTAGTTGAAACATTGTACCATATATCAAGTATTGATATTATCCTTTATTTACTCTGCTACATTAGTGGGTTTATTCATATCCCTTCAGCATTGGTTAACCCAATTCCCTCTTTTACACACTTGAAGAATATATCAGTTACCTTTAGAAGATTTCTAGGAAACTTTTTCCCACACATTTTACAAGTGGGATGGTGAGTTTTATTTCTTCCCTGAGATTTATTTGTTGATCCTCCCAAATAAATCTCAATTTTATGATTTTTTATCTCTAGGCCTATGAGACCACTATGAGTCACCAATTTCTATCTCGAACTTAAGAGCACAACGAATGATATCTTCATTGTTTTCAAAGTCCCAAATCACTAGATATTTTCATATAACTTTCTTTAATCTACTAAAAAATTGGTTCACCATACTTTCAAAATTGATGACTATGCTGAAGTCCTACCAAACAATCCTTGTGAAGTTTTCCTAATATATCCTGATAGAATCATCTTCATTTTTCTTCAGTCCAAAGAACTCCCTCTTCTTTTTTAGATGGATAGTTCGGGTAAAGTATTTATTGAAAAATATTTTATTGAATTCTTCTCATTACATTAAATCAATTTCCTATTTGGACTTCGTGTTCTTGATCAGTTTCCACCACTAATCAGCTTTCCCCTCCATGAGATAAATGGACAACACAACTTTCTCTTATTCTGAGCATTGGAGGACAAAGAATATCTTCTCAATGGATTTAATTAATTTTTCCATGATGTGGGGATCCAAAGATACACTAAAGTTAGGTGGTCATTATAACATAAAATACTCAATGAAAAATTTCTATTTCTTAGAATAAGGAGTGAATTACTCATGATTCAAGTTACTATTCATAGCATGTGTTAGATGAGCCGGTAATTCCATGAAGTTTCTAACTCCTACTCCTATAAGGTTAGAAATATCATTAGGTAAATCATCACATTGTTGACAACATTTATTATTGGCATAGTTCCTCCTATTTCCCACTAGTAACAAAAATAAAGGGAAAATAGGATGAGAATATTTTAACTAATAATCATATAAAAAGAGAGACTATGAACTTAGAAGTAATTAATTATAAATGAAAAGTGTATCCCAAATTATTAGTATCTATGTTTCAATATAGGTTATCTATAGTAACTTCCTATTAAGTTTTCTGACCTAACATTTTATTCAAGTCCATTATAATGGTTCATAAAGAGTTTGTGAATTTCCATACCATATCCCCTGGGAATGTCAAACTAGGTGTGTAGAAAAGACTCTTTATCATGCATCGGGTGAAGATCAAGTTAATTCCCAATACACCCTTTTCATATTTATTACCCCTAGGTACAACTATGACACTTCCATATACACTTGTATTATCCAAACAGGGATGTAACTTCTTAAAAACCACTTGCTCTATACTTTACCAAAATTCTGAGACATTTTCCTATAATTAGATTTATTTATAGGGTTATTAATAAATTATTATATCCCTAATCCCAAAAAATAAATATACCTTGATCTGATACCAACTATAGAAAACCAATCCTTTTTACACATATTATTACATGATTTTTAACATAAACATCCAATAAACGTAACCAAAAGGTCATGAGGCATAGTGTCTTTGGAAGACTTGGTTCATAATATATAAAAAGGAAACTAAAACATAACATATTTATTTTATTATCCATAATGAGCTACTAAAAACTTTTGATCCCCTAAAAATATATAGGATAACCCAAGTAATACATAAAAGAAAGGGGTGATAAAAAATACCAATAATGGAATAAACATGATAATGAAGTATAATATGTGATTCAAAGGTATAACATGATATCATAAAAGAAAAGGCTCATGAGTAATAACATCTAAGAATAATATAAATAACATGGTATCATAAGATCATATAAACATATGAAATGTGGGGAAAAAATAAAACATGACATATGCATAAGTTAGGTCTAACTACCATGAAAACATCACATGGTGGACAGAGTCCCATATTAGATTGGGTTTACTCCCTAATCCAATACATAATGTCTTATGAGACAAAAACATTACCTAGTAAATTGAAAAATTATATAGGTGCACCTATCATAAAATGTTTATGATAATGTATTCCATAAAAGTAAATAAATCATAAATCATAAACATAAAAATTACCCATATAAAGAAATGGGTTTCATAATCTTTCCTCATATCATAATCAAAAGAGATTTCTTTAAAGAATGTATTTGAGAAATGAACAAAAGGAATGTATTACCCTATTAAATGAAGGAAAATTAAGATAGACATATATGTGAGATACATAAATACATTATTTAGAATAATCCCATAATATTAAAGAGATATATTAAGTGAGTTATAGAGAGAGAGAGAGAGAGGTCATAACCCAATGAAAATGGGTGGTTCAGAGAGATCCCTTACCATAAGTTTTTTTATTCTTTGTACATGTTATAAAATCATGTATAATAAATATAGATTTATTATAAATTTATTATATAACCATAATAATATATATCATACCATATATTATTTTATCATAACATATTATCAAGCATCTATTAACAATTATTTATTAAAATCACTATTTCAGGTGATAATTACTTCATTTTTCATGCATGTTTTAGTTTGATAGTCTTAGTATTTATAGATTTATTAAGGATCCATAAACTCAATAATTTTAAACATTACATTAATATCATGTATATTCATTATATAAATATTTAGATTCCTATATAAAGTTATATATATAAAATGAATTACACCATTCATGGAGACGGTAGGTCGTACATACACATGAAATGTTTTTCCATTTTAAATGGATGGAAATAAAGATAGATGAATAATAATCCAACTTCATAGAATAATAATAATATCATAAATAAAATATTTATTTTTTAAATACATCATTATTACTATCCGTGAGAGGCAGTGATCGATGATGAATTATGTCGGTTTGTGAGGCGGTAGTCCACCATACACACGAACGATGATTTTGTTTCCCACTTGATGGAAGAGAAGAAGGATGCAAGTGATGACATTAATATAATAAAATATAAATATATGTAAGATAAAATTGTTTTTATTTAATCATGTTTTAATGATATTTTAAGGATTTATAAGAAGAAATAAAACTAAAACATTCAGTTAAATACTATACCACTCTTCAGAAAACTTCCTTTGCTTTACACCCTAAACCCTTTAAGATTTTTATTCTGGCCAAACCAAGACATTTAGAACATGTGGAGAGATGTTATAAAGTTATTTGGGAAGTTTTTAACCAAAATAAAATTCTTTATAAATGTGAATAAAAGATAAGATAAGACACTCTTATATAAGAAAGTGGAAGGGTACTCTTGGAATTACTTAAAATATTAAATTAATATAAATTAATTTTCATGGAAAAAGATTAAAACTGATATAATTAAAATATATTATAAGTATTGTTTTAAATAATATCATACAATAAAATTTGGACAAGTTTAGATTAGGTTTTTACTCTTATCTCTTTGTTTTAACCCGTGTTAACCCTTTTTTACAATTACTGTGATAATGAAGTTTTTACTTATTATGGTTCAATATAGTTACTATAAAAGGAAAATTGGTTCATAAATTGACCATATATTATATTTTTAAACATATACAAATCAATTTTATTAATATCATATTTTTAGTAATTTTAAATCATTTGATAAAACATTATTCATTATAAAATAGCATTAATAACTTTTTTGACACTATTCATTTTATTTGACTTTAAATGCATCAAGAGAAAGACGGAATTCAAATATATACCTTTAATACATTTATAAAGTGACTTATATATATATAATTCATTATTCACTATAAATCACTTCATAAAATATTACTTTAATAGTTATAAAATAATATATTTTATTTTTCTTTTAATTGAATAAATACAATATTCAGATTTGTTAAGGATTTAAGGTAATTATTTAATAATTAACAATTATAAATAAATTAACATTATAAAAAATAATTTATATTTCAAAAAACCTTTTTATAGCTGAAAATATATTTTATTTATCCTTATATAAAAAATTTAGAGATAATAAAACAAAAAGAATGAATTTTTTGAATTTTTTACATAAAATAATAAAAACTTCATAATCAAAGAAATATGGCACTAAGTTTCCCTATTTTATAAAAATTAATTGATATGGCTTAAATCTACTCATACGATAGGATAAAGGACAATGTTATGGTCATTTTTTAGTCTTAATCATATTATTTTTAACCTTAATTACCCAATTTACCCTTACCACGATGACAATTATTTATTATGGTTACTTTTCATATTGATAAAAAATAAATGGGAACTATTTACCATATTTGGACCTCCTAATTCAAAATATATAAGCCATTTTTCATGATTCAATTTATAGAAGTGGAAAAAATTAATTTAAGATTCAAACAAAAAACACAAAGAATAACAACTTTTCAGATTAAATGCATTTTAAGTATAAAAAGGTCTTTATACCAAATTACAGTATAAAATTCATTATAAAGACAATAATTTGATTATATTTAATCAAAAATACCTAATTATTGTAACCTAATGGATCTTGATGCCACTCAACAGTGTCTCGAGCCCAATTGGCCACATAGCCTCAAGTGCATCTCCCCAAATGTGAGAGGATTCCGACTAATCGTGAGGGACTATGTGTGTCTCTGGGGAGACTATGACCTCATCACTTTAGTGTACCATAACTAAATACCAATAACATGCATGTATAGTAAATAGTATAAAAACCATACACGAAAAAAATAACTAAATACTAATATATAAGCAATGCTAGAAGCCATATCATATATAAAATGATGGTACATGTCATATGTCTCTAATAAAGCATCCAAAACATGTACAAAAGGTAGATATACCATAAAAGTAACAAAAGTACAAAAAGAACAAAAGTATCCCAACTAGAATTGTGAGCCTTGGCTCAGTCCCTTGCTCACCTGCTCCAAAGAAGCAATTAAGAAACTGTATCAGGGCACTTTCCCTTATCCATACCTACAATAATATAGTCTGTTTGGGTATCCCAAGGTGTTCCAAATAGGGTGTGAGATTAAATCCCAGTAATAAACCACCCAAGGTATGTTCCATCTAGTCATTGAATAAATATATAACAATAGTGTGCATAAAAAAATATAATAATGAAAGTACGTACTCAAAAGTAAACATCCTATAAAGTCCAGGTTCTCATTTTATATCAATTTATTTAGTCAATTTCATTAAAAAGGTATATTTCTGATTTAATAGTTAAAAATGTGTCATTATAATAAAATTCATGTAACCATATTATCTTATTTAATTAAAAATTCTTGAGACCTTTCATAATTCCCAATGACCCCTGAGATAACAAGATCAAAGGATGCCTATACAGGACATCCATAAAGTGAAATAAAAATTTCGAATCTAATATTGTGCTTTATATTGGAAGACCTGTCATATAAACCATTTCATTTAATAATAAATTTAGAACATAAGCCCATCCATCGAATTCCTAAGTTGGAATCCAAGTATCACTCCAGGTGCAATATAAACCAACACCCTACAATCCCATCCATGGAGAACCTCTCATGAACCTAGGTATCACTCTAGGTGTATTATAATGTCACAAACACTTGAGTTCATCCTTGGAGGTCCACTGAGGGATCCGAAGTATCACCCATGGAATAAATGATCAAATTACCTTTGAGTATGTCCTTGGAAATCCATATGGAATTCTATGTATCAATCAGTATATAATAGTTAGGACTCTTGAGTTCGTCCTTGGCAGACTGCTATGGAGTCCAAGTATCACCTGGGAAGAAGCAAGGTACAATCCAATTGAGTATTTTCATGTAATTTTCATATGAATCTATGTGTCACCCAAGGTATATAATAATTTAATAAATTCAATACCAATTAATCAATGTCATTTAACATTTCATGGTCAACGCCAAGAATAGTTCAATTTAAAATGCACCTTAGAAGGTGACTCAACCATGGGATAAGCTTAGAAGGATAGCATCTTAATCACTCACATGGACATTTCAATTTAAATAATCTTCTCAAGCATAACAAGCCATTACATGGAAAGGGTCAAGGGCCATGGTCATTCATCCCTTACCATTCATCAATTCAATTACAATTTATATCAAAAAATACATCCCAAGTAAAGGTGTAACTAGGAACACCTCAATGGAATCCAAATTCATATACCATTATAATGGTTCATTATATTAATCCACACACCCAAAGGGGTGCTTCCGTTTTCAAGGAATTCAACCTATAATCTAACATTAATAGGCATCTTTAATTACATAGGCTATACCTATAAATTTATATCAAGGATGAAAAATCCATTCAATGTGTCACCCAAGAATTAGGTGAGCGGAACAAGGACATATATAAACACTTCAACTTTTAACAAAAGGCTTGAGACCACCTAACTTAGGTCTGTAGTTGATAGATCATCTAATATCATCTCTTGGTTCAACTATGATATGGAGAAAATTGAAGAAGGGATGAAGAGCCTAATAATAGATCATATTATCTTTCACCTAAATAGTGTAGCTGATATCCATAATAATGAAGAATGGGTAAAAATGAATTGGAATCTTATCGATGTGGATCCAATGAGATGAGTGGCACTTGAATCAGAGATCAGATAGAGGATCTTGATCAAATCCTAAAATAGCCACCAAAGGGAGATCAAAATGGAGGATTCTATATAATGAGATAAGAATAAATATATTAGTAGGTTTAAAATAATTTTAAGGGAAAAACATTCATTTTACCCAAAATATATATGTCACACGGTTTAGGGGCACGGTTTGACAAATCGTGCACTAACCCTTCATGGTTAGCTTTAGGTAAGGTCACCTCACATGTTTTGTCTGCACAGTTTGACTAACCATTCACAAACCATTCCAAAACCCACTATCAAAATTTTAGAGGTTGTTTCCTGGACATGCGGCCCAAATAAAATGGTTTGACTTAACCGTGCGGCCTCGTTCTTCTCCCTACCCACGCCTCACACGGTTTTTCAGACTGTGTGGCCTTCCCCGCATAGTTTGTCCAAACCATGTTCCAAGACTTTTTATTCTCATTATCTTGGGTTCTAGGATTCAAATGATCCCATGATACCCCTAAGACCTTTATAACCTCAATGGACATTCACAATAGGTTATATTTAAACATTTAAACTAAGAATTAACTAAAATAAAAGGATTTTTACCACAAAGAAGAATTGGGTTCTTATAATTATATTTTAAAACTAATCCAAAATAGAATTTTACTTTGTAAATACTTTAAAAGAAAATATAGTTTTTAATAAAACCTAGTATTTTTCACTATTCATTGAAAAATCAAACATTTTAGAAAAATCTCAAAATTTCACCATTCTCTAATTTTGATGTAATGATTTCAAAATCGATATCATTATTATCAAATAAAATTTCTAAAATTTCTAGAAATTAATTATAATATTTGATCATAAAAAGAAATAAAAACCATTTTTTAAGAAAATGTATTTTTTTGAAGAATAAAATGACCTTACTAAAAATTGATTGATTATTTACTAAGAATTTATCAATAAATTTATATTGAGTAAAACCTTTATATATATTTCATAAATTATTTAATCCTATTGATACTCATTAATTTAATGAACAGGTTGTAACTGTCATATTTAAATAATAATATTTCCTGGTCCATTTAAGCACATTGTTTTGTGTCATGTATGCTATTGAACATAGTGTTCTTTTAAAATATTGGATTGTTACAATTCCACCTGTGAGATAAGTGATGTCTAAGTCTCAACTATCAATTTTTTTCATATCTAAATTGTAGATTCTTGATTTCTAATGATGTTATCAGATTCAACCTTTTTTATAAAGTTTAGTACTTTTAAGATTTTGTTCTAGTATTATTTTCCTCATCACTACACCGATCTGAGTAAACTTGTATGATATTAGCCTCATAGTAATATTCCTTATCATTATCTTATTTGGAAGTTATAATTCTATATTTTGTAACATATTTAAAAAAAATTGTTAAGGAGGACTACTTTTCAATAATTTTCATATCAAAGGAATCAACCAACTTATTTAGTCATTTATTCCAGCATTTTTAACTTTTCCCATTGGACGTGTATCCCATTAAAATTTAGTCTTATAAATTTTCATTAAACTTTAATAAATCCATACTTTTTATCTTTATCAGTCAAAGAATCCCAAGAACCTTAAATTATTTCACTATAGGATTTATCTTATACCACATCTCATAGGGAGTTTTTTTTGTCAAAGAAGACATCTATTTTAAACATAAACCATTGTACTTAGAGGTTCTCTCCAAAATAATTTTGATTTTTTGTATTCATTTAACATGTTTCTCCCACACATGAGCCTTAAAAAAGTTGGTGATAACTCGACAAGTGAATCCAAGAGACCTGAGATCAAATCCATGCAGAGACATATTTTCAGGGGCTATAGCACATGAGCCTCAGCCCAGTTAGCGAGGACTCTTTAAGTGAATCCAGGCAACCTGGGATCAAATAAAAGAAGAGGAAATTTTTCTAGGTACTATAGCAGTACTGTAGTAGGTACTGTAGTAGTTACTGTAGAAGGTATTGTAGCAGGTACTATAGTAGTACTGTAGTGGGAACTGTAGTAGGTATTGTTTTAGCACTGTCACAGCTGGGACTATTCCCCCGTTTGGGCCTTCAGGACACCGATTTGGTACCCATTTCCTTTAAGGCATTCGGTCCACCCATGACTTTTGGTCAGTAAGGCCTTTTGGCCACCTCAAGGCCTTCGGGCCACCTTAAGGCCTCCGGGCCACCTTAAGGCCTTCATTCCACCTTAAGTCCTTCAGGACACCTTAAGTGCAGATGAAAACCAGACAACCTACAATGATCAAGCTCCAGAAAGAGGATGATCAAGGATTTCCTATGAATGTATAGGAAATCCTATCCAATCATCCATGCAAAGGTGGAGAGTTGGTTTCATGATGAAGATTCTTGGTAGGAGCAATTCCAAGTATTTAGTCTGGGTTGTATGTAATGTTTGAAGACTACAGGAAATGAATTCCTCTAAGGCCTACAGATCATTTAATACTTATGACTACGGGCCTTGTAAGGGTTCCACCTCACCCCTTGAAAGGTGGATTATCAAAAAATCAATAAAAAATGAAGGCCTTCAGGACATTGGAGGGAGGTACTGTAGCAGTATTTTTAGTAGGTACTATAGCAGACATTGTAGTAGGCATTGTTTGGTATTTTAGCATCCAGAACTACTCATCAGTTTGGGCCTTCGGGCCACTGGTTTGGTCCTTGAGTCCTTCAGGGCCTTCGGGCCTCCCAAGGCCTTCGATTCAGTAGGGATTTTGTTTCACCTAAAGTCCTTCGAGCCACATGAAAATGTAGATGTAACCAGACAGATGAAAATGAATAAGGCTCCAGATAAGGATTTAGAGAATGTGCATTCATCGGAGCAGATCTAACCAAACTTGAAATATTGAGAGGGTATGTTATTTCCATCAGTACTAGGCCTATGTATCTCTACACAGGATAACTAGATGACCATCCATGTGAAGGTGGAGATCTGACATAATGATATTTTCTAGGTAGGGGTAGCTCCAAGTTGTCTTTTGGGTATGATTTCTTAAGATCTACTAGTAATGTAATGTGTCACCTAATCCTTAGGGCCTTTTAAGGGTTACCCCTCATCCCTTAAAAGGGGGATTATAAAAAAATCAATAAAAAAATGAAGGATTTTGGGCCATTCAGGAAATGATCATGCTTCTTCCCATTTCAAATAAACATCCAATTTTCCATTCTGAAAATCCATTTTGTTGAGGAGTATAGGGTGCACTTTATTGGTTTTTGATTCCATGGTTCTTTATACATGAATCAACAAAGTTAATCATGTAATCCTCTACATTTTCTATCCTTATATTTAATATGTATACACCAATATCTTTCTCAAAATCCCTTCTGAAACATTTGAATAACTCCACAACTACTGATTTATGTCACAAGAACATAATATTAGTCATCCAAATAAAATCATACATAAAGGTAATAAATTAAAAATACCACTTTTTTATTGATGTATCACTACCCCATAAATATTAGAGTGTATAAGATAAAGAGGTCCAACGGATTGTATTTCAACTATTTTATACCTGCCATTAACTATCCTTCATTCCAGGTATATAATAAAAATAGTATCAACTTTCCTATTTAGTTGTGGTAAACCTCTTATAACATCTTTCTTAGAAATTGTCTCATACTCTTGTATCCAAGGTCCCAAAATATTTGATGCTATAACTTATTTTTATCTATAGCACTTAAATAATAATCATTATAAGGATCTCCAATATGGAATAGATTACCAATGGTTCTTTCTCCCTTGGTAACAAATTTTCCATCTTTCAAACATCGAATGATGCATGAATATTTTATGAATATAACTTCCTTAACATCATCATAAAGTGGAATAACACTCAATAGGTTGTTCTTAATCCCATAAATAAACAAAACTTCCTTTGACTTTAGTTTATGAGCTTCAGTATCAAACATTTCAATTCCTATAATATTTAAGGAACTATCATTTATTAAGGTAACTACTCTGCCCTAGGGTTCTTAAATATTTTTCAAGATTTTCATATCACCTTTCATATGGGAGGAACAACCTGTATCAATAATCCATGGATCATTATTATTTTTATCTTTTAGAGAAGTCTCGACAACAAAATCTATATCTTCAACATTCATCTTCACATTTTACCTTTCTTTTACAGTATAAGAAATTTTTCCTTGGAGTGTTGTCATAAATTCTTTGTTATAATGACCTAGTTGGTTACACCTTCCATAAACTTCATCCAAGTAATCAAAATTATTTTTCCTTGAGAACTTTTTAACTTCTGATGACTTTTCATTTCTTTCTTCTTGTAACATAAGAAGGTTACTCTATTTTCTTCCACTATTTATCCCCCTTAGTTCATGTGTCAGGGCCCCCTCCCACTAAATATGCCATAATAAAATGATAAAGATAATTATCCCTAAGTCCGACCTCTAGTAGGCCGTAGGTAAGATACTAGTACCAAGGGTATACAAATCTCACAAATGGGATGCATTATCCTTTATAATATAAAACAGGATCAAGAGATAGGATAAAAACCCACCAAGAAACTCCAATAGATAAAATAAAGGTAATAAAAAAACCATTCCACAATGCATGAATAAAGTAAACTAATACATATAAATGTATCCAAAGTAAATTACCAAAAACAATCCCTATAGTAGTGACTCAACAGAAGCTCCAACCCAAGCTATAAATGTTCATCTTGGTCCCCAAAGTCCTTATGAGAACCTAAAAAATAGTATATATATGTAGGTGAGTATACATGTATACTCAGTAGGGACATAATGAAGGTATCAAGTGAAAAAATTTAAAAGAGAATTCTAATTCATGAGTGAACAAACAGCATAACCAACATTCACCTATATAGGTCAAATAACCAGAACTCAGCCTCACCATGGCACGCTCATCAAATAATGCATCCAATATAATAATATATCTTTGAGATCATAATAAAGCAAGGCACCCCATTGCTTCTCCCCTACTGATTTTCCTCTCTGACACCCCAATGTCAAACATCTTATTCACTCATCTCTTCCATACATATCATGTGACATCATACCACAACAAATCATATGCCACCTATATCATATGTGAGTCAGGATTCATCCCTACCTACCCCACCCACACAAGTTCTAGCATCTAGTTCTAGAATTATGTCTCATCACATCACGTCTTGCTCGAAGACACTCGGGACATCGCATCACACCTCGCTCAAAGACACCTAGGTCATCACGTAACACCTCACCCAAAGACACCTGGGCTAACACAACACATCTCAACCACATAACCAGAGTATTAAGGCATCATGAACATTAAATAAATAAACCTTGTTCCCTCCTCCTACCACGCATGGGCCCCACCATATATCACATCTCATCACATCTGTATCACATCACCTCTCCTGAAAATACCTGGGCTATCCCTACACAACTCGACCGAAGACACTCGGTCCATCACTGATGAAGAAAGAGTGAGAAAAAGGGGGTAGCCACCCATCCATATCACCACCATCCTATATGTTTGGGAAAACAAACAAAACCCAGAACCTCTTAGTGTTGGTAAGTTTATCCAACATGGTTGGGGCGTGTATATAAATAACATGAACATACATGGTATATAGATAGCACACAAAGCCCAAGATATGGGTTCACATCAACTGTAATAGCATACACCACATCACCACCACCATACCACACATCTGTCATCATAAACACTACCACCACTATATGAAACACCACAAAACCGCCAGAAAAGACACACAACATTTCCCACTTTCAATTAAAAGCTACACCATTTTCAAGACTTATCAATTTCCCACTAATTTTCAATTACTAAACTACTTTATTCGCACTTACCACACATATTAATTCCACCCATTCATATTTATTTATTTTAACATCATCATTTATTCCATGGATAACCAAAAAACTATTGAAACCACACCACACAAAAATTGGCCCAACTCACACAACCATTTCCACAACACCACACATCCACCATCATTGTTGTTCCACATTATACAATCCATCTCAACACAACAACCACGTGTATCATCCACCATAATTTCAAAAACCATTCACAAAAACCACTACATGCCACACATCATCACTACTGCACACCAGAACCATTTAACATCACATCCACATCGTAAAACACCACCACACATCATCATCACTATACATCATAACCATTGTGCACTGCAACCACAACACACCATAACCTTACATAAAACCCTATACACACCAAATAGAACAAATGAACAAATAATATCCAAGTCATCTAACCCCCAAATGATTGTTCCACACATATTTTCGCCCAACTAGTTACCTCCCCCACTACTTGATAGCCCATCCCACACAGGGCAACATAAAAAACACAAACACACAACAGTAACACAAAACTGATTCCATAGTTTATTCAAGGGATTTTATCATTTTACTTATTTATTTAGCATGAGTATTATCACATAAATAAGATTCCATGGGAAACCAATTTATTATCCAAATATATATTCTTTATCCATTTATTCAGGGTGGAATCACACAACAACATAGCCAGAGTCTCAAGGAATATCATCTACAATGAAAAAAAGGCTTACAACGACCATTATTTTCAACAAGGTGTAAACATGGAATAATATCATTAATAATAATATTAAATTAGTCAAAACATGTGATATCTCCTCATACCAATCAGTTTTAGGATTCTAATTAATTATATTTTTTTTGTCGACCCGAACCATCCACCTAAAGGAAAGAAGAATCATGTAAATATCACACATATCATGTAAACATTTGAGAATGAGGATACAATACCTCAAAAAAGATGTTTTATCTAAATTTACTCTATAGGGAAAAGAATAAAAATCTCACAAATGAAAACCACATAAGTAAATAATGGATAAAACTACACCACATCAAGGGATCATCAAAATGAAACCCAAAACACACCCCAAACAAAAACCAAAATCGTAGAAGTGGAACCCCGGAGAAGAATGGAAGAAAATATGGGGATAAAGGAGAAGAAATCACCACCAATCACTGAAACAACACTATTGTAACCTGAGGATCAAGGTGAGGGAAGTTAGGCTATAAATTCTCCAAAAATCACCCTGGGTTCATCAAAAAATGAGAGGAAGAGGAAATGAATGAATGGATAGAGAATTTCCTAAACAAAACCTATTTACAACATGAAATCTTACACTTTCATGTCATGAATTACAAATTCACATTGTTAATTATATGGGGGTCATGGACTACAAGCTGTGAATTTGGTACAAGGCATCAAACCTCTATATCTTTATTTTCCACTGAAAATTAAGTCACCTCGACTTGAATTAAATACACAATGTGAATTACCCATTCATGACATTAATCCATTTCATGGACCTCCCTTTGCTCACATATAAGTTGTGAATTTTACAACTACACAATACTTGAATAAATAACTCATGATTTGAATTTGGTTCACATCATGAACCACCTATAGCAGTACTCTTGCAGCTCCAGCTTCCATAGAACCTCCTTAGGCCACCTTCGAACACCATTGACTGCCAAAACTGAAAACGTAATGGGATGGGAAGGAACAGACTATTAAATCATTCCTACTCCCAGAGAGAGAAATGTTGTGGCAACAATTATTTTCTTGGTGGCCATATATAACACAACAACAACAATAACTTTTAAACCTAGATCTTATATAGAAATATAGTTTCACCTATGATGAGTTTGTTGAGGTTCAACATATCTTTCATCATATAATTCCCCTTGGTGTGGGAAAATAATCTTCCAATGATTATTTTTAACTTCTATTAATGTAATTTTCTTTTCACATCCTTTTTCAGCCCAATATTTAATATAGTTGTTTATAACACCTATATAATTATTATAATTAGACGATATTTTATGTTTAGTGGGTGTAAATTTCACCAAATTCTTGGGATAAGTTCTTTAAGAATCTTGAGATTTTTTTAATTTTACATATGAATATTTATTGTTTTTTTCATTTTCTTTAACGTATTTTGGGCTCAATATATCTTGATTAAGTATTACACAAATCTTCTTAATTAATATAATTTTTTCATCAATATATTTTATCATATCCCCTTATTTTGAAACTTTCAACTTGAGGTTTTTAATCTTATCAATGTACCTATCTTATTTATTAAGTAATTATTCCATTACTACATTCTTCTTCTCACTTTCTTTCTTTGACATTCTAGATTCCTACTTGAGTTTTGTGTTTTGGTTAAGATGTCCCACAAGAATTTATCTTAACTAATATTCTATATAGGTTTCTTCACCTTCTTTTTATTCTTAATTTTTTGAAGTTTATTCCTTTATTTCAACATTATCAAATAATTTTATGAACTTCTATAGATTTTTATCTTCTGAGGAACTATTTTCAGTAGAGTTCTACTCAACTTTATTACTTAACATACTTATTTTATTTCGTCCTGTTAACTTTTTATTTCTTCCAGTGGATTTTTTATCTTCCTTAAAAGTTTTTATCCACTTATTCCATTGAGTATTTTATTCAAAATCATCATAATATTCACCATATTTCTTCTTAGGGAAGTTCATAGAAAAATTTCCAATGCCTCCACACTCAAAACATTTAAGTGGGACTTTTCCATTTTACTTTCCTCCACCTTTCTAAGAATTTTAGAGATAAGTGAAATAATTCTATCATTAAATTTAACACCATATTCTATATATTATGATTCATTGAGGACCACTATCTCATGTTCAAGTTCATGAATTTTTTAGCTTTATCAAAGCTTCAAAATCCATTTATTCCATAATTTTCTTTTTGAATACTGTAGATTTCCTCATTTCATACACAAATATAAAGTTATAAAATTCATCAAGAGATAAATCATCTTTATCTTCTAAATCATAGATTGTAGGATCAAACCTATTTGAACAATTTCTCATCATATTTTTAACAATAGTTGTTTCTTATAAGACATACCTGTATTCTATGGTGTTCTTGGTGATTTAATTAACATTACTAAAGTACTCATAAATAGTTTAATATTCTACTATTACGATATTTTTTAACCATATTCTCCATATTTAAAGCTTTTCTTCCTTCACTTTTATATTTTTCTTTAAGACACTTTTGAGTTTTTCCCAATTTTATTTTACTGTCTTAAGACACGTCACCTTCATATAAACATTTTCTTATAAGAACATAAGAATAAATTTTTTGAAATTTCCCATCAACCTCAAGATTCCTTTTTTCATCAAATGTTATAGGAGCATCTTTCTCAATGGGTGGAAACCCAATTGTAGCCACATAGATCAACTCCAGGACTAGAGACAGAATATAGGGTATCATTGTAATTTTTTCATCGATGATAATTTCATATATCAAAGGTAGGAATACCTCTATTGTTGAATGATTTAAGATTATCCATGATAAGGAAAGTACGGCTCTTATAGAGGGAATCTAGATGCTCTAATACCACTTGAAGCTCCCAAGAATGTTAGGACTATTGAGAAAGGGGGGTTAAATCAGTGGAGAACTTTTACAGTTTCTTTTCTCTGTAAATTAACCCCTAAAACATGTTAGAGAATCAATCCTATAAAATTTTACATCTAAACCTTACTCACATGAAAAGATAAGAAATTAATTTATGGAATAAAAGATATAAAAGTTTTATCCCCAATGTGGGTGATTACATCCTTTCTATGGTGACTCCCATTAGTCCTTAAAAATTCACTATGGTATGAAGTGAATAAAAATTGAGAAAACTCCTATCAAGATCCTTCTGTCTCTCGATAGGTAATTATACTAACTCCCATCAATTATATATTTTTCTTTTAATTATGAGCTAAAACAAGATAATAAACTTTTCTTAACAACTCAAAAAAAACTTTTTCTTGAAATACTACGTCTGGTATACTCAGAAACTCTATCTGTTAAGTCACTATCTGGTGACCTCCATCTGATGCACCTCAGTCTGATGCACTCTGTCTGGTACACCTCTATATGATACCTCTATCTAGTTTTTTTGTTCAATAAAACTCTTCCCAATGTGGTTCTTCTTCTTCAACCAAGAGATTCCTTAGTTAAAAACTCACACTGCTATAACTTTAGTTCTTATGCACTATGTCTGGTACCTTTTATTTAGAAATTTATCTATTTATCATGTATGAATAGTGTACATTTAATTTTTTTTACTTACACCACTTTATATAGGCACACTTCCTCTAAAATTCAAGGATAAAGCATGATATCTCGTTTGAGTTTTCTTTTTCAAATAAAATTTTAATTTCAAACCATCACACTCAACTTAGATTCATTAGAACTCTATCAAACTTTCTAGAACTTTATTGAAGTTTCCAAAAAACTCAAAATCAAATAATTTATTCAAAATTATTCAAAATGTGGATAGATTAATGAATTTTAAAAGAAAATATTAACATTATAATGGTTATGTACTTTACCAATTTTATATAAATATCCCAAGAACATCATCCAGTGAATATTTGTTTGATTATTTCACAAGAACTCCTTATAGAAAATGTTTGTTCAGTTCCTTCACAAGAACCCCTTTTCCAATACTATAATGTGTCACTCCTATCTATCTGGTCTATATTTTCTAATTGACATGGTCTGATAAACTCAGCCTTTCTATGTTTGTTTCTCTTCACATGCTTCCTTTGTCTGATGGACTCATGTATGTTTTTCCAGCTTAATCCATCTTTTGAGTTGGAATACCTCCATATGGTCATTATTTTTTTATTAAACTTCATATAGAACTCAATACACTAAGCTCAATCTAGTGAAACTTCATTGAATAGACAATAAAATGACATCATATTTCTCTTTATGGTTTTAATCCATCTATTGACCCCTAATAATCTTGTCCAATCAAACTTCTAAAAAAGATATCCAGATAGAAATGGATCTATATATCTAGTCCAAACCCACTACTTAACTTATTCTTTCACCTTTGTTTTATTAGATAGATTTGTTAGAATCATCCTAGAAAATTTATTGATTATAAACTCTCTTTTCCCAATTTACTTCCTTATTCCCTATCTGGTAGAATTATAAACTTTCCTATGATTTGAATTTTTATAAACCTTCTTCTAACGCATGGACTTTATACAAATCTGTATTATGTAACTTTGTATCTAGACATCTTTTAACCTTTAGAGTTATCTTCTTCTACTGGTGATACAACATCTTTGTATGACCGTACTTTGAATAATGACAACTTTAAAGAATAAATTTCATTCATCAAGAACTTCATGACTTTATATTATTGAACTTTGTATAACTTGCAACTTCAAAACATTATAATTTAGACTTTGTACAAATTTTTTGTCTGAAAAAATCACTGGCCTCTATCTGGTAGAATCAATTCATTTTATTTCATTATTTTCTTCCAATTACCAGTTTAAAGTCCATTATATCATAACATGAACTTTTTATGGTCACAAGTTTAGATTTTTAGATTGAACTCTAAATTCTCCCCTTTGTACAAACTTAGCTAGAATCATGAGTGTCTTTATATATTTAAGAACTTGAATACCAATATAGTATCATCTGACATATTAAGGAAAATTTAGTAACCGTCTCCAGAAAATCATAAATAGAATTTCTTAACCTTATTTTATAACTCATAAGGAAATTTTTTTACCAGAAATAAAAATATATTCACAAACAAGATATTTTCAATAAATACAAAACTCGTTACAAAAAAATCCAATGGATATTCATTTTCCATCAACTTTCATTCACCCGAGTCCTAATGATGCATAGTGTTTCCTCGTACTTTATTGGACTAAAACATTCATGAACTTTTTAGCTAGATTATGCTTCCCAGATATCTTTTACAACTCTAACATCTTGTATTATAGTAGATTCTGAATGAAATGAAATTATAAGTCAACGTGTTTTTTTATTTTATGAAACAATGGATTCCAGGAAAGGTGGATAGAACTATGAAGGTTGAAGAATAATGTTTTTCATTTTATTTCTTTTACAATATCTTTTAGCAAGTACATTAACCAGACTAACTCCTTTTTAGAAACTATAGAAGCTATGTATTTTGCATCCATTGTTGAGAAAGTGACCACAACTATATCTAAGACATAAAACTAACCAATGTTCCACCAAACATAAACACAAATCTCATTGATATCTTTTGGTTATTTGAATCCCCATCAAAATCTACATTTATGAATCATTATAGAATATCATCTTCACCAAAATAGAGCATTTTATCTTATAATCCCTTCAAGTATTAGATGATCCAGTTCATGACTTCCCAATGCTCCCTTATAGGGTTTGAAATGAACCAACTTACAACTTCCACTACAAAGGCAATGTATATATGTGTACAATTCATCGCATATATTTACCTTATAAAGGATGATGTATACAGTACTTTCTCTATATATCAGGTCTCATATTTTGATATTGGTGCTTATAGCTTGGAGTAAGGGGGTTGATATAGACTTACATTCTATTATATGAAATTTCTCAATGATATTATTGATGTAATCCTTCTAGGATAACACCCGTGTACCAAATTTTGTATCATCTCAATTCCCATCCCCAATATTTTATTATCTTGGTAAATATCCTTTATTTCAAATATTTTATAAAACTTACTCTTCAAATACTGAATTCATGAACTATACAGACCTATAAGAAACATTTTATTCACATAGAGTAATAGAATGTTGTGAGTCACATTATTCCATGAATTACAATAATAAAAATGATTGGATTAACTTATCATAAAACATTATTTAGTTATAATGTATCAAATTTACACCTCCACTCTTGAGGTACCTATTTCAATACATTGAGTCTTCACTTCAACTTATAACAAATACCTCCTTCTGATGATCTTCAAAACCCTTGGTCTTCTTCATATATATCTCATACTACAAGTTACCATAAAGAAATGTAGTCTTAACATACATTTAATTTAGGTATAGATCATTAGAAGAGACTATACTCATCACTATCTGGATGGTATTGTGTTTAACTACTAGCGAAAATATTTCTAAGAAATTAATTCTTTCCCTCAGTTGGAATCCTTTCACCACTAACCATACCTTGTATCTTATATTTCCTTTAACTTATTCATTTAAATAGAAGAACCATTTGTTCTTTAAATATCTCTTTCCCTCCATTAGTTCAATCAGCTACCAAGTTGCATTAAACATTAAGGAATCCATTTCTTTCTCCGTGGATGACTTCCAATATTTTGATTCACTGAGAGTCATTACCTCTTACAGGGATTTGGGTTCCCCAATATCCATTAAAATCAAGATTTTTTCACCAAACTCCATTGAACCAGTCATATGAATCTAGAAGATCTTCTTAACTCTTCTTGATATTCATCTCTTTCTGTTATAGATATTTCAAATTCCCTAACTTCTGGTTAATCGACAATCGATTTTTCCACTTTCAGAGCATTCCTTCAACCTTCAGCAGGCCTTGAGAATTATGGAATGTATTTTATATTTCATAGTTTTGGTGATATCATATTAACATATATTATCACAATAAATTTTTATCTTTTATTGATTTTAATTATATTATCTTGAACTTCATAAATTGGATTCTTATACTCCCTCCAATGGCCCGAAGGCCTTCATTTTTTATTGATTTTTGATAATCCACCTTTCAAGGGGTGAGGTGGAACCCTTACAAGGATCGTAGGTGTAAGTATTACATGGCCCATAGGCCTTAAGGGAATTCATTTCCCATAGGCTTCAAATAATACATAAAACCTAGACTAACTACTTATAACTGCTCCTACCCAGCATCTTTATCATGAAATCTGCTCTCCAGCTTCACATGGTTGTTCGGCTAGGATTTTTCATGCATGCATAGGCTTGTCCTGATGGTAGGTGCCATACCCTTTCATTCTTGCAATCCATTTTGCTTCTGATATGGTGAAATCTATTTACTCCTCCTCCTTCTGAAGTTTGTTCCATTGTAGGTTTTCTGGTTTGCATCTACACTTAAGGTGGCCTGAAGGCCTTAAGGTGGCCTGAAGGCCTTACTGACCCGAAGGCCTGGGTGGCCCGAAGGCCTTAAAGGACTCGGGGACTAAATCGGTGGCCCGAAGGCCCAAACGGGGGAATATTCCCAACTGCTACAGTGCCAAACAGTTCCTGCTACATCTCTCTCTATAGTACCTTCTATAGTTCTGCACAGCGCCTGCTACAGTGCCTGCTGCAGTGCCTACTACAGGGCCTTATACTCAAATTATAATTCAACCAATCTCTTATACTTCTATTGAATGTTCTCATTGAAGAGAAAATTATTACTTTTGATGACTATGAGATTTTTATCATCCCATAGTCTAAAATTTTAGGTCTTCATTCCCATTTCCTATAATAAAACAAGATTTTGGACATTGTCTCTATCATGTCTCTATCCTTCACATCAATAAGATCATAATCTATAATTATAAATACTCTAAGGGAAGAAACAGATGGTAATATATTGAACCATAGTTCTTACAATAGACTCTATCCCACTGTAAAATCTAGACTTATGTTGACTAGATATGTTTTCATGTTGATTTATTCCACCCAAATGGAATTGGTCATTTTGGAGTGAACATTCAGGAATATTTCCTTCTTGGTCAAAGTATGGTTCATTCTCTCTACCAAACAATTTTTTATGGTGTTTTGGGTACCACTATTTTTATATTGATCCCTTTAATCTAGAATAAGTTTTGTAGGTTGATTTTATTATAATCTCCATTGTTATTTAATCTTATGTATTTCAACTTTTCACTACTTTCCAATTACACTATGGATTTCAGCTGAACAAGTGTACTAAAAATTCCAAACTCATTGTTAAGAAAATATTTCCATACCTTTATCATAACATAATTGATGAATGTGACGAATTAAAGTGATACTTCATGAGATCTGACCAAGGCATGTCCACATATATCCCTGTGAACAAGCTCAATATTCCAATCTCTCAGATTCTATCCATTAAACTTGAATGAAACCCACTTTTGTTTTCCCAATACATAGATCTATCAACTTTGGATGTTGGTGTTATCAATATTTATAATTTATTTACCTTATAGAACCTCCATTTTCTTTTCACTGATTTGAACTAGCCTATAATTCTAGATTTTTTGATCTTTCAAGGTTATACTTTTGTCCATTACACTTCCATCTGATCTTATGGTTAGATAAAGGGTCTCTTCCATTACTCATTATGCCATGACCATGGGCCCTTGAGTAAATTTATAGAATCCATTGGTGAAGTTTGTTATGTAGCCTACATCATCCAACATACCCCAAGAGATGAGATTATTCTGGAGACCTGGATTGTGCCTCACCTCCTTCATCCATAGGAAACACTCATTTTTCATTTGAATGTTCACATATCCCTTTTAGAAACATACAAAGATTCATCATCCACCAGAGGAAATTTCCCGAATCTTCTAGATATATTATTGATCATGCAATTAGGATCCATCATTAAGTGAAAGGATGTGTCAAATTATGCCACCCAAGATTTCATTAGGATGTAAACACTAAGTAGTAAATTTTTTCCTCCCTTCATTATACTAACAAAAATTTAGCTTTGAAAATATATCCTTCTAGTGACTTCCTTTTGGTTCATACAATTCCTTTAGAGATGTACATGATTCACAAAATTCTAGAAGGTGATTCAGGGACCAATAAACTTCCCATGAAATCTCTCACATGATGTATCTTCTAATCATTAATGATTTATTCTCTAGGGTAGGAACTCCCTTTTGTCATCATTTAGAGAATTTCCATAATGTACTTGGTCCACCCTCCTCCAGAGTTCCTCATTGAGGATAATGGTCTGTATGTCTTTAAAAATATGATCATTGTTTAAATTGTAATCTCTAACCACATAAACCATATCATCCCATGATTTTCTTAAAGATGATAGCATGATTATTTCTCATGCATCATCTACAAAAGTAAATTTCACTACTTTTATATGACTTTAGATCATGTTGAATTAATTTACATGATATTTCACTAATTTCCCTTATAAAAACATCAAACTAAACAAAAACCTCATTGGGAACACATTTTTTAATTCTATCATCTTCTCATGCATATCTATTAGAGCTTCCATCAGCTCAAATATAGTCTTCTTCTTTTAGAAGTTGAAAGACACATTTCATACCAATGACATCCTCACTAATCCAAGTGCCTTTATATCCAATGTTTTTTATTAATATTTCTCTATATTGATATGACTCTACCCATCATAAGTTCGAGATCTTTCTGAATGAGATAGTCTTATATTTTCATACTCCAGAAACCATAGTCATCTCCATCGAACTGATTGATCTGAACATTTTCTTATTATGTTGTCATATCTTCCAATGATAATATACCCAATTGAAATAAATATAAATAAAATTAAATTGAAAATTTTACTTGAGAATCCAAGTGTGTCCAATAAAGCATTGATACCACTTTCAGGGAAGTGAAACTTTATACATCTTCCATGTAATAGAACATGATTTCATCAAAATATCATACTTACCAATGGTTCTACATGATGAAATAAAACCATAGAGACTTCCCCATGGCTTAGATCATCGAAACTAGGAAGTCCAAAACACCCTAATCACCACCACTAAGTGGTACATCTCATGCACTCTTCTAAGTCACTCAAAAAGAAAACATTCGACCAAATAAAACCAATAATAAAAGTAAAGGGGGAACACAATGATCGTGTGGTTTGGACTTTCATCCTACATCCATCGGAGAACACTAATAAATTTTTATTTTACAAGAAATACAATGTTTTATAATCTCTATAGATAGCCACAAATTAAACTTAATCTACAATACAAATTACTTTTAAAATAAATATAGTCAGTATCTTTCCACACTTCAATTTTATATAAGTACACATCCAATTGATCATATTGGACCAATATTCGAGAAATAAATTCATCACACCAATGGATACACCATTTTTCTATAGTCAGCATTAACTCAACTATTATTGTTGATGGACTATTCACATCCCCCATCTAAATGAATGATCTAGCATAACCCCAATTCTGATGAATATATACCAGCCTGTTTAGACTATCAGAAAAAATCCACCTTCTAAAAACTTTCCTATGTGCTTAAGTCTTAAACTATCACTTCCTTGAAAAGACTACAATTCTACAAGAGTTCGTTATTCTAGTAAACTGAAACTGGGGATATTAACTATAGTTCACAATCCCAATAAAAATAACAACATTTTATTATACAGGGACCAAAGGCTTAACACTAATGCCCTAAGGATTTTACAATGGGTCTTAAAGGCCTTACAAATGGTCCCCAATAGGACTTCTACCCGAAGGCCTTCATTTTTATTGATTTATGATAACCCCCCTTTCAAGGGATGAGGGGGAACTCTTACAGGGCCCATAGGCACAAAGATTACAAGGCCCGTAGGCTTAGAAGATTACATGACCCGAAGGTCTTAGGGAATTCAACCAGACTATCTATAAGGAACTGACCCTCCACAGCATCTATGTCAGGATAGTAGCTCTCCACCTTTGCATGGCCGTCTGGCTAGGCTTCCCGTGCAAGCACAGGCTGGTACTGATGGCATAGCCATACCCTCTCATTCTGACAATCCATTTGGTTCTGCTCTAGTGATTGCACCTAGTCTGAATTCTCTTCTAGGGCTGCTCCTTTTTGTAGTGTGTCTAGGGAAACTTCATGTGGCCCGAAGGCCTTGAGGTGGCCCGAGGGTCTTAAAGGTGACCCGAAATCCCTACTTACCCAAAGGCTTGGGTGTCCCGAAAGCCTTAAGGACTCCAAGTCCAAACCGGTGGCCTAAATTGAATAGTTCTAGCTGCTACAGTACTGAACAGTACCTGCTACAATACTGCTATAGTGTATGCTATAGTACCACACAATGTATAGTTCGGCTACAGTACCTGCACAGTGTACAGTACTGCTACAGTACCGAATATATTCCTCTACCTGGTTTTGAACCTGGGTCTTGTGGATTCACTTAAGGATACCTCACCAACTGGGCTGAGGCTCATGTGCCCCAATAGGCCTTCTGAGTAGTTTTTTGTGAACTATAACTATGCCTGCTGTAGTTCTTTCTACAATACTCATTTGTTACATTTACTTCTATTGTAACATGTAAAATTTATTCTACTAGGATTCAAACCCAATTTTCTAAAGTATGTATTTCTTAAAACCATTATTTATATAATTCATTTGGCCTTATCATATGAGATAATATAGGTATATCAAAAATCGAATGATATATGATATCATGCATACTTCCCATGTAAGTCTTTTTATACTAATGGCTATAAATCGTAAGGTATGATTCAAATAGAAATTGAACAGTAAGTAGCTAATGTTTATATCTCCTACACTTTGTATATCATTAAATTATGTGTTTAGTATGATGAAATTCATGGGAATTGGTTTGACTATGGGGTTGCAAAGTGTTTGTAACCCCATGCATAACTCATACGTTCCATATCATATGAGTTAATGTATGTATCACTTGAGACTATATCGAGAGGATATAAATGGAGATTACTACCATACGATGGTATAAGTAAGATTTACCAAGCCTTAATTGGATTCTTTCTCTCTATAAGATCACTTCTCCCTCACCCAATTCCTGAGTGAGACACTAGCATGTTGTGGGTATATGGAGGTTCATACTGATGTGATATGTAACTCGGTTTCAACTAGTGCATACCTATAGAGTAGATATGTCATTAACTTTGCTCTCACATGATCTTCATCAACCACATATGATGAAGATATTGCAAAAAATAAATGATTTTAGGTATGTATGACATGTTATTCATTTTAAAATACGTATTTTTGGGTTATCTTGAATGGTAAACCTTTTTTTGGGTTTATTTATTTCTTATTCTATGTTTAACAAGTGTTGTGATACCCTATGAATCCCACCAATGGTATTAGAGCTTCACCATGACATTTGATTCCTGAAATCATGCTTGAAATGAAATTTTGAATGGCTACTAAAAAAACAAAGTATCATATCATTGTTACGATTTATTAAATATCATAAGGCACTAGAGGAAAAAGAGCCTCAGCCTAGTTAGTGAGGACTCGACGAGTACATCCAATAGACCCGAGATCAAAACCAAGTAAAGGGATAATTTTCATGTACTATAGTAGTTACTATTCGGTATTTTAGTAGTCAAAACTATTCACTCGTTTGGGCCTTCAAGCCACCGGTTTGGTCTTCAGGCCCTTCAAGGCCTTCAGGGAACCCAAGGCCTTCAGTCTAGTAAGGATTTCAGGACACCACAAGACCTTTGGAACACCTCAAGGATTTTGGGCCACCTCAAGGCCTTCGGTCCACATGATCAATGCAGTTTCTCCAAACAGACTCTACAAAAAGGAGAAGCCCTAGAGGAGGATTCAGAGCAAGTGCACTCACCACAGCAGAACCAAAAGATTTGGAAGAATGAGAGGGTATGTCAAACCCATCAGAATCATCCTATGTTTTCATGAGAAGCTTAGATGAATATCCATGTGAAGGTGGAGATCTACCATCAAGATAAAGATTCTAGGGAGGGGCAGTTCCTTGTAGTTATATTCTGGTTGAATTCCCTAAGACCTTCAGGTCATGTAATGTCTCATAATCCTACATTCCATGTAATCTCTAAGACTACAGGCCTTTTAAGGGTTCCCCCTCATCCCTTGAAAGGGGGGTTATCAAAAATCAATAAAAAAAGAAGGCCTTCGGGCCATTCATGTATAAGGCGCTAGAGTACATCACCCAATGAAAGTCTCTATGCTCACACTATGTAATGCCTTTTATAAAGTCACAGGAGGAAGAAACTAACCTTACATGCCACTAAGGATTTAATATTATATTGTTCTGGTTATAAACCCGCATGGATTAATCCTATATAGCATTGAGTTTAATCTCATGTGAGCTCCATGTTAATCATATGTGAACCATTTTTACATTGCATTTAATCTGACATGGGGTTGGAAAAATGTTAATCCTATATAGATTAGTAGTACGCAGACCTTTTTTGTGCAAGATTAATCATTTGTGGCACAATGAGTTTATTCCTACATGAGGAAAAGGTTTGTCACGACCCATCCTAGTGGGGCCCACACCATGACTCCCCAAGCCCGCCTCCAATAGGCCAAGGGATGATGACTAGCACTGAGTAGGCATATCACTAACATGGGAGGCATTGCCTAAGTTCATGTACACACGCACACATCTCCAAGCCCACAAATGCTGAAATGTAAAACAGTAAGGAAAAAAATGTATGCATACAACTAAACCCCAACCAACAGAGTACGAAGAAAGGTAGAGTACTGTAAAAGTAAACTAAGCCAAAATACAAGCCCACCAAAAAGCAAACAAGCAATAGTATAAAAATGAAAAGTCCAACCTGTAAGCACAAAAGGTACTGGGATTGCCGCTCGTGGACGTAGGAACGCCTAGGCCTGTAGGGAACTCAGAAAGCTCGGTCCTGTCCTGGTCCGCCCTGGACTTTGTCGAAAGGCTGCTCGTCTGCACAAGACACCAGACGTGCAGGCAAAGCCCATACAGGGGTGAGTATAACAATACTCAGTAGAAGACCCCGAAAACCACAAAGTAATACAAAGTAAAGGTATAGTCATCTATGCATAGTATATGTTTACAAAACATATAAAACAAAGCAGATATACTCAAAACCCGAACATGTGGTCTAGACACAAGTCACGCAACCACATACCCCCGTAAGGGATTCTGTTCAAAGATTCCGTGATACACTTGTTCCGGGAGAACACACACCACAAGTCTATAGCTCTGATGACGTCCGTCCGAGAAGTGTTGTTCATCGGGAACTGTCATGAGAGGTAGCTGCACTCATTATGGGAGACACACTCTTGAGTGGGAAGGTTACAGTAGATAGAAGGCACTCATTATGGGAGACACATGCCTGAGTGGGAAAGATATAGATACACAGATGAGGATTACTGCCAGGGCCATGGTGGATACCATAACTCATCCGGAATTCACCTGCTAGGTAGAGGATCAACGCCCGGTAGAGTTGTTCACGTCGATTCCTGACTCTACCTAGGGTCTGGAATGGATAGAGGATCTCAATACGGGCCTCTGGGATGGATGCCTGACTCTATCACAGAATGTCCTCCTGAAGGGATCAAATCCTACATTTGGGAAAGATGTCTGACCCTCATGGAAACAAGAAGAAGGGGAACTAATCCAAATGAAAGATGTTCAAGGCACGGTGAACAAAAGGACCAAGTCGTTTTCCAAAAAGTAAACGGCGTGTAGAAATGATACATGCCGTGTTGTCTGACCCTGGGTACTGCCCATGTACAACGGCCTGTGTCGTGAGGCTGGTCGTGTACAAAACAACATAGTACATGACGTGTAGTATGGAGTACAATCCGTTTCTAGGTAACTGGGGTCGGCTCCGTGTACTCTGTCCATGTACCCGTACATGGTCACCAACCCGTGTACTCCGACCCGTGTAAACTGCACATGGGGTGAACCGCGCTGCTGGCCTTGTCTAGCTGTGTGATGGAGTACACGATCGTGTACTCCATCCCATGTCCGTGTCTCCCCAGGATACACACCGAGCTCCGCATAGCCGCCTCTGCCAAGCTGTACACACCGTGCCGCCTGAAGCCGTATAGATCGTCCCGTGTCCGTGTACTACCCAAAGTACATGTCGAGCTTCGGGGAAGGTCCAACGCGCCGTGTGACCAGGGTCACATGTTGTGTCATTCTTCTCTGACCCCGAAACCCTAGTCGCCGCCGCCAGTACTACACGGCGTGTTCTTCAGAAGTACACTCCATGTATTCTGGAAATTTCCAGAAACGGCGCACTTCGCCGGCGTGCCTCCTGTGCTGCTCTGAACATTGATCCAGTAGTCTGATCACCATGAAACCTTCAGTTTTTTGTCTCCCCGATGCCACGAAGCCGCTTCTAGTGTTTTCGAACCTTCTATCGGCTCCGAAAACGCGTCTTGATCTTCCCGCACGAAGAACGCTCAAAGAATGCTCTTTCTGATCCGGTCCGATTCATAGCCCACCATCGTCGTCGCACCTCCATAAGGTCGTTTCAATTTCAAAACATCGATTTGGGATCGTTGCGTAGCAGAACAGATGTGCAACGATCTGTTGTTCGTCGCCCCGCGAAGAACGCGAAGAACGCACGGGGAAAAGGAGGAAGAAATACAAATAAAAAAAATTGAGGAACGAACCTCCATCTTCGTTCATCACGGAATTTATCTGCTCCCGTTAATAGGCTTAAATGGAGCATGAATCAAAAACAACATAAATCCTGGATCAATTCCCTTTAATCTTTCCCAAGAAAAAATCCCTCTCGCAAAAACATATGAGTCTGCAGATCAACTTGTTCGTGGTTGATCTGCGTTCATCGTTTAAAATTAAATACGGGGAAAAGAAATCAAAATAACAACCCCTACCTTTCTAAAGGATTGATCGTTTTTGAAGGCGTCACACTGCCATTGTCGTCATGGTCCTTCAACGTCAGCGCAACGATTCTCGATCTCGATCCGTCGTCGTTTACCAACGCGTCCTCCTCCGCCCAAGCTACAAGAGAAATCTCTCTCTCTCAACTCGCAGGGTTATGAGGCTAACCCTATGAATTTTCCTTAAGGATGAATTTATCGGTGAAGATTAGGTTGTGCTAAAAAAAGGAAATGTTTTAAAAATAATAAAATAAATCATCAATTTATTATATTCCTTCTAAAGTATTTCTCCTTTTTTAAACTCCCAAAATTAAACTTGCAGATGACCTGTGCCGGTCGATGTTAGAGTCGTTCTTAGGAAAAGTCTCCATCCCGGACACAACGTTGCCCTCATATTTTTAATACAGGCATCCGTTTAGAAACTGCCACAACCGCGCACAAGCATCGTCTCACATTAACTAAAAAAAGTTCAAACCACCATTCCGGGCTCACTGGACCTCGAAACAATGTCTTGTTTTCACGCCCAGTCTCATAATAATTCAATATAATATTTAGAATAATAAAAGGAAAAATCTGAGACATTACATTATCCCCACCTTGGGGATTTACGTCCCAAAAAAGCCAAAATAAAGGATACTCAAACAGATGAGGGTACTGGGCACGGATCTGGGCCTCCCGCTCCCACGTTCTCTCCTGAATATTCTTGTGCTACCACCGGACGCGCACCAAGGGAATCGATCACCCAAAAAGGATACTCTCCTGCTGATCCTCGATCTCCACCAGGTACTCAGCAAAGGTCACTCCATCCTCGATGTCCAGCTCACCCCAATCGATGACATGTGATGGGTCATGCACGTACCTCCTCAGCTGCGACACGTGGAAGACATCATGTACCCGATGCAACTATGGTGGTAGAGCTAGGTGTTACGCCACCTCTCCAACTCTACACAGAATCTATAAAGGTCCGATGAACCTTGAAGATAGCTTGCTGCCTCGGCCAAATCTCTGCAACCCTCATCGAGGTGAGACCCGAAGAAAGACGTGGTCTCCATCCTCGAACTCCAGAGGTCTCCATCGTCTGTCAGCATAAGAATTATGACAATTCTGGGTAGTCTTGATCCACTCCCGGATGATCTGTACCTTTTCTATAGTAGCTTGTACTAACTCTGGACCCATGAGTGCTGACTCTCCGGGGTCAGTCCAGCAAAGCGGTGACTGGCAGGGTCTCCCATACAAGGCCTCGAACAGTGCCATACCAATGGTGGAGTGGTAGTTGTTGTTGTACGCAAACTCCACCAGTGGTAGGTGGTCCTCCCAACTATGACCAAAGTCCAAGATACAGGCTCACAACATATCCTCCAGAACCTGAATGGTCCTCTCCGTCTGACCATCCGTCTGGGGATGAAATGTCGTGCTCAAGCGTAGCTGAGTCCCAAAAGCCTCCTGTAATCCCTTCCACAACCAGGATGTGAAGCGGACGTCTCGGTCTGATACTATATTCTAGGGGACTCCATGAATCTAAATTATCTCCTTCACATAGAGGCGCCCCAGGCTCTCTACAGAACTCTGCTCCCTGATAGCTAGGAAGTGGGCCGACTTGGTGATTCAGTCAATGATCACCCAGATGGAATCATGCCCTTTGGATGTTCGTGGTAATCCCGTCACAAAGTCCATCGATATTCCATCCCACTTCCACTATGGGACTTACAGGGGGTGAGCTAATCCCACTGGAACCTGGTGATCAGCCTTCACCTGCTGGCATGTGAGGCATCAAGAAACGAACTCTGCTACTGCCTTCTTCATTCCTGACCACCAGAACTGTCGTCAAATATCTTGGTACATCTTTGCCACTCCAGGATGTACCGCCAAAGGGGATGTATGAAACTCCCTCAGGAACTCCTCCTGGAACGCCACTGGTACAACAATGCGTCCCTTGAAAAGAAGTATGTGCTCCCCACCTTTCAAATATCCATCAGGAGCATGTCATGTGGATAACTGAGCACGTAAAGCCACACAATCATCATCCCCAAGCTGCGCCTCCTTAACTAGTTGTAAGAGTAGAGGGGTGACAACCATTGACTGTAGGTATGCTATATCCTCTCCATCCATGAAGGATAGCTGTAACGCGGCTAACTGTTGTGTCACCTCACTCAACAGTTGTGAGCTCATCCTTCTGCTAAGAGTATCTGCCACCTTGTTCCCCTTCCCAGGAGTATAGATGATCTCGAAATCATAGTCCTGGAGGAACTCTATCCAACGTCTCTGCCTTAGATTCAGATCCTTATGTGAGAAGATGTACTTGAGGCTCTTGTGGTCAGAGTAGACAATGAACCGCTCGCCCATAAGGTAGTGTCGCCACATCTTCAATACGAAGACTAACGCTGCCAACTCGAGATCATGGGTCGCATAGTTCTGCTCACGTGGCCTAAGATGGCGTGAACCATAATCAATCACTGCATGCCCCTATATCAGGACACAACCGAGCCCGGTCCCTGATGCGTCGCATAAAACTACGTACTCGACACCTTCCTCAGGCAATCTCAAGACTGGGTCACTTGTCAAACTCTGTCTCAACTTCTCGAAAGCTTGCTGGCACTTTTATGTCCACACGAAGGGTTTCCCCTTCCTGTTCAAGGCTGCCATCAGTGCTGATATCTGGGAGAAGTTAGGAATGAATCTCTAGTAATATCTTGCCAGCCCAAGGAAGCTCTGCACCTCCGTCACGCACCGAGGTGGATCCTACGCTAACACAGCCTCCACCTTGGCTGGGTCCACAGCTACTCCATCTTCTGAGATGACATGTCCCAGAAAGTGGACCTCTCGAATATATAACTAACACTTTGAGATCTTCCCATAAAGCTGGTGCTCCCAAAGTATGTCCAGAACCATCCACAGGTGTCTCGTGTGCTCCTCCTCTGACGCCGAGTACACAAGGATTTCATCGATGAAGACCACTATGAACCGGTCCAAGTACGCTAGAAGATCCAGTTCATCAACCCCATGAACACTGTGGGGGAATTTTTCATGCCAAAGGGCATCACCAAGTACTCATAGTGACTGTAGTGGAATCTGAAAGTCGTCTTTGTTATATCCTCATCCCGCACTCGTAGCCGGTGATATCCGGATCGAAGGTCAACCTTCGATAACCACTGTACCCCTCTTAGCTGATTGAAGAGGTCATCGATTCTCAGAATTGGATACTTGTTCTTCATCGTTACCTAGTTCAGGCACTGGTAATCCACACACAGTCTCAAAATCCCGTCGGCCTTCTTGGAAAACAAGATCGGGGCCTCCCAGGGTGAAACGCTGGGTCTCACAAAACCCTTTCTCTGAAAATCCTCCAACTGCACCCTCAGGTCGCAAAGCTCTACGAGAGACATCTGATAAGCCGATGAGGAAATCGGTGTCGTCCCGGGGTGTAAGATGATACAGAAGTCAATTTTCCGGTGGGAAGGTAACCCTAGAACATCTTCTAGAAAGACATCCTCATACTCTGGCACCACTACTGGGAACTGAGAGCTCACAACATCCACTACTCTGAGGTTAAGGCTATCCAACTCAAGAGTGATCGACTACACTCTCCTATGTATGAGCCCATTTTGTGCTTCTGGGGTTTCCTTTTCTCTGAAAAAGGAAAACCTTGTTCCATCATGGCAGACACACCGCACCCTTCACCTAAAATAGTCAATCTGGGCATGGACTGAAGATAACCAATCCATACCAAGAATGACGTCGTAAGGCCTCGACGCTACCACCAAGAGGTTCCAACCGAAACTCTCACCTCCAAGGGTAAGATCACACTATCTGTAAAGGTGTGTGATCGTCGAGTATCCTCTCGTAGGTGTCTCCAAGTGTACGGATCGAGTCAACGGTTCTACCAGAATCTCGAGGTTTTCTACAAGACATGTGGCTATAAGGGAATGACTGGCACCTGTGTCTATGAGTATGGAAGCTAAGGTAGAAAATACACAGATCATACCTTGAATCATCCCTGGAGCCCCTGGGTCGTATGCCTCGACCGCATGCAGTTGTCCCCATCCATGTCCCCCAGCTCCCTGAGCCTGGTGCGGACCTCCTGGGGGTGGTGGTGGAAGTAAGTCGAAGCGTCTCCCACCACCTGTAGCTCTCCTTGCTCCTCTGCCATGTCCGCCGCCCGACGGATCTGCCTGCTCTGTTCTCTTCCTCTTCCTCGGTGGTCCATCCACCAATTCCCTGTCAGCAACTCGACGTGTCGGGCAATCTCTAGTGAGATGTCCCCTACCGTCGCATGCGTAGCATCGCTTCTCCCTAGGCTGACTGGATCCAGCTTGAGAGCCCTGGACTGTCGATACCCTATCATGGGTCCTCCTATGACGTCTCCCACATCCAGATCCCTGTGCTTGACGTCGGCTCCCTGCTATCGGTGTCTCTACACCTGTCTTCCTGCTGCTGACTGCCGGCATCTATCTCTGCTCCACCAAGAAGCTCTCGATCATCAAGGCCCACTCGAGCACTCCAACATAAGTTGAAATGCAAAGAGGCATGACACTAGCTCAGATGTCTCGCCGTAGACCTCGCTCGAAGGTCCGAGCTCTGAAGTACTGATCTTTGACCATATCCATCGAGTACCTGGCATGGTTAGTGAACCTCGATGAATAGTCATCCATCGTCATACTGCCCTATTGGAGCTGACGAAGCTCCTGGATGCACACAGCTCTCAGCATAACTGGAGAGAACTCCTCCCTGAAGAGTCGCTCAAACTCCATCCATGAAAGAGTCTCCTCTTCGTGAGTCTGCGTGGTCAGACTCCACCATCATCCCGTCGAACCCTAAAGAAGGCTCACTCCTAGGATCACCATCTGGTCTGCTGGTGTCCTCACTAGACGGAAAAATCTGGTCACTGCCTCAAGCCAGTCCTCAGCCGCCTGAGGGTCGGGCTCACCTTGGAACCTGAGGGGTCTCTGTCTTTAGAACTCATAGAGTGCGCTAATCCTGTTCTCCTCGCCGGTCAGTATTGCAGGTACCACTAGCTGCTCTACTGGTGGTGGTATAACAGGTGCACCACCTGGTGGCAATGCCTGGGGAGCTGGTCCCTATATCGAAGCCTCGTCACTAAGGGGTCATCCTCGTGATCGTGCTGCTAAATCCTAGCGGGTATGCATCGCAAAGGCATCCTGTAAAGAAACAAGATGTTTCACGATCAATGAGTATATCTAGATAGCTGACACCAAGGACATGGAAAACACAACACATTCCTATATGATGCATGTACCTTTTATTTCCCCGCAACCAGTGTTTTCATGAACCGGGTCAAAAATCAGGTTATCAATGTCCTGGTGTATGGATACGTCGGCTGTCGCACTAACACTGGGGTCTCTGGCCTAAAAGCTGAACCCAAAACACTTAACACTGTTTCCCCAAACCAAAATCACAGACTCTTGGTCCTAAGGTAGAACCGACCAACTCTGATACCACTCTGTCACGACCCGTCCCAGTGGGGCTCGCGTCGTGACTCCCCAAGCCTGCCTCCAATAGGCCAGGGGCTGGTGACTAGCACCGAGTAGGCATATTAATAACATGGGAGGCATTGTCTAAGTACCTGTACACACACACATCTCCAAGCCCACAAATGCTGAATTGTAAAACACTAAGGAACAAAAATTCATGCATACAACTAAACCCCAACCAACAAAGTATGACGAAAGGTAGAGTACTGTAAAAGTAAACTGATCCAAAATACAAGCCCACCAAAAATAAAAAAAACAAGATTCTGAAACTGAAAAGTCCAACCTGTAAGCACAAAAGGTACTGGGACTACCGCTCGTGGCCGTAGGAACGCCTCGGCCTGTAGGGAACTCAGAAATATCAGTCCTATCCTGGTCCGCCCTGGACTCTGTCAAAAGGCTACTCATCTTCACAAGACACCAGACGTGCGGGAAAATCCCGTGCAGGGGTGAGTATAACAATACTCAGTAGAGGACCCCAAAAACCACAAAGTAATACAAAGTAAAGGTACAGTCAGCTATGCACAGTATATGTTTACAGAACATATAAAATAAACCAGATATACTCAAAACCTAGACCCATGGTCTAGAGACAAGTCACGCAACCACATACCCCCGTAATGTATTGTATTCGAAGATTCTATGATGCACTCATTCCGGTAGAACACACTCCATGAGTCTATATCTCTGATGATGTCCGTCTGAGAAGTTTGGTTCATCAGGAACCGTCACGAGAGGTAGATGCACTCATTACGGGAGACAAACTTTTGAGTGGGAAGGTTACAGTAGATAGAAGGCACTCATTATGGGAGACATACTCCTGAGTGGGAAAGATCTCGATACACAGATGAGGATCACTGCCAGGACCATGGCGGATACCGCGACTCATCCGGAATTCACCTGCTAGGTAGAGGATCAACGCCCGGTAGAGTTGGTCACGTCTATGCCTAACTCTACCTAGGGTCTGGAATGGATAGAGGATCTCGATCCGGGCCTCTCAGATGAATTCCTAACTCTATCATAGAATGTCCTGCTGAAGGGATCAAATCCTATGAGAGGGAAAGATGCATGACCCTCAGGGAAACAAGAAGAAGGGGCACTAATCCAAACGAAAGATGTTCAAGGCATGGTGAACAAAAGGACCAAGCCATTTTCCAAAAAGTACATGGCATGTAGAAATGATACATGCCGTGTTGTCTGACCCCAAGTACGGCCTGTGTACAACGGCCCATGTTGTGAGGCTGGTCGTGTAGAAAAAAACATAGTACATGGCGTGTAGTATGGAGTACATGCCGTGTCTAGGTAACTGGGGTTGGCTCCGTGTACTCTGGCCATGTGCCCGTACACGGTCACCAACCCGTGTACTCCGACCCGTGTAAACTGCACACGGGGTGAACCGCACTGCTGGCCTTGTCTGGACGTGTGATGGAGTACATGGTCGTGTACTCCATCCTATGTTCGTGTCTCCTCAGGATACACGCAGAGCTCCGTGTACCCGCCTCTTCCAAGCTGTACACACAGTGCCGCCTGAAGCCGTGTAGATCATCCCGTGTCCGTGTACTACCCAAAGTACACACTGAGCTTCGGGGAAGTTCCAACACGCCGTGTGACCAGGGTCACACACCGTGTGATTCTTCTCTGACCCCAAAACCCTATCCACCATCGCCACTACTACTGGGCGTGTTCTTCGGAAGTACACGCCGTGTATTCTGGAAATTTCTAGAAACGGCGCTCTTCGCCAGCGCTCCTCCCGTGCTGCTCCGAACGTTGATCCAGCCATCCGATCGCCACAAAACCTTCAGGTTTTGGTCGCCCCGATTCCACGAAGCCACTTTCGGTGTTTTCGGACCATCGATCGGCTCCAAAAATGCGTTTTGATCTTCCCGCACGAAGAACGCTCGAAGAACGCTCTTTCTGATCCAGTCCGATTCGTCACCCACCATCGTCGCGAAACCTCCATAAGGTCATTGCAATGTCAAAACTTCAATTTGGGATCATTTCATCATAGAACGGATGCGCAACGATCCGTTTTTCGTCACCCCGTGAAGAACGCGAAGAACGTGCGGGGAAAAGGAAGAAGAAATCCAAATAAGCAAAATTGAGGAACGGACCTCCATCGTCATTCATCACGGCATTGATCCTCTCCCGTTAATAGGCTTAAACAGAGCAAGAATCAATAACAACATAAATCATGGATCAATTCCCCACTATCTCCCCAAAGAAAAAATCCCTCCCACAAAAACGTACGAGTCCGCGGATCAACTTTTTTATGGTTGATCCGCGTTCGTCGTTTAAAATAAAATACGGGGAAAAGAAATCAAAATAACAACCCCTACCTTTCGAAAGTATCGATCGTTGATGAAGGCGCTGCGCTGCTGTTGTCGTCGTGGTCCTTCAATGTCGGCGCAACGATTCTCGATCTTGATCCGTCATTGTTTGCCGACGCATCCTCCTCCGCCCAAACTCCAAGAGAAATCTCTCTCTCTCAACTCGCAGGGTTATGAGGCTAACCCTGCGAATTTTCCTTAAGGATTCATTTATTGGGGAAGATTAGGTTGTGCTAAAAAAAGGAAATGTTTTAAAAATAATAAAATAAATCATCAATTTATTTTATTCCTTCTAAAGTACTTCCCCTTTTTAAAACGCCCAAAATTAACCTTGCAGACGACCTGCACCGGTCGAGGATAGAGTCGTTCTTTCGTAAAGTCGTCATCCCGAATGCAACGGTGCCCTCAGATTTTTAATACGGGCATCCGTTTAGAAACTGCCACAACTGCGCACAAGCGTCGTCTCACATTAACTAAAAAAAGTTCAAACCACCATTCCGGGCTCACTGGACCTCGAAACGATGTGACGTCTTCACGCCCGGTCTCGTAATAATTCCATATAATATTTAAAATAATAAATAAAAAAATCCGAGACATTACAGGTTAATCCCATGTCAGGCTATTGTATATCATATTTTCTTGTGCATCCCTCATATTAATCACATGTGAGCACCTTCTGAATTTCAGAGTTAATCCCACAAATGAGGTTTTCTGCCAATTTATTCCTATGTTGCTCACCCTATGCTGGTTTAATCTCACATGATACCTCTCTATGTTGGTTTAACCTCACACAATAATTCCCTACATCAATTAACACTAAAATACCTACAATTTAATCTTATGTAGGTATTGTGTATGTCATTAAAAATAAATTAGAAACAAAAAAATCATAAATACTCAATTAATATCCCAATTGTATATTTATATTTTTTTTTATAAATTTTAGAAAATGATATTTTGGGATATTAATTAATTTCTAAAAAAATATGAATTAATTAATTATGAAAAACTTATAATTTACTAATAAATTTTTACAAAACATTTATTAAATAAATAGCCATAAAATATTAGATGTTAATATTGAAAAACCTTTTTTATATTAAGTGGTGTGCCATATATTTTATAAATACAAGGTTTATTTAAAAATTATAAGGGTAATCAATTAAATGTTTATAAATTATAAATAAGGAAAAAATATAAGACTTTATATTTAAATTATGATATTTTCATAATTAATTAATTTGAATATTTCATATTAATGGACTTATATATAAAAATTATTTAAATCAAATCAAAAGGATTTTTAATGGTTGATTTGATCAAAGGATTAAATAATGATACATATGTAATATTTGGAATATGTAAATAGTTGCATAATATATTGAAATATAAAATATTTATATTTTATCTAATATCATATATTTAGATTAAATTTTATATAATGAAATAATATAATGTAGTTCATGTTAGAAAATAATATAAATTGTTTATATTCAAAATTATAGGATGTCCATAATTCATGGATAAATTATAAATTGTTTATTTTTATTATTATTTATGAATTTTATAATAATGTTTATCTTATGTTGAAATACTTTAATTTTCATTTATTTAAAATTTATTCCCTAATTAATTCATAAATATAAAAAATCATTATGAATGGTTGTATGCTTTAGTGTAAAGTTTTTAAACTCGTTCTAGAGATTATCATACATGCATCTAAGGGGTTACACGCTAGGTATGATGGTGGATTTAGCTTTCTTATCTCTTGAATTTGGATTGTATTGAGTTGTGAGATTGAATTAAGTGGTTGATTGTGATTTATACATATTAGGTATTACAATTTTGATGGAATTGAAGTATCTCATGAGTAAAGTATATCTATATAGAGATAATTTAGGTTAGACATCTCACTATCCTAGAGGCTTATGCCTTGTCTAGAAAAGTGAGTGTTGACTATCTTTGGATCTAGGATTACTCATATGGAGACTATTTATTTACTATAATTCCAATAATTTACATGAAAGGTTTTTATTTACCTTATAAATAAGATGAATTTGTATATGTATGAATATATTTTACTTTTAATTTGGGTTAGTAAAATGAGCTATGAGTTGTGTAAGAGTTATACATTGTGGAACCACTTGCAAGATCCTTGGGAGATCACATAGAGGGTGGTGAATCAGTGATCTTAAATTATTTTCATTCTTATTTAAAAAAACATTCACCACATATTAATATGAGTGATATATTTTTTCCCCGCACATATCTAATACACACCAACACAAGGAGCACAATGATTTACAAGGTTCTCCTCTCAGTGTGAGAAGTGCTAGTACTTAGTGTGATATGGATTTCTCCATGATAAAACTAAACACTGTATTAATATTTTAAGTAAAAGTGAGAAAGATATATCCTTTAACTCACATTTTCATGTCTACCAACTATGACCTAATGAATCCTGCACTTTATAATGATAAAAAGATAACAACTGAGGAGTCTTCCATTGAATAGAAATCTATAAAATTCTTATGTTTTTTGAGTTATTATTCTTATTATTTAGTTTCATAGTAGTTAGTAGGAAACACTTATTTTTCTTCTATTACTTACATAATAAAAAATTACTTCTTCACTTTATCTAGACAACACATTCACATAGCCACTTCACTTTTTCTTCTTCTTTAGTGCACAAAAATATTACACTGAGTCTTACTCCATTTTTTGGATAATCAATAAGTATTATCTTATCACCTCCTTTAAATATGTGCAGTAGAGTGACATTTCCTAAAAAATATTTTTTAATTTCAAATTTGAAATTAAAATCTCAAGATAAAATCCAACTTCTCCACCTTCAAATTCAGACCTTAGATTTCATCCCATCATATCTTCATCACTAAATTCGAATTAGTAGTTATCAGGGGTTGAAATAACTACCAAACATTCTAAATTAATCCAAGCCATTAACTCCCTTCCAATATTATATTTTTCATAGAAAATGTCATGGTGATAGCTTTTGTTATGAACTCATGGTGATAGCCTTTTTGGTATGTACTCATGATTTTTAAGATAGTTAAACTCAACTGCTCGAATCCTTGAAGCATTGACTATTCATTATGGCATGAGTGCATCAAAGTTTATGGATACATCAAAGAATGATTCAATATATTTGATTCTTGGTGACACTTACATAATGAAAACACCTCCTTATACATCAGAATTCATTTGTAGTGTGGTCACTCCTTCCATATCATGGAGATATAAAATATTCTACAACCTCTAAAATTTCCAAGGTAACCTTTGTGGAGTGGTATGTCTATCTTACGACATGTACCTATTTCATTCAATTCATTATGTCATGTAACATGCACTGTAGCATGGGAAACTAAATATTTATAGAGATATGAAAATATATTAAAACATCCTCCATAACAAAAACAATATTCACGATGCATGTCTCCGACTAATGGGTTGTGATGAAATATTCTACTATACAAGCAACAATTATTCAAAATTTTAATGAACATTCATATCGTAACACATCATTTGTAGTGTGGACATACCTCCTATAATATCTTTCATTATGAAGCCCTTATATGACAATTCAACAATGAAAACCAACTTAATAATCATTTAAATATGTAAATCTTACAACTTCATCTCACATAAAAGACTTAACTCATGTGAGATTTAATATGATTTATGCATTGAAAAAAAATCCAACACACTAACCATATCCACTTAAAACTATCTTAAATTTTTCTTGACATGAAAACTTCAACATACTCCTCAATATAATATCTCAACACTCCCTGGTCTCAATAATCTCCCCCTTTGGATTTTTTTTTCAACCAAGGAACATAAATCATTATCAAACTCTAAATTCTTATAAATGTATCACTATTGAATAATTATAATCCAACATGATCAAACTCAATGTAAGAATTCTTTACATTGAATAAATAATACCATTTTGTCTATAAAAATAGTGATCTTTAATTACCTCACCATATTCTTGATTCTATTTTATTCTAATTTTAGAAACATATCTAAGAATCAATACTTCAATATCAACATATTAATAATTTATAACCAAATATTTCCTCAACTTTACAAATAATTTCAAGGAACTTGTTAAATAAAAAATTCCTATATTCACTTTAAAAATACTTTTAAAATAGTTTATATATGCACCATGTTGAATTCACATATTACCCCTTTTAACAAATTTCTATAAATACATGCCACCCTTTTTAAAATAATTTGACACATATATCAGTGGAAAACTCCCCCTATTTAATTCTCCCCCCTTTAGAAAAACATAAGGAGATAAAAAAGAATTTTTTATGTGGTTTTTCTTTCTCTCCCCCTTTGAAAATAATACACAAAGAAAAGATGAGATAGGGGAAGAATACAATACCTTATCCTTGAGAAGAGTGAGGTTGGACTCCCAACATCAACCCCAATTTTTAAAATGCATCTTTATATAACTGATTGGTGAACACATCAGCTATTTTCTCCTTTGTAAGAATAAATTCTAGCTTTCATTCACTTCTTTACAAAATATCCTTGATAAAGAGATATTTGATATCAATGTACTTTCTTTTTGATTTAAGAACGATATTATTTGATAAATTTATATCACTTACATTATCAAAACCTAAGAGAAGTGGGAACTTTACTTCTACCTTGAGATCTTCCAAATGAATCTTCATACACATTAATTGGGTTGTGTCATCATTAGAAACCACATATTTTTCATCTTTAGTCTTTATGGTGAAAAAAAATTTCTTTATGTACTAAAAAACATACCTCTATCCAAGAAATAAATCTTCACCAAATGTGGAACTCTTATCATCAACCCAACCTACCTAGTCTTGCATCTATGTAACTGAATATATCAAGCTTCCCTTTACTATCATATTTTAATCCAAAATAAATTGTACCTTGGTTTTACCTAATAATCCTCCTCCCAAAACTTAAATGATACTCTTTAGGATAAATTTTATACCAAGTAAAAAGTGTAACAACATATACCAAATCTATCCTTGAAGCTGTTAAATATAGAAAACTTTCAATAATCTTCCTAAACTCCCTTGGAAAAACTTTTTTTCCCTATTTATCTTTGTACAACATTTTTACCATGGGAATTGGTGTGTAAATAGGATTTTTATCCTCCATGCCAAAAAAATTCAAGTGTTCCATAGTATAATTCCCTTAAAAAAGAAAAATGTGATCTTTATATTAGAATATTTGTAGGCCAATAAAGTACCACATCTCTCTAAGAATAAAAAATTAAAATAATTACTTTATCACACTTGAAAACTACTCATCAAAATCATCATAATTTTAAACAAATATGATATCATCTAAAATAATAATTATGAAAGATACCTATTTATCTTCCTTGATGTATATATTATTTTCCATTCTCCCATTTCTGAAATTTATTTTCCTCAAATAGGTATCCGGCCTAAAATACCAAGCTATTGGGGGCTTATTTCATCCCATATAAAGCCTTAATTAACCTAAAAACGGATTCTTGTCTTCTCATGGAAAAAAACCATAAGGTTTCTTAACGTATAACTTCTCTTACAACTCACCATTAAGGAAGGCATACTTGACATCCATCTAAAAAATATTGTATTACCTTTGGGAGGTAACAACAAGAAATGTCCTATTGGTTTCAAGTCTTGAAACTGGTTCAAAGGCCTCATAAAATTCAACTCATTAAACCTAAGAATAACCCTTGCACATAATTCTTTCTTCATTTCCCAACAATTCACCATTTTCAATAAATTTGTTTTAGAACATCCACTTTATTCTAATGTAATCATTCTTTTTATGATTGGGTACCAACTCCTAAGTTTTATTCATCTTAATATGGTCTAGTTATTTATTCATAGAAGCATGAATTCACTATTGATTCCTTAATTATTCTTTAATATCTCTAGGTTCAACTTGATAAAAAACTGAATTATGGGTTGTTTTCCTCAAAGTTATCCTAGTTTTTACATGTTATATTTGATCTACAATAATATATTAGACTTGATATTGCCTTCTCATCCTTGGATGTGATGAATTAGGTTGTTTCTCATCACTTGAAATTGATTAATCTTCTTCTCCAACCTATAAATATTCAACACTTTTATATCTATCTGAAATTTCTTTAGTATGTTTAACAAAACTAGTATCATCATCAACTATGGAACATATATATTCAAATATAAATTCTTTCTTTGAATGTCCTAAGAATTTTACAATAATAGTATCAACTATTCTTATGGTATCATTGTTATATCAGGTGTATCCCCATCCATTTGTAGGTTATCCTAGGAATATCACATCTACTCCTAACTTTTCAAACTTCCAAAGATTTTCACCTTTTACCTTAATAATAAAGGGGCTTCCAAACACATGAAGATATTTTAAACTCATAAAATATTTCTAATACATCATATATCTGAATTTTTTCTATATAAATATTGGTTTTTAATGTGAACTATTGCATCAATATATTTTCTTCAAAAATATTGAGATATATCATGCTCAACCGGCATTTCTTGATCCATCTCCACCAAAAATATGTTCTTATGTTTAGACGCACCATTTTTTTTATGGGGTGTGTGGTTCAATAAGTTCATGTAAAATGTCATTATTATCTATATAATCTTCAAACATTCCATTTGTGTACTCAATTACATTCTCTGTAAGGATATTCTTGAGAGTAAAACTATAATTTATCTACACTCCTTCAAAAAATTTTAAACTTAGTGAAGTAAACATACTTTTATTTCATAAAAATAACACAAACAATGAAAGTGAAGTCATTAATAAAAGTAATACACTATTTTTCTCCATTGGTTGATTTCTTCCTCATGGGATTTCACACATCTGAATGAATGATCTCCAATGGTTTAGTAGATTGAATCTCCACATTCTTGTTTATGGAGTTAAAAATATTCCAATTTTAACAAGATTTTCACATCAAGTCTCTTTCTCTTTTAAAAAAAATAACATCGCAAAAATTGTTTACTTGGGTGATCATGCAAATTTTATTTTAATCGAGATGTCCAAGCCTTTGATACCACAATTCATTTTCATTTTTCATTCTTAGATAACATAAATTTCCAGCATAACCCACTTGAAATAAATTCCATATAGCCCACTTTCCTCTTACAATACTCTTCCATATTCAAGTTTCTTCACTAATAACTCATCCTTACAAAAAAAATTCATTTCATTCATAAACAATGTAATAAATATTTAATATATATGGTTTCATTCCATTAATTTAGAGAGTATGTTTTTGATTTCATCTTTTCTTTCCCAATAATAATTGAACCAACTCCTTTAACCTGTAGTGACCCATAATTTACAAAGGTCAATAAGCCTCTATTTAACATTTCAACATATTTCATAAGTTTTAAATATCTTATTATGTGAGAGAAACATTCATTGTCCAAGATCCATGTACTTTCTCATTTGGATTCTTTGAGTGAAACCTTAACAACTAAATCTTTCTCATTCCCTTTTCTCTTATTATCCTGAGGCTTCTGAGTATTAAAACTCAAATTTTTCTAGGATGGTTGAAGGATAAATAATTCATTTTCATTATGAAAATTTTATTCACACCTTCCATATAATTCTTCAAGAATATCAAACATATTTTGTGATTTTTATCTAGAATTTGTAATCTTTTTCTTACTTTTCCTCCTTTGAATGGGTTAGATCCATCTATAAATTTGATTCAAAATACTCCTAGTAATATTATTATGTTAATAGTTAAACCAATGCATATTTTCCATATTCCTAAATAATCCATGATACCCAAAAAATCCATGTAAAGAATACTTATTATTGGTCTGAGTAGGAAACTCAAGAGAGGTGAATTGAGTTTCTATAAAGAATTTTGTCAAAAATACTTATTTAAAAGTACTCCAATTTAAAATTAAATATGGCCCAGTTAACCAAAGTATTAGATTTATTAAATTTTTGATATTTTGAGAGATTTCTCAAATAGTGATTAGTTATCAATTAAAACAATATGGATTATTATTTTAGATTTTTAAATAAATCTACTAAACCAAATTATAATATAAACACTGTCTAATATTAAATATCAAAGTGAAGTAAAGTTTTCTGATAAAACAGTGAAAACAAAACTATGAAAATCACAATAGATTTTAAAACAAGAGGTTCGGTATCAAGCTAAGTCTTATTCCTATACACTTGGTGATCACCTACCACCAATAAATTTATATAAATAAACTTGATCCACATCCTGGATCAGGGTACACAATATCATACACAGTTGTCCAAGTCAACTAGACCTCTTCCACAGTTTTCATGTGATTGAAAATTAAAAACAGGCGATATAGGGACCTCTTCCACTATTTTTCGTTGGAGTTTAAGGTTTAAAAATATAGTTTTGTGAAGATATCAATGTATCTTTAATTTATGCACTGGAGAAAATGTGTTTTTATATAACCGAGAGACACACACTACTCATATTTTAAATAATGTACACAAGAAGAGATAAAATATTGAGAAGGGTGTTAGAATGCTCTATGTGTTTGGATCTATAGCTTTGAGACTCCTTGAAGATAGATTGAACTGAATCTAGATTTGAATTTCAAGAAAAAACAGAGAAACAGAGGGTTGTGAAGCCTTTTATCTTCTCTTCTTAGTGAGGTAGAGATTTTATTGAAGTGTTATTCTTCACTCTTCAATTATTGTTGGATAAGTTATTAGATTAGGATTCACAACACTATTTTTGTTTTTAATAGTTGGTAGTTCTTGTTTTGTTCTAAGGTACATGAGCAGTTCAATATATTTTCTCAAGTTGTGTCCTTTTTCTTGTTGATCCAGATATTCCCTTTATACAGTGTAGTAGACAAGAAGCATGTTCTATGGTACCTCTTACCTCATACTGGTGTCTGACATCCATTAAATGTTGTATAAAAAAGACAGAAAATATCATTAATATAATAATTCGTGCTAAGTTTCATAAATATGTCCATTAAAAGTAATTTTGAATTTAAATGAAAAGAAAGGAATAACGGTGTCTCGTGGTTGGTAGGTTAGTCTGTTGGTGTCTCAGTCTATCAGTGTCCTAGTATGTCGGTGTCTCAGACTTTCGGAAGGTTGGTCTGTCAATAGATCACTCTATCATTAGGTACTCTTTTGGTAGGTACTTAGTCGGTAACTCAACTATAGGTAACTTATAATTCTTGGAAATTATCAGTATCGGTTAGTCTCTTTATTAGTAGGTAAAGTTGTTGGTGGGTTAGGTATCGGTGACTTATAGTTATCCAAATTTTGTTAACATGTTTTTTGGTAGTTCAGGTATAGGTGACTTTTAATTATTGATGAATTATACTTATCCAAATTATTGTTAACCTATCTTATGATATAAACACTAAAAAAATTGGTTAAGATTAAATGTAAACATGGTTAAACAAGATGTAACTTAATAAAACATAATTAAGCATGATTTCTGAGCATTAAAACTAGAAGAGTCCAACAATATCTTCCTTTTTGATATGTATTCCATACACATACACATTCCATACAAACTCTCCCATTTTTGGGATTATCAAAAAGGAAATAGATAATTAAAATAAAGAATAGATAATGAGATGAAAACATATAAGATATTTCCTTGGTCAAACAGTACAAGTGGTAACAAAAATAGTACAATAGATCCCTATCAAAGAGTCATCCAATCACTTCTACCCCAAAATAGAGTTCATCACTTTCTTTCCCTTAGTAAAAGAAAAGGAGGTATAATAAGGAGGTGTATAAGTAGTGGTTGGAGGTATAGAAAGGGTACTGAAGGGTGTAAGAGGAACTCATGTAAAAATAGAAGGAGAAAGGCCCAAGCTAGAAGAGGTAGGAGGTCCTATAAGATCATAATGAATGATAGGTCTGATTGGTCTTAGATCTTGAGTAGGAGTCATGGAAAAAGGTGACAAGGAGGTAGATAAATAAGTAGAAGGGTGAAGGACAATTCGGATAAGGGAAGTTGTTGGAGAAATAATAGCAGTTCTCTGATGATGCAGGTAAGGTTTTTGCAGATTGATGAATTCCTTGATGATCTGACCACCATAATATATAGCCTTTTCAAAATATTCCTTATTCTCCATAAACTTTTGAAGGGTAGGAGAGAAGTCCTTAAGCTTCTTGACTTGATCTTTGAAGTCTTGAGTGACTAGAGGTAGTCTCAAATTCTCAAACAAATACTTTAAATGACTATCCAACTGATGCTTTTCATAAACCCTCTTAAAATAGAAGTCTACTTTCTTGGTTATCTCTTCATGAGCATTAGTGTTGAATTTTGTGAAAAATATTACCATGTAATATATATTATTACTGTTCTACTGAATGTTTCTTTGTATTTCTTGGTCTTTACGACCCATTATAGTCTGAAGCTATTCTCTTATTATAATTTTGATCATCTCAACTTCAGGATACTGAACATTAGGAGAAGTCAAGGTTGAGGAACCTTGAATTACATCTTGAACTACTATTTTCATTTGATTCAAATCAAAGTCTGGAGATGAAGGAGTATCATTCTTAGAAGACTCAAATGTGGTGTCTCCATGAGCTTTCAGAACCTTGTAAAAAGATACTCTATATTCAATGGTTAGGCTATTAATTATAGAAACCATATCCACCAATTCATTATGCATATTTTGATTATCTATGAAAATTTCTTCCAACAGTAAGATCAACCAAGGTTCAACCTGAGAAACCACCCTTTCTGTTAACATAGCTGTATCACGTTCACTGAGTCTTGAAACAGGGCCAGGTTGATGTGAAGTGGAAGATATAACCACAGAAAATAAATATTACTTAAAATCATTGAGATCATCCATAGTTACATATTCTATAGGCTTAGGTATAACTACAAGATCAAGAGTAGGATCAGGTATCCTATCCTTTTAATCAGGGTACTTCAAACCTAAAGTAACAAACCCTGGATCCTTTCTCTACATAGTAACAACTATATAATCAAGGGGAGGAAGTACATTAACTTTCACTATCTTTTCCTATTTCTACCCCTCAACAGATGCTCTCTTTATCACATAAAAAAAATATTTCACTGGATCCAATGAAACTTCTCCTTAAGAATGAACGTCATCATGCACATGGACATCTGTAGTTCTTTCCTAAAAATAGGTGCTTGAGGAGATTCATGGTATTGCACAACTGGTTCTTATTCCACTAAAGCAATATTAGTAAGTTATGCACCAGGACATTGATCATCACCAGGATGGTCTGATCCACTGTCTGATTCATCACATCCTTCTTATTCCTTATCACTTGCATCTTCTTTATCTTCTTTATCAGATTCCTCACCATCTTCTTAATTTTCTTTCTCATCTCTATCACTGTCTTCTTATTCTTATTCTTTACTACCACTTTCTCCTTATTCTCCATTTTAATCCTTGTCACTACTAGATCTGCTATCATACTCAACATTCTCTGACACTTCAGTCTCCTCATAATTATCCTTAGCTAGAAATGGTACCTTTGAGGGTAGAGTCCTAGGAGGACAAGTGGGTCCATAGGTCATCCCTTTTTAAATTTCATCTATATCTGGGTCACTTCTATCATCAATAGTATATTATCCTCCTTGATCTTCCTCATCTCCATATTCCTCATTTGAATACACACTAGCTTCATCTAGTCCTAGACCAGGTTCCTCGACCTTTTTGATTTCTCAACTAGACTAAAATCCTCATATAGTTTTTCATTGTCCTCAACCCACATCTTCTTCTAGGGATTCCAATTTATTTTCATCCTCTTATAGATAGCTTTGTTTAGAAAATATCCATCATATTCGGTCACTATTTCTTCACCCTCATTTACTAAACCCTTATATTTCAACATAGAATAAATAATCTTAGGATAAAACAATGAATTTTTTACAGTAGGGTTTAATCATTTCACTTATATGTACCATAAAATATCTACATAGGTTAAAATTATATCCCTTATTCAATAGATAAATAAAACAGGAATCTTGATACTTTATGCAGGAAAATCCTCCTTTTCTAGGACATAACCGATGCTAGATAAATTTGAACAGTAGCCTGCACTCACCATTCAGCTCTGTTATTATAGGCCTTCTATGGTCTCAATTCTCAGTAAGCTTAGCCAATTTTCCTCAAAATTGAACATATCACTGGGTGGAAGTGAACTTCCCTGATGGTAACCACATACACCTTCATGGGGTACCTTCAATCATTCTTCCCATTGCTTGGATGAAAAATAAATTCTTCTTCCATTTACTATAGACTTAATCCAAAATATCTATGAGACTTCAAGAAGAAATTATGCATATAGATAGAACTCATTCACTAGACTCAGGAAAAATAGTCTTTCATTATTGGAGAACCACTCCAATTGTAAATACCCAAAAAATCCATATAATTTTTTTTAAAATTATTTTGGATTATTACAAGTCTAAAAAAATCGACAGGAAGATAAGGCGGTGGCTGGCGCTCACTGACCGCGGAGGAGGGCAACACCGCGGCGGTTGGATAGGCGGCCGACAACGACAAGCTGCGGAGATGGGAGATGGAATGCTGTCGTGCGCTGCAGTGAGACATGATGTGGCTCAAAGCCATAGAGAAGGAAGGGACCCACTCCTTGTAGGTCCCGTGGTTCATGAGGTGGCGCCACGTGGTGCCGCCAATTAAAAGAGTCGAACGGCTCTTTTAACCGTTCGGGATGGAGGTGAGGGCCATGGCTTGAATCCGCAATGGAGGTGAAAGGGGAACCAATCTCAGCTGGTCCCGTGAATAGACAGGCGGTGCCACCTGGAACTACCAATCAAGGAGTTGAACAACTTCTTTGAGTCGTTCAGAAGGTGGATTGCATGACCCCCGTGTGGGTCGTGCCAGCCGGCGGGCCAAGTCGCTGCGGCCCAGCCCAGCCGGGGTGGTCCGGGCTGGTCTGCAGCCCAGGATGGTTCTGGCCAGGCTAGGTCAGACCCGGATCGGGTTGGGTTGACCCAAACCGGATCGGGTTGGCCTAGACCATGTCGGACCAGACCCAGACCCCTCTTGGGCCCTGATATGTTTAAAAGGCCATATCTTGTGAACCAAACGTCCGTTTGACGAACAGTATGCGGTGCTGGGATACTTGGAATGAGATTGTCCTTTTGAGATACTCCATGAGAGTTTTGGAGAAATTTGGAGTTCGACTGGGTTGGATCAACCCTGAATCCAATCGGGCCCTCGGTACTAAAATTCCATAAATTATAGACCAAGCGTCCAGTTGACACACCATTTGTTACATTGGAACCCTTATAACATGAAATTTCATCGTGTTACTTCTTCTTGGGACTTTGTGCTAATTAAAATATGACCTATGGATTGAGGAGTTGTTTCTCCCAGAATCAAGCGTTCTATGAGCAGGAATCCACTGGCTGGCTTTGAGATGGAGGTTGGAGACAGATCATACGGAGGTTAGTACTAGGAAATCCTGTGTGGGTCATCACCTAGCAATCTTGTGTAGATCAGCACCTAGAGATCATGTGTGGATCAGCACCTAGCGATCCTGTGTGGATCAACACCTAGGGATCCTATGTGGATCAGCACCTAGAAATCCTATGTGGATCAGCACCTAGAGAGCCTATATATATCATCACCTAGAAACCCTATGTAGATCAGAATTCTAGCGACCCTGTGTGGATCATCAGTGCATGACCTAATGAGGACTAGTCTTAGAGTATCCCATCATGGATCATTGACATACCAATCCTGTGTGGGTTAGATCTTGTGTGGGTCTTGCAGGGGTTAGTACCTATCAATCCTAGGCAGGTTGGATCCTATGTAGGTCAGCAGGGGTTAGTACCTATCGATCTTGTGTGGGTCAGACTCCGTATGGTCAGCAGTAGTGCCTCTTAATAGAATAAGATGATCAAGATTTACGACTAATCATCTATACTTTTGTACTTTAGTTATACCTGGTTTTGATCTGAGTCCTTTTCTTTGGGCCTTGTGATTGAGATAATGATTTGTGTTTTTCCTTTGTGGAATTATGAGAGACCTTAGAGGGTCTCAAGGTCCCTATTGGATATTATTATACTCACCCATGCATGGGTTTTTCCCGCACCTTGTTGTGTCTTGTGAAAATGACTGGAAACCATGACTGAGACTCGTGGAGCTAGGACCTGACAGTGGATGGTGGTGATGGTTGATGTGGAGAGATGTGGAGACAATCTGTACCTACCCTTCAGGTAGGATCCTTGGTGGATGATCCTAGGATCTATTTACTATTTTCTTTTTTTAGATGTATCTCTCTCTTGGGATTTTATTCTGGCACCTTAACTTTTAGTACATACTTTTAGTACTGCAGTTTTACTTCATGGTTCCCTTTTTTGTGTTCTTGGACTGTGTGTTTGTACAGGTTTAAAGGAAATTCCTTCCCGGTTAGGGATACGTCTTTCCGATGCTAGTATCCAACCCCTGGCCTATGGAATGCGGGCTTGAAGTAGTCACAACACGGGCCCTGAGGGACGGGTGGTGACAAAGTGGTATCAGAGGTGTCGGTTCTACCAAAGAACTAGGATTCTGATCTTTATAATGGAGAAATAGTGTTAAGTTTTTTTAATGTGGTTTTCAGTTCAGGTAGTCCAGTGTTGGTACGGCGGCCGACGTATCCATACACCAGGAACCTGAATTTTGATTTCTGACTCAGTGCATGAAAACACCGGTTTCATGTGTTTTGGAAATATTTTACTTTTGATCTATTTTGAGGCATCTCACCAAATATAAATTATTAACCATGGAACACCTGTTTCTTTTCAAGATGGAAACATGTATACAACCATCTAGGATTCTAGAGAGAGTTCACGATGATGGCCCACCGAGCGATGAGGCTTCGATGCAGATCCCTCTTACTATGTTGGAACCTTTGGGTGGTGTACCAACAACACCACCACTCAGAGGGAAGCAGTTTCCACCAGACCCACTATCAGACCATGCACACTGACTGAGCACATTTCACGAGTTACAGATACATAGGCCTATAAGGTTTCAAGGTGAGACAGATCCCCAGGCAGCTGAGGACTGGCTGGAGGCTGTGACACAAGTGTTTCGCTTAGTTGAGATGCCAGTAGATTAGATGGTAATCCTATCTTTTAGCCTCTTCTAGGGAACAACAAAGAGATGGTGGAGTCAGACAATCTAGACACATGAGGAGGAATCACTCTCCTGGTTGGACTTCGAGACCCTCTTTAGGGCAGAGTTCGTACCAGCGACTTTACGCTCAGTGTGTATCCAGGAGATGTTGTACTTATAGAAGGGCAGCCTATCAGTGCCCCAGTACTCAGAGAGATTCACTGACCTCTCAAACTACTCCAATGACATGCTACGAGACCCTTCCTTCAGGTCTTGTACCTTTAAGAAATGTCTCCGACGGGATATCAGAGTGTCGATGATATCACTCAATATCTTGAAACAGGATGGAGTTCTCGAGCGAGCATTACTGGTGCAGATCTTCTTAACTGAGCAGGCACCAACGGTGAGAGCTACCACTAGATGACAGGTAGCCGAGTCATCTGCAGCAGGCAGTAGGTAGATGATACAGTGGTCCAAGTGGGCCAGACCTTTTGGAGGATGACCCCAGGACGTAGGGTCGGAGGTGTAGAGATCATGAGGTAGAGCAGGCCAGAAGGGGAGTAGACTGTTCTTCACGTGTGGTGGGCAGGGCCACATGGCTCACGAGTTCCTGACTCGTTGTACCAATGATCATTAGATGGTCGAGGGACCACTGAGTATGCAGTCTAGGTTCAAGAAAGGATGTCCATAGGGTGGAGGACATGGCAGAGGATCAGGTCATGTAGTAGGTGGTGGATGACGATTTGAGGTTTTACCACCACCACCCACAGGTGGTCCACCCCGACCAAAAGGATCATGTGGACAGGGGAGAGCTCACCTTCAAGAAGCAGAGGCCTACGACCACAGCACTCCAGAGATGATTAGAGGTATGATATGTTTCTATTCTACCCTAGCTACAATTATTATAGACACGGGTTCCAGTCACTCTTTTATTACCACAACACTCATTCAGAGCTCAGGGATTCCGGTAGAGCCATCGGCTCAATCCTTATGTTTATAGAATACTATAGGAGAGGATTCTACGACAACACACAGGTTCCAACAGTGTGAGATTACTCTATGAGGCAAGATCTTTGGCTAGGATCTTCTAGTAGTAGTGTCGAGGCATTACGATGTCATCTTGGGTATGGACTGATTATCCACAGTCCATGATCAGATCAACTATTTTAGGCACAAAGTGTGGTGTGTCTTTGATGATGGAACCAGGTTTTCCTTCATTGGTGAGGAGGGAAACTTTGCAACACAGGATGGAATTACTCAGAGGAGGGTGCATCTGATCACTCATCAGTTGGCTATCCTTACCCTCAAAGATGTTGACATGAGGAGTATGAGTTATCCTGTAGTGGTGGACCAGTATGTTTATGTCTTTCCTGATGATGTTCTGGGACTACCTCCTTGCATAGAGGTAGGCTTCTACATCGACTTTTACCCTTGGACGGCACCTATATCTATGCCAGTATACCAGATGGCCCCCGTGGAGCTTCATGATTTTCAGGTACAGTTGGAGGACTTGCAGGGGAAGGGGTTCATAAGGCCCAGTGTTTCTCCATGGTAATCCCCAATTTTTTTCTCCAAGAAGGTAGATGGGAGTCTAAGGCTTTGTGTGGACTATAGGTATGAGGACTCGACCTTAAACATTACTTAATCTTGAGTTAAATCAAGAATTCACATTGGGGATATTTTCAGGTTTAGAGTTCTAGAGAATTAGGCCATATCTATTAAATTAGATTTCAAAAATTACAAAGTAGACACTTCTACTCGGTATCCATTTTTCATAAAATAAAAACTCTAAAAACATGTTTATTTCCATGTTTTAGACAGCATGAATTTTCCTTGATCTCATCCTTGAACCTATTCATCTTTAAGTACTGTGAAAAACATTTCAAAACCTGGGGTGAGAATAAAAAATCTCAGTAAGGATTATAAAATAAGGAAAGGAAACATTAACCCATCAATAAATTCAAATCAATGAAACCATACTTTTCAATCATTACATAACTCATGAAATTTTAAGATTTATAAATAACACATAGAAATCATAAATCATAAAGGTAACTTGTGGCATCCATGTCATACTTACATTGTAGCTATCACAGCTACATAGGGAGTTATGTTGGAATACCCATCATAGTATATTCCCTAAATCTATTAGGAGAAACATTAAAGTTTACCTCTGTTATGTTACCCAATGCATTGGAGAGCTATCTTGAGCTCACCCACCATAGGTTTATCACAAAACCACCCGTATACATAAACAATTTCCAATAATCATAAAATATTCACAACACATACAACAATAATAAAGTAAATATAACATTTCCACATTCCAATCACAATATATCATTTCAAGATATTGACATAATCAATGCTTTATCAAACCATTTTCAAAAACCATTTAAAACATTTAATAAATAGATTTTTGAATCAAAGTGTCCCATAACACTTTGAAGCTTTTAAAGGAATTATAATTTTAAAACATTATTGTCCATATAAATAAATACTAAAAACCATTTTGAAAACATGGACATTAATGAGAAAGATTTAGAAGAATAATTCTTTAAAGCTTTTAAAACAATATTTTTGTTAAAGAGTCTCGTAACACTTGAGAAACACTTGAATAAACATAATTGAATAATAGAATAAAAAACTTATAATATAATGAGAATAAGGATATTCATGATATAATATTTCAAACGGAAATATATACACCATATAAAATTGAATTGGTGTATAACAACATTAAAGTCTAAATAGAATGTAAATTGAGATGAAATCCCTTATAAAATGGTATCCAAGGATTAAAGATAAATCAATTACATAATTATGTGTGAAAGATAAGAATAAACATAATATAAGTGGATATTAAGTGTAAAAAAATCATAGTACATTCACACATATTCATAGCATGACATAAACAAGAAGTATAATTTTAACTCAAAGAATTGAGATTGGGTTAAGAAGTTCTCTTACATAAATTCGAAATCCTAATGGCGTCACTTTAAAATTCAGAAAGTGAGTTGATGAGAGAGGAAAGGGTATCTCATCAATTGGACATAAAATTTAAAGAAATATGGATATATAACAACATATCCCAATATAATAATATGTAAATTAAAATACATATTAAAAAATAAGTCTTTTAAAAAGAGGAGGGTGAAAGGTCCCCTTACCGATTTGGTAACTTACGAAACATATGCCACATTAAGGAAGGGTCATACAATGAAGATGTAAATACCCATAAATTAAATTATATTACATAATTAATACAATCATGGGAATTAAATACACCACACAAAAGAAAATAGTGGAAGATATAGCATGAATATCACAGGAATAAAAAGTGAGATAAAAACCCCTTACCCTGTCGAAATCAATCGAGTCGTATGGCCAAAAGTTAATAACCACCAAATAAATAAAATAATAACATGAATATAAAGATAAATATTATAAATTATATCAAATTTCAATACAAAATACACCACATGAAATAAATAAGTGGCGAACAATGGAAATATCACAAAATTAAAAGTGATATAAGAAACCCCTTACCTCATGTCAGACTTGACTCGATCGTTCTTTAATATCCTGAATAATAAAATAATGTTAATTTATAATTTCTTAATAACCTTTTTCAATATTATTATTCCTTTTATATCAATTATTACCTTGTTATAATAATTAGTTAATTATTTAAGTTCATATCGGACATTTTGTCGATGTTCAGAACTTGAGTTAAAAATGAACTTGTTATAATTATAAATTGTCCATATGGTCAAAATTCCATTATCTATAGAATGATATTAATGATTTAGATATCATATATATCATATATATCCAGTATATATATTTATTTATAATAGTACATAACATTTGGAGATAAGAAATGAAATGCACTGTTCATGGAGACGGTAAGTCGTACATACGCATGAATGGTACTTTCATTTCTATTTAGTATTTAATGGAATGAAAACATAATGATAAATAGGTATATTATAATTATAGTACAATATAATATATAATTTCATTAACTCCATACTTTATTTTTTCCACTTATGGTATGAACGATTCATATCACTTTGAGGGGGCGGTAGTCCGCACTTCTTCAAATGAAATTATCGTATTTACCCACTATGGAAAACCATGAAGGTATTCTATAAATGAAAACTATAGAAGCATATAAACAGTATAAATATAATATATATCAATTATAAATACAGTTCCATATTAATGGACACCATAATAGGTGGTAGAAGAATATCGAACAATCATCATTTCGTGAGGCATTAGTTTGTCGTCCATAGAATTAGCATGTTCTTTACCCATTAGATGGAGGTGTGAGTAATTTTAGTTCGAATAATTCTCATAAAAACAACCAAGTATATTTATTAAACTGGTTTTTTTATAAAATAAAGGAATAAAAATAGTTTAGGGGGTTAGAGAAGTAAAATGAAACAAAAGAACTTAAGGGAAGACGTTACCTTTAAATCAGGTAACTCGCTTTGTTTTGAACCAAAAGGTTCACTTGAAGTGTCTTCTGCCTAAGGTAAGTCATCTAGGAGGAGGATAGGGATGTAGGGAGATTAATTTTATAGATTTTGTATTATCCAAGGGGCTTTATAAGTGTATGTAATGGGTTATAAGTGAGGGTTTTTTATAATGGGGGGAGGGGCTCTTTAGGAAAGCTTGAAAATATTATTTTATTATATAATGATTTTCAGTTTCTAAAGATCCAAAACTCATTAAAGTCAAATATAAGATGACTCATGTTAGAAATAAAATCATCCAATAATAATTGTATAAGTTTGGATATTTTTTTAATCTTTATAATCTTATTTATTTAAATCATTCATTAATGAGGTATATACTACATCATTATTGTGTCATAAATATTTTTATTTATTTGATGTCTAAAAATTATAAAAAAAATATAATGATATAGGAAATATTTTTATCTTTAAAATTAATATTTATAGTTTAATATATCACTTATATAACCCTATATGAAAATTTATTTACTAAAATATATATGTTTAAGTCATTTTTGTCTTTACTTTAAATTAATTAATATAAAGTGTCATTATCACTCCCAAGTGGCTCTATGGGGTCCCAAAATCGACCTAAGGATTACCATGGTCGTAAATTTATCAAAAAATAGGATTATGACACATTTTAGAGTAATTTTATATTATTATAATAAAATTCGATTACCCTTATTTACCAGATTTACCCTTTAATCATGGTAAATAAAATATTTACTAAAGTAAATATTCATAATGTCCAAAAATAAAGGTTACATATTTACACAATTTGGAAATATTGATTCCAAATATGGAATCCATTTTTCCAAATCCAAAACATAGAAGTGTAAAAAATTAATTTAAAATTAATTCCCGTTGTCAAAACAAAAAACGTGTTTTTAAGAAATAATAAATATCAAAAGATTAACACTAGTTTATGTTAAATTTCAAAGTGAAATTACATCCATTGACCAAAATAGGATTAAACGGTAAAAATATAATCTAATTAAACTTTAAAACCATTTATAAAGATAATCTAACAATATAAATAAATTAGATTAAAATACAGTTTTGAATTAAAATACAGTATTTTTCACTATTCATAAAAAAATTGAACTTTATCAGAAAATTACCAAAATTTTATCCAAAGTAAATTTTGATGTCCCAATTCTAAAGAATCATATTATTTTGTCAAATATAATATATAATAGTGACAAAAATATATTTAAATAGGGTTCTCCATCAAAAGGCGGTAAATCGACCTTTTAATGAATATTAGAGTATTTATGCTTAAAATCGGATTCTTTCTTATTTTAAGCCTCTAAAATTTATTGGATAAATGTAAAAATATTTAACAAACATATATAATCATATTTTAGTTAGTTATATTCATTCCTGCCAATATAACGGCTATGTGTTAACTACCATTTAAAATAATAATAATAATATATTATTTTTCAGTATAACTCAACGTTGTGTGCAACATAAGATTTCAAAGAAACTCATTGTTTCATATCAGGTATGCCATCAAAAATAGCATCCAATTTAAGTTAAAATTAATATTTAATTCAAAAATATTAATAAATATTAAAATGTTATATTCTTTATTTACCAAGGATGTTACATCATTCCCCCTTTTAGGAATTGCGTCCTCACAATTTTAAAATTGGGCTTGGAAACTTCATTTAAAGTTCCACATTGGAAAAAGTGTCAATAAAAATATCACTTTAAAAGAAAGAAAGATAAATACAAAGGTCACACAAGATATCCCATACTAGGATTCCATGTAGGAAAACATGGATATGGAAGAGAAACAATCCATTAAGGTTTGATAGAGAGTGGTAGAAAACATGATTAGGAGAAAGTTAACCACAAGAAAATCACAAACTTATGATGGGTTAAACAGTATTTGATTCCCCAATAGGAAAAGTTAACAAAAAATGTTTTTGTTTTAAGTTACTTTTCATAAAGTTGAGGAATTTATTTATGAGCTTAACTAGAAACATAGGGAAACTTACTTATCATGTAGACTTTCATCCTTTACTAAATTTCTACCACAAACTCATATTTTCTCCAAATGATGAGTATTAAAACTGACTTGGTTGCATTAAAAGCTCTATAATCAACTTCTATATTATCAGATAATCCACAAAAGATGAACTATGTATTTCCCCTATCTTTAGACATCAACCAAAACTAAAATGTTTAGTAAAATAAAAGATAATCCCCCAAAAAGGATAATACTTTATAAAAAGAAATAATACTCTTGATCCCCAAAATTCTACAAACAAAACCCAAAGTTCGGAAAAGGCCATTCAATAAAAAAATGTACTTGAAATTCTTTAAAGTAATCCAAACTAAGATTGTAACCCAAAATTCAAAAGGATTTAATCACATAGTCTTCCACAATAAATCTTAAAATTTATCTCCAAATAAAATCGACTACTCTTAAAGTCTCATACTGAAGTGTAATTAACCAAATCACATATTTTCTATGATAGGTTAATCATTTCCATAAATAAACCAAATCGTCATATGTCTACAATAAAAACATAGATTCTTCCAAAATAAAATTCCAAGCATTACTCCAAAAATGAGATCCCATAGTATTCTATTTCCCTTAGGATATAATGTTTCCAAAAGAGAAAACATCTTCTAAAATAATCATTATCACTTAATCACCAAATCATTTTTCTATATTAAGGATATCCATTTGATAAAACATAAGTTCCCAAAATCAACTTATTATTGATCCATAAAATTATTTAACTTTAAATAATAAGTCATACTAACCAGGGAATTCATGTAGGAAAATGGTAGGTGATTCACCCTTGTCCCCCTTCGATTGTGGGATTGATTCTTGTGGCCTTTCCGGACATGAAGGGTTGTCACCAATCTTACAGGTTGTCCTTTTTATTAAACTCAAAAATAACACTAACATGTTTTAACCTCAAAGGTTTTCTTATACCTTTAATTTTCATCCCAATACATTAAGACCTGAACATATTATATATTGTCATTTTTTTCACCTCCATATGTTAAAATAAAACTATTCCCAATAGAAAGAACATCATATTTTGATCATGGTGTCCATATGGTTTCATCGTCATCTTGTTCACATAGGTAGAAGTTCCATGCATTACAAAAATGATTTAGAGATCCTTTAAAATAATTTACTTCCTTCATACAAATACACCTTGTACAACTTGGTTCATATGGGTGTTCCTAGAAAAATAATTTTGTAAAATAATCATGTATGACATATAATTTTAAAACATCTGATAAAACATGATTTTTATAAAATAGTCGAACCGAATTTGAGTTGAAACTTTCAATCAATGGTCCTTTTAAAATACCATAAGTATGTGATGAGAAACTATAATGTAAAAGAAAATATAAATAGGTTGAGGAAGGGTCTACTTATTTAAAACCTTTTTCAAAATCATTATATGCTTCAAAATCTTAAGATAAGGTAAAATATTTTAAAATGCCTTGATAATATTTACCTTTCTTGAAAATATGAGAATATTGTGAAAATAGAATTTGATAAAATACAACCCCTGATCCATGATGATATCAAGGTATAATGGTGGTGTTTGATATCTCAAAAAACTGCTTGCAAGTGAGTTGTATGCTATAAAAAGTTTCACAATCATTTCAACATGACTTTGTAATAATTATTGCAACCATGTCATCAGGAAGAGATAAGAATGTCATTTGAGATCCTCCTCCTTCAATTTGTAACTGACTTTCCTTGATCTTAAAAATTTATAAAACAAGGATTTAACTGAAATAATATACATAGGGACTAACCATGTGTTTAAAAAAACTCATAATCTCTAAAGTTGTCCAAACTGACCTCTGATACCAACTATAAGGACCTGGCCTTAAACATTAATTAATCTTGAGTTAAATCAAGAATTCACATTGAGGGTCTCTTCAGGTTTAGAGTTTTATAGAATTAGTCCATATCTATTAAATTAAATTTCAAAAATTACAAATTAGACACTTCTACTTAGTATCCATTTTTTATAAAATAAAAACTTGAAAAACATGTCTAGTTCAATGTTTTAGACAACATGACTTTTCCTTGATCCCATACTTCACCCTATTCATCTTTAAGTCCTGTGAAAAACATTTCAAAACATAGGGTGAGCATAAAAAATCTCATTAAGGGTTATAAAATAAGGAAAGGAAACATTAACCCATCAATAAATACAAATCAATGAAACCATACTTTTCAATCATAACATACCTCGTGAAATTGTAAGATTTATGAATAACACATAGAAATCATAAATCATAAATTATAAAGGTAACTTTTGGAATCCATATCATACATACATTGTAGCTATCATAGCTAAATAGGGAGTTAAATTGGAATACCCATCGTAGTGTATTCCCTAAATCACTTAGGAGAAACATTAACGTTTACCTCCGTCACATTACCCAATGAATTGGAGAGTTATCTCGGGCTCACCTGCCTTAGGTTTATCACAGAACCACCCATATATATAAACAATTCCCAATAATCATAACATATTCATAACACATAAAATAAGAATAAAATAAATATAACATTTTCATATTGCAATCACAATATATCATTTCAAGATATTGACATAATCAATGCTTTATCAAACCACTTTCAAAAACCATTTAAAAATTTAATAAATAGATTTTTGAATCTAAGTGTCCCATACCACTTTTAAGATTTTAAAGGAATTAAAATTTTAAAACATTTATTTCCATTTAAATAAATACTAAAAACCATTTTTGAAAAAATGGACATTAATGAGAAATATTTAGAAGAATAATTCTTTAAAGCATTTAAAACGACGTTTTAGTTAAAGAGTATCGTAACTCTTGAGAAACACTTGACTAAAAATAATTGAGGAATAGAATAAAAAAACTTATAATATCATGAGAATAAGGATATTAATGATATAATATTTCAAAGGGTAGTATATATACCATATAAAAGTGAATTGGTGTATAACAACAATGAAGTCTCAATGGAATGTAAATTGAAACGAAATCCCTTATAAAAACGGTATCCTTAGATTAAGGATAAATTAATTACATAATTATGTGTGAAAAATATTAATACACCCAATATAATTGGATATTAAGTGTAAAAAAATCATAGTACATTCATACATATTCATATCATGACATAAATAAGAAGTATAAGTTTAACCCAAAGAATTGAGATTGGGTTAAGAAGTTCTCTTACAGAAATTCGACAGCCTAATGACGTCACTTTAAAATTAAAAAAATGATTTGATGAGAGAGAAAAGGTTATCTCATCACTTGGACATAAAATTTACAGAAACATGGATATAGAATAACATATCCCAACATAAGAATATGTAAATTAAAATACATAGCAAAAAGAAGTCTTTTAAAAAGAGGAGGGTGAAAGGTTTCCTTACCGATTTGGTAACTTACAAAACAGATGCCACATTAAATAAGGGTCATAAAATTAAGATGTAAATACCCATAAATTAAATTATATTACACAATGAATACAATAATGGGTATTACATACACCACACAAAAAATATAGTGGCAAATATAACATGAATCTCACGGGAATAAAAAGTGAGATGAAAACCCCTTACCATGTCGAAATTAATCGAATCGTATGGACAAAAGTTAATAACAAAAAAATGAATAAAAAAATACCATGAATATAAATAGAATCATAATAATATATATCAAAATTTGGTACACAATATACCACATTCAATAAATAAGTGGTGAACAATGGAAATCTCACAGAATTAAAAGTGAGATAAGAAACCCCTTACCTTGTGTCCGGATTGACTTGATTGTTCTTTAATCTCCTGAATAATAAAATAAATTTAATTTCTACTTGATTAAGAACATTTTTCAAGTTTATTATTCCTTTTATATAAATTATTACCTTTCTATAACAATTAGTTAATTATTTGAGTTCATATCGTACATTTTGTTGATGTTCGGAACTTGAGTTAAAAATGAACTTGTTATAATTATAAATTGTCCATGTGGTCGAAATTACATTATATACAGAATTATATTCATGATTTATATAACATATATATCATATATATCCAATATATATGTATTTATAATAGTACATAACATTTGGAGGTAAGAAATGAAATGCATTGTTCATGGAGACGGCAAGTCGTACATACGCATGAACGCTACTTTCATTTCTATTTCATATTTAATGGAATAAAAACATAATGATAAATAGGTATAGTATAATTATATTATAATATCATATATAATTTCATTAACTCCATCCTTTATACGTTTCACTTGCGGAATGAACGAGTCATATCACTTTGAGGGGGTGGTAGTCCGCACTTCCTCAAAGGAAATTATCGTATTTACCCACTGTGGAAAACCATAAAGTTATTATATAAATGAAAAATACAGAATTATAGAAACAATATAAATATAATATATATCACATATAAATACAATTCCATCTTAATGGCCACCATATGAGGTGGTAGGAGAATATTGAACAATCATCGTTTCATGAGGTGTTAATTTGTCGTCCACAGAAACAGTATGTTCTTTACCCATTAGATGGAGGTGTGTGTAAGTTTAGTTCTAATACTTCTCATAAAAAAACTTAGTATATTGAGTATACTGGTGTTTTGTCTAAATAAAGGAATAAAAATAGTTTAGGTGGTTGTAGAAGTAAAATAAAACAAAATAACGTAAGAGAATATGTTACCTTTAAATCGGGTAACTCCCTTTGGTTTTAACCAAAATGTTTACTTGAAGTGCCTTCTACCTAAGGTAAGTCTTCTAGGAGGAGGAGAGGGATGTAGGGAGCTTAATTTGGTAGAGTTTGGATGAGCCAAGGTGCTTGATAAGTGTGAGTAATGGGTTATAAGTGAAGGATTTTTTTAAGGGGGAGGAGGGGCTCTTTAGGAAAGCTTGAAAATATTATTTTATTATATAATGCTTTTAGGTTTCTAAAGGTAAAAAACTCATTAAATTAAAATTTAAGATGACTCATGTTCGAAATAAAATCATCCAATAATAATTATACAGTTTTTGGATATTTTTTTAATCTTTATAATATTATTTATTTAAATCATTCATTAATGAGGTAAATATTGCATCATTATTGTGTCATAAATATTTTTATTTATTTGATGTCTAAAAATTATAAAAAATATCATGATGTAGGAAATATTTCTATCTTTCAATTTAATATTTATAGTTAAAGATATAACTTATATAACCCTATGTAAAAATTTATTTACTAAAAGATATATGTTTAAGTTGTTTTTGTCTTTACTTTAAATTAATTAATATAAAGTGTCATTATCACTCCCAAGTGGCTCCATGGGGTCCCAAAATCGACCCAAGGATGCCCAAGGTCGTAAATTTATCAACCAATAGGATTATGACATATTTAAAAGTAATTTAATATTATTATAATAATATTTAGTTACCCTTATTTACCAAATTTACCCTTTAGCATGGTAAATAAAATATTTACTGGAGTAAATATTAATAATGTCCAAATATAAAGGTTACCTATTTACAAAATTTTTACCTCCTGATTCCAAATATGGAATCCATTTTTCCAAATTCAAAACATAGAATTGGAAGAAATTAATTTAAAATTAATTCCCGTTGTCAAAAAAAGCGTATTTTTAAGAAATAATAACTATCAAAAGATTGACACTAGTTTATGTCCAATTTTAAAGTGAAATTACTTCCAATGACCAACGTAGGATTAAATGGTAAAAATATAATCTAATTACTCTTTAAAAAAATTTAGAAAGATAATCTAACCATATAAATAAATTAGATTAAAAGCCAATTTTGAATTAAATTATAGTGTTTTTCACTATTCATAAAAAAATTAGCTTTATCAGAAAAATACCAAAATTTTATCCAAAGTAAATTTTGATGTCCCGATTCTAAATAAGAATATTATTTTGTCAAATAGAACATATAAAAGTGACCAAAACTTTATTTAAGGAGAGTTCTCCATCAAAAGGCAGTAAATCGACCTTTTAATGAATATTAGAGTATTTATGCTTAAAATCAGATTCTTTCTTATTTTAAGCCTCTAAAATTTATTGGATAAATGTAAAAATATTTAACAAACATATATAATTATATTTTAGTTAGTTCTATTCATTCCCTCCAATACAATGGCTATGTGTTAACTACCATTAAAAATAATAATATTATTATATTATTTTTCAGTATAACTCAACATTGTGTGAAACGTAAGATTTCAAATAAACTCATTGTTGCGTATTGGGTATGCCATCGAACATATCATCCCATTTAAGGTAAAATTAATATTTAATTCAAAAATATTAATAAATATTAAAATGTTATATTCTTTATTTACCTGGGATGTTACAATCGGCACCTGAACCAGGTGACCATAAAGAACAAGTATCCACTCCTGAGGATTGATGATCTCTTCGACCAGCTGAAGGGAGCTCGATGGTTTTTGAAGATAGACCTCAGATCAGGCTATCACCAGCACAGGGTATGGAATGAGGACGTATCGAAGATAGCCTTCAAAAGTCTCTATGGACATTATGAGTTCTTAGTGATGCCCTTCGGCGTGAAAAATGCTTCAGCAATGTTCATGGGGCTCGTGAACAAGATCTTCCAGCCTTACCTCAATCACTTTGTGGTGGTCTACATTAACGACATCTTGATATACTCAGCATAGGAAGTAGAGCAAACCACGCACCTACAGATAGTTCTGGATACACTCTGAGAGAACCAGCTGTATAGAAAGCTCTCGAAATGCAAGTTCTAGATATGTGAGGTCCACTTCCTGGGGCACGTTATCTCAAAGGATGGAGTTGCAGTGGATCCGGTGAAGATAAAAGCAGTGCTTGGTTGGGAGCCACCCATGAGTGTGACCAAGGTGAGGAGTTTCCTGGGATTGGTTGGGTACTACTGGAGATTCATACCCGACTTTTCCCGAGTTTTGGCACCCTTGTCAGCTTTGAAAAAGAAAGGAAAGCCCTTCGTATGGATGGAGAGATACTAGTAGACTTTTTAGGAGCTGAGACAGAGACTGAAGAGTGCCCCCATCTTGAGGCTACCGGAAGAAGGTGTTGGGTATATAGTCTACTAAAACACATCAGGGACTAGACTAGGTTGTGTCCTGATGTAGGAGCGAGCGGTGATCACCTACGGCTCATGGCAGTTGAGACAACATGAGAAGAACTACGCTACTCATGACCTAGAGTTAGCAGTAGTGGTCTTTGCACTGAGGATGTGGCAGCACTACTTGATGGGTGAACGGTTTACTGTTTACTCTGATAGCAAGTGTCTCAGGTATATCTTCTCACAGAAATACCCGAACCTGAGAAAGCGATGATGGTTGGAGTTCCTCCAGGACTATGACTTTGAGATAGTCTACACTCCTATGAACGGGAATGTAGTAGCAGACACACTCAGTAGGAGTTCCGGTTTATAGTTGCTGAGTGAGGAGACAGAACAGCTAGCTGTGTTGCAGATATCCTTTTTGGATAGAGATGGAGCTACTTACCTCTAGTCTATGATAGTTACTCTCCCAATCCTTCAGCGAGTTAGGGAGGCATAGCTTGGGGACATTAACTGTGAAGCCCGATGTGCTCATATATCCTCAAGCTAGGTTCCTGATAGATTTTTTGAAGGTGTGGATCACGTCATCCTCTTCATAGGACGCATTATGGTACCAGTGACGCTACGGGAGGAGGTGTTGAGGGAGTTCCATACATCCCCTTTGGCGGTACATCCTGGTGTGGCGAAGAGGTATTAGGACCTCTGACATCAGTACTAGTGGACATAGATGAAGAAGACAGTGGCAAAGTTTGTATCGTGATGCCTCACTTGTCAGCGAGTAAAGGCCGAGCATCAGGTGCCATCAGGCTTAGCTCAGCCACTTGAGGTACCAGAATGGAATTAGGATGGTATATCCATGGACTTTGTGAAAGGGAAACCACGTACATCCAGGGGCCAAGATTCCATCTGGGTGATCGTTGACCAACTCACCAAGTTGTCCCACTTTCTACCCATCTGAGAGAAGGGATCAGTAGAGGGCTTGGGACGCCTCTATGTGTAGGAGATTGTGAGACTTCACGGAGTTCCGTCAATGATCATCTCAGATTATGATGCACATTTTACATCCCAATTGATGAAGGTATTGTAGGAGGCGTTCGGGACTCAGCTATGCTTGAGAACCACCTTCCATCCTCAGACAGATGGTCGGATGGAGCAGACCATACAAACACTCGAGGATATGCTTCGTTCTTCTGTCCTTGATTTTGGTTGTAGTTGGGAGGACCATCTTCCACTGGTGGAGTTTGTATAAAATAATAGCTATCACTCCACCACCGGAATGGAACCATTTGAGGCCCTATATGGGAGACCATATAGATTACCTCTATGCTGGATAGGCCCAGGGGAGTCTGTACTTATGGGTCTAGAGTTGGTACAGGCTACCACGGAGAAGGTGCAGATCATCCCGGAGAGAATGAAGACTGCACAGAGCCGGCAGAAGTCTTATTCTGATAGGAGATGGAGACCTTGGAGTTTGAGGAGGGAGACCATATCTTCCTACGAGTCTCACCACATAGAGGATTACGTAGGTTTTTCCAGGACAACAAACTATATCTGAGGTTCATCGGACCTTTCTAGATCCTCAGCAGAGTAGGCAAGGTGGCATACCATCTAGCTCTTCCACCACAGATGCACCAGGTGCATAATGTTTTCCATGTGTCGCAACTGAGGAGGTACATGAACAATCCATCGCACATTATCAACTAGGGAGAGCGGGACATCGATGATGGGGCAACGTTTGTAGAGTTATTAGTGGAGATAGAGGATCGACAGGAGAAGGTCCTTCATGGGTGGTCGATTCCTCTGGTGCGAGTTTGTTGGCAACATGGGAACCTCCAGGAGAGCACATAGAAGCGGAAGGCTCAGATACGTGCTCAGTACCCCCATTTGTTTCCCTAGTTTTGTTGTAGCTTTCATGGATGAAAATCCCTAAGGTGGGGAGAATGTAAAGACCCAGAAGTTCCATATAAATGTTTTTTAAAATTATTTAGGATTATTACAAGTCTTCGAAAATTGACGGCGTGTGATTCTGAGGTCTGGTGTGCCCAGAATGGAATTTTGAACTTTTTAAGGTACATTCAGTAAACGTACAGGTAGTGTTTTCTAAATTTTGAACAAAATCTCAAAATTGAAATCCGAGGACACCATTGAATCTTCAGTGCCATGATTCACTTAAGGAAGGCTTTACTTCGACTGTAGTAGGTCGGGAGAAAAAGTTAGTTTTCAGAATTTAAAAAGAATGATAAAATAACTTGTAATTATTATCTTATTTTTCTCCAGTGGTTGAGTGGAAGTGGTGCGACCTCTATGTTTTCAAGCCATTTAATGGATTGACACTCTTTTATTTTTAATCTAACTATTGGGAATTGAGAGGTTCATTAATTAATGAAACTCATTAATTCCTCGGTGCGTTACTCACCCTTTTCCCCATCTATTTAAATGGAGCTCAGGTTGGAGTTTTGGACACAGCTTCTTCAAGTGAGTAACCTCTGATGAAGTGATGTGATGTATTCCACTGATGGGGAATGGAAGCTTGGAAGTATTTGAAGGGATCAAACTGGGAACAACGAACGTCAGTGGCTTTATCAAAGCATGGATCCTCCTTCAACCACCGCGACTAATCCAATGATTCTCAAGGTAGGGTTTATGTTTGGATTGGGGTTTATCATTATATTAATGTGATTTATATTTTACTCCCACCTATTATGATGTTAACGTGGAGGGCACAGGCCAAACGAACAAATCCCTGACCCTCTGTTGCTTCATTCTTGTCGCGTTCTTTGGGGGACAAACTTCCAACTCATTGGAATCTGGAATCTGGGTGCTGCGCAGCGATAGCGGCATCCTGGGAGGCCCGAAGGCATGAGCAAAAAGGAAAACGGACCACCATATATCACCTAGTGGCCCGTGGAAGATTCTACAGCGCTCACTGACCGTGGAGGAGGGTGTCACTACTCGGTGTCGCGGTAGTCGGACAGGATTCTAGTAATGGCCAACCACGGAGATGGGAGGTGGCGCATTGTCGCACACCGCGGTGAGATAGGTCGCGGCTCGAAGTTGCGGCGAAGGCAGGGACCCACTCCATGCAGGTCCCGTGGGTGATGAGGCGGCGCCACATGGTGCCTCCTATTAAAATATATGAATGGCTCTTTGAGCTGTTCGAGATCGAGGGGAGGGCCGCGACTTGAAGCCATGGAGGAGGCGCAAGGGGACCCGCTCCCAGCAGGTCCCATGGACAAGAAGGCGGCGCCACCTGGAACTGCTAATCAAGGAGCCAAAAAGATCCTTTGAGCTCTTTGGAAGGCGGACTGCACGACCCCTGTGTGGGTCGTGCAAGCTGGTGGTCCGAGCCGCCTTGGCCCAGCCTAGTCGGGGCTGGTCAGGCCGGTCCACTACTCAACTGGCTGATCCTGCTGTAGCCCAACCCAACCAGGTCGGCCCAAGCCTGTTTGGGCCGGAATGGGTTAGGTTTACCCAAACCAAATCGGTTTGGCCCAGTCGTGGTCGGTCCGACCGAGTCTGACCGAACCCGGACCCCTCTTCGGCCCTAATATGCTTAAAAGGTCGTATCTTGCAAACTAGACTTCCGTTTGACGAACCGTCTATGGTGCTGGGATCCTTGGAGTGAGACAGTCCTTTTTAGAGACTCCATGAGAGTTTTGAAGAATGTTGTAGTATGTCTGGGATGGATTGATCATGAATCCAACTGGTCCCTCGGCACTAAAATGCTAATAACTTACAGATCAAGAGTCCGGTTGATGCGTCACCTGTTGCGTTGGAACCCTTATAATTTGAAAGTTCATGGGGTTACTTCTTTGTGGGACTTTGTGACAGTTGAAATACAATCGATGTCTTGAGAAGTATTTTCTCCCAGAATCAAGCATTTTATGAGAAGGAATCTAGTGGCTAATTGTGAGATGAAGGTTGTAGACAGATCATACAGAGGTTAGTACCGAGCGATCCTGTGTGGGTCAGCACATAGTGATCCTGTGTGGTTCAGCACCTTGAGATCCTGTGTGTATCAACACCTAGAGAGCCTATATGGATCAGTACCAAGTAATATTGTGTGCATCAGCACCTAGTGACCCTGTGTGGATCAGCACCTAGCAACCCTATGTGGATTAGCACCTAGAAACCCTGTGTGGATCAACATTCTAGTGACCCTGTGTGGATCAGTAGTACGCGACCTGATAAGGACTAGCCTTAGAGCGGCCTATCATGGATCAGTGACATACTGATCCTGTGTGGGTCAGATCTTTTGTGGGTCTTGTGGGGGTTAGTACTTATCGATCCTGGGTGGGTTGGATCCTGTGTGGGTTAGTACCTATTGATCCTATGAGGGTCAGACTCTATATGGTCAGCATTAGTGCCTCTTAATAGAATAAGATGATCAAGATTTATGACTAATCATATGTACTTATGTACTTTAGTTATAACTGGTTTTGAGCTGACTCTTTTTCTTTGTGCCTTGTGCTTGAGATCATACTTTGTGTTTTTCCTTTGTGAAATTCTGAGAGAACTTTGGGGGTCTCGGGGTCCCTACTGGGTATTGTTATACTCACCCCTGCATGGGCTTCACCCGCACCTTGTTGTGTCTTCTGCAGATGATGGGAAGCCTTGACTGAGACTTGGGGAGCTAGGACCTGACAGTGGAAGATGGTGACAGTTGACGTGGAGAGCTGTGGAGATGAGTTATACCTACCCTTCAGTTAGGATTCCTGGTGGACAATCCCAGGAGTTGTTTACTACTTTCTTTTGTAGTTGTATCTCTCTGTTGGGATTTTATTCTAGCCCCTTTACTTTCAGTACACACTTTTACTACTGCAGTTTTACTTCGGGGTTGCATCATGTTGTGTTCTTGGATTGTGTGTTTGTATAGGTTTAAAGGCATTTCATTCCCGGTTAGGGATACACCTTTTTGGTGCTAGTCACCAACCCCTGTCCTATAGAAGGCGAGCATGGGGGTAGTCATAGTATGATCCCCGAGGGACGGGTCGTGACACCAACCATCCTTGAGTTTGCAACAAATTTAACAAGAGAGACTTACTTGTCAACAACCACTCTGAGTGCACTTCTTTATCAGGAGTGATGATGCGGTTCACAAGTTATGGTTGAACATGTTTCGGTTTAGGTTAACTAGATTCACCTCTTTTCTTATTATAAGGATACATATCATCCATATATCTCTTAGAAACACATTTAACTAAAGCCATTGGTGAGATTCGAAGGTTTTGGTTTGAGGGAGAATGGTAGTGGTTCAGAAGAGAAAGGTTCGAAGGTAAGAGTCTGAAAGCAAGAGTGTGGGAGTGAGAAAAAGTGATGGATTGACCTTAATTTTATCATTTAGGAATTTAAAATAATAAAATAATTAATGGGGATTAAAATAAAATGAAATAATTAAAACAGTGATGTTTTAACTTCTAAACAGATAAATGACAAAGTAGATCGGTGAGACACATCGGTGAGTTCTATCAGTGATTCCTGTCAATGATTCCTATCAGTGGGTCCTATTGGTGGGTCTTATCAGTGAATCCTTTAGTGAGTCCTATCAGTGATTTCTATTAGTGAGTCATAATCAGTGATACATCATCAGTGATCATCAAAAGTTGATCATTCCTAACTCATGTTTGATGTAACTCATCCTTTCAAAATTTAATGGATTAGTAAAAATGTTAGCAAGATGATGTTTAGTTCCAATATCTTCGATCTTGTTTTAAACTATAAAAATATTTTGTTAGTTTGAAAACATGATTTTAAAAATGAGTATTTGTAAAACCGGGGGGTTGTTCAAAAAAACATCCTCAACTATATACCCATTTAGTAATGCACTTTTAACATACATTTTATAAATTTTGAAGTTCAAATGTGTTGTATAAGCTTGTAGGATCCTAATGGATTCAAGTCTGGAAATAGGTGAAATTCTTTCTTCATAGTAAATTTCTTCTTCTTGACTATAATCTTGTGCAACTAATCTATCCTTATTTCTTACTACAATTCCAGGCTCATCCACTTTGTTTTTAAGAACCCACTTAGTGCCTATAGTCAAGGTGTCTTTGGTTCTATCAACAAGTTTCCTAACTTTATTTATTTCAAACTAATTCAATTATTCTTGCATATCCATTAACCAAAATTCATCATTGATTGCATCATTGATGTTCTTAGGTTCAAGATGTGACAAAAAGTCTTGATGTTCAACCTATTTTCTTAGAGAAGCTCTTGTCTGTGTCCCCTTATCTAAGTCACCAACTACAGCATCTAAGGGATGATTCTTAAGGATTCTAACAGATCTATAAAAATATGAGCTAGTTATTTTACATTCTTCTACAGGTTCGGGTTCACTATTATCAGAATCTGGAAATTTTCCAGAACTGGAATATTTTTCTGCTTGCTTAACAGTAGAGTCATAGGGTTTAGAATTCAATTTTAGATTTAAAAAATCATCCTCAATATTTTCTAGGGAGGTCTCAGGTTCATGTGGATCTATTTCAAAAAATTTGATATGTACATATTCTTCCACACACTTGGTTCTTTTATTGAAGAATCTATTGGCTTTTCTAGAGGTTGAATAACCTATAAAAATTCCTTCATCTCTCTTGGATAAAAAATTTTCAAGATTATCTTTTTTATTTAGGATATAGACTTTGCAACTGAAATCTTTAAAGTAATTAACCTTAGGCTTCCTATTATTCCACAAATAATAGGGGGTTTTATTAAGGATAGTTCTAATTAAAACTATATTGATTATGTAAAAAGATGTATTCACATATTATTCCCAAAAATAAATAGGTATATCATATTTATTAAGCATATTTTTTTTGATTTATTATAAGGTTCTATTTCTCCTTTCTACAACTCCATTATGTTGGGGTGTCCTAGGAGCAAAGGATTTATGACTATATCTATTTTGTGAGAAAAAAGATTCAAATTCTTAATTTTCAAAATCACAACCATGGTCACTTCTTAATGTTTTGATTCTAATTCCACTTAGGTTTTCTACTGACATAGCATACTTAGTAAAATAAGAGCGAAATTCACTTTTGTGATCTAAAGAAAGTCCATGTATACCTAGAAAATTCATCTACTAAAAAATAGATATAGTTCTTCCCATTTAAACATGAAACTCTATAAGGTCCAAAAAAATCCATGTGAACCAACTCAAGGGGTTGAGAAGTTGAAACTTCTTTCTTTGGTTTGAATGATATTTTAAGATGTTTTAATTTTTGACAAGGATTGTAGACTTTATTATTTGGAAACTCAATTTTAGGTAGATCCTTGACTAGTACTTTTATAGTAAGATTTCTATGTGAGTTACTATTATACTGTCATAGTATCTTATGCTAGAGCCAAGACTCTTTATGAAAGGCACTTAAGCAGGAAACATTTTGAGAAACTAAGGAATCTAAGTTAATAACATATACATTTTCATTTCTAAAGATAGTAAATATTAAATCATTTTTAGAATTGAAAACATTACAGGCATCATTTTCAAATTTAACATGAAATCCATCTTCGCATAACTGTGAGATTATAAGAAGATTATACATAATACCATCAAAAAATAGAACTTTAGAAATTAAAATTGAGTTAGTGTTATCGATTTGACCAAGACCAATTATTTTTCCTATTGAATTGTCACCAAAGGTGACATTCCCACCATCAATCTTGATAAGGTTATTGAAGCTCAAATGGTCCCTTTTCATATGTCTTGAACACCCACTATCCAAATATCATAAGATCTTATAAGAACTCTTCAAACAATTTTCCTAAAAAAATAGATCAAAATAAATACTTTGGTACCCAGATTTTCTTGGGTCTAGTAACATTATTGATTAAAGCTTGGGGAACCCAAATTAGTTTCATGGGTTTCCTATAAGAAGTTTGTAAAGTATAAGAAAAATAAACTCTATTAGATCCAGAGAAACTAGAATTAGTAAAGGCTTTTCCAGTGCTAGAACTTACAGCAGATTTTTCAATTCTGGGCACAAACCAAATTTTCTAGATTTTGATACAAAATTGTTTTTAATAAAATTTTGTTTCCCTAATTGATAACCCATACCAGTAGTTTATTTTGGAGAAACTTTATTACCAATCATTTGAGTTAGATTAATTTTACCATTTGTAAATTTCTCAAAATCCTTATTTAATTGCTCATTAGAAAGTTTAAGTTCATTATTTTTATTGAGAAACTGAGCATTATTTTCCTTTTCAATAGTAAGTTTAGACTTAACAGAAACTGAAATAGAATGTTCTTTTTTGAGAGAATTATATTTATACTTTAGTTCATTGCATGTATCCTTAATCATTTTATAGTATTCAAATAGATCTTCATCTGTCATATTTTCATAATCAGATTCATCTTCAGAATAATTATTATTATGTACAGAGGATTCTAGAGATACCTTGGATGTGTTTTTCATAAAAACATGTTGGCTTTGTCATCCATCTCATCATGTAATTATTCTGAGTCACTGGAGCTATCCTCAGAATCACTCCAAGTGTCCTTCATTTCCTTTTTATACTTATTGTCCTTATCCTCATTTTTTTATTTAATTTTGGATAGTCATCTTTTACATGTCCTCTTCTCTTTCATTTATAGAAGACTATTTCATTTTTGTCATCACATCTTTTCTAATCCTTTTTTCAGTTTCCATTATTGTTATACTTCCCTTTATAACTGTAGTTGGGGTTTGTCTTAGTGGTAAGAACCCCTTAAATCTACATGAAAAATGGGGGTTCAAAACCCATTGGGCGCAGGTACTGTAGCAGTACTGTAGCGTACTATAGCAGCGGCGGGCACTGTAGCGGCGGCAGGTAACTGTAGCGGCGGCAGAGCACTGTAGCAGCAGCGGGTGCTGTGCAGTACTGTAGCAATGCGGGTACTGTAGCAGTACTATTCACAGAATGGGCTTTCGGTCAAAAAAATGGGCCTACGGGTCATGTAATGGGCTAAATGCCCACTGGGCCTTCGGGCTATGTAATGGGTCTCCCTCTACCCAGTTAAAGAGGTCTTTGCTTTACTTTAATAATAAAAATGAGGCTTAGGCCCCAACCTTTAAAAAAAATACTTCCCTTTATAACTAGGATTTATAACAAATTTCTTCTTTCTATAAAACTTTTTGAATCTCCTAGATAGCTAATCTATTTCCTTTTCACTGTCACTCAGCAGTTCTTTATTGCTAGAACTTTTATCATGAAATTGAATTTTTTCTTTTGCTTTATGTTTAGAATCAATGGTTTTGAAATCCGCTAACTTTATTTTTGGTTCATCATCTTCTTATATGTTAACCTTCATTTATTCTTCATACATCATCAAATTACCCATAAACTCCTTTACAGGTAGTGAATCAATGTCACGAGATTCTCTAATGGATACTGATGTCCATCTCCACCTTTCTAGAAGACATCTTAAGATCCTCATGATTTGTTACTTTGTAGTAATTATATTTCCATATGAGATCATTGTATTCAAAATCTCATTGAACCTAAGATGCATGTCATAGATAGGTTCATCAGACTTCATTTTAAAGTTATCATATTTAATGGTATATGTGTCAAGTCTTATTTCTTTAACATTAGTGGTTCCTTCATGTGAAACTGCTAAAGTATCCTAAATTTCATAAGCTGTTTTACATGTAGAAATATGATAAAATTATTCATACCCTAAAGAATATTATAAACCATTTATATCTTTTCAGTTATTATTATATGCTTCCTTAGTGGAATCATACCATGTGTTTTTAGAAGTAGTAGATTTCTTATATTCATCAACTATAGCAGACCAGATTTCAAAACCTATACTTTTTAAATGAATTTTAATTTTAATTTTTCACTGATCATAATTTGTACTATTAAAATATGGAGGTCTTTTGGTAGAGGCACCTTCCTATCTATTTTCCATTTAGATAAAATTTTAAATATTTTAAAGAATTATAAATTTTTAATTGATAACAATTTAGAGATCTTTAAAACACGGCTAAAATCATAGTTGAAAAGATATAAAAACTTTGAGAAGTTAAACCCTCTAATACCAAATGTTGGTATGATTAGGACACTCAAGAGTGTGGTGAATTGAGTTCCTATAAAAATTTATATCTAAAATACTTGTTTAAAAGTCACCCAATTTAAAATCAAATACGGCCTAATTAACCAAAGTAGAAGATTTATAAAAGTTTTGATCTTTTGAAATATTTCTCTAAGTGTGATTAGATATTAGTTTAAACAATATGGATTATTATTTTATATTTTTAAATCAATATACTAAACCAAATTATAATATAAACACAATATAATATTAACTATTAAAGTGAAGTAAATTTTTCTGATAAAATATTGAAAACTAAACTTTGAAAAGAACAACAGATTTTAAAACAAGAGGTTAAATCTCAAGATGATACTTAGTCCTATCCACTTAGTGACCACCTACCACCAAGAAATTTATATAAATAAACTTGATCCACACCCTGTATCTGGGTACACAATATCATACACAGCTGTCCAGGTCAACTGTACCTCTTCTATATTTTTTTTGGGAGTGAAAATTACAAATAGGACACATAGGGACCTCTTCCAATATTGTTCATGGGATTGTAAGGTGTAAAAATATAGGTTTTTAAAGATATCAATGTATCTTCTATTTATTAATAGGAGATGGTGTGTATTTATATAACTGAGAGACACACACTGCTTGTATTGTAAATAATGTACACAAGCAAAGCTAAAATATTGAGAAGCATGTTAGAAATCTTTGTGTGTTTGGATCTGCAACTTTGAGACTCCTTGAAGATACATTGAAGTGAATCTGGGGTCAACTTTCAGGAACAGACAACAAAATAGAGGGTTATGAAGCCTTCTGTCTTCTCTTCTTAGCAAGGTAGAGATTTTCTTGAAGTGTTCTTCTCTACTCCTCAATTTTTACTAGAGAAGTTATTCAATTAATATTCACAACACTATTTTTTTTAACAGATGGTAGTTCTTGTGTTGTTCAAAGGTGCATGGGCAGCTCAATATATTTTCTTAGGTCGCATCCTTTTTCTTATTAATCTTGATATTCCCTTTATATAGTGTAATAGACAAGCAGCATATTCTCTGGTACCTCATACATCATACTGGTGTCTGACATCCATTAAATGTTGTCTATAAAAGATAGACAATATCATTAATATAATAAGTAGTGCTAAGTTTTATAAATATGACCATTAGAAATAATTTTTAATTTAAATGGAAAATGAAGGAATGACGGTGTCTCAGGGTCGGTAGGTCAGTATGTCGGTGTCTCAGACTATCGGTGTCTCAATCTGTCGGTGTCTCAAACTTTTAGTAGGTCGGTCTATCGGTAGATCACTCTGTCGATAGGTACTCTGTCAGTAGGTACTATGTCAGTAACTCAACTATCAAGAGCATATACTTCGTGAAAATTATGAGTATCAGTCAGTCTCTCTATTTAAACTGACTTATGATATAAACACTAACAAAATAGGTTAAGATTAAATGTAAACATGGTTAAACAAGATGTAAATTAATAAAACATAATTAAGAATGATTTTTGAGCATTAAAACTAGAGGATGCCAACACTTACCCTTATAAGAATCATGTTGTCTATAATTTATAGTTCATCATAATTTCGTTGAGTCACCAATCTTGGATCCTTTTTGTGAAAAATATTATTATAAACTCTTAGAATTTTATTATTCATATTATAATTTTTATTAGGATTTCCAGAGCCACTAGTTGTAGAAATTTTTGACTAAAAGTTGTTCCTATAATTTCCATATTTTTTAGGATCACCAGATTTAGCCACAAACATGGTATTCATGACTTGATTATTCTTCTTTGACATTTCAAAACTAATTTTAGAATATATTTCACCCTTATTAGATGATATTTTTTTGTCTTTACAAAATTTATTCTTCTTAGAATATTCTAAAGCTTTTTTAATTGATTTTTGAAAAATTAGATCTAGTGTTGTTCAGTTATTCTTATGCTTTAACCAACTTATATTGAATATGGTCAATGTAATTCTCTTTATTCTTCATTATCTCTTAAAACTTTATGTTTATAGTCTTCCCATCATCAATCATCATCTTTAAGTCATTGATATCTTTTAACAATTTGGATCTTTCTTCTATTAAAATAGATTCATCACTACTGGATGACTGATTATCCTCCTTCAACATTCTAATTTATTTCTCTAATTTATAGATCTTTGAGATAAAATATTTCAATTATCTCTTCTTCATGAAATTCAATATTGTTTATTATTATTCACTTTTAGAACTTCTTTCTTTACTAAAATTATCAATGAGAAATTTTTCATCATCTTCATCACTGGTATATCCAATTACACCTTCATATTCACTATATTCACTTTCTTTAAACAATAATTTTACCTTTTAAAATTTATAGAACTTATTAACCTTCTCATTGGAATAAACCTTTGAATTTTTGAATTTATTATTAGATAATATTATAGCCTTTTCTTCTTCCTTATCACTATCTTCTTCAACTTTTTATTTTGAAAAATTTATAGTGAAATTACCAATATATCGAAGAATGGAACATTTTGAAGAGACATTTCCCTTGTACTTTCCTTACCTTCTTATCATTTTTCTTAAGATAAGGGACATAACTTCATAAAACTTCTATTATAAATCTCCATTATAATTTGAACAAAAAAAATTCTTCTTGAACAACGCCCTTCTTCTTCATCTTCTCAAGTTTTAAGGATTTAAAGGAAATATCATTTTCAATATTTTCCTTCCTATTGAAAATGTTATCTTTTCTTATATCCTAAGATATTAAAATATTATATAATTTATCAATAGGTATGTCACCTGGATATTTATCTTCCAAATCAAATACTCTCACATCAATTTTTCATGTGATATTCAAAAGATATTCTCTATAAAAATAGAGTCTTCTAAATTCTCACCATAGCCTCTTGTCATGCTCATAACATCATTAACTATTGTGAAGAAACTTTCAATATCTTGTATTCAAATATCGTTATAGTTTAATATAAAAATATGAAATATTTCTCACTTCAATTTGGTATTTCCTTCATTTATATTCTCCATTTTTTTTTCAAGTGATAATTTTTGTTTTAATTCCTTTGGATTCCATAAATTAACTCCTTTAAAGAGAATAAGAAATAGAATTTCTAGAAAAAACATCATTCTTTATATTCCTATTGTCTACTACTATTATTTAAGAACCTTCAACACATGGGGGAAATCCATTAGTTTCAACTTCCAATAAATCATAGCTAATACAATAAAGGTATGGAAACATTTTATCCTTCCATGCATGATAAAATTTCTCATAAAACATGGGAATATTCCTACTGTTCACCTAATTCAAAATATCTATAATAGACAAAAAAACAAGTGATTGATTCTTATTCTTAAGAGAGACTACAAACTTCAATCTTTAAATAGCCAATCAAAAACAAAGGGAACCTCATTTTGATAACACTTGTGGAACCACTTGTACGATCCTTGGGAGATCACTAAGAGGGGGTGAATCAGAGATCTTAAAAAAATATGTTTTTTTCAAACAACCTATGCCTCCTTCTAAGATGGGTGATATTTTATTTTCCATACACATCAAACATAGGGAAAAAATTATTTAGAAGGCTCACCAATGAATATGATAAGGGTAATCCTTGGTGTGATATGGATTCATTTGAGAGCACACTACCCACTAGAATAATCCTCTGAACACAAGTGAGTAAGATAAATCCTTAAAACATTCATTTATATGTATCCTAGCTATTCTTTGGTGTGTATCCCACACTTTACAATGATAGATATATAAAAACTAAATAATTTTCCACCAAATATAATTCTATCAAATTCTTGAGTGTTTTGAGTTAATCTTCTTCTTTAGTTGCAGAATAGTTAGGAATAAACACTTCTTATTCAAATGTTTAAAAAATCTCTTTTTATGCACATCACATGCACATAACCACTTCACTTCCTCTACTTATTTAGATCATAGTAATAATGAAATGAGTCTTCCCAATTTTTTAGATAATATCTAAGTGTTATCTCATAATCTCCTTACAATCTGCAAATTTAGGGGATATATCCTGAAAAATAATTTTTGAATTCGGAATTTGGAATTCAAATATCAAGATAACATCTAACTTCCCCTTCTTACAATTTATACTATGGAACTTTTTTCCATTAAATTTTTTTCATTGAATTAAAATTTATAGTTATAATGGGTTAGAATAACTACCAAACATTTTAAATAAATCCAATTCATTACTAATTTTACAAAAAATCTAGTTTTCCTAGATTTTGATGTGGTGATAGGATTTTCAAAATGACCTTTCAGTTTTCAAGATATTTAAACTCGACAACTCGAAGACTTGTAGTATGTATATTTTATTGTGGTGTGAGTGCCTCAAAATTACTAGAGACATAGAAGTATGGTTGAATATATTTGAGCTAAGGTGATACTTCTTTGATGTAAACACCTCTATTCAATATACTTAAAAATTCATCTATGGTGTGGTCACTCCATCCACATCATGGAAACATCAAATATTCCACCTTGAAAATTTCCTAGGAAACCTTTTTAGTGCAGCCTATCTATCTTGTGGAATGTCCCTCTTTTATTAAATATATTGTGGTGTGTAACATGCACTGTAGCATGGGGAACTAAATATTTCTAGAGATATGAGTATATTTTCAAACATCCTCTACAATGCAATCAAGAATTTTGGTTAAAACACCTATCTCTAAAAATAATTCAATATTTCAATGTGTCATGATTCAATATTACACTGTGAAATAAGTAATTATTAAAACATTCAATCATATTTCATAGATCATCACATCCTTTGGGGAATGGACCTACCTCCTTAAAAATCATGCATCATGAACCCCTTCCATGATGATTCAATAATAAAAACCAGCTTAAACATCATATGGATCTGTAAGTATTACAAATTTATATCATATAAAAGAATTAATTCATGTGATGTTGAATATGATTTATGAATTAAAAAAAATCCAACATACAAATCATATCAACTTCAATATCTCTACAATTATTCTTGAAACAACAACTTCAATAAACTCCTCACATCAATATCTCAACACCTATTGGTCTCAACACATGTCAATACAGTTTAAAAATATTTGTTTGATAGAAGGAAGATGATTAAAAAATAAATAATTATAATCATGTATACATAAAAGGAATAACATGATATAAGATGGTGAGAATTAAATCCCCTTCAAAATACTAAGTGTCATATTCCTTCTGAAGCAGCGCTTTTCAAGACCTCAATCATCCAACCGGGTAGGTCATGAAAAATTTGGGTTCTGCTGGATTGTCTTGTATAAGGAAAAAAATTAATCCATGACCCTAATAGGATTAAGTGCCCGATCTTATAATTTTCTGGGTTACACTTAATTATAAATCCTAAATAATATTAGGTTATTGGAGGAATAAATTTGAGTTTATCCATTTAATTGATTGGGTAAAGAGTTATTTTCTCAACTATCTAAGAGTTATATATGATATTATTAGGATTATTTCATGCCTAAATAACTAAATAGTGAGAGAAATTCCAAAGTGGAATCATTTCATAGTGAAATATAGATCTTGTCCCACTAATAGATATGATGGATTTAAAAGGGTTCGTAATATTTAATGGGAACCCATTTTAAAAAAGTACTTATTAAATGTTTTTAAAACAAGATACTCATATGATAAAAGATTATATTGTGCATGAATAATATAATCATCATAAAACTTTTCATTGATTTGAGTCCTTGAAAAGGAGAAGCTTAATATAAGGAACTCCTAAGACTGGTAACTTAAGATAAGTTCTTAAGAGAAATTTTATGTGTTAGATAAATTCCTTCCTGAATAAACAAAATAATTAAATTGTTCAAAAAGTGAATCTAGATGACTATGAGAAGAATATAATGATTCAATTTAGGTTTCAAATGAATTAGATTCAATATAACCTAAGTAACTTTAGTCTATTCTCATATACTCAACATGATTGAGTATCCCAATGACTATGTGAGATAATAGGTTTCTTTAAATATTATTCTGGTTAAAGAATTCATTATATTTTCATTAATGAAAATCCTCCAAAAATGTAAATGTATTTAATAAATGTTTATCCAATTTTATCAAAGTGTTGGAAAATGATGAATTAGGTAATGTGATGCCTCGGTTTGGGTGCTACATAGAAAGTACAAGTAGGTAAAAGGTCAAACTGAAAGAAGAAAAGTTAGTTGGAGAGTCCAATAATGTTTCTTTGAGTATCCAGTTAAGGTAATTAAAACAAAGATTTTTCAGGAATAAGGTGATATGAAAACACTAGGATTCATAACATCAAATAGGTTTGGAGATGATGAAAACACAAAACAATAAAAGAATAATACATTGAAAATAGAAACATAAATTTATATGCTTTGGGAATAATACCTACATTCATAGAGAGGCATAATCAATTCACTAAAATTTAAGGGCACAATTAAAATGAGATCATATTTTCACACACACATAGAAACCCTAGCTTTTAGGATCTCATAAAGAAGATGAAGCATTAGTCCATCAACCGCACAGTAATTCCAATATTCTACAGTGAACAGTTGCTAGAATTTCCCATTTCTGTAGTGAAGTGGCCACCCAAGACCAAGATACAGTAGTGACTAGGGTAAATAATTCCATAGAGCTACAGAACCACTGTCTCCAACATTTGATCTTCTATAATATCCATGCCAAAGACTTCACTACTATAGTTCCCTATCAGTGTCGCATGGTCATCTCATCTACATTCGATCAAAGTTATAGCCTGGTGTATAGTATGGGCCACTATAATACATCCTAACATCATCTCGATAGATTAGGAAACACCAATCCTATAGAAATATTAATTAAAACATATGATAGAGTCTTTATGGTATCTAAAGTGGTTTTTTAAACTTCATGGAATATCCATGCCAAGTGTTAGTTTTTTGGAAATTAATTCTTTAGTTTGGAAATTTATTTGATACCAAATGTATACTTTATGAATATTATGAGTATACAGGAGTTCAAATCAAGGGGATAATTTATTAAGATTGTATATTTAATTCAATTGATGAATCAAAAAAGTTGACATATCAAAGATTTTAATGTAATGGAATACATCAATCTAAAATGGAGTTAAGTAAAGGGTGTGTATAATTATCTCATTTACATTATATGATAAGAGGAGTGATTAGTTAACAAAGTTTTGTTATAAAAAAATATGATATAATAAATTCAATACACATGGTTTATGATTCTTTGGATTCTATAACATGTTTTGAAAAGAATATAAGTATAGAACTTTTTTATCTAAGATAAAATATTTTATCTAGTAATTTTTTAAAATATGGGGAATTGAGATACCACCACCATCAATGAAATATTTTAAAGAATAATTTTCTTTTAAATAAAATAATCCATACAAAAGTAATACCATATATGATATGGATACAATAGTTTATTTATTAAATATTACTACTAAAATGAAATAAGTGTTATTTCCTTAACACAAAAGATTTAGTGTATCATAGAAATATATTTTTAAGATAATATAGTGTCTAAGAGGCTAGTGGGAGTATGTTTAAACTTAGAGATGTCCAAATTTAAAAAATAAAATATTATACCAATCAAAATTAAAAATTTATTTTCACTTAATATCTTAAATAGTTTAGGGTATGGTGGTATTGAGAAACATAGAGGGTTGCATTTATTAATTATAACAAACTAAATGAAACTTTATACTAAAGGAGTTTAGGATGTGTTGGTAAATGAATAATGTAAATAGTTACATTAGTTATCAAAATAATTTAAGGGAAGGTTTTATGGAAAAGGTTTTAAGGATGATGATGATGAGATTAAAAAGAGTTATAAGTATTCAACAAAAATTATTAACATCATAACATTTGATGTTGTGAAGTTAAGGAGTATAAATATGTTCAAGGAGTTAAACATTATGAATATGATTCCTAAGTGTCATAATTATTCAAACAATATTAATTAATATATTTTACTCACTAAATTATTTAGTGGGAGTGTTTTATCAGGTGGTCACATAGATATGTGGTAGAAATTACATATATATGTAATGAGTTTAACAAAATCCTTTAAAGTATAGAAAACATAAGGCTAATATATAAGTTTATCATATATGATTTGTTATACTAGTTCTTAAGTATGGTTTTGTTAATTATTCTTAAAGGGGTTTAATAACATAAAATATATCATGTTATACAAAAAGGAAATATCCACTTTATCATTCTTTCATATTGGCTATATATATGTTTATATTGATATACATTTAATGAAGTGAAATGATAATTGAACTATAAAAGTATTACTTTTATTTATACCTAATTTATGTTCATCATGGTGTATTATAGGTTATGATTAAATGTTAAGTCCATCATGATTATGACTCTTATATTGAGATACAGAATATGATCATGAGGCATAAAACAAGTTTTGTATACTGGATGACCCACTAAGTATACAACATGAATTATCATACATTATGTCTATGGTATAATAGTGGTTAATAGATCATATTTGGAGTCCACATTACCTATGGTTGGATAGATACTTATTATGAGAACCTATATACTTTGATACCTTTCTTACATGATCCTTGAGGCTTAGCTAATCAGTGGGTGGTTGGGTATGTTGTTGAGCATGTCATCAGTTAGAGCTCAACTAAGATGGGATTTTCCCCATCATATGATGAGTATGACATATGATACCTTTATTAAGATACACCATGGAAGTGTATTCTTGTACCTAGATAGTCCATATGATGTTCTCATCTATTTAGGTGAGGGGTATGTGATGTGATAATTTATAAAGCTGAAAGACATATAATGTTTCCATTGACCTAGTAAACCTATACTCAGAGAATAAAGAATGTATGAGTTATCTGTATGGGATTAACATACTTATAATCCCATGTTCACTCTATATCTTAGAGAAAGGGATTATATGAGAATGAATGCTTTCATATGATGTAGCTGGTGGACACATGTATAGAGATACGTGTGTTTCATGGAGATCACACAAAATCCCTTTATAGATTGAGTAGAATTGATGATTTTCTATCGGACATGATTTTCTTAAATGTATAGATTCAGTGATTCATATTTGTTTTCAACACTAACATGGATTATGGGGTCACACTTTTTTGGTTTATTTAATGGGGATTGAGTTTGACTGGGAGTGACACTTTAAAAGTATTTTAGTTTTTATCTAAAAGTTGTTTAGATAACTATTGAAAAGTTATTTCATAAAATATAGCACAAGGTGAAGATGATGATAGATTTTAAAAGGTATTTTTTGAAGATATCCAAAATGATTTTTGGGTATGGTTTCATAAGTTATTTATATGATATAATATAAGGTGAAATGGCATAGTGTCTATGACGCTTTAGAGAAAGTGGGAGATTAAAGGAGATATTCCCTAAAGCCATCATGTATATGGTGAATTTGGTTATATCATATGATATGATATGGGTATATGTTGGAGTTTTCCTATAATAAACTTCTTCATAATTTATATTACATGTATATTCACTTAGATAAATTAAAATAAATACCTTATCATATTTTTATTTTATTATTCTTCATAACTTTAATGCAATAGTTTCCTAACATATTTGTAGCCTTGAAAATGTCATAAGTAGTTAGTCACTATGATGAGAACCTTGATATTAAATGATAGTATTATTAAAATTATTCTTATATCCATGTGAATTCATCTAACATGACACAAATGATGAAAACTCTCAGGTGTGAGAACTTGCAAGTGGATGAGATTTCATCTCATGAAGTTCGCACTTGGTAATCTCCAAGACTAGAGATTATGATGATAGACCTACTAGTATAAATTCCTAATGTTTTTGTTTCATTGGATATTCATGTATGCGATCATGTGTAATGATCCTTAGACATTAATATTATTATTATTAATTCATATCATGATTCTCATACTTAGATGTGTTGTTGTAAACCATGATGCCATATATTCATAGCAAAGTTCGGTATGTTGGGTACATCAACACTAGTATCTTATTAATGATTAAGTTGAGAAAATATTTGTCTCTTCCATCTTTATAAAAATTGATATATCATCCCTTTGATTGAAATAAAACTTTCAAACTAAATTTCATAGTCATGGTGTGTGTATGAGTTCATTTCAAAAAGTCATAAAATACATATGAATCACATAAGTTGATGACATGGGTATGAAACCTTTTTGAAGAGATATTGATACAAAGGTATTAAATTACATAGTAAGTGGTCGTATGTGTTTTTCATCATTGTTACATTAACTTATTCTTCCTTGATTTATTTATGATTTGTTAGATGAAAATATCAGACTTTAGCTAGTTTTTGTAATGTCACTAAGGAAGAATCCTAGAGGGTTACACACTTAGTGTTTCTATTGAACTTAGTTAAATATTATTTATATTTAATAGTTGGAATAAATATTATATTTTAGACCAATAAATAATATTTATTCTGTATTTTATTGATAAAAAATATTAAATAAAAATTTGTTTATTTCCTTATTGAATGAATAATATTTATTTAAATATTTATTCACAGTTCAATAAATATTCAGGGGGACAAGAGGACTGATTATTGAGTGCAGTGATAAATATTTATTTACCAAATTATAAAATAATATTTATCAGTGCACGAGTTAGCATATACCATGAATAAAAATAATAATATTATTATTATTATTTTACATGGCATGGGGCACTTTATGGGTTAAATATGTTGTTAAGAGCCCATGTGCAATTAAGAAATATTTTAACCCTAGCCCTAGGCTTATAAATATCTGGTTATATCTATTGTAGATAAAAACCATTGTAGATACAAACTATTATAGATAAAAAAATTAGATAGAATCCATTATAGACACAAACCATTGTAGATACAAACCTTTGTAGATACAAACTGTTGTGTGAAACATTCTCTAGCCAAAAGAATTCTCCCCAAAAAGGACCATCTCTTGGGTTTATATAAAAAACAAGAGAAGTGAATATTCTCCCACATCCTCTCTATCTAGATAGATCATAATTGATTCTTCTAAACTGAAGGAATTGTGGTAGCGATCAAGGGAACGATGCAAGATGATCAATACCATCATGCTAGCATTGAGAGTATCATTGGAAATTCTATATGGTCAAGGGAACACATGTAGGTCACTTATAGAGGGATTTTACACTTGGATCATCATATCACAATGAAAAATAAACCAAATGGAGTTTTGATGATCAACCTCTTCTTCTACGAAAGAATCTCAAGACTGAGGTAATTTACCTCTTAGAAATTAATTATAATTTTAAAATGAAAATATAACTTCTTGGTAATAGTGTTCTTTATTAATGGTTTTTTTGGTTTTATTCATTGGTCGTGATAATTTTACCACAAAATGTTGGATAATCCATTGAATTTGATGAAGGTAGAGATTTTCCTAGCCCAAATATTCTACTGAGTCTCGAAAATTCAAGTAGTATCAAAGCAATCACATTTAAATTTATAATTATTTATTAAAAAATTATTAATTTACACATTTACCAATAGTTATTCATTTCTATAATTTGTTATTTAAAATATGAACGTCGATATATTATATTATTATTATTATTTCTCACACATTTAATCAAAAATGTGTTAATAATATATGAAGTAAATTTGAAGAACCCATCCATAGGTGCTTAGAATTCCAGCTGGATAACACAATATTATACAACGTGTAAGTTTTTTGTACACACCGTGTATTTGTGTACATTTCACCAGTACAAACATTGATAAATATGGCCCATCATGAAATAAATACACACATCATGTATTAATATATATCATGTGTTGACTAGGCCATCCTGGAACATAGTTTTCTAGATTAAACATCATGTAGTCCACATGTTTTCATGGTGGAAAACATAGATTCAAAGATTCATTGTGTATAAATACACGACGTGTGTGACTGAGAACCATGCACTTGGAAGTCACATGATGTGTAACTCTCATACATGTCGTGTACCGCATTAACATATGGGTCTAAGAAACATGCTCAATCCCTATGTATGTGTCATGGATAGTTGACAAAGAGTCATATGTATGTGTCATGGATAGTTGACAAAGAGTCATAGACAACATGTTGCTAGATTTTACACATTGTGTATCTTACCAGTTTATGTAATAAAATAAAAGTAATATATTATTCCTTTAAACTTAATAAATTCATAATCATGTGCCATTTATTGACAAAACACACCATATTATGGGTTTTATATATATTAAATGTTTAATTAATTTTGGTGTAATTTTCAGAACTAAATTTTATGTATGGTTGTCATACACTATGTACTCCAGATACAATAACATCATTACACATTGCATAATATACATGTATTATTTTGTTTTTTATTGAAAATACTCATCCTTTAATTATGTAATATGTCCTGTTTTATAAATTTTGTGAGTATACAGTACACAATAAAGACCATGTCGGGTAGTTTGGACAGGTACATGTCATGTTTCCTCCCAAGTACATGTTGTGTGTTTAATTAATTTTAAATAAAATTAATTAATTTAATTTGTTTAAAATTACATTGGACAGGATTATCAAGGATAGTTTGGATGAAAAAAATAGATAAATGAATTGATTAATTAAAAAAATATAATTAATTGATTTAAGCACGTTTTATCTAGACTTTGAATAAATTAAATTAATGGTAGTTTATTAAATGTGTATTCATTGTATGTGTGATGATCATGAGATTATATTGACCTATGTCTGTGTGTAGTTTCTTTTAATTTAATTATTGCATAAATTTTTTCAAATTTTTATTATTAAATTAAAATAATCATATACAAATCATCACTGACTCTTTATTATGTAAGGGATTACATGACCACAGTTTTGTTTATATAAACCTCATTTCGGGTTCCCTTCACCTACATGTGAAGTAAATGCATTGTAGAGATGGATATCCCAAATTCATGGTGTCAGTTCAAGATGAAATCGAGGTGAAACCAACCTAGGTGATACATAGGATAGAGGTGTAATGATATAACTCGAGTGAAGACTGGATCATAGAGTTTTTCCCCTGGTTCAATGGTTTATTTATTATCTAATCAATAAAAAACTGATAGATAAAGCTCATAATCATGTCACATAATTTATCCTATCTTATGCATGGTTATTTATTTTATATAAACTTTAACTTGATTTCCTAAATAAATGAATTAAGAAAAAGCATGCTCATGAGGAATAAAATAATTTTATTATGTGTTAAAATTGATTTTATCAAGAACATGATTAATTAATTTTGTAAAATATACATAATATTAACAATACATGTTTACACATAATTAAAAAATATCTTAGTCAAATATTAATTTATAAAAGTCTTCCATCATCTAAATTAAGATTTACCCATAGTTAAAGTGTTGGTTTGGTCCCTATTGAGGGTAATTTTAATTATTGGGAAGTCTTAAAAAAGATAGTGGGTTGACTTAATTGAATTTGTATTTGGTTTAATGGCCATAGTCTATCTAATGAAAATTTAATGGAAAGTGTTGAGGAAATCTGAGTTAAGATTTCTGGAATGGGGATTCCACTCAACAGATAAAGGAGATACACATTTGTAGTTGGTAAGACCGCATACCTAAATACTTTCTTATAATTTTCATGTACATTGTATAGGTTATAATAAGAAAAATAGAAATTCTTTTCACTATAATTTCCTTAGGATTGAAATTTTGAATCCAATGGCGAGGGAAATTGGGTTTGATAAAATATTGGGATAATAATAATTAAATTTATTTTATCTTATATAATTTCATAACTATATAAAGTACTAATTTATACTTTTATTCTATTGTAGTTAAATGGAAAGTTCATCGAACACATTATACCTACGATCAATTCTAGAGAAATATCATCTCTTTTATGGTAGTAACTTATAGGAATGATACAGGAACTTATACATTATATTATTCCATGAATGAAAGTCTTAAATGTTAAAAACCCCAATTCATGATCTGTTTACTAATGAGGTGAGTAATTAAGAGCTCATTGTTTATGAAAAACACTTGGATGGTTAATTAGATGTTACTACTAAAAATTTCACCTATAGCCATGTCCAAAGACCATGGCTATAGGTCACCTGACTATGGTCATAAGATAAGGCCATGATCAAGCCAACCATGGTGGATATTATCATGGATATATATTCTAGTAATTTCCATTATCACTAGGGATGACCCATGTGAAACCTATATTCAGAATCTATGGACGATGTCTATAGAATAATTTCCAAAATGGTGTACGTTGGGTTTCTATCGAAGCACCTCACAATTATAATTGGGAGTATTTACCACTATACTATTCTATTTTTATATATTAATAGATATATATTTATATTTATATACATAATTAAATTAAAATTTTATTATTAAATATTATATTTAGGAATGAACATGGCTATAGGACGGGGGAAAGCCCTATAGCCAAAGTCACCTAAAATCGTGGCAATAGGGTTTATTTTTCAAGCCTATAGCCACAGTCAGCCCATGTTTATGGTTGTAAGGGAACCTATATACATATTTAGACTATAAATATAGAAGTGGGGTTTATTTTTTAAGCATATAGCCATGATTATCCTAGGACCATGGTCATAGGGGAACTTATAGCCACAGTCGGCCCAAGATTGTGCCTATAGGTCTTTCTCGCGCCCTTCTCGTGTGAAATTTATTCCTTGCGCTGAGTGTGGGAATACCTATCACCATGACCACAATCTGACCATGGATATAGGTGCCCATATATCCATGGTCCTAGGTTGATCATGGTTATATCCTTTTTATCCATGGTTAGGCTCGAATATGAAAATAGGGGTGTGGTCATAGGTCAAATTTACTCCAGTGTGTTAGGTGTTTAATGTTTTCATCCATGAATGATAGGCACGTGAAAAATAATAAGAGAATGGATGTTTATAGAATAATAAATAACCTTCATGGTCTCTATAAAGAAAAATATGGAAAAGATAAGTTTTAGATTCTAGGGTTCTCTTCATGAGAAAAAATTGGTGAAAGTTCACCATCTAGACCTCACTTAGTTAAGTTGATCGAATATATTGAGAATCTATAGATTCTAGGGTTTCCATTACCTAAATAAATATGCATTTATCTCATTCTGGAATCACTCTCTCAGAGATTCTCTAGTTTCAGTATGAATTTCAATGTAAATAATATTAATAAGTCTATCCCAAATCTCCTTACTCTAATTTACCAAGATGATAAGGACACAAAGAATAAAAAGCATTCTGTTATTGTAGTGAACAAGAGGAAGGGAAAAGATAAAATCTCTAAGACTAACACTAATTCTAAGGATGTTTAGAAATTAACTTTTAGGAGAAATAAGATCAAGGAGCAAGGGAATATAATGTTGTTTGTTTTTCATGTGGCAAGTAGGGCCACTAGAAAAATAATTTCACCCAAGAAAAGAATCAAGGGGAAGCTTCAGACATGTTCATTATAAAGTGAAACCTATAAATTTATACAAATTGGGTATTAGATATAGCATGTGGTTCTCACATATGTATTAAAATATAGGAACCTATTAGATTCCAAAATACTTCTTGAGGTGAGGTGGATATATGATCAGATAATAGAGCCAAACATGCTATTGTGGCTATTAGAGACTACCACATCATGTTTCGGAGTGAAATTATTTTGGATTTAAAAGATTTTTATTATGTTCCATTGGTTACCAAAAACATTATTTCTATGTACAAACTTGATACAGATACATTTATTTTAAAATTTATGAATAAATATTGATTTATTTATAAATATAACCTTTTTTGTGGTAATACATATTTAAAAAATAATATTTATTTGTTGGATTACACAAACTTAGAGTGGTAATCAATAATTAATCATGTTCACATGACTCATACCACACCCAGATGTGACATCACTAGCTAGGTCATGTAAATGGTAAGTTCTTCACTAGATTACACTAAGATAAAATATTTAGATTCTTTTGATCTAAAACCACTTGTTTTAAGTCACAATTGTTTACAAGGTAAAATAACAATATCATTATTTAGAGGAATAGGGGAAAGGCCCACAGAGCTTCTTAAATTGGTTTATACTGATTTGTGTGGACCATTTACAGTTGAAGAAAGGGGTGGATACTCATACTTAAATAATTTTACTGGTGACTTTAGTAGATATGAATATGTATACTTAATAAGGCATAAGTCTTATTCCTTTGATAAATTCAAGGAATTTAAGAATGAATTTGAGAATTATATTTCTAATAGGATTAAGAAAAAACTAATTAAAACATGTTGGAGAATATTTTAACCAAGTGTTCATTAATTATCTATGGGACCATGAGATTTTATATCAACTCACTCTTATTTATACAGCATAATAGAATGGTGTAATTGAAAGGAGGAACTACATTTTGTTGAACATAGTGAGATCAATGATGAGTCATGTCATTCCCACTATCCTTTTGGGGATATACATTACAGACAAAAGAACACATTCTAAATTGAGTTCCATCTAAAGAAAAAATGGTATTCCATATGACCTATGATATGAAAATAAACATGTATTTTCACATATACAGGTGTGGGGTTGTGGAAAATTTTTTAAGGCTATTTATGGAAATAAAATTACAACTTGATGATCTAAATGTATCTTTATATGACAACCCAAGAAAAAAAATGGATATTACCTATATGAACCCTCATATAAGAAGGTTTTAGCTAATGTACTTCCTATATTTCTTAAGGGGGGCCATATCTCTAAAATAGGTGGTTAGAGGAAGATATCCATTAACGAAGTTATAACTCAAGATACACAAGAGTTAGTATAAGAATCAATTCCAAAAATCCCTATGGAATAGGACTTTAAAAAGACACAAGTATTACATATGAGTACAAGAGAGGTTAGAGAACCTAAAATATTTTTTTTATAGTCACCAAATATGGTGGATCATTATTAGATGATAATAATGATCATGTAACCTACAAGAAAGTAGTAAGCAGCACAAAATCTATCAAATGACAAGAAGCCATGAATTATGAAATGGGTTCCACATACCAAAACTATTTATGTATTTTGATAGATTCTCTAGTGGATGTAAATATCATTGGTTGCAGATGAGTATTCAAGAAGAAATTGGACAAGGATAGACAAGTCAGTACCTATAAACTATGATTGGTTGAAAAAGGGTATAAACAACATCAAGGAATTGAAAAATATTTTCACCAGTCACTATTTTAAAGTCCATCAGAATTCAACTTTCCATTCTAGTATACCATGACTATAAAATTTGGAAAATGGATTTCAAAACAGCTTTCCTTGATGAAAACCTTCAGAATTATATCTATATAATGAAACCTAAAGGGTTTTTGACTCCAAAGGATTCCAAAAAAGTATTAGAAGTTTTATAGATCCATTTATAGATTAAATTAAGCATCCAGATCATGGAACATTCAATTTGGTGAATCTATAATGGATTTTTTTTCATAGAGAAAAAATTTAAGACTTGTGTCTACAAGAAGTTTAGTGGGAGTGTGGTCATTTTTGTAATATAATATGTTGATGAAATATTACTTATTAGAAATTAGATATCAATGTTACAACCTGTTAAGATGTGGTTGAACCAGAGCTTCTCCATAGAGAACTTAGTGAGATAGCCTACATTCTGGGAATCAAGATCCATTGTGATAAATCTAAAAGTCTACTTGGGATAAGTCAAGATATATACATTGAAAAATACTAAATAGATTCAGTATGGAATGATCCAAGAGGAAATTGTTTTTAATATCACATGGAATTCATATTTATAAGAAAATGTGTTCTAAGACACATGAGGAGAGACTAAGAATGATAAGGATCCCATATGCATCTGTGATAGGGTCAGTTATGTATGTCATATTATGTACTACGAATGATGTTGCATATACTCTTAGATGAAGGTATCGGGGAACTCAGTGGAATCTAATGGGTTCGGTATTTTAAAAAATTTCATCTTCAGGATGATTTAACTTTTCACAACTGATGATTTGAGCCCTGGTACGAGCTAATTATCTCTTGTAAATTAAAAGAGAGCACAAAATAAACTGAAAACATACATGTTCATATCTGAATCCATGACCAACTGCAACTCATCATCAGGGATAATTTCTTGAATGATCCATATCAAGATCCCTCTAGATCATCCACACATACTTAAAAAATCATGGGATATACAATCTTCGAATTCCGAGTGCTAGCGCGATGATCTGACAATATCTTTGATATTATGATGATCACCATGATCCTCTACCTTCGATACTTGAAGGCATTCTTGGATTGTCACTTAAGAGAGAGACTCTCTCTCTATAAAGAGAGATGAGGAAGAGTATTTCATTAAAGAATGAATGAATAGTATGTTGTGTGAGATCCTCTCTCTTTATTTATAGTGGAGGTTATGAATACCCTATAGGGTTCCCTGGCCCTCATTTATTTAACGTCCACTAAATAAATAATTACGATGAACTAAACTGCAACGATATTATTTATTATTTTATCACATACCTTTAATATATATATATATATATAATATTATGTGATAAATCAGCTTCATTTAACTTGACTTTCCATTCCCGCTTAATATTAAACAAATCTGGGATATTAAAATAGTATTCCTTCTATTAATATTTTCTCATATTTACTTAAATTTTAAATACTTTAAATAAATTCAACCTAATTATTCATAAATTGAATTATAATGAATTTATTTATTCCTTTATTGATCAATACCTTGGAAAGAAATCATACCCCATGGTGGTTCCCACTATGACCAATATACATATTCAGCTGAATAGGGTGGATTCTTGAATATACTATTATGTGTGACCCTCTAGGACCTTATCTCGATAGTAGTGAATAAAATTCATAGACCAAGAGAAGATTCTAGAAACCTATCAAGGTCCCTAAAGAGATAAGTATTATCATAGAAATGACAACCAACCTATGAACACTTATTATGTAATATAATCTCGTTGTATTTAATATCTCATAAATCAGGACGTACACTTGTGTCATTGCCCTTTTCTTGCTTTATTATTCGTTGATCTATCTAGATGGACTTACCATTCGACTACTTTAGACAAATACTTATGAAGGTAGCACCATCCTAATCAACTAGGACTGAGATATATAATTTCCACAACCTGGAAGTGACAAATCCTTTATTGACTATTCAACCAATGTCATACCACCAATGACGCACCCAAAACAAGCTACCACACCTCAATTTCATTATCATTATTTTTTCCTTAAATCAAAGTATGTTATAAATGGTACAGACTGGTAATGATCTCAATTCAGGAGACCAATACACATGTTCATATATAGGAATAACCAATGACACCCAAAATATGTGGTGTTCCTATTGGCAGGTCTATCCTCATGATCTCACTACTAGAGATCATCAAGTGGGAACTTCATGAAAATGATTCTTGATACTTATGATCTCCCAGCACCTAACAGTCAGACATCAACTGTATCTAGTCAGTATGATGTATCTAGATGATAGGACCTTTGTTTAACATTAATGTCATAGTATATCGAGGTTCTCATTATATCCTAGGATCTGCTATAACCTTTTGATATGACAACTAATCTATGGAAATTACCATTAAATAGTAGATTCATAAATATCTACACTATAATGGTAAGGAAACATCATGGGTAACTAACTGTATACACAATATGGTAATCAAAAGTACTGCATAGTTGGGTCTAGGGCACCCACTATTTCAACATTAGCATAGTTGGAAGATATCAAGAAGGTCTAGGTGACCACCACTGGATGGTAGTAAAAACTATCCTAAATTACTTGCAATGTACTAAGGATATGTTCCAAGTGTATGAAAGAGATGAGGATCTAGTCACTGTAGAATACTTATATTTTCCCTTCAAATTGATCAAGATGATCTAAAATCATAATGGGGATACATCTTCATTCTCAATAGAGGTATTATTGGCTAGAAGTTCTCAAAACAAGTCAGGTTCATCGATTATAAAGTAGAGTCTGGGTGTATTATAGTTTCTAAGGTAGCTAAAAAAGTAGTTTGGATATGCAACTTCATCTAAGATCTTGATGTGGTGCTTAGTAATATAGACTCTATTACACTATACTATGATAATACTATAATGGTGAGTCTTGTAAAGGGGCCAAGTCCACATCTGTGGATGAAGCAAGTACTATGGAAATTTCATCTCTTGAGGGATTTATCTCAGAGTGGTGATGTCACAGTAAGTAATGTTTCTTCATAATTTGATGTGGTAGACACATTGACTAAAAACCATATCTTAATAGAAGAATGAACATCATGTGAGAGCTAGTGGACTTAAGCTCATTAACAATAGTCTCTATTCCAAGTGGGATTCTATTGGATTTAGTTTCCTAGAACTAAATTCTTTGTACTTTAGATTACATATATATTAAAAAATATGAATATTAAATAAATATCTTATCACATATTATTTATTATTCTTCATAACTTTAATGTGATAATAACCTGGAGAATTTATCAAATAGAAAATGTCATAAGTAGTTCTCCACTATGATGAGAACCTTGATATACAGTGATGATATTCTTAAAATTAGTCTTATGGGTATGTGACATAATTTAATGGGAAATAAATGACGCAGACTATTAGGTGCGAGTACTCATGAGTGGATGAGACTTCATCTCATGAAATTTTCACTTGGTAATCTCCAAGACCGAAGATTGTGATGACAGACCCACTAGAAGGAATTCCACATGTTTGTATGGCATTGGATATTCTTGTTCGTGAGAATGTGTAATGATCCTTAGACTTTAAGATTAGTATTAATGAATATCATGAGTCATGTATTTAGATGCATTATCATAAACCATGACACCATATGTTCATGGTGAAGATGGGTAAGTTGGGTGTGTCACAAGTGGTATGTTATTAATGAATAAATCGATAAAGGATTTTTCACTTCCATATTTATAGAAATTGATATCTCAGGAATTTGATTGAAATGAAACCATTAAACTAAATTCCATATCCATGGTGTGTGGATAGGTTCATTTTTTGAAGTCAAATAAAGACGTATCAATCACATAGGTTGATGACATGAGTATGCAATGTAATGACCCCCTCCCTCCAAAGGTACCCCTCCAAGGTCGGAAAAGGAGAAAGGGAGATAATGACCTCCAATTCCCACCACCAACAGGCCTCGGGTTGGATACTAACATTAAGGGTATAAATAAGGTCACGTATATGGGAGACATTACCCTCAACAAAAATCAAAGTAGGATCGAGAGATATGATATCAACCACCAAACTACTCTATAACATAAAAAGGGATAAAACCCATAATATCTCATAATGAATCTAATATCATGAAAATACAAATGAAATATACTATAAAACTATAATCTAATTACCAACTCCATCTAAGATTCCAAAATAGAAACTTTAGATCCAGTGATCTAACCTGCAAACATAAGAAAATTGTTGTGGGGTGAGGACTTGGTAGTACTTAGTAGGGTCATACCTTTAAAAAATCAAAATTTTTGTGTAATTATATACAATAATAAGTAGGTGTGAAACCGACCAAGAAAAATGTCAAAACACAATCATCAGCAATAAGAAAGTAGGGCACATGAATAAAAAAGGTCCAAAATATCAAAAATAAACAAGAAGGATCAATCAAACCATAGCCATCATTCTGTTTCCATTTCTCCATCATACCCACAATCAAACCTACCTTTTATAATCAAACCAAACCACAAATCCATAAACATCACCACAACTCTTCCTCCTATGGACCATATTATACTCAACTTAGCTCTAACCGGTCACCTAGGGGTTCTTCCACTCAAACTAGTAGTGATCTGGTAGGATCATCCTCTATTAATTGAAGGGATACAAGTATGAGTCAATGCTAATAACATGTCATCAACCATCATTCAATTAGTCCTCAACCAAATCACTATGATCCCATATATCCACATTTGCAACCACATTACCATAATCACTATAATTACATCACTTTCTATCCATCTATGTACATTCCCCACTAACTTTATTACATTATCAATAGTGGATTATCATGAACATATAAGGAATCAACCTCATGCCCTTCCCCTACCATGCATGACCCCCACTATGAACTACCACATCCTCTCATCAACATCACTACTAGTTAACTTTTGACTTATGGACATCAAAACTCATGCGTATACACCTACCTCGAGCCATTATAGCCCATGCGACTATGTGAACATTGTGAGACATTATAGCCCATGAAACATTTCATAGCATCATTACTTCTTCCATAACACTTCCAGAATTTCCAACCACAACATAATACTCACACATAAATTAGAAAAGAGCATAAAAAGGCAATAACAACAACATTCCAACCAATTCTCATTAGATAGGGGTCAAATGCAACAAGTTTCCTCAACCATTTCATTCCATTTCCCCAATTACCATCTATATTTATTAAGTCCATACTTTTCATATTAAGTAGAAACCACTTTAATCACACTTTCCATTTTAATTCAAGTGTTCATTATCCATTACAACTTATACCATTTCAATTTCATTATCAACAATTTATTCCATAACTACTATGAAACTAGAACAACACCACACAACATAACAACAACCCATCCTTTTAATGAAAAAAAAGACCCACATTACCACTATTTCACATCATCACTACTTCCCATTATAGCCGCCACATATCAAAACCACATCTCACCACATCTAACCCACATGTCACAACCATTTTTCACTTATTTATCAAATCGTATTTAAAATTTAAAAAAGCATTTTTCATCACATTAACTTCTTTATTTCAATGAAATTCTCACACAAACCATAATTTACATGGGGAACCAATTTATTTATTGGATATATGTTCTTATCCAATTTTAGGGAAGTTATAATAAACATAAACATCATCACATCCCCTTTTTCATCAAGAAACTGTCAAAAATGACATTTTAAGGAACTAATAATTTTATCAACATAATTTATATTTCACATTCTAGAATTTTCCTATCTAGTTGCCTCATTTAAGTGATTATTAATTTTGGGGTTCCAAGGTCCATTATCAATATCATTAAAGATCAAAAAAATCATCATTGTGATAATCAAAACATTAAACATGAATCATAGAGGTTCAAAAATGAAAATAACATAGAAACCATAATGAAAAAAAACCCTTATTTCCCTATTCAATTTATCTTCTAGAATGGTTCATTATCATAATTAATTTCTTACTTTTTTATGGTGTTCCTTGTATTCGTTCCCTTTCCCATAAACCAAAACACCGTAAAGTGTCACAAAAACAAAATTGGAAGGAAAAAAACCAATATATTCAAGAATATTAATCATAGAATATAGAAGATATGTATTGAAATACCCTACATAGAAAACAAGGATCTTACATGCTACACCCAAAACAAAGGAGAGAGAGATAGAGATATTGGAAACTAATCCTTCCCAGATCCGGAATTAATGACCAAACATGGATTGGAATAAATGTAGAAGACTCTCAATACTCTTATTAAGATGTTCAATTATCCATAATTTAAAGAATCTTAAGGAAATTGAGAGGGGGTTTGGGTATTTTTTTTAAATAGCATCAACAAATTCTAGAAATTAGAGATACACAACATCCAGAATCCCTAATCTAATCTTGTCTAACTCAAATATTTAATGTGAATCATTTAAAATCTTTATAAATATTTGGTTTAATGTAAATGAGTCAAAATCATTAATTCAAAAGATTTTAGGAGTTTAAAATCATTGAAATTGGGTCCACATGGTTTGCAGATTGAAAAGAGGAAGAAGATCTGAAAACTGGTCAAGAATAGATAACCATATGCAACTCAGGTAGTCTGTGTTAGGGTAACTTGTTTTACCCTTAAGAATTACTAAAAAATGTCTCGCATAAGGGTATCTTGATCTTACCATTATACAAACTTTCAAAATTCCTCCTTACCCTTACACACGGTAGGTGGTCTTTTTAAGGGTAACTTGTTTTACCCTTGCACAGTAGCAGGAATCTGCTACCAACATGAAGAATAGGCCTTACAAATATGCAGTGGCTAGAATTCAAGGTTAACCTTATGTGAGATTTGGAAAAAACCATCCAAACCTTGCGTAGTGAAGTTTTACCCTTACGTAACCATTGGGAACCAAGGATTACCCTTACACAACTACCATATTACCCTTACAAGGCCTTAAGGATCTTTTAGGTTTCCCTTATACAAGGATCTGACTACCTTTACACAACTATTAAAAACTCTCTTTTACCCTTACAAAACAATGGGTTTACCCTTACGAATATTATTTTAGGTCTAGGATACCTTCACATGACTCATGTAAAAACAAGATTTTCATTATGGAAGCCATTAAAAACCACCACTACCCTTACACGATGCGTAGAAAACAACCTGTACCCATAATCACACCTTTAAAAGTAGGAGTTACCATAATGAAAAATCAAGTAATTGTGTAAGGGTAAAATTAATTTTTATAAATATTACATTTTCACTTAAAAAAACTTATATATAATTAAACAAGGGCTTTAATAACATTTCCAAAAACATTAGAACCATTTTAAAACCTATAAATTAATTTCCAAATAAAACTTTAATACTTTGAAATTACTTATATAAATTACAAAAACTTTTTAAAACTAATTTATAAATTACAAAATGGTTTTAAAAAAACTTATAAAATTAATGAAATCACTATTGAATCAATGAACATACCAGAATGAAAAAGGAAGGGTTTGAAAAAATATGAACCCTTACATGAGATACCTCTCAAATAATTATCATCCTCAAGAATCAAAACAAATATCATAATGGAAAAGGTGAAAAGTCATAAAAATTATCCCTTAAGATACATCTCTATAATCTCATTATAGCTAGAATGCGACCACCAACAGAACACACTCTCTGGAGATAATTCTCAAATAGAACCAACCTATTACCAATGAACTCAACAAGATATAGACTGTGATCCTACTAATAAAAAATCACTAGGAAATCCTCAAGACAATGGGAGATACCTCTCAAAAATAGTACACTAAATTGGAACTATCCTCCTCACTCGTGACTAAATCTTCCCAACTAATCCTTCCATTTTAAATAGTTTTTAATGATATCCACACTTTGAAAAACAATTTCCTTAGCCTAATTAAACATTTCCCATTTTATTTTGAAAAGGATGATTTAGAATATTTCATGAAAACATTCATACTTAATGTTTCTAAACCATTCAATACAATTTTTAAAATAAATTTCTAAAAATTCACAAAAATGTTTCAGTGAAAGGAGTAGGACTCAACTAAGATATCTCTTCTTTACTTACTCTCTCCACTGAAGGATGGGAAACATTATGAAACTCAGGATAGTCATACTGATAGTTCCCTAAAACATCACACTAGAAATAGATCAACTTTATAGAAATAGTACAACTTGAACCACTCAACCCCAGAGTGCCAAGTCGTATCCTAGCCTTAGCATACTGGCTCACTCTCTTCCTCTGTGAACCTTGCACCACAAAACTTGGAGCATTCAACTCCACTTCCTCAATCACTTGAGAGATATATTCACTGGGACCTTCCTTCATATACAAACCTTTCTCTATAATCTATTAATTATCTCCCACTACTTCCCAAGATGAAAACTCTAAGGTAATGATTGATCGCTAAATCTTTGGCTTCAAAGAGGATTCAAAATTGTGTTCTTGTCCTCTATCCTTGAGAAAAAAATATGGAATCGACTAACCAGGTTCATAAATTAGACCCTAAATTTCCACACACTCTCATCCCCCCACCAAAGATCCTAAATCACCTTTGAAAAATCATGTATTCACACTTGGGAAAGTAACTTTTCTTGAATATCTTGTAAAATATCCCCCAAGACATCTCTCTTGAATCACTTCACTTCATCTCCCACCACCTCTGAGACACTTTTCAAAACAAGGAAATGACCAAAGAAACTAAGAATTTATTTGATTTCTTAACCAACCCAAAAGGAAACTCAACCTACTCTAAATAATCCTCAACATTGGGTCTAGAGGACCCATTGAATAACTCTGGCACTTCCTGTCTTTGGAATTTCAACATGGTCTTATCCCAATACCTCTCTTCCTCTTTTGCATGCCCCAAACCTCGATGGTGTTTTGATGGTATAACTTTAAATTAGGAGACACTAGGGTTAAACCAAAACAAACAAGAATGAAAAGCTACAAACAAGAGACATCAATAAATCACAAGAATCCCACAAATCCAAACCAACTCCCCCACAAAACAACCAAGACATCCACATCATTATCCTCCATCAGGCACAAAACCGAACCATTATATGTCATCCACAAGCCACTTATTTTCCACACAACCATTTGGACCACCATTTAAATCTCCAGAGGGATCATTCCCATATCCACTGGAACAAGAACACAACCCCTCATCCCCAATAAAATAGCCAGAACACCTCTATGGAAAGCACACAAATCAAGGGGAATCACTCACCGCATTAGAATATTTTCTACTTTGCGTGGAATTGAATCACCCGCATAGTTTTAAAACATATCATAAAGAACATGTCCTGATAGGGAAGGGGTTTACCTCTCATAATATGATTGAATCCATAACGCACATTACTAGTATAATCTCAATCACAACAAGACCAAACAACATGATAATAGTTAAATACTTTCATTAATTCTTTCTTAATAATTCGGGTGTGGAAAGTAAGATTATTCTCATTAATTTCAGGATTTTTTTCCAGTTTTTTTTCTATTACTTGATTTAAGTGATTGGACTCTTATGGGATGTGGGTGATTCCATCAATACAACCGCAACACAGAACATAGTCATAGGAGGGATACTTATTATTAAAAGTAAGTGACATCAACTACAAAATCTTCCAAGTTAAGAAATATAAAGGGTTTATGGATTAGGATTCATTACAGAACATCTTATTCTTAAACATCATTTAAAACATCATCTTATAATGTAGAAACATTTTTTTTAGAAAGAAATATCAACACTTCAATGTAGAAATCAACAAAAAATGCAACCAAAAATAACACTCAACATTTCCAGGCCATTCCTTGCGAAACATGATGAATTGAACTTAAATAGATCTAACATTTTTCCAAGTTAACGACAAAAACTAAACATTCTTAATCTCATGAATCATTCTTAATATTCTTAAACAAGACATCCTATGTTCATCTTTTTTATAAGGAAACACACTTCCAACTTCATTTAGAAATTTTTACATGATAGGTTCTTGTTCTTAATTAAAATATCTCATTACATATACAACATGATTTAATAATTCTCAAGAAAAAACATGCTCTCAGATCACAAAATTATAATTTCACATGTTTCATTACTATGTGTCATGTTTATCATTATTGAACTAAACATTCTTTAAAAATTTCATTGCTCATCAAAACATGCTTATATAATATAGTAAGGGTAACATGATTTTACTTCCATATTTAAATATAACATGATTATTATATAACATGATTTTATATTTTAAGCATAGAATATTAAATATGATACATACATAAGACTAAACTACTATAAATTTCATAATTAGCACACAATTTTTTTTAAATTTAGACATGATTTCCATAACAAACTACTCAAGGCTTAACATGTGCGGCACAAATATTTCAGTACTAAATTTTTATCTTTCTTGAAAGGAATAAATAATTTTAAAAGATTTGAGTCTAAACAAGTTATCATAAAGCATGTTTATCATCTTCCAAGAATTTAAAACAAAAAAGTTCAATCTATACAATAAGTTTCCAACAAATGAAAGTATATATCGTGAGTAGTATGACAACACATGGCATAAAATTTACATTTTTATATTAAATAACATATATAACATAACAAGGTTTTTAACCATTATTGGGGAACGGGACATATTTTTTATTTTATAAAACATTAAAATTACTAATAGTTATCACTAAGTGTGCTTACCATATTCCAAAAGTTTGAAACAAATGTCACAAGAATTTACCACCTCACACATGTTGACAACTTATGATTTTATTGATACTATAGAACTGCAATTATCCCAAAAATAAGGAGAAGGTTAATTCTAGTAAAAGCTTCCAAATATTCATAAGAATCATCAATAATCATGATATCCATTTTTTAGAATTTTCAAAATTTAAATGTACAAAACCAAGTTTTACAAAAATTCCATACCACATGCTTAATATAAATTACAAATGGAAAGAAATGAATGACATATTAACTCACATGGAAACCTAAATACACCTAAGAATGGTTTTTAAAATAACCATTTTAGTATATTAGTATAAAATCCACTCTAGGTAATATTTTTAATAAGGGTTTTCAAAATTCATAATCTACTCATGGAGAAATACACTAAGAATGATATTCTAACAATTTCAAAAATTAGGAAAACAAGATAGCATGTTATATATTTTAAGAAAGAAAACATGGATTATTGGGTTATAGTAGGAAAGGTAATGGCATATTCAAGCCTCAATAAGGATTAAAATAGATAGTTCAGACCAGATAATCACCGTTTTACTCTTTCCATTCATATTATATAACTAATTCAGCAAAAAGTGATAGTTTATTAATAACTATATCACAAAATTAGAATCATAGAAGAACATATAGGATACAAATTTTGATACAACTAATGACTATGAATCATGTATCTCCAAATGATTTGTACCTTACAATGGTTTCATTTCTCCTAAACATTTGAACTGGTTGTCAAAGTCCTTGCATCATATCACAGGGGGGACTAGAATATCTGTATCCAAGACAATCTCCAAGCTCTACATCATATATTAGGATTGAGTTCCACCAATTCCCTATCAAACGCAAGAAACCTCACATGTTCCTAACTTCAATCTATACCCTATATCTCAACTTAAGCCTTTGATTCCACTTTTTCACGATCTCCTCCCTCCAAAAGTACCCCTCTCGGGCCAAAAAAGGACAAAGACAGATAATGACCCCCTGAGTTCCATCTCTAGTAGGCCTGGGGTTGACGACCAACACCAATTCTATAAAGAAGGTCACACATATGAGAGTAAATATCCTCAATAAAAAGAAAATAATGATTGTGAGATATGATATTAACCACTAAACAACCCCATAACATAATAAAAGGGGTAAAACCTGCAATATATCTTAATTCATGTAATTTCATATGAATAAAAATAGAAGAAACTATAAAACTCTAAGCCAACTACCAACTCCATCCAAGTTTCCCAAACATCAACTTCAGCTTCGGTGATATAACTTGTAACCACTAGAAAACTATGGTGGGGTGAGCACTTGGAAGTAATTAGTAGGATCATCCTTCTAAATATATTAAATTTTATGTGCAATAGAATACAATAATAAGAAGGAGAAAAACTAACAAATACAACTTTTAAAACATCACCATTAGTAGTAAGGAGGGTATATCAATAAACCAAGGTACATGGTATCATAAATAAACAAGAAGCATCAATCAAACTATATAAACCATTTGATTTCCATTCCCCCACCACATCCACAACCAAACCCACATTTCATAACTAAACCAAACCACCAGTCCATAATCATCACCACAACATTACCTCCTCTGAGCCTAGATTATACTTATCTCAGCTCCAACCTTTCACTCATGGGTTCTCCCACTCACACTAGTAGCAAGTAGGTGGGATCATCCTCTTGTAAGTGTGGGGATGAGAGTATGAGTCAACAACAACAACATATAATCAACAATCATGCCATGCATTCGAAATTGCATCACCACAATCCCAGATATCCACATCTACCACAAAATTGACCCAATCACTATAATTCCATCACTTTCCAACCATCTGTGTACATTCCCCACTAACTCAATTTCATTATCAGTAGTAGCATATCTTTACCATGTAGATAATTAACCTAGTTCCCTCCCACTACCATGCACAAACCTCACTATGAACAACCACATCCTCTCATTAACATAACTACTAGTTACTTTTGAATTCTGGCCATCGAAACCTGTGTGTATACACCAAACTCAATCCATTATATCACATGAGAATATGTAACAACTACGGGCCATTATAACCCATGAAACATCTTATGACATATTTCCTTCTTCCACGCAACTTCTATAATTTTAATCCACAACATATTATGTAGAGACCAGAAGCTTGACGTAAATTGACATTACATTACTTTTGCAGAATACTTAGTACATAACAAAAACCCACACACAAGGATCGTAATAGTTTAGTGTCTTTGGAAACTTAGAATATAATCTTCTAATCGTGGTGAAAGATCTTCAACATCACCCATAAAGATCTTCCTTTTTTTACCTAAAACCTTTATTTATATCCTGGGGAAAAGAAAACATAAAAGGGTGAGATCAAATGCTCAGTAAAGGTAAACAAAATAAATATCAATCACATCATATTCATAAGAACATAACATTTTGGAAATCTTAACCTGCAAAAGAGAGCATAATTTCATAACATGGGATAAATCATAGTAGTGAAATGAAATCCCAAAAATAATAACTTAAAACATGAAACTTTGTTGAATACGCACATAATCATAGAGAATCATATCTTATTAGTCAAGACTCATTGCCAAGACTATCTTAGTGGACAAAGTCCATTTCTGAACCGAGTCACCCTCGTTTCAGTCCTGTTTCACTGAACCGGTATAACCTACCATTCCAGCCATGTCTATCTAATGAGATATAAAATCTTTAACCAATGCATTGGATAGAGATATAGGTCCCACCCATCTCATAATGAAATCATTTTTTCATGTGCCACAAAATCATAAATCATACATCATAGCATAACCCATGTAATAGAATGAGATTCTTAAACATCATGCCATCATAACATAATCCATATTAAAAAATGGATATCATTTCTTCATAAGAAAATTGAAACCATAGAGACATTATACTTAAAACATACACATATGAAATAATGTCATTTTAGATGGAAAATAGTTTTGATAAAAACACGTGAAAAGAATTCTTGAGGAAAATATCCTTTCTTCTTCAAAATAATTTTCTTTTCAAAAAATGGCATGTAATTTTAAAATAAAATGGTTTGTTGAAAATAATCCTGAATACTTGTAGAGGAATCTTAATGAAAATGAGGCATTATTAAACCTTAAAAATCCATTCACGCCGTATAAGTTAAAAATAGACAATTTTCACGTACTTTTGTCGGAAAGGTCAAAAAGTACCTCGTAACGTAAAAAAAGAAATAATACTTACATACCATGTAGTAAAAGTCAAAAATGGGTAAAAAGGACATTAAACATACATGAAAACATTTTTAGAAAACATGGTCTTGGATTATAGAGATAACCCCAGTAAATACTTACGAATAAACAATCTCGGATAAAAATGAGATTGATAAATTATCCCTTACCTTAGGTCCGATTTGTTTTGTAAGTGTCTGAACCTCCTGTATAATGATTTAAATAATCTCCTTGACTTATTATAGAATCATACTCATTGTTATGATATCATATATGGTTCACTTATGACTTTATATTACCCGTTCTTTTGTAAATTCCATGATAAAGAGCATTTTGGGTAAAATTGTTTCATTTGTAGTCCGTGTTTTGACTTGTAATTATTCATATGATTACTTAGATCATGATTACTTAATTCCAGAATATAAAACATGATTTATATATAATATATATTGAGAATATACATATATATAAAAAATCAGTAAATGGAAAGAAATACACCGTTCATGGAGACGGTAGACCATACGTACGCATGAACGCTGTTTTCGTTTCCTTATTGAGTTGAATGGAATTAAGTAGATGACATACATATATAGACACATAAATCAAGTATCATTATTATGTCATATATTTCATGATTACTTATTATATATACTTTATAATCATTCATTAATGGTTAAAGTGGAGAATGAATCTCATCGCGTTGTGGAGACGGTAGTCCGTACGTACGCACGAGCGATGATATCGTTCTCATGATCGTGGGACTGTATTGAAGTGTATGTATACTATTTCATAATCAATATCACTTTAACTTAATAATATATAGTTATTATTTACACCATTATACCCATCCAATTAAGGTGGTGGTGGAATATAGATTTCACCACGGTGTGGAGACGGTATTCCGTACGTACGCACGCGCGGTGATTTCGTTTTCCGTAGGATGGATAGATGGTGAAATAGGGTTGTTTCATACTTATAATAAAATATCAGTATATGAGTGATACTGATGTTATTACTTCATAATGAAATAACCTAAGAAGAAGAATTGGCAGAAGAAATAATGTTGAAAGAATCGGTAACGGACATTACCTCTTCTTTGAAGCGCCTCTTTGAGATCTCCTTTTAGGGCACTAAAATTGGTCTTTGAGGAATACCAGAAACTCTAGGATGTTTCTAGGGAAGTGGATAAGAGAATTTGGCATGGGTTGGCCGTTCTTGAAGGCTCAAAGTGGTGTGAAGAAGAGAGGGAGGGGTGCCCTTTTATAAGGGAGGAGAGGGGCACCTTTGGAATAACTAAAAATATTATTTTATTATAAAGACAAATTCGGTTTTAAATAGATCCAAATTGATTTATTTAGAAGATAAGGTGGGTATGGGTCAAAATAATTTCATCCAATAGAATTTAGACAAGTTTAGGTTACTATTTTAACCTTATCATTTATATTTAACTTTAAGTTAGATAATTTTACTTTTACCGTGTCTTCTTGTTTTCTTACACTATAAGGTTAATAAACTTACTATATCAAGAAAAAAGAACCAAAAGTTGTTTATTATTAATCTATATAACCTTATCTAAGTCATTTTGCTGAACCTTAGATTTTTAGGAATAAAATAACAATTAATAATATAATATTTATTTTAAAAACTATTTTATGTCAATTTTGACACTATTTAGTAATTAATTTTTGTGAAAATCATAACAGAATGACTAGTTTGCAAAAAGTTAATTAAATCAATACTAACATGTCATATTAACCAATAAAATTATTTTAATTCATAAAAAGTCTTAAATTACATTTATTTGGGTATTTATAACATCAATTATGTCAATATTTCATTAATAAGACAATTACTGCATCATCTTTGTGTCATAATAAATGATAATTATTTAATCCCTAAAAATTCTAAATAAATATCTATTATGTATATAATTTTATTATATATCTTGAGACTTTTCATGTTCTAAGTTTCATGAAGTGTATCACTAAATTAAAATTATTATACTTATAAGATTTAAGAAAGTGACATGTTGTCACATTCTTTGGTTTTAATAATAATTAAATTATTTTCATGGAAAAAAGTCCATTAAATATATCTAATCCGACCCTTAGGTGATATGGTTCGACTTTTAGTCATCCAATAGGATTTTTACATGTGTTAGGGTAATTTTATAATATTATATTTACCCTTAATTACCTGATTTACCTTTAATTATGGTAAATAAAATTTATCGTAGTTACTATTCATAATTCCGAAAAATAAAAAGTAGCTTTTTAACATAATTTGGATCCACTGATTCCAAATATAGAATACATTTTTCCAAATTCAATACACAAAAGTTGCAGAAATTAAATTAAAATTAATCCCGTTGTCGAAAGAAAACGGGTTTTTCTTGAAAACATTGCAAAAGATTGAATTGATTTATCCTACGAATTCAAGGTAGAATCAATGCTAATGACATACATTATATTACATGGTAAAAATATATTCTATTTATACTTTAAAACCATTCAATATTATAATTTAACCATATAAATTATTGCGATTAAAAAAGTTGTTTTTAATTAAAATATAGCGTGTTTTTACTATTCATCAAAATATGAAAGTTACCAGAATTATATGAAAAATTTATCCAAAGTAAATTTTTATTTCATGATTCCAAAGAAGAATTTTATTTTGTAAAATTTAACTTATAAACATGTCAAAAACTATATTTAAAGTGGGTGCGCCATCAAAAGGCGGCAAATCTGCATTTTTTTAAAAATACTTATTTTACCCGAAAATTTTATTTTGTTCTTATACCATGTTCTAGAAAATGTGTAAGATGAATAATAATGTTATAAAATTCAAAATTTAGTAAATATTATTCATAACGGCTAGTTCATAATAATATTATAATAATATATCATTGTTTAGTAAAACCCGGTATTGGGTACAACACACGCTATCGAGGAAGGTCGTGATTGCGTGTAATGCAAGCCAAGTCAGGGTTGCATGTTGTGAAAGAATCCTTCATTGTTTCATATAACAGAATCCAAACATATTTCATTTATACATTGAATATATATATATATATATATACTCAATGTTGCGTAGAATAACTATTATCAAAATTGTGTGTAACACGATCCAAGAATAGTGTTGCGTATACTACAAGCTAATATGGTGTTGCGTATAGCGCAAGGTAATCTTGGTGTAGCATACAAAACAAGACATTAATGAAATTAAAAGTATATTTTTCATAAAATCTGGGGTGTTACATTCTACCCCCCTTAAAATGAATTTCGCCCTCGAAATTCGTCGGGGTTATAAATGGTTTACTATTCGAAAGTTTCTTTAATAAAAACCCACATCCTAAAAAGGAATACCAAAACCAATCTTTAAAAACAAAAGTATGAAACGTAATGGTTACCCAAATATACTAATCACTGGGTTTCCACATAGGTGAAAATATGGATATGGATGAGAAATCTAACCATCATCTTCTGATGGAGAGTGGTAGAGAACATGGCTATAGAAAAGCCAGCAATCACAAAGCCATAAATTTGTGATGATCTAAGGTACCATCTGATTAATCAGATATAAGAGCACTAGGACAACATTTTTGGTTTTCAAGAACATTTCCCTCAATTTGATGAAATTTGAATTAGAAGAAATACTTTCTTGATTTTGGTATAGTCTCACCGTTTGTCATTCTTTGGACAATTTCCACTTCATCACTTAAAGAAATGAAGTTGAATTTGTCATTCGTGATGTGTTACCAGATCATGTGATAGAATGATGGGTCACTCCATCTGTCTCAAAAAAAGGTTAGAAAAGTTATCAAAAAATACATAAGTCCATCTATAGTGAGATTAATCATATATGGTTCCTAAAATGGACTTATACTTCATATATCATACTGCTTAATATAATAAAACCAGTTTCTACTAAATAGGGACTTCCTGTAGGCCAGTGGTAGGCGATAAAGGCCAGTCGCACTTCAGTTGTGGGTTCGATTCCCACAGCCTTGTCCGACGCGATGGGTTGTTGCCTGTCCTGCAGGTTGTCCTTTTTCTAAAACTACATTACTATATCATCCCATCAATAATATCTAAAAAAGGTTCTATCCTTAAACAATACTAACTTATCTCCAACATAATCCATTCCAATCTTTAGGCTTATCCATAATATTGCAGTCCATTGTCATATTATAGTGAAAACGATTACCAGAGATTTCATATAAGAAGCATGTTAATACCATCGTTGATCCCCATATATCATAAGATATGTCTTGTTGGTCACATTACAAACGTTCGAAGGCATTAATCATGTATTCTCTTGAAAAATGAATACCCATTGAACCTTAGTGAAAACATGAATGCAGTTAAAAGTTAACACTTTCCACATACCAAAATACTCAAAATTCTATATACTCAAACCATGATATCACTTAGTCCTTATATCAATCATGAGATCATGAATACAATCAAACATCTCATTATCTTCTTATTCCTTCATTATGCGCATATCATCTACTTTACAAAAATATCTGAATAACTTACCATGCTTACTGGTACCATTCAACATATACTTTCAAATACTTTTAGGAAAAACAATAGTGTAACAATCCTTAGATGATTCTTTATTCCATAGTACCATTAACTATACAACATAACTCTTGATAAACATATAATGATTCCACTACCTTCTAAAACAACCGACTGAGCTTCAACACTTCTTTCAGCTCATATATCATTTGTAGTCTCCTCATCATCATCCACATAAATACTACCCATATGACCATGATGATTCTCTTCATGAGATTTTCCATTAGGGAATTGGTTTGCATAATGCCTGTACATTCCACATTTAAAACATCTAATCATTGTTGATGTCGTAGCAATACCATTATCCTTGTCTGTGGTGTTAACTGAACCTTTTCCTTTGCACTTACTGGCTTTGTGTCCTTCTTTTCCACACCCAAAGCATCTTCCAGTTCCTTTGAAACAATCTCCCTGATGCCTCTTCCCACATGATTTACATGAGGGAAATTGAACTTTATTTCCTCTATGATCATCATGAAACTCCATCTTTCTCTTATTATCTGAGTCGGTAAACTTGCCAAAGTTGAGATTATTGATCATATTATGAGATTACTGATTAGGCATAATAACAATGTTTGGACTTCCAGATCCCATTTCATTTGGTTTCTCATGATGAAAATCATTCCATTGTCCGTCATATCCTCCATTATCATGAATCTCCCTGTTTCCAGCCATTTTCTAAAACCCAAAAAGAATAGTGTGAGAGGCAAAAATCATGTTAGGGAAAACAACATAGTAAAGGGGGAGAACCCTCAATATCTAACATCTTAGGTTAAATTATAAGATCATTACCGTAGTTCTAGGACTATATCCTATACGTATTCTTATCCTTAGGTACATCCCTAGACATACCTTAGAAATATCTCTAGGGATCTCACTAACGTTTTCGCATCCTAGTTTCCAAAGATTGACTAAATCTTTCCTCTGATACCAACTGTAGAGACCCGAAGCTTGACGTACATGGACATTACATTACTTTTGCGGAATACTTAGTACATAACAAAAACACACACACAAGGATCGTACTAGTTTAGTGTCTTTGGAAACTCGGAATATAATCTTCTAATCGTGGTGAAAGATCTTCAACATCTACCATAAATATCTTCCTTTTTTTACCTAAAACCTTTCTTTATATCCTGGGGAAAATAAAACATAAAATGGTGAGCTCAAATGCTCAGTAAGGGTAAACAAAAGAAATATCAATCACATCATATTCATAAGAACATAACATTTTGGTAATCTTAACCTGCAAAAGAGAGCATAATTTCATAACATGTGATAAATCATAGTAGTGAAATGAAATCCCAATAATCATAATTTAACACATGAAACTTTGTGGCATACACACATAATCATAGAGAATCATATCTTATTAGTCAAGACTCATTGCCAAGACTATCTTAGTGGACAAAGTCCATTTCTTAACTGAGTCACCCTCGTTTCAGTCCTCTTTCACTGAACCGGTATAACCTACCGTTTCAGCCATTTCTATCTCATGAGATATAAAATATTTACCCAATGCATTGGCGGGAGATATAGGTCCCACCCATCTCATAATGAAATCATTCTTTCATGTTCCACAAAATCATAAATCATACATCATATCATAACCCATGTAATAGAATGAGATTCTTAAACATCATTGTATCATAACATAATCCATATAAAAAAATGGATATCACTTCTTCATAAGAAAAGTGAAACCATAGAGACATTATACTTAAAACATACACATATGAAATAATGTCATTTTAGATGGAAAATAGTTTTGATAAAAACACGTGAAAAGAATTCTTGAGGAAAATATCCTTTCTTCTTCAAAATAATTTTCTTTTAGAAATATGGCATGTACTATTAAAAGAAAATGGTTTTTTTAAAATAATCCTTAAAACATGTAGAGAAAGTTTTATGAAAATGAGGCATTATTAAACAGTAAAAATCCATTCACGCCGTATAAGTTAAAAATAACAATTTTCTCGTACTTTTGTCAGAAAGGTCAAAAAGTACCTCGTAATGTAAAAAAATAATCCTTAAATACCATGTAGTAAAAGTCAAAAATGGGTAAAAAGGACATTAAACATACATGAAACCATATTTAGAAAACATGGGCTTGTATTATAGAGATAACCCCAGTAAATACTTACGAATAAACAATCTCGGATAAAAATAAGATTGATAAATTATCCCTTACCTTAGGTCCGATTTGTTTCATAAGTGTCCGAACCTCATGTATAATGATTTAAATAATGTCATTTACTTATTCCAGAATCATACTCATTGTTATGATATCATATATGGTTCACTTATGACTTTATATTACCTGTTCTTTTGTAAATTCCATGTTAAAGAGCATTTTGGGTAAAATTGTTTCATTTTTCGTCCGTGTTTTGACTTGTAATTATTCATATGATTAATTAGATCATGATTACTTAATTCCAGAATATAAAACATGATTTATATAAAATATATATTGAGAATATACATATATATAATAAATCAGTAAATGGAAAGAAATACACCGTTCATGGAGACGGTAGGCCGTACGTACGCATGAACGCTGTTTTCATTTCCTTATTGAGTTGAATGGAATTAAGTAGATGACATACATATATATAAACATAAATCCAGTATCATTATTATGTCATATATTTCATGATTACTTATTATATATACTTTATAATCATTCATGAATGGTTAAAGTGGAGAATGAATCTCATCGCGTCGTGCAGACGGTAGTCCGTACGTACGCACAAGCGATGATATCGTTCTCATGATCGTGGGACTGTATTGGAGTGTATGTATACTAGTTCATAATCAATATCACTTTAAATTAATCATATATAGTTATTATTTATACCATTATACCCATCCAAGTAAGGTGGCGGTGGAAAATAGATTTCACCACGGCGTGGAGACGGTATTCTGTACGTACGCACGCGCGGTGATTTTGTTTTCCGTAGGATGGATAGATGGTGAAATAGGGTTGTTTAATACTTATAATAACATATCAGTATATCATTTATACTGATTTTATTACTTCATAATGAAACAACCTAAGAAGAAGAATTGGAAAAAGAAATAAAGTTGAAAGAATCGGTAACGGACATTACCTCTTCTTTGAAGCGCCTCTTTGAGATCTCCTTTTAGGGCACTAAAATTGGTCTTTGAGGAAGACCAGAAACTCTAGGATGTTGATAGGGAAGTGGAGAAGAGAATTTGGCAGGGGTTGGACGATCTTGAAGGCTCAAAGTGGTGTGAGGAAGAGAGGGAGGGGTGCCCTTTTATAAGGGAGGAGAGGGGCACCTTTGGAATAACTAAAAATATTATTTTATTATAAAGCCAAATTCGGTTTTAAATAGCTCAAAATTGATTTATTTAGAAGCTAAGGTGGGGATGGGTCTAAATACTCTCATACAATAGAATTTAGACAAGTTTAGTTTCCTATTTTAACCTTATCATTTATATTTAACTTTAAGTTAGATAATTTTACTTTTACTGTGTCTTCTTGTTTTCTTACACTATAAGGTTAATAAACTTACTATATCAAGCCAAACGAACCCCAAGTTGTTTATTATTAATATATATAACCTTATCTAAGTCATTTTGATGAACCTTATATTTTTAAGAATAAAATAATAATTAATAATATACTATTTGTTTTAAAAACTATTTTATGTCAATTTTGACACTATTTAGTAATTGATTTTTGTGAAAATTATAACAGAATGATTAGTTCTAAAACGTTAATTAAATCAATAATAATATTTCATATTAACCTATAAAATTATTTTAATTCATAAAAAATCTTAAATTAAATTTATTTTGGTATTTATAACATCAATTATGTCAATATTTCATTAATAAGACAATTACTGCATCATCTTTGTGTCATAATAAATGATAATTATTTAATCCCTAAAAATTCTAAATAAATCTCTATGATGTAGATAATTGTATTAGCTTTTTGGAGACTATTAATTTTTGAAGTTTCATGAAGTGTATCACTAAATTAAAATTATTATACTTATAAGATTTAAGAAAGTGACATGTTGTCACATTCTTTGGTTTTAATAATAATTAAATTATTTTCATGGAAAAAAGTCCATTAAATGAATCTAATCCAACCCTTAGGTGATATGGGTCGACTTTTAGTTATCCAATAGGATTTTGACATGTGTTAGGGTAATTTTATAATATTATATTTACCCTTAATTACCCGATTTACCTTTAACTATGGTAAATAAAATTTACCGTAGTTACTATTCATAATTCCCAAAAATAAAAAGTAGCTTATTAACATAATTTGGATCCACTGATTCCAAATATGGAATCCATTTTTCCAAATTCAATACAAAAAAGTTGCAGAAATTAAATTAAAATTAATCCCGTTGTCGAAAGAAAACGGGTTTTTCTTTAAAACATTGCAAAAGATTGAATTGATTTATCCTACGAATTCAAGGTAGAATCAATGCTAATGACATAAATTATATTAAATGGTAAAAATATATTCTATTTATACTTTAAAACCATTAAATATTATAATTTAACCATATAAATTATTGAGATGAAAAAAGTTGTTTTTAATTAAAATATATCATGTTTTTACTATTCATCAAAATATGAAAGTTACCAGAATAATATGAAAAAATTATCTAAAGTAAATTTTTATTTCATGATTCCAAATAAGAATTTTATTTTTTCAAATTGAACTTATAAACATGTCAAAAACTAGATTTAAAGTGGGTGCGCCATCAAAAGGCGACAAAACTGCATTTTTTGAAAAATACTTATTTTACCCGAAAAAATTATTTTGTTCTTATACCATGTTCTAGAAAATGTGTAAGATGAATAATAATGATATAAAATTAAAAATTTAGTTAATACTATTCATAACGGCTAGTTCGTAATAATATAATAATAATATATCGTTGTTTAGTAAAACCCGGTATTGCGTACAACACACGCTATCGAGGAAGGTCGCGATTGCGTGTAATGCAAGCCAAGTCAGGGTTGCGTGTTGTGAAAGAATCCTTCATTGTTTCGTATAACAAAATACAACCATATTTCATTTATACATTGAATATATATATATATATACTCAATGTTGCGTTGAATAACTATTATCAAAATTGTGTGTAACACGATCCAATAATAGTGTTGCGTATACTGCAAGCTAATACGGTGTTGCGTATAGCGCAAGGTAATCTTGGTGTAGCATACAACACAAGACATTAATGAAATTAAAAGAATATTTTTCATAAAATCTCGGGGTGTTACATATTACTCACACATCAATTAACCCAATTCAATAACAAAATCATAACCAATACCTCATAAGATAGGGTTCAAATACAAAAAGTTTCCTCAACTAGTTCATTCCATTTTCCTAATTACCAATCATGCTTATTTATTAAGCCCATGTTTTTTACATTAATAATCAACCAATTTAACCGCACTTCCCATTTTAATTAAATTGTTCATTATCCATTAAAAATTATACCATTTCAGCTTCGTTATCAACAATTTATTCCATCACTACTGGGAAACTAGCACAACACCACCCAATACAATAGCAACCCATCCTTATAATGCCTACAATCCCCACATTTCCACCATTTCACATAACCACCACTTCCCATAACAACCACTACATATCATAACCAAATATTATCGCATTCTCTCCACATGCTACAACCACACATCACAACCATTTTTTACCTATTTATCATATCTTATTTCAAATTTAAAAAAGGAGTTTTCATCACATTCAATTCTTTATTTTGATGGAATTATCACACAAAACATAATTTTCATGGACAATCAATCTTTTTGTTGTGAATAATTTCTTATCCCATTTTAGGGAAGTTATAATAAACATAAGAATCACCACACCAACTTTTTCATCAAGCATCCATCAAAAATGACATTGTAAGGCACTAATAATTTCGTCAACATAGTTTATATTTCACATTCTAGAATTTTCCCATCCTGGTTAACTTCTTTATGCGATTATTCATTTTTGGGTTCTAAGTTCCATTAGTAATATCATTAAACATCAACAAAATTCATCATTATGGAAATAAAAACATTAAACATGAATCAATGGGGTTCAAAAACGGCAATAACATGGAAACTGTAAGGCAAAAACAACACCCCTCTTTCCCCATTCAATTTTTCCTCTTACCTAGTTCATTCTCATCATTAATTTCTTTATTTATGGTGTTCCTTGAATTCATTCCCATTCACATAAACTAAAATAGACTAAATAATCACAATATCATAATCATATGGAAAACACAACCAACATATACAAGCATACTAATTACAAAATATATGTGATAAGCCTTGAGATCCCTTACCTATAAAATAAGGAGCTTTGATGTTATACCCAAAATAGAGGAGGGGGGACTCGAACTTCCCAGATCTTGAATTCATGACCAAAGGTGGCTCTAACTCTATGAATAAGGCTCACAACACTCCAAGTAAGAGGTTCGGTCATCCAAACATTATAGAATTTGAAGTAAATTGAGAGGGTTTTGGGTATTTTTTTTAAGTACCAGCAATGAATTCTGGAAATTCAAGATACAAAACATCTAGAATCCCCAATTTAATGCTGGAAATATGAGATAAAAAACATACAGAATTCCCAATTTAATCCATTATACCTCAAATCTTCAATGTGAAGCATTTAAAATCCTTATAAATATTTTTTTAATGTAAATGAGTCAAAATAATCAATTCTCGTGATTTTAGGAGCTTAAAATCATTAAAATATGGTCCACATAGTTTTTAGATAAAAAGGAGGAAGAAAATCCAAAAATTGGGAAAGAATATAAACCTGTATACAACTCAGGTGGTCTGTATAAGGGTAACTTTGTTTACCCATACACGGCCTTATGTAAGGTCTCACATAAGGGTAACTTAATCTTACCCTTACGCATGCTTTCAAAATTCCTCCTTACCCTTATGCATGGTAGGGGTCTACGTAAGGTTAACTTATTTTACCCGTATACAGTGATAGGAATCCACTCTCCTCATACAGTACAGGTTTTACCTATACATAGAAACTAGAATTCAAGGTGACCCTTATGTGTAATTTGGAAAACACAAGCCTTCCCTTACGCGGTGAAGGGTTACCCTTACGCAACTAAAGGTAACCAAGGCATACCATTATGCAACTAGAAAATTACCCTTATATATCCTTAAGGATTGTTTTACGAAACTATTAAAAACTATCCTTTTTCCCAACATGTCAATGGGTATACCCTTACATGACATATTTTAAGGCTAGGATACCTTTACACAACTCAGGGAAAATCAACCTTACCTTTACGCAAGCCATTAAAAACCACCACTACCTTTACGCAACACATGGAAAATAACATGTATCTGTATGAACCCATTTAAAAACAATAGTTAATCTTACATAGAATTAATGAATTTCATAATAGTAAAAGTAACTTTTAGAAATATTAAATTTTCATTTAAGAAAACTTATAGACAATTAAAAAAAGTCTTTATCAACACTTCCATAAACAATAAAATCATTTTGAAACCTCTAAATTAATTTTCAAAAAAAAAATAATACTTTGAAATTACTTCCATAAATTGAAATACATTTTTGAATCTACTTTAAAAATTAAAAAATCATTTTAAAACAACTTTGGAAATTTATGAAATCACTCCCTAACTATTAAACATCCCAGAATAGAAAAGGGTTCAGAAAAATCTAAACCCTCACATGCAACCTTCTTGATGAGATATCAAGACAAAGGGGATTATATTTCATGGTAAGTGTTTGTATGTGGTTTTCATCATTTTGAAATTAACTTCTTCCTCTTGAGTTCCTTTATATGTTGCTAGATGTTGATATTGGACTTTAGGTCATTTTGCCTAATGTCACTGAGGTAAAAGCCGAGGGGTCACACAATTAGTGTTTCTATTGATCTTGGTTAAATACTATTTATATTTAAAATTTGAAATAAATATTATTTTTCAGGTTTACAATTAATATTTATTTATTTTTTTATTAACCACGAATATTAAATAAATATTTATTCATTTGACGGGGAATATAATATTTGTTTATTTATTGAAAAAATAATATTTATTTAAATATTCATTTGGGTTTTAATAAATATTTAGAATAAAAATCAGAACAATTATTAGGTTTAGTGATAAATATTTATTTACCAGAATATAAAATAGTATTTATCATTATACAGGTTAGAAAACACTATAAACAAAAATAATATCATTATTATTTTACATGGCATGGGGAAATTTATGGGTTAAATATATTATTAAGGGCCTATGTAAAATTAAGAAATATTTTAACCCTATCCCTAGTCTAATAAATAGTCATTTATATCTGTTTGAGATACAAACCATTGTAGATACAAACTTTTGTAGATACAAATTTTCATAGATACAAACCATTGTAGATATAAACAACAAACCTTTTTAAATATAATTCATCATAGATACAAACTATTTTAGATGAAAACCATTGTAGCTACAATCCATTGTGAAAATCATTCTCCACCCTAGAGAATTATCTCTAAAAAAACATCTCTAGGGTTTCTCTAAAAAAATAATAGAAGTTACTCTTCTCTATCTTCTCCAGCCAAAGAGATCAAAACTGATTCTTCCATACCAAAGGAATCATGGTAGCGATCAACGGAGCAATGAAAGACGATAAATACCACCATGATATCACCCAGAGTATTATCGTTGACACTTCAAGATTTAGATAACACATGTGAATCACATCTAGAGGGAATATAAACTTGGATCCTCATAGCACAATGACAAAGAAACTAACAGAAATTTGAATGATCAACCTCTTCTTCAAAGAAAGAATCTCAAGACTAGGGTAATTTTCTTTTGATAAACTAATAATAAATTTAGTGTGAAAATATCCCCTCTTGGTTCTTTTATTTTTTTTCAAGGGTTTCTTTGGTTTTATTCATTGGTTTTGACAATTTTTTCACATACATATTAGATAATCCATTAAATCCAATAAAGGACGAGTTTAGATCAAACCAAATAGGCACTTGTATTGTGTTCAGAACCTTCAATATATCAAAAATGGTATGATATATGATATCATTCATGTTTCCCATGCAATTATTTTTATACAACTAGCTATAAATAATAATGTACAATTCAAATGGAAGACAAACATTAATTTGTTAATGTTTAGACCTCCTATATGTTGTTTATCATTAAATTATGTGTTTTATATGATGAAAAATAAGGGATTTAGTTTGTTTCTGGGGTTCTAAATCATTTTTAACTACATATATAACTCATACATTCTATAATGTATGATTTAATGCATGTATCACTTGGGAATATTTCAAGGTAAAATAAAATGATCCTACTACCATATGATGGTAAAGGTAAGATTTCACAAGACTCGGTCAAATTCATTCTCCATGTAAACTCTCTTCTCCCTCACCCTTTTCCTGAGTGAGGTAATAACATGTATTGAGTTTGTGGAGGGATTTTCCTTTGTGATATGTGATTCTTCTTCGACCTGTGGAAACCTCTAGAGGAGAGATGTCATTCAGCTACCTCTCATATGATCTTCATCAACCATATATGATGATGATGTAGTAGTAGATCTATGATGTGCGCATGACATGTTATCAATTTTATAATATGTGGTTTTGGATTATCGTGCATGGTCTATCTTAGATTGTCTTTTTTTATTACTTCCACTATATTTAAAGAGTTTTTATAGACCCTATGAAACTCACTGGTTTCATGATTATAGTAGAAAAATACCTTTTAACATAGGTTTTTTTAAATTTGAACATCGATTTATATCTAATGTAAATGTAGACAACATTTTAAGTGTTATTTTTAATGTTAGTTATATGAAATTATGTTAAAAATATTATTTTTGAGACTTTAAACATTAGTTATTTCGATAACCGACATCCAAAGTACAATTTTAGTACTTTCGACATTATTTATTATGATAACCAACATCCAAAACACAATTTCAATACTTTCAATGTTTTTTATTATGATAAATGACATTGAATTATACTTATAATGTTGGTTATCATAATAATTAACATTAAAAACATGAAAAAAATAAACAGGGGTGTAGTTCATTTCACAAGATTCGATTTGACCGGTCATGGATCTAAAATGAACTTATGAATAAAAAGTTATAGTCATTGAAAGTTTCAAAATAAAAATAAACTTCATGATTTGACTTAATTTCATTACCTTTGTTGATTCCCTTGAAATCAAAATATCACTTATTGATATTCATTATCTTTTGAGAGAAGAACTTGTGAACATCCTCAATTTCGGTTGTTATGGAATTTTAACCTCTAGTTGGTAAAATTCATGTGGATGTTTTGTCTTCTCAACTCAATGGGATGAATTCAACTTTTTCATAGGAAAACAATTCATAAAAATTTATATCGATGAAGAAAACCAATAATAAAAGAACAAAATGATGAGAGCATAATGATAATTACAATGGTGGAATCATTGAATGAAGAAATGATTAAATGATGATGTTGATAAAAGAGAAATATATTTAAAATATAGAAAAAGGGAGAAATAAATTTTGTATATGTTAGTTGTAAATATTTTCCCATGGTGTTATAACTTTTAATAGTGAACATAAAAATTGAAAATTCACTACGAAAAATTGAAATTGCACTTCCGAGCATTGTGATATTTAACTTTTAACATCAGTTATAAGAATAACTGATCTTAAAAATACCATTTTTAACATTGATTAATTATAAAACCAATGATAAAAATATTATAAAAATATTTATAACATTGTTTTTTTTAAACTACATTAAACATATTTTAAAAATATATTTAATATCGGTTAAATAAAAAACAACATTAAAAATATTTTTTTAGAACATATTTAATGTCATTTTTTCAAATAAATTGAATAAAAACTATGTAAAAACAAGATAAAAGAGCATGGCTCCTTTCAGAGGATTCAATTTTAATATTTATTGATCTAAAATGGATTTATGGATTAAAATATATAGTCCTAGGAAGTTGGACTTCTATTAGAAAAGTCCAACTTCCAATTACCATAAATTTTGATATGTAATTTTGTTTTAGCTTTAAGACCAGTCAAATAAAATCATGTGAAATAAAATAAGATCATTTATTTTAATATCTCATGTATTTAACATCAGTTATTTGAAACAACAACATTAAAAGTGGTTTTTAACATAAATTTTTTTTATTATCAATATTCACCAACTTTCCATTTCTTTAGCATCACTTATGACCTAACTCTACATTTTTGATATGAACCAATCTAATATCCCACTTTCCATGAGTACTAGGATCACCTTCTTCCTAAACCTCCCCATTATGTTGATCATAAATATTAACCCAAGCACTTATATCACCTTTCTAAATCTACTTTAAGTGGACACCATCATTTTTTAAATTGTGATCAGATTGACCATGCATTAAATTTTCCTGGGAAACCTCCTGACCAGAACCTTCTGCATTGGAAGGATCCTAATTTGATTTCCTTTTAAAATTTTCAATATAATTCTCCCTCATGCCATATTTCACACAATTTAAACCTATATGAAATTGTTCAAAGGCATGCCCAATATTTTTACACCACTTAAAAAAATGTGGTATTTTCTCATACTCAACTAGAAAATCAAATCTGTATTCAACTGAATTTAAAAAAAAGTTTTGATTAAAGTAATTCTAATATCAATTTCAATATGTACCCTTGAAAAATTAATGTACCTTTCCCTTTCATATTCCTTATCCATTTTTATAGGAACTCCTATGGCATAATCTATTTCCCACAAAATTTGAGGATTCCATAAAAACTAACTCAGCCCCCTGATCCTAATCCAGACCCAAGTAACCTAATTCTTCAAATTCAATGGGTTAAATAGTGGATTATAGACTTGAATTATAATAATTATGGGCTTAAGGTTGACAAATCCAAGACCCCATGGCCTAGATCTGAGGGTCGTAGAAGGGAAGATAAAATAGAAGTATCCTTTCCCCAATGATGCTAATATACAATCTTCAAGTTCCCACCATTCTAAAAATATCTTATTAAGATCATAAAAAACTTAATATATTTTATTTAGAATGAAAATCTAGATGATCAATTATAGAGTTCTTACACTCATTGATCCTATCAGATATGATATCCTCAATCTCTTCTATAGAGGTTGTTTCCCCCTTCTTCAGTATTATTCCACTCAGTGAATTCAGATCATAAAAATATTAAAAAGATCTGTTAAAAAAATAGAACCCAATCTTAGGGCACTCCTGATTTTGTAAATTATGTGGTAAAATATGTGTATTTAAAAAAATTAAAAGGAAAATCTATTTTTCAAATTTTTTGATTGAGAATATATATCTTATAAAATAATTATTAAAAAATAATATTTAGAGGTTCTTAATGTAAAGGTATCTTACTAATTATTTAATTTAAATCAATTTTTTAATTACAAATATTTTCATTATTCTTTTATATGTTTAGTGGGAATAGAGATTTTTTTTATTTAAAAAAAATGTTCCATTAAAAGTAATAATTCTATTTTGAAAAAAAAATGTTAGAAAAATAATTTTTTTTTAATGATAAAATTGAAAGGGATTTTTTAAATCTTCTTTTGAAAAAATATGAATTTTTAATTTTTTAAATTAAAATATTTATTTATTTATTATTTTTTAATTTATATGGAAAATACACATGTATATTTCTTTTTAATGTCTTATATTTCTGAATTTTTAATGTTTTTTATTTCAATTATCAATGAAAATAGGTTTTCTAGATTTAAAATAATTTTTTTATTTATTTTTTATGTCAACAAAATAGTTTTTAAATTTAAAAGGAGACATTTTACGTTTTATTAAAAATAAAAAATGAAATATTTTACTAAAAGATGGCTATTTTTGAATTTTTAGAATATAAAGTCATTTTTTTATAGAAGATGTAAACTTCATTGAAGTTTTTTAAAATAGAAAAGTATTTTTGTGATTTTTTTTATTATTAATGATAGAAGGGATATTTTTTTGAAATTTTGAAATAAAAAAAGATAAAAAAATATCTGATTTCATTAAAATAAGGTAATTTTTATCATTTTTTTATCAAAAATGATAAATTGTTTTTATTATTTAAAAAGAATGATGATATTATTTATTTATTTATTTTAAAGGGTGGCTATTGATTTTTCATTGATATTTTAGGTATATATTTTTTTATTTTTGTAAAATTAAAAATATTAATTCATTTATATTAATGAATATAAATATATTTAATTAATTGATTACAAGAAAAAAAATATTCTTTACAAGTGAAAAAGGGTATTTCTTTTCAAAAATATTTATTAGAAATCTTATTTTTAAATTTATTAATGATAAAGTAAATTTTCTATTTTTCAACAATAAATGTTACATATGTTTTTAATTTTAGGATTTATCACCGTCATAGCTATGAATCAATATTCGCATGAAATTGTCCTAGAGGGCGTAATTAAATTTTTTTAACATTTTATTCCAAGGCCCTCAGCCTCAACTGGTTAGCAACAACTAACCCATATAACCCTGATTAATTTCATCACAAGCATGGGCCCACTCTAAAATAATCTAACTAAAGAGTTAACCTTCCTTATCGGATTAAATGGATTTTTATAAATCATAAAAAAACTTGGAGACAGTTACATAATTCACCAAAAGAATTATTCCACCCACTGAAAGGGAAATACCCTCCTAGGCTGAGAGTTGTTGATTAAATCTGATGACAAAATTAGTGAAACATGAAGATTTTGGCTTCCCCATAAAACATAGCCAACCCCAAATAGGTATATTACCTTCTTTAATTCCTAAAAAATTCCACAGTTGGTGCTTTTTGGAAGAGATAAAACCTTTTCCCAAAAAAATATAATATTTAGTCCGGCTTGTACACTATCACAATACATAACGAAAATAGCCCAAGATATTTTTTAATAATTTGAATATTATGTTCGGATTATGAATCCTTCATCATGTTCCTAGATTTTGTTTACCTAAAGTAGAATCTTTAGTGGTCCTTTTGATACACTATTAGAATTATAGCCATTTGGGCATATTGAAATAAGCAACCACCTATAGCAGTCTCTATTGGGGAGCATCAGTAGCTACCTTTTGTGGACACTGCCCTAAAAACCTAATCTATTTCCCCCACCCCACCCCACCCCACCTTCTATTACCCCATCGTCTTCCTCACCCTCGCCACACCCCATGTCGGATCCACCTTCACCCATCCTCACTTCCTCACCCTTACCCTCACCGCACTCCCAGCTATAGTTACCGCATACACTACCCGTTTTCTTCATTGACACCTGATCTCGATCACCATCACTACCCCTTTATACCACCACTCTAGATTTGGTCAATGATACCACCTCCACTTTCCATCATCTTCTTAGAGTGAGGCTTTCCTAGCTGACTCCACCTCTACACACCCAATCTCTCACTTAGTTTCTAGATTTGTCACGCTATCATAAATAAAACCTAATTTTGATATATAAATCATGTGATTCCAAAATAATTAAAAACACCCTCTATTTTTTGGATTAATTTTTTAAAAATTCCATATTTTAAATTCCATATATTTTTTTACAAACATTTTGATTGATTTAGTTCAATTTTAACTAAAATTTTATTTTTAACTTGTTTTAGAATGTTATGGTTTTAGAATTTATATTTCTAGTGTTCCGTGTTTTTATTTAAGATATAATTTGTTGAAACATATTCTAATTTTGATTATTAAAGTTTTATAACCCATTTTCGATCTGATTAAGTTTTGAAAATTTTATGCATTGCATTAATTCTAATTTTGTTTGGATAAATTTTCATAAAGTATTGAATTTTTCTTTATAGTTGTCATACTGATATGTAAGATAATATTCTAAGAAAATGGGATGGTATATATATATATATATATATCATATTTTACATTTTGAAAACTGATATTGTTGGGTTTTTTCATGAAAACTCACAATAGATTTATTAATGTTAAATAGGATCTGCAAATGAATGATATGAATTTATATTGGTGTGACATAGTTTATTCATTGTTAAATTGGTTACATGATTGTTTGGATAAATATTTCAACCAAATTGATCCTACCTTATTGACCAATGAAAAATTTTGGATAGTGAAAAATAATATTGGTTACACCATTGTTTGTTATTAAAAAATATAATTGATTTTTCAAATTAATTTTCTACTCATTCCAATTAAATATTCATTAATAATTTGACACTAACGTATCAACGATAGTCAAATAATATAGTAATTTTTATGTATTCAAGTGTTTTGATAAATAAATTTATAAAATAACCATTGGTCATATATTAATATTATTTTATGATTTTTTTTCTCTTTTTAAATTTTATTGTCATCCATTGTTTTATAAGTGAATCTCTACAAAATGTTTTGTCACATATAAAAGAAAACTTTAAAAAATAAAAGGCATAAATAATTAAATATAACTTAAAATGTGATGATAGTGTTGTTTTTGAATTCTTTTGTTGTTTTGGATGAATATGAATTGAAATCCACACGCAATTGGTTAGTCTTCATTTTAAATATATTTTAGGAACTGAAATTCTAAAAAGGTATGCAATATGAATTCTTGTGTAATTGTTATTGTTTTTTTATAGATAGTAATATGGATAAGAGTTGGATTAATATTCCAAATATAACATCTAGATAATATTATGAGGGAATTATGAAGTTTATTTACTTAACTATAGTATTTAAAAGTAACTATATTAGTTTTTTGTGTAGAAAATGTTCTAATAGATATCAATTCACATGACATACAATGAGGGTAAACCTATTCTTAAATGGGTTTCTGAAAAAAATTATAAGAGTTGGACTTTTCATGGGGAAGAATTTATTCATTTTCATTAAACATAAACTATTTAGATTAATGTTAATGTGAGGGAAAATGATCTAGTACATGAAATGATTTTTAAAATGGTATGTGGTTCAGCTCCTGAAGGAATTAACATATGAAATGTTGAGACTGGTGAGATCAATCTGTACTCTACTGAATATCCTGATTCATTGAGGTTTTTTTAAATACTTGATAATTCACAAACTAAATTATATTCTGGGTGTAATTATTATAATAAATATTCATTTATTGTGGATTTTTCCCCTTGAAGGCTTTGAATCACTAGTCAGACACATTGTTCGACATGATATTGGTGTTATTGAAAAAATTACTTTCTGATGATTCTAAGATTATTATGTCATATTACCATACTCATAAGTTGAAATAAAACTCAGGTTGCACATATGAGACCATATATTCATTTATAAACAAATATATTCTATTTAGAATGGAAACCTCCCATTTTTATAATTCTACGGTCTCTTTCGTATGGAAAGGTAATAGTTGAGATCAGAATCATCAAAGTGAGACTTCAAAATAGGGGGAAATGATTATCATAAATCAAATGTGTTACTTTCCATTGAATTTAATATTTAAAAGAATATTTATGTCATCTAAAGTTTCTAAATTAATGAGATATATGGGAAGAAATAAAGAAAGTGATATGTTAACTCACTCGAAAAACTCTATTTCATTGAAGGATTTTAATCAAAGGCACCCTAACATTGATAAAGATAGTCGTAATGTCTAATTTCATTTGGTAGAAGATGATTTCAATCAATTTAGGCCTATAGTTAGTGCAACTCATAGCACAGGGCTTATGGTGATGGTTTTGCATAATCTTCCTCTATAGCTTGGTATGAAACAACAATTTTGATTACTTTTCACTCTTATTAAAGGGCCTAAAAGTATGGGCGATAGTATTTTTGTTTAACTTCATCCATTGATTGATGAGTTGAATGAATTTTGGGTTGATGCTGTGATGAATTATGATTGTGAAAAGAATGAAATGTTCAAACTACAAGCTCTTTTATTGTGTAAAATCAATGAATTACTAGATTATAGAAATTTATCAAGTTAGAGTATGAAAGGGGAATTTTCTTTCCCTTGCTTCAATCAAAGTAAAAAAAATTACATGGGTTAAACATTGTAAAAAATAGGCTTACATGGGTTACAGATGTCCCCCCCAGCATAGGTTCAGAAATGAAAGAGTGGCATTTGATGGTTCTAGATAATTCAACCCAGCACGAAAGATCATGATAGGTGTAGAAATATTATCATACATTAAGCAAGAAAACATACCCATGGTATATGAATTTTAGGATTTTATTTCTCATTCATTACCCTCTATTTGTGGTGAAAATAAACAATGCAGTCACCATTAGAATAATAGTATTTTTTTTAAATCTCTCTTACTAGAAAATAAACATACTAAGGAATAATCTAGATGTCATGCACATTGAAAAAAAAAATGTTTTTGATAATATATTGTGAACTATTTTGGGTGTTAGTGGAAAATCAAAGGACCGTGTCAATGTAAGGTGTGATTTAGAAGAAATTGGTTTAAGGAAACAATTTCATTTACAGTTGGGTATGGGAAACAAGACATACATGTCTATTGCATAGTATACGACGAGTAAAAATGGGAAAGAGTCATTTCTTTCCTTTTTAGAGATGATAAAAGTGCCTAATGGTTACTCTTATAATATTTCCAAGTGTGTAAATGTGATGAGTAGGATAATGTAATGATTTAAAATTCATGAAATCACATAATACTTTAGTATTTGATTCCAATTGCATTTTTTTCTTCTTTATCACTCAATATTGTTAAACTATTGTTTGATATGTGTAAATTTTTTAGACATCTTTGTTTAATAAATCAATGAATGAGTGATTTAAAAAATTTGCAGGATAGAATTGTACTTATGCTTTTTCACTTTGAGAAACTATTTCCACCCTCAATTTTAAATGTTATGGTTTACTTAATGGTGTACCTAACTAATAAAGTAATGGTTATTGGTCCAGTTTAATTTAGGTGGATGTATCCTATTGAGATATATTTTAATACATTGAAATTATTTTTGCATAAAAGATCCCATTCAGAGGCATCAATATAAAATTGTTTTTTGATGGATGAGTGTATTACTTTTTGTTCTGAATATATTATAAATGTTAAAAAAATAGATAATACCCTTTGGATTCATGATGGGCTAGTTAGGGAAGGAACTATATATGATATGGGAAACATCAAGTGGTTAAAATCATATCAATGCATTTTTTTCAATACTCCATCAGTTACACCATTGTTGTAGTAAGTGTCTTATCACTTTTATTGTTTAATTTTTATGTGTTTTTTTTCATAAAAAAGTTGATCATTTAAATATGGAGTTATCATTTGTTAAAACACATTATTGAGCGAAAAGAAGAGATCTTTGTGAGTGATTATCAGATTAAATAGTCCCATTATGCATCATTTCATGATTGATTCATTTATTTTGTACATATAAATGGATTTTCATTATTATTGAAGTATAATACTAATTTATTTTTGTATAACTTTTTATTGAATTATGTGAAATACATAGGTCTATAACCTATGGGGGTTAGGTGAACCTACACTTATTGAAGAATTTAACTTATTAGCAGAGGGTCTGTCAATAACAGCTCATCATTACAAATATTTAGATGCTAATGACTTTTGGTTTCAGATTAAAAATATTTAAGACAAATGAGGAAAACAAAATTGGGGCAATGGTTGTCTAAATATCGATTCTGGTTATTACTATGGTCAATTGAAATACATCACTGAATTTTTAAATATGCACGAGTTTAAATACATATTTTTAAAGTGTGATTGGATTGATCTAGTATGTGGAACTAAAGTTGATCTATATTAGATTACATTGGTGAACTTTAATAAAATTTTATATAGATATGAATGAGTTAGTAATGAACATTTGATTTTGGCATCATAATCAGAACAAGTTTTCTCTATCATCTTTCCATCTAATCGGAATTGGTGAATTGATGTGAAAATTTAAAGTTGAGGAGTGTTTTTAATTGAACAATATGAACCTGAGATTATTGCCTTTGTTTCAAAACAATTTTATCAACACACCATAGCTCAATGTGAAGAAGATATTCAATGCATTATAGAGACTATTGAGGGAGAAATGGTCGATTTTCATATTTAATAAAAGGTATTATTTTTTCCTCCTCTTCGATTTAAAACCTATTTTTAACTATTTAACTATTTATGAAAATTTTAAATGATTTTTTAATTATTTACTATCACTTTATTTGATATATAGTCTAAGTTTTTTTTACTACTAATGGTTTCTATGACTATAGAAATGTCAGGGGAACAAGAACTAGATCAACATCATTCTATAGAGGTATCTGCATCTATGGGTTGAGGTATGTATGAATGTAAATGTTTTTTTATTTTTTAAATTAATTTTTAAACATATATATGTACATGTGTCTAATTATTTATATTTTTTTGAATGGGATCCAAATCGACCTCATCTTTCTCTCATAGGAGAGGCCCTGGTCATGGGATTTCATCATGGAATTCTAACATGACCTTTGATATATCATTTAACAATACATACTATCCTATGGGAGAGGGCGTCCTGAAATTCATTTTCTAGTTGGGTCATATCATACATGACCCACATAGATTTACATTGACTATTCATGATTGAACTTCATTCCATCAGGATACATTAGATCATCTATGGAGATAATTTTACGTAAGAGGATCATTTTAGTTTCTTATCTATGATTAAAAAACACTAAAATTTGTGATAATTTTTTTTCTTAAATAAAATAATTTGAGAGTGTGCCCCAATAATTTTTGGTGAGTGTGTATGGCCATATGTCATAAAATGTGGAAGATTATAAAGGAGAGTAAAGAGAAGCATTGGATACCAAATGTGGGTGTTGTAGACATTTTGAACAGAGTCCCAAGAAGCCTTCTTTCACCTCAGTGGCATGAATTGGTTTTGTATTAGTCCTATGAGGATACGATGCTAAGCCTTTTTATTTTTGTTTACATATTTTGAAGCATGTATTTAATTTTACATGATTCAAATTTGAATTAATTGAATGTAAGCGGAGAAAACACCTCATTCTAAGAATTGTACAACGTTGGGACCACCTCATAGGCTTGGGACTCATCACATGTCCTAGATTCAATATGATTTATTTATAATTTAATTTTTATATTTATTATTTAGTATGGTTTTATGTTATATAGGTGTATCTTATTATTATACAATTACTAGAGCATGGTTCACCAACTAAAAAAATGTCAGTGTGGATGATGAATCATGATCAAAATAATCTGGAGGTTTCATATCTTATAGTAAGTTCCTTTATTAATTATAAATACTTACATATATCTATATATACATATATATTTATATATTACACAGGCTCAATTTGAGGTTGAGTTGGCATAACTTCTAGAGGACGAGCAACAACATTCAATGTGAAGGGATAAGATATTTCATCGTGTTATTGGTTATGATGGCCATGGATACAACTTGATATATGACACATGGATTCCTCATTATGTAGTTTCACATACTAAGTCTATGACTCTTAGTGATGCAAAGTGGGCCTGTGGCTCACAGTATTTGTGGTTATGGGGAGGATGTGGAGCGGGGTAGGCCTAAAAATTTTGACTGTTTAGAGTGCGGGCCAATGCGGTTTGAGCCCATGCGGGTACGGGCCAATGTGGGTTTAGTCTGTGTGGGTGGGCCTGGTTTAAAAAAAATATTTTTACAATATATGTTTCTTTAACATTTTAGTTTTTGTAATAAAAAATCATGGTTAAAGGGTGACATGTGATTTATCACCATAATGGTCATACTAATTCATCGTTTATTCACATGTGAATTTTAAATAGGCCTATATTTATTGTTTTAATATGAAATTATATTATTTATATAGTAATTATTAATCATATTCACATGGTGTGTCAACCCATCTCTGGAAAAATGGAATTATCACCCTTGCACATGGTTTCAATTCTATTAGAGTTATTATAATCATAATATTTTTTAGGTTGATTTAATTTTGTTATTATTTAATTTTATTTTGTTATTAAGAGAATATTATATAACCTCATAGAAACCCTAATAGATTCCTATGAAACCGATCGCTACCTGGAGAGACTTTGTTCATTCATAGGTTTAGCTATTCACATCACGACACAACCAACATTATCATTCATCACCCCTCACCGATCACTCACCTACTTTCTATCACAACAGTTCTCCACCATATCAGCATTGTCGCATGCCACCATTAACCCACATAAAAATGTTCCATCACATCCCTTAAAACTCATGTTATTGTTAATTCATACTTCTCCACACAAATACCATTAAAAATGATAAACAAATCAGTATTTAAAAGATTATAAATAGTATATTTTTTATAAATGTGGGTAAACCCACGGGCAACCTGCGGGTTTATATAAAATGGGGTGGGTTTGAAATTTTTTGTTCGCATTATATGGGGGATTTTGCAGAAAACCCCACACGGGCTCAAACTCGTGCGGGCTTGGCCCGCCCCATCCCACCCCATCCGTTTTTCATTACTAATGACTCTTGTTGTTTTGGGGATGAAATAGTAGGTGACATATTTGGAGGCATGAATTTGTGCTTTTGAGGAGGTAAATGTGCAGTTGTTAGCTGAGGTCATATCACTGTGAGAGTATATGCACTAGGGTGATGGTGCAGGGGAACCTACGACATAGGTTTATACTATATTTTTCACTTATTTTTTATTATATTCATTATTATTATCTTTATAAGATTTTTTATGGTAGACCCTATCACACCAGACACAGATATCAGCCATGGCCTTACATGATGCAGTAGATCCAATGGGTGTGTTTTGTTTTATCTTTATGGTTTCTAATTAAAATTGAATGTCTCATTTTGTTTTTTTGTTTTTAGTAGTTAAAAATCACATTTACATTTTTATTAAAATGAAATTTGACCAAGTAGTGATTCAAAACCAACTAAATACATTTAGATTAATGATAAAACTTATAAAAAGATCCAAGTGTGTATCTTAATTTTTTAATCTTAAACTGGTAATAAGTCATTTTAAGAATATAATAAATGTGAAAATGTAATTTAAATTATACCGACCATTCCAATCACCCAATTGGCACACAGTTGAAATCTAAAGATAAAAAATCACTTAATGATCATTTTCCTAAGTTTTCTCATCAATCTAAACATCTTCAGTTTTTTCTTAATCCCTAATTATTCAAATTATATTTTAATAAAAATGTAAATTTGATTTGTGATTTTACTAAAAATATGAAAAAGGGAGACATTTAATTTGAACAAGAAAGTAGAATGATAAAACGAAACACACCTCCTAGATTTGATGCATCATGGAGGACCATGGATGCTCCATATATCTGGTGTGGAAGGGGATTATAAAAAATAAAAATCATGAAGATAATAATAATGAATATAATAATAAATAAATAAATAAATTCAGTATAAGACTATGTCGTAGGATCCCCTACACCATCACCCCGGTTCATATACTCCTGTAGTGCTCAGATCTCATCTAAAAACTACAAATTTACCTTTTCAGAAGCATGCATTTGTACCTCCAAATTTGTCACTTGTTATGTAAACAACAACAAGAGACACAGGCTCATCATGTTAAACTACTGAATGATAAATTTTTATACTATATTTCGAGTTGTATCTATGTCCATAACAACCAATAATGTGATGAAATGTCTCATCCCTCTGCATGGAAAGTTGTCATTGGTCCTCTAGAAGATGTACTAAATCAACCTCAAATTGAGCTTGTATAATATATAAATATAAATATAAATATAAATGTATATATAGATATATGTAAGTATTTATAATTAGTAAAATAACTTATTATAATAGCTTTAGGCTCGGGATCATTCACGAATCATCATCTACACCAACATTTTATCAGTCATTGCATCTTACTCTGCTAATTGTATACTAATAAGATATAACTATAGAACAAAAAACCATACTAAAAAATTAATATAAAAAGTAAATAAATAATAAATAATATAAAATCTAGGACATGTGATGAGTACCAATCCTATGAAGTGGTCCTCACAACATACAATTCTCAGAATGATGTGTTACCACCGCCTACATTCAATTAATTCAAATTTGAAACATTTAAAATTCTAAAAATTATTCAAAATATGTAAACCAAAATAATCAATCTTAGTTTAGAAACCTTATTAGACTAATATGAAACTAATTAATGTCATTATTATGGGAGAACGCCTCTTAGGACTCTTTCCAGAATGTTTGTGACACCCACAATTTGTACCAAGTTCTCCCTCTTCACTTTTCCTTTATAATCTTTCCACATTTTATTACATTTATCCATACACAATGGATAAAACACATTGAATAAAACTCAAATTATTATATTTAAAAACATTTATCACAAATGTAAGTGTTTTTTAAACATTTCTAAGAAACTAAAATGATCATATTACCTCAAATTCCCTCCATAGCCGATCTAATATATCTAGAGGGAATGAAGCTCAATCATGTGTAGACAATAGAAATATGTGTGGGATGTGTATGATATAACCCAACTGGAGAATAAATATTATGGTACCCTCTCCCATGGGATGGTATGTCTCTCCAAATGATATATCAATGGTTATTTCATATTTTCATAATGAAATCCCATGACTAGGGCCTACCCTATAAGAGGAAGAAGAGGTTGAATCAGATCCTATTGAAAACAATTTCATACATAATTAGAAAAATTTTCATATATATTTTTAACACTTAATTAAAAAAATAAAAAATCATTTGCATTCATAAATACCTCAACTCATAGATGTTGATACCTCCATAGAATGATGTAGATTTGGTGCTTGTCCCCTAACATGTTTGCAGTCATGGAAAACCTTAGTAGTTAAACATAAATAGACTATATAACAACTAAAGATATAATAAATACATAAAAAATTAAACATATCATAAATATTTAAACATTTAAAAATAGGTTTTAAACTAAATATCAAGAAAAACATACCTTTAATTAAACATACAAATTGATCATTTATCTTTTGAAGGTATCTTAAACCCCTTGAATGTCTTCTTCACATTGAGCTACAGTGTGTTGATTAAGATATTGTTCAACAAATAAAATATTTTGGGGTTAATGTCATTCAATTAAAAACAATCATCGCCTTTAAATTTTCACAAAAACTTTACAATTCAGATTAGAAGACAAGGTAATGAAGAAAACTTGTTCTCCTTACAATGCCAAAATGAAAGGTTTTGTTACCAGGGTGAAAAGTAGAAACTTGTGGGTTGAGGATTTAAAATTTTATCACTGGAGATACATAACTTCATCATCTATGGGGATCTAAGCCCTAGTAGAGGTTTAGAATCTTTCATGAATTTAATAAGCACAAAAATACAACCAAATTTTTACCTCATTCGAATCAAAGCACTCTCAACAGCATCTCATCATCGATAACCATTAATTAAAGGATATAAGGTTGAACCCCTCTAGATCATCCACATAATTCAAGAATATGTTCATATGTTGATCATCAAAATCTAAGCACTAGCATAGAGATATGACGATTCATTTGATGTCATGATGGTCACCTCGATATCATCCATTTGATCCATCAAAGGAATTATTAGGTAAATTGCTCAAAGAGAGCATTTATTTCTCTAGGTTTCAATAGATAGAATCTCTAAATTTCAAATAATGAATCTCCCATGGAATGAACTTCTCCTATTTTTATATATTAGATGTCTAAAATATATGGTAAGGGTTCCTCATCCTTCGTATATCCAATGTCCACTAAATAACCAATAAATGACATATTATGATGAAAAAATAACATTATAAACATCATTTTTATTTTATCATATAATTATAAAATATAATAAATATATTTTGTGATAAAAAATTCATTTAACTCAACTATAAATTCCCTAAATATTAAATGAACCTTGAATATTAGAATTATATACATTCTTATAATATTTTTTCACATATTCACTTAATACCTTATGAATAATTTTAATAAATAAATTCAAACCAATTATTCTATACTAAAATAATAATTTATTTATTTATTTATCATTGATAATTAATACTTGAACAACTCTTGGACCCCATGGTGGGGACCACCATGTCCAATATTCCTATTCCCTAGAATAGGGTAGACTCTTAAATAAACTATTGTGTGTGACCTTATAGACCCTTATCTCAATAGCATTGAATATTATTCACAAACCAATAATGGAGTATAATAACCCTTCAAGGCCCCTTAAGAGATAAATAATAGTCATAATAATGACAACCATCCTATGAACACACACTGTGTAATATAATCTCTTTGTCTCATGATATCTCCTCCTCCAACGGCCCGAAGGCCTTCATTTTTTATTGATTTTTGATAATCCACCTTTCAAGGGGTGAGGTGGAACCCTTACAAGGCCCATAGGATTAAGTATTACATGGACCATAGGCCTTAGAGGAATTCATTTTCCTGTAGGCTTCAAAAATTACATACAAACCAGACTAACTACTTGGAACTGCTCCTCCCCAGCATCTTCATCATGAAATCAGCTCTCCACCTTCGCATGGCTATTAAGCTAGGCATTCCCATGCATGCAGAGGCTTGTCCCGATGGAAAGTGTCATACCCTCTCATTCTTGCAATCCATTTAGCTTCTGTTGTGGTGAAAGCTCCTTGCTCATCCCCCTTTTAGAGCTTGTTCCTCATAGGTCGTCTGGTTTGCATCTGCACTTAAGGTGGCCAGAAGGCCTTGAGGTGGCTCGAAGGCATTACTCACCTGAAGGCCTGGGTTTCCTGAAGGCCTTAAAGGACTCGGGGACCAAATCGGTGGCCTAAAGGCCTAAACGGGGGCATATTCCTGGCTGCTACAGTGCCAAACAGTACCTACTGCAGGTCCCGCTATAGTACCTGCTACAGTACTACATAGTTCTCGCTACAGTACCTACTACAGTACCTGCACAGTACCCCGGAAATGATGTCTCCACCTGTATTTGATCCCGGGTCTCCCGGATGCACTTTTAGAGTCCTTACCAATTGGGCTAAGGCTCATGTGCTCTCATGATATCTCATAATGTAGGATGCATAGATTATGTCATCATCCATTCTTGATTTATTATTTGTTGATCTAGTTGGGTAGACTTACCTTTGACTACCTTGGCCAAGGATTTATGAAGGTACTATCATCCTGATCAACTAGGCCTTAAATTTCACTTCCTCAACTCAAAAGCAAAAAACTCTATCTTGACCATTTAACCAATGCCATATCACCATTGATGCACCCAATAGAATCTACCTCACCATGAATTCAATGTCACGGTTTTTTCCTTACATCAAAGTACATGATCAAATGATACACATTGATAATGATCTCATGTCAGGAGACCAATACACATGTTCATAGATTGGAATAACCAATGACACCCAAAACATGTGGTGTTCCTATTGGCGGGTATGTCCCCATGATGTCACCTACAAGAGATCACCAAGTAAAAAATTCATGATAAGAAGTTTCAATTCTTATGATCCCCAACACTTGATAGTCAGACATCAACTATTTATAGTTCGTATGATGTATCTAGACCATAGAAAATATGTTTAAGATTAATGTCATAGTATCTTGTGGTTCTCATTATAGTTTGGGAACTGCAATAACATTTTGATATGAAAAATAATCTATGGAAATTACCATTTAAATAGTGGATGAAAAAAACATGAACACTATAATGGTAAGTGTACATCATGTAAAACACATTGTATACTTGATATGGTAATCGAAAAATAATATTTAGTTGGTTCTAGGTTACCCACTATTACAACACTCCCACTTTTACTAGATCCATCTTTCTAACAATATTTTTTATCTTTCACATGATAAGATCATGTTTATGATGAGTTATGGATTTAATCATGGGGTTTTTCATGTCTTCTCTATAAGTTTATTCTTCTATCTATGACTTTACCTCTCTGATTTAGAGTTCTCAAGAGATGATATCCCCAAGTATATACCTTTTTTACACTCTCTAAACTTGAAATTTTGGCTAGTACTAGTAATATAATTATCATAATGATAAAACATTACTTACTATGAGTGATTCCAAGAACTAGAACAAATAAATTTGTATTTCACATTGTTTCTTTAACTGCCCCATAATCCGTAATGACCTCGGTATTTGTAGATATGTATTCTACTAGATTGAATGAGGTTGTATTTCTCATTACCTTAGCCTATATATGATATTATATTATATTGATATATAGGAAGACTAGTTTTTGTCCCCTTGTAACTAATATCCCTTCCTCTCCTAGTACCAGGTGCATACCTTTTGTACCTGGTCAAGTATAATTGGATAGTTCTGACTACTTCCTTTGTGGTTCTCAAGCATATAACTAATATTTTCATACTATAAAGTATATGTTTAAAATATCACATCTTGTATATATAATGTAATGTGTGTTTGATCCATTTTAGAAGCAATGGAATTCAACTAACCACATTAATCTCCTCCTATTTCTCATACTTGTCTTCTTATAGAGATTTATATCATATGACATTTGTAACAATTCTCTCTCGAATTGTTACAACTTTTATTTTTCAATACATTTTTAGTATATAGACTACTGAATTGGTCTAAGAAACCATTAGATCTACCTCAATAGATCTAATTCCCTATAACTTAGGTTGATACTTTAAGTCAATCTCCACAGAGTTACTTTCATTCTGGTCTTAACCAACTGTAAGACAAATAACTATTTTCCATATATTACCAAACATATTTTACTTCTAAATCTATGGCGCTCCCACTAACATCTTGAAAACACATGGAAAAATCATTACAAACAAATATTCTATGATCTAGTTGATTATTTTAATCTTAAACTATATATTAGTGACATTAAACCTTTATTGTCATTATATGATGTCATCATCCCTTTATGTTTGTGTCATATAGACACCTTAAATGATTGGTGGTCATGAAATACAATTCACAATAAAATGATCTTAGAAAGTAGTTATGAAAAGTAAAATTATAATGGATTTAGGAATAATGAATTGGTATTACCAATTAAGCATTATTGGTACAACACTTGTAACATTCATGTATAGTATCACTTGAATACCCAATGCATTATTCAAAATAATATGCCCCCTTTACTTTGATACATAGAATCCATTATTGAATTTTAATTTATTTTTTCAGTTTTATCTAATTTTCATATACTAATTTATTGTAGGAATTATTATTCTCAATGAATAATGTATCACCAGCCTTGGTGAATATAAAACCACAATTATGGTTTCTTCCTTCCTATATAGTATGCATCTTTAGAATAATCCCTTTTCCACATGTTCTTGTGGAGATTTTTCTTGTAACAACCATTTGTGCATCTTCGGCATTGACTAAAGCCAAGTCAATCTTTCTCTCATTATCTCAAATAGATATATTCACCCTTTTATAGAAATAAATTCTATATCTTGACTGTCTCTTTTCCATATTAGGGTTTTCTATAATATCCTTAGAAACTTTAGGATAAGGACTATAGAGGCACTTTGTGTTTTTCTTGATGTAAGTTTGTTAAAATATTTGCATTTAAACACATGTTATTATGACATAATGGATTTTAATTATACTATAACTCATTTGATATCCATTTTCTGTAATAGCTGGAATTTTTTATGGGATAATGTTGTTATTTTTTAGTCTTTTCTTGAAAAATAATAGAAGTATCTGCAACGGATTTAATTTTCAACAATGATACTCGTTTTATTTAAGTCATGACTCCTATCTGTATAAGGAAATGTGCATATAGGAATTAATCCGTTATGCATTTTTTAAATAAATGTTAATATGTAAGAATTGTCATCAATCCTCCTTATTATCATCATAGCTTTTATGTGGATAAGGAAATGTGCATTTACAAATAATTCTATGCTACATTATAATGATCGATGAGTACTTTGTCAAGATATTATTCAGTATATGGGCCCAAAGAAACTCATATCTTCTGACCATGAATATATCATAATTCACTTTCACATTCCTTAATGAACACTTAAAATAATTTAATAAAGTATATTTACCACTTTCTTACCCTTGCAATAGTTCACACTCTCTATCTGAACTAATTATGAAAGCTTTGTGACTTACCATTATTTCAAAAATATTTCTTTATCAAAAACTAAGTTCATAAGTGTGTCGATAGTTACCTAAGGTATTTAACTATAAAGAGTCAAAACCAATATTGGGTATATTCTTAAAAACTACTTAGTTTCTATTGATAAAATATTATCTTACCACAAATGGGTATGTAGGTCTTACATTTTATATTCATTAGTTATTTCTAATGATTCAAGCATTACTAGACTATTCATTGAGTATTAAGAACCACAAACAACATCCATTCCAAAATAGGAATAATGTCTCCTTGCATCCAATAGACACGTAATATTAATGTTTTGGTAATACTTAACAAAATTGAAACGTGAACCATTTACTTGGAAATTACAAGTTATGTGCTTCTCATTACTGACTTAGGAACCACCCTTTCCCAGTCTCTTGGAGAACACACCTTAATTCTAGTAACATTTCTATAGTTGTTTATTGTATTTAAATACACATATTTAATAGACATATTGAATTTAATACACAAAAAGTATAACAGAAAAATTACTTACAACATATGAATATACCAAAATAATAAGTGATTACTTGCTTCTTAAATTCATTTTATTGCATTTATCTTCCATAGATTTATTTCAAGACATGTGAATAAAATAACCTCATGTACGATGACCAACCACTTTTATTTGAAGGACATTGTGAGGATGCCTCTGACATCACACATTTCTTTGGCCTTTTCACCTTGTCTATCAACTTGTTCACCATATGAAATAAAGATTAATCTTTCTTTATGTTCTTATTATCTTGGTGAACCTTACCCAAAATTAATGAAATGATTTCTTCATTTACTATTCATTTTTATAGTCTTACACAAAACTATAATGACTGGGTGAAAAAAATATAATAATGGTATGTGATGAAAGAATGCGATCTATCTTTCATATTTACACATAATAAGTGTAATCCTGACTTACTCATATCTCGCTTCACTTTATCCTCATAATATTATTAGAGATAAAACAATATATAAAATCATCCATGTCTTGATGTTGTATCCACAACTCATATTGGATATTGATGATATAATTATGACATAACCATCATATTCATCATACATGAGTATCCTATAAGAATTTTTCTCACCCTCACTTCCTAAAGAGGCTTAACAAGTATTGGGGACACCAACACCTTGAATTTTCAATATTGTGGTACTTTGTAAAAATGCATGTACAACCTATTGGAAACTCATTCCAATATGGAAATTTTCTATGACCAATATTATCATGGTATACTTGTGGTATTACTTGTCATTTTTTATAAAACAAAATCTAGTAGATTATTAATTTTTATCTTGATTACCAATTATACATTATATATTATTTAAATCATTAAATGTCTCCCACTATTTTATTTAATTATAGAAACCCTATATACTAGAATAGGAATACTTTATAATGTGAGTATAATAATGGAAATGATCCTTTAAACCTATCCTCACAGTCTACAAGTTATGGATACATCACTAATTAGAGTTTTCAAGGTAGGTTTTTTATTGGCCAACCACAATAACTCGCAACTCCTTGATTTGTTGAGTGAAGTCCCAAATTTTAAAAATAAAAAACCTAATTTAATCAATGTTTTCCTCTATAGATGAAATAAGATACTTATGAATACTTCTTTTCTTCCATAGTTATTTAAGTCAACCCATCACTCTCATAGGAGCTCCCCAGTAGTAGGAGGTGCCCTCAACTATGGACGACGAGCACCCCATACACTTGGTTGTGTTCAAATACAAATGATAGAAGGCATTTGTGACTAAATATTTGTTTGATAGTTTTTAATATTTATTAAAAAATGTAATCATTTTCTATTAAATATGTTCATACTATTTTTAACATTAATATAATATATTCATTACCTCTTTATGCATTTTAATGTTTATTATTTTTGTGTTTCCCAAAGACATGAAAATGCCTAAAATAATAAACAATGAATTTAGAAAATAAAATTAACCCACTGGTCTTGGGCATCTAAATTTTTTTGATCCATTTAAACTCAATTTATCAACCATTTTTTAGGAGTATAATACCTAAGTTGGGTCTTGACTCATAATACAGCTCGCCCCCTGGTCAAGTGTTTCACTTCTCATCTGGTATATCGCCTAGTCTTGGCATGGTTTGTATCTTACTTCATCTTCATCCTGATACAAATGTACTTTCATGTAAGAGAGGGCTCCAAGGAAGTGAAATGTACATACAAAAACAATGATGGATGCATAGGGCATTATAAATATTTAAAAAGAGGGTGATGTGCAGACTGACATAAAATTAACTACTTATTACTGAAAACACACACAAGTAATAAATATGTAAACAAAATATACAATAAATGAAAGTTCGGTCATTGAAAGACTAGTCTATGGGTAAACTAAAAGCACAATAAAATGAAAATTCAATAAATTTTAGTATGAGTACAATTAAACAAATTAAAAAAATTATTTTAACTCAAATAATTTATTTTTGTTGGTTCCAAATTTAATTTTATTTTATTTCAAAATTAAATTAATTGTGTAATTTAATTTTATTGAAAATTTAAATTAATTTTTCTAAAATAATAAAAATATTATTATTTGAATATAAAATTTAAATAATTAATTATTTTGGATATATTAAATATTTTTATGGGCCATAGAACCTCACGCAGGGCCAATGTGAGTCAAGCCAACCCCATATAGGCTCGTTCTAGTCTAGGAAGACCCCATACATGGTTGTTCAGGGGGAAAAATACTCATGAAATCCTATTTTGAGTTGGAAAAAACCCACCCAAGTCTTAATCGGGTGGGTTAGTACTTTCCCCTAACCCTTATTAGGCCGAGCTGACCCGATTTGGCCCATGGCTCAGTAGGATTGCAACTAGAGGCCCGCACAAGGAAGGGTAACCGTAGTGGGTGTTCACATGAATAGGGTTCAATGTGCAGGAGGGGCCACTAGGATAGGGTCTAGTGTAAGGGAAATAGGCAGTTGCACTGGCTGTGGGAGAGAATTTCAATAGGATATGGCACGCGCACATGATGGCAGCTGAAGGGATCTGAAGTAGTGATTGTGGCCATGGGTGAGGGTCAACAGCGCATTGTTGATGGGTTGACATGGAGAGGTAGTGGGTGAAAGTTCAATTGAGAGGAAATGATGGCAGATACCATGGCTAGTGGTGAGGGGAATCCAGTGGTCTCAGTGGTCCGTGGTGGTGGACGGCAGCCCGAGTGGCAACCCAATGGTCAGATTCCAAAGGAAGCTTCCCAATTTTAGTTTTTTTTGTTCCCTACCAACAAAACCCTCCATCATCCATTTAAAATTATTATTATTTTTATAAAATCCTAAAGGCAGTCCTTTGAAAAAACTAAAAGGGTTTTGTCTTCTTTTATATTTCTTATTCGCCATATTATACTGACACCCCATATTAAAATTTATTTTTATGTTTTTGTTTTTACTTGTAAAATTATAAATCCCATCATTATTGGATTTTGACATATTTTTAATTTTAATTCCATTCTCAGAGGAATTATCTACTCTGGTCTGAATTGTTCCAGCCATGGATTTTTGCCAGAACCTGGTTGGAGAATAAAAGAGTCCCTGTAAAAATCATCAGCCATGAGAAATGGGTAAAAATAATATGTATAAAAACAAATTATTCAATTTTAATATTTGAAAATGAATTGAAAACATTATGTATCAATTTTTTTGAATGAACATAACTTGGTTTTCTGATATTAAACAAAGCACGATTTATTCCTTTGGAATCGAATTAAAGTCATCTACTTAAATTTAAATCAAAATAAAATTTCTTGGCTTAGAAAATTCATGTGATATCTTTGATACCAATTACTAGTACCGGGGTGGGAAACAGAAGCTGGTGGGCTAGGGATTTAAAAAAATATCATTAGAGATATGTAACTTCATCATTTCTGGTGATCTGAGCACCAGTAGAGGTCTAAGGATCTCGCATGGATTTAATAATCACAGAAATTAAACTAGATGGTTACCTCATTCGAATCGAAGCATGCTCGAATGTAGATTGTTTTCAGTGACCATCAATCAAATGATCTAAGTCCATACCCCTCTAGATCATCCACACAAGCTTCAAAAATTCGTGCATACATTGATAATCAAATTATGGGTGCTAGTGCGGAGCTCCGACGAATCCTTTGTTGTCGCGACGATCAACTCAATCATATCCCTTTGATCCATCAAAGGTGTTCTTAGATAGATTGATTGAGAGACCCTTTCTCTCTCTAGGTTATGGGATGATAGATAAGCTATCAATTCTAAATGATGAATCATACATGGAATAAGATTCTCCTCTGTTTATATAGTGGATGTCCAAAATACCCGATAAGGGTTATCTGAACCCCATATATCCAACGTCCACTAAATAAACAATAAATTACATGTTATTACAAACTAATTATGATATAAACATCATTTATATTTTATTATATAGTTGTAATATATAATAATTATATTATATTATAAAACCAAATCATTTAACTTGACTGGAAATTCCCGCAATATTAAACGAACCTTGAATATTAAAATAATATTCATTCAGAGAATATTTTTCCTCATATTGACATAGTACATTGTGAATAATTTTAATAAATAAATTCAAATAAATTATTCTATACTCAAATAATAATGAATTTATTTATTTATCAGTGATCGTTAATACTTAGAAAACTCTCGGTCCCCATAGTGGGGTCCACCATGTCCTATATTCCTATTCACTAGAATAGGGTGGACTCTTGAATATGTTATTGTGTGTGATCCTTTGGGACATTATCTCGATAGCAGTGAATATCATTCATAGATGAAGATTGGAGTCTAGAAACCCATCAATGCCCCTAAAGAGATAAAGAATAGTCATAACAATGAAAACCATCCTACAAATACACATTGTGTGATATAAACTCTTTGTCTCATGATATCTCATATATTAGGATACACATATTGTGTCATCATCAATTATTTATTTATTATTTTTTAATCTGACTAGACAGACTTACCTTCGACTACCTTGGTCAAGGATTTATGAAGGTACTACCATCCTGGTCAACTAGGTCTGAGATATCACTTCTTCAACTTAGAAGAAACAACTTATATCTTGACCATTCAACCAATTTCATACATGAATGGCACACTCAACACAAGCTACCTCGCTGTGACTACAATTTCATGGTCTTTTTCATGAATCAAAGTATGAAATAAAATGATATACATTAATAATGATCTCAAGTAAAGAGACCAATACAAATTTTTGAAGATTGGGACAACCAGCAACACCTAAAACATGTAGTGTTTCTACTGGAGGGTTTTTCCTCATGATCTCACCTACTAGAGATCACCAAGTTTAAACTTCATGAGATGAAGTCTCAATGCTTATGATCCATGAGAACCTGATAGTTATACATAAACTATGTCCAATCATTATGATGTATCTAGACCATTAGAAATATATTTAAGATTAATGTCATAGTTCTAGAGGTTCTCATTATAGTATGGGAACTGAGGTAACATCTTGATATGGGAAATAATCTATGAGAATTACCATTTAAATAGTGGATTCAAAAATATAAATACTATAATGGTAAGTTTTAATCATGTATAACTCACTAAATACATGGTATGGTAATAAAAAAATATTGTTTAGTTGGGTCTAGGGAACCTAGTATTACAAAAAAATGTTTGTTACTAACTTGTTCATCTCTATATAACATACTATTAAAATTCAAAAATATAAATTGATATTGATCAATTTTAGTTCAATGGATTGGATCAACCCAATTAAACTAACAATATGTATTTCAACTTATGCATGTATACAACTTAAATTAAATCTTTTAATTTACCACAGCAATAACCAGAATCGACAGATGGCCAACCAATATCATTTCTTTTTGTTTCTCATTTTTCATTAACTTATTTAATGTGAAACTAAAATACATTAGTTTCTAAATATTTATAATGATGATCCATTACAGATAGACCCTCAGCTATTTGGTTAAGTTCTTCAGTTAGTGTAGGGTCACCTAACTCCTATAGGTTATGGACCTATATATTTGACCGAATTAAAAAAAATATACATAAATAAATGTGTACTATACTTAAATAATAATGAAAATTCATTTGTACGTATAAAATACTCGAATCAATCATAAAATTATGCATAATGGGACTATTAAATTTTATAATCACTCGCACAAGGAATATCTTGTTTTAGATCATTATTATGTTTCCTGTAAATGATAATTCCATGTTTAAATGATCAAATTTTATATAAAAACAAACCATGTAAAGGTAAAATAGTAAAATTGATAAGACACATACTGCATCAATGGTGAAACTGATAGAGTATTGAAAAATATGTGTCAATGAACCTATACCCACTCCATGTTATCCATATCAAATATAGTTCCTTCTCCAACTGTCTCATCATGAATATGAGAGTTGTTATCTAATTTTGTTTCAATGTCCATAAGATATTCATCACAAAAAGTAGTACACTTATCCATAAAATAACCATTGACTATTGATTCCTCCAACCACTCTCTGTTACGTACAAATCATTTCAATGTATTCATATACTTCTCAATAGGATACATCCACCTAAATTTCACTAGAACAACAATCATTAATTCATCATTTAGGTCCACCATCAATTTTACCATAAAATCAAAAAAAGGTTGGAAATAGTTTCTCTAAGTGACAAAGCATAAGTACAATTCTATCTTGTAAAATTTTTAAATCAAATATTTATTGATTTATTAAAAAAATTCGTATAAAAAATAATCATCTCAATCAATGGTTGAACAACATTGGGAGATAAACAATCACGAATTGTGATTGGAATCAACTACTAAAGTAGCATGTGGTTTTGGTGATTTTTCAACCGTTTCAATGTCTTTCACATCACGTTCACACTTGAAAATATTATAAGAGTAACCATTGGGCACCTTGAGCATCTTCAAAATGGAAATAAATGTATTTTTCTCATTTTTAGTCATCATATATTTTGCAAAAGGAATGTATGACTTGTTTCCCTCACCCAACTATAAATGAAATTACTTCCTTAAACCTATGTCTTCTAAATCATGCAGTGCATTGACATGGTTTTTTTATTTTCTACTAACACCCAAAATAATCCACAATATATTATCAGAAACATTTTTTTCAATGTTCATGACATCCATATTATTTCTTAGTATGTTAGTTTTTTACTAAAAGTGATAAAAAAAATAGTTTTCTTCCTCCAATTGTGATTGCGATGTCAACCCACACCATTAATAGAGGGAAATTGATGAGCCAAAAAATCCTAAAATTCATATACTATGGGGATGTTTTCTTTCTCAATCTATGATAATATTTATACTCATGTCATGCTCTTTAGTGCTAGGATGAATTCTCTAAAACCATCAAATTTCACTCTATCATTTCCGAACCTATACTCAGGGGGGATAAAATACATGTGACTCGTGTTTTCCCATTTTTTATGATGCTTAATCCATATATAAATTTTACTTTTATTGGATAAAGGGAAAGGAAAATCCCCTTTTATATCCAATCTGATAATATTTCATAAGTCGAGAAGTTATCGATTTTCCATAATAAATCAGTCTACAGTTTGAACATTTCATTTATTTCACAATCATAAGTCATTACACCATCACTCCAAACTTAATTAAACTCTTCAATCAATGGATGAAGGTAAACATCTATCATATCCCTTATACTTCTAGGTTCATCAATAAGGGTTTAATATAATTGAAATTATTGTTTCATACAGATCCAAAGAGGAAGATTATACAGAACCACACCATGGGCCATGTGATATGAGTTTCACCAACTATAGACCTGAATGGATTGAAATAATCTTCTGACAACCCCAATCAGACATTACAACTATCTTTATCAAAGTTGAGGTGCCTTTGACCAAACTCCTTCCATGAAAGAGATACTATCAGGTGGGCTATCATATCACTTTCTTTATTCCCTTCCACATGTCATATAATTAATTTAGAAACTTTATATGACATAAATAATCTTTTAAACCTCAACTTTAGTAGAAAGTAACACATTTTATTTATGACAATAAGTTTCCCCTATTTTGTAGTCTCACTTTTATGAGTCTGATTTCCCCTATTATCTTTCCACCTGGAAGATTTACAAACTATAAAATTATCCAAATAGGCAGTTTCCTTTTTAAATAGCATATAGTTTAGTAAAAATCCATCTATGGTATCATATTTAAAACCTGAGTTCTCTGTAAACTTATGAACATAGTAATACAATTCAAGAATCTTAACGTCGGTTGGAGTTACTTTTTTTAATAACATTAACAACATGTCAAACGATGTGTCTGGAAACCAATTCAATGTTTTCAAGTGCAACAACTCCATGATAAATGACAATTTACTGTAAGCAGTACATTCATAATGCAATTTAATTTTTTCATCATCGAGTATTTCATAAAAACTCAATGAATCACGATCTTCACTATAGAATAGATTAATATCACCAATATCAACATTCTGGATGTTAATTCCTTCATGATCTAATCCACATTCCATTTTAGCAATCATTTCATGCATCAGATCAGTTATCCTCAAATCAGCATTCATCTAAACAGTTTTTGTTTGATGATAATGAATATATTATTCTCTATGGAAAATCCAACTCTTATAATTTTTTAGAAACCCATTCAAGAATATATTATTTCCTCACAGTATCTCATATGAATTGATATCTATTTTCACATTTTCTACATGGAAAACTGATATAATCAATTTTAAATCCTCTAGTAAAATCAATAAACGACAAAATTACCCTAAAAATATTCTCTATATGTTCTATTTGGAAGATCAATCCAAATATTATCCATATTCAAATATATACAACAAGAATTAATAATTACACAAGACTTAATACTTCATATATTTTTATAATTTTATATCATAATTATATTTAAAATGAAGACTAACCAATTTCATGCGGAATTCAATTCATACTCATCCAAAACAACAAAAAAATTCACAAATGATATAGTCATCACATTTTATGTTATATTTAATTATTTATAGAATTTACTTTTATAGAGTTTTCTTTTATACATGACCAAATATTTTAAATATATTCACTTATAAAGTAATAAAAAAACAAGAAAATTTAACAAGTGAAAGAAAACAATCATACATATATATTAATATATAAACAATGGTTATTTTATAAATTTAGTTATCAAAACACCAGACTACATAAAATTACTATGTTATTCAACTATTATGAACCAATATGGGTTGACCCTGAACCAGTCGCCCGAGCCAGCCCATGGCATGGCCCGAAGGGAGTTCCCAATCCCAATGGGATGGAAACTAGTTCCGAGCATCAAAATTAAATAGGTGGGAACGATTTGGCCCATAAATAAATAAAAATAAATAAATATTAACAGAATAAAGAAAAAAAACTAGCAGAGGAAAGAAAATAAAATTGTACATACCTCCATGTGACCCTACGGGTCACCTCCGACCTCAAACCAACGTCACACTACGGTGACCAAATCCGAGTAAGAATTAGAATCTGAAGTTAAAAACAAAGATAAAATATAGGTGTGAGTATTAAAACTTAGTAGGTATTCCCAAAAAATCTATTCCCATATTAATTTATATTGAATAAAAGATCCATCAATTTCAAGTTTTAAATAAAATGTATAAAACTAGGTTTTCACACATTTTATTCTTAAAACAAATCACGGTCCATTTCCCTTTTTCAAGTAAAAATTAGATTCCCTTTTTAAGAAGTAGACATTATCATTTTAAAGGAGTTGATGTTTATAGTACAAAGGGATAAATTAAGTGTAAAATATTTTCTAAACCTTTTTCCATAAACACTTGAAACTATTTTATCACTTTTAGAAAGAAACTTCACTACACAAGGAAATAAGATCAACAAACATACAACATGGGTAATGGAAAAACACCCCACAAGAGTAAACAACCAGCACATGCATCACAATCATCTACCGTAAATAACTAAGTACCAAACAATATGGGAGAACCTTGGAGCTCGTGAATAATCTAGAATGTACTATACATTAACTCATCCCGAAGGAATTCCCTACCTGATGACATCATAATTCCCAAATGCTTGATCGTTTCCCTACCTGTCCTAACAGAGGATCCTAGTCCCATAAAAATAATAACAAAATATCCCATGGCTATGGGCCACTAGCTAGTGTGTAAACTAAACTAGTGTAGCAATCGTTCACCGAAAATTCACTCTCTATGTTAGGTTCCCATGTCATGAATAAAAAGGGGGTGATCCAACCAAGAATCTAATCGCATGAACTTTCATCACACACAATCAACACACACAATCAATACACACAAAAAACTCACCCCCGAGTCACCCCAAGGAACAAGTCCCTCGCCTTTTAACTATTTGATATCAAGGGAGTCCTATGCAGCAGACCTCCCACAACATACAATAAAATCAAGGTAATTGGACCATCCAAGGAGAGTTTTCAAGATAACCAGTTTTACAAAAATGCCAATCGGGTCTCGTATGACTTTCATATACCAAAGGATTTCCAAATAAGCAAATACGTACCACTTTCAAATCCAACTCATTTGGAACCCCATTTAAGAAATCCATTTTACCAACCAAAAACACATTTCCAACCCAAGTCATTCTTTAAAAACCAAAATTCACTTATAATGGCCAACTAGGAAATTTAGAAAACACTTAGTGTGAAAAACCCTATTAAACCATTTCATACAAAAAAGTACAAGAGGTAAACCACTTAATTTCAAGACAGACAATTTTAATAAAAATTATATATCAATAATTAATATAAAAACTAGATGTGAAATGAAAAAAATAAATGATTCTTAAATTTAAAGGTTAATGAATAGAGATTCTACCTTAGGGTGGAACCAGACCAAACATTTGGCCCTTGGCACTTTCTAACTAAGAGATGTTGCTCCCCCACTGATAATATGCATCTTCACATACATATAAAGACACATAACCCCTATGCACACACCTACATGTCCATGAATGTGTTTAAGGGGATCCTTGCATATATGCTTATATGCATATACTCGTCTCCACTCACCTACATATGCATTTCCTTATATATGTATAGGCACACCTAGCCCCATACATGTATATTCACTACCATGGATGAATAAACACATAACGGGGGAACCTACATATATATATATACTTACCTATTCATATGCAGGAGAATCACCTTAGACCCGATGACTCAAAATCACTCCAATTCACTATAGAATATTTATCAGGGACCTTTAAAAAATTACAGACCCTAAATTAGGTGCTGTGAAACTAAGTAGAATGTGTAAACCCTCACCTCGGATGGTAGCGATAAACTTATTCAACCTAAAATGCTTTCCTTTTGACGGTTGTTGCCGGAACATGCACCAACATGACTTGATATAGCCTTTGCATACCCTAAAACTTGAAGAAAAAACAAAAAACAAGTTACCACTTTGACTAAGGTTTTGGCCGAATGAGAAGGGTGATGGGAGGACCTAAAATTATCCCAATCAATGAGAAAGGAGGAGAAACTGACCTTACCTTGAAGATACAAAGAGAAATCGGTGAGAAATCCAGATGAAATCAATGGGCTAAAGGGAGCCGAGGGGGAAGCAGCCCGCCGGAGGGCCTCAGCCAGGGCTGTTGCGCGTGAACATGGAGGTTGCGCGAGGGAGGGGGTCGTGTGAGGGAGTTTCACTAGAGGAGGGGGGAGGTGGCACACCGGGGGGATAGGACAGAGGGGGTTTTCCGGATGGGAGACGCTGGAGGAGGAGGGCGCACGCAAGGATAGGGTAGAGGGGGGGTCACGTTGTGCGTAGAAGAGGGGAAAGGGAGGGATTTAGGGTTTTCCTTAAAACCCTAATAATATTAATAATAATAGCATAATCATAATATTCATAATAATAATAATAATCTTAATAATAATAATAATTAACCTAATAAGAATTATAATAAACTCTAATAATATTAATAATATTAATAATTATAATTATCTTAATAATAATAGTCTTAATAATAATAATAATATTACAAACTTAATAATAAATTTAATTATTATTATTATTATTATTATTATTATTATTATTATTATTATTATTATCTTCTTAATAATAATAAAAATAATATAATCATTATTATTATTGAAACATTATTGTAATTTTATTTCACCTTTCTTATTTTATTTTATTTTTCATTTTTCTTTCATCAAATTTATTTATTTTAAGTGGTGGGAAACCACATGATCACCTGGACCGACCACACAGTTACCGCTAACTATGTGGTGCCCGTGCACCGACATGAAACCCACAAATTTTCAAAAATTCAAAAATTTCTAACCGGGACCCAAACCCAAACTTCAACCGAAAGATATGAGACCGAGAAAAGAATAAAATAAAAGACTTTCTGAGGTCGGGGTGTGACAATTCTCCCTACTACAGAAACTTTATGTCCCCATAAAGTCACCAATCTGAAAGTTAACTAAAATTTGAGTCTATGCCCAATAAAAACTAAGAGAATCAATGAACATCAAGGTGACTATTCATTCCACAAGTCACACCCGACCGATCAAGAATAATCGACAACATGAGGATGAGGGGAGAACATGAGGGGTTATCCCCACCATTAGAACTCAGCTAACACAGGAACTCTAAAACCTAGACAACTCCACCAAAACTTAAATGGGAAATCCACTATAGAGCGACCCGGAAACTAGGACCCTGGGGGTTAACTCAACCTTTCCAAACTAATTGAACAACACCTTTACCGCAATCAGGAACTAGGTAACCCCCAACTTTAACTCCTTCAACTTCCCCTCACAACTTAACCACACTGCCAAGACTTAAACAGAAATCCTATTACAAAGAAACTCGGTATACCGGGGCACCAGGATGAAGGAACTCCCTATAACAACACCGTTAGAACTAAGAATCTCCAATACTGATCTAAGACTCCTGACACAAACACATCCAACTTCATTAGCATGAGAGAGACAACACCTCCACTGAAACCTGGAGCTCTTGACCCAAGCCAGGAGAATAACATAACCAAACAGAAAACTCAAACATAATTACAAGCATCAATCTCCCTAACCACTCACATCTCTAAATGATCACTAATAAAACTTGGACCAATGCAAACAAGGGCCAAATACACTTTTAAGAAAAACAAACGGTTCTAGAGGCCACATTCAAAAGAACACAACCACTAAGATCACAAAAGTATAAGTTCATCACATTATCACCACAAAAGATGAACTTACAATAGAAGGAAGATAAGAGCAAGGAATATTTAAATGTCCCAGTTCCAAAAAAAAGATAAACAATCGGGTCAAGGTCTCACTTACCACTGAAAACCCTGACTATGCGTGAGATTCACCCCAAGAACTGTGGATGGGGATCTAATAGCTAAAGCATCTCATGCCTCACAGTCAGGTATGAGAATCCCCTGTCATAACCCCTTCTTCGAGAAACAATTCCTGATAAACTTCTCCAGGTGACCCAAATGGTCACAACAATGACAGGTCTTCAGAGGGATGTGACAAGATGGATTTGAATGCCTAGACCGACCATATTGATGGCACACCAGAGAGCAGTCTGATGAACTAAAATTCATACCTAATGAGGATAACTCCTTAAGAACTGGTTCCTCTGGAATCCACTCCTCACCATATGGGTAACCTTTATAAATGACAAGATGCACCATATTACCAACCATCTACGCTCTAGAAACCAACTCACCTAGGAATGCTTCATCTACCAGATTTTTGAAATGATGGTCCTTAGAAGAGAGGAGCCACTCCTTGATCTCTAGATGAATACCCCCAATTAAGAGAGAAGCCTTCATCAAATCATGTGATGCTACCTCTGGAGAAAAGTAAACCAGTTCCTTAAAGTGGTCAACATAAGCCTTCACCGATCGCTGGCCTTGTTGAATACCCACGAGCTCTTCACTTTTCTTTGTCTCTACCTCCTCAGGTATGAACCATCAGATGAATACGGATTTAAAGACAACTCATTTCATCCCAAATTGCATTGACAGAAGGGCAAACAATTCCCGTTCATCCAGAGTTGGACCTTCGAACGGACCCAAAATGGCATGCACTCTAACAGCATTGGGAGTTACCAATACCCTGAAGACATGCTCTACCTCTTCAAGCAACATAACTTCCTCTAACGGACCTCGATCACCATGAAGAATATGCAACGTCCGAGAAGGACCAAAAACTGGGCATGAATCATGGGCAGCTTTGGAGACCTTTCTAGTCGGCATTCTCTAAACAACACAAAAGAACAAACCAAAACCAACATCAAATCAGAACACTATCAAAGGCAACACCATGATCCAGGAACAACTGGCTCAAAAACCACACCAATAAAAATTCAATAAAAAAACTCCCATTTTTGAAACCCTCGTTTTCATTTAAATTTAAAAACAACCCTCTTAAATGTGAAATCCAATAATCACAAACAAAACCCACACTATAAAACAAAAACTGATTTCCAAAACCTTCATATTATAAAACCTCACCCATGGAATCCTATGAATTTTCACATGTGTCCATCCATTCCAACCACGTCATCCACAAAAAAGTTCCCCCACAAACATTCAGTACATGTCCAACACACATGTGACCTTCCATAGAGAGTACCAAGGGCCACATATCTCTTTTTCTTGTCAAATCCAAACATGCACCAGATTTTCAAAATGAAACAATTTCTTCTTAAACCCATTTTACCAATTTCAAAACCACTTGGAATAAACCAGTTTCCTTTTCAAAATCCATTTTCAAATTAAAATCCACCTCAACAATTTGAAACCACTCTAAAGAAATCATTTTCATTCCAAAACCGTTTCCATTTTCAAATTACATTCACGCCAACCAAATCCAAATGGAGTAATATTTACAACAAACCACCAAAATGAGGAACTATCAGTGATGCTTAACCCCGCCACATGGTAGTGAGCCATGCCCTAAGTAAGAATCAATAACTAGGAGGAACTTAAATTGTTTACTCAGACATCACATCAGTCACTACTTCATTTGAAATCATGTCATAACACCATATTTACCCCGTTGTTATCCCTTAATCTAGAACAAACCAAGACAGGACAAGGTCTCAATTCCCAAACTACCCTTGGTAAATCAAGTTTCATCCCAAGTGGTGGTGATCAGGCACCAGCCCATGACCTACCTTCTAAGCACTAACAATCCTAATCTCTAACTACTAGACACCCCAAATAATAGGGGTCTGCTCTGATACCATTTGTTCACAAACCAGCCCAGGTCGACCCTGAACCGGTCACTCGAGCCGGCCCACGGCATGGCCTGAAGGGCATTCCCGATCCCCACAGGTTTTCAACTAGTGTTGGGCATCAAAATTAAACAGGTGGTAACGATTTGGACAATAAATAAAGACAAATAAATAAATGAATATTAACTGAAAAAATAAAATGAAAACTAGTAGTTGAAATAAAATAAAATTGTACACACCACCATGTGACCCTACGGGTCACCACCGACCTCAAACCAATGTCGCACTATGGTGACCGAATCCGAGCAAGAAGCAACCCCAAAAGCTAAAAAAAAGATAAACTATAGGTGTGAGTATTAAAACTTAGTAGGAATTCCCAAACAATCTATTCTCATATGCATTTCCTTTGAATAAGACATCCATTAATTTCAAGTTTGAAATAAAATGTATAAAACTTTTTTTTCACACATTTTCTTCTTAAAACAAATCACGGTCCATTTCCCTTTTTCAATTAAAAACCAGATTCCCTTTTTAAGAAGTAGACATTGGCATTTTAAAGGAGGTGATGTTTACACTAAAAAGGGAGGAAGGAAGTGAAAAACATTTTCAAAACATTTTTCCATAAACACTTGAAACCATTTTATCACTTTTAGAAAGAATCTACACTACTCAAGGAAACAATATCAACAAACATACAACATGGACAATGAAAAAACCCCACATAAGAGTAACCAATCAGCACATGCATCTCAATCATCTACAATAGATAACTAAGTACCAAACAATATTGAAGAATCTAGGATCTCATGAAAAATCTAGAATGTGCTATACATGTGACTCATCCGGAAGGCATGCCCTGCCTAATGACATCATAACACCCAAACACCCGATCACCACCCTACTTGTCCTGGCCAAGGGGCCCAATCCCATAACAATAAAAAAAAATATCCCCCTACTATGGGCCACTAACTAGTGTGTAAACCAAACTAGTGCATCAATCATTTACCAAAAATTCACTCGCTATATTAGGTTCCCATGTCACGAATAAAAAAGGGGGTGAGACAACCAAGCATCCAATCACATGCACTTTCATCACACAAAATCAACACACACAATTAGCACACACAACAAAGTCACCCCTAAGTCACCCCAAGGAACAAGTCCCTTGCCTTTCAACTATTTGATCTCAAGGGAGTCCTATGCGGCAGACTTCCCACAACATACAACAAAATCAAGACAAGTGCACCATCCAAGGAGAGTTTTGAAGATAACCAGTTTTACAAAAATGGAAATCGGGTCTCGCATGACTTTAACATACCAAACCATTTCCAAAGAATCAAATACACACCACTTTCAAATCCAAACCATTTGGAACCCCATTTAAGAAATCCATTTTTACCAACCAAAAATACATTTTCAACTGAAGTCATTATTTAAAAACCACAATTCATTTATAAAGGCCAACCAAGCAATTTGACAAACATTTAGTGCGAAAAAACCTAATTAAACCATTTCATACAACATAGTACAAGAGGGAAACCACTTCATTTCAAGACAGATGGTTTTACTAAAAATTCTATATCAATAATTAATATAAAAACTAGATGAAAAATTCAAGAAATAAATTATTCTTAAATTTAAAGGATAATGCATAGAGATCCTACATTAGGGTGAAACCAAACTGAACATTCAGTCCTTGGCACTTTCTAACTAAGAGTTGATGCTCCCCCACTGAGCATATGTATCTTCACATACATATAAGGACATCTAACCCCTATACACACACATGCATGGACATGAACATGTGTAAGGGGATCCTTACATATATTCTTATATGTATATACCTATCTCTACTCACCTATGTATGCATTGCCATATATATATATATATAGGCACACCTAGCCCTATACATGTATATTCACTTCCATGGATGAATATATACATAATGGGGGAACCTACACACACACACACACACTTACCTATGCATATATAGGTGAGTCTCCTTAGACCCGGTGAATCGAAATCACTCCAAGTCACTACACAATAATTACCAGGGAACTTTAAACAATTAAAGACCCTAAATTGGGTGGTGTGAAGCTAAACAAAATGTGTAAACCCTCACCTCAGATGGCGGTGATGAACTGATTCAACCCGAACTGCTTCGCTTTCTATAGTGATTGTTAGAATACGCATCAACAAGACTCGAGAGAGCCTTTTCATACCCTAAAACTAGAAGAAACAAAAAAAAATCAAGTTACCCCTTTGACTAGGGTTTTGACCGAATGAGTAGGGTGACAGGAGGACCTAAAATCAGCCCAATCAAGGCGAAAGGAGGATCAACCGAACTTACCACGAAGATCCGAAGAGAAACCGGTGAGAAATCTGGATGAAATCAATGGGATAAAGGGAGTTGAGGGGGAAGCATCTTGCCAAAGGGCCTTGGACAGGGTTGTTACGTGTGAACAAAGATGCCGCATGAGGGAGGGGACCATGCAAGGGAGTGTCATTGAATGAGGAGGGAGGTGGCACAACAGAGGGATAGGGCAGAGGGGGTTCGCCGGAGGGGAGGCGCTAGAGGAGGAGGGTGCGCGTAGGGATAGGGTAGAGGGGGGCACACTGTCTGTGGAGGAGGGGAAAGGAAGGGATTTAGGGTTTTCCTTAAAACCCTAATAATATTAATAATAATAACATAATAACATAATCGTAATATTCATAATAATAATAATAATCTTAATAATAATAATAAACTTAATAAGAATTATAATAAACTCTAATAATAATAATAATATAACAAAATTAATAATAAATTTAATATTATTATTATTATCTTGATAATAATAATAATAATATCAAAATCATTATTATTAAAACATTCTTTTAATTTTATTTCACCTTTCTTATTTTATTTTATTTCATCAAATTTATTTATTTTAAGTGGTGGGCAACCACACGATCACCTAGGCTGACCACATGGTTACAGCTAACTGTGCGGTGACCGTGCACCAGCCCAAAACCCACCAAAATTTCTAAACTTCAAAAATTTCTAACCTGGACCCAAACCTAAACTTTCACCGAAAGATGCGAGACCTAGAAAAGAATACAATAAAAGAGTATCAGAGGTTGGGGCGTGACATCGACTATAGTTGATATGTTAAGTGTCAAATTATTTGTGAATATTTAATTATTATGAGTAGAAAATTAATTTGAACAATTAATTATATTATTGAATAAAAAAAAGTAATGTAACCAATATTATTATTCACTATCCATAATTTCCTTAGTCAATAAGGTATAATTAATTCATATGAAGTATTTATCCAAAAAATGATCTAACCAGTTTTAAAAATGAATAAACTATATCACACCATATTAAATTTATATCATTCATTGATAGATCCTATTTAACTATAATAAATCTATTATGGGTTTGCAGTGAAAATAGTCAAAAACTTTAGTTTTCACAGTGGAAAATATGATATATATATATATATATATATCCCTGGATCCTAATAATTTTATCTCACATATCAGAATAACAACTATAAATAAAAATTCAATGCTTTATGAAAATTTATCCTTAAAAAAATAGAATGAATGCAATGCATAAAATTATCAAAACTTAATCAGATCGTAGATGAGTTATCAAACTTCAAAAATCAAAATTAGCATATGTTTTAACAAATCATATCTAAAATAAAAACATGGAGCATTGGAAATATAAATTCCAAAACCATAATAATTTAAAACGAGTTCAAAATAATATTTTAATTAAAATTAAACTAAATCAATAAAAATGTTTATAAAAATATATATGCAATTTAAAATAAAAAACATTAAAAAAATTCCCAAAAATTCCAATTTCTAATTAGAACATACAAATAATGTTAGATTGAGAACAAAGTGGTTAGAATTTAATTATTTCCCCATTATGGGAAATTTTGACCATAAAACACCAACATTTCATAAAATAAATGTATCAATTATGTATCAAATATCGAATCAAGATAATCCATACAAAATTAATATCAAAATCAAAACCATAAAATAGAGGTTGTTTCTGATGAATTAAGAATCACATGATTTATATACCAGAATTCAGATTTACCTCTGATAGCATGATGAATCTGAAAATAAAATGAGAGATCGGGGGGAAATTCTTTAAAATAGGCCTTTGATTTTTTTTAAAAAAAATTGGGATAGGTTTAGAAGAATTTTTAAAAATGGGTCCTGAGATGCGTGAACCTCGTTCATGAATCCCCAATCCTAGGAAGATGCATGAACGAGGTTCACGCATCATTGGTGCGGTGAAATATGCGTAAACCCCGTTCATGTATCCTTCACGAAGTACTGCCATTACAGTAATCTAGATTCTGACAGAAACTCTCACCTATGGATCCCTTTTATAAAAGGGTAAGCCCTGGAAATCATTCTGCATTTCCGATGTTGGATTCAGGTTCTCCCTTTCCTATGCAGAACATTCTACATTTCCGATGTGAGATTATGTTTCAATTACAAGTCTTTGAAAGACTATAAAATATAAACTATAAGACCGATATAAATGAAACTTAAAACATGGATTAAACATATAAGAAATAGTTGAAAATAAAAAGAATTTTTTAAAAAATGTTGATGAATAATAATTTATAAGCTTTCAAAACCACTAACTTGAAACTTAAAAATGTTTCAAATATGTGATTTGAAAGCCTATAAAATACAAATTATAAGACCTGTATAAATGAAAATTAAAAAATGGATTAAATATATAAGAAATAGTCGAAAAGTGAAAGAATTTTGTAAAAAATGTTGATGAAAAATAATTTATAATATTTCAAAGCCACCAACTTGAAACTTAAAAATGTTTCAAGTATGTGACTTTGAAAGCCTATAAAATATGAACTATAAGACCAATGTAAATAAAAATTAAAACATGGATTAAACATATAAGAAATAGTTAATAACTAATTAGTTAATTAGTAATATAATTATTAGTTAATTAGTAATATCATTATTAATTATATAATATTTAATTAGTAATATAATTATTAAATATATAATAATTAATTAGTTAATTTGTAATATAATTATTAATTATATCATAATTGATTATTTAATTAGTATAATAATTATTAATTATATAATAATTCATTAGTTAATTAGTAAATTAGTACTATAATAAATAATTATAATTGTTCATTATAATTATTAGTCATTAATTATTAATAATTAATTATATAATAATTAATTAGTTAATTAGTAATATAATTTTAAATTATAATTATTAATTATTAATTATATAATTAATAATTATATTACTAATTAACTAATTAATTATTATATAATTAATATTTAATAATTGTGATTAATAATGAAATTACTAATTAACTAATTAATTATTAAATAAGTAATTATTAATAATTAATATTTATATAGGTAATTAAGTAATTATAATTAATAATTATATTACTAATTAACTAATTAATTATTATATAATTAATAATTAATAATTATAATGAATAATTATAATTATTAATTATATTACTAATTAACTAATTAATTATTATATAATTAATAATTTCTAATTATAATTAGTAATTATATTACTAGTTAACTAATTAATTAGTATATATTTAATAATTAATAATTAATAATTATAATTAATTAATTATTGTATAATTAATACTTATATTACTAATTAACTAATTAATTATTATGTAATTATATTAATAATTAACTAATTAATTATTTTATATTAGTAATTAATAATTATAATTAATAAATATATTACTAATTAACTAATTAATTATTTTATAATTAATAATTACTAATTATAATTAATAATCACATTACTAATTATAATTAATAATGATATTACTACTTAAATAAATAATTATTATATAATTAATGATTATATTACTAATTAACTATTTAATTATTATACAATTAATAATTAATAATTAATAATTAATAATTATAATGAATAATTATAATTAATAATTATATTACTAATTATTTACTTATTTATTTTATAATTAATAATTATATTACAAATAAATAATTAATTATTATAATTAATAATTATAATTAATAAATATATTACTAATGAACTAATTAATTATTATATAATAAATAATTAATAATTATAATTAATAATTATATTACTAATTAACTAATTAATTATTAAATAATTAATAATTAATAATTAATAATTAATAATTAATAATTATAATTAATAATTATAATTAATAATTATATTACTAATTAACTAATTAATTATTATTTAATTATTTTACTAATTAAATAATTAATTATTTTATATTAGTAATTAATAATTAATAATTAATAATTATATTAATTATTAACTAATTAATAATTATATAATTAATAATTATATTACTAATTAACTAATTATTTATTAACTATTTCTTATATATTTAATCTACATTTTAAATTTCATTTATATCGGTCTTATAGTTTGTATTTTATAGTCTTTCAAAGCCACGTACTTGAAACATTTTTAAGTTTCAAGTTGGTGGTTTTGAAAGCTTATAAATTATTTTTCATCCACATTTTTTAGGAAATTATTTTTATTTACAACTATTTCTTATAAGTTTAATCTATGTTTTAAGTTTCATTTATATTGGTCTTATAGTTTGTATTTTATAGTCTTTCAAACCCACATACTTGAAACATTTTTAAGTCTCAAGTTGGTGGTTTTGAAAGCTTATAAATTATTTTTTATCAACACTATTTATGAAATTATTTTTATTTTCAACTACTTCTTATATTTTTAATTCACATTTTATGTTTCATTTATATTGGTCTTATAGTTTGTATTTTATAGTCTTTCAAAGCCACGTACTTGAAACATTTTTAAGTTTCAAGTTGGTGGTTTTGAAAGCTTATAAATTATTATTCATCAGCATTTTTTACAAAATTTTATTTATTTTCAACTATTTTTTATATGTTTAATCCATGTTTTAAGTTTCATTTATATTGGTCTCATAGTTTGTATTTTATAGTCTTTCAAATCCATGTACTTGAAACAAAATCTCACATCGGAAATGCAGAATGTTCTATGCAGGAAAGGGAGAACCTGAATCCCATATCGGAAATGCAGAATGATTTCTAGGGCAAGCCCTCTTATAAAAGATAGAGGTTTTTGTCAAAATCCAGACTGTTGTAATGGCAGAACTACTTGATATTAAATATCAGATAAATTCTGTTGAAAATTTTGTTATATATATATATATATAAACAAAACAAAAAAATACAAGAAACTTTAAAAATACAAAAAAAATAAAACATTAAAAAAATTTGTAGAATGCGTGAACCCCGTTCACGCTTCCTGGTGAGGGAGGATGCGTGAACAGGATTCACGCATCTCCAGAACCATTTTTAAAAATAGTTCGAACCCTATCCCATTTTGTAAAAAAAATAAAACCCATTTTTAAAAATTCCCTGAGATCGGGCATATAGATGTAAAGTCAGCTAGGACATCCTCTCACTAAGGGGGTGATGGTGAGTAGAGGGGGCGACAACTGTCAGATTGGAGTGGCAGTAGAGAGGAGTGGCAATGATGACCAATATCAGGCGGTAATGAAAAAAATGGATGTTGGTGGTGGCCGCTCTAGGATGGGGTGTAGTAAGGGTAATGGAGAGGATACGTGGTGGAGGCGACACCGAATGGGGTTGTAGTAAGGGTGGGGAGGGGTGCGCAAGTCGAGGGGTAGCGAGGGTAGGGGCACACAATAGATTATGTTTTTTTGGATCAGCAACCACTAAAGGGATGATTGATGCTCCTCAATAGAAATCACAATAAGAGGTCACCCATTTAAATAGGCTAAAATGCCTATATTTCTAGTAGTGGGTCTTGTCAAGACAATGATAATAGTTGACTTCATCATACAGGTAAGTTTTCCAGAAGATGGTGATCTTCTGATGGGTTGAGTAGGCTGGTTGAATTTTTCTAGAAGATGTTGATATTTTGATGGGATAACTAGGCTAGTCTGATTTCATCGGATGTTGAGTTGTGTTGGGATCAATTGACTGAATGAGGAGCTATTAACAATCTACCAGATGTAGTGGTTGAGGCAATTCTAGCCACAGTGCAATAGAGGGTTGACTGTGAATCACGAATAGCATTTGCAACCTGTTCAACCAGTTGAGTACCTCTGTAAAATAGAGGAGGGACCAAACTCTAAGTAACTAGAATCAAAGTATATCTAATTGAAACTTAGTGTAATTATTGAATCCTTAGCTACTATAATGTGTAATCCTTTATATTCCTGGTGGAATAAATATTTGATGGTATTCTTTTATGAACATAATATGAAAGTTTGAACCACATAATCTTTGTGTGTCCATTATTTCCATTGTTTTTCTTTTCTCTTAAGTGTTTATGTGTGAGTTGCTTGGAAGAGTGTTCCTCGATTTTGGATTAGTGGAATTGATTAGGGTGTAGTATACTTCCTAATTATGGTACCCCGATGCGTGGGAAGTTTCATATGTGCTTTGTCTGCTATGATGGAATTCTGGTGTGTGGTATTTCAGTGGTTTGAGATCCATATTACAGTGATCGCACAGTGGCCACTCCCCAATGAGTGGTATCAATGAAAGGTTCAGCGTTTGGTTGTTCACACTTGACTACAACTTAGGTAACATTCACACTTTTTGTATGTTATATTGATTTCAGTTGAGATTACTTTCATCATAAGAAGTGATGATGGAAGAAGGAAAAGTTAAAATTTATAAATTTTATGAAAATGACTTCAATTTATGGTAGATGCGGATGGAATATTATCTCATCCAAAAGGATTTAAAAATTTCATTGGATGGAGCCAAGTCATACAAGATAGAAGGATGAATGAGAAAAGTTGGGTAGGAAAGCACTCAGATTAGTGAGGATGTCATTGGCATGAAATATAGCATTCATCATCCAGAAAAAGAAGACTATAAGTGATTTGATGGTGTTTCTAGTGTACTTTTACAAGAAACCAATGACATTAAACAAAGTGTTCTTGATGTTATTCTTCTTTATTTCAAGGTTATCAGAAGGAAAGCCAATGAAAGATCATGTGAACAACTTCAACATGACTCAGATCCAATTTAAAGTAGTGAAAGTTACATTCATTGATAATGTGTGGGTAATTATACTACTCCCATATTTAATGGAATCGTGGGGATGGAATGTTTATTTTGGTTAAAAATTCCTACAGAAAGACAGATCTTGTATTTGAAGACATCTAGAATGTGATTCTCAAGGAGGAACTTTAGAGAAGGGAGGTCCAAGTTCCTTCTGATAATGCATTGAATAAATTTTCGGTGATCAGAAGATAAATAAAGGGATAGGAGTTGATGAAAATATAATGCTCTAGGTCTCAATATTTTTCATTGTGGAAAGCATGGACATGTCTAAAGAAATTTTAGAAATCATAAGTCACCAAAAGAACATCTTTCAAAAGTTCAATTTTTTTAACACAATAAAGGGAGGAAATAATCCTCTTCTTAGAATTCATATTCCGATAGATTCATAGGTGTTTGACTCTATAAAATCTTTCCATTCTATGGTAGAACACAGGTGCATGGTCAACTATGTGTTTGGAAGATTTGATAAAGTTAATCTAGTGAATTATGAATCTTTATAAGTTGTTGAAAATGGATATTTAAACATCTAGATAAAGAATGGAAGTTTATTATAGTTTAAATAAGTGAGACATATTCCAGGTATCCAAAAAAATATCATCTCTTTGGGTCAATTGGATGATGCAGGCTATGACACTACCATTGTCAATGGAGACTGGAAAGTGACTTAAGAGTCTATGGTTGAAGCATAGGGATTAAAGTATGGAACGTTTTATTTGACTGGAAATATTGATGTAAATCTAATGGCCATAATGAAAACCTTAGATGATCCAAATGTCTATCATTGTAGGTTTTATGACCTCAGTGAAAATAACATGAAATTTATAGTAGGGGAAGGTATGTTGAAGCTTGATCACTCAGAAATTGGGAGTTGTTGAAATTGCGTTCTTGGAAAACAAAAAAATGGTTTCATTCATTTTGGATGGTTGGAAGCCCAAGGCTCGAAACCCACATCTTATTCACTCGTATGTACAGGGGCTAACCCCAGTCTGGACTCATGAAGGATCTCTTTACTTATTTAAATTCATCGATGATGTGACAGGGAATGTATGGGTGTATTTCCTTAAGAATAATTTTTATTTCTTCAGTTCTTTTGTATAGTGGGAATCCATGGTGAAAATAGAAAGTGGTATGAAGTTAAATTTCCCCAAATCAGATAATAGTGGAGAGTACAATGGTAGCAGCTTCTGACAGTTCTTTCAGAAGAAAGGGATCAGGTTGGAAAGAACAGAACCTGAAACAAAAAAATGTTGTAGTGGGAATGATGAACTGGAATTTGACTGAGAATCCAAGATGCATGTGTGTTCACTCTATAATTCCCAATACCATTTAGATGGGAAGAAATCAACATTATTTCATACCTATTAAACGGAAGTCCAACTTCTAGAGTGGGATAAATTCAACCAGAATACCTACGGTCTAATAAGATACCAAAAGCTTGTTATCTTAAAATCCTTGGAAATTTGTAATACATTCATATTGATGTGAAGAATATAGAAAAACTTGAATCCAAGTCCAAGGTTCATTTTATTTCTTGATATAGGAATAAATATTTTGGTTTCATATTGTGGGATGATGACAAGAGCCAAATCATCAAAATTTGAAATGATCTCTTCAATGAGAAGGTCCTTTGGAAGGACCGAAATTTGGTTGAATTAAATTTTGAGATCAAGATGTCAACTACTAAATTCCAAACTGACCTAGATGAGAATATTGAAAGATTTCAAGTTCTGGTGATACCAGATGTCATCACAAATTCATCAGAAGATAGACCAACTAAAGACGTTCCAGAATGCTTGAGGTATGTTGAAGTCTGAGGGAAATCTCCAAAAGTTGAGAAATCAGAAGCTGGTGTTCTATGAGATAATTCACTATAAATTGAAGCACTAGAAAGTGTTGAATCTCAATATGAGTTTAAAAGATCTTCTAAAATCAGGTGACCATTCCAAAGATATGGAGTTGATATGAACTTCATACATCTAACGTATGGTAGAGAAACTGAATCCTAGGAAGAAGTGACAACATCAGTGATTTGAAATAGTTGGAGTCAGTGATGAAGGAAGAAATGTATTCCTTGAAGTTAAATGAAACTTGGGAGTGAGTTAGATAAACCACCAAAAGGAAAGTGAACACTAGAGAACAAATGGGTATTCCTTTTGAAGGAAGAAGCTAAATGAAGTAGAAGATACAAGGCACAAATGATGGATAAAGGATTCCATAAAAGTAAGGAATTTATTTCTCTTAAAAAATCAACGGTAATAAATCATACTACTATTAGGATGGTGCTAATATTAGTTCTTTATAATGATATACACTTGGAGAAAATGGATGTGAAAACTATCTTTATTCATGATAACTTGGAGGAAGATATTTACATGAAGCTTTACATGAAATGAAAAAAGGTTTTTGAAGATCATCATAATAAGGACCTTGTTTGTAAATTTAATTGAAGCCTATACAGTTTGAAACAGGCACCTCAATAGTGGAAATAAATTTTTCTTGTGTTCATGTTTGAAGAATGTTTCACGCTGAATGACTCTAATCATGGTTGCTATTAGAATTCATGTAATGATAGGACTTATATTATACACATATTTTTAAATGAAAATTTGTTTGAAATTTTGTAGATTTCATTCATTCTGGAGATGAAATGAAAGGATTCGTGGATGCATATTTTTTTAGAGATTCAGACACCCAGAAGAGAACATTAGGTTTTGTGTTTACTTTTAGGAGAATGGCGGTTATCTAGTTATATCGACTATATCTTGTGGTTACCTTATATACAAAGGAAGAAGAATACATAGTATATGTGAAAATAGGAAAGGAGTTAGTATAGTTAATGCACTTTCTAAAGGAGTTTGTAAGGATTCTAGAAGGAGTGTTATTCTATAACAATTAGAGTGTTATCCACCTTGCTCAGAATCTGATGTTTCTTGTAAGAACTAATCACATTAACATGAAATTCCATTTCATAAAAAAATATAATATAAGGCATGGTATTAATGTTGTGGAAGATGGTGGGAAGAAAAATCTGACTAACATGTCTATGAAGGTGTTATTCCAAGAAAACTTGAGGTAGCATCATGCCTTAGTGTGACTTGTCAAGTTGATGGAGAAAACTGTTTTCTATACAAGCAAGAAAAGTGAGAAAGAAAAATGGACAAAAACACAACAAATATTTCAAACATATATTTCACATTATAATAAGGACTGAATTTGAACCATATTTATAGATTATTCCCAAAAATTAAAAGACACCAAAAAATGTGTAGCATTTATGAAGGAACAAAAAACAAGGCTGAAAAAACATTAAAGGCTTGAACTAAAAAATAAATCAGACACTTGGGAAAGAGGAAAATGCATGGGAAAGATCCAGACACTACATGGGGAAGACACATGCTGCTTTGGAAAAACCAACGAATGATTTGGGTTTATATTTACAATACTCCTCTTCAAACCAAAACCGGCTTCATTCTGAGCATCATTCTTAGTTCTTTGAATGCATCTGTCAGTAATGCCTTTGTGAAAATATCATCCACCTATTCTGTAGTATGTCAATACTCCAATTTTATCATTTTATGCTTCACATGAACTCTTAGAAAATGGTATCAGGTATCAATGTGTTTTCTTATTCCATATTGCACCGGATTTTTGGCTAATTCGATTGTCGACTTATTATCCACATATATGATTGTGGATCCATCCTACATATGATTCAGCTCTTTTAGAAGGTTTCTCAACCAAATTTATTCACAAATAGTGGATGATGCTTCCACGTACTCTGATTCACATGTGGATAGGGTGACCATACTCTTCTTCCTTGAATTCCATGTGAAATCAGTCGATCTAAGAAAAAATAAATATCCAGTAGTGCTTTTTCTTTCATCTTGGTCACCTCCCCAGTCACTGTTTGAGTGCCCATATAGTTGTGCTTCATCATTGTATGGATATAAAAGACCAAATTCCACTATTCCTTTGATGTACCTAAGGATTATTTTTGTGGATAGCAAGCGTGATTCTTTTGGTGCTCCATATACCTGCTTAGAATCCCAACACTGTATAAAATATTTGGCCTTGTGATTGTGTGGTACCTTAGGATTCCAATTAGACTCTTGAACAAAGTCAACTCAACGCTTCTTCCTTCTCTATATTTTGTCAGTTTTAAGCCTATTTCTATAAGAGTTTTCATGGTATTATAATTTCTAATCTTTAACATTGGAAGAAATTACTTGGCATACTTCTTCTGAGATATATAGATGACACCATGTTGTTTCTTTAATTTAATGCCTATGAAAAAAGACATGAGACCTCCTTCAGTCATCTCGAACTCCTTAAACATGGCCTCCTTGAATTCATCGAACATCTGTTGATTGTTCCCTTTAAACAAAATATTTTCAATATACAAACATGATATAAGTATATCACCACCATCATTGTTCTTGATGTAAATTACAAGCTCATATGGACATTGAGTGAACCTGTTCTCTTAAAGATGGTTGTTGATGCATTCAATACAAGAATGTGAATCTTGATTCAACCCATAGAGATCTTTATTTAGTCAATACACCTTATCTTCCTCTCCTTGCATAACAAAGCCTTCAGGCTGGCTAATATAGACCTCTTCTTCTAAAATTCCATCCAGGAATGAAGATTTCACATCTAGTTTGTAGATCATCCAACTGTGATGGATAGTAAGGGAGATAATCATCCTCACAATGTCAAGGTGAGAAACTGAGAAAATACTTCTTCATAGTCCACCTCATACTTCTGTTTATACCCCTTTTCTACGAGCCTTTCCTTGTAGTGATCGATCTCACCATCGACATTTCTCTTGATCTTGTACACCCATTTGACACTAATTCTCTTATAACTTTTAGGAAGTGTAGTTAAATCCCATGTGTCATTTTTCTATATAGCATGAATTTCTTCTTTGATAGAAATTATCCAGCATTCTTCTCCTATGGATTCATGAAATGTTAGAGGCTCATGATCAGTATACAGGCAGAAAATATTTACCTCTTTAGTTTTCTCATAGACGTCGCTTAAGCTTTTCATTTTTATAGATTCCATGGTTGAAGATGAGATGGCAGAATATTGACTTTATGGAGTGCTTTCAGGAGTGATGGAATATACTCCTAGACTTCTGTTAACTGATTATGCACGTGAGGAAGTTGTTGTGAGCATTTTCTCCTGATGATCATTTCTTTCTTCAGGATCTTCTATTTCGACTGGAATATCATTGTTTGGTTCTTCATCATTCCATTTCAAAGATTCTTCCTCACTAAATATCACATCTCTACTCACCACTACTTTATTTGTTAATAGATTATAGATCTTGTAGGCTTTAGATTCTCTACTATAGCTGATGAAGATTCACTTTTTTCCACGATCATCAAGCTTCCCTCTTCTTGCTTCTAGAACTTGAGTATAGGCGACACACCCAAATATTATTAGGTGTGTCACATTCGGTTTTTATCCACTCCATGTCTCTTTTGGGGTCAAATTTCTAACACTCTTGATTAGAAATCGATTGAGTAGGTAGGCAATATATGCAATCGCCTCTACCCAGAAACTCTTCAGCAGACCTTTCTCCTTTAACATGGTCCTAGTCATGTTGAGGATAGTGCAGTTCTTTCATTCTGCAACATCATTCTTTTGTGGTGTGTAAGTTGTAGTGTATTTATTATTAATTCCCTATTCCCTACAAAAGTCTTAAAATGTATTCTACACCTCTATCAGATTTGAGTACTTTGATTTTGTGACCACTTTCCGCTTCAACACGAGCTTTGAAAATTTTGAAGATAGTAAAATCATAATATTTTTCTTTGATGAAATACACCCAAAGATTTCTACTAAAATCATTAATGAGGGTAAAAAAATACTTATTACCTCCAAGTGATAGTGTTTCAAGTGGTCCGCCAATATCAGTATGAACCAACTAAAGTGGTTCCTTTTATCTTCTAGATACTCCACTTAAGAAGGATTTCCTTTATTGATTACCGAGTATACACGCCTCACATACATGATTTGGAACTTCAATCACTGGCAAGCCACGCGCTGTGCTTGATGATGATAAAAGTTTAAGATCATTGAAATTGATATTCCCAAAGCGCAGATGTCATCTCTATGAGTCGTTCTTCATGAGTCCAAAGATACACTCCTCATCCTTTGTGTTAATATAAAGAGAAAACATGCGATTATTTTCTATTTGGACTTGAGAGATAAGTCTCCTATGAGAATTTATTATAGACAGAGAATATTTCTCCATGTGTATGACATACCCCTTCTCTAGGAGTTGGCCGATACTAATGATATTATTTTTCATGCATGGTATATAATACACATTAGAGATGTAATTCAACTCACAATTCTTCTGATAAATTTTAATTTTACCTTTTCCAATCATGGATACCTTTGATGAGTCACCAAAACTCACATCACGATGAACTGATTCTGTGAGTTCCTTGAACAGTTCTTTGTTACCACTCATATGGTTGCTTGCACCCGTGTCGAGATACCACACATCTGGTCATTCACATGCCTTCTCTTGTGCAATGAGTGTGGTGACTTATTCTTCATGGTGAGATGCTTCAGCATAGTTGGATCATTATTCATGATCCATCTTTCTCCAACACTCATAACCATAATGTCCAAATTTCTTTCAATTTTGGTATTGAACATCCTTTGTTTTTCCACGACCACACATGAATCGGACTCCACCATTTCCTCTTCCATGGAAGCTAATAAAATTTTGTTTCTTTTGTTGATGGCTTGGATGATATTCATGCCCTCTGTCTCTTGCATTATGACCACCTCATTGTTCTTTCCCATTATTTTGTTCTTATAGATCTAACTTAGACTCTAAGTCATTCTCAATCATTTAACTTGCATTCTTTTGCATTCGTTTCTCATGCACTTGCAATGATCCCGTCAATTCTTCAATGGAATGTTTTTCCAAATCATTTGATTATCCATTTTCCACAACCACATGCTTAAACATGGTTGTGAGAGATCGTAGTTCCTTTTCAATGACACAAATGTCTTCCACATTTTCACCATTTTTTAAATTGTTATCAATAACAATTAAGCATGAAAAGTAGTCAGAGATTCTCTGACCTTCCTTCATGCATGTCGCTTCAAACTCATCTCTTTTTGTTTGAAGACGAAGTAGCTTCACTCGATCAATACCCTTGAAGATGGTGTCAAGGGTATCCCAAGAATTCTTGTTTGATTTTGCTTCGGCAATATTTTCAAAGGTTGATTCGTACAACCCTTGATAGAGGAGGAACAACACCTTGTTGTTTTTCTTTCATTGATTTTTGAGAGCCATCTTTTCTTTATTTGTGAAGTTGGATTATTCCTCCATATTGGGTGCTATATACTCATCAGTGACGATCTCTCATAGTTATTGTGACCCGAACAATATATTCATTTGGATGCACCGCCTTTCATAGTTGTCCTTAGATAATTTTAGAACTTGCGGCTGGATTGCGGTGGCTATCTTTGGAAATTGGAGGATGCCTTGGTATGGCCTCTGATACCAGTTTGTTGGCTATATAAGCTAGAAAAGTGAGAAAGAAAAATGGAAAAAAAACACAAAAAATATTTCAAGTATATAATTTAAATTATAATATGAACTACATTTGAACCATATTTATAGTCTATTCCCAAAAATGAAAAGACACCAAATAATGTGTAACATTTATGAAGGAACAAAAAACAAGGTTGAAAAAACATTAAAAGATGGAACTGGAAAATGAAGCGGACACTTGGGAAAGAGGATAATGCATGGGAAAGATCCAGCCACTGGATGGGGAAGCCATGGGTTTCTTTGGAAAAATCAACCTAAGGTTTGGGTTTATATTTCCAACAAAAACCGCATGCAGCGGAAGAAGTATGGATGATCAGTTTTGCCTAAGTGTTGGAGCGTGGCGAATTGATCTTTGAATAAATATTAAAGTGAGATATTGTTGGGATTTTTAATCTTTCTTCATGCTCCGATATTCATTTTACCTGATGAAGAAACTCTGGTAGACCTTTCGGTCTTGTCAAAGCAACAACAGCAGTCAACTTCAGCATATAGGTAAGTATGTCGGAAGACTTTGATCTCTAGATGGGATGAGCAGGCTAGTCTAAGTTCACTGGGAGTTGAGTTTCATTGGGATCAATTAATCAGATGAGGAGTTGTTAATAGTCTACAAGATGCAGTGGTTGAAGCAGTGCTGGCTACAGTGCAATGAAGAGTTGACCGAGAATCCTGAATGGTAGTGAAACTTGTTCAACCAGCTAAGTACCTATATAAAATAGTGGTGGGATGATATGTTGGGTAACTAGAATTGAAGTATTTCTAATTGTGAATAAGTTTAATTAACGGCTCCTTAGCTATAGTAATTTTCAATACTTTGAATTTTCGATGGAATAATGATTTGGCAGTATTCACCCATGGATATAGGAAAAAGATATGAATCGTGTAATCTTTTTGTGTTAGTATTTTCTATTTTTACTTAAATTTTTTTGTGTGAGTTGTTTGGAAGAGTGTGCCAAGAAGTGGGATTTAGTGGGGGTGATTAGGGTGCAGCATACTTCTTAATTCTGATACCCTAAGGCATGGGAAGTTCCGGAGTTTCTATGTCTATTCCACTAAACTTCCATTGTGTGGTATTTCCGGTGGTTTGAGATCCATCTTCCAGTGATCGCATGGTGGTTAATTCCTAACATATTTCTGCTACTCCCTGGAAAAAAATAATTACATCATTGAAAAAGATGAGGTTTAAATGGGCTAAAAGGCCTCTGGAAACATGAATAATCTTGATATTCCCATCAGTTACTTTTCCCATGATAAGTCTACAAATATAATCTTGGGAAATGAAAAAAAGAACCAAAGATAAGTGATCACCCTATATCACTCCCCTTGAAAAAGAAAATAAACCTTTAGGGGAACCATTTAAAACCACAAAAATTCTAACATACTCAAAGAAAGCATTGAATCACAAGATAAATCTCATTGAACCAAAATTGATCTAAAAATTAGAGATAAAATATAATCCAATGGTGTCAAAGGATATTTTAATATCCAACATTGGAGAAATATTTCCCCCTCTAGTAGTTCTAAATACATTGACACACTTAGAGGTTGTAATAAGATAGACATGGAATTTCCCCCATGAATGAATCCAAAATAATTATTAGAGATAACCTTATTAATGATCCTAGTAATCCTCATAATTAGTGTGAATTAGTGTTTTCAAAATTAAAATGTTTTCATGCAAAATTAGTGTGTTTCTTATTATTATTATGCAAATTGTCCGTTATGGGTAGTTCTATTTCGGGACTTCTATGGGGCTTCTATTTTTGCACTGTGGCCTACTTCGTTGGCCCGCTTGACACTTGCATATGCCACCTTGGTGATCCTTTTATTTTGTTCACTACTGGCCATTGATGCTTTGTGATCTGATGGTTGTGATTCCATGTTTTGTGTTACTTGGTTTGTTGATTCACCACTGTGTGTGCATCCTTGTCCGTCTGTGTAGAGACTCGTATCTTGACGTACATGGACATTACATTACTTTTGCGGAATACTTTGTACATAACAAAAAACACACACACAAGGATCGTAATAGTTTAGTGTCTTTGGAAACTCGGAACGTAATCTTCTAATCGTGGTGAAAGATCTTCAATATCTCCCATAAAGATCTTCCCTTTTTTTTACCTAAAACCTTTCTTTATATCCTGGGGAAAATAAAACATAATAGGGTGATCTCAAATGCTCAGTAAGGGTAAATAAAAGAAAAATAAATCACATCATATTAATAAGAACATAACTTTTGGAAATCTTAACCTGCAAAAGAGAGCATAATTTCATAACATGGGATAAATCATAGTAGTGAAATGAAATCCCAATAATCATAACTTAAAACATGAAACTTTGTGGCATACACACATAATCATAGAGAATCTTTTCTTGTTAGTCAAGACTCATTGTCAAGACTATCTTAGTGGAAAAAGTCCCTTTCTGAACCGAGTCACCCTCGTTTCAGTCCTGTTTCACTGAACCGGTATAACCTACCATTCCAGCCATGTCTATCTCATGAGATATAAAATCTTTACCCAATTCATTGGAGGGAGATATAGGTCCCACCCATCTTCTAATGAATCCTTTCTTATGTGTGCCATATAATCATAAATCATACATCATTGCATAACACATGTAACAAAAATGGGATTCTTGAAACATCATGACATCATAAAACAAATCATATAAGGTAAACGACTTCATAAAAATCATTCCCTCAAAACATAATCAAATCAATGTAATAATAGGGATAAAAATAAAACCCTATATTATCTTAGATGTAAAATAATTTTGATAAAACACTTGAACTCTATTCTTGAGGAAAATATCCTTTCTTCTTCAAAAACACTTTTCTTTTCTTAACAAGTCATACAATTATAAACTAAAAGAAGTTGATTAAAAATAAACTTGAAAACTTGTAAAGTAAGCTTCTTGTAAATAATGTTTTTAAAAATCCATTCATGCCATATAAGTTAAAAAAACATTCTTCGTACCTTTGTCGGAAAAGTCAAAAAGTACCTCGTACGAAAAAAACGACAAAAGATTCCTTTCATATTCTTTACTAAAAAATCACTGAAGGGTAAAATTGGATTTAAACTATTGTAAGTGGATGGAAAAAATATTACATATTGAGGGAACATGGATGTGGATGATAAAATACACCCCAGTAAATACTTACGAATAAACAATCTCGGATAAAAATGAGATTGTGATATTTTCCCTTACCTTAGGTCCGACTTGTTTTGTACGTGTCCGAAACTCCTATATAATGATTTAAATCATGTTATTGACTTATTCCAGAATCATATTCATTGTTATTATATCATATATGGTCCACTTATGACTTTATATTAGCCTTTCTTTTGTAAATTCATGTTAAAGTAGCGTTTTGGGTAAAATTGTCTCATTTGTCGTTCGTGTTTTTAACTTGTAATTATTAATATGATTACTTCGATCATGATTACTTATATCCAGAATGTAAAACATGATTTATATATAATATATATTCAGAATATACATATATATAATATATTGATAAATGGAATGAGATACACCGTTCATGGAGACGGTAGTCCGTACGTACGCATGAACGTTGTTTTCGTTTCCTTATTGAATTGAATGGAATTAAGTAGATGACATACATATAAATATAAATAAATCCAGTATCATTATTATGTCATATATTTCATTAGTACTTATTATATATAGTTTATAATCATTCATGAATGGTTAATCATTGAGAATGAATCTCATCGCGTCGTGGAGACGGTAGTCCGTACGTACGCACGAGCGATGATATTGTTCCCATGGTCGTGGAATTGTGTTGAAGTGTATGTATAATATTTCAGTATCAATATAAATTTATAATAATCATATATAGTTACTCATTACACCTTTATACCCATCCAATTAAGGTGGTGGCGGAAAATAGATTACACCACGGCGTGGAGACGGTATTCCGTACGTACGCACGCGTGGTGATTTCCTTTGTCCGTAGGATGGATAGAAGGTTAATTAGAGTTGCTTCATATTTATAATAACATATCAGTGTGTAATTAATATTGATGTTATTACTTTATCATGAAACAACTAAAGAAGAAGAATTTGAAGAAGAAAGAAATTGAAAAGATCGGTAATGGATATTACCTCTTCTTTGAAACGCCTCTTTGAATCCTCCACTTAGGGAACTAAGATTGGTCTTTGAAGAAGACCAGGACCTCTAGGATTATTCTAGGTAAGTGGATAAGGGATTTTGGCAGGGGTTGGACGAGCTTGAGTGCTCAAATTGGTGTGAGGAGGAGGGGAAGGAGGTGCCCTTTTATAAGGGAGGAGAGGGGCACCTTAGGAATATCTCAAAATATTATTTTATATTAAAGTAAAAATCGGTTTATAATGGTTCCAAAGGGTATTATTTAGAAGCTAAAGTGGGGATGGGTCGAAATATTATCAACCAATAGGATTGAGACAAGTTTAGGTTATTATTTTAACCTTATCAATTAGATTTAACTCTAAGTTAAATAATTTAACTTTTACCGTGTCTTTTTGTTTTCTTACACTATATGGTTAATACACTTACTATAACATGCAAAAAGAACCCCAAATTGTTTATTAGTAATATATATATCCTTATCTAAGTCATTTGGCCGAATCTTAGATTTTTAGGAATAAAATAACAATTAATAACATAATATTTTATTTAAAAACTATTTTGTGTCAATTTTGACACTATTTGATATATGATTTTTTTGAAAGTCATAACAGAATTATATGTTCGACAAAAGTTGATTAAATCAACAATAATATATCATAGTAACCTAGAAAATTAGTGTAATTCATAAAAAGTCTCAAATTACATTTATTTTGGTGTTTATAACATCAATTATGTCAATATTTCATTAATAAGATAATTACTAAATCATCATTGTGTCATAAATAAATTAAATTATTTAATGTCGAAAAATTATAAATAAAATACCATTATGTAGGAAATCATTTTATCTTTCTAATGAATATTTATAGCCGAATTTATCTTATGTATAACCCCATATTAAAAATGATTTACTTATTAAACTTCGATTTTAACTATTTTAACCCTTCTTTAAATAAATTAATAATAAATGTCCTAATCTAATCCAAGTGGGCCTAAATGATAATATTTTACACTTAAGGTTGTTTTTGGTCGAGATACACTTGTCCAATAGGATTAGGACATGTGTTAGGGTAATATTAATATCATTTTTACTCTTAATTATCCTATTTACTTTTAACCGTGGTAAATAAAAGTAAAAAGTTACTATTCACCAAAAATTATTTTCATCTCATTGAACCGCATTTTACTTACTGACATCAACCGTGTCTCTCGGATTTTTGAAATTCCATTCACAGAAGCGGTAAAATTAAGTTTTATGAAAAATTCAGTTTTTTAACTACCACTTAGTAGTTTCACTATTCATCAAAAATTGATGTTTTTCAGAACAATGCCAAAATTTCATCCTAAGCTATATTTCATATTCCGAATTCAAAAATGAAGTCTATTTTACCAAATTCATTGCATAGAAGTTACATTAATTAATTTTATAATTAAATCCCGCTGTTAAAACAAATAGCGTGTTTTTAAGAAACAATATCTATCAAAAGATTGACACTTGTTTATGTCTGGTTTAAATGTGAAATTACATCCAATGACCAACATTGTATTAAATTGTAAAAATATATTCTAAATATACTTTAAAACCACTCAAATTAATAATTTATCACTATTAATTATTTTGATTAAAAAAGTTGTTTTTAATTATAATTTAGTAATTTTCACTATTCATTAGAATATGAAAGTTATCCGAAAATTACCAAAATTTCACCCTAAGCTAATTTCGATATTCCGAATCCAAAAATGAAGTCCATTTTGAGAGGTAAAATTTCTAAAATTTTAAAAAGTGGTTATTACTATTCATAACGGTTAGTTTTAATAATATTTTAATAGCATATCGTTGTTTAGTGAAACTCGGTATTGCGTACTACACACGCTATAGAGGAAGGTTGCGATTGCGTGTAATGCAAGGAAAGTCAAGGATGTGTGTTGTGAAAGCTCCTTTTGGTGTAGCGTACAACAGAAGACATTAATAAAATTAAAAAGAATATTTTTCATAAAATCTCGGGCTGTTACATTCTACCCCCCTTAAAATGAATTTCGCCCTTGAAATTCGTCGAGGTTATAAATGGTTTACTACTTGAAAGTTTCTTTAATAGAAACCCACATCGTAAAAATGAATACCAAAACCAATCTTTAAAAACAAAAGTATGAAACGTAACGGTTACCCAAATAAACTAATCACTGGGTTTCCACATAGGTGAAAATATGGATATGGAAGAAAAATCTAACCATCATGTTCTGATGGAGAGTGGTAGAGAACATGGCTATGGAAAAGCACATAATCACAAATCCATAAATTTGTGATTATATAAGGTACCATCTGATTCATCAGGTATAAGATCACTAGGACAACATTTTTGGATTTCAAGATCATTTCCCTAAAGTTGAAAATTTGAATTAGAATAAATACTTACTTTATTTTGGTACAATCTCACTGTTGTTCGTACCTTGAACAATTTATACTTCATCTCTTAAATAAATGAAGTTGAATTTGTTATTCGTGAAGTGTTAGCAGATCATGTGATAGAATGACGGGTCATTCCATCTGTCTCAAAAGGTTAGCAAAATTTATATACATAAGTCGATCTATAGTGAGATTAATCATATATGGTTCCTAAAATGGACTTATACATCATATATCATACAGCTTAATATAATAAAACTAGTTTCTACTAAACAGGGACTTCCTGTAGGCCAGTGGTAGGTGATAAAGGCCAGTCGCACTTCGGTTGTGGGTTCAATTTCCACAGCCTTGTCCGACGCGATGGGCTGTCGCCCGTCCTGCAGGTTGTCCTTTTTCTAAAACTATATTACTATAACAACCCATCAATAATATCGAAAAAAAACTTCTATCCTTAAACAATACTAACTTATATCCAACATAATCCATTCCAATCTTCAGGCTTATCCATAATACTGTAGTCCACTCTCATAACATAGTGAAAACGATTACCAGAGATTTAACACCATCGTCGATCCCCATATATCATAAGGTATGTTTTGTTGGTCACATTCCAAACATTCAAAGTCCTTAATCGTGTATTCTCTTGAATACCTTAGTGAAAACATGAATGCAGTTAAAAGTTAACACTTTCCACATACCAAAATCCTCAAAATTCTATATACTCAAACCATGATATCACTTAGTCCTTATATCAATCATGAGCTCATGAATACTGTTAAACATTTTGTTTTCTCGTTTTCCCTTCATTATGTGCATATCATCTTATTTCCAAAAATATCTCAATTACTTTGAATACTGCATTAGACCAATACATAAATATTCCAATACTCCATGATACAATATTATTTTGGAATCCCATTACATAAACACTTAATCATTCCACCACATCGTTGTCATATTCAACATCGCCAATAGTGATCGCATGTGACTTCCCTTTGTCCTTTGCTTTCAGTGGTTGCTCATGTTGATCATCACTAACCCTTGGATTAGGGCATTTATTAGCATAATGCCCCATTTCCTTGCACTTGAAGCATTGAAGTGTTGGTGGTGCGTTCTCTGTAGTGTTTTCTTTATTCACATCATTAGAAACCCTTTTTCCATTACTTCGACACTCAGCTGCTCGATGACCTTCTTTTCCACACTTAAAACATTTTCTAGTCCCTTTAAGACAATCTCCACCATGCTTCTTTCCACACTTTGTGCATAAGGAAACATTCATCTTCTTTTCACCATTATTCTGAGATTTCTCCTTGAACTCCATCTTTCGTTTCTTGTCAAAACCATGAGATGGATATGTAACACCAACTTCCATTTCTACCTTGATAACACAACGTACAATTTCTTCATAGCTACTGAAGTCTCTTATAGCTAATGCCCTTCGAAGACTTGGTTTTAAGCCACTGAAAAATCGATCAAATTTACTTTCAGGTTGGATGATAATGCCAGATGCATACCTTGCAAGTCTTGTAAAATTCGCTTCGTATATACCAACAGATTCATCATCCTTCTGCTTCAGATCAAGAAACTCCTTTTCCATCTTTTTTCGAAGAATACGAGGGAAGTACTTACTGAAAAACAAGTTCTTGAACTCTTCCCATTCCATGGACTCAATTTCATCTCTTGGCCTCGTATTCTTGATAAGATTCCACCATTGATCAGCATCACCTTCCAAACGATACACTGCTAAGATGACTTTATCATGTTCAGAACATTGAAGAACTAAAAATATCTTTTCAGTGGTACTGATCCATTGTTCAGCAACAAGTGGATCGGAAGTCCCACTGAAAGAAGGTGGATGTTGCCTCATGAAGGACTCAATAGAATATTGTTCCCTTCTCTGCTCATTTGGAAGTACAGAATGATTCATAGCTTGTGTAAGTATAGCAATAAGATTTTGCACTCCATCTCCCATAACATTTTTTTGTTCAGGAGGACAATCATTGCATTGTCCATTTCATTGATCAACACGGTTCCTTCAGGTTCCAGCCATCGTCTAAAACCCAAAAAGAATAGTGTGAGAGGCAAAAATAATGCTAGGGAAAACAACATAATAAAGGGGTAGTACCTTCAATATCTAACATCTTAGGTTTAATTCTATGATCGTTAGCGTAATTCTAGTACTATAACCTATACGTATACTTAACCTTAGGGACATCCCTATACATGCCTTAGAAATATCTCTAGGGATCTCACTAACGTTTTCGCATCCTAGTTTCCAAAGGTTGACTAAACCTTTCCTCTGATACCAACTGTAGAGACCCGAATCTTGACGTACATGGACATTACATTACTTTTGAGGAATACTTTGTACATAACAAAAAACACACACACAAGGATCGTAATAGTTTAGTGTCTTTGGAAACTCGGAACGTAATCTTCTAATCGTGGTGAAATATCTTCAATATCTCCCATAAAGATCTTCCCTTTTTTTTACCTAAAACCTTTCTTTATATCCTGGGGAAAAGAAAACATAAAAGGGTGAGCTCAAATGCTTAGTAAGGGTAAATAAAAGAAAAATCAATCACATCATATTCATAAGAACATAACTTTTGGAAATCTTATCCTGCAAAAGAGAGAATAATTTCATAACATGGGATAAATCATAGTAGTGAAATGAAATCCCAATAATCATAACTTAAAACATGAAACTTTGTTTCATACACACATAATCATAGAGAATCATTTATTGTTAGTCAAGACTCATTGTCAAGACTATCTTAGTGGACAAAGTCCCTTTCTGAATCGAGTCACCCTCGTTTCAGTCATGTTTCACTAAACCGGTATAACCTACCATTCCAGCCATGTCTATCTCATGAGATATAAAATCTTTACCCAATGCATTGGAGGGATATATAGGTCCCACCCATCTTATAATGAATCCTTTCTTATGTGTGCCACATAATCATAAATCATACATCATCGCATAACACATGTAACAAAAATGGGATTCTTGAAACATCATGACATCATAAAACAAATCATATAAGGTAAATGACTTCATAAAAATAATTCCCTCAAAACATAATCAAATCAATGTAATAATAGGGATAAAAACAGAACCCTATATTATCTTATATGGAAAATAATTTTGATAAAACACTTGAACTCTATTCTTGAGGAAAATATCCTTTCTTCTTCAAAAACACTTTTCTTTTCTTAACAAGTCATACAATTATAAACTAAAAGAAGTTGATTAAAAATAAACTTGAAAACTTGTAAAGGAATCTACTTGGAAATAATGTTTTTAAAAATCCATTCATTCCATATAAGTTAAAAAAACATTCTTCGTACCTTTGTCGGAAAAGTCAAAAAGTACCTCGTATGAAAAAAACGACAAAATATTCCTTTCATATTCTTTACTAAAAACTCACCGAAGGGTAAAATTGGATTTAAACTATGGTAAGTGGATGGAAACAATATTACATATTGAGGGAACATGGATGTGGATGATAAAATACACCCCAGTAAATACTTACGAATAAACAATCTCGGATAAAAATGAGATTGTGATATTTTCTCTTACCTTAGGTCCGACTTGCTTTGTACGTGTCCGAACCTCCTGTATAATGATTTAAATCATGTTATTTACTTATTCCGGAATCATATTCATTGTTATTATATCATATATGGTCCACTTAGGACTTTATATTACCCGTTCTTTTGTAAATTCATGTTAAAGTAGCGTTTTGGGTAAAATCGTCTCATTTGTCGTTCGTGTTTTTAACTTGTAATTATTAATATGATTACTTGGATCGTGATTACTTATATCCAGAATGTAAAACATGATTTATATATAATTTATATTCAGAATATACATATATATAATATATTGATAAATGGAATGAGATACACCGTTCATGGAGACGGTAGTCTGTACGTACGCATGAACGCTGTTTTCGTTTCCTTATTGAATTGAATGGAATTAAGTAGATGACATACATATAAATATAAATAAATACAGTATCATTATTATGTCATATATTTCATTAGTACTTATTATATATACTTTATAATCATTCATGAATGTTTAATCATTGAGAATGAATCTCATCGCGTCGTGGAGACGGTAGTCCGTACGTACGCACGAGCGATGATATCATTCCCATGGTCGTGGAATTGTGTTGAAGTGTATGTATAATATTTCAGTATCAATATCAATTTATAATAATCATATATAGTTACTCATTACACCTTTATACCCATCCAATTAAGGTGGTGGCGGAAAATAGATTACACCACGGCGTGGAGACGGTATTCCGTACGTAGGCACGCGCGGTGATTTCCTTTTTCCATAGGATGGATAGAAGGTTAATTAGAGTTGTTTAATATTTATAATAACATATCAGTATGTAATTAATACTGATGTTATTACTTTATCATGAAACAACTAAAGAATAAGAAGATGAAGAAGAAAGAAATTGAAAAGATCGGTAATGGATATTACCTCTTCTTTGAAACGCCTCTTTGAATCCTCCACTTAGGGAACTAAGATTGGTCTTTGAAGAAGACCAGGACCTCTAGGATTATTCTAGGGAAGTGTAGAAGGTATTTTTTCAGGGTTTGGCCGAGCTTGAGTTCTCAAATTGGTGTGAGGAGGAGGGGAAGGAGGTGCCCTTTTATAAGGGAGGAGAGGGGCACCTTAGGAATATCTCAAAATATTATTATATATTAAAGTCAAAATCGGTTTATAATGGTTCAAAAGGGTATTATTTCGAAGATAAAGTGGGTATGGGTTGAAATCTTATCAACCAATAGGATTTAGACAAGTTTAGGTTATTATTTTAACCTTATCAATTAGATTTAACTCTAAGTTAAATAATTTAACTTTTACCGTGTCTTTTTGTTTTCTTACACTATATGGTTAATACACTTACTATAACATGCCAAACGAACCCCAAATTGTTTATTATTAATATATATATCCTTATTTAAGTCATTTGGCCGAACCTTAGATTTTTAGGAATAAAATAACAATTAATAATATAATATTTGATTTAAAAACTATTTTGTGTCAATTTTGACACTATTTGATATATGATTTTTTTGAAAGTCATAACAGAATTATATGTTCGAAACAAGTTGATTAAATAAACACTAATATATCATAGTGACCTAGAAAATTAGTGGAATTCATAAAAAGTCTCAAATTACATTTATTTTGGTGTTTATAACATCAATTATGTCAATATTTCATTAATAAGATAATTACTGAATCATCATTGTGTCATAAATAAATTAAATTATCTAATGTCGAAAAATTATAAATAAAATACCATTATTTAGGAAATCATTTTAGATTTCTAATGAATATTTATAGTAGAATTTATCTTATGTATAACCCCATATTAAAAATGATTTACTTATTAAACTTTGATTTTAACTATTTTAACCCTTCTTTAAATAAATTAATAATAAATGTCCTAATCTAATCCAATTGGGCCTAAATGATAATATTTTACACTTAAGGTTGTTTTTGGTCGAGATACACTTGTCCAATAGGATTAGGACATGTTTTAGGGTAATATTAATATCATTTTTACCCTTAATTACCCTATTTACTTTTAACCATGGTAAATAAAAGTAAAAAGTTACTATTCACCAAAAATTATTTTCATCTCATTGAACCACATTTTACTTACTGACATCAACCGTGTCTCTCGGATTTTTGAAATTCCATTCACAGAAGCGGTAAAATTAAGTTTTATGAAAAATTCAGTTTTTTAACTACCACTTAGTAGTTTCACTATTCATCAAAAATTGATGTTTTTCAGAACAATGCCAAAATTTCATCCTAAGCTATATTTCATATTCTGAATTAAAAAATGAAGTCTATTTTACCAAATTCATAGCATATAAGTTGCATTAATTAATTTTATAATTAAATCCCGCTGTTAAAACAAATAGCGTGTTTTTAAGAAACAATATCTATCAAAAGATTGACACTTGTTTATGTCTGGTTTAAATGTGAAATTACATCCAATGACCAACATTGTATTAAATTGTAAAAATGTATTCTAAATATACTTTAAAACCACTCAAATTAATAATTTATCACTATTAATTATTTTGATTAAAAAAGTTGTTTTTAATTATAATTTAGTAATTTTCACTATTCATTAGAATATGAAAGTTATCCGAAAATTACCAAAATTTCACCCTAAGCTAATTTCGATATTCCGAATCCAAAAATGAAGTCCATTTTGAGAGATAAAATTTCTAAAATTTTAAAAAGTGGTTATTACTATTCATAACAGCTAGTTTTAATAATATTTTAATAGCATATCGTTGTTTAGTGAAACTCGGTATTGCGTACTACACACGCTATCGAGGAAGGTCGTGATTGCGTGTAATGCAAGTCAAGTCAAGGATGTGTGTTGTGCAAGCTCCTTTTGGTGTAGCGTACAACACAAGACATAATAAAATTAAAAAGAATATTTTTCATAAAATCTCGGGCTGTTACAGTCTGTGTGTCCCGTTTTCTGTGGGATCTGTTACGCTTGTGCTGCCTCATCTGTTACACCTATCAAGACGACCCCTCGGTGCTTTCGTTGCATTGATTCTCCACCCTATGCATTGATTTGATACGAGTTTTTGTCATCTTTAACCGGTGGAGATCCCGGAGTTTTGAGAGAAATCCTTATTGTTTCGAGACCCGCAGCCGGCACGCCTTCCTGACGTTGTTCCGGTGACCCCAGTGGAGAACTTGGATCTTGCAAGTTCTATAGAGGCCGCTTTCGAATCCAACATCTGACCCCGATAGAGGCTTGAGTTCTTTGGTGCTTCTTTGTTGTGAGTCCGTTATTTATCTTCTGTTTAGTCTTTTCATTGTATGTTATGATTACTTTGCTGGTCTAGTTTGTAGAGACTGGGTTGCATGCGTGAGTCCGTCTAGATCGAAAGAGTACTCCGCTAACACCAAGCCAAATTTCATCCCTAGATCTTGGTGTGCAGAGGTCTCCATTCTCAGATTGATTTTGTGGTCCTTGTGCATGGTCTACCTTATTTCAATTTTTTGCTTGTATGCTCTTTGTTGTTTCCATTTTTCATAGTAATAAAGAAATTGTGGCAGTGTTCTTGTTGTGGAGTAGGACCAAGAAGGTTTGAACCACATAAATATTGGTGTTCCTTTTACTTTATAGCATCTTCGTTTTCTGTTCTTTCGATATTGTTAATAAAACAATTCTTTTTGTTGTGATTACATCGAACGCTTTCTGTAAACCAAGAATCGATTACATAAAAAGTGGTATCAGAGCTAGTTATTCATTTTATTTTACAATGTCTATTAAGTTTGAAATTGAAAAATTGGATTGTGAAAATGATTTTGATTTGTGAAGATTAAAAATGTGTGTCTTATTAGTTCATAATGTTCTCGCTGATACTTTACATAGTAGTAAAAAACCTGTAGTGATCGTCACTACCGATACCACTGCCTTTGTAGACGTCGATGCTAGTATACTTGAAAAGTCTCACTGTACTCTTATGTTAACTTTAGGTGATAAGTTTTTGCATGAGGTTGCACATGAAACCAATGTTAAATATATTTGGGTTAAGCTCGAGCATCTTTATATGAATAAGTCTTTGCTAGGGTGTCTGTATAAAAAAATACAATTATACAATTTTAAGATGTCCCTTGGTTCTTCTATGCGTGTTCATATAGATGAATTTAATACAATTTTGTTAGATTTAGATAATATTGATATTGAGGTTAAGCATGAGGATCAAGCTCTAATTTTGTTAACTTCTCTTAATGATTATTTTAATTTTTTAAGATATTCCATGATGTATGGTCGAGATTCCATTACATTAGAAGAGGTTAAGTTGGTTGTCCTGTCCTATGATCTTCAAACTCATGGTTTGAAGGAAGAGTCGGGTTCTATTAAGAGTAAACCTCAACTTATGTATACTAAAACTCTTATACAAAATAAGGGTAGGAAAGACAAAACCCGATTTAAGGGATTTCAGTGTTTTGAGTGCGGTAATATCGGCCACATAAAACGTTACTGTCCTAGTTTTAAAGATAAAGATAGTATAACCCAATCACATGTGATATGTCCCGATTATGAGTCTACCTAACTTCTTTAGTTTGCAACCCCTTTGTTAGAACTAGACATAGGTTCTATGTAGTCTTTTTCTTGCATTCCTAGGACTGACTCCACTTGTCTTTGTGGGGGAATCGTGGTTGAGAAAAAGGGTTTTGTGGACTGGTCTAAGCCGTTTGGGCTTAGGTGGAGAAATGTTTTCTTTTCTTATCTGCTTCTTGTTTGTGGTTGTTGTGAATGTTTTTATTGCCTGTTGATTATTGCTGCATTTTATGAGTTTTGCTATGTTCTATTGTTCACGTATTTTACCCTGGGAAAGGTTGTTTCAATGTAGGTATATACATTTTAGGAGTTGCTGATTATGAACAAAACAATGGTAATTATGGGGTAAGCTCTATTTTAATGTGGTTGCTTAATTTGTTTAATTTTTCTAAACATGTTAGTAGTATGTAATCAGTAGATGCGAAGTGTGGGTAGAACATGTGCCACTACTGGCACATGCTAGGTGATATTCATGGTGGGTGGATATTTGTAGACCTAGGTGTTTTCGGGTTTTAGAAAATCTGCACACACTTCTTAGGATTTAATGGTAGTTAGTTTCAATCAAGAATACCATCAGTATAGTTTTAGTTTTAATATTGAAAAGGTGGAGATTTGTGAATTGGGGTTTTCAAAATTAAAATGTTTTCATCCAAAATTAGTGTTTTTCTTATTATTATTGTGAAAATTGTTAGTTATGAGATTTTCTGTTCTAGGCCTTTTATGGGGCTTCTGTTTTTGGGTTGGGGCCTGCTTCGTCGGCTCGCTTGACACTTGCCTATACCACCCTGGTGATCCTTTTATTTTGTTCTTTGTTGCTGGTCGTCGATACTTTGTGATCCGATGGCTGTGATTCCATGTTTTGTGTTACTTGGTTTGTTGATTCGCCGATGCCTGTGCATCCCTGGTCGTTTGTGTGTCCCATTTTCTGTGGGATCTGTTACACCCGTGTTGCCTCATCTATTACGTCTGTCAAGGCAACCCCTCAGTTCTTCCTCTATGTTGATTCTCCCCCCACTGATTTGATTTGAGATGAGTTTTTTTGTCGTCTTTAACCGATGGAGATCTGAGAGTTCTAAGAGAAATCCTTGTTGTTCCGACACCCGCAGCCTGCATGCCTTCCCGATGCTGATTCAGTGACCCCAGTGGAGAACTCAGATCTTGCGAGTTTCGTAAAGGCCGCTTTCAAATCCAACATCTGACCTCATAAGAGGATTGCGTTTTTCGGTGCATCCTTGTTGTGAGAATGTTCTTTATCTTTTGTTTAGTATTTTCATTGTATGTTATGGTTTCTTTGCTGGTTTGGTTTGCGGAGTCCAAGTTGTGTGTGTGAGTCCGTCCAGATTGGTAGAGTACTCCTCTAACACTGAGCCAGATTTCATCACTGGCTTTTGGGGTGTAGATGTCTCCATTCTCAGATTTCATGGTCCGTGTGTGTGGTCTGCCTTATTTCGATTCTCTACTTGTATGTGATCTGTTGTTTCCATTTTCCATAGTAATAAAGAAATTGTGGTGGTGTTCTTGTCGTGGAGTAGGTCCAACCAGGTCCGAACCATGTAAATATTGGTGTTCCTTTTACTTCCCAGCATCTCTGATTTCTGTTCTTTTGATATTGTTAATAAAACGATTCTTTTTTTTTGTGTTTACATCGAATGTTTTCTATAAATGAATAACTGATTACATAATAATCAGTAATTTACTATAGATTTTTTAAATGGAATTGGCCATGGTAATGAGCCTAAGTTTAGATATCTCATCAGCATTGTTTTCTTTATGAATGATGACCACAAAATGAGACTTTAGCAAAATTGGATGTCTTCCCTCTCTGAAAAAGCTTTCACCATTCTCTCAATATCACTATGGACAATGTCCCGATAGGTTTGGAAGAATTTATTAATAAATCCATCAGGACCAGGACCATCGTCAGGATTCAAAGAAAAAATAGTTGCACTAATTTCTGTATTTCCAGGAATATCATTTAACATTTGTTATCTGGCCTGTCAAAAACTCTAGGAATGTGATAAGGACCATTATACAACATTCCACAAGAGGTGAAAACTCTGTATGTATTTCAGTATTGAGTATCAGATTTATAGGAGGTAAGTGAGAAAGAACAAGAGAGGTGGGAGAGGAAGAGAGACTCTTAGAAGATCCCCAGGTTCTCCCACCCAAGCCAAAACGGCCAAACTAATCAACAAAAAAATATTCCCTTGTATCACATGCCCCTAACCACCCGCATTTAATATCCCTTATCTACCACTAGCAGCCCAACAAACTGATATAAAGAGAAAGACAATAATACCACTGGAAGCTAATTCCCCATGCCCACTTGCGGACAGCCCCACCCACCAGCCCTATTTCCAAAGTTCCTATCAATTTCCAGTTTCCCAAAATTGGTCACGAACTAGGTTAAAATGAAACTGCATTAGTGGGCATTAATCTTCAGCGCATGTGCAGTTGGGATACTAGATTATGCCAAGTACTCACCACACTCCTCCCTTTGGTGGATGACACCCTCATCTTGTCGTTGCACAATCTGCTCTATGTTTCCATCATTTGACATATTTTTCCACTCCTCATAAAGTGTTATAACCTTATTCATAAACTCACCATGCTTATTATGCTTTGATTGGGGAAATCCACCCCTTGTTTGAGAAAGCTCATTTTTTAAATCACAAATGAGCTTGATTTTTTCTTGAGTTCAGCATATAGAGTGCCTAATTTTAGCAACTACCACAACTAGCAGCTCTGAAAAACATAATTGAGAATTGTAACTCAATTGAAGTTCCCATTCAATAATTTTTCCTTTCCTTTCCATTTAGACCCCTTCTAATACAAGAATCTTATTTATCCCTACATCCTGACCCTAACAGTTCTAATAAATGCATGTTTCTGAACTCCATGTGTTGGATCTCCATGTGACATTATTGAACAATTTGCCTTTGTTCTTTGGAATCTTATAGAAAAACCCATATCAGCCTCACAAAGAGTTGGAAGTTTCCTTGGTACCAGCTCTAGATACGCCAGCATCATTCCAACTCTCACTCTGTGTCTCAGATTTCCACTTATTGAACTCCTATAGAAGATGAGCGGAAGAGGTGAGAGCGAGAGATGTCGTTTTTCTTATTTCTGTAAAAGTCTAGAAGTAGGCTATTTATATCCACGGTTACAGGGAAATAAAAATAAAAAAATATCTAACTAAATAGTAGAAAATAAAACTCTAAAGATTCTCCTCAAGATGTCCTGTAAATATCCATGACACCCATCTTGGGCATCAAAGAGAAAAGTTGAGTAGAATGAAGAGGTTTAGTAAACATGTCTGCAAATTGATATTGAGAACGAATGGGCAGCAACAACTTGAGAACTCTGGAAGCAATCTCTTCATGAACAAAATGACAATCTATCTTGATATGTTTAGTGCGTTCATGAAAGACCGAATTAGAGGTGATATGTATCGCAACTTGATTGTCAAAATATAGCAAAGCAGGAGAAGCAACATTGAACTGAAAGTCACGAAGAAGTTATTGTAGCCAAATAATCTCACTAGTAGTTGAAGATAGAGCTCTATAAACAGCATCAGAGAATGCTTTCACCTGTATGGTGGAACTAGAATAAAACAATAACCCTTGACTGGGACTTTTTTTGAGATAATGAAACTGGTGATGCACTGCCTTGAGATGAGGAAGTTGAGGTTAAGACAAGAATTGAGTGAGCTTGTGTACAACAAAAGTAATACCAGGGTGAGATAAAGTAAGATAAAGAATTTTCCCAACAAGGCACCGATTGTGATTTATATCAGTAAGTATATCACCATCAGTGGCTGTGAGATGATGTTTTGGATCCATGGGAACAACAGTTGGCTTACAACCCAAGTAACCTGCATCTTCAAGCAACTGTAAAGTGTAATGGTGTTGAGAAAGAACAACACCATGCTTGAACTTAGCAATTTCAAGACCAAGGAAGTACTTTAGATAGCCAAGATCTTTGAGCTTAAACTGTGTATGAAGATACTCTTTGAGCACAGCAATGTCTTCAGATGAAGGACTAGTAAGGATGATATCATCCACATAAACTAGAAGAGCAATAAAAGAGGATCCACAACCTTTGGTGAAGAGAGAGTAATCAGACTTTGTTTGAACAAATCCAAACATGATTAAAGCTTGAGAAAATTTGGAATACCACTGTTGTGAAGCTTGCTTGAGACCATAAATTGACTTGTGAAGCTTACATACTAATTTGGGTTGAGATGAAGAATACTCCCCCTGTCGAGGATAGCCAAGAGGGAGATCCATATAAACTTCCTCAAAAGGATCGCCATGTAAAAAAGTGTTATTGACATCAAGTTTAGTAAGATGCCAATTAAGCGAGGCATCAAGTGCAAATAGAACTTTCACAGTCACCAATTTAGCCACAGGAGAAAAGTTTTCAACAAAGTCAAAACCTTCTTGTTGAGTATATCCTTTAGCTACCAAACAAGCCTTATGACGCTCAATAGTACCATCTGATTTAAGCCTGGTCTTGTAAATCCATTTTCACCCAATGGTATGCTTGTCAAGTGGAAGAGGAGTAATAGTCCATGTGATATTGGCTTCCATAGCTTTCAACTCTTCATGCATAACCGATCTCCATTCACGAAGCTTCACTGCTTGAAGATAGTATTGAGGCTCAACTTGAGAGGATACACTGAGCACAAAGTGTTTGTGAGAATCGGAAAGAGCATGATAAGAAATGTAGTTAGAGATGGGATAAGATGCAGTAGTGGCGACAGAAGAAGAGCTTGTAAGTAAATTTCAATGATAATCCTTCAAGTAATGAGGTTGGCGAATCATTCTGGAAGATTTTCGAAGAACACCACCACCAGACAGAACATCAATAATTTTTGGAATGTTATCAACTAGAATATCAGCAGGTGGAGCCTTAACTGTGAAAAAATCGCTTGTAGAAGAAGGATGATCAATGGAAACATCAGAAGTAACAAATGGATCGGGATCATTTGAGGGATCCAAGTCCAAACAATTTGGAATAAAAGAAGAATGTAATGAAGAATGTGGCAGAACCAAATCTGGAAAGGGATCAAGAACTTGATCAGAACTAGTAATAACATTAAAAGGAAACACTTCTTCATGAAACACCACATCATGTGAAATAAAAACTTGTTTGATCTATACATAAAAGAACTTATAACATTTCACACTAGGTGTATAACCAAGAAAAATACAGACTCGAGCACGAGGCTGAAACTTTGTTCGATGAGCATCCAAGGTAGAAACAAAGGCTAAATAGCCAAAAAATCGAAAATGAGTATAATCAGGAGCTGTTTTGCATAGAAAATGAAGGGGTGTGTTGTGTCTCAATATTGGAGAAGGGGTTCTATTAATCAAGAAAGATGCTATAAGAACACAATCTTTCCAAAAAGAAATTGGAATTCTGGCTTGAAAAAATAATGATCGGGCCACATTCAACATGTGTTGGTGTTTTCTTTCCACAACTGAGTTTTGATGCGGTATATCTACACATGAAAACTGATGAAAAACTCATTTATCTTGAAAAAACTTAGTAAAAGATAACTCAGGTGCATTATCAGACCGAAACACTTCGATTTTGGCAAAAAACTGAGTTGAAACCATGTTGAAAAACTTCGGTATCACAGAGACAACATCAGATTTATTTTTCAACAAATAAACCCAAGTAAAACGAGTGCAATCATCAACAAGAGTCAAGAAAAACTGATGACCAATATAAGGTACTGTTTTTTAATGGTCCCCAAATATCACAGTGTGCAAGATCAAAAGGAAATTTTGATAAATGATTATTGGATTCAAAAGGAAGCCTTCTTTGTTTAGCAAGAGGACAAATGTAACAAGGATTTGATTTATGCAATCTAGTTACATCGCATTTCAACTGTTCTTTCAAAGAAACAAGTCTCTTAAAAGAAATATTTTCTAGCATATTATTCCAAATATGAGCGGAAACGTTATTGAAAAAGTCATTAGAGAAAGAACTCAAACACTGATCATTAAGAACATAGAGATCTTGAACTTTGTTACCTCTGCCAATCATCCTCTTGGTTGATTGATCCTGGATAAAAAAATAGTTATGAAGAAAACACATTGTAAGGCCAGTTCCAGTAACTAAAGTGCTGACTGAGATCAGATTGAATTTGAATTGTGGAGCAAATAATACATCCTTAAGCACAAGGTCAGGATACAGTTTAACATCACCAGCAAAATGAACAAAAATCTGAGAATGATTTGGAAAAGTGACTGTTGTCTGACAAATAGGATGCAGAGAAACAAAAAGAGTGGCTTGTGAACAAATATGTCGAGTTTCTCCTGAGTCTACAATCCAGAATTGATTGGATGAAAATAGAGGATTCAGAAACCCAGAGAAACAAATACCTGCTAGACAATCAGTTTGAGAGGAATCGGGAGAATTGGTGGCCTTCGTTGAGCTATGCAAATGTGTAGAAATCATGGACATTAGCTGCTGATATTGACTGGAGTTTAGATTCTGAACAAAACCTCCAAAAGAATTAAACTGATCTGATTTATCAGAAGTAGTAACTTGATGTGAAACAACATTAGAATTTTTGTTGGATCTAAACTTAAAACCAGGAGTATATCCATGGATCTTGTAGAAATGATCCACAGTATGTCCATGAAACTTACAGTGTGTACAAAACGGCCTGTCTTTTTCCTGATTCTTGGAACCAATGGAACTGAAACTTGCAATGTGTACAATACGACCTGTCTTTTTCCTGATTCTTTGAACCAATGGAACTGAAATTCTAATTCTTTTGATAGCCTGATCCATTAGATTTACCAGCATCTATTTTAATAGAAAAAACCATTGTGCTAGTAGGATTGCTCGAATTAAAGGAAGAAACAGACATTATTTGTTGTTCCTCTTGATCAATCAGAGAAAAAACTCGATTGATAGGAGGCATCAGATCCATAAGAAGAAACTGGCCATGAATCTGAGAGAAAGAATCAGCAAGTCCCATTAAGAAGGACATTATATACTCCATTTGATGGTGATCGTTTATATTTTTAACTCTAACACAAGATCACTTTCCTCAAGAACTAGGTCAGTAATTACTCAGCTCTTCTCATACAATTTTCACCTTTGTGAAGTAAATACTAACAAAACTTTGTTTTTCATCAATTCACGCATTTAAGCTGAAATAGTCTAGGTCCATTACATTGTTGAAAATGATCCCTAAGATCAAGCCAAATTTCTTGTGCAGAAGTAGAAAAAATAACACTGGCAGAAATTTCTTTTGAAACTGAATTTAAGATCCAAGATATAACAATATTATTATTGAGAATCCAAGAATTCTACATATTACTATTAGTACCTTGAAACTCGGGAAGATAACCATCAATAAACCCCAATTTGTTCTTCATGTATAGAGTAATTATCATCGCATGACTCCAGTTGGTGTAATTCTCACCGACGAGCTGCTGCAAGACAAGCACTTGTCCAAGGCTATCAGAATGATGAAGATAGTAGGGATTTGAAGGTTCAAGTATGACAGACCAATTTGTATTGGTATGCTCCCCTGAATTTGAATCACTCATCAAGGAATGAGTCCCCATTACAAGGAAGAAAAGAAGCAGCATCGTAGGAAGAATCGAACAAACAAATTTTCAGTGGATTAATTTTGCTCTGATACCATATTGAGCTCCTGGAGAAGAAGAGCGGAAGAGGCAAGAGTGAGAGACGAGCGAGAGACGTCTTTTTTCGTATTTCAGTAAAAGTCCAGAAGTAGTATATTTATAGCCATGGTTATAGGGAAATAAAAATAACAAAATATATAACTAAACAACAGAAAATAATACTCTAAAACCACTTTCTTTGCCACTTAGGGAACACAATATTATGGTGGCAGCCGAGCCACAATACTGTTGGGCAAGGGAATCACCAATGCTTTGATAAATACTTATTAAAGAAGCACAAATGTTACCCTAAACTATTAAATCCATCTCTTCGGTTCTTATCAGAACTTCCAATCGAAACATGCTCTCGTAGTGGAATGGAATTATCATTGTATGGAGACTCGCAATAACCATTAGGATTTGAGGTTGCAATGTAGGTATTCATAGCTTGAGGAATGGGAATCTAGACTCCATAGACCATCCTAAGGGCATGGTAGCAAACCAGCTTCTCACTATATAGTGACCCACCCCCAATAGAAGGCTTTGGTTTTATAATGATACGAAGCTGAGCAATCTGGTTGACTTCATACATTTTGCACTCATATTTGATAACGGCTTTGTAATTTCTGCTAGGATCCATACAAACAACTCAAACTTCAGTTTCCATTTCCATGAGACCTAGGAACTATTCATCCTCAAATTGATTCATGAAAAACTTGGTTTTCCTCCACAATTTCTTTCTCATGTTCTCTACGAAATCTTGTTAATCTTCTCTTGATTTTGGAATAATATTGGGCATTGGTGTGCATGATGGATGGATATTCAAAGCACATACCAGGGTGGTGTCTTTGGCAGTGGCTGTGGAAAGCACCCATTTAGCTCCAGGCATTTTCCAAAAGTTACACCCAGGTGCTTAATTTAAATAGGAAACTATTGTAGTTCACTGTCCTGGGAGAGATGGTGTGGTTCAATCAACAGAGTTTTCTACCTCTGAACAAGAATGTTAAATAGTACAGCTGGATCAAATAGCACAGGTTTACAACCAGTTGAGGTCTGAATGGTAGTGTAGACGTCTTCTTTGGTTAAGTACTTAGATGTTCCACTCGAGTGTTCCAGACCCCCAGACCTCTCTCGTCCAACATAGGTAATTCATCTCCATAGAATTAATGTATTGTAGAATCTTCTCCAGATGACTTAATAAGTATGTGAAGTTTTTTTAGAATTTATCATGCTCTTATCATTCATGGTCCCTCTCATGCTGGTTGTACCAAAAATTTGAGAGCCTTGGGTTGATAATCCAGAGTTTCTAGTCCACTTCATTGAGAAGCATCTCCTACATCATTGCTCGCATGCTACAAGAACTTCCAGCCAAAATCCCTTCCTTCAACTGAGTATATGGCAGTGCTCTCTCCACCGCAGCGCTCCCCTGCATCGAGAGCTTATCCAGCAGTGCTCCCATCCTTCAAGATCCCTTCCATCATTTCTCATCTCCTTCGATCACAAACCAGAAGTGCTCCCCTCCTGTGAGAACTTTCCAGTAGGTTGGACCAAGTGTTAAAAATTTGAGCCAACAGTCCAAAAGAGTGGACAAATTTGTATGTATTGCAGTATTGGGTATCATATTTACATGAGATAAGTGAGAAAGAAGAAGATGAGGGAGAGAAGAAGAGAAACTTTTGGAATACCCCCATGTTCTCCTGACTAATCCAAAATGGCTGAAACAATCAACAGAAAAATATTCCCTCCTCTCACATTCCCCCAACCACATACATTTTAATATCACTTCTGTACCACAGTCATCCCAACAAATTTATGTATAGAGAAAGACAATATTTACTATGCCAGTTAATTCACCATGCCCACTTATGAACTAGTAGTGCTCCCCTCCCATGAGAATTATCTGGCAGGTTGGACCATGTGATAAACTCTCTATCCCAAAGAATCAAAGGTATAATTTGTATAGAAACTATGTAGAACCAGCTTTACAAATGGAAACTTAAGAAGAATAATAATAATAATAATAAGAATAATTTGGGAAATGAAAGAATACACGAGATTGCCCCAGCTATCCTGCCCAAGCCTAATGGTTGAAACTGAAAACAAAAAGAAATATTTTTCCTCCTCTCACTTGTCCCCAACCACCTACATTTAATATCCCTTCTCTACCACTATCAACCCAACAAAATGATGTAAAGATAATGACAATAATACCCCTAGAAACTAATTCCCACTTACAAAAAGTCACACCCCACCGGTGTATTGGAATGGTGTATCCCAATCCTTTAGATGAATTTGGGCTGATAGCTAGCGGTCTAAACTACACACTAGACCGCAACTCATGCGGTGAGGTCGCTGGGGGTTTTAGGGTGCAGCGCGCCCACTACTCTGGTATTCAGGAGCTAAAGGACCCCAACCCAAATTTTGAATACCGTAGCAACTCTGAACAAATTGTAACAGAGCTGACTGGAGATATCGACAAAGCACTATATCGATATAGACTCACTATAGCAGAATGTAACAACGATATTGTAGATCTATAGAATTTCTATCACTGATATTATAATAGCTTGGACATGGGTAGTTGTGGCACTATATCATAGTGGACTTACTGTTCGGTCACTGTAGTGACACAAGTTACTATTCACCATGTTTCTTTAAGAGCTCATTCGTGCTAGGGTTTTATATACCCTAGAAATCACCTTATGATTTTGTTCCCAATACATAGTGAATTTTTTGTCTCTCCATGGTCATGGGGATCATTTCTCATTCACATAAATCTGTATGTCTCACGGTCTTCTTCTTGTTATTTTTTTTCCTTTTTGCTCTTCTTCTGTGGACCATCGATCATTTATTGCTCTATGCACTTCCGTAATGCAGCCATATTGCCCAAGTTTCTATCAAAATGACATTAAAAGAATAAATCATCCCTATATGAATTCTCATTAAAAAGGGTCTAAAGATAACCAAAAATTAAAGAATCAAGCTCGTCTCTATCTAAAATAGTGGTATCATTATGTATAAGATACTCCAAAGGCATGTTAACCATTCTAACTTTCTAGAGAATGTTAAAAAAGGCAGTGTTTCTTTCCACATCCTTAATCCACTTGACTTTATAAATGTCTCAAAGAACGTTTTCTTTAGTTTTCATAAGAGTATTCAATTGAGATGTCATGTCAGTTTCCTTAATAAATGTGCTATCATTAAAACCACATTGATTCTAAAAGATCTGAATATCCTCCCATTCCATTTCAGTTTATAGAATCACAGTATCAATGTTGGGAAAAACTCATTCTCTAAGACTTCAGTTTAAGCTTTAAGGGATTTCGGTTTCATGCAACAATAGTACATATCATTTCCATAATAAATTGAATCCCATACATATTTAAAAATTTCTCTATAGTGAGGATTTTTTATCCAAGTATTGCATAATCTAAATGGAAAAGGTTTTATGTCATCAATCAAGTAAAAAAATATATTGGGAATGTGTGGGCTATGTGAAGGGTGGAGGTGGTGCGTTATGTAAGGGTATTATTTTTACATAAGGGAATATGGCAGGGGTGTATTTGTAACTATGATGGGGGATTTGTTAGGAAAATTGTAGTTTTTAGGGTAGTAGATAGCTGGGGAATAATATGGGGGACCCAAAGTTCTTAAAGGGGGAGGGATGGTTAGAGAGAAGAGGGGAAATTATTCTGCTGGTGGGATCGGTTGTAGGCTTGGGCGAGAGAATCTGGGGGGAGACTCGGGTTTCTTCATCCTCTACTCCATTATTCTTCTGCTACTATTCCTCTTCTCTCCTGTATTTCTGTGCCTACTTTTCTCTATATATTTACAAAGAAGCCTATCCAAGAAGGCCTGTTCTTATCGATTTGCTCTGATCTGTAGGATCCTTGAGGGGGAGGAGAGCGCTACTAGATACATTCTACCTGGGGGTCTCCGAAGGATGGATTAAGTGGTGATGGAGACTGTCAGTGTGAACCAGCAGATACGGAAGCAATCCCAAAGAGAGTTGGTTGAACTTTAGAAGGAACAAGCTGAAGAAATGGTCAAGTTCTGCAAGGACTTCGCAGGATTTATATGACGCTGGGAGAAAGTATAAAGACCCGGCCTTAAACATTACTTATTATTGAATTAAATGAATAATTCACATTGAGGATATTTTCAGGTTTAGAGTTTTAGAGAATTAGGACATAACTATTACATCTCAAAGGTTACAAAGTAGACACATCTACTCAGCTTCCATTTTTTCACAAAATAAAAACTCTTGAACAAAAGAGTCATGTCTAGTTCCTTGTTTTAGATAGCCTGACATTTCCTTGATCCCATCTTTGACCCTATTAAACTTTATGTCCTATGAAAAATATTTTTTTTAAAAAAACCTGGGATGATCATAAAAATCTCAGTAAGGGTTATAACAATACGGAAAGAAAACATTAGTCCATGTATACATAAGAATCAATGAAATCATACTTTACTCATAAAACATAAGAAATTTAACATACCTCATGAAATCATAGGATTTACGAATAACTCATAGAAATCATAAGACATAAAGGTAACTTGAGGAATTTATAACATTATTACGTAGGGAGTAACCCTCTTGGTTACGTTTGGAATACCCGTCATAGTATATTCCCTAAATCTCTTCATAGAAACCTTAACGTTTAACTCCTTCGCGTTACCTAATGCATTGGAGAGCTATATTGGGATCACCCGCCCTTAGTTTATCACGGAACCACCCGTCTTCATAAACAATGCCCAAGAACCATAACATAATCATAGCACATAACTTAAGCATAAAGGAAATATAACATTACCACATTGAAATAACAATATAACATTTTACGATAATTAATCCATTCTAAAAACCATTTTCAAAACCATTTAAAACATTTAATAAAGAGATTTTTGAATCAAAGTGCCCCATACCATTTTGAAGTTTTTAACATTTTAAACCATTAATATCCATATACTTAAATCCTTAAAATCATTTTTAAAACATGGATATTAATGAAAAATATTTATAAGAATAAATCATTAAAATATTTAAAAAGATATTTTATTTAAAGGGTTTTTAACAAAATGAGAGATACTTGAATACAATAATTGAGGAATAACATTTAATCAGAACTTTATAATATCATGAGAATAAATGGTTTCATGATATAATATTCCAAAGGACAGTATATACACCATATAAGAGTTAATTGGTGCATAACAACAATAAAGTTTCAATGTAAAATGAGATGAAATCCCTTATAAAGAAGGTATCCTTAAATTAAGGATAAATCAATCTCATAATTATGTGTAACAAATATAAATACACCCAATATAAGTGGATATTAAGTGTAAAACAATCAGAGGTCATTCACACATATTAAATGTATTACATATTCAATAACTACATGTTGAACCCAAAGAAATCGAAATTGGGTTAAGAAGTTCCCTTGGTAAAATTCGACAGCCTAACGACATCACTTTAAAATTCATAAAATTAGTTGATGAGAGAGAAAATGGTATCTCATCACTTGGACATAATATTTACATCAATAAGTATATATAATAACATATCCCAACATAAAAAGATGTAAATTAAAAGACATAACAAAAGAAGTCTTTTAAAAAGAGGAGGGTGAAAGGTTCCCTTACCGATTTGGGAAACTTTCGAAACGTACACCCCATGAAAGAAGGGTCATACAATGAAGATGTAACTACCCATAAATGAGAGTATATTATACAAATAGTAAAATAATGGGCAGTACATACACCACAAAAAAGGAAATAGTGGCCAATGTAGCATGAATCTCACGGGAATAAAAAGAGAGATGAAAATCCCCTTATGAAAATTTGGCATCCTAACAGCGCCACATAAAACTTCCAAAAAAGGATTGATGAGATCAAATAGGGTCTCTTATCACATTAACATAAAATTTATAGAAAGAGGAATATAAAATAACATCCCCCAACATAAGAAATAGGATCTTAAAGTAAGTTACATAAAAAGAGTACTTAAAAACAAAGAGAGAGGTAGGATCCCTTACAAAAAATCGGCAGCCTAACGGTGCCACTTAAAAATTCTTAAAATGAATTTATGAGAGTAAGAGGGGGTATCTCAATATATGAAAATACAAATTACAATATGGTGAATATAAAAGAACATCCTTCAACATAAGAACATGGATCATAAATGAAATGACATAAAAGAGGGTACTTGAAAAGAAAGAGAGAGGTCAGATCCCTTACATCAAGTCCGACTTGTCTTGTTCGTTTCATTATATTCCTGAATAATAAACTTTGGTCAATTTATAATTTATTAAGGACCTAATTTAAGGATTATTATTCAGTTCATATCACATATTATAATATTATAATAATTGTTTAATAATGTTAGTTAATATTAGACGTTTTTGTCGATGTTTGGTACATGAGTCAAAAATGAACTTGTTTGAAAATGATTGTCCATGTAGTTATAAGTAAATCATCTCCAGAATAGTACTAATGATTTAAATATCATATATATCCAGTAAATATTCATTTTATACTATTCCATAACATTTGGAGATGAAAATAAATGACATGCACCGGTCATGGAGACGGTAGGTCGTACGTACGTATGAACGCTACTTTCATTTCATTGACATATTAATGGAATTAAAAATAATTGAGAGATATATATATTATAATTCCAGTATAATATATATTTTTAATTGGTCATATTAGTTCATTAATTTCATTCTTTATACATTCCATGTATTGCATGAACGAGTCACATCACTTGAGGGGCGGTAGTCCACACTTCCTAGTATGAAATTATCGCATTTTCACAACATGCAAATCATAATGGTATGTTTTAAATATAAAATACAAAAGCATATGGAAAACATAAATACCATATATATCATATATAAAATACAGTGACATCATAATGGCCATATTTAAAGGTGTTAAAAGAATATTGAACAATTATCGTTTCGTGAGACAGTAATTCGCTATCCACAGAAACAGTATGTTCTTTAACCATTAGACGGATGTGTGTGTAAGTGTAGCTCGAATAATTCTTATAACAACATCCTAGTATACTTAATATACTTATTTTTTTACAAAAGAAAGGAATAAAAAGAGGTTAGGGGGTTGGAGAAGAAAAATAAAACATAAGAACACAAGAGAAGACACTACCTTTAAATCGGGTAACTCTTTTTGATTTGAGCTCAAAGGATTCCTTGGAAAGACTTCTGACCAAATTGAGACTTCTAGAAGTAAAAGAGGTATTTGGAGAGACAAAATGGGAAGGTTTTGGCAGAGACAAAGGCTTGAGATGTGTGGGTAAGGTGGTAGAGGTGGGGGCCTTTTATAAGAGGAGAGGAGGGGCACTCTTGGAAAGTCTTGAAAAGTAACATTATTATAAAATGTTTTTTGGATTTTAAAGGTCCCAAAATTATATATTTCGAGGATAAGGTGATAAGAGTTCTAAATCCACCCATCCAATATGTTTTTGACAAGTGTAGGTCTTAGATTTTACATTATATTTTTATTTTATTTAAATCGTTAAATAATGAGTTAATCGCTGCATCATCATGGAGTCATAAATAATTTAATTTATTTAATGTCTAAAATTTATAAAAAAAATATCATGATGTAGGAAATCTTTTTTACTTTCTAATGAATATTTATAGTCAAAAATATGACTTGTATAACCCCATGTAAAAATTGTTTTAGTAAAACAATACATGTTTGTGACATTTTAATTTTAACTTTAAATAAAAAGTTATTAATGTCATTTTCCTACCAAAGTGGCTCCATGGGGTCCCCAAGTTGACCCATGGATTTTCTTGGTCTCCCATGACACATCCAATAAGGGTAAGACATGTTTCAAGGTCATTTCATATTATTAAAACATCATTTTTACCTTAAATTACACTAATTACCTCAAATCGCGATTAAAAACTTAAAAGATACTATTCACCAAAAAAATATTTTAATCGCATTGAACCAAATTTTACATCCTAATGAAAAACATGTAGGTCAGATTTTTAAAATTCAAATCACAGAAGTGGTAAAGTTTCATTTAAACCAAAAATCAGTTTTTAAACTACCACTTAGTGGTTTTACTATTCATCAAAAATTGAAGTTTTTCAGAAAAATACCAAAAATTCACCCTAATCTATATTTGATATTTCGAATTCAAAAATGATGTTTATTTTAAAAAAATAAAAATATATAATTTGCATTAATTAATTTAATAATTAATTCTCGCTGTCAGAACAAATAGCGTGTTTTTATGAAACAATATATATCAAAAGATTGACACTAGTTTAAGTCCAATTTCAAAGTGAAATTAATTCCAATGACCACTATTGGATTAAATGGTAAAAATATATTCTAATTTAACTTTAAAACCAATTCAATAGATAATCTAATCATATAAATAAATTAGATTAAAAAGAGGTTATGAATTAAAATACAACATTTTTCACAATTCAATAAAAAATGATCTTTATCGGAAAAATACCAAAAATTTACACAAAGTAAATTTTGCTGTCCCGATTCTAAAGAAGAATTTTATTTTTCCAAATATAAAACCTAAAATTTTCAACAAGTGTATTTAAAAGAGTTTCTCCATTAAAAGGCGGTTAATCGACCTTTTAAAGAATATTAGAATGTTTACGCTTAAAGTTGGATTCATTCGCATTTTTAATCCTCTAACATTTATTGTAAAAAGTAAAAATATTTGACAAACATATATAATCATTTTATAGTTAGTTCCATTCATATCTGCCATTACAACGGCTAGTCGTTAACTACCACTTAAAATAATATTATTTTATTATTAGAGTGCAACGTGAGATTTCAAAGAAACTCATTGTTGCGTATTGGGTACGTCATCGAGCATAGCGTCCCCTTTAAAGTAATATTAATATTTTATTCACAAATATGGATTAATATGAAAATTTCATATTCTTTATTTACCTAGGATGTTACAGAAAGCCCCAAAACACAACGCGGCATGTCCATCCTTCTTAACAGAGAAATATTCATCACAGGCAGTGGAGACAAGAGCATTCAATAAACAAGGGTGGAAAACAGAATTATCCATGAATCACACTGATGTGAGACCCAACCAGTCCTCTATTGTGCACCAGGTGGAGCTTCCCATGTTTGACGGTTCAGATCTGCAATGATGGATCTCCCGAGTTGAATCATACTTCCATATACAACAAACTCCAGAGGAATCAAAGGTTTCCCTTGTCCAAGTAAGCATGTATAAAGACGCTAAATACTGGTTTAAATTTATGATGGAGGTTTATAAGATTTTTTTGTGGTGATGGTTGAAAGAGGAATTTATGGAGCTGTTCGGCAGGGCACCAGAGATCATTGAGGATTCAGGAACACAACCACTCAAAATCAAAGAAATGGTGAAGCAGGACCATATACAGGCAATGGGAGATAACTTGGTCTATTAGCCTTTTTTCGAGAAAAAAACACAAGTAGAAGAACATGGGTGAAAAGAAGAGAACCCATGCAAGGTTGAGGGTGCTGGCCAGTAGCAGTCTTCAAAGGCATAAGTGGTGGAGACTCACCTAAAAACAGATGGTATCCAATAATATATCTTTCTTGGTTCAGACACTGCTAGAGCTATCCTAAAACCTTAAGGGTCAAAGATATGTTTAGTTTGTTGGGGATTGATGCCAAATCTACTTGATTAGATGGAGAAAAAGATTCCATTAGTTCTGCTGGTTTACTAGTAAGGGATGCATAATCTGAGCTACATAGGGATAATAGCGGCTTTTAGGAATTTTAGAAAATTAATTGTAGGTATCTTATGGCCATTGGTTGTGTTTCAGGCCACCAGTGGAAAGATTCTGAAGGAAGGAGATAAGGGGCCTGCAAATGAGACCCTAGTGATTTTCATAAATACTGGTGAAAACACTAAAGAAGTTTATTCTGCATCCCAAGAGTTGAAAGGAGCTGGCTCAACAGATTCAACTATGGTAGGTAATGTTGCGGGTATGACTGGACGCATTTTTTAACCTTCCTGTTGGTATGTGGTTGTTGGTGTGAATGTAGCAAGTGAAAGTGAAGGCATGTAAAGGGTGGCAGAAATTCAGGAAGGGGTTGAATGCTTGAAGCTGGAATTTCAGGGCAATCCCACTACCTGTCATGCTCAAAGGAAGAAAATGGAGATTTGATGGGTGTAGTTCCCCTTTTAATTATACTGGAGGGTGGTGCAGCTCATAACATCTTATCTCTGAAGACGTCCCATGTAGAAGTAAGGAGCGTATGGGATACCACTTGGTGTGCATGTGAGGGAAGGGTGCATCTTAAAGGACTCCTGAAGCACAGTCCTAAATTAGCGGTGATGTTGGTTTTTCCCATCACACAAAATTTAGGGGTATAAAGCATGGGTTAGGCATTAATGATTTATATTTTAAGTACCAATGACCTAAATTTATATAGTTTATTAACGAAGGTATTGGTTTGGAAGAGATGCCCAACACGAGGAAATTGTTAAACTGGATGCTTCAAAACATCTTGATTTGAAGAAGTATGTAGTTTTTTATGACTCTGGTAATGTGTTCAAGGGTTCTGCACCATTTGATAAGACTACTTTTGATTTACAAAATGAGTTGAAAAGGATAGTGGACGGCTACTCCCAATCACAGAGTAAGGTAACTGGGTGCATGCATAAGGTTATCACACTTTATGAGGAGATGACAAGTATGATTATAGGCAACATCATAGAGAAGTTTGTACAGTAGAAATCCTATGGTTACACCCGCCAAAGGAAGGAGTATGGGAAGAACTCGGCAGATTCAAGTAATCACATTGCACTTGTGTTGGAGATGAACCTCCACCATTGTTGTGTTTTGATCCGGTTCGTGTCTAATGTCGGTATATTGGTCTTTGGAGGGGTAGGACCGAACTATCACAATATGGGAAAAGTCCACCACCTTGAAGAAAAGGTGGTTTTCATAAGGGTGGCAGTGATGGTAATGTGTGGTCTATGTGAAAGGGGAAAAGGTGGTTTTCAGAAGGGTGGTAGTGATGAGAATGTGTGGTCTATGTCAAGGGTGGCAGTGATGGGTATCTTCTAGAGGAAGAGTTATAACTCTGATGGGGGGATCTTTGGGGCAAGTTGTAGTTTTTAGGGGGGGCAGACAACTGGGGAAATCATCTGGTGGCCTTAAGGTTGTTAAAAGGGTAGGACTAGTGAGAGAGAAAGGGGTAATTATTCTGCTAGTGGGATCGGTTGTAAGCTTGGGGAAGAGCATCCATGGGGACTCTTTCTTCTTACTCTACTTCATTCTTCTTCTTCTACTCTTCCTCCTCCCTCTAGTATTTATTCTCCTACTTTTATATCTATATTTACAAAGAAGTATTTCCCATCAGGCATGTTCTTATCATAGTAGTGTGATGATAATAATTCACCATTTTAAGAGTTAAATGGGAATATTTCTCCCAAAAATCCAAAGTAACATTATTAATGACATTCTTGTTAATCATGATAGAAACCATTATATTAGAAACTCGTCTATAACAAGTGTATTTAGATCCCAGAATATTAATATCAATCAAGTTAATACTTTTAATGTAACTTCTGAATTCTTTACTCGTAGAGGAAAGATAATTCATACTTACCTTCTCTTACATATCCATGACCATATGGAAATCACTTGTTATCATCCATGGATCATTGATCTTCATGTTGATCATGTAAACTTCCTCCCATATAGGTCTTCTATGCCGATGCTTATCATAAACATATACAATATAACAGAACATTAATTTTCATTTAACTTGAACATACTAGTAATCATCTATTGGAGAGAATTGAAACTATAAATGTCATAGATCATTGATGAAGAAATACCTAGAGAGTCTCAACTAAGTCCTTAGTGGAAAAAAAATTTATATCTAGATTTTTTTAATTTCAAAAGAGATCTACTACTGTATATTTTTTAGAACATTATAGTTCCAAAAATAGACATTAATCTTCTCCTTGATTACTATATATTCTTCCCATCTCTTGATTATGGTTTTTTTATTAGTTGATCCTTTTGGACTTATTTCCTTTTTATTTTGAGCTTCTTTAATAGGAGTGTTAAGTCCTTGTGAACCGTCTTTTTGAAATTTATCATTTATCTCAAAGTTTCTTGATTTAATGTGACCTCACCCTCTACAACTTATTTTACAAGTTCCCCTTGCTTCTTAGAGGTATAACCACCCTGATTTATTGGGACCTAAACTTCTTCTTTAATTCTATTAGTAGGATATTCCTTCTTTGCAAAGCTCTCCCTACCCAAGGTTGGTGAGATTTATCCATCCTCAATTAGATCTATACCATATTTTGAATCTACCAAATAGATATATACATTATGGATCTTATTCTCGTGAAATAGCCTTGAATTGTTAGAAGATTATAAAGATGGGTTCCCAACAACCACCACACCATTGTTAAGTAAAGCTTCCTCCTCCACCACTCTCTCATTTTGAGATATTTTCTCCTTTCCTATAAATTTGAATTATTTGATACCCTATTTATCTATGGGATTCCCATTATTTTTTTGTGACTTCTCAATGTTAACAACTTTATTAGACATATCTCCCTTATCATTTTTCTTATTCACCCAAGTATCATTTTTTAGCTGTTTTCTTCTTGATCTTTATCATTGGACAACTCTTTAATTAGAAACATCCGGTCCCACCACCTTGAAAGAGTTTTATAATGGCAGTATGAATTCATATTCTACCTAAACCTCATATTCAAATACATTGTAAATAAAATTAACTTCATCTAGAAGTGAGTCTGCAATGTTTTCATCTACCATGAGTAGGATATCCTATATATCCCTTTATAGTGTTTTCAACCATATTTAGGGTTGTTTTGATATACATTTTTCCCTTTTAATAATTTGGAATATATCTAGAAATATTTTTAGAGTCAGGCGTTAAAACAACGTGAGATTCTGAGGCTTGGTGTGCTCGAAATTAATTTTCTAAAAATATTAAATATATTTTATATCAGGTGCAAATGATTTATTAAATAAAATGGGATAAATATTAAAAAAACTCAGATAAAAAATCTGAGACAACAATTGAGTATGGAGCATGAGGTTTACCCTAAGCGTGACATAAAATGGGTCGGTGTGGGGTGTTTGGATAAAAGAAGCCGTTAGTGGGAGTGTTTAGTTAAATAAATAATTAAATTTTTTATTTAAATTAAACCCTTAAAAACCCAGTTCCCGTTTTAAATAGCCTATTACAAAATATCACTAGGGTTAGTTACATAACCCTAGGATCATTGAGAGGCATCTTCTTATACCTCTTTTTGGCAGATCGGAATCAGACGACAACGATACTTCAAATCCAAACAGATCAAGGTGTAGGGAAAGCAATGACTTCTCTCATGCATTATAGAGCACATTATTCATCTAGGAATGATCCAAATTGAGTAAGAGTCATAAATTTGTGGATTCTACCCCAATTGATTAAATATATTGGGCATGATCATCCTTTTCCTTTGATCTGTGTCAATTGCAAACCTTTGTATGCACCCGCGTATTGATTTTCAATTGTTTATTATATCTATATCCATTTTGCCATGTTTTCTCACCCAAATATCCCAAATTTGAATTCTTTGGATAATATTATTTTTCCAATAATTGTTACACCTTTTTTTGTTCTTTCGCCCCATCCGTTCTTCGCATTCTCTGCCATTGGGCTACAAGGCTATGGCTCAACATTTCCAGGTGGTATCAAGCCCAATCGAACCCCCATAATCGTGGAAGTTTCACATGCAATGAATGATTTGGAGAATCAAGGATGAATGGGATGATTTTTGGGTTGTGTTAATGATTTATTGATTCGAGATCCAAATCGGAGATGGCAGAAATGGGAGGCGCACATAGTGCATACAAGAGTTGAACAAACCAATTGGGAATATATTTTCCAGCCAAAGGATGAATAGAAATGATGAAGGTAGACCATTTACTTAATTTTCAAGAAGATTAGAGGTGAGATACAACGCATCAGAGGCTAGATCTGGAATGCCAGAAGCGAATCTAACTTTCTGTGAAAAACACAACTACACGATGTGTACCAAGATGAACACATGTCGTACAATACCCCTTTGGCCATAGTACTAGGGTTTTGAAAAAATATAAGGTTCACACACCATGTTAATAGGTCACATGTCATGGTACCCTCCTCGGGTAGATAGACCATGTGGAAGATCACCCCGGCAGGACCCCGTGCGGGAGGACACACCATGTACCGAAGTACATGAACATGGTTAAAGATACGCAGACACAGTTAGGGGCATGGGCAGGACCCTGAGTGGCTAAAGAAAAACGTGTAGTCCACCTACTCACCGTGTAGTTCTATATGGGTAGTGAGACATGTGCCTAAAGGGACACGACCAGACGGCGGAGTGGGACCACACGCCGTGTAGGTCCCCTTACATGTCATGTACCTATACTTTCTATTTTAGTAAACTTATATCTCTCATATTTCCTTTATTTGGACTCAGATATTGGATACTAGTAGAATATCCTGATATTTTTCTGTATAGAATGTGATGGTTGACTTAGTTGTGTATTTTGAGATATGATGAAAGATGTTCCAGGTGTAACACTTATTTAGGCGATGCTTTATGATGGTAGTGAACAGGTAGGATCACCAGAGAGATCAGAGTGGAAACTTCCTACTAGGTAGGGAATGGGTCCTCAATCTATCATTAGAGTGGTACCATTCTACTGGGACAGGGCATGGATCCTCTACCTATCCACTGAGTGGCACCCTTCTATTAGGCAAGGCATGGGTCCTCGATCGACCACTAAAGGGTCACCCTCCTGCTGGGCAGTACATGTGTCCTCTATCTACTATCCAAGTGGAACCCTACTATGGTATCAAGGCATGTCTCCTCAACCACTAGAGTGACACCCCTAACATGTAGGGAATGGGTCTTCTACCAATCACTTGAGTGGCACCCTCCTACAGAGCAAGGGCATGGATCCTCGACCATCAAAGTGGCACCATCCTGTGGAGCCAGAGTATGAGTCCTCTACCTAGATATTGTTCCCCTTGAATGTTTGACACAATGGAAAGGTGTGTATTAACTTGGATGTATCTTCAGATAGATTCACGAGATGTTGGGAATCATTTTTGGACCTCTTGGAACTGATGGCACTCTAACCCAGGGTGGGCAATGAGATGGAGATTCCCTTTCCCTCTCATTTTTTCTTCTTTGGTTTGAGCATATAAATATATATATTCATCCATGTCATTGGATTTTGTACTCTATTTCTTTGGGTTGAGTTTTATATTCCTATAATGTCTCTTATTTCACCCCCTTCATCTTTCAGGACATCCTAATGGGTATGTATATACTCACTCCTACACTGGCTTTTTCCGCACGTGTCGTGTCTTATGCATATGAAGGACAGGTTGATGATGATTACAGAGGAGCATAGGGATACCCTGGTGCAATAAACCACGTACAATAATCAAGGCTTGGAGATATAGAGTCAGACTCTCAACATTTTACTTTTTCAGTTTTGTCAGGTTGGGACATCTTTTTGGTTGGGCGCATATTTTTTCCCTTTACTTTTCAGTTTACACTATCATGATCTTTGTATTCCCAAGAGGTTTTTCATGTATGGTTATTACTCTAGATGTTACATATTATTCTTTTATTCCTCTAAAATTCTTCATTGAGATGGTTGGTTATGTGCGTACAAGTACATTAGGAAAAGGACTCCTATATTAGTTATGCCTTTCAGTGCTTGTCTCTAGCCCCGAGCCTATGAAGGTGGGCTTAGGGTAGTTGCATCCTGATCCATGTTGGGTCTGGTCGTGACAGATTGGTATCAAAGGTGGTTATTTCCTTGTGATGATGTTTGTATTTGTATTAATATGAGGATTTGGTTGGGATATATGGAAACAGTTTCAAAGTGTCTCAAGTGTGGCTTTCAGGCCAAAGAACCCAGTGTTAGTGCGGCGACTGATGTATCCATTCACTGGAACTCTGACTACTTGCTTGTCAACTTGGCATATTGAGGCATTGGTTAAAGGGATCAATGGTATATTCATCATATAGGATTGATTTTGACTATCATTTGGTTCATATCCCCATGGTATATATATATATATTCTCATCTGACCATAATACATCTTGATTAAATTTTTAGGATACCTTCATGATGATAACCGGCCAGGTTACCGATTCTAGATTGTGATGATGATTTAATGAGTCATAAGGTTTGGGTTTAAGGTCTATCCTATGAGATCCTTCCTCCAGGTGGATAGGTAGAAACACCCCTACCTGTTTTTTGCAGAATCACCGGGAGACACAACGACAGAAATGAGAAAAAACGAAAGAAAGAAAGCAAGGACACAACTATTTACGTGGTTTGGGAATAATCCCTACATCCAGTGGCGTGATTTCCATTCACAGATTCATGAAATACAAACTGTTTCCTCTTGTGATCCCATCAGGTCCTCCATCATTCTCCCTCTCATACTCTATTCGTCAGTGGAGACCAACAGAGGCATAGCAGTGCCTCAACTTCTGTATCACCATAGGTTGTGTCAACATGTCTGTCAGATTGTTGGTTCCACAGATCTTCTACAAATTCAGCAACCCATCCTATATCAAACCTCTGATGAAATGGTACTTAAACTGAATGTGCTTTGTCTGGGCATGAAACACTGGGTTCTTGGCAAGATATATAGCACTATGACTATCACAGTGCAATACATTCTCCTCTCACTTCCTTCTCAATTCATCCATGAAGTTCTTCATCCAAACCATCTCTTTCCCAGCTTCTGTTATAGTAATTTATTCTTCCTCTGTGGTGGATAAAGCCACCACCTTCTGCAATTGTGGTATCCAACTTATAGCAGTTCCTCCATAGGTAAAGACATAACTTGTGGTACTCCTCCTGCTGTCGACATCGCCTCCAAGGTCAGCATCCACATACCCCTGCAATAAATTTCCTTTCCCAAAACACAGAGATTCCTCCTTGCTGCCCTTAAAATACCTCAGTATCCACTTCACATCTTCCCAATGTTGCTTTCCAGGGTTATCCATATACCTGCTCACAACTCCCACTGCATGATCAATGTCAGGTCGAATACAGACTATGGCATACATCAAGCTTCCAACAGCTGATGCGTATGGAACTTTTGCCATGTACTCCACCTCTTCTTTCATCTTCAATGATTTCTCCTTTGATAGTTTGAAGTGGTTTGCCAGGGGAATAGAGACTACCTTTTCTTACAGCATGCTAAATCTTCTCAGAACCTTCCCAATGTAATCAGCCTATGACAACATTAACGTTCCAGTTGTGCGGTTTCTCTTGATCTCCATTCCCAGAATCTTGCCAGCTTCTCCAAGATCCTTCATTTGAAACTCCTCATCCAACTGCCCTTTTAGCTCATTAATCCTCTGCATACATGATCCTGTAATGAGCATGTCATCCACATACAAAAGCAATATAATGTATTCATCACCAAAGGACTTGATGTAGCAACACTGATCCATGCCACATCGTTTATATTCATTTTTAGACATAAATGAATCAAACTTCTTGTTCCACTGCCTGGGTGCCTGCTTCAATCCATATAAGCTCTTCTAGAGTTTGCACACCAGGTCTTCCTTTCCAGACACTACATTTCCCTCTGGCTGATGCATGTAGATGTCCTCCTCCAAATCTCCATGAAGGAAAGCAGTCTTGACATCAAGCTGCTCAAGATGCAAGTCTTCTGACGCCACAATGCTGAGAACCATCCGGATGGTGGTAAGCTTCACTACAGGTGAGAAGATTTCAGTGAAATCTAATCCCTCCTTCTACTGAAAACCTTTCACCACCAGCCTTGCCTTGAACCTCCTCTTTCCATCATGTTCTTCCTTGACCCAGTAGACCCACTTATTCTGCAATGATTTCTTTCCTCTTGGCAGAGGTGTCAGCTCCCAAGTGTTGTTCTCATGCAATGAGGAAATCTCCTCCTTCATAGCCAGCTCCCACTTGCTCAACTCCTTCAACTGCATTACTTCTTCAAAGAATTCTGGTTCTCCACCTTCAGTCAATAATAAATAGTGCAATGATGGTGAATACCTCTGTACAGGCCTTATCACCCTTGATGATCTCCTCAACTCCACTAGAGTAGTAGGTTCCACCGGTTCAGATCTCTCAAGCTCAGACACACCTTCAAGCTCCACTTGCTCTTTGCACTCTGATTCAATGTTCCCATTTTCATCTTCAGCTTCATGATGACCTTTGTACATGACACCTTCATTGAATACCACATTCTGGATCCTGATGACCATCTTCTTGTGATCATCCCAAAACCGGTAACCAAACTCATCAGCACCATAGCCAATAAAGAAACATGGCTTGGACTTAGCATCAAGCTTGTCCCTTGAGTTAGAATCAATGTTTACATAAGCTAAACTTCCAAAGACTCTTAAATGTGATAGTTTTACCTCCTTACCAGACCAGAGCTCCTCGGGTAGGCGTTCTCCCATTGGAACATATGGACTTCTATTGATCAGATACGCTTCCTTGTTCACTACATCAGCCCAGAAGGTTTTGGGCAACCCTGAGTGCAGCCTCATGCTCCTGGAACGTTCATTCAGTGTCTGATTCATTCTCTCTGCCACACCATTCTGTTGTGGTGTTCCTGGGATTGTCTTCTCCCACCAAATTCCATTTTCAGAACAAAATTGTCTGAACTCATGACTGCCATACTCTCCACCGTTTTCAGACCTCAAACATTTCATCTTTGCTCCTGACTCATTCTCCACCATGACTTTCCACTTCTGAAACATCTTAAAGACATCAGATTTATTCTTCAGAAAGTAAACCCAACCCTTTCTTGTTGAGTCATTGATGAATGTCACATAATATTGTGACCCTCCGAGGGATGGTACTGGTGCAGGCCCCCAAACATCTGTATGCACTAGGTCCAGCTTTCAAGCCTTCGGTGTTCTTCCTCCTTTTGCAGAGGACACCTTCTTCTTCTTTCCAAATATGCAATCTTCACATAATCCTACTTCCACCAACATCAACTCTGGTAGCAACCCTTTTTTTTTCAACACCTTCATCCCCTTTTCACTCATGTGGCTGAGTCTGTAGTGCCACAGTTGAGAACCTTCGACAGCTTCCAGTGATGCAGCCATGTCCATGCAAGTTTCTGTCATGTTGTACAGGGTACCATTCTTTGCTCCCCGAGCTATGACCATAGCTCCTTTGGTGATCTTCCATGCACCACCAGTGAAGGTGGTACTCAACCATGCATCATCAAGCTGTCCCAAAGAAATGAGATTTCTTCTTAAACCAGGGATGTACATCACGTTTTCGAGAATCAGCAAGCTCCCACTGTTGGTCTTGATCTGTGCATCTCCTTTACCCACAATCTTCAAGGGCTCGTCATCAGCAAGATGCACCTTGCCAAAATTTCTAGAAACCAAATTGTTTAGGAAATTATTCTCCGATGTAGAATGGAAAGACGCCCCAGAGTCTAAAATTCAAGACTCCATCGGGCTGTCCACGCTCAGCAGCAGCACGTTATTAGTTCCTTCAACTGCAGTGTTTTCTTCACTTGTTTCAGGTCCCTTCCAGTTATCTCTGCACTCCTTCTTGATATTTCATTTCTTCCTGCATGTCCAGCAGGTAGGACCAGGCCCCTTTGCCTTGTATCTGCTCTTTCCTCTTTACTTCGATCGTCCTCTGCAATTGTCCTGCTGTGGTTATCTTCCTCTTCCTTAAACATTCAAAGAAGAACCAGAGAATTAGCCTGATTCTCTTCTTCGAACATCCTCACTAAGGATTATGTCCCGTATGTCTTTCAGAGCCATCTTCGTATTCCCCGAAGTGCTTCTCATAGCTGTTATAGTTTCTTCCCAACTCTCTGGCAATGAAGATAGTAAAACCAGAGAACATACCTCATCACCAAGATCAATGTCCACCGATGACAACTGACTTATAATGATATTGAATTCGTTGATATGATCTGCAACAGGTTTCCCTTCAACCATTTTTAGGTTGAACAATCATCGTATCAAATGCACCTTGTTTTCCGTAGAAGGCTTCTCGTACATATTTGTGAGGGATTTCATTAGTTCCACTTTCTTCTTCTCCTCTATGATGTTGAATGCCACGTTTTTGTCCAACGTCAGGTGAACAACACCTAGAACCTGTCAGTCCAGTAGCTCCCACTCCGACTTCTCCATGTCCGCTGGCTTCACACCCAGAAGTGGAAAGTGCATCTTTTTCTAATAAATATAATCCTCGATCTACATCCTCCATAAATTGAAATCAGTTCCATAGAAGCAATCTATCTTCACTTTGCCTTCATCCAGAGCCATCGTTGGAGAATTCCGAACCTCCTTTGATACCAGTTGTTGCGGAATCGCCGGGAGACACAATGACAAAAATGAGAAAAAATGAAAGAAAGAAAGAAAGGACACAACGATTTACGTGGTTTGGGAATAATCCCTACATCAACGGGAGAGGTAGAATATTTCACTATTCGGGAGCACAAATTACAGAGGTTTTTTTTTCAGTAGTAAACCCTAGCCTGAAATGGGCTACATATGAAGAAGACAGTCCATTGTTCCAAAATAGTAAGTCCGTGTTGCAACAGTGATCGGCGGAAAACTTTGTCAAAAGCGCTACAGTGTCTGTTGGTTGGAGGTCAAAAGTGCTACAGTGATGTTGACCCCGAAGTCCGCACCACTACAGTGCCTGTTGGTGTCGGTCGGTCAGCTCCGTTATAGTGGTCAGCATTGCTATAGTGCTTGTCGGTGTCAGTCGGTCAGCTCGACCCGCGATAGTTGCGGGCCACAAGCATTCGACCCAACCGAATCAGCCAACACCAATCCAACAATGTTGAGTAGTATATCATACCAATAGAGAAGGTCGAGGATGCATACAAGCTTAAAGCACCCCTTAAGTTCCAACGTTAGAGTCCATTGAGGTTCCACGGTGATCCAAATCCCTAGGCAGATGAGGATTGGTTAGAGTCGTTGATCTATGTCTTTAGGATTATCTGGATGCTAACTAATCAAGTAGTTTTTCTAGCATCTAGCTTTTTCCACGTAGTAGCTAGGAGTTAGTGGAGTCTTGTTACACAAATGCATGATGAGTTAACACTCTCATAGACCAACTTCCAATAGTTGTTCTGTGAGGAGTACTACCCTCCTGCATGCTCTCAGTTTGGATTCAGGAGCCTTTTGAGCTATAGAAGGGAGGGGTGATAGTTGTATAGTATGTTTTGAGGTTCACAGACCTTATATGGTTCTCCCTTAATATGATCTGGGATGGTTACTTTTGAGTATAAAAGATTGACTAGGGACTCTGTAGATATATCCATGCCAGTGTGGTACCCTTGTGTATTCACACTTATATTGGGGTGTTAGAGTGGCCACTGGTGACATAGAGAGATTCCTATCAAAGGGACACCAAACATTCGAGCTAGCATTGAGTGTTTTAGAGTTGAGTTGTCTACATCAGCTAGCTGACGCCAGTCGACAGGATCTCAACATAAGAGATCTTCCTAGGATTAGGCTCGAGCACATGGCTAAGGGTAGAATAGAGGACCAAGGAAGCCCATAGGGGTGGTGTTATGAATGTGATGGACGGGATCACATGGTGCGTGATTTCCCATCTTGACATGAATAGAATCATAAGTAGATAATGGATGGGCCACCACTGTAGAGGTAGTGTCATGATTAGGGATATCTCAGGAGAGTTCAAGGTGGCCCCCAGGGAGGCAGATCTAGCAGATGAGTAGGTGGAACTTTGGGAGGAGGAGCTGTGGGTGGTATACAATGCTATTATATCCTTCCCCACCACCACCAGGTGGACCATGTTAGGATCAGGGAGCTGGCGGTCAGGGCTGCAGACAGCTGCAGTCTATGGAGGTGTATGACCCAGTGACACAACAGATGATTAGAGGTACAATCTATATTTATTCTAATCTTGCTTAAATATTAGTAGATGTTGGTGTGATTCATTCCTTCATCTATTTACTCCTAGTGCGAGAGCTAGAGTTCCCAGTTGAGGTGTTATCCCAACAACTTTTTCTTGAGGTTCTTATGGGGAACCCTTCTTCTATATCTTTTATCTACCAACAATGTGAGTTATCACCCGGTAGAGAGAGGTTATCATGGGACCTTTTTTTCATCATGATGGAACCCTATAATGTCATCTTGGGTAAGTATTCGATGTCCACAGTCTGAGCCCAAATTTATTATCACCGTAGAAGAGTCAGATGCTTTCGTAACGATGGGACGAGATTCTCCTTTGTGGGAAAGAAAGATATCATGGAAGGTTGAGTGTTTTTCAAGAAGGAGGTTGTATCCCATTACCCATTAGTTGGAGAGTGTATCCATTGGTGTAGTAGGATCTTTAGAAATATATATTCCTTTGGTCATGGAGGATTTTACGGATGTCTTCCTTGAGGACATTTTGGGACTACCTCTGAGGTGAGAGATGGATTTTTTCATAGACTTTCATCCCAAGACCACTCTGATATATTATGAAGCATATTAGATGGCCCCTACCAAGTTTTGGGAGTTTTTGTTACAATTGGATAACCTTTGAGAAAGGGTTTTATCAGACCTAGTGTGCCCCCCTGGGCAGATCAGGTGTTGTTTGTTAAAAATGTGGATGAGAGATTTTGGGTTTGTATTTATTATCATTGCCTGCACCAGGTCATGATAAAGAACAAGTACCCATTTCTGAGGATTGATGACCTCTTTGATTAATTCTGAGGTATGAGATGGTTCTCAGAGATCGATCTATAGTCCAACTACCACTAGTTGAATGTTCTTGAGGCTGATATTTTGAAGCTGACATTCTAATGTCCCTATGGACACTATGAGTTCCTGGTGATTCCTTTCGGTGTGACAAATTCCCCCGCAGTGTTTATGGATTTGATGGACTGAATCTTCCTGACATACTTGGACCAATTGTTGGTTATATTCATTGAATAAATACTCATATACTCTACGTCATAGGAGGATCATGCAGGGCATTTTAGGATGGTCCTAAATTTACTTTAGGAGTACCAACTTTATAGAAATATCTCAAAGTTTCAGTTCTGGACCCATGAGATTTACTTCCTAGGGAATTTCATTTTTAAGCATGGATTAGTTGTGGTCCTGGTGAAGATCGATGCAATGCTTGTTTGGGAACCACCTCGGATGATGCCATAGGTGTGGAGTTTTCTTGGCTTGGTTAGGTACGATCGGAGGTTTATGGTAGACTTATCCAGGATTCCATCCCTTTTGACCACCCTGATGCAGAAAGTGAACTTATTTACCTAGAATGAGTAGTTCCAGAGGGACTTTAAGGATTTGAGGCTGAGGTTGATGAATGCTCCAGTTTTGGGACTATCGGAGGAGGGAGTGGAGTACGTAGTGTATTGATATGCCTTAGGAGATAGGCTCGGTTTTGTTCTTATGCAGATACACACAGTTATTACATATGGATCAAGGTAATTGAGACCCCACAAGCATAACCACATGAATCATGACCTACAGTTGGAAGTAGTAGTCCTTGCTCTGAGGATGTTGAGGCACTATCTTCTGGAGTAGCACTTTGTTGTTTACTTAAACCATCAGAGTCTCAAGTATGTATTCATACAGAGAGACTTGAACATGATACAAAGGTGCTGGTTGGAGTTCCTATAAGACTATGACTTTGAGATAGTTTATACTTTGGGAAAGGGAAACATGGTGGAAGATGCCCTTAGTAGGAAGTCTCGAGCTTGTTTAGTGTAGGAGGTTTTAGAGCAGTTAGCTTCCTTACAGCTAACCCTGGTTGAGTAGAAGGGTGCACCTTTTCTTTAATTGATGGTGTTGACTCCTACTGTCCTCCAGCATGTGAGAGAGACCTAGTAGGGAGAAATTGACTGTGAGGTATTGTGTGACCAGATATCCTCAGGAGATTCACTTGATGGTTTTTCTAAAGGAGGAAATCACATCATCCTTTTCTAGGGAAGGGCAATGGTCTTAGTCATGATACAAGAGGAGGTGAAGATAGATTCCCACACATCTCCTTTAGTTTTATATCCCGATGTGGGGAAGATGTATAGAGACCTTCAATGGTAGTTTTGGTGGGCCGACATGATATGGAGTGTGGCTGAGTTCGTCTCACAATGCCTCACATGTCTGTAGGTGAAGGTTGATCACTAGGTCCCGACAGGTTTATTGTAGTCCTTTGAGATCCTAAATTGGAAATGATATGGAATATCCATGGAATTTGTGACGGGGCTTTCCCAAACAGTGAGAGGCCACAATGTCATATAGGTGATAGTTGACCGACTCATGAAGTCAGCACACTTCTTTGCTACCAGGGAGCATAGTTCAATAAAGATTTTGGGGTAGTTGTATGTACATGATATCCTTTGCCTTCATGGGGTGTACTTGACTATTTTCTTCTATTATGGAGAGGCATGAATGAGTCACTTGGGACCTAGATGAGGATGAGTACAACCTTTCACCCCCAGAAAGATGGGAAGACTGAGCGTATTATCCAGGTATTGAAGGATATGCTGAGGGTTTGCGTGTTAGACTTAGACCGGGGCTTGGAGGATCACTTTCCATTGGTATAGTTTTCATACAATAATAGGTACCACTCTACTATTGGCATGACACCTTTTGAGACCTTGTACTAGAGATCCTACAGGTCACCCTTATGTTGGAAAGAGATCATTGATGCATCTCTTATTGGGATATAGATAGTGTAGGTGAGAACAGAGAAGGTCCTAGTCATCCATTAGTGGATGAGGACAGCTCAGAGAAGGTATAAATCTTACACATATCAATGTCATACGCCCTTAGAGTTCAAGTAGAGAGACAAAGTTTTCCTGAGAGTCTCCCCATGATGAGGATTACAGAGATTTGGCCGAAGAGGCAATCTATCTTTGAGGTTTATCAGAACTTTCAAGATCTTGTAGAGGGTTTTCAATGTTTCTTACTGTCTCGCCCTACCCCCATAGTTGGAGCGGGTGCACAACGCCTTCCATGTGTCGTAGATGAGGAGATACGTTCATGACCTCACACACATTATTAACTGGGGTGAGCTAGACATTGAGGATGAAGCCAATTTTGTGAAGCACTTGATGTTGATCAAGGATTAGAAAGAGAGGATCATATATGGATAGACCATCCCCTTGGTTTTTGTGTTTTGGCAGCACGAGAGCATGTAAGAGAGCTTCTGGGAGTAGGAGGGCCATATGTAGGCTTAGTATCCCGAGCTTTTTGTTTAGTTTTTTATTTCTAGGGACAAAAATATTGAAGGAGGGAATAATTTAGAGACTTTTTTTCCCATAAGACTTTGAAATATATCTAGAAATATTTTCAGAGCCAGAAACTGAGACAACATGCGATTCTGAGGCTCGGTGTACTCAGAATTAATTTTATAAAAATATTAAATATATTTTATATCACGTGCACATGATTTCTTAAATAAAATGGGATAAATATTCAACAAAATCTCTAATCAGAAATCTAAGACCACGTTTGAGTATGGAATTTGAGGTTTACCCTAAGAATGACTTAAAATAGGTTGTCGCGGGGCTTCTAGATAAAATAATCCCTTGGCGGGTGCATTTAGTTAAATAAATAATTAAAATTTTTATTTAAATTAAACCCCTAAAAACCTAATTCCCCATTTAAATATTCTATTATAGTGGATTTCCAAGGTTATCCGCATAAACCTAGGATATTTGAGAGGCGTATTATTCTACCTCTCATTGGTGGATCAGAATCAGATGACGACGAGACTATGAATCCAAGGAGATCGAGGCACAATGATCGCAATGACTTCTCTCATTTGTTGGCAAGTGCATTATACTTTGAAGAATGATCCAAATTCAGTATGAATCATAATTTTTTTTATTATTCCCTAATTGATTAAATAAATTGAACATGATCATCCTTTTCCTTTGATTTGCATCAATTGCAAACCTTTGCAAGCACCCGCATACTGATTTTCAATTGTTTATTAAATCTGTATCTTTTATACCATGTTTTCTCACAAAAATCTCCCCAATTTGTATTTTTTGGACAAGAACACTTGGAAAATGATTGTTACACATTTTTTTGATCTTTTCCCCCACCGTTTCTTCACGTTATTCATCATTATTCTATCAGACCTTGGCTCGACACTGCTGGGCAGGATCAAGCCTAATCGCACCCCCAGAATCATCGTTATTTCATGTGCGATGAATGATTTGATGAATCAAGGATGAACGAGATGATTTGTGGGTTGAGGGTGAATTATTTTTTGGTTTGGGATCCAAATCAGAGATAGCAAAGAAGGGAGACACTTGTGGTGCATATGGGAGTTGAGGAAACTAATCGAGAATCTATTTTCCAACCAACATACAGCCAAAAACCACAAGTGAAGATTATTTCCTTCATTTTTAGGTTGATTGGATGTGAGATCAAAACCATCAGGTGGTTGCTGAAACTATAGAATTATTAGGGGGTCAACAGCATGTTGATGAAAAAATTAATGATAAAAAATCACAGTGTTGACTAAAATTATCAAGGAAATAAGGGTATAAAATTTTTGGTTGCAAGGAATCAAAGCATCCAACCTGTTGACCCCAACAAATCAATGTTTATTAGTTATGTTGGGGTAACAATGGGGATGAATGTGCCGATTAATATAGATTCATGGTTCCATTTCTATCCTGTAATGAAGGAAATCCTTTGGGAAGATATAAAGGTAATGTTATGATATACTTTATCCATTTTATCAAAAATTTATATAATAATACATTGATTTAATTTTCATTATTCCTTGTAGAGTTCATTTATTTTAGATTATTTCTATAATAAATATGTCTTAATGGCCACTATAAAAGCACATATATGCTTCTAGACTCTTCTTACCAAGTTTCATCTTAGGGATGTGGAGGGGAAAGTAAAGCCCCACCCACCGGTTACTTATGCACACATGGAATGTTTTCATTGGACTTAATGATGATAAATCATTTCAGGTGCATTGTAGTCAATTATATATTATTTTTTATTATTTTTTTATCCAATTTTATTCAAAATTATTAATTTACTAAATGGTAAAGGAGTGCGGAAAATAAAGAACGTGTATCAAAACCAATTTACCTCTATCACAAAGCATGGATGGGGTACACTTCACTATAGAAGAGATTAGTATGCATTTTAAATCAATAATAAAAGTTTTATGTGATATAAAACAATATATGTTCCTTTGTTTATATGAAGGTTTATTAATCAATATATGAATCCACTTTCATCTCACGTCATGTACTATGGAAGGAGGCTCATGTAAATAAGAAGGGTAAACTAGTTGATGAAAACTTAAAATTTGTATGGAAAACATGTGTAAGTATGATATAATAATAATTCGTTATGATTTATAATATTATTAAATAAAAATATCTATTTGTCTTCATATATTTTTATACGGTTTAGACATAAGAATCGATAGTGACTGCACCAGAAGAAAAACCGCTTTCAGTAGTTTTGAAATGATCAGAACAATATGGCCGCATTAGAGGTGTAGGTTTTGGAGTGTCTCCTCAAACATATTTTGAGAAGATAAAACCACAAGAAGATACATATCTGGTGATGAAATAATTATAGGCACAAATATATTCTTTGCAAGATATTATTTCCTGGTCTGGTTTGGAAGAACAATATTTGCAAAAGGATCATAGTGAACTGGTGGTGGAACAAAGATCAGAACATGAACATCCAAATGGCCCCACAATATTTGAGGCTATTCATTCCCCTCAACCTCATACCTTACCCGAGGTAATAAATTTTTTAATTACACTTTATCCTAAGTGTGAATCAAAAAACTTCTGATAACTTTATATTACTAAAATTATGCAAGGTAAAGTTGTATGTGATTTCTATCTATCAGCATCCACACACCTCCTTGTTGAAAAGGGTGTAGTGTATAATATCCCGGGTGACATGATACATAATAAAGAACTCCCAAAAGATCACATGAGAGTAGGGGTTGAGGTATATCAAGAGTATAAATGAGATTCTCAAGTTTGAATGGCTGAGAGTCTTAGTTGTGAATACATACATAAGGTATATTTTCATAATAAGTCTATCCAAAAAATTATCTATTATGTTCATTAAAGTTAATAATTATTAATATTTCCTATAATCATTTATATTACTACTATATAAATGGAAAACCCTACGAATCATGATTTGGATTCATTAATCCCTATATCATTTCAATGGATGAAATTAAATTGGAGTTGAAAGAAATTGATAAGAAAAAAGATACACTAAATGAGGTGTTTGAGAAGAAAATAACAGAAGAAAGACTATTTTTGATGTCTACAATACAAGGGTAAAACTCTGTAATCTAATAAAATAAAATATATTTTTATTTTTTTCATTATTTTTTTTTTGTTTTTTAGGAAGCACTGGATGTTGAACGTAATCAATCTGGATACCCTAAATATTTATTTTTTGGATCCAATGAATAGATATCCATCAAACCATCCAAACATGATGTGTATTGTGAATTTGTAATGCACTACAATCAATATTTTATAGATAAACTTGGAATTATATGTTTAAGTCTGTGTTTTAACAAGAATTTCATTATGACAAGGTGATCACTAAATATAGGATAAATCATGGTATGGAGTCGGTGAGTAAGTACAAGAAGCCTATGGATTACTTCAAATAGAAAAAAATTAAGGTATATATAGAAATATTTAACTATCAAAAAATATTTTGAAACAATTTACTTATTTTTTTCAATGCTTCTGCAGTGTCTGGTGTAAAATAACAACATCAATTGTGGATATAATGTTTGAGAATTTATAAAAGATATCATAAACCATCAGAAGACCAGCATCCCCAAACATATAATTTCCAAAGGTAATTAAACTTTCATTAAAAAAATATCTTAATTGTCCGTTTTTCTATATGTTATCATTACCACCAAGATTGTCGATAATCTACATACTCAAAAGAAGAAGTGAATTTTTTTAGAGATGAGTGGGAAGTGTACATGGCGTTAGAATGTTTTTCAACGTCAAATTTAGGTGATTTCCTACTATGTTCGTGATATAGTATGTACTATGCCCTTAGAAATATATTTGAGGTGTAAAGAATTAGTATTAGAATATGTGTATAATATTTTTGATCTACTTCTCAAGGAGAAGTATAATGGGGAAAATCAATTTGTTTAGAAACGAATGGGTAGAATATATGACACTATAATGTATACAAACATCATGAATAGGTTATTTACTACTACATATTTAGTAAATTATCTCATCATTTTATCTAATTTTTTAGTTAATTTCTTTATCATTTTTATCTGATAATTATTTTATTAAGTTTACATATTAGTTAAAAACACACACACATGCTCAAAACTGAGAAAACGAGCTTGGATTATTTTCAAACTTTAGGAAAATGACCCATAATTCATTTTTCATATATAGTAATTGACCGCACATAAATCCAACACCTAATGTGGTTAGTATGACTCAAATTATGTTTTTTCAATACAAAAGTTTTATTTTAGTTTAAAACATACATTAAATAGTCAAAACTGAGTGAACATGATCAAATTATTTTCAAAATTTAGGAAAATGATCCATAATTCATTTTTCACATGTATGAATTGATCGCATGTCAATATGACACCTGATTCAGTTGGTATGACTTGAAGTATATGTTTTCAATACAAAAGTATCATTTTAGTTTAAACACACATCAAATAGTCAGAACCAAGAAAATGAGCCATATTGGTTTCAAACTTTAGGAAAATGAACCATAATTCATTTTTCACATTTAGGAATTGACCACACATCAATACAAGAAACGATGTGGTTGATATGACCTGAAGTAAGTGTTTTAAATATAAATATACCATTTTAGTTTAGAACACATGTCAAATAGCCAAACTAAGAAAAAAATATCTGATTATTTTCAAACTATTGGAAAATGGTCAGTAATTTATTTTTCATGTGTAGGAATTGACCACACATCAACCTGACACATGATATGATTGATATGACTCTAAGTGCATGTTTTTAATAGAAAAGTTCCATTTTAGTTTAAAACACACATCAAATATCCAAAATCGATCAAACAAACTCAGATTATTTTCAAAATTTAGGAAAATGATCCATAATTCATTTTTCACATGTAATAATTGACAGCACATCAAACCAAGACACAATTTGGTTGATATGACCAAAAGTTTAGGTTTTCAATAGAAATGTTATATTTTAGTTTAAAAACACATAAAATAGCCAAAACTAGGAAAACGAACTCAGATTGTTTTCAAACATTATGAAAAAAATTGATATTTAATTTTTCATGTATAGGAATTAACCTCACATCAATCTGACACACGATATGGTTGGTATGACCTGAAGTGCGTGTTTTCAATATAAAGTTTCCCTTTTAGTTTAAAATTCACATGAAATATCCAAAACTAATAAAATGAGCTCGAATTGTTTTCAAACTTTAAGAAAGTGATCTGTAATTCATTTTTCACATGTAAAAATTGATCATATCAATCCAAGACACGATGCGGTCAATATGACCTGAAATGCATGTTTTCAATATAAGGTTCCATTTTAGTTTAAAACACACATCAAATAGCCAATACTGATCAAACGAGATCATATTGTCTTAAAACTTTAGTAAAATGATCCATAATTAATTTTTTATGTATAGGAATTTAATGCACATCAATTCAAAACATGATGTGGTCGATATGACCTGAAGTGTAGATTTTCGGTACAAAAGTGCCATTTTAGTTTAAAATGAACATCAAATAGCCAAAACTAAGAAAATGAGTTTGGATTTTTTTAAAACTTTAGAAAAAAATCCATAATTTATTTTTCACATGTAGGAATTAACCACACAACAATCTGACACATGATTTGGTCGATATGTCCCGTAGTGCATGTTTTCAATAGAATGGTGTCATTTTAGTTTAAAATGAACATCAAAAAGAAAAAACTGAGAAAACAAACTTGGATTGTTTTAAAACTTTAGAAAAATGAACCATAAGTCATTTTTCATGTGTGGGGATTGATCTCATATAAATCTAACAAACGATGTGGTCGATATGACCAAAAGTGCATGTTTTTAATACAAAGTGTTATTTTTGTTTAAAACACATATCAAATAGCCAAAATCGATCAAGAGTTTGGATTGTTTTCAAAATTTTGAACAATGATCCATAACTCATTTTTCAAGTGTAGGCATTGATCGCACATCAATCTGAGACACGATGTGGTCGATATGACCCAAAGTTCATGTTTTTAATAGAAATGATTCATTCTAGCTTAAAACAAACATCAAATAGAAAGAAATTAGAAAATGAGATTACGTTGTTTTAAAACATTAGGAAAACAATCCACAATTCATTTATCATGTGTAGGAATTGACCACACATCATTCTAACACACGATGTGGTCGATATGACCCGAAGTTCATGTTTTCAATACAAAAGTGCCATTTTAGTTTTAAACACACATCAAATAGCCAAAACTAAACAAACAATATTGAATTATTTTCAAAATTTAGTAAAATGCTCCATAATTCATTTTTCGTATGTAGAAATTCATCACACACCAATCTGGCATGCGATGTGGTCGATATAACCTGAAGTGTGTGTTTCCAATACAAAAGTGTCATTTTAGTTTAAAACACACAAAAAAGAGCCAAATCAAGAATAAAATCTTGGACTATTTTAAAACTATAGGAAAACTATCCATAATTGATTTTTCACATGTATAAATTGACTACACATCAATCTGACATAGGATGTGGTCGATATGACCCAAAGTGCATTTTTTCAATACAAAAGTTTCATTTTATTTTAAAACACACATCAAATAGTCAAAACTAATCAAACAAGATCATATTGTTTTTTTTTTGAAAATGATACATAATTCATTTTTCTTGTGTAGGAATTGATTACACATTAATTCAAGACATGATGTGGTAGATATGACCCCAAGTGCATGATTTCAATAGAAAGGCGTCTTTTTAGTTTAAAACACACATCAAATATCCAAAATCAAGAAAAAAATTCATATTGTGTTTAGAACTTAGGAAAATGACCCATAATTCATTTTTCACTTGTAGGAATTGACCGCACATAAATCTGACACATAATGTGATCAGTATGACTCAAAGTGTATGTTTTCAATATAAAAGTTCTATTTTCATTTAAAACACGTATCACATAGACAAAAGCAAAAAAATGAGATCATATTGTTTTAAAAATTTAGGATAATGATCCTTAATATATTTTTGACATTTTTAATCGATTGTACGTCAATCTGACACACAATGTTCTATGTATGACTTGAAGTATATATTTTCAATATAGAAGGTTAATTTTAGTTTAAAATGTGTATCACATAGCTAAAACCAAAAAAACGAGCTCTTATTGTTTTAATTTTTTTTTGAAAAATGATCCATAATATATTACTAACTTGTTGGAATTGAACACACGTCAATCTGACACACGATGTGGTCGGTATGACTCAAAGTGCCTATTTCCAATATAAGTGTCATTTTAGTTTAAAACGTTCCTCACATAGTAAAAATAGAGAAAATGAGCATGGATTGTTTTTAAACTTTTAGGAAAATGATCCATAATTTATTTGTGACATTTAAGAATCAATCGCATGTTGATACAACATATGATATGGTCGGTATGACTTGAAGTGCGTGTTTTCAATATAAAAAATACCATTTTAGTTTATAACTCATATTAAATAGCCAAAACCAAGAAAATGAGATCAAATTATTTAAAACTCTAGGAAAACGATCCATAATTCATTTTTGATGTGTAGGAATTGACCGCATGTCAATTTGACACATGATGTGGTCGATATGACTCGAAGTGTGAGTTTTCAATATAAGTTTCATTTTAATTTAAAACGCACCTCACATAGCCAAAATTTAGAAAACAAGCTCGAATTGTTTTCAAACTTTAGGAAAATGATCCATAATATATCTTTGACATGTAGAAATCAACCAAACATTAATTTAACACATTATTAACTGATAATATCATTAATATATGCAGTAATTTACAATATAATTTATCATTGTGGATTATATAACATTAAAATCATAATGTGTTTATTTTTTATTTTATTTTATTAAAATAAACATTGGTTTTATTGTAATGATAGACTTTTACATAGAGGTTGATCATCGAAAATAGTATTCTAGTTTTGACTTTTTACATGGGTTGTAATTTTTTAGGTTAATTATAAATATGACATTAATGTAAATATTTTGTATGTCATTTTTGAATTGAAATGATAGTGCAATGTGTTATTTGTATTCCAATCCGGTTTACTATATAATTTGATTCATTTTTATGTATTCTTATTATGTTTGATTTTACAGGGCTTTTACATGGCTGTTATAGGGCTGCAGTTGTATAGCAACTGAAATGGACTTTATCAACGCTAGATGAAGCGCTGATAAAGGTGTAACATCCCGAACTGTGTGCCACATACTGGTGCCCGAGCCGATTAGTTATGTGACCTCAAGCACGCCTCCCCGTACGCTAGAGGTTACGGACTAAAAGTGAGGTTCTAATATATATAATAAGGGGACACTATACCCACTTTATCAAAACAACATAACAACATAAATAACCCAGCAATAACCAAAGATAATAACCAGCAACCAGAATAATAGAATAACCAAAACAAACTAGAATAACATGATGAACCAAAACTAAAAATAATAACCATAACTAAATAGTAGATATGACATGCTAAATAAGTGTCAAGTGTCAAAATGAAAACCCAAAATAAAGACACTGAAAACTCCCTAAGAGGGTCCTGACACCAAGTCTTGTTTCCTCATCCATGCTATGTCCCAAATTCACAATCTAACATATGACTCTTTTCTTTATCCTGTCCTGCAAACATCGAGTCTATTCAGGTACCGATCAGGAATCCTAAGTAGAGTGTGAGTACAACTCAACAGACCACCACCAATGACATCTAAAACAATATCAATTCAATAATAGTGTATGAAGTTGTATAAAGAATAAAGTATAATGCATAAAGTAAATAGATATCACATTTCATTATTCTTTAATTAACCACATAATTTTTCAGGTTCATGAAGACACCCAGCCCATCAATACCTACTTCGACCCATGAAATAGTCTAAACTACCCCCAAGGGATATCATATATCACATAGAGAATCACAATTCATTATCACATGGTCTTTTTTTATTCATTTAATTTCAATTCATATCATGACTAACTAGGACCATCATCCAATGCCAATGTTTTGGGCCTAGAACGCCATGTCTTGGACCACATGGGTATTTGAAACATCATTTTGTGTCCCACAAACCATTTATCAAACAATCAATCAAGTGGGATTTTGAAGCATTAGTCTGTATCCCACATTCATTATCAATCAATCAAACAAGTGGGATTTTGAAGCATCAGTTTTCATCCCATACTAATTATCACATGCATGCATTTGGGCCAAGAATGCCATGTCTAGGACCCCATGGGAAATTGAAGCATCATTTTGTTTCCCACAACCCATTTATCAAACAATCACACTATATATCACACATTAAACATTTAACAAGGTTAATCAATGTTAACCTTCTTATCAATATTTCACAACATGGAATACCATTTTGATTTTCAATTTAATCATAACTCTTTACTTTAATCACATGGAATAATATTATCAATTCATTATTAAACCATTTATTAACATTTATTCACATAACCCAATAACTCTTTAAGGTTAAGATAACCATCCCTTTATTCTCATTATCAATCAATTCCATATCTCAGAAATTAATAAATTCCACAATCCCATTTAAATTACTAATTCCATAATTAAAATATCTCATCATTTCCATAATCATGTCATTCCTTTAATTAATTAACTAATTAATTAATCCATTAAACCAATTTATAATTGCCCCAAATTAAACCCATTTAATTATCACATGTAAATTCAATTCAGTCAAATTAAATTCATGATGCTATTTTCCAAACATGGTAATTGAAATTGCACAATTACATACATAAAATTAAATCAGGACTATGAGAATTTCATTTTAGACCACCTATTATAAGATCGTTGATGAGTGTTCTCCAATGGAATCCCCAATTGAAGCAGAATGATCAAGAACACGATGATTAACAAGTTCTAGAACATAATTATAGAAACAAGATTGAACATATTAACATCCAAGAAAACCTAGGTTTAATCCATCTCCAATGGAAGAAAACATCCCTTTAAAAGATGAGAAAGATTTGGGAGAGAGGGAGGAAACCAATCGGGGTGATAATCTATTATCGGAAGAGGTAAAGATTATTTAATCTGGTCTTCGATTCATCAAGAATAGAGTTTAGAAGCCCTTGGAATCCATTAAAAAGCCTCCAAAAAAGAGAGAAATGAGTTAGGGTCAAGTTGGGTCAAATTAGGGTGAAGTATGGGGGGGTTTTGAATTCTAAAACTTTTTTTAGGGGAAACAAATATGTGCACATGGTTTATTGAGAAGTGGTGCATGGTTTTCCAAGTTGTGTGCCTCTCCGGTTGGGGTGAATGGTTACCCCCAATAGGGGGAATGGTTTGACAAACCATGCATCAATTATGAAATCCCTCTCTGCATGGGGTTTCATGGTTTTTTCAGGCAGGGATAACAGTTTGGGATAACCATGCACTACCCAAAACCCCTCCAAAAACATCCAAATTTCACCCAAATTCACCCAAGACATGCCTCAACCAAAGTATAATAAAAAAATGAAAAATAATTCCTAAAATTCAAGAAATATCTAGAAAATGGTTAGGATCTTAAAATCACTCCACTTTATAACATCTCATCCTTGAGCTGTACTCCCAAGAATCTCTAAGATTCTGAGGTAAAAAGATCAGGCCACTGAGTCCACATATCCACTTATCTCTCCCATGTTTCCTTCTGAATATGCCCATATCAACACAATATATAAACTATCTGAACAGTATTTCCCTGCAACACTTTCTTACTATGATCCACAATACGTATCAGATTCTCCTCAAAGGAAACATCAGTCTCAAGATCAACATCATCCACATCAATCACATGATAAGGGTTGGGGTGATACCACTGAATCTACGAAACATAAAAAACATCATTCATAAAACTATACCTCTATGGATGTAACATCCCAAGTAAGTAATGAATAATAGGTATTTTTATCTATGTCTATTTATGAATTATATAGTGTTTTAGAGGCTTAAAATGAGAATAAATCCAATCTTAAGCATGGAATACCCTAATATTTTTAAAAGATTGTTTTACTGCCTTTTGATGGAAACCCATTTTTTAAATAAAACTTTTGACAATTTTATAAGATCTATTTGTCAAAATAAACATATTATTTATTATTGGGACATTGAAATTTACATTGGATAATTTTTTGGTATTTTTCGGACAATGTTCATTTTTTAATGAATAGTGAAAAATACTGCATTTTACATCAAAACTGCATTTTCATCTAATTTAATTATATGGTCAGATTATCTTTTTAATTGGTTTAAAAGTGTAATTATAATATATTTTTACCATTTAATCCAATGGTGGTCATTAGAATTAATTTCACTTTGGAATTGGTCATAAACAAGTGCCAAACTTTTCGTAGATATTGTTCAAAAAAACCCGCTATTTGTTTTGACAACGGGAATTATTTTTAAATTAATTATTGCAATTTATGTGTTTGAAATTTGGTAAAATGGATTACATATTTGGAATCATAATGTACAAATTATTTTATCAAGACACTTTTGTTTTCGGACATTATGAATAGTAATAATGGTAATTATCTTTAATTATCTTGATTAATTAGTAATCGGGTAGTTAAAGATAATAAAATAATATCATAATAAAAAAAATGACCCCAAAATCTATCCTAATGATACTGGTTGTGTCATGGGAGACCATGGGATGCCTTGTTCCAAACTTAGGGACCCCATGGAATCACTTTTGGGTGAATGTGACACTTTATCTTTTTATTTTTAAAGAAAGTTGAATATAACAAAGAATGTATCACTTGAGTAAAACATTTTTAATTTTGTCTAAATAAATTATATATTGGACTATAAATAGTCATTGGAAATATAAAAATATTTCCTACATCATAGTATTTTTTTATTATTTTTAGACATTAAATAAATTAAATTATTTATGACATCATGATGATGGAGTGATTACCTCATTAATGAACGATTTAAATAAAATGAAAAGATAATGTAAAATATAATACTTACACTTGTCAAAGACCTATTGGATGAGTATATTTCGAACCCTTATCACCTTATCCTCTAAACACATCAACGTGGGAGCATTAAATTCTGAAACCCATTTGAAAATAAAGTAACATTTTATACCTTTCCAAGAGTGCCCCTCCTCTCCTCTTATAAAAGGCCCCCACCTCTACCTCCTTACCCACACCTCTAAAACCTTTTTCTCGGCCAATATCTACTCATTTTGTCTCTACACATCCCTCTCCACATCCTAGAATCCTTACCTTAGGCAGGAAGCTCTTCAAGAAACCCTTTTGGTTCAAACCAAAGGGAGTTACCCGATTTTAAGGAAATGTCTTCATTTGTGTTCTTTTGTTTTATTTTGCTTCCCCAACCCCCTAAACTCTTTTTATTAATTTATTTTGTAACAAAACCAGTATTTTCAATATACTATGATGTTTTTATAATAATTATTCTAGCTACACTTACACACACCTACATCTAATGGTTAAAGAACATACTGTTTTCATGGATGACGAATTTCTGCCTCACAAAACGATGATTGTTCAATATTCTTATAACACCTTAAAAGATGGCCATTAAGATGTCAATATATTTATATATGATATATAATATGTTTATATTTTCCTTAACCTTCTGTATTTTTCATTTATGGAATACCTTTATGGCTTCCATTATGGGTATACGTGATATCTTCATTTTAGGAAGTGCCGACTACCGCCCCCTCAAAGTGATTTGATCATTAATGCCATATGTGGGACGTATAAAGGTTGGAATTAATGATATTATATATGATACTATATTGGAATTATAATATACCTTTATATAATTAGGATTCCATTCCATAAAATACTAAATAGAAATGAAAGCAGCGTTCATGCATACGTACGGCTTACCGTCTCCATGAACGGTGCATTTAATTTCTTACCTCTAAATGTTATGTAATATTATAAATGCATGAATATACTGGATATATATGATATATATGATATCTACATCATGAATATAATTTTGGATATAATGGATATTTTACCACATGAACAACTTGTAATTATAAAGAGTTTATTTTTGACTCAAGTACCAATGATCAACAAAACGACCATTGTTAACTTAAATAATTACATAGTGTTCATGACATGGTAATAAGTGATATAAAAGGAATAATGAACTTAAAAAAGGTTCTCAAGAAATTTGAAATTAACTCAAGTTTATTATTCAGTAGGTTAAAGAACGATCGAGTCAAGTCGGACCCAAGGTAAGGGACATCGTCTCAATCTCCTTTCATTGAGACATATTTTGTTTTATACACAACTTTATTTTATATGGTGTATAAACCCCTTTGAATTTTACATTTATTCAAAATGAATCTTTTTATACGAAGTGTTTACTAAATGAAAAAAGGGAATTCTTTTTTTGTCGTACGTATGCGGTGACAATGACTTCTCCGCTGTCGTGACCATTATTTGAGTTTTGGCTTCCTCTACAAGCCATAACTTTTTTTGAATGAAAAATAAATACCATGTTTTACTTTTCTTTTATTTTGGTATTGAAAATTGTTTTCATAATGTTTTTTGTGTTGTATTGATATCTTGTGATTGAAATGTGGAAATGTTATGTTTCCTTTATGCATGTTTTATGTGATATGATTATGTTATGGTTCTTGGGAATTGTTATGAAGACGGGTAGTTTCGTGATAAACTAAAGGTGGGTGAGCCCGATATAGCTCTCCAATGCATTGGGTAACGTGAAGGAGTTAAACGTTAAGGTTTCTCCGAAGATATTTAGGGAATATACTGTGATGGGTATTCCAAACATAACCATGAGGGTTACTCCCTACGTAAGAATGTTATGAATGTCTCACGTTACCTTTATGTCTTATGATTTCTTTGATTTATTCATGATTTGATGAGGCATGTTAAAGTGATTATGTTTTATGAGTAAAGTATGATTTCATACATGGACTAATGTTTTCATTTCGTACTTTTATATCCCTTACTGAGCTTTTTATGCTCATCCCAAGTTTTTTAAATGTTTTTTTACAGGTCAAGGGAAAGGTACATGATGTGATGATAGTGTCAAGGAAGTGTCAAGAAAGAATCTATGTTTTATTTTAAATATGTTTCTGATTATGGGAAAAATGAGTACTATCTTTTATGTAACCACTTTGTTTAAATGCGGAGTGTAATGCATGATTTATGATATAATTCTCTAAAACTCTAAACCTGAAAGGACCCTCAACATTTATTCTTGAAATAACTCAAGATTAAGTAATGTTTAAGGCTGGGGCCTTATATTTTGTATCAGAGGTCGGTTTAGATAACTTTAGGAGTTAGAATTCTATTAAATGATTATCCAAAAATATTTTTTGTTATGGTCAAATTGAAATGATATAGCATTTGAAGATTACCATGTTTCTTCATCTAAGACATGTTTGTTCAGAATGGTTTTCTGCAGAGGAAACAGGGAAGCAGTGCTAGGAAGGCATACAGAAGGAAATGACCTTCCGAATCAGCATCCTGAGATGGTCGGAATTGGAACTGAACAGTTTTTTGCAGTAATGGCGTAGTTGAATCAAGCGATAAATGGTGGTGGTATCCATGCACGAGATCAACCAGATCAACCGCAGAGGAACATGTCAGTGGTGGAACATTTCATGAGGCAACATCCCCCATCATTCAGAGGATCATCTGATCATGTGCTAGCTGAAGGGTGGATTAAAGCACTGGAGAAGATTTTCGATGTCATGGGGTGTTCAGACAATTAAAAGGTTAGTCTTTCTATTTACTGTTTGGAGGGTGAAGAAGATTATTGGTGGTCGATAGTTAAAAATATCAGGGACACTGATGATATTGATGCTCTAGACTGGGATGAATTCAAAGGTATGTTTCTTGAGAAGTATTTTCCTAAGGCTGTTCGACTTAGGATGGAAAAACAATTCCTGGAATTGAGGTAAGAGGAAGACTCAGTGGCTGCCTATGAAGAAAGGTTCACTCTATTGGAAAGGTATTATCCAAATTTTATCCGATACCTTGATAGTAAAATAAATCATTTTTACTTAGGATTAAATCCAAAATATCGAAGGGCTTTAACTTCTCATGAGTTCAAAAGTTATGAAAAGCTTGTTCAATGTGCTAAGAAGGTGGAAATGGAGTTTTCCGATGATCAAGTGTTCTATAACATCCAGCAGAAAAAGAGACCGAGGTAGCAAGATAAAGGAAAGAATTCTTCAAAAAGGTCTGACAGTAAGAAAACTAAGTTTCCAGTTTGTGATAAATGTGGTAAAAGGCATGCTGGGGAATGTCTTCTGAATTATGGAAAGTGCTACCGATGTGGTAAGATGGGACATAAGTCTCGTGATTGCACTGAAAAAGATCAAGGTGATGGTAAGTCCAAATGTGATTTACAGTTAGTGAAATGTTTTAAGTGCAATGAGATGGGTCACTATGCAAATGAGTGTCCGACAAAGAGCTTGAGTGATGGGAAGCAGTTAGACTACAAGCAGAAAGGGGTGGTGAAATCCTTTGCAACTACTTCAACAGATGTCGGGCCATCAAATGAAGTTGTATCAGGTACTTTGTTTGTTTTTTCAGATTATTCCAGTGTGTTGTTTGATTCGGGGTCTACACATTCTTTCATCTCTAAAAACGTTTCTAGTAAAATGGGAATACCATCTCAAGAAATGACTCCTGAACTTGTGGTAAAAACACATGGGGGAAATGTTGAGGCAAAAATAATTTTTAAGAATCTTCTTATCCTTATCTGTGGAAAGAACTTACTTGCAAACATTATTGTTTTACCTCTAGTAGATTTTGAAGTTATTCTGGGTATGGATTGGCTCTCTATTTACCATGCTAAGATTGAATTTAGAGCTAAAGAAGTTTCTTTTCAGAAAGACTTTCAGTTTGTGTACAAGAATGAACCCTTACTTTTGATAACATATCAAGAGGCCAAGAAACTTATAAAAGATGGAAATGAATGTTACCTTGCACATATTTTTGAAAACAAGGGAGCTGTTCAGATTAATGATGTGTCAGTTCTAAATGAGTATCCTGATATTTTTCCTAATGAGTTGTCTGGAATAATACCAGATTGGGAAGTTGAGTTTATTGTTGACTTAGTTCTTGATGCTAAGCCAATTTCAAAACCCCCTTATCGAATGGCTCAATTGAACTTTTAGAGTTGAAGGAGCAATTGAAAGATTTATTAGTGAAAGGTTTCATTCAACCTAGCACATCACCATGGGGTGCTCCTATTTTATTTGTTAAAAAGAAAGATGGTTCAATGAGACTTTGCATTGATTATAGAGCCTTGAATAACAACACTGTTAAGAACAAATATCCTTTTCCTCATATCGATGATTTGTTTGATCAGCTCCAGGGAGCTCAGTTTTTTTTTAAAGATTGACCTGAGATCGGGGTACCATCATTTGAAGGTAAAGGAAGCACATATTCCGAAGACCGTGTTTCGAACACGATATGGCCATTATGAATTTGTAGTAATGCCTTTTGTGATAACCAATGCACCTGCTGTATTCATGGACCTTATGAATATAATTTTCAATGAGTTCTTGGATAAGATTGTGGTTGTTTTCATTGATGATATTTTGGTGTTTTTTAAAATTAAAGAGGAGCATGAAAGACATTTAAGGGTTATTTTTCAAACCTTAAAAGAAAAGAAATTGTATGGGAAATTCAGCAAGTGTGAGTTTTGGTTGCAACAAATTTCTTTCCTTGGTCACATTGTTTCTAAAGATGGGATAACAGTTGATCCTTCAAAAACAAAGGTTGTTGAAGAATGGTCAAGACCCACAAATGTAACTGAGATTTGTAGCTTCCTTGGTTTGGAAGGCTATTACCGAAGGTTTGTTAGAAATTTTTCACGGTTATCTAGTCCAATTACTAAGCTAACTCGGAAGGGTGTTAAGTTTATCTGGACAAAAGAATGTGATGATTGTTTTTAGGAACTGAAAAGAAGATTGGTGAATGCTCCAGTTTTGGAACTACCTTCCAGGAATGGGGAGTTTGTTATCTACAGTGATGCTTCTTTGAAAGGACTTGGTTGCGTCCTAATGCAGAATGATCAGGTAATTGCTTATGCTTCACGACAGTGGAAAAATCATGAGGTAAATTACCCTACACATGATTTGGAATTAGCTGTTGTTGTTTTCTCTTTAAAAATTTGGAGGCATCATTTGTATGGAGTAAAGTGTGAAATATATACTTATCACAAAATTTTAAAGTATATATTCACTTAGAAATAATTGAACATGAGACAAAGGATATGGCTAGAATTAATCAAGTATTATGATTGTACAATTCATTACCATCCGGGAAAATCAAATAAAGTGGATGATGCTTTGAGTCGAAAAAGTAATGCTTCATTAATAATGTTGCGTTTGGAACGTGATCCTTTGGTTAAGGATTTGATAAACTTTGGCATAGAAGTTGTTGGTACAGGATGTCCTTCTGTTTTGTTTCAGGTATCCGTGAAATATTCTCTATCAGACAGAATTAAGCAAGCACAGAAGCAAGACAGCGAGTTGTAGAAAAAGGTAGAGCTGGTTCAGAAGGGTAAGTTGCCTGAATTCAATATTGATAATGATTTTGTTTTGATAATTTGGAAGATATTGTGTGTGCCTTGTGATTCACATTTGAAGATAGAGTTGTTATTTGAAGCTCATAGTTCTCAGTTTTCATTTCATCCAGGCAGTACTAAGATGTATAGAGATCTTCTGGAGTATTACTGGTCGGACGGAATGAAAAGGGATATTGCTGATTTTACTGTGAAGTGTTTGACTTGTCAATAGGTTAAAGAAAATCGGCAGTCACCGAAATGGATGCTTCAGCCTTTACCAGTACCAGAGTGGAAATGGGATAATATATCCATGGACTTCATTGTGGGATTGCCGAAGACACCTCGAGGTAATAATGCAATCTGGGTTATTGTTGATTTCTTGACTAAATATTCTCATTTCCTTCCTATACGAGATAATTTTTCCCTAGATCAACTTTCCCATTTGTATCTTAAAGAGATATTCAGGTTACATGAAGTTCCTCTCTCCGTTGTGTCTGATCGTGATCCCAGGTTTACTTCTAACTTTTGTAAAGGCTTTCAGAAGTCGTTGGGTACTGAATTAAATTTTAGTACATCTTTTCATCCCCAATCATATGGGCAGCCAGAATGAACAATTCATACATTGGAGGATATGATACGTGCTTGTTCGATGGATTATCAGGGAAGTTGGGACCAGCATCTTTCTTTGGTTGAGTTTTCTTATAATAACGATTTTCATTCCAGTATACAGATCACACTATTTGAGACATTATATGGGAAGTGGTGTCGAACTCCATCTTTCTGGGATGAAGTGGGTGAAAGGAAGTTGATGAGACCGGAATTGGTAGAAGAGTTGGCAGAAAAAGTTCAGCTGATACAGAAACACATGAGAATAGTTCAGAGCAGGCAGAAGATTTATGCAGACAACAGGAGGAAGGATCTCTCTTTTGAGGTAGGTGATCATGTTTTTCTCAAAGTTTCACCATGGAAAAGTGTGATGTGATTTAGTAAGAAAGGAAAGCTGAGTCTAAGGTTCATTGGACCATATGAAATTATGGAGAGAGTTGGATCAGTTGCATACCGAGTGGCTTTACCTCCGAGTTTATCTCAGGTACACAATGTTTTTCATGTTTCAATGTTAAGGAAGTACATGCCAGATCCATCTCATGTTTTGAGTCGAGAGGTAGTTCATCTGGAAGAGAATCTATCTTATGAGGAACAACCGGTCCAGATTCTTGACCACATGGAGAAAGTGTTGCGGAATAAGGTGATTCATTAAGTAAAGATTTTGTTGAAAAACCACATGAGTGAAGAGGCAACATAAGAATCTAAAAATGCAATGAGGGATAAATACCCCCACTTATTCGTTAAGTAAATAAATTGCGGGGATGGAATTTTCTAAAGGGGGGAAGGATGTAACATCCCAAGTAAGTAATGAATACTGGTTATTTTTATATATGTCTATTTATGAATTATATAGTGTTTTAGTGGCTTAAAATGAGAATAAATCCAATCTTAAGCATGGAATACACTAATATTTTTAAAAGATTGTTTTACTGCCTTTTGATGGAAAACCATTTTTTAAATCAAACTTTTGACAATTTTATAAGCTCTATTTGTCAAAATAAACATATTATTTATGATTGAGACATTGAAATTTACATTGGATAATTTTTTGGTATTTTTCTGGCAATGTTCATTTTTTAATGAATAGTGAAAAATACTGCATTTTACATCAAAACTTCATTTTCATCTAATTTAATTATATGATTAGATTATATTTTTAATTGGTTTTAAATTGTAATTAGAATATATTTTTACCATTTAATCTAATGGTGGTCATTATAATTAATTTCACTTTGTAATTGGTCATAAACAAGTGCCAAACTTTTCATAGATATTGTTTCAAAAAAACCCGCTATTTGTTTTGACAACGGGAATTATTTTTAAATTAATTATTGCAAATTCTGTGTTTGGAATTTGGTAAAATGGATTACATATTAGTAATAATAAGGCCCAAATTATTTAATCAAGACTCTTTTGTTTTTGGACATTATGAATAGTAACGACGGTAATTATCTTTAATTATCTTGATTAATTAGTAATCGGGTAGTTAAGGATAATAAAATAATATCATAATAATAAAAAATGACCCCAAAATGTATCCTAATGATACTTTTTTTGTCATGGAAGACCATGGGATGACTTGTTCCAAACTTAGGAACCCCATGGAATCACTTTTAGGTGAATGTGAGACTTTATCTTTTTATTTTTAAAGAAAGTTGAATATAACAAAGAATGTATCACTTGAGTAAAACATTTTTAATTTTGTCTACATAAATGATCTATTATACTATAAATAGCCATTGGAAAGATAAAACAATTTCCTACATCATAGTATTTTTTTTATAATTTTTAGACATTAAATAAATTAAATTATTTATGACATCATGATGATGCAACGATTACCTCATTAATGAACGATTTAAATAAAATGAAAAGATAATGTAAAATATGAGACTTACAATTGTCAAAGTCCTATTGGATGAGTATATTTCAAACCCTTATCACCTTATCCTCGAAAAACATCAATGTGATACCATTAAAATCTGAAACTCATTTGAAAATAAAGTAACATTTCATACCTTTCCAAGAGTGCCCCTCCTCTCCTCTTATAAAAGGCCCCCACCTCTACCTCCTTACCCACACCTATCAAGCCTTTGGATCGGCCAAGCTCTGCACATTTTGTCTCTCCACATATCTCTCCTAATCCAAGAAGCATTACCTTAGGCAGGAAGCTCTTCAAGAAACCCTTTTGGTTCAAACCAAAGGGAGTTACCCGATTTTAAGGTATTGTCTTCATTTGTGTTCTTTTGTTTTATTTTGCTTCTCCAACCCCCTAAACTCTTTTTATTAATTTCTTTTGTAACAAAAACAGTATGTTCAATATACTAGGATGTTTTTATAAGAATTATTCGAGCTACACTTACACACACCTACATCTAATGGTTAAAGAACATACTGTTTCCGTGGATGGTGAATTTCTGCCTCACGAAACGATGATTGTTCAATATTCTTATAACACCTTAAAATGTGGCCATTAAGATGTCACTATATTTATATATGATATATAATATGTTTATATTTTCCTTAAGCTTCTGTATTTTTCATTTATGACATAAATTTATGGCTTCCATTATGGGTATACGCGATATCTTCATTTTAGGAAGTGCGGACTACAGCCCCCTCAAAGTGATTTGATTCGTTAATTCCATATGTGGGATGCATAAAGGATGTAATTAATGATATTATATATGATATTATACTGGAATTATAATATACCTTTATATAATTATTATTTCATTCCATAAAATATGAAATAGAAATGAAAGCAGCGTTCATGCGTACGTACGGCTTACCATCTCCATGAACGATGCATTTCATTTCTTACCTCTAAATGTTATGTAATATTATAAATGCATGCATATAATGGATATATGTGATATATATGATATCTACATCATGAATATAATTCTGGATATAATGGATATTTTACCACTTGAACAACTTGTAATTATAAAGAGTTTATTTTTTACTCAAGTACCAATGATCAACAAAACGACCATTATTAACTTAAATAATTACATAGTGTTCATGACATGGTAATAAGTGATATAAAAGGAATAATGAACTTGAAAAAGGTTCTCAAGCAAGAATAAATTAACTCAAGTTTATTATTCAGGAGGTTAAAGAACGATCGAGTCAAGTCGGACCCGAGGTAAGGGACATCATCTCAATCTCCTTTCATTGAGGCATATTTTGTTTTATACACAACCTTCTTTTATACGGTGTATAAACCCCTTTTAATTTTAATTTATTCAAAAGGAATATTTTTATATGAAGCATTTACTAAACAACAAAAGGGAATGTTTTTTTTGTCATACATATGCGGTGACAATGACTTCTCCGCCGCCGTGACCATTATTTGAGTTTCGGCTTCCTCTACAAGCCATTACTTTTTTTGAATGAAAAATAAATACCATGTTTTAATTTTCTTTTATTTTGGTATTGAAAATGGTTTTGATAATGTTTTTTGTGTTGTATTGATATCTTGTGATTGAAATGTGGAAATGTTATGTTTCCTTTATGCATGTTTTATGTGATACGATTATGTTATGGTTCTTGGGAATTATTATGAATATGGGTAGTTACGTGATAAACTAAGGGCGAGTGAGCCCGATATATCTCTCCAATGCATTGGGTAATGTGAAGGAGTTAAACGTTAAGGTTTCTCCGAAGATATTTAGGGAATATACTGTGATTGGTATTCCAAACATAACCATGAGGGTTACCCCCTACATAAGAATGTTATGAATGCCTCAAATTACCTTTGAGTCTTATGATTTCTATGATTTATTCATGATTTGATGGGGTATGTTAAAGTGATTATGTTTTATGAGTAAAGTATGATTTCATACATGGACTAATGTTTTCATTTTATACTTTTATATCCCTTACTAAGCTTTTTATGCTCATCCCATGTTTTTTAAATGTTTTTCACAGGTCAAGGGAAAGGTACATGATATGATGATAGTATCAAGGAAGTATCAAGAAAGAATCTATGTTTTATTTTAAATATGTTTCCAATGATGGAAAAAATGAGTACTAACTTTTATGTAACCACTTTGTTTAAATGAAAAGTTTAATGCATGATTTATGATCTAATTCTCTAAAACTCTAAACCTGAAAAGATCATCAACGTGTATTCTTGAAATAACTCAAGATTAAGTAATGTTTAAGGCTGGGGACTTATAATGGAAGAGCCAATCGGTATCCCACTGTCTTGATTCACTCCACAACCTCAAAAGGTCCAACAAACCTGGGTGGAAACTTGCCTTGCCTCTGAATCCCATAGTGACCCAATCTAGGTGACACTCGAAGGAATGCATGATCACCCACTATAAACTCAAGGGGTCATCAACTTCTATTAGAATATGACTTCTATCTACTCTAAACCATAACCATATATTTCTGAATCAGCTGAACCAGCTTGGAATTCTCCTCTAATAGACTCATTCCCAACAACTATGACTCACCTACCTCCATCCAACATAGAGGGGATCTAAATGGCCTACCATAAAGTGCCTTATATGGTTCCATATGAATAGTTTCATGATAACTGTTGTTATAAGTGAACTCCACTAATGCCGGGTTCTTCTCCTAAGACCCACCAAAGTCTAGGATACACGCATGAAGCATATCCTCAAGCACTTGTATATTACATTCCGATTTCCCATATTTATATGGGTGGAATGATTTACTTAGTAAAACATGTGTATCAAGAACCTTCTTCAATCCCTTCCAGAATAATGAAGTAAAATTTGAGTCACAATATGAAACAATACTCCATTGAACGCCATGTAGACGGACTATCTCCCAAATGTATATATCTCCCAACTTATCCACATAGAAAGTTTCCCTAATAGGAAATAAATTCACTAGATTCATCAATTGATATACTATCACCCAAATAAGATCACTCTTTCAAGGCATCCTCAAGAGGCTCACCACAAAGTCTATGGTAACGTTGTCCCACTTCTATTCTAGAATGGGCAATGACTGTAGGTAAACTACTAGGTCATTGATTCTTGTCCTTCACCTGTTGACAGGTGTAACATCTTGTCATGAACCCTACAATCTCCTTTTTCATTCATGGACACCAATATTATTGACATAGGTCATGATACATTTTGGTCAAACCCGAATGTACCTCCCACTTTGAGGCATGAAATTCATGCATCAGCTCCTCCTATATACTCACAAGCACAAAAACTCAATTTCTAGAATATATATTATCTTCCTCATCTATGGTCCAATCTAAAGGTGAATCCCCACCATCAAGGATTTCCCTCATGGAAAAAAATTATGGATCCTCATAATTCCTCTCCCTGATCTGGCTCAAAATCATAGACTCCACTGTAACTAATACGAGATTCATATACTCCTAACCCTCCTAAACCAAAACATGCATTTCATCCAACAAGGTCATAATATTCCACTCAAATATAGACTCCTAAACTACTCGAGTATGTGTTTTACTACTCAAAGAATCAATAACATTTTTCCCTTACAGAGCGTATATGATATATCAAAGTCAAATTAATTCATATAATAAACCCATATATACTTTCAGAGATTCAAACATCACTACAAAAATATATACTTTAATATCTTTCAATTGGTATACACATCAAACTTCTAACCCAACATATAATTCCACCAACACTTCAAGTCATAAACAACTTTAACTCGAGTTCATGCATAGGGTAGTTCCATTCATGTAGACTCAACTTCCATGACCCATACTCCACAAATCAATCTCCCTGCATCAACATTTCTCCAGGACCAATCCCATATTCATCACAAAACATAGTATACTCCTCCCCTGTATTAGGTAGGATTAATATTCACATAGTTTTCAAGCACTTATTAAACTCTTGGAAGGCATAATCACATCATCTAGACCATTAAACCTCAACTCCCTTATTTTTCAAGCCCAAAAGTGGAACTTCCAAGTAGTAAGTCTTGGATGAACCTTTCATAATAGCTCGCTAACCCCAGAAAACTATGAATGTCAATGTCATTCTGGGGTTGGTCCCAAGAAACAACTATCTAAACTTTCTCTGGGCCCACTAACATACCATTCCATGAGATGATGTGACCTATGAAATGTACCTGATCAATCCAAAATCGGCACTTAGATAGCTTGGCATGTAGAGGATCCTCTCTCAATGTAATTAGGATAATGTCAAGATGATGGGATTGATCATCACGAGAATTAAATTACACCAAGATGTCATCCAAAAATACTAACACAAATTGATCCAGGTACATATGGAAGATTTGGTTCATCAAAGCCATAAAAACTGCTGGTGTGTTCATAAACTCTAAAGGAACCACAAAAAACTCATAAATGCCATATCTTCTTCTGAAAGCAGTTTGAGGTATATCAGAAGGTTGGACTCTCAAATGATGATACCCTGATCTCAATTCTATCTTAGAGAAAACACAATATCCTTTCAGCTGGTCAAATAGATCATTAATATGTGGAAGAGGATACCAATTCTTCATAGTTATTCGGTTCAACTTTCGATAATCAACACAAAAGTGCAAGGTCCCACCATCCTTATTTTAAAACAAGACTAGAGAACCCCAAAGAAACATACTCGAATAGATAAACCCCTTATCCATCAACTCTTCCAGTTGATAATTAAGCTCTTAAAGCTCTATCAGTGCCATTCTGTTTGGTAGAATAGAAATTGGCTCATCCCCCGACATGATCTCAATAGTAAATTCCACTCTTTCTCAAGTGGTATCCTTGATAATTTTTTAGGAAACACATCCTAGAACATGTCCACTATGGGTGTGAATACATCATTCTTTACACTCCCAACATTAAGCAACAAACTAGCAACCTGGACGATGATCTCCCCCAGTTTCTATTGAAATGGCCCTGTACAACCCGCTTAGACATCCCACTCTCCACAGTGAATATAATTTTCACCTTAAGGAGATATAAAAGTCACTCTCATGTGGTAAAAAACTATGTGGGCTTGGTACACCACTAACCTGTCCATACCCATAATTTGGTCAAAGTCTGACATATCCAGAATGTAATGATCCTGAGAAATGATACTCCTTAACCTTTAGAGAACACCCTTTCCACAAACAGATGTCTCTCTATTGTACTCCCAAAAGTGTATCAAACATTATAACCCTACTCATAAACTCTACTACTAATCTCAAACCATTCAAAAGTTGTGCAGATGTAAAGAAATTATTGTCACTAGTATCAAATAAGTCACTAGAAAGTGTTGAAGCTACAAGAATAGTACCTCTAACTTTCAATGGTCCAACATTTCCATTCACAAGCGTAGGATGAACCACATGAAACTATCCTGACCCTCTTCCTTGTGATTTAGTCTAAGTACCCTAAGACGCACCACTCTGTAGATACAGGTTCTCTTTCCCAGAAGTACCATGACCATGACCTCAACCACCATGGCTAGTAGAACTATAACTATCATATTGGTACGGTGTAGAAGACCCCTTTCCTGTACTATGGTTCTATCTAGTTGCTCTATCACTTCCCATATGTCATGGTTCTATACATAATTGATGTAGATGTCCCATCCCACCACAAGATTTTCACTCTATCGGTGGTTGGGGACAATGTCTACAAAAGTGACCTGGCCTATCACATTGGTGACAGGTCACTCGAGTAAGGTCCTGTGTGATTGAGCCTTCATCTGTACACTCTTCTTTCGATCGCCCTGGCTGGTATTCACAAATCAATGATTCCTACTCTTAGAAGATGTACCTCATGATCGTCCAATAGAAACAACTTGTCCTCCACTGGAAGCCTCTTTTAGGTTCCCCTCATAAATGAGAGTCTGATTCACTACGTCAGAAAACTTCTTCAGCCTAAAGATGTTCACCTAGGAGTTAATCTTTCTTTTAAGTCCATAATAAAACCATTTTGTTGATTTAGCCTCATACCATACTAATAATGGATAAAAGTGATGAAAATTCATATAGTGTCCAACATAGTTCATCACAAACATGCTCCCCTAAGTCATCCTCATAAACTATGTTGCCATATCCTATATTAATGTATCTGGATAAAAGTTCTCTAGGAACTTCTCTTAGAATTCCTTCTATACTATATTTTATAGCTTTCCATCCCGAGTCTATATGTCCCACAAACATTTATCCTGATCATATAACATATAAGTAGCTAGCTTGAATCTTTTCTCAAAAAAATTCTCTATATGTTCAAGAATCGTTTGGATAGATTCAATCCAAAAACTCAGCTACCTTCACTCCACCCTCTTTGGTAAAAGTTGGAGGGTGCTGCAACTGAAACTCCTATGTCATTTTAGACATACTCCTCACAACCCACCTTAGGTATCCTTTCATAAACTACATAAAATGATAAAAATTCTCATAGAACTGCTCTCTGACTTCCTCACCTAACACTATTGGAGCCTCAGGTTCCACTACTGGAGTATCATATCTAGTCATGTCCTCCTATCATCCTCTCAACAAGCATCATCATGGAGGCATATTTCTAAAATTAAAAACACACATCTTAGGACACATAATAAAAAATTAACACATTTAACAAGAGGGACTCACATAAATCCATAACAAGTCATCCCCCAAACCCCACCACATGATCAAAATCAAGGAACTATCACTACCCATAACCATCCTACATTTAGGTCATGGTTAACAAAGGGTAAACACATTATCATATTCCAATTTCTCATTAGACACCCATTTTCCACACTGTTCATTTTTTTAAAAAAATAGATCATGTTATGTAACTTTTTTCAGTTTAATTGCACAAGCAAAGAAAAACATTTCAAACCCAAAAAATTACCCCAAAACCTATTTTTCCCATGCATTTCTAAAATGATGTGAATCAAAATAAATCTTGAGTTTCTATAATGGTGCATGAAAACTCAACTCTCATGTCATACTGATCCATGAGTAAAATATCAGAAAATAATAGAAAGCAATAACATGACACAAAAAGTGCATCACCCAAGGTAAAATAACATCCAACTGTATCAACAAACATCAATAACAACAATCCCACCCTAGGTACTTGGTTTTTACCTCATACATGGGTTAGCTACTACCATTAATGAGCTCATTCATGAATCCTAAATCTTCTTAGACTCTTGTATACCTTTCCTAATTATTAAGACAAAATAAAGAAAAGATAACCTCCTTTGATACCACTTTGTAACATCCTAAATTGGGTGCCACATACCAATGCCCTAAGTCGGCCGGTTACATGACCTCAGGCGTGCCTTCCTGTATACTGGAGGATTTCGACTAGTAGTGAAGGTCTAATATACATAACAAGGGGAGACTATACCCTCTTTATCAAATAATAACAACAGTGGAAATAACCAATCAATAAGCAATGATAATAACAAACAACCAAAATAATACAATGATCAGAACAAACCAGTATCACATGATGAACCAAAACTAAAAACAATATCCCTAAATAAATAGTATATATGTCATGCCAAATAATTTTCAAGTTTCAAAATGAAAATCCAAAATAAAGAAACTTAAAACTCCTTCAAGCGGGTCCCAACACCAAGTCATGTTCCATCATCCATGCTCCATCCCAACTCATCCATCTAATATAGGAATCTTACTCTTATCCTATAATACAAACATGAAGTCTATTTGAGTACCAATCAGGTAGCCCAAGTAGGGTATGAGAACAACTTAGTAGGCCATCACCAATGACATCTAAAACAATATCCAATCAATAATAGTGTATAAAATTGTATAAATAATAAAGTACAATGCATATAGTAAACAGTTATCACATTTCATTATTCTTTAATTAACCACATTATTTCCTAGGTTCATGAAGACATCCAACCAATCAATACCTACATAGGACCATGATGAAGTCTGAACTATCCCCAAGGGATATCATATATCACATAGATAATCACAATTCATTATCACGCGGTCTTTCATTATCCATTTAATTTCAATTCATATCATGGCTAATTGGAACCATCATCTAATGCCAATATTTTGGGCCTAGAACACCATGGATAGGACCCCATGGGTATTTGAAGCATCAATACATGCCCCAAAACCTATTTATCAAATAATCACACAAGTGGTATTTTGAAGCATCAATCTATGTCCCACACTCGATATCAATCAATCACACAAATAGGCCTTTGAAGCATCAGTTTGTGTCCCGCACTCATTGTCACATGCACACATTTGGGCCTAGAACACCATGTCTAGGAACCCATGGTTATTTGAAGCTTTATTCTGTGTCCCAAAACTCATTTATCAAACAATCACAAAATATATCACACATTCCACATTTAACAAGGTTAATCAACATTAACTTTCCTATTAACAATTCAAAACATGGTATACCATTTTGATTTTCAATTTAATCACAACTATTTACTTTAATCACATGGAATAATATGAGAAATTCATTATTAAAAAAATTATTAACATTTATTCACATAACCTAATAATCCTTCATGGTTAATCCAACCATCCCTTTATTCTCATTATCAATCAATTATATATCTCAATAATTAACAAATTCCACAATCCCATTTAATTGACCAATTCCATAATTCCAATATCCCATCATTTCCATAATCCCATCATTCCATTAATTAATTAACTAATTAATTAATACAATTATACCAATTTAGAATTTCCCCAAATTCAACCCATTTAATTGTCACTTGTAAATTCAATTTAGTAAAATTAAATTCTAGATGAAATTTCCCAAAAATGGAAATTGTAATTTCATAATTACATACATGAAATTAAATTAGGACTATGGGAATTTCAATTTATACCACCTACCTCAAGATCATTGACGATCGTTCACCAAAAGAATCCCCAATTGAAGCAGAACAATCAAGAACACGATGAAGAATGAGATCTATAACCAAATACTAGAAACAAGATTGAACTCATCAACATCCAATAAAACATAGGTTTAAAAAATCACTAACGGAGGAAAACATCCCTTCAAAACCCAGTTCTAAACCATATCCTATGGGGTTTCATGGTTACTAATAAGAGGGTGCACAATTTGACAATCTGGGTGCCAATCATGAAATCCATCTTTGTTTAGGGTTTCACAGTTTACTGGGGTAGGTCACACTATTTGGGAAAACCATGCACCAACTGTGCACTACCCAAAACTCCTAAAAAAACTTCCAATTTCACCCAAATGCACCCAATACATTCCTCAAACAAAGTATAACAAAATCAATGAAAAATAATACGTAAAAACTAGATTAATACATCTCTAGAAAAAAGTTTAGGATCTTACAAAAGGGTCTCTTTATCAATGCTTTATTTAGAACTAATAAAGGATCCCTTTATAGGCATTTCATCTAGCACTAATAAAGTGTATATTTATTAGTGATTTATCTAGAGCTTATAAAGGTTCCTTTTATGATCTCTTTATCTAGTTATGATAGAGGTCGTGGGATTTTAAGATCACTTATATTATTAGTGTTGTAAAGCATCGACAAAGATCATTTTTAGCATAGTTAAAAGTTCATTTTGTATTAGTGCTTTGACCATATTTGGAACCAACCTCAAGGTTCTAGCATGATCTTCCTTGGACATTGAACATGCTATGATGTCACAAAGAAGACTACCATGAATAGATCCAATAAGGGTTAAGGATTTGGTATATAAGTCTCACAAACTCTATCGGGGAATTCAACATTCCAAAGGGTATCACCATGGACTCAAAGAAACTGCATCAACTCTAAGAAGCCACACTTGATACATCCTCCTCTCGAACTCGGAGTTGGTGATAACTTATCCTAAGGTAAAACTCTAAGAACCACTTTTTCCATAACCACTTGTTGAATAATTCATCGATTCTTAGGGGGTGGACACTCCTTCCTGACACTCACTTTTCCAGGGTGATGTCAATCCATACCTAACATCAAACATTAATCTGCCTCCTAGGTGAATAATATAGGGATGCTAAGGGGAACATGTCGGGTCTAACAAGACTCTACTCTATAGATCCTTCAACTGTACCCGTATCTCTTACAACTATATAAAGTCATCTGCTATTCTAGCGCAAATATCAGATCATCCCTGAGATAAGTCCATGTAGAAAACAAACTCTCAATGAGGAGGTAAACTTGGAACATCCTCAGGGAAGATGTCCTCATACCTCTCCCACATCGCAAGAACTGAAATTCATAGCATCTACTACTCCAAGGTTCAAACTACCTGATAGGAAATCAGTTGTATCCTCCCATACATGATCTCATCCTACTCTATTTGGGATTCCTTCTCACCAAGAAATAAAACTTTATTCCCATAACACAAAAGCATTGTATCCCTTATCAGTAATAGTCATCTGAACATGGATGGTAGGAAAACAATCCATACCTAGGAAAACATCATAGTTTGTCACAACTGATACAAAAAGATTTTATGTGAGGTTCTCTCTCTCCTCCCAGAGCCAAGTCACACTATTACAGAGTGCGTGATCACTGATCCTATCTATAGAATCCTACAGAATAAGGTTCCAACAAAAAGGGATCCACTAGTATCGCTAGGTCTTGAACATGGGATACATCTATGGAAAAGTGGAATTTAACTGTGTACCAAAACTATAACTAGAGAAGAGAATACATAAGACATACCTTGAACACACCCAGAATCTTTAGGTCAGAAGAATTTTCTACTTTAATTCATTTTGCATTTCCCACATGTTCACCATAATCAGATATTACTCCAACACCTTCAAATCAAGATTACCTCAAATACACAAGTCAAAGGAACTCATCCCCCACACATTGACATTATCCTCTTTGGGGGGCACTGACTCACCCACGTGGTTTTAAATTACATCACAAGAACATTTCTTGGTGGGGTAAGTGCCCCCACTTTCTTACATGCCTGAAGTCACATCGAACATCTCCAACACAAGGCTCTACTAATGCCCCACATCACCCTGAAGAAGTCTCATCTCTAGGACCACCATCAATAGGGGTCATAACTAAGTGGGAAACTCGCACCATGAGATCATACCCATATTCTACCACCCAAGAAGGGGGTCTATCTCACCATGATTCCTATAATATCTCTAACTCTATATCCCTCTATGCACAATCAATATAAATGTGTAATCTTCTGGTACCATCAAAACCAATTGTTTCTCCATAGAGAAGACCAGTTGCGAGTGAAACCATCTGATTATTTGGGTCTGCACAAGCCCAAAAACTCTGTCCACCTTCTCAAGACAATACTCCATTACCTAAGGGTTTGTTTCATGAAAAAACCTTAGAAGTATCTATCATTGAATCTCTCAAAACATGGTAATATTATGTGCACAATCATCCTATCTTGTTGGAGCCATCCACTGCTCAATATGAAAATGATCATATACCTATACCCTTAAAGGAAGGTCTATGAACTTCTCAACATGTGGTAGAACTGCTTAGTTCTTTCCTAGAGGAAACACCTCATGTATATGTCCCTAAATTGATGTCTCATTGCTCAACCAGTTTTAATCACAACACTTTATTGAAATCCTATATGAATGTCAGCATGGAGGCATCTTGAAGATTATCAAGATATACCATGGTCAAAGATCATATCATGGGAGATGTCTTAAGAAGGACATGGATGTAAAAAAGACTCAATACTATATGATGTATATATTATTGTTTCCCTACAACCAATTTCTTGGTATTCTGAGTAAAAAAATAGGTATTTAGATTCGCGGTGTATAGATACATCAACTACCACACCAACATTGGGTTCTATAGAATGAGATCCACCCTTGAGACACTCTGACACCATTTCCCTAAGTTCTAAAACCAGTCCTCACCATGAGTCTAACTCCAAGCACCAACCTGAGGAAAAACAACCTCTGATACAACTTTGTCATGACCTGGCCAACTAAGGCCCGCCTAGTTGGTGGTAAGCCAAGTGTGACAACCCCAAGCCTACCTCTAATGGGAAAGGGGATTGACACAAGCACCAAGTAGGAATAATACTAAAATGGGTGGTCTTATCCTAAAGTACATATACACACAAATAACTAACTTCATGAAATAGTGTAGATGTATAATAAGATACTGAACATATACAGTGAAAAGAATTCATGAAATAACCTCTAGGAAATAAATATTAGAGTAAAACAATGTAATAAAAATGAAAAGAGGTAAAATACATGCCCAAATAGAAATACAGGGGGATACCTAAATTGAAAATAACTATAAGGAGTAGATAATGGGAGAACCTAATACAATATCCTAGAGTCTGACCACCAAACATGATCAAAATCACCATATACTGCTAAGCTCAACTGATACTAGGCCCACCATATTCACTACTAATCTATATGTTGTCTACATAAGACAAGGCACGCATGGGTAAATCTTATGTAGGGGTAAGTATATACATACCCAGTAAGACACCTCAAAATCACTAAGAATAAAGCATCAAGAGAGAGTAGTCATATCATCACAACAAAGAAATATTAATCAAGATATGAGACAGTAACCATAACAATAAAAATGGATTTCTCAATAACAAGACCAAATGAAGAGAGAAAGAGGATCTCAATATCCACAGACCAGCTAAGAAAAATAAGTCTACCTGTAGCTCCAAAAGTCCATCTCCTATTTCCATCATTATGTGAATCTTTACAAGAGTCCATGTGGAAATTCCCACACCTTTTCATTGTTCTCTATAGTTGAGATATCCATGACTCTAGTCAAGAATCTTATATAGCCTCACAAAAAAAATTGAAGATGGTGAGGGGCCCTCTCCTCTCCACTAGGCTCCACAGCTAAGGGATCCATGCTCCATAGAGGACCCACACCCCGTCAGAGCTCAGATATGGGAGAGTGACACTCTATAGATAGAGGAAATGCACCAATTATATCATAGAAGAGTTCTAACTCTGCCTATGTAAGGAATATAGGGGACCCATTTCCTGGTGCGACATGGGGATTTCTATCCTTGGTAAGACTATAAAGATCACACTCGATCGCTATTACTAGTGTAGAGATTAATGGGGACCCACACCTTAATGCGATAGGGGATTATCCACCCCAACATATCTAATGATCCAAACCAACCACTATTTTGAACCAAGATTGAATGAAGAAAGATTCATTCTCATAACACCTCACGTAGTACCTCTGATTCCGAAAGGAAGGCCACCGTTGCATTTTACATAGAGACCTACCCAGGATAGGATACTCACAAGTCAAAATCTGGGTTTGGAAAAAGATTGAAGAATGCACAAGGATCATCATTGGTCTGTAGAGATAAAATGTAAATCCATTTATATGTCACTATAAATTACTACGAATGAAAAAACAAATCACATTGTTGCAATCTTCATGAAAAAAATCAGAATAGGCTATTTATTTACCCAAAATAGACACCTGGTGATTTTTTTTCATTATATCATGTATGTATGTTACTTTGTGGGCTCAAGCAATGAGTCAAAATAAAATATCCAACATTAGTCTTGAAATTTCTGCCTCAATATTAGGGTCTCAATGCTGTAGACATCTCATCAATCCGACATAGTATAGACAAGTTACTACTGAAATGGGGTTTTGATAATAATAATAACAATATTACTATTATTATATTATTATTATTAAAAATAATAAATTCCCACTATCTTCTCCCAAAACATGTGTTGGGGAGGGGGGCTTCATGTGGCTTCATGCCGCCACCACATAGGGAAGGGGAGAATGTCGCCACCATATGTAGGACACCTCACCACCACTCATCACCACATTGAATCTCCACCGAGTTCCATCATAAGGAAGAACGAGGGATTCTTGCTACTGTTAGCTAGTGTTTACATGGGAGGAGGTCACACCACCACTAAAATTTCCAATTCAATCATGAATCTCACTGAGGATTGTGGATCTAAGGACAATTGTGATTAATCATTCATCAATGGCTAGATTTTGACCACCTGAGGTACCATGATTCGATTCCATCGTGCTTCTCCTGTGAATGGCCTGAAGGACTTCATTTTTTATTCATTTTTGATAATACACCTTTTAAGGGTTGAAGGGGAATCCTTACATGGCCTGTAGTCTTAGTGACATTAAAAGACCTAAAGATCATAAAATAATTCATAACAGGCTATGACTACTCGAAACTACCCCTCCCCAATGTCTGTATCATGATCATCTCTCCACCTTTTCATGGATATTCAGCTAGTTTTCCTATGTAGAAGTGCACAGGTCTGGTACCGATGAAAAATTCTATACACTCTCATTCTTCCAAATCTGTTAGCTCTACTCCAGTGAATGTGTCTTGATCTGAATCCTCTTCTGGGGATTGTTCCTTGCAGAATTTATCTGTTTTTAATCTGCACATTAGGTGGCATTAAGGTCTTGAGGTGTCCCGAAGGCCTTGAGGTGGCCCAAAGGCCTAAAGTTAGATCAAATGATTTACTGACCCAAAGGCATGGGTGGCCTGAAGGCCTTAAGGACTCTAGGCCCAAACTGTTGGCCTAAAGTTGAATAGTTTTGGCTACTACAATACCAAACAATACTTTCTACAGTGCTTTTTACAGTAATATAGAATTATACCTTTGCCCAGATTCGAACCTGGGTCTCGTGGATGCACTTGGAGGGTCCTCACCAACCGGGATGAGGCTCATGTTCATCACTCTTCTTCTCTATACATATAAACCCACGAACTAGGGTATCTCAATCTACCTATGATCAGTTTGAGTTTTCTTATCGATAACACTATACCTTGATCATTCCCTTGATATTATTTCCAATCCAATAGATATGATCCATTGCACCAAATACTGAACACTCATTGATCAGTTTCTGGGTATCATTAAACCGCCAGTCAAATGAGACACTGATGATGAGCGTATGAAGAATTTTTGGAGAAAGGCACAAAACACAGAGTAAGTATCAATCGATGGTCATGTTCATTTGTACATCATCAAAGGAATAAAATAATGATATGGGTCATAAAATCAATAAATAAAATATTTAATGAAATCTAAATTCCTTAAACAATGAAGAGAAAATAGATTTTGGACCAACCAATGAAGATCGATCCATGAATTAATTTGGGAAAGGATTAATCTAGGTTTTATCCATATATAAATAGAAATAAAACAAAAAAATGTACAAGATTGATTATAGATTGATTGTTGGTGAAGAATGCATCCACCGATGATGGACAAAAACATACACTATATTTTCCGTCTGCCTTTCAGTTCACCTTGATCCATTCATCGTCAATCCTTGATCCTGATCCGCCAACAACATCAAGGCTCTCCTCTAATTCTCCCAGGGTTATGTAGATGAACCTAGAAATAAATCATTATTATGTATTTATATACGATTATTTTGGTTAGGGTTATTAAATAAATAAATTAAATTTATTCATTTATTTATTCGATGCACCCACCAACGACCGCCTTCCATGAAACTTCTAACACCTATCCAACTTTATGTCATGCCTAGCATAAACCCCACATTATAGACCCACATGTAGTCTCAAATTTAAAATCCAATACTTTTTTTAGGATTTATTCCATTATTTCATAAAAACTATGCATATGTGATATAATATATTTAATATTTTTATTATATCCACATCAAGGCTCACCGGGCCTCAGAATTTTACACCAACTCAGTACCTGACTCTGAAAATATTCCTAGAAATATTCTAAAGTATTAAATGAAAAAATAGAGTTATTACCTACCATAATATGGGAAAGAATTTTGGAATACCAATTCATTGCATCGTTTCTAAATCATCTAACAAATCATGCATATCTGGCCAGTAATACGTTGATCCTGAGATGTATTCCACCTATATAACTTTTTAAGGAGGTTGGAAAAGTGGTCAAAAAACCAATCTAGTTTATTCTCCATAAAACCCAAACATGTTGAACCCAAGAGTAGGACATAAGTGCATTCATGGGTGAATTCACCTCATCCTAACACATGAGACACACAAACTCCCGAGAAAGCCAATGGGAAGTAAGAAAACACACTAATAGACAAAAAAAACATTATCAATTATCAAACACTTGGGAAAAAACACACTCTAATGTTCTTCCACAATAGAAGGGTGAAATTCTTTAATCTTATCTACCAATACCATGGAGAAAATTTTTTAGATTCATAATTTCCGAGTTTTACAACAACATTACATGTCATAGGAACAAATTTCTCAAATAGAGCAAGTCGGTGCTGAGAATCTAGTGTTTTCTAATGATTTTATTATGGGTAGGGAGACATAAGAAGTATAATCTCTTGTTGATGCTCAATAATATCTATATATATAGTGTATTTAAGTGTTTCTATTAGAAATTTAGTCACTCTATAAGTTAGTGAGAAAAGGAACCTCACTATTTACATTGATGGTGCTCCTTATATTGATTTTCCTAGATGTGTTGGAGTTATTAATGTCTTATAGGGGCTTATTAAAGAGTTGGTAGTTGATCAAAACTCTGAGAAAGAAAAGGTTGAAAAGGGTTGTTTTCTAGAATTGATATTGTTATCTTGGATGGGGAATAAAGTGAGGAAGAACCACTAGTTTTGAAATTCATAAGAAGATAAGTGGAGGTTGAACCTTCTCTTGGAGAAGAATAAATGGGAGAAACTACTCCAATAGTTTAAGAGATGGAAAGAACTATATCAGATAGTCATGTTCAGACCCTTATAAATAATTTTTTTTTTCAAATTAAATTCCATTAGAGAAGAAATGGGAAGTTTGAAAGAATAAGTGGCTAACATGAAAAAAAATATGTTCCTAAGTCTGATTTTGAAGATCTAAAGGGCATGATAAAGGATCTATAAGAAATGCTCAAGAATATTCCCATTGTTCAATCAAATTTTTTTACTTCAATCTCAAAGGATTTTAAGTCTATTAAAGATAAATTAAATTTAGAAATTAATTATTTGATGAAAGATATGATATATTAGTTTGATTATATAAAGAAGATGCAATATGATCAAATAGTTTCATCATCTCTTATTAAGAGGGACCCTAATATTATTTATAAACAGTTGATAAATTTATCACTAGACGTGAATATGTTAGAAGGGAAAATTCAAGAATTAAAATGAAATTAAATTTCTCTATACATACTTTAACAATTAAAAGGGATGTCACTTCTAAAATTAAGAATATCTAATATGAATAAAGAAAAAAGAATCAAATACCTGAGAAATCCTTCTCCAACCTTAATTATTTTGTTAAAGAATGTCTTAACTCTTTAAAACAAACCTCATTGGAAACTCTCAAATCTTCTAAAATCACTGTGACCGTGCTGAAACAGTGTGATCCTACTATCAGTGAAAACATTATAGTCATGTTTGATAGACTCAAGGATATTTACACAAAAGTTTAAAATTATTTTACTTATAATTATGAAGAATCTTCTAAGAAGGATGTTGAGATAGAAGTTCATGTTCAAAGGTAGACTTCCAAAGGGAAGGTATTTTTTATTCTAAGTATCAAATTTATCCTATTATTTTTACAACCACAACTAGTTGTTTCAGAATATCAGTTCTTCATATGGAAGTGCTGAAGAGTTTGATTTCAAGTTTTCACCGTAAATCATATCAGCAGGACTATCTCAGGTTTTTTAGACAAAATAAATGGAAATTATATTCTATTATCCAAGATTTATATAGATAATATATTATTAGAAGGATTAATATATGTGCATATTAACTTTTCCATATTAGAGTTATAAAATATACAGGACCTGTAACTCTATATAGGTATCATGTAGCTTAAAAAAATATAAAGTAAACCTTTGATCTAAAACCCACAAACCCTAAAGTTTCTACCAAACCACTTATTGAGTAACAAGAATGATATGCTCTCAATTATTCTAGTTATTTTTTGTAAACTTTTCAATGTTCTTTTAATTTTTCTATAAATGAAAAGTTCAGTTCTCTATTCTTATTTCATTTTTTATCCTTAAATGTTTAATGTTTATGTATGATTTATTATTAAGTTTTTTTTTTAATCCATCCATATAAGTCAATGTAAAAAATGTATTCATTTTAGTTTTTATATTCTCACAAGTTTACTTATTTTAGTGTGTCATATTGAATGTTTTTTTATATCACTACATTATCTTTATTTTTTGATATCATAAACGGGGGAAAATATATGATCAAACACAAAATTTTAAGATTTGAAAATTTTTTGTTTAAAATATTATGGGTTTTGTGGTCATCAAAAAATGGGATATTATTGGACACGCTAATGTTTTTTCAACATATCCCATTATTTCACATGTTTTAATTCTCACAAAATCTCTATTTGTTTTACTAATGAATTTATATCAAGTGATTTTAGGTTAATATTTGATATTTTCTTAAGAACTATTTAATTTGGAAGCCTTTTAGTTAAATTTGTATTATTTGATATTGAATATATTTTCCTAAGGAAAATATCCCACATGCTGAGAAATTATCTTACATGAAGACTCAAGTATTCACAATTTGAAAAAGTAATTTATCTTATGAGAGTCCCTCAAAGAATAAATATCATATAATGTAAGTAAACTAACATATGCACACATGAATTATCCTAAGACCAGAGAAATTATCGTACATAAATAGTATTTATATAGTTTCTCATGGAATTAAAAGGTCATACACCAGAGAATATCCTATGAAATAAAACATTTATTTAGAAATAAATATCTCATGAGAATCAAATAATATCTTTTTATGGTGAAAATATCTTAGGAAGAAGAATAATTTTTTACCAAGTCTATAATTTTTCTAAAGTGGTGAGGTCAGAATCAAAGTCTTTTGATTATAAGGAAACACTTACGATAAATAATTATGATAAAATTGAAGTCATGTGATCTGAAGTGAAGTTTTACAATCAGATACAAATTTATATAATCAGAAAAATTGAAAAATAAAGTCCTATAAAGCTGAAGAACAGTGAATCTGAATATTTTTCATTATTTAATTGGATTTTCAAGGAAATTATTACAATTTATGTTTTATGAGAAAATTCCACTCATGTTTTTTATTTACCAAAAATTGAGATGCATGAATGAAGAAATACTGGATTAAAGAAGCACCAACTTACAAGAATTCGATGGTTATAAGGGAGACTGTGGTTGTAGTCAATAAATATATTTATTTTTGTTATATTAGGAGAAGAAAGTCACATGAAAAGTGTAAATTTATTTTTTCAAGTAATATATAAATTTACCCTTTACTATTGGAGTCTACTAATTCTCAAGAAGATTATGAATTCATAAAGATAAGTGATGTTTCAATTCAAGATTATGAAAACGCACACTCTATTTTACAGCATTATTCTTGTTGTGTGACTAAAAAGAAGAACTATTATTTTTATTGTGTACTTTCAAGATAAATATTCAAAAATATAATTTCTTTAGATATGATTCAAATACTTTTCTTTCTTTGAATAATTTTAATAATCTTTCAGTTTCTACTTGAAACTGTGTGCCAAAACTACAATATTTTCTACATAATCTTTCTTTGTAAAGTGTTCACTCCTTGTACTCTGTGTCACGAAATCTATAGATAGGTATTGTAAAGGGAGATCCTAGTTTAAATCTCTTGTACCTTTATAATAAGTAACAAATAATTGCACTCAGTTGGACAACCACTAGGAAAAGGTATTGTTAATTATTAAATCACCATACCCACACTAAAAGTTGATGGAGTGGATTAGGGGTAGTTCCTATTGTCCTAAAACACCATAAATTTTTTGTTTACTACTCTTTATTTTCGAATTTATTTTCCACTATATAATTGATAAAGTGTGGAAAACATATTCAATCAAAATTTTAAGTGGGTGGTTTCAAGTTCATAAAAAATTAAGAACTCAATTCACCCCCCACTCTTGATCCATGGTGAAAATACTATTAGGACAACATAATTTTTACCCCATGTCTATTTAGAATCCCACAAAAAAATTACACACTAAAAGTTCATCCAACAAAAGATCACAATGGTAGAAATAGATCACCATATAAAATTCCTATAACTCTAGTGTATCAAAACTAGGAAGAAATTTTTTCACCCTAACCAGTGCACCAAGTTTCACTTACTCAATCCCATTTACTCCAAACCTACACAAAAATTCAATCCAAAAAACAAGAAATGTAAAAGAAATCAAGAAAAATAGTATAATAAGGTTTTAGATGGTTTGCACTTCCATCCCATATCCAAAGGGAGAATCATCACAATCTTTGATTATATCATAAGTATAAAAGTTATAATCATTGTGAATAGGTTTCCATACAGATCACCAACTCATATGATTATTCGATACATCAAAAATTGGTCCAAGCCCCTTTTATAAAGGGCCCCGCCCAATTTTATGATTACACCAACCTCCTATAATCGATGGGGTCTACCCATTTCACTATGAAACTGCCAATATCTTGTAAATTTATTCAGCTTGACCACCAATCATTGGTAGACGAACAATGATTATTATGCCTCAATAATTCTCCAATCCCCCATGAAAATAGTAATAAAAACATAGAAAAAAACCATATTCTTATGATATCTTCATCTGCTAAACTTTTGGTTAGCTGACCTTCATCTAAGTATCCATTAGAAATTATCATCTTCTGATCTACACATTATCATTCACTGAAGTCTGGCATCATTGCTCAAATAATACCAATGGTCTATAGAATTTTATACTTCCAATAAACATACTCTAGCATTTGGAAGAAGCTTTACATAATTTAACGACCTCAGTTTTTGTGATTATACCCTTTGAATACGGAACAAAGTCACATATAGAGAAACTGAGATCACCATTGAATATGGAATGTGAGTTTTACCCTAGTCACAACATAAGTTCTGTTTTTCTTTGGACATTGTGTTGATTCATATTCATGGGAAGGTTAGAGAAATATGTATTAAAAAATTAATTTAATTATTTAATAGACGTTTAACCTAATCACGCCTCTATTTAACCCCCATTATAGAAATTCTCTATGGTTATCCACAAACCCTAAAAATTGAGAGGGAGAGATAGAACCACCATTGGAAGAATCTTCATCGAGTGATCAAGAAGGATTTACAGATCCATGAATGTAGCATAATTTTTAATGGTATCACCTATATATAATTTATTCTCCAATGATCAAAACTTAATAGAGGTAGGGATTTTATTATTGTTTCATTTTTACCCTATAATTGATATCATTGAGATTGTGGGTTGGTTCACCTAAAATTAAACCAACGATCAATCATTTCATAACCCTATTAATTTATATAAATTTTTAAACTTGTGATATGAGAATAATTGATTCTAAAACTTGAAATTGATATTAGTTTCTTCAATTTTCCTCAACTATATATGATATCTAACCAAGTAGGGCCATCTTTGATACTCACTTTTCATTTTATAGAACTCACCCAATGTTCTTCATGCATTTATCACTGGTATTCAGTTTGGATGGTGTTTTGACTCTTTCCATATACTGAATAAATGTGTGGTTCCAAATATATCTTTTATGATGTTATTATATAATTGATATAATGGATTTTGACATAAGGATTAAATAATGTGTTATGGAGGAACTCCACAGAACAATGGGGACAGGTTGCTCACATGTGGTGGAAATGTATATGGTGATAGGGATTCAAAGGAGGATTATGATTCCAGTGATAAATTGAAAAAAATTATTTTTTTTTACAATTTTGGATCCATGGATGATGTTCTTAATATAGTTTCATTCATGATTGGAAGAGTAATTTAAGGAATCTTTGAGGTAAACAAAGACACGTTGAAATTGTGATTTTTTAGAGAAAATGCAACTCCATGATGTGTAGTTCAGGAGAACAAACATTGTGTGTATCATTGATGCAACACTGGGGATATTATAATTAATATAATAATCACATGGAAATAAATTACTAATCTCATAGTGTCTTAATTCATAATTCCAGACATCATAACCATACTGTCAAGGTATCATGCCAAGATATCTTACATGGGTAAGGCCTTAGCCAATACCCAAGCTAGTTTGTCTCATGAGACCCATAAATGTATCAAGGGACTATAGTAGGCCCCACCCATCACTTACTAAGTCTAATTAATTCCTTATATGAATAAATAATACAACTTAATCAACATTTTTTAACAAACTCAATAACTGTATATATTGGAAGAACCAATCAAAAAAAATATCAATACTTTCATCAGTCAAACTGATCATAAACCATACAAATAAAAATTATTAATGGTATTATTAGATTAAATCCTTAATATAAGATTCAATAAAATATTTTTACATAGATTACATTACATTAAATGTATTTCTAGAATGTTTATTGAGAAAAATACCCTTTTTTACTTTGAAAATTATTTTTAAAATCTAAAAACTGCATACGCAATAAAGAAATAATTTTCTTTGAAAATAGACTTATAAAATTGTAAAGGAAGATTAAAAACATAAATTCTTAATAATGGAGGATTTTTTTCATGTCATATAAGTTAAAAAACATTCTTTTCACACTTTTGTAAGAAAATTCAAAGAGTACCTTGTTCAGATTATGACTGGAAGATTCATTTAAAAAAATTGTAAAAAGTTAATAAATGATAAAAATGACATTAAATAGTCATTGGATAATAGTAAAAAAATTGAAAACATTTTTAGAAAACATGGACATGGAAGAGAAATACTCCTCAGCTGGGACGTAAAAATAAGAAATCCCAAATAATGATGAGATTGTGAAATAAACCCTTAGCACATGGGTATATTTTTAATTGTAAGCCCCATAAAAGAAATAACTTCTAATGAAAATTTAGATATCATTAATACAAATTTATTCATGATATAATATATCAAATGGGTAGTATGTACATGACATAAAATAAATAAGTGGTGAATATGGCATATGTCTTGCAGAAGTAAAAGTAAGATGAGAAACCCTTACCTTGGGTTCGAATTCCTTAAAATGTGTTCGAAAATTATGTATAATATTTTTAATAATGTTATTAATATAACCATAATATCATATATGATCCTCTTATATCATATTATCACTCATTTTTTAATAATATTTCAGTATTAGTCTTGTTTCGGGTGTTAAGTGTCTCATTTTCCCACGCATTTTTTTCATGTAAGTTATAGTTCTTGTGTATAGGATATAGTTATATCATATACATAATATTATTCATGGTGTAACTATAATATATATTAAATATATATATAAATATATTCATCCATAAAATATGGATATAGAAAAATGAATTACACTATTCATGGAGGTGGTAGGTCGTATGTACGCATGAACGATGTTTTCATTTTTTGATGGACGGAACAAAAGAAAGATAAATAATAAATAACCTTTATAGAATAATTATTATTCCATATATATCATATATATTCATTATTTCCCTATTTATAACCATCCATGTAAATTAGTGATGACAAACTAATTACACCGCTACATATAGATGGTAAGTCGTACGTATGCACGAGCAGTGTTTTCTCTTTTAATAGGATGAAAAATAGATGGAATATGGTTTCTCCATAATAATAATAACATATAATTATATTTATTATACTATATTTATTAATTTAGTATATAAAAAACATTAATATGAAGTAGAAAAATAAATAAACTTGAAAGAGTTGGTAAAGATGATTACCTCTTCTTCAGTGATTTTCCATTAGATCTCTTCTCAAGGGACCTAGGGTTTCTATGTTGGAAGGTAAATATTCTAAATAAATTGTATAAGGATTTTTTTAAGAGTAATTTTCAGGATTTGGTCAATATAGATAGCTCAAAGTGATATAAATAAGTGAGGAAGGAGGTGCCCTTTTATAATTTAAGTGAGGGGTATCTTTGGAATTTCTCAAAATATTAAATTAATATAAATTAATATTTAATTCAAAATAGATTAAAACTCATTTATTTATAATATACGATTATTATGGGTCATAATAATCTCATACAATGATTTTTTTATAAGTTTAGGTCATGATTTTACCCTTATATTTTTGTTTTAACCTCCTGTTAACCCTTTTGATAATTACCATACTATTAAAAAAATTTACTCTCTAAGGGTCAATAATATTACTATAAGATTCAAAAATACCCTTAAAAATAAAATGGTAGATGTAATTAACCACATCCCATTAATTTTAATGAATCTAATATTTTTATGAACTTTATATCTTTTAATAAAATATTATTTATTATAAAATATTAATATTGTCAATTTTTAGAACTATTTGTTACTTTGGCTTTAATAATATAAATAGAACACTTAAAATTAAAAAAAAACATTTTATTATATACCTAACATGTTATGGTAATTTATAAAATTCATTTATTACATTATTTATCTCAAATTATATTACTTTTAATATTTTAAATATCATTTATTTACTTTTCCCTTCATTGAATAATTACTACATCAGTGTTGGGTAAGCATTTAAGGTAATTATTTATTAAATAAAAATTAAAGTAAATTAACATGATTAATATAAATATTTTATATTTAAATATAATATTTATAGTCTAACACATCTTCAAGATAAACCCATATTAAAATATTACAGTTATTAAAAACAAGAGTGTGACATGTTTGGCTTTTCTTGAAATAAAATACTAATAAGTCCATAACCTCATCCAAATGGCCATAAAAATACATATAAATTTTTTTTGGATGATTATGTAAAATTTTTAATCATATAATAAGATTAATACAAGTTTTAGGGTCATTTTCTAGACCTTATTATTTTATTATTAACTTTAATTACCTAATTTACCCTTTATCGTGGTAACAAAAATTACCAAGGATACTATTCATATTGAAAAAACTAAAAGTGAAATATTTGATAAATTTGGACCTAAATAATTAAAATATGAAATCCATTTTTCAAAATTCAAAACATATGAATGGTAGAATTTAATTTAAAATTAAACCAATAAAACATAATGAAAAACAGTTTTTAAAAAAATGCCATTTTAAGTATAAAATGATATTATACCAAATTCAACCATGAAATTTGATTAAAATTAACTTAATTGAATTTTTTATAATATAATATAAATAATTTTACTTTTAAAACATTTTAAAATTAAATAAAACTTTTTAAATTCTAGAAATAAAAAATACGCCTTTTAATAAAAATCAGTATTTTTCATTATTTGCTGGAAAATAAATATTTTCAGAAGAATCCAAAAGATTTACCCTAAGATAATTTTGATATTATGATTCAAAATATGATATTTTTTTATAAAATAAAATTTATATATATTCTAGAATTTAATTATAATATTTTTTCAATAAAAATCATTTTTGAAGAAAGCATATTTCTAAAGCATAAAATAACTTTACTAAAAATTGAGTACTTAATAATTAATAAATTAATTTTTACAGAGTAGGTCCTTTATATATATATATCATAATTATGTTAATATTATTCATACACACCAATTTAATGATTAGGTTATAACAGTCAGATTTAAATAATATTTCACAGTTTGTTGATGCTTCTTGTTCTGTCTTGTATATGCTATCGAACATAGAGTTCTTTTAAAACCTCTGGTTTTCATGAACTTAAAGCTATAAAATATATTAAATTTATTTAAAAGTGACACACTGTAAAATCTTTGGATGTTAAATTATCCACCCTTCAATAAATTACATCCTCACAATTTGAACTTGTGTTTGGTAATTAAGGGTTTGAAATTTAAAAATTCTTTTATTTAAAATGTACACTATAAAAGAGGTTAATAAAAATTCATTTTAAAAATCTTGAAAAATAAATACAAAGTTCATCAACAAACTAGGTTTTCAAATAGGATAAATTTGGAGGGAAGTGAAAATATAGACATAGAAGATAAAACTAACACCTAAGGATTAATATAGAGTGATGGAAAACATGGTCATGAGATACTTTTCTATCATAAAACTATAATTCTATGATGGATTATAAGGATAATAATTTCTTAGTAAGAAAATTAAATAGATAATGTTTATATTTTAAGGTCCTTTTTTTAAATTTGATGTATTATTTTACTATCTAGATAAAGTACTAGATAAAATAAACTTACTTGATTATTTCTATGTTGTAAGCATAAGATCATCCTTTGGTTATCCTTTGATCTATTTCCACTTCATCTCTTTCACTATGAAATGGATATTCGAGATGATTTTTTCATTTTTGAATCACTTTTAATGAATCCAAAAATCCCTAAATCATTCCTCCAGCCTCTAAACATTTAATACTTCCAAAATGGTTATCACAGGTTATCCAATATGATAAATCATACTTTAACCACAGACAATAATATCCAAAGCTAAAATTAATACATTCCAGAAGTTTTCAATCCTAAGGATCCTCTAAAATATGTCTGACCAAATTCAAGAAATCCAAAAAAATTAGGAATATGGTCACTAAATTTATAAAATCAACTTATCATTAATCCCCCATAAAGTATGTATTAATGTCACATGCAATTACCTTGATCATATACTCTCCTAAAAAATGGTGATTACCATAAAAACTGAATGAAAACATGTATTCTTCCAAAAATAAAATCTCAGGTTATCAAATATATTCCATAAATAAAAAAGTATAGTAAACTCCATCACGAATCAAGTCACTAACCATTTTCAGGGTCACCAATACTATCCCATTTACTTCCATCTCAACATAAATAATATATTAAGGTTATCTTTCCCCTTTTTCATGTATTCTTAAAAAATATTACCTTACCACAAATCACTTTTCTTGTTTATTAATACCATTCAACATATACTTTCAAATCCTTAAAGAAAAATTATTGCAGAATAATCCTTATACATTTCATAATTATTATAACCAAAATACCATTAAAAAAATCCTATAACATAATTCTTGACTCCAAATACACAAGTACTTTAATCATTCCACTTTGACTATAGTAATAGCATAAAATTGTCCTTTATCCCTTTGATTATTCTAAGTTATATTCCATTGATATTTAGGTATTCGTTTGCATAGTGCCCCATCTATTTATAGTTGAAAACTTGCACATTGACAACTTCTTTCTTTCCCTTGCAATCATGATCTTAATGGCCTTTCTTTACACACTTTTAGAAAACTTATATTCTCTTCAAGTAAGTACCATGGTGTTTCTTTACACAATTATCACATGTGGAAAAATCCTCATTTATTTTCTTCCCTTTATCCATCTTTTTCTCTTCCATCCTATTCTTATCTTTCTTTCCTTTAAAAATCACAATACTTGGAGAATTATTTCTCTATATTGATAACATAAGATATTATATCCTCATATGATGAGAATGTTTGGGAGACCAGTTCCCTCTGAAGTATTGGTTTTATTCCATCAAAGAAATTATCAATATTACTCCTTGGATTATGTACATAGTCTAAAACATTATTGACTGACCTTGTAAACTTAGCTTCATGATTTGTAACATTTTCTTCTTCCTTTTGTCTCAAACTCTAAAATTGTCTCTCTATATCCTCTCGTTGTTATCAAGGAAAATATTTTTCCAAGAAAAGTTCCTTAAAATCCTTCCATTACATACTTGTTATTTATTACGAATCCTTAGTGTTTTAAATCAATGACCACCATTGATATTCACCCCCTGAGAGATGATAAACTAACATGACAACCTTATCCCTTTAATTTCTTCCCATAGTGAGAAATATATTATCTAAGGAACTTATCCATTACTTAGCTAAAAATGGATTTATATTTCCATTAAATTATGGAGTTTTTTGATGTATGAAGTGGTATAACATTGTTACATCATGTTGTGAATCATAAGTTTGTTCTATATAGTTAATGTTATTGCTCATAACCTAAGTTAGTTGTCCCAATATAGTTATAATTTGTTCATCTCTAGCTATAGCTCCAGTTCCAGCTGTAGCCTTGGCTTTAGCTTCATTATCTTTCATAGGTGGGTAATATCTACATGGATTATGTTCATTGATACAGTTTACATTCCTTCCACTAGGTTCCATTTCTAAAAAATGGAATATAAAAGATTAGATCATAAAATTATAAAACATAATATATAATCTCAAAACTAGTTAAACACTTAAAGTAAATTGAAATTTAGGTATAACTAATCTCTATATCATAATATTGGTTTCTTTGGGAATATTTCAAAATTCTATCATAGGTTATCATATTCTAATCTATGTTTTCATAAATCTAGTTCCCAAAGTTTCTAATAAACTTATTCTAATACCAAAAGTAAAGAATCCAACTACAATAGCTTAGAGATGGTGTTTACTTTATTACATTAACACTAGATACAAGGAATCACACCTCGAAGGATCCAATAGTTTATTAGTCTTGGTAAACTAGATACATACTTGAATTTAACATTACATATGAAAACATAAAATAGAACATAGTATTTGTTTTGAGTAAACCATTATTCCCTTTAGCATATCCATGAATATAAGTCATAATATACTTTCTGGAATCATGGATAAAGGAAACATAATAAAGGGGTGATCCATAATACTTCTGTGTATAGTGAAATCTATCATGAATAAATAATCATAAACAATATGATAAGGTAAACAACTAAAACAAATGACATTTAATCAATAACTTGAACATAATATGGAAGGAATAAATAATGAATAAATAATTCCATATACGTAATCACATGAGCTTGAAAATTTTCCATAGATATTCTAATTAATAAAATAATCATAGGGACATCAATGAATAATCTCATAGTGATGGAATACATAATTTTAGACATCATAACCATACTGTCAAGGCCCCATACCAAGACATATTACATAAATGGGTAAGGCATAATCCAATACCTAAGCTAGTTTGTATCATGAGACCTACCAATGCATCGATGAGATATAGCAGGTCCTTCCCATCACTTACGAAGTCCAATTAATTCCACATAGGAATAAATAATACTACTAAATCAAAATGCCTTAACAAAATCAATAAATATCCATATTTAAAGAACTAGTCATACAAAATAACAATACATTCACCAGTAAAACTGATCATAAACCATCCAAATAAATATGATGAAGGGTATTATTAGATTACATGTCACACCCGGTTTTTCATGTCTTTTCTTTCTTATGGTTCATTGGAAATAACAATCCTTTTCATGGATATTGGGTGAGATTAATGTTGATTTTTGAAGTTTAATCTATATATAATCACTATAATTTGGGTTCCCCATTGCTTGTTTAGGAGTTTTTGGAGAAAGGGTGGTTACTTCATGATTTAGGCCAACCGTGAGCCCATTTCCAGATTTAAAAACCAAATTTTTTCTTTTATAACTCATTCATTTTTCAACATTTTTCTCTAATTCCACTTACCACTTTGCCTAAAATGATATATTAAAACTACCATATCATTTTTGACCCCATATATATTCATAATCATGATGAATTTTGATTATTTATTCAGGTATTGGGCCTGCCTAAGGGCCCATTTCTAGTTTTAAAAAAATAATTTGTTTCTTTTATATATTATTCATTTTTTTATAATTTTCAGAGATTTCACCTCAAACTCTAGGAAAATAACCCTAGGAGAACCTAAATGTTCCATTTTATATCTTTGGAGCTCATCGTGTCATGGATTAGGGAAAATATTCTCAATGGTTATCAAATCGTCCAGATTTTCCAAAGGTATTTTGTCTCATTCATAAATCATTCAATTCGTTCTCTTTTTGAATAAACAATTCTTCCCCAGGTTCTTCCAGAACTTATTATCCTCTCCAATGAGTTTCAATCCATTCCCGTTCCTTTATGGGTGCATATCTAAGGGAAGACGAAGAGTTTTCTGGTTTCCAAGGTGAGATTCTTTCTCATTTCTCCTCCCTCTTCTTCCTCCTTTCATTATTTATTGGTTTTATATTCTCATATAGTCATGATAGACCTAGGGTTATATTATAACATGATTTTTTATGGGGTTTTTTGTTCATTTGGGTCTGTTCATCATAGGTTTAGGGTTTATAAATTCCCGGATAGTGATATTAGGTGTGCGTTTTCATTACGCCACGGATTTGAGGTAGGATATCCCTTGCACATGACTTTATCATTTAAGTTTCATCATTTTATTATTTTAAAATCCTGATATATATATGTTTATTACTTTTTTCAGCCTTTGGATAATTTTCTTGATGTGAAAAACGTTTTTTAAGCTTTGTTTTTTGAAAGGTAGTGTTGTTTTGTCATAAAAGTGCACACTAAATGTTTGTTTAAATGCTCTGTTATCTTTTTCACCTAGTTTCTGATGTTTAGAACCTGTTTTATGGTATTTTGAATATGTTAGAGCATCTTGAATAAAATATGGAATGAAATTGGTGTTTTATTCCTTCTCAAGTTCTTTAAATAAATTTTTTTGTTTAAAAGTGCACGTCATGTGTTCGGTAAATTGCCCGGTTGGCTTTTATGTGTTAAGTGTGATTTAAAAATTATTTTTTGGATTTATAAATGAATTGGAAGAATGAAAAATGGTATTTGTTTTTCCTTATATGGCTTTCCAAAGTGTATTTGGTTTTTCAAACAAATGGGTTTTGGTTTACAACATGTTTTGGCCTGAGTTGCCGAAAAATAGCCTGTTTCACATCCTTATGAAAATGGATGTGTTTTGAATATGTAACCTGAGTGTTTTAAGTGATTTATGAAAGTTTTTTGATGCTTTAAATGTTTTCTATACACCTCCTTAATAAAAGTTAAATGCATACCTTTTTCAAATGTTCGTTTTGAGAAAGGCTTAGAGGCTCGTTCGACATTTTTTTCTTATAAAAATGGTTTTCATGTGTATTTCATGTTCTATATTTTAGGGACATTTTATGGTTCATGAAATTGATTAATTAATTAGTTTTGGGGATTCAAAACTTGGGTTGATATTTTATTGATGTGTTTTTGGCCTTAAAAGATCATTTTTGAATAGATTTTATGTGCAAGGCCTCATTATACTCCTTAAAATTGTTTTACAAAACTTTTTAGTGGTTTATTGATTCATAAAAGAAATGTGAAGCATGTTTGTGGGATTTTTGTGTGTTTATGGTTTGGTAATGTAATTTTTATGTGAAAATTTTATTTTATAATATGCTTAACTTTATTTATCACTAAAGGGAATCCCAATTATCTAGGTGGTCGGACGTGTACTAGTATGCTAGTGATCCCGTGGGGTTTGACCCCTGTTTCACATAGAAAGTTTAACGATGAAAAAACTAATTAAAATATGATGTTGTTGTTGGGGGGGACACTATATTATGTTTATGCTCCCTACTAGTGGATCGTGTGCATGAGAACAAATATTTATTATGGTTACCTTCACCAAGATACGAGGTACCTGGGGCTCACAACTAACTAGTGCATAGGGGTGTTCCCATGACTTGTGCTCATTGGTTATTTTGTACTCAATGTCGGCATACAGTGTGTTTGGATGGTAAATTAAGCAGTTTATGTGATTTATTTAAGTGTAAATTCTTTAAATCATCCCTCTTGAAAACTATTTTCATTTTGAAGTTGCACCTCTTTAAAAAAATTTACTAGCATTCTTGTTTATAAAACATGAAAGTTTTTGTCTGGTAATTTTTTTATAGAATGGGACCTCGTTTAGAAAACATACCTTTATATATTGTATTTAAAACTTGAAATTAATTTTTATTTTATTTTAAAGGATGTGCATTGGGAATAGAATATCGGGCTAACCTACTGAGTTTTAATACTCACACCTATAGTCTTCTTCTATTTTTATCTCTTATGCAGGTTTCAACTTGAGTTCAATCACCTTGGGTGAAGTGTGATCATTGTGTTGGAGAGTGAATAGAGGGGTCATGTGGAGTTAGATGGTTATCAGGTTTGGTCAGTTGAGTTGTTGGTTTAGTTTTACTTTTATTTTCTTGTACAAATAATGTTCAGTTCAATTTTTATGTAAATGTATTTTGGGGTGTCCATTTCTTTCCGTGGTTTGTTTGATTGTTTATATTTGGGAAAAATTGTTCCCGTGCATACTCTATTAATGCCTTCAGTTCTTGTCTCCATCCTTGGAGGATTGGGAACGCCTCTTGGGACTTGTCGCGGTCTGGCATAGGTGGCCGGTTCAGGGTCGACTCAGGATGGTTCATGACAAAATGGTATTAAAGGAGGTCGGTTCTTAGCAGACCATTATTTTTAAAGCACCCTTGTTATTTGTGGAATTTCAAGGTAAATTAAGTTGGATTTTTGGGACTTGAGGGGTAAGTGTGGGAAGAGCGTCACAAACTCTTGCTCGTTCTGGTCCTTAGGTTTCCATGGGAAGTCCAGTTTTATTAGTGTCTTTTGTTCTTGTTGATTGTTTGGTGTTGGTATATGACAATGGGAATGTGACTAATGGCCTTGGTGAGCTCATAGGGCCTAGAAATCCATATGGAGGCGGGTCATGGTCCTAATAAGTCTCTTCGTGTTGGTGTTGTGTTTGGAATATGGCCGCCAACCATATGGTCAAGTCACCCACCGACACTAGTTCCTATTTTTGGGTCTCCTAGACCTTTCCTGAATTCTGAATTTTTGTTTTAAAAATCCTTGTGTGAAAATTGTGGAAATGTGTTTTAAAGGAAGGATTGGATTTTGAAAAGTGGAAAAGGGGGTTTTGAAAAATTAAATATAAGAATGGTTTTGGAAGGTTGTGTTTTTTGTAAAAAAATAAATTAGGAGGAAGTGGAAATGATTAAACGGGATTAGATTATCTATAATCTAAACTTTTGGTTTGTTGGAATAATTTTTTTTGAAAGTGTGAATCATTTTTAGGTGATTCTGAATCTTTTTTTTAAATGGGGTGTTTTGGGATGTTGAAAAGTGTTTGAATGTGATTAATTGGTTTTAGAAATTGATTTTGGGTGATTAGTGTTTTCCTAGAAAGGGTATTGGTCTCAATGGCCATCAGATTGTGAAAAGATACCTTGATGAATTTTAGAAAATGGGAAGGGGTTGTTTGGAGTATCTTGGTTGTTTTAAAAATTGTTAAAAATGAAAAGGGGTAGGTTTTAAGAAAAGGGTTCTTGATGAAGTGTGGTTTGTTTTGTGAAATCTGAATAGGGTTTTTGACTTGGTGGTTAGTGTTCCTTTGGAAGGTACATGATTTTTGGAATGATTTTGTTTTGTTTTAGCATTTTGTGTTTTAATTGGTGTTCACATGCATGGTTTTATTGATATCTGGAAGGATGGCCTATATGGAATGGTGGTTAGGTGCCTAGGGTGGCATGGAAATTTTCATGTGAGTGAGACTTCATGAAAAACCATTGGTGAATGTGGAAATCCACCAAGTTAGTTTGTTTTTCAAAAGTGTTTTGAGCTGAAAAATTGTGGCATTTGTTTATAAATCGATGGTTATGTGGCTAGTTTTTTTCTATGTCTTAGAAGGGTTTTTTATTCAGTATGCTTCATTGTGATATATAATTCATACTCTTGATGTGTATTTATATTAGATCTTTTTTGTGGCTCGGTTTTGGAGTAACGTTAAGTGGGTTTCTAAAGATGTTTTGGATGTTGTGATGTGACCATAGATAGTTCTCCGTTGGAAATATTTCTTGTTGATCAACCTAAGGATTCATTTAAAATGTTAAATCCACCTCTTTGTATGATTCCTCATCTCATTTGTTGGAATAGATATCTGTTTGGGATCGATTTAATGTGCTTCCAGGTCGTGATATTTCTTTTGGACATAGAAGTTGTGTTCAGTGATGTTGATGTGTTTCGCCGTATTCCTTGTCCATTCTTCTCCTCATTCAGAGTGAGACAAAATTTTGATATTTATCTATTAGTTTCTATTTAAATGAAGATGTTTTTTTAGCAAGTGAGTTTTTTTAGTGGTGTGATCCTTAACACCTGACTACGGTGCAGCAGATGCTTTGAGAATTAGGGCTCCATCCATAGGCCTCGGAGTGAAGCTTTTTACACAGTCAGGAAATCACCAGAGGTTTGGAGTGCTTGACTAGGCTCCTACCTCCACCGTTTTGGTAAAGCAGTTTCTACTCTATTGTGGTTCCTCATCACTGTGAATTTCCTCTTGTCGCAATGAGCGTAGTGGACTTACCCCTCACACAATGTCTATGATTATACCTTCATGGATGTGGGTTTCTGATCAATATCCCTGTGTGGACCACCCATGTAAATCGGGTGCGGTCTTGGTATTACCTATTCATAGATGGAGGGTGTTGGGTGGTTCATCTATTTCTTTTTTGGTTTTAGTAGCCCAATTATTGTATCCCCTTCCCTCCATGATGAATGTGTTGGCCCAGTTATTGTACCCTCCATTCGGGAGTGGGTGGTTTAAATTTTCATGTTATAACCCTCTTAATTTGGGTTGGTAGGTTTTTGTGGGATATTTTTGGTGGACTTGTTCAAGTGAGGTCCAATTCAAGTTAATGTTGAATTCTTGTTTTTTCATTTTCTATTTGGGTTTTAATGGTGGGGAGACCCACCACGTGTCTCATTGATTTTTCCTTATAAGAACTTATCTAGTGATAGTTGTTTCTTAATGGTGGGGATTCCATTCCATAATCACCTAGAATATTTGGTTTTCATGAGTTATCTTTAGTTTGGGTGATTTTTGGGTTCATTGGTAGAATTTCCAACAACCGGGTTCTTGGTTTGATTGTGGATGTAGTGACTCGATCTTTTAGTTGATTCTCGGGAAGTAGTTGAGAGTTGGTGTTTTCGTTGAGGTAAGAGTCTTAAGTTCCATTAATAGTTGATGTTGTGTCATTGGATTCAGAGTTTGGACCATATTGATAAATAATCCTTAGGTTTTGATCAATCAGCTAGAATGTGTTGTGGCTTTCTGGGGGCGGAAAACATTAATGGTGGGGAGAATTGTCACACCCAGTTTTTTATGTCTTTGTTTTGATCCGGTTCATTGGAAATCCTGATCCTTTTCATGGATATTAGGTGAGATTAATGTTGTGTTTTTAAGTTTCATCTACATATAATCACCCTAATTTGGGTTCCCCATTGCTTGTTTAGGATTTTTTGGAGAAAGGGTGGTTACTTCATGATTTGGGCCAACTGTGAGCCCATTTCCAGATTTAAAAACCAAAATTATTTCTTTTATAAATTATTATTTTTTCAACATATTTCACTCATTCTACTTCCCACTTATACTCCACTAACATATTGAAACTACCATATCATTTTTGACCATATATATATTCATAAGCATGGTGAATTTGGGTTATTTATTTAGGTATTGGGCCAGCCCGCGGGCCCATTTCATGTTTTAAAAAAAATAATTTTTTTATTTTATATATTATTCATTTTTTTATAATTTTCAGTTATTCCACCTCCCACTAGAGTCCAATAACCCTAGGATCCCCCCCCCCATGTTCCATTTTATCTATTTGGAGCTCACCTTGTTGCAGATTAGGGAAAATATTCTCAATGGTTATCAAATCATCCATATTTTCCAAAGGTATTTTGTATCATTCATAAATCATTAAATTAGTTATATTTTTGCCAAAAATATTCTTCCCATGGTTATTCCATAACTTATGAGACTCTATAAGGAGTTTCAATCCTTTCACGTTCCTCTATGGGTGCAGATCTAAGGGAAGATGAAGAGTTTTCTGGTTTCCAAGGTGAGATTCCTTCTCATTTCTCCTCTCTCTTCTTCCTCCTTTCATTATTTCTTGGTTTTATATTCTCCTATAGTAATTATATACCTAGGGTTATGTTATTAAATGATTTTTTATGGGGTTTTTTGTTCATTTGGGGCTATTAGTCATAGGTTTAGGGTTTATAAACCCTCGGATGATGATATTGGGTGTGCGTTTTCATTACGCAGAGGATTTGAGGTAAGATATCACTTGCACATGCCTTTATCATTTAGGTTTCATCATTTTCTTATTTTTAAAACATGATATATATGTTTATTACTGTTTTTCAGACTTTGGATAAATTTTTTGGTGTGAAAAACGTTTTTTAAGCTTTGTTTTGTGAAAGGTAGGGTTGTTTTATTATAAAAGTGCACACCAAGTGTTTGTTTAAATGCTTCGTTCTCTTTTGCACCTAGTTTGTGATGTTTAGAACCATATTTATGGTATTTTGAACATTTTACAGTAGGTAGAATAAAATATGGAATGAAATTGGTGTTTTATTCCTTTTCAAGTGCTTAAAATAAATTTTTTTGTTTAAAAGTGCATGTCATGTGTTCGGTAAATTCCCCGGTTGGATTACATGTGATAAGTGTGATTTAAAAATTATTTTTTTGGATTTATAAATGCATTGTAAGAATGAAAAATTGTATTTTTGGTTTCTTATTTTTCTTTCCAATGTGTATTTTGTTTTACAAAAAAATGGGTTTTGGTTTATAACTTGTTTTGACCCGAGTTGCCGAAAAATAGCCCGTTTCACATCCTTATAAAAATGGTTGTGTTTTGAATATGCAACATTAGTGTTTTAAGGGATTTATGAAAGTGTTTTATGATTTAAATTTTTTCTATACACATCCTTAATAAAATTGAAATTCATACCTTTGTCAAATGTTAGTTTTGAGACAGGCTTAAAGGCCCGTTTGACATTTTTTTTCTTATAAAAATGGTTTCCATTTGTATTTCATGTTCTATCATTTGAATCCATTTTATGGTTCATGAAATTGATTTATTAATTGGTTTTGGGGCTTACAAACCTGTTTTGATATGTTATTGATGGGTTTTTTCCTAAAGAGATCATTTTTGAATGGATTTTATGTGCAAGGCCTCGTTATACTTCTTAAAATTGTTTTACGAAACTTTTTAGTGGTTTATTGATTCGTGAAAGAAATGTGAAGCATGTTTGCATGATGTTTGTGTTTTTATGGTATGGTAATAGAATTTTGATGTGAAAAGTGTATTTGATAATATGTGTAACTTGATTGGGCACTAAACAGAATCCTATGTATCCAGGTGGGCGGACATGTTCTAGTATGCTAGTGATCCCATGGGGTTTGGACCCTGTTTTACATAGCAAGTTTGAAGATGAAAACACTAATTAAACTATTATGATGATGTTTCTGGGGGACTACTAGGTTATGGGTATGCTCCCCACTAGTGGCTCGTGTTCACAAGAATGGATATTTATTCTGGTTACCTTCACCGAGATACGAGGTACCTAGGGCTCACAACTAACTAGTGCCTAGGGGTGTTCCCATGAATTGTGCTCATTGGCTATTTTGTACTCACCATTGGAATAAAATGTGTTTGGTTGGTAAATTCATCTGTTTGTGTGATTTATTTAAAAGTGTACATTCTTTAAAGCATCCCTCTTGAAAAATATTTTCATTTTGAAGTTTCACCACTTTGAAAATTGTTACTGACATTCTTGTTTATAAAACATGCAAGTTTTTGTCTGATAATTTTTTTATAAAATGAGACCTCATTAGGAAATCATACCTTTATATATTGTATTTAAAAATTGAAATTGAAATTTGTTTTATTTTAATGGATGTGAATTGGGAATAGAATATTGGGCTAACCTATTGAGTTTTAATACTCATGCCTATAGTCTTCTTCTATTTTTAGCCCTTGTGCAGGTTTCAACTTGGGTTCGATCACCTTGGGTGATGTGTGATCATTGTGTTGGAGAGTGACCAGAGAAGTCAAATGGAGTTAGTTGGTTATCAAGTTTGGTTAGTTGAGTTGTTGGTTTAGTTGTACTTTCAGTTTCTTGTACAAATAATTATCAGTTTAATTTTTATGTAAATGTATTTTGGGCTATCCATTTTTTTCCACGGTTTGTTTGATTGTTTATATTTGGGCGAAATCTTTCCCTTGTGTACTCTATTGATTTCTTCGGTGCTTGTCATCATCCTGGGAGGATCAGGAATGCCTCTCAGGACTTATTGCAGGCTGGCCTACAAGACCGGTTCAGGGTCGACTCGGGATGGTTTTTGACATTACATCCTCATCATAAGATTCAACAAAGGTTGTTGACATATATGACAATACTTTAAATAGATCACTATAATTTTTCTTAAGGAAAATACAATTTTTACTTTTATTTTTTATCTAAAACTTATATATGTAATAAAGAAATACTTTTCTTTGAAAAGAACCTTATAAAATATTAAATTAAGATTAAAAACATTGAGGCATCATAATTTCAGATAATTACATTCAGGTTGTACAAGTTTAAGAAACATTCCTTTAACACTTTTGTAAGAAAATTCGAAAAGTACTTGTTTGGAAAACAATAGTAATATTCCTTTTAAAATATTTTGTAAATGTCAAAAAAGTATATAAATGAATTTGAACAATTATTTGAGAATAGTAAAAAAAATGAAACCATTTTTAGAAAATATAGACATGGAAGTGAAATATTTCTCAACTGAGACTTAAAAATAAACAATCCCGAATAATAATGAGATTATCAAATAAACCCTTACCACTTGGGTATCTTTTGAATCGTAAGCCCCATGAAAGAAATAAATTCAAATGAAAATTTAAATACCATGAAGACAAAGATATTCATGATATAATATATCAAAGGGAAATTATATACACCACACAAAAGAAATAAGTGATGAATATGACATATATCTCATGAAAGTAAAAGTGAGACAAGAAACCTTTACCTCAGGTTTGAATTCATTCAAATGTGTTTAAACCTACTATATAATGGTTTTAAAAATGTTATTACTAGAACTATAATATCATATATGATCATATTATATCATATTATCACTTGTTAATAATATTTCATTATTACCTTTATTTTGGGTGTTAACTACCTTATTTTCTCATGCATATTTTTTCATGTAAGTTCTAGTTCTTTTTCATAGGATATAGTTCCATAATATCCATAATATTATTCATGGTATAAATATCAAATGTATTCAATATATATATAATTATAGTCATCTATAAAATATAGAGATAGAAAAATTAATTACACCATTCACGGAGAAGGTTGGTCGTACAAACACATGAACAATGTTTTCATTTTTCAATGTATGGAACAAAAGAAAGATAAAGAATAATTAACCTTTACCGAATAATTATTATATCATATATATCATATATATTCATTAGTTTCATATTTATAACCATACATGTAAAGTGGTTATGAAAAATGATTTACACTGCTACGTGAAGATAGTAAATCGTACGTATGCATGAGCAATGTTTTCACGTTTCATAGGATGGAAAAGAGATGGAATATGGTTATCCCATTATAATAATAAAATATCAGTATATTTATGATACATTATTTATTAATTTATGATGTAAACAACGCATGAATATGAAGTACAAAAATAAATAAACTTGAAAGAGTTGGTAAATATGATTACCTCTTCTTTAGTGGTATCCCTTTAGATCTCTTCTTAAGGGACCTAGGGTTATTATTTTAGAAGGGGAAAAAACTCAAGAACTTGGATAAGGATGTTTATAATATTAATTTACATGTTTTTGTAGATCTAGATAGCTCAAATAAATGTAAATAAGTGAGGAAGGAGGTTATCTTTTCTAATTTAAGTGAGGGGTCTCTTTGGAATTTCACAAAAATATTAAATTAATATAAATTAATATTCAATTAAAAATGGATAAAAATAATTTATTTAGAATATTGGATGATTATGGGTCATAATAATCTCATAAAATAATTTTTGGATATGTTTAGGTCATGATTTTACCCTTATCATTTTGTTTTAAACTCCCGTTAACCCTTTTGATAATTACCATACTATTAAAAAATTTTACTCTCTAATGGTCAATAACGTTACTATAAAATATGAAAATACCCATAAATAGAAAATAGTAGATTTAATTAACCATATCCCATTTATTTTAATGAATATAAAATTTTTAGTAATTTTATATCATTTAATAGAATATTATTCATTATAAATTATAAATATTGTCAATTCTTTTACTATTCATTACCTTGACTTTAATAATATAAAGAAAACACTTAAAATTCAAAAAACAATATTTTATTATATCCTAAAAATGTCATGGTTATATATAAAATTAGTGTATCACTTTATTTATCTCAAATTATATTACTTTTAATATTTTAAATATCATTTAATTGATTTTTTCTATTAATTGAATAATTACAGCATCGGCGTTGTGTAAGCATTTAAGGTAATTATTTATTCATTAAAATTTTAAAATAAAATACCATAAAGAATTAATATATATTTTATATTTCAAAATAATATTTATATTCAAACATATTTTATGGATAAATCCATATTAAAAATATTATAGTTATTAAAAACAAGATTGTGACATGTTTGACTTTTCTTGAAATAAAATACTAATAAAGTCATAATCTCATCCAAATGGCTGTAAAATACCATATAACCCAATATTGTATGATTATGGGTGAAATTTACTCATTAAATAAGATTAAGGAAATTTTTAGGATCATTTTCTTATCCTTATCATCATTAATTACTTGATTCACACTTTTCCATGACAACAAAAATTACTAAAGTTACTATTCATATTGATAGACAATAAAAGGGAACTATTTACTAAATTTTGAAATAATGAATCCAAATATGGAATCAATTTTTCAAAATTCAAAACATATAAGTGGAATAATTTAATTTAAGATTAAACTAGTAAAACGTAATGAAAAACAATTGTTCAGAAAAATGCCCTTTTTAAGTATAAAATGCATTTATAACAAATTCAACCATGAAATTGATTCTAATGAACTTATTTGTGTTATTCATAATATAATATAAATAATTTTAATTTTAAACTATATTAAAGTAAAATGAAACTTTTCAAATGGTTGAAATAAAAAAAATACAGTTTCCAATGAAAATCGGTATTTTTCATTATTCATTGGAAAATACAACTTTTCAAAAAAATAAAAAAAGTTTACCCTAAGATAATTTTGATATGATGATTTAAAAAATGATATTTTTTATAAAATAAAATCTATATACATTCTAAAATTTAATTATAATTTTTTATCAATAAAAAACATTTTTGAAGAAAACCTATTTACGGAGTATAAAATAACTTTACTAAAAAATTAGTACTTATTTCATAAGAATAAATCAATACATTTTTACCGATTATATCCTTTATATATATATCATAATTATTTTAATGTTATTTATACCTAACAATGTAACTACTAGGTTATAATGGAATATTTAAATAATAATTCACAGTTTATTAAAGCTCAGTGTTGTGTGTTGTATAGACTATTAAACATAATGTTTTTTAAAATACCAGGGTTATATGCATCATAAGATATAAAAGAGATTAAATTTATTTAAAAAGATACATATCTTAAAATATTGAGGTGTTACATTGGTTAAGACAATTACCCATTCTTTGAGATACCTCTTTTGGCTTGCACTTTAAGCCTTATTAGGATGGTTATAGGGTGAGATTAGAAGATCAAGAAAAAAAGGAAGAAATTTATGAAGGTTTTTGGGTAGATATTGTAAAAAAGAGAGTGCTAAAAATTTTTGAATAAGAGGTTCTCTTTTATACGTAAGAGTAGGGACACACATGGAACTACATAAAGTATTTAAATAATATAAAGTTCTTTTCTTGTAAAAGTGGAACCAAATGGATATAATTTCTTAGTTAGTACATGATAAGGTCAAAATACCATAATCCAATAAAATTTAGACAAGTTTAAGTTAAATTTTAAACCTTATATTTTTGTTTAATCCCCTCATTAACCCTTTTTAACCTTAACTATGGTCACAAAATTTTCACTCTTTAGGGGTTTTAAATATAATTCTAAGTTAACCATTTTTAACCTTGACCATGGTAACACACTTTTCAATCTTTAGGGGTTATAAATATACTTCTAAGGTGGAAAGTTGTAACGCCCTGAACCCAGTTACCCAGAGTCGGTGCATTATTACATAACATTGGCATGATCACAAGAAAGATCAAGTCTCAAAATACTGATTAGTTTAGTAGCCTTGGAAACACTAGATATATTCATAATGATTTACATTACATCATAAAAAACATCTTATCTTCATATCCCCTCATACTATCCCTGCAGGTTATTCATAAATTACTTCTTCATAATCCTGGGAAAAATAAAACATTGAAAGGGGTGAGCTCAGATGCTCAGTAAGGATAACATTATAGAAGAAGATTTTATAGATAAGCATAAACACTTAAGGCAATTTATAAATAAAACAAAATCCTTTTAAACTTAAACTTCAGCATAAAATGGAAAAGATAAAATTAAATAATTCCATTTACTTATTCACGTGGATATTCTACTAGTTGAATGATCACATGCAACATCAATAACCACTTTCATAATGATGGAATGCATAATGCCAGACTATCATAACCACATAGCCAAGGCCTCGTGCCAAGACTACAAATAATATTTTTCCAAGGACTTGTTCCAAGAAACTAGTTTGTCTCATGAGACCTACCGATGCATCGAGGAGCTATAGCGGGCTCCACCCATCACTTATTAAGTCCAATGCATTCCTCATATTAACAGGTTTAAACATAATATAAACATTCATATTAAAAATAGCATACGAAATGTCAATACTTTAACCACAAACCATGAATGGTATAAAAATAGCACATCCACAGTCAAACATAACTCATTCGATACAATATGGAAGATTTTATTGTATCATATTAACCTCAATCAAGAATAATTAAGGATGTTGACATATATGAAAATAATCATCAAAACTATTTGAGAGAAATATCCCCCTTTTTCTTGAAATCATTTAAAAGTCACACTATTTGTCAAGAAGCCATTTAAAAATAGATTTTTTAATCAAAGTGTCCCATACCACTTTGAAACTTTTAAAATGAGTTTTAATTTTAAAACTTTAATGTCCATATAAATAAATCTTTAAAACCATTTTTAAAACATGGACAATAATGAGCAAGATTTAGATGAATAAGACTTTAAAACATTTAAAAAGGTATTTTAGTTAGAGATTATAACCAAAAGAGAGACACTTGAATACAAATAATTGAGGTAATAAAAACTTTGTAATATAATGAGAATAAAGGTATTCATGATATACTATGTCAAAGTACATTATATACACCACATAAAAGTGATTTGGTGTATAACAACAAAGAAGTCTCAATGGAATTTAAATTGAGATGAAATCTCTCATAAAGGTCGTATCCTTAGGTTAAGGATAAATCAACGACATAGTTATGTGTGAAAAATATAAATACACTAAATATGATTGGATATTCAGTGTAAAACAATAAAAGGATATTCAGACATAATCTTGTAAAAACATCACCAATGAATTGGATGTTTATCTCAACAAATGGAGAATGAGTTAAAATTACTCTTATCAAATTCATATCGATGACTTGAGAAATTATCAATGGAGTGATTATGTGTATCAAAAGTATATCCACAAAAACGGGAGTGGAAATTATGACATAATCAAATGAATAGTAATTACACACATAATCTTGGAGTAAAATAGTCAATGAAGTATGCGTAAAGCCGAATGAGTGGAAATTGAAATTTGGAATTCTCTTATCGATTAGGTAACATACGAAACATACACCCATGAAATAAGGATCATACAATGATGATTTAAATACCCATAAATTAAAGTATATTACACAATGAATACAATCATGGGCAGTACACATACACCACATGCAATAATTAAGTGGTGAACAATGGAATTCTCACGAAATTAAGAGTGAGTTAAGAAACCCCTTACCTTGTAATTTTCCTTGGTTGGGGGTAGGTTAACCTACTGTATAATGGTAAAATAATTGTTATTAAATTATACAAGAATAATATATAATAATATGATATCATATATGATCTTTTAACATTTCTTTGTTAATAATATCTTAGTATTATCGTCATTTTGGGTGTTAACTTACTTGTTTTCTTTTATATGTTTTGTTACGTAAGCCATGTTTGTCATGGATAGGTTGTATCTTATTCATATCCAGAATGATATCAAGTTCTTAAAAATTATTTTTAAATCATAAAATGATAATTATACTTGAATGGATATGATGGAGAATGAATCTCATCACGTTCGGGGAGACGGTTGTCCGTACGTACGCACGAGCGACAATATCATTCTTTTGATATTAAAATAATATATACTTGGATCGTATATTATATATAAAGAATAATTATCATGTTATATTTATTTTTTACATGAATTATAAATCATTATTATACCCATCAAAATAATAATATATTGAATAACAATTACACCACGACGTGGAGACGGTAAGCCGTACGTACGCACGTATGGTGACATGTTATTCAAAGGGTGGGTAGAACACTGAATATGGTTGTACCATATTTATAATAACATCACAGTATATATAAGATACTGGAGTTATTATTTTATAATGGTAACAACAAAGAAAGAAGAAGTGGAAGAAGAAAGGAACTTGAAAAGGGGTGGTGAAAACATTACCTCTTCTTCGGGTTCTTCCTTTTGATTTGATCAAAAGGGCTCCTTAGCTTGGTTTTATAATCAAAATAAGGCCTCTAGGTTGTATTGAGGTAATTTGAGAGAGTATTTGGGTAGGGTTTGGCCGATCCAAAAGGCTTTGAAGGTGTGAAGAAATGAGAAGGAGGAGTGCCCTTTTATAAGAGGGGTGAGGGGAACCTTTGGAAAATCTAGAAATATTAATTTATAATAAATTCCTATTCGGTTTATAATAGCTCCAAAGTTGATAATTTAAAGTTTAAGGTGGGGATAGGTTTAAATCCATTCAACCAATATAATTTAGACAGGTTTGGTTCATTATATTAACCTTATCTTTTAGTTTTAACTCTTAGTTAATTAGTTTGACATTTACCATGTCACTTTTTATTTTTATATTATATAGTTAATAAACTTACTATATACATCCAAGAGACCCCCAAGTGGTCCATTAATGATACACCTATCCTGATATAAGTCTCTTGGAAAAACATTATATTTTTAGGAATTTAATATCAATTAATAATATAATATATGTTTTAAAAACTCTTTTATGTCAATTTTGACACTATTCAATAATTGATATTTGCAAAAAACATAACAGAATGATTACTTATAAAAACGTTAATTACATCAATCCTAACATATCATATGATCCTAGAAAATTATTTTAATTCATAAAAAGTCTCAAATTATATTTATTTGGGTATTTATAATATCAATTATTATAATTTATCACTATTATGGTAATTACTGCATCAATATTGTGTCATAAATAAATTAACTTATTTAATGTATAAATATTATAAATAAATTATCCTTATATAGGAAATATTTTTATCTTTCTAATTAATATTTATAGTCTAAAATCCAACATATATAACCCTATGTAAAAATTGTTTTTCTAAAAGATATATGCTTTTGTCATTTTTGTAATTACTTTAACTTAATTAATATAAAGTGTCATTATCACTTACAAGTGGATCCATGGGGTCCCAAAATCGACCCAAAGATGCCCATTGTCGGCCATGTATCAACAAATAGGTTTAAGGCATGTTTTAGGGTAATTTAATATTATTATAATATTATTTATTTACCCTTATTTACCGGATTTACCCTTTAACCGTGGTAAATAAAATATTTACCGAAGTAATTATTCAAAATGTATAAAAATAAAAGTTACCTATTTACACAATTTGGACATCTTGATTCCAAATATGGAATCCATTTTTCCAAATTCAAAACACAGAAGTGGCAGAAATTAATTTAAAATTAATTCCTGTTGTTAAAACAAAAAGCGTGTTTTTAAGAGATAAAAACTATCAAAAGATTGACATTGGTTTATATCTGGTTTAATTGTAAAATTATGTACAATGACCCAAATTGTATTAAATGGTAAAAATATATTATAAATATAATTTAAAACCACTCAAATTAAAAATTTATCACTATTAATTATTTTGATTAAAAAAAGTTGTTTTTAATTAAAATTTAGTAATTTTCACTATTCATCAAAATATAAAGGTTATCCGAAAAGTTCCAAAATTTCACCCTAGGCTAATTTCGTTATTCAAAATCCAAAAATGAAGTCTATTTCACCAAATTCAAAACATCAATGTTGCATTTGAAAATTAATTCCCGCTTTCGAAACCAAAAGGCGTATTTTTAAGAAATAATAACTATCAAAAGTTTGACACTTGTTTATGTCCAATTTCAAGGTGAAATTACTTAAAATGACCATAATTGGATTAAATAGTAAAAATATAATCTATTTATACTTCCAAACCATTAAAACGTATAATTTAACAATATTAATTATTTTGATTAAAAAAGTTGTTTTCAGATAAAATATAGTATTTTCCACTATTCACCCAAAAATGAAAGTTATCAGAAAGACACCAAAACATTATTGATACTAAATTATTATGTCCCAATTCTAAAGAAGAATTTCATTTTTTCAAATTTAATATATAAAAGTTTAAAATATTGGATTTAAAAAGGCCTCGCCATTAAAAGGGTGGTAAAATTTCATTTTTTTGAAAAATACTTCTTTTATCTAAAAAAATTAATTTGTTCATAAATCATGTCTTAGAAACTCATAATATGGATTAAAATTATAAGGATAATATAATATTTAAAATTCAGTTAATACTATTCATAACCTCTTTTGATCGGCTAGTTTGGTAAGTCGTGGTGCGCTTGAACTCAGTGTTGCGTATAACACACGCCATTGTATTATTCAAAGAGAAATGTACTATGGAATATTGGGGTGTTACATTCTCCCCTCCTTCAATAAATTGCATCCTCGCAATTTTTAAAATTGTTCTTGGGAATATAATGGAATGTCTGACATCGTAAAAAGAGTCAATAAAAATATCACTTTAAAAGAAAGAAAGAGAGGTATAAAGGTCCCCCAAGATAACCCATACTCAGATTCCATGTAGAAAAACATGGATATGGATGATAAACTAAGTGTCAATTTCTGATGGAGAGGGATAGAAATCATGATCAGGAGAAAGTTAACAATAAGAAAACCACAAACTTGTGTTGGGACAAACGGTCATTAGTCTTCTAGAAGGAAAGTAAACGAACAATATTTTTTGTTTTAAGTTACATTACATAAGGATGAGGAATTCATTTATGATATTGAATAAGAATATAAAGATATATACTTACTTTTTAAGTATATTTTCATTCTTTAATAAATTTCCACCACTAACTCATTTTTTTTAAACGATGAGTATTCAAGAAGACTTGGTCACACTGGAAGAGTTAGAATAAACTTCTATAGAATCACATGATCCATGCAAGATAAACTATATATTTACATTGTCTTTATAGATTAATCAAAACCAAAATGGTTAGTACAAGATCTAATGATCCCCCAAAAGGATTTTCCTTGAGAGAAATAAACACTAATCTTAATTTCTAAAATTAAACCAACAATACCCCAAAGTTAAATAAATACCATTCAATAATCAATTGTCCTTAAAATCCATCAACAAGGAGCAGTAATACTTTTTAAACATTTATCCAACCATTTATTTCCACATAGCTTCTTCTTTGACAAAGAAAATATCCTATAGAATAGGGCATTCACTCGGGTAATGGCCAGGTCCCCTATATTTATGGAAAATGATTGTAAATGGATTCTTGGGACCATTTTTATCTTCTTCTATAGTAATATTCATTTTTCTTCGGCAATTCTTCACTTTATGTCCTTCCTTCCCACACGTAAAGCATTTTTTTGTCCCATTGAGACACTTTCCCGGGTGTCTCCTACCACATTTATTGCATGATGGAAATTGAGGGTTCTTTTCTCCATGGTCTCTATTGCTATAGCTCTTATCATTCATCACCTTTCTCTTCCTTGTTGAGTCTGAGAGTTGGTTAATATATATGTTTGTTGATCATATTTTTGGAAAACTGATTTGGCATGAACACGATAGCTTTCACGCCTATCAACACTCCATTTTGTTGCTCATTTCCACCATCGTTCCCACCTTGTACATCATTCTCAAAGTTACTAGGACTTCCTTGGAATCCAGCCATTGACTAAAACCAGAAAGCATTGTGTGAGTAACAGTAGTCATAAAATTATTTAAATAATATCATGTCACCATATTCTCAATTTGAAACACATTAGGATTAACCAAGGTCATTTACTCTCATCTTGTATATAATACTTCAAATTGGTTTGTAAAGAAAATGTAAATTATCCTAAGCATATCCCCCGGGAGTGTCACGACCCGACCCTACCCGGGCTCGAGCCGCAACTACCCCAAGCCCGCCTCTATAGGCCAGGGGCTGGCGACCAGCGCCGAAGGCACAAAAACTAGGGGAGGCCTTTGCCTAAGTACCTGTACACCCCCACACGGAGCACACTCAATGAAAAAGTGAAGAGTAAAAGTAAATACAAGCAAAGAAAAGGAAAGGGAAACTGCTATATATAAACCACAAAGTGCATCGACCTCTACAAGCACAAAGAAAGCTGAAAGAAGAGGGGAAAAACACGCGCCCAACCAAAAAGTGTCACAACCCGGCAACAGGTAAACAAAAATAAACAATTGACGGGTCTCCCACCTGGAACCCGGCTATGACCACCGCACGCGGTCCAATCTCCCAAGCTCCTACGCTCCACTAAAGTCACGCTCCACCTGTCCGTCGTCTGCAAGGGCACACCAAGTGCGGGAAAATCCCAAGAAGGGGTGAGTATAAAAATACTCATTAGGATACCCTAAAGGCTCGAGGGAGCAACAAAAGAGGTACCGAAGGGTGAGCAGTAGAGAGAACAGAAAAGTAAAAGAATACTACAGAGAGTGCAGTAAAGAGTCCAGCTCAACCCAACAAGAGGAAGGAAGGTAGACTCATCCCGACACAAGGAGCTGGAAACGGAGAGAAGACGAACTTCCCGTCGAGTCTTCGCTAACTATAGCAGGAGAGTAGACTCGTCCAACCACGAGAAGCTAGACACGGAAAGCACGTGGCATACCCCGCGCGTCTTCACCTTTCCTGGAAGGAGAGTAGCCAAAACCCAAGGAGTGGGTACTAGAACAAGGTATATACAAGTCTTTATGCTCAACAAGAATCCCGAACAACGTCGTAAGGGGATATCCGTCCCATAGCTCAGCCCAAGAAAAGAGTCACCTACAGTCCCAGAAGTAAACACCATCATCGATGCCCAGCATCCCGCACGTCTGCCCTGAACTGCAAGACAAGGGGCTCAATCACCGCACCTTGACACTATCCACTTTGGGCGGCACTGACTCGCCCGCACGGTTTTAGATTGCGTCACAAGAATGCGTCTCGGTGGGGAAAGCGCCCCTCGAACCTGAGAGTTCTAGGGAAAGTCAAACAACACCTCGTCACTTTCCTGCAATCCAGAGGTCTCCTCAAAATCAAAGTCATCCCAACACTGACCCGTACAACCAAGGGTCCCGCTCCAGTGGTCACGGAGGTTAGCCAAAGACTATCCTAATCGAGAGGACTGAGTCTGGAATGTCAACTGGTGTCCCACTACCCAGCCCTGCTGGAGGGTAATTCATAACCAAATATCAGGTGACCCACTGCCCAGCCCTGCTGGAGGGTAAACCCTAATACATCAACCGGTGACCCACTGCCCAGCCCCGCTGGAGGGTAGACCATAAGACGTCATCAGGCGACCCACTGCCCAGCCCCGCTGGAGGGTAGACCATAACACATCATCAGGCGACCCACTGCCCAGCCCCGCTGGAGGGTAGACCATAACACATCATCAGGCGACCCACTGCCCAGCCCCGCTGGAGGGTAGACCTGGAATTAGTCGACAGGCGACCCACTGCCCAGCCGTGCTGGAGGGTAGAGCTGGAACTAGATGACGGGCGACCCACTGCCTAGCCCCACTGGAGGGTAGGCCCTAAGAGGTCGTCGGGTGACCCACTACCCAGTCTCTGCTGGAGGGAAGACCCTAGTAGCGTCGGGTGGCCCACTGCCCAGTCTCTGCTGGAGGGTAAACCCTAGAAGCGTCAGGTGACCCACTGCCCAGTCTCTGCTGGAGGGTAAACCCTAGAAGTCGATGAGTAACCCACTGCTCATCCCCGCTGGAGGGTAGAACTCAAAACTGCTCTAGCCATCTCCACCGGAGGGCACAACACTGGCCAACCGAACACGGAGTAGGTATCGCGCAACCACCCAACTCCAGAACAGCTCACCCAAAGGGGTTCAACGCCTATTCCATGATGGGGTGCAACTATCACCGCTACTGGCCGATCCATCGAGAATGAAACCAGGGGGAGACCAGTCAACCCTGCTGGTCAAACAAACGAGCACGAATCCAGGAGAAATACACTTCACCATGCTAACTAAACAAATGAGCACAAAGGGACCCTCTACGTAACGAGAGGTCCAAGTAGGCAAGGCAGAACACAGCACACACTTGGGACCCACACAACGTGTGGCCCCATCTCAACCCCAACTGAACGCACCAACGTTCTCAGGTACGAACAACCACACGTACCTCCAAGCGCTCTCGTATACTCCCAGAGTATACCACGTTCCAGCCCATAGGCTATCATCCACATGGCGCCCAACGTCAACGCGAAGGCTTGACATAACAACTCCAACCTGCCACCTCATCGGCTGAGGCACAGCCAACCACATCTTATGAACCATTTATATCACTCTCCCAAGAGTGCGCAATCACACACCAAGGGTCCTCTACAAACAAGGTAGGGCGAACCACCGCTGGAGCACCTTCCATGCTTTCACATTTAACAAGATCATGTAAGAGGATCCGTAAAACCAAATGGAGCACACCGTTGTAATCCTCGCGGAAAAACACGCGAGATCGACTACTTACTCGCCTCCAACGGATACCCGACGGAAAAGTCACCAACACTGCCTCACGCCCGAACGGCGTCCCGTGATCCCGAGCCTCGGCCCTGAAAACAGTCGGGCGCATCGCACCATTGTGATCCCCTTGGGAAAACACGTCAAAAGCACTACCCACATGAGTGCAATGGATATCCGAAGAAAAAGATGCATTTCGGCGCACCGCACACGAGCGGTGCCACGTGGGACCCGTAACCCGGTCCCAAAACTCAACGAACGGATCACACCGTTGCGATCCTCTCGAGAAAGCACACAAGATGGACTACTCACTTGTCCAAAACAGTCAACCAGTGATAAAGCTGGAAATCACCGTCAACTCCCAAAACGGCCCTCGCGGGGCCCGCACCATCATGCGGAATTACAGTGGGCAGACTGCGCCAATGCGTTGCCCTCAGAAAAACACCCAACATCGACTGCTCGCACGCCCTGAACGGACGTCTGAGGAAAAAGTCGCTACTAGCTGCACGCAGCTCAAAAGACGGGCCATGGGGCTCGTGCCTCAACTTCAGCCTCAATGCCTGAAACCACCCTGGAAACTTTCGCCCCTGCGCCAGGGTCCCAACGCAACTGACAGCACTCAAGGCGGACGTCGCATGCGTCCGTGCCATCCAAAACAAGAAACTCGGGGAAAAGGCTCGCCCACTTAAAGATGTGTCGCGCCTCTGCGCCCCCCCCCCCCCCCCGTTTCGGGAATTAAAAATTCCCGAACCCATCTCAAAACGTTCCCCCCGACTCAAGGTCCGCGCTGCCACTGACAGCGCTCAAAACGGACGCTCGTAACAAAAGTTACGAGCATCGGAAATTCAAAGAGGGGGGGGGGGCACTCCCTAGGCCCGGACCGGCCCGGTCCGGCCGGTCCGCCCTCAACCGGCCCGCGGCCCGGCCGCGGGCCTGGTTCAGTCCACCGCGGCCAGCTCCCTCGACCGGCCGTCAAGTCCGTTCCGCTTTCCCCCATCAGCGACCCGTGACATGCGGGTCGCGGTCGCGCCGCACGCAGGGTCGCGCACCCCGCGTTCTCCTCTGCCCTACGCCGGAGCCGCCCAGCCGCCCCTGCCGTCTGTCGCCTGCCACCTGCCGAAGTCGGCCCGCCCTCCACCTCCAGCACCGGAAAGCGTCGCCGCCAGCCGAATCCACCGCCTCCGCCGGGACCGCCTGCCGCTCGCCGGACCGCCACCCTGGCTCGCCAGAACACCCCAAAACAGGCCGAAACAAAATCAAAAACCCGCAAACTTCGACGAGGCGCTGCGGGTTCCTCCAAACTCCGATTCCAAATCCAAAACAAGAGTAGGAAATAGAATAAAATACACTTCTCATTCATGGGCTTTGTTTGGTAAATCGACAGAGATTTGATACAAAAATTTGGGCTCGAAGTAGGTACGCGAATAGAAAATGCAAACGACAAAACCCTACCTCGTGGGCGTCGCCCGGAGCTTCGCCGCACGATCCGCCACCTTGCCGGAGATGCCTCACCAGAGCCGTCTTTTTGGAGGTGGAGGGGAGGGAGAGGAGGGGCTGCCACGCTAGGGAGAACAACCAAGAGGGGGGGAGAAGTGTTTAAAAAAAACAAAACACTTAAACACCCGCCCGACAGCCCCGAACCCGAACTCCCGACGGGGTCGGGATTTAGCCTCCCCTAGGCTAAGAACCACGCTCTGAGCACAACGGCAGTCTCAGAATTTTATTCCAATACCCCGTTCAAAAGTTATTAAACTTAGCGCCTGAGGCCGCCAAATTACGAAAACGCCCCTGGGGCCATTTTTCACAAACGGCCCGCGCCCGCAAAACTTATACCCCTCCTAGGGTAAACGGCACGCTTCGAACTCAATGGTGCCCTCGGTTTTCCAATCCGATCCACCGTTTAAAAGATACTAGAATTTCTCCATTAAACAAATAAATTAATTAATTAATTTATCCGTTTAATGTTCCAGAAGCGGGCGAGGGGTCCAAACATCCCGCACCGACAAGTTTTATGTCGTTCCTAGGGTAAAACCCCATTAAGAACCCATCCGTACACTCGGATCTCTGATCCGGAACTCCGTTTAGGAGTTATCCCATTTATTTAGCATTTCCAGTGTGAACACACTGAAAATTTAATTCCGGCCACTCCGGGGCTCGGAATCGCATGCCGTCTGAAGGCGCTGCTCTGGAATATCATCAAGAATATTCCAAAGTCCTTCGTAGCAAAAACCGAGTTCTTACAGCATTCCCTCTTTCAAGCTTTTCTTCCCCGAAAAGAAAACTAGGGAGCAACACAGGGTACTAAGCTCAAACCTGGCTTTCCCATACCCTGAAGAACCCACACACAGCTCTGCGTCACCGCACATAGACCAAAGGATTGATCTGTTCGTGCGAGGTCGGCCCTTGCAGATGTCGTGCACCCCCTCCAGACTTTGGGGTTAGGGAAAGGCGGTAGGGTACCTCGCCATCTCTTTGCACAGTCTCAAATGGCCCGAAGTCCCTCGGGGGTATCTCACCTCCCCAGTCAAACCTCTACGTCGCACGCCGCGACTGGAATCACCACCCACACCTGAAACAAGGTCCAGTGATTCCCTCCTTCAGAATATTCATATGGTGAAACACCCAAGGATATCTGGTCGCGCAAGATTTCACAGTCGATGCTCTCTTACACGCTCAAAAGGCGAAGGAGTCAACACCATCGACTAGAGAAAAAGGTCCCACGCCTCTTTCCTTACCAACACAGGGTTACACCCGACGCCCTGCGTCACCCTGGTAACACCTTAAACAAGGAGCAGGGAGAAAAGCCTTTCACACACAAAGCCTAACAATTCTACTGCAAGAAGTAGAAGAGTCGCAAGGGGTACCTCTCACCATCTCGTGCTCTGCAGGATCGTAGACATTCAAAGCTTGCGGCTGTCCGTGGTCCCAACTGTCAGCTCCCGGAGCCTGACGTGGACCGCCTAGTGGTGATGGGGAGATCTCGTAAATTCATCCCCCACTACCAGCTCCTCCAGCTCCTCTGCTAGCACCACCTCCCTGGGTACTACTCCGATCACGGCGCTGCCTCTACCGTGGTGGTGCGCCTGCTGCCTACCCGAATCTCCCAACAACTCGGGTCGGGCAGTCTCATGCCAAGTGACCTCGCCCGTCACAAGCATAGCACGAGCACTCTCTGGGCTGCCCTGGTGCCCTCCGGCGCCACTGTGGTGTACGACCACATCCTGGGATCCACTCATGGAAAGGCATCCTCGGCTGAGGCCCTGCGCCTTTTCGCCACAGTGGTATACGACCACGTCTCCGAAACCGGCAGTGGGAAGTCCACCTTCATCGAGGTCCTGTCTTCCGGCGCCTGCTAGCTACGGCAGACGTCCCGGCTCCATTGCGCCCACTGCCACTACCAACCGAAAAACATGACAGGAAGCCCTCTGTCACCAGCGCCTGCTCTAGCACCCCCGACATATGTTGAAATGCCCAAGGGTACTCTGACAGCACTAATCTCTCGGCGGAGACCCTGCTCAAACTTCTGCGCTCGGAAGTTGTCGTCATGGACCAAGTCTGGGTAAAAGCGTTCACGGTCTGTAAAACTAGTCGCGTACTCGGCCACCGTCATCCCTCCCTGCTGAAAATACAGGAGCTCCTGAATCCGAACAGAGCGCAAGCAGGAGGGGCAAAACTCCTCATGGAGAAACAACTGAAAGTCATCCAACGAAAACGACGACTCGTCAAGAAACTGAGTCACTTGACTCCACCAACGCCAAGCCGATCCACGAAAAAAGGCTGGCTGCCAAAGCCACTCTCTGATCTGTCGGCGTATGCACAATCCTGAAAAGGCGAACCACTACCTCGAGACAAACCTCTGCTGCCAGATGGTTTGGCTCACCACTGAACCTCAGCAGTCTCCGCCGCTGGAACTCACGGAGCACGCGCAATCTGCGCTCAAGCTCAGCCTGCTCTACTGCAACTGCCTGCTGCTCAACAAGTGGGGGTGCTGCTACCGGCCCACTCGGAGAAAGGTCTCGCATGATGGCTCCTGGACTGTGGCCTCGTAGCTCATAGGGTCGTCGTCACGAACCAAAGATGGTATCCTGGCTGGCTGTCCTCGCGGAGACATCCTGAATATTATCAAGGAGTGTCGCGGTCAGATGAGCATATATGTATAAACCAATACAACAACAACGATGGGGATCTGACTCAAGAAGGACGGTCAAAGACTCGATCCTATGTGATGCACAAACAAATTTCCCTGCAACATGTGTCTCAGCATGCCGAGTCGACAAGCGGGTTATCAAGGTCCTAGTGAATGGATACGTCGGCCACCACACCATCACTGGACTCCCTGGCCTGAGAGACGCTCTTGAGACACGTTGAAATTATTTCCCTAAATCCCAACCAATTCCTATTTTAGGGACGTCCGCACAACGTCCCAAGGAACAAACCACCTTTGATACCACTTTGTCACGACCCGACCCTACCCGGGCTCGAGCCGCAACTACCCCAAGCCCGCCTCCATAGGCCAGGGGCTGGCGACCAGCGCCGAAGGCACAACAACTCAGGGAGGCCTTTGCCTAAGTACCTGTACACCCCCACACGCAGCACACTCAATGAAAAAGTGCAGAGTAAAAGTAAATACAAGCAAAGAAAAGGAAAGGGAAACTGCTATATATAAACCAAAAAATGCATCGACCTCTACAAGCACAAAGAAAGCTGAAAGAAGAGGGGCGAAACACGCGCCCAACCAAAAATTTCCACAACCCGGCAAAAGGTAAACAAAAAGAAACAAATGATGGGTCTCCCACCTGGAACCCGGCTACGGCCACCGCACGTGGTCCAATCTCCCAAGCTCCAATGCTCCACTGAAGTCACGCTCCACCTGTCTGTCGTCTGCAAGGGCACACCAAGTGCGAGCAAAGACCAAGCAGGGGTGAGTATAAAAATACTCATTAGGATACCCTGAAGTCTTGAGGGAGCAACAAAGGAGGTACCGAAGGGTGAGCTGTAGAGCAAACAGGAAAGTAAAAGAATACAACAGAGAGTGCAGTAAAGAGTCTAGCTCAACCCAACAAGAGGAAGGAAGGTAGACTCGTCCCGACACAAGGAGCTGGAAACGGCGAGAAGACGAACTTTCCGTCGAGTCATCGCTACCTATAACAGGAGATTAGACTTGTCCAACCACGAGAAGCTAGACACGGAAAGCACGTGGCATACCCCGCGCGTCTTCGCCTTTCCTGTAAGGAGAGTAGCCAAAACCCAAGGATTGGGTACCAGAACAAGGTATATACAATTCTTTATGCTCAATAAGAAGCCCGAACAACGTTGTAAGGGGATCTCCGTCCCGTAGCTCAGCCCAAGAAAAGAGTTGCCTACAGTCCCAGAAGTAAACACCATCATCGATGCCCAGCATCCCGCACGTCTGACCTGAACCGCAAGCCAAGGGGCTCAATCACCGCACCTTGACACTATCCGCTTTGGGCGGCACTGACTCACCCACATGGTTTTAGATCGCGTCACAAGAACGCGTCTCGGTGGGGAAAATGCCCCTAGAACCTGAGAGTTCTAGGGAAAGTCAAACAACAACTCGTCACTGCCCTACAGTCGAGAGGTCTCCTCAAAGTCAAAGCCATCACAACACTGACCCGTACAACCAAGGGTCCTACTCTGATGGTCACGGAGGTAAGCCAAACACTAGCCTAATCGAGAGGACTGAGTCTGGAATGTCAACTGGTGTCCCACTACCCAGCCCCGCTGGAGGGTAATTCATAACCAAAAATCAGGTGACCCACTGCCCAGCCCTGCTGGAGGGTAAACCCTAATACATCAACCAGCGACCCACTGCCCAGCCCCGCTGGAGGGTAGACCATAAGACGTCATCAGGCGACCCACTACCCAGCCCCGCTGGAGGGTAGACCATAACACATCATCAGGCGACCCACTGCCCAGCCCCGCTGGAGGGTAGACCATAACACATCATCAGGCGACCCACTGCCCAGCCCCGCTGGAGGGTAGAACTGGAATAAGTCGACAGGCGACCCACTGCCCAGCCGTGCTGGAGGGTAGACCTGGAACTAGATGACGGGCGACCCACTGCCCAGCCCCACTAGAGGGTAGGCCCTAAGAGGTCGTCGGGTGACCCACTGCCCAGTCTCTGCTGGAGGGTAGACCCTAGTAGCATCGGGTGACCCACTACCCAGTCTCTGATGGAGGGTACACCCTAGAAGCGTCGGGTGACCCACTGCCCAGTCTCTGCTGGAGGGTAAACCCTAGAAGTCGGTTAGTAACCCACTGCCCAGCCCCGCTGGAGGGTAGAACTCAAAACTGCTCTAGAATTCTCCACCGGAGGGCACAACACTGGCCAACCGAACATGGAGTAGGTATCGCGCAAGCACCCAACTCCAGCACAGCTCACCCAAAGGGGTTCAACGCCTGTTCCATCACGGGGTGCCACTAGCACCGCTACTGGCTGATCCATCGAGAACGAAACTAGGGGAGACCACTCAACCCTTCTGGTCAAACAAATGAGCACGAAGCCAGGGGAAATACACTCCACCCTGCTAACCAAACAAACGAGCACAAAGGGACCCTCTACGCCTCGAGAGGTCCAAGTAGGCAAGGGAGAACACAACACGCACTTGGGGCCCACACAACGTGTGGCCCCATCTCAACCCCAACTGAACGCACCAACGTTCTCAGGTACGAACAACCACACATACCTCCAAGCGCTCTCATATACTCCCAGAGTATACCACGTTCCAGCCCATAGGCTATCGTCCACACGGCGCCCAACGTCAACGTGAAGGCGTGACATAACAACTCCAACCAGCCACCTCATCGGCTGAGGCACATCCAACCACAGCTTATGAACCATTTATATCACTCTCCAAAGAGTGCGCGATCACACGCCAAGGGTCCGCTACAAACAAGGTAGGGCGAACCACCGCTGGAGCACCTTCCATGCTTCCACATTTAACAAGATCGCGTAAGAGGCTTCCCACAAACAAACGGAGCGCACCGTTGTAATCCTTGTGGAAAAACACACGAGATCGACTACTTACTCGCCTCCAACGGATACCCGACGGAAAAGTCACCAACACCGCCTCACGCCCGAACGGCGTCCCGTGATCCCGAGCCTCGGCCCCGAAAACAGTCGGGGGCATCGCACCATTGTGATCCCCTTGGGAAAACACGTCAAAAGCACTACCCACATGAGTACAATGGATATCCGGAGAAAAAGATGCATTTCGGCACACCGCACACGAGCGGTGCCACGTGGGACCCGCAACCCGGTCCCGAAACTCAACGAATGGATCGCACCATTGCGATCCTCTCGAGAAAGCACACAAGATGGACTACTCACTTGTCCAAAACGGTCGACCAGTGATAAAGCTGAAAATCACCGTCAACTCCCGAAACGGCCCTCGCGGGGCCCACACCATCGTGCGGAATTACAGTGGGCAGACTGCGCCAACGCGTTGCCCTCATAAAAACACCCAACATCGACTGCTCGCACTCCCCAAATGGACGTCCGAGGAAAAAGTCGCTACTTGTTGCACGTAGCTAAAAAGACGGGCCGTGGGGCCCGCGCCTCAACTTCAGCCTCAACGCCTGGAACCGCCCTGGAAACTTTCGCCCCTGCGCCAGGGTCCCAACTCAACTAAAGACACTCAAAGCAAACGTTGCATGCGTCCGTGCCGTCCAAAACAAGAAACTCGGGGAAAACGCTCGCCCACTTAAAAATGTGTCGCACCTCCGCGGCCCCTCGTTTAGGGAATTAAAAATTCCCAAAAACATCTCAAAACGTTCCCCCCGACGCAAGGTCCGCGCTTCCGCTAACGGCGCACAAAACGGACGCCCGTAACGAAAGTTACGAGCGTCAGAAATTCAAAGAGGGGGGGGGGCACTCCCTAGGCCCGGACCGGCCCGGTCCGGCCGGTCCGCCCTCAATCGGCCCGCGGCCCAGCCGCGGGCCCGGTTCAGTCCGCCGCAGCCAGCTCCCTCGATCGGCCGTCAAGGCCGGTCCGCTTTCCCCCAGCAGCGACCCGCGACATGCGGTTCGCGGTCGCGCCGCACGCAGGGTCGCGCACCCCATGTCCTCCTCTGCCATACGCCGGAGCCGCCCGGCCGCCCCCGCCGTCTGCCACCTGCCGCCTGCCGAAGCCAGCCTGCCGTCCACCTCCAGCGCCAGAAAGCGTCGCCGCCAGCCGAAGCCACCGCCTCCACCGGGACCGCCTGCCGCTCGCCGGACAGCCACCCTGGCTCGCCGGAACACCCCAAAACCGGCCGGAACAAAATCAAAAACCCGCAAACTTCGACGAGGCGCTGCGGGTTCCTCCGAACTCCGATTCCAAATCTGAAACAAGATTTGGAAAGAGAATAAAATACAATTAGCATTCATGGTATTTTTTTGGTAAATCGACAGAGATTTGACACAAAAATTCGGGCTTGAAGTAGGTACGGGAATAGAAAATGCAAACGACAAAACCCTACCTCATGGGCGTCGCCCGGAGCTTCGCCGCACAATCCGCCGCCTTTCCGGAGCTTCCTCGCCAGAGCCGCCTTTCCGGAGGTGGAGGAGAGGGAGAGGAGGGGCTTCCACTCTAGGTAGAACAACCAAGAGGGGGGGAGAAGTGTTTAAAAAAACAAAACACTTAAACTCCCGCCCGACAGCCCCAAACCCAAACTCCCGACGGGGTCAGGATTTAGCCTCCCCTAGGCTAAGAACCACGCTTTGAGCACAATGGAGGTCTCGGAATTTTATTTCGAGACCCCATTCAAAAGTTATTAAACTTAGCGCCCGAGGCTGCCAAATTACGAAAACGCCCCTGGGGCCATTTTTCAAAAACGGCCCGCGCCTGCAAAACGTATACCCCTCCTAGGGTAAACGGCACGCTCCGAACTCAACGGTGCCCTCGGTTTTTCAATCTGAGCCACCGTTTAAAAGATACTAGTGTTTCTCCATTAAACGAATAAATTAATTAATTAATTTATCCGTTTAACGTTCCAGAAGCAGGCGAGGGGTCCAAACATCCCACGCCGACAAGTTTTATGTCGTTCCTAGGGTAAACACCCCATTACGGACCCATCCGTATAGTCGGATCTCTGATCCGGAACTCCGTTTAGGAGTTATCCCATTTATTTAGCATTTCCAGTGTGAACGCACTGAAAATTTAATTCCGGCCACTCCGGGGCTCGGAATCGCATGCCGTCTGAAGGCGCTGCTCTGGAATATCATCAAGAATATTCCAAAGTCTTTTGTAGCAAAAACCGGGTTCTTATAGGGAGTGTCGTAACCAAGAGTGCAGCAAGGCCCGTTGTCGTGCACCAGTTCCCGTTCGAGTCTAGCTCAAAGCGGTGTTTTCGGGTTTTACCCCTAGGTACATCTGTGCCAGAGCCGCCTCTACCTGCTCGTATCCAGAAAAGGATGTATTGCTCAGAAAACTCACAAAATCTCTACAATACCAAAATTATAGGAAGTACTTCTATACTAATCCTCAAAGTTCATCTTAGTTCTACGTGCTCTAATCAGAGTTTATCTAAATCTAGTTTCCAAGGTTTGTACTAAACTTCCTCTGATACCAACTGTAACGCCCCGACCCTAGTTACCCAGAATCGGTGCATTATTACATAACATTGTCATGATAACAAGAAATATCAAGTCTCGAAAGACCGATTAGTTTAGTAGCCTTGGAAACACTAGATATATTCATAATGATTTACATTACATCATAAAAAACATCTTGTCTTCATATCCCCTCATACTATCCCTACAGGTCATTCATAAATTACTTCTTCATAATCCTGGGAAAAATAAAACATTGAAAGGGGTGAGCTCAGATGCTCAGTAAGGATAACATTATAACAGAATCTTTCATAGATAAGCATAAACACTTAAGGCAATTTATAAATAAAACAAAAGCATTTTAAACTTGAACTTCAGCATAAAATGGCAAATATAAAATGAAATATTTCCATTTACTTATTCACATGGATATTCTACTAGTCTAATTATCAAATGCTACATCAATAACCACTTTCATAATGATGGAATGCATAATTCCAGACTATCATAACCACATAGCCAAGGCCTCGTGCCAAGACTACAAATAAGATTTTGCCAAGACCTTGTGCCAAGACACTAGTTTGTCTCATGAGACATACCGATGCATCGAGGAGCTATAGCGGGCTCCACCCGTCACTTATTAAGTCCAATGCATTCCTCATATGAACAGGTTTAAACATAACATAAACATTCGTATTAAAACTAGCATATGAAATGTCAATACTTTAACCACAAACCATGAATGGTATAAAAATAGCACATCCACAGTCAAACATAACTCATTCGATACAATATGGAAGATTGTATTGTATCACATTAACCTCAATCAAGAATAGTTAAGGATGTTGACATAGATGAAAATAATCATCAAAACTATTTGAGAGAAATATCCCCCTTTTTCTTGAAATCATTTAAAAGTCACTCTATTTGTCAAGAAGCCATTTAAAAATAGATTTTTGAATCAAAGTGTCCCATACCACTTTGAAACTTTTAAAATGAGTTTTAATTTTAAAAATTTAATGTCCATATAAATAAATCCTTAAATCCATTTTTAAAACATGGACAATAATGAGCAAGATTTAGATGAATAAGACTTTAAAACCTTTAAAAAAGGTATTTTAGTTAGAGATTCTAACCAAAAGAGAGACACTTGAATACAAATAATTGAGGTAATCAAAACTTTGTAATATCATGAGAATAAAGGGATTCATGATATACTATGTCAAAGTACATTATATACACCATATAAAAGTGATTTGGTGTATAACAACAAAGAAGTCTCAATGGAATTTCAATTGAGATGAAATCTCTCATAAAGGCCATATCCTTAGGTTAAGGATAAATCAACGACATAGTTATGTGTGAAAAATATAAATACACTAAATATTATTGGATATTCAGTGTAAAACAATCAAAGGATATTCAGACATAATCTTGTAAAAACATCACCAATGAATTGGATGTTTAACTCAACAAATGGAGAATGAGTTAAAATTACTCTTATCAAATTCATATCGATGACTTGAGAAATTATAAATGGAGTGATTATGTGTATCAAAAGTATATCCACAAAAAAAGGAGTGGAAATTATGACATAATCAAATTAATAATGATTCCACACATAATCTTGGAGTAAAATAGTCAATGAAGTATGCGTAAAGTCGAATGGGTAGAAATTGAAATTTGGAATTCCCTTATCGATTAGGTAACATATGAAACATACACCCATGAAAGAAGGATCATACAATGATGATGTAAATACCCATAAATTAAAGTATATTACACAATGAATACAATCATTGGCAGTACACATACACCACATGCAATAATTAAGTGGTGAACAATGGAATTCTCATGAAATTAAGAGTGAGTTAAGAAACCCCTTACCTTGTAATTTTCCTTGGTTGGGGGTAGGTTAACCTCATGTATAATCGTGAAATAATTGTTATTAAATTATAAAAGAATCATATATATTAATATGATATCATATATGATCTTTTAACATTTCTTTGTTAATAATATCTTAGTATTATCGTCGTTTCAGGTGTTAACTTACTCATTTTCGTTTATATGTTTTGTTATGTAAGCCATGTTTTTCATGGATTGGTTGTATCTTATTCATATCCAGAATGATATCAAGTTCTTAAACATTATTTTTAAATCATAAAATGATAATTATACTTGAATGGATATGAAGGAGAGTGAATCTCATTGCGTTCGTGGAGACGGTAGTCCGTACGTACGCACGAGCGACAATATCATTCTTTTGATATTAAAATAATATATACTTGGATGGTATATTATATATACAGAATCATTATCATGTTATATTTATTTTTTACATGAATTATACATCATTATTATACCCATCAAAATAATAATATATTGAATAACAATTACACCACGACGTGGAGACGGTAAGCCGTACGTACGCACGTATGGTGACATGTTATTCAAAGGGTGGATAGAACACTGAATATGTTTGTACCATATTTATAATAACATCATATTATATATAATATACTGGAGTTATTATTTTAGAATGGTAATAACAAAGAAATAAGAAGTGGAAGAAGAAAGGAACTTGAAAAGGGGTGGTGAAAACATTACCTCTTCTTCGGGTTCTTCCTTTTTATTTGATCAAAAGGGCTCCTTGGGTTGGTTTTATGATCAAACTAAGGCCTCTATGTTGTATTTAGGGAAGTTTAGAGAGTATTTGGGCAGGGGTTGGCCGACCCAAAAGGCTTTTAAGGTGTGAAGAAATGAGAAGGAGGAGTGCCCTTTTATAAGAGGGGTGAGGGACACCTTTGGAAAAGCTAGAAATATTAATTTATAATAAATTCTTATTCAGTTTATAATGGCTCAAAAGTTGATTATTTAAAGTTTAAGGTGGGGATAGGTCGAAATCCATTCAAAAAATAGAATTTAGACAGGTTTGGGTCATTATATTACCTTATCTTTTAGTTTTAACTCTTAGTTAATTAGTTTGACATTTACCATGTCACTTTGTATTTTTATCTTATATAGTTAATAAACTTACCATATACATCCAAGCGTCCCCCAAGTGGTCCATTAATGATACACCTATCATGATATAAGTCTCTTGGCCGAACCTTATATTTTTAGGAATTTAATATCAATTAATAATATAATATATGTTTTAAAAACTCTTTTATGTCAATTTTGACACTATTCAATAATTGATTTTTGTAAAAATCATAACAGAATGATTACTTAGAAAAAAGTTAATTAAATCAATCTTAACATATCATATGATCCTAGAAAATTATTTTAATTCATAAAGTCTCAAATTTTATTTATTTGGGTATTTATAATATCAATTATTATAATGTTTCACTATTATGGTAATTACTGCATCAATATTGTGTCATAAATAAATTACATTATTTAATGTCTAAAAATTATAAATAAAATATCCTTATATATGAAATCGTTTTATCTTTCTAATGAATATTTATATTCTAAAATCCAACATATATAACCCTATGTAAAAATTGTTTTTCTAAAAGATATATGCTTTTGTCATTTTTGTAATTACTTTAACTTAATTAATATAAAGTGTCATTATCACTTACAAGTGGATCCATGGGGTCCCAAAATCGACCCAAAGATGCCCATGGTCGTCCATGTATCAAAAAATAGGGTTAAGACACGTTTTAGGGTAATTTATTATTATTATAATATTATTTATTTACCCTTATTTACCGGATTTACCCTTTAACCATGGTAAATAAAATATTTACCGAAGTAATTATTCAAAATGTCGAAAAAATAAAAGTTACCTATTTACACAATTTGGACATCTTGATTCCAAATATGGAATCCATTTTTCCAAATTCAAAACATATAAGTGGCATAAATTAATTTAAAATTAATTCCCGTTGTTAAAACAAAAAACGTGTTTTTAAGAGATAAAAACTATCAAAAGATTGACACTGGTTTATATCTGGTTTAATTGTAAAATTATGGACAATGACCCACATTGTATTAAATGGTAAAAATATATTCTCAATATAATTTAAAACCACTCAAATTAAAAATTTATCACTATTAATTATTTCGATTAAAAAAAGTTGTTTTTAATTAAAATTTAGTAATTTTCACTATTCATCAAAATATAAAGGTTATCCGAGAAGTACCAAAATTTCACCCTAGGCTAATTTAGTTATTACGAATCCAAAAATGAAGTCTATTTCACCAAATTCAAAACATAAATGTTGCATTTGAAAATTAATTCCCGCTTTCGAAACCAAAAGGCGTATTTTTAAGAAATAATAACTATCAAAAGTTTGACACTTGTTTATGTCTAATTTCAAGGTGAAATTACTTAAAATGACCATCATTGGATTAAATAGTAAAAATATAATCTATTTTTACTTCCAAACCATTAAAACTTATAATTTAACAATATAAATTATTTTGACTAAAAAAGTTGTTTTTAGATAAAATATAGTATTTTTCACTATTCACCCAAATATGGAAGTTATCAGAAAGACACCAAAACATTATTGACACTAAATTCTTATGTCTCGATTATAAAGAAGAATTTAATTTTGTCAAATTGAATATATAAAAGTTTAAAATATTGGATTTAAAAAGGCCTCGCCATTAAAAGGGTGGTAAAATTTCATTTTTTGAAAAATACTTCTTTTATCTGAAAAAAATGAATTTTTTCATAAATCATGTCTTAGAAACTCATAATATGGATTAAAATTATAAGGATAATATAATATTTAAAATTCAATTAATACTATTCATAACCTCTTTTGATCGACTAGTTTGGTAAGTCGTGGTGCGCTTGAACTCAGTGTTGCGTACAACACACGCCATTGTATTATTCAAAGAGAAGTGTACTGTGGAAGATTGGGGTGTTACAAAAGTGGATCATAAATGGTACATGGATTAAATTTCCAACCATTTCCCATCCCACTTGTCCTATTTTAATATTTTTTTGTGATTTTTAAGTTATTTAATAAAACATTGTTCATCCTAAAATATCATTAAAGTCATTTTTAGGACTATTCAATTAATTTGAATTCAAAGATATCAAAACAATAATTAAATTTGAATATAAAAATATTTACTTTTAATTTCACTTTATAATTCACTATTAAATTCATGGAATACTACAATTCATCAAAACATATTAATTTTATTGTTTTTAAAATAATTTACCTTGATTTTTCTACTCCTTGCACAAATACTGTATTAGTGTTGAGTAAGTGTTTAAGATAAATATACCATCACTAAAAATTTAAATTAAATTATCATCATAAAAATAACTTATTTATGTTCGAAATAATATTTTATATTCATTCATAAAATCCTTTTATCCCAATAAAAACATATAAGAGAAATTAAAAGTAAGAGGATGAAATTTTTGTAATTATCCTTTACTTAAAATAAAATAAAGGTTATAATAAAAGGAAAGTGGCAATAAATTACCAAATTTTTTAATATAATATTATTATGGTTGAAAAAATATCATAAAATAAAATAAATACAAGTGTTAGGGATATTTTTAGGTCTTATCACATAGTTTTAACCATGTTTAACCCATTTTACCCTTATCAAAGTGACATATATTTTTCATAGTAACTATTCATAATGATTAAAATAAAAGGGTACTATTTATAAAATTTTAACCTAATAATTAAAAATAAAGAATAAATTCTTTAATATTAAGTTTCTTGAGGTTTCGGAAATAAATTTTAATTTAAATGTATAAAACTCAATGAAAAACAGTTTTTAGAAAAATCAGTTTTAAGCCTAAAAATGAACTTATACCAAAATCAAGTATAATATTGATTCCTATATAATTGATTATATTATTTGAAATTTAATTACATTTATTTTACTTTAATATAAAATTAAAAACATGATGGGGCTTTTAAATTACATAATTTAATGAAAAGAAATGAAAACCTTACAAAAATCAGCATTTTCACTATTCACTTAAATTGAAATTTTCTCAAAAAAATCCTAAAAAATCACCCTAAGATAAATTTAAAATATTATTTAAAAAATAATATTCATTTCATCAAATAAAATTTATAAAAATGGTATAAATTAATTATAATGTTCATGTACAAAATGCAATAAAAACTAATTTTGAAGAAATCATACTTTTAAAGAATAAAATGACTTTATTGAAAATTGTATACTTATTTATTATAAATTATTAAGTAAATTACATTATAAAAAACATTTATAAATATTTTTAATGATTTGGTTATTCCTATTCATACCAACAAATTTAACTACTAGGTTATAATTATCACATTTAAATAATAATATTTTAATAGTATATCACAGTTTTCTTAAATCTCAGTGTTGCATGTTAAGGAATCTATTGAGTTTATTATTATTTTAACCTATTTTTTTGTGTTTAATATTAAGATTTATTTAAGGATCTATAACTTTATAATCCTTAAACACTTACATAAAACTCACCCTATTTCCTTAGCAATAACGTTGTGTTGTTTGAAGTCCCCAGGAATGTTAGGACCACTGAGAAGTGGGGGTTGAATTATTGGTGATCTTTTATAATTTATTTTCTCTTATAAATAATCCTAACAATTAATATATTAAGTAGTGTATATTTTGGAGGATTGACCTGAAGAACTTGATGGCGATGATTTTAGTGACTTTCAATGACCATCTTCTTCGATAAAGGTTTGACCGATCTCTCCATGTTGATAATTATTGAATTTATTATCTTATATGGAAAATCTAGATGAGAAATTTTAATATTTATGGATTATTTTTTACTTTTACTTGCTTGATTATTGTTTCTTCTTGTATGTAAAATCTAGATTTTGTTTTTCATGTATTTATTATCATTCTATTCATTATCCATATCAGTTTCTGTTTTTCCTATATGGGAAATATGGATTCTGTTTTTCTTGTATTTAAAAGCTAAATTTATTATCCTTATATTATTTATCTAGGAATTATATTAGCGAATATTCATGATGAAACTATGACATGAGTTTTTTTATGTTATCTGCAGGATATACCCACAGTTATAAACTATGGTAGTAGACCTATTGCCACGATTTAAACTATGGAAGTAGACCCATATCCATAGTTTCTAACTGTGGTTATATGTCATTGTGATAGAATCTATATCCAGAGTTTGAAACTATGGCTATAGGTGTACTAACATGGTGAGAATTGTGGCTATATCCCTATATCCATGGTTTTAAGCTGTGGCTATAAGTTGGTGTAGCAGAAGAAACAACCACAGTTGGAAATCATGGCTATAGGTGTACTACCATGGTGGAAACCGTGGCTATAGACCTATAGCCATGGTTTAAACCATGGCTATAATTGTTGACGTATTTCCACACCAATAGGATCCATGGTCCACCAAACCATGTCTATTACATATATCCATGGTTTCTTAGCCTATTTCTAAAGTTATAAACCATGGATATAGCCTGAATTTATAGTAGTGTAATCTAAGGAAAATATGGATCTTTTTTATAGATGTTGGTCTCAGCCGCTCCTCAATTTTAATTTTCTTATAAGGGTCTACAAATATCCCTTTACTAGTGATAACATTCTTCAAGAATGATATTTATTTCATCCATAACTCACATTTATTATAATTTTCATATAGATTCTCCATTTGTAAAGTCTTTAAAACAATATTCAAATACTTCTCATTCTCCTTCTTACTTTTAGAGAATATCATAATATCATCTATAAAGGATACCATAAATTTTTCAAGTTAATATATAAAGACTAAATTCATTAAGTCCATAAATATTATTAGATTATTAGTGAGTCTGAAGGGAATCATTATGAACTCATAGTGTTCATACCTTATTCGAAAGGAGAATTTGGGAATATCTTCTTTATTCACCTTTTATTAGTGATATTCTGACCAAAGGTATACATTGAGAAATATTGTTGACCACATAATTGATTGAACAAGTCATTTATCCATGGAAGGGGATACATATTCTTTATCATTATTTTATTGAGTTCAAAATAATCAATATTGAGGTGCATTAACCCATCCTTATTCACAATTAAGAGGAATGACGCACCACGCAGTGAAGCACTTTAGTGTATAAAACCCTTTTCAAAATTCTCTTATAACTACTTTTTCATTTCTTCCATTTCAATGGTGGAGATTTTGTAAGAATTATTGGATATAATAACCTAACCTCTTGATTAAGAGGAAGACCAAGAAACTATTTTGGGAATACATCAATATAATCCCACACAATGGGAATGACTTCAATTCTATCATTTGTATCAACAATTTTTATCTAGATATGATTGATCATAAGGAAATAAAATTCATACTTGAGAAAAAGATTCTAGAGAGATTCATCCTTCTCCTTACACTTGAACAGAATCATAGGATGACTTGAGATGTGAATAGTGATCTCCCTCCCCTAATATTTGATGTTGGATTTATATAAGGAAAAACAATCAATGCCAAATATTAAATCAAACTCCACTAAAGGAAGTAATAAAAGATTCTATGGGAGATTCAGTCCAAAAACATTGATTGGGGAGGAGTTATATACTTGGGATATAATAATTTCTCCACTTTTTCTCATAGATAGCTCAACCCTAATGTTTTGAGGTGGTTTTTTAATAGTTCTAATAAACTTGTAAGATATGAAAGAATTCATAGAACCAAAATAAAAAAGTACATTCTCTATTATTCAATGAATTATAAGTGTACCTATCACAACATCATTTTCAGAACCACATCATCATTAGTGATAACATATTCTCTCCTTTTTCATTGGGCCTTGGAGGTTGTTGTCATTGATTTTCTCTAAAAACCCTTGACTTAGGGAATTGGCTTGCATAATGCATGTTTTCATTGTAGTTGAAACACTATACCGTAGACTAAGTGTTGATATGAACCTTCTTTTACTATATCGTATTAGTGGGATTATTCATATCCCTTTGACATTGATTAGCCCGATGCCCCTCTTTTACACACTTAAAGCATCTCCCGATCCCCTTTAGATAGTTTCAAGGAAACTTCTTCCCACACTTTTGACATGTGGGATGTTGAGTTTCATTTTCTTCATGAGATCTATCAGTTAATCCTCCCAAATAAAACTCTATTTTATTCTTTATTATCTCAAGGACCATGAGACCACTAAGATTCACCAATCTATATCTCGACATTAAGAGAACAACAAAAAATATCTTCATAGTTTTCAAAGCCTCAAGTTTCCAAATATTTTCATAGACTTGACTTTAATCCACTAAAAAAGGGTTTCACCATAATTTTGATATTGATGACTAATCTAGAGGCATGTCGTGAAAACCTTGTGAAGTTTTCCTCATATTCTCTAATATAATCATCTTTATTTTTCTTTAGTATGATGAAATCCATCTCCTTTTTTAGTCAGAGAGTTCATGGAAAATATTTTTTAAAAAATATTTTATTAAAATTTTCTCATTCCATGGAATCAATGTTCAATTTGGACTTCATGTTATTGATCAACATCCACTATTGATCAGTTTCCCCCTCCATGTGATAAATGGATAGTACATCTTTATATTGTTCTAAGAATTGGAGGACAAAGAATATATTCTCAATATATTTAATTCATTTTTCAATGATGAGGTGATCAAAAGTTCCACTAAATTTAGGAGGACATTGTCACATAAAAAAATCAACTAAAATTTATATTTCTTAGGAGGAGGGAATTCTGCATGATTCAAGTTACTATTTATAGCATGAGTTTGTTGAGATAGTACTTCCATGTAGTTCCCAACTCCTTCTTCTATAAGGTTAGGAATATCATTAGTGAAATCATCACATTTCCAATCACATTGGTTTTTTGCATGGTTCCTCCTATTTCCCACTATTATTCAATATAAAGGAAAATGGTATAAGAACACTTTAACTAATAAACATATAAAAAGGAAAATATGAACTTAGAAGGAATAAATTATAAATGAAAAGTATATACCAATTTATGGGTCTCTAAGTTTTAATTTAGGTTATACATGGTAATTTCCTATTAAATTTTCTAACTTAAAATTTTGTTTAATTCCTTTATAATAGTTCATAAAGAGTCTGTGAATTTCCAAACCATATCCCCTGGGAGTGTCAAACAAGGTTTGCAGCAAGAAATATTTATCATGCACTAGGTGAAGATCGATTCAATTCTCAATGCACCCTTTTTAGAGTTATTATCCATATTTATAGCTATTCCAGTTCCACATCTACTTGTAGTATCCTGATATAGATGTAATTTCTTTAAAACCACTTGATCTATACTTCAGAAAAATTCCAAGATGTTTTCCAATACTTAGAATAATCCCTAGGGTTATCATTAAATTATTCTAGTACTAATCCCCAAAATTAACTAGAACTTTCTATGATACCAACTATAGATACCCAATAATTTTTACAAATATTGTAACATCTTGTTACCAATCTGACAGGTATATTTTTAACCTTATCATGATTTCTTCTTTTGTTGATTGGGTAGTGTTGAGAATGAATTGGGAGGATTTTTATAATGTTGAAGTCAGAGATTGTTTGGATTCTCTGCTTTAACTAACCTTTTCTGCAGGCTGTTGGAGGGTTACACATCATGTACAATTTTCTGGATGCAAGTTGTGAAAGGCTTAATGTTATAAATAATACATGTTGTAAAGTTCCTTTACATGTCATGAATGATTTACATATCAGTTTTTAACTTGGAGTTTCTTTTTTTTAATTTGAGGTGATGTGTTTTTCGGTGGTTATGAAATTTAAAGGTTTCACAATGTGTATTGGTATTACACATTGTATAATACCCTAACTGTGGATTTTAAACAGGCAGTGTGACTGGTACATTCTTTTTTTATCCTCTCCAGTTTCAACTCCATCTAACTAAGGCCTTACCCAACAGATCTTGAAGCTCTCTAACCCTTCCAAATCCATTCACTCGACATTCGATCATCATTGCATTGGAGGTGTGATTCTCAGGTAAGATTTATCCTTTTTTATTCGTATTTATCTCTTTATCCTCCTTTATTATTTCAATAGATCATTTTCAAATTGATGGATCTATGTCTTGTTGTGTTAGATCTCACCTCTAGGATGTGCTTCGAGGTCTTCTATACCTTCTTTCTCATTGATGGGTGTCATTGCGAGTGTTGTTTTTCAGAAAAAAGGTAGGTAGTTCCATCATGATTAGACAAATATATTAACCTAGAATTTCTTGATTTATATCAATTATTGATTTAAATTTAATTTCTAAAATTTTCTTTTAATTTATTTGATAAAACCCAATTCTAGTGAATTTGGAGATTTAAAATGGATTTGGCATGGAAATTGGGGAAACCCCCAATTCCATTGAATTGGGGTGTGTTTATGGAAATTAGTTAATTTAAATTGTTGAATTTAAATTTGGATTTCATGGAAATGATTTCAATTAAATTGTTGAATTTAATTTTGAAAATGAATTTTGAAATTGATGGAATTGGTTTTGAATGGATTTCAAACTTGTGAAAATGGATTAAAAAGTTTTGATAGAAAGCCAACAGTTTTATCTTATTAAAGAGGCATGTTTATTTTATTAAAACCCATTTTGGTTTTAAATGGAAAATTGGAATTTAAATGGAAGAATGGAATTTAAATTTATTTTAATAATTCTTAAAGTAAATTTCCCATCAGTGATTGTGTAAGAGTTCATGAAAACCTTAGGTATTTGGTGAGTTATTTGGACACACTCTATGCTATTACAACATTCTAAAACATATATGAAGTAGGTCATATCCCTGATGGGAGGGTGATGAGTCACATATGGAAAGTGTCAGGGGTGTGTGTGTATACACATATTACTGAGATCACTTAGAGAGTGTGGAGTCCTATAGTCATAAATACTATCGTACCTATTTGGCAGATGACCATGTTACTCACTTGTTTTATATTTTAGATATAAATGTATGCCAATGTTGTTTGAACTAATTTACATGTATTATGAATTTACATAAAATGTTTTATGTGACTATTTTATTTAAGCCATTATTTTAGAAATATTCCATCATTTGTAAAATACCTTCCTTAAAGTACTTTTCATCATTTAAACTGTATAACATGATTTGTTTAAATATGCATTGAAATGACAAATCTTTTTACTTTTAAAATTGAAAGAATTCATTTGGTTAATTTATTGTTAAAATATATTATGGAATTTTTTTTGACACCCTACTGGGATTTTTATCTCACACCCTACTTTTTTCCTTCGGGTGTTTGTAGACTTTCTCCTTATAGGTTTGAGTAAGGTAAAAGGATATCTTGGAGGTGGATCTAGCTATTGAACATTGGACATCATGAGTTGTGTCCATAGGGACTTGGGAATTTTTATGATTTTTATACTTGGGTTGCATTACTTTGGGATTTAATTCCTTTTTGACTTCTAGTACATTACTCCCAATGGAGTTTCTTTTGTTATGCATACTGTATTTTTTCTGTTTCTTCCACATTGTTTATGGAAAATTCATTCCCACTTGCATGTTGTATGGTGATAGGTTCTAGTTGTTGACCCATGGGGATCAGAAATGCCCTTTGGGCTATGTTAGGGCTAGCTAAGTTATTGGGTTACCAAGGTACCTAGGATGGTTCATGAAAGATGGTATCAAAGGTAGGTAGTTGATCTTTTGACTTAAATTTTCTATGTAGTGGAGCAATCTTTTTAGGACATAGGAGGCAATTACGATTGAGTGCCTAGCCAGTTCTCACCACAATGAACCTTAAGTCTCCAGGGGTGGTTAGGGAAGGACGTCTTGTGGATAAGTTCTACTCCTTTCCCTATTCTTATTTGGAGAGAGTGGAATCCAAATCTGGATGCTCCATATGTTGGGAGTAATTTCCCTTGTTGCTCAGTTTGAATGTTAATATAATGTCTTTCTTGTTGTCTACTAATGTTGTGTAGCATCATGCCTCTGAGAAGATGTGTAAATTGGATCCAGGAGGAAGATGCTGCTAAACTGCAGTGAGAGAATCCTCCAGTGGACCCAAATCTAGTTGTAGTTATTGTGTGCATTGTCCAAGCTCTGGGATAGGCACCACCTCCAGTTATCCTTCATGCTCCAGCTGTAGATCCTAAAGGGGATGTTCTGTGAAATCATTCTCAAGAGTTACTTCACCAAAAGACACAAGTTTTCAAAGGCTCCACTGATCCTCAACATATTGAGGAATGGTTGGGTGAGATAAAACATTTGTTTGAGTTCTTGGAGACACCAGACATGATCAAGGTGAAGGTACCACCTTCGTGCTGGAAGGACTAAGCATGAGATTATGGGACATGATAGTGATGGTGTAGAAACATGAGGTCTTAGAGTTTAAGGAATCCAAGGTTCTTTTTACTAACCAGTTCTATCCAAAGTCAATAGTGTTGTCCAAGGTTGTGGATTTTTTCAAGCTTGAGTAGGCTGATAGAACCATAAATGATTATTCAAATCTATTTACTAAGCTAGTGCATTTTTCACTTGATATTGTATCTAATGAGAAGATTAAGGGTCAATGGTTTTAGTTAAGACTTCAATAATATATTCATTCTCAGGTCTTCTTGCTAAAGCTTCCAACTTATACTGATGTTCTAGATAGGGAGATGATGGCTGAGATGGACCTAGATGTGAATTCAGGGTTATCAGGAGTTCTTTATTATCCTAGTGGAAACGTGAGTTCCTTAAATGGAAAACAAAAGAATGGTTATTCTCAAAGTAGTTCTCAACAAAAGTGTAATTCTAGACCTCCTGCAGGATATGAGGAAGTACTTTGATTTTCTACTAGTGTAGTAGGATAGGACAGTCTAAGAGGGTTTGCATTGAGGAACCCAAGAATTGTAGCTCATGTAGATGTTCAAGACACTTACAAGGATTCTGCCATAACTTTTCTACTTCATGTAGTGTAACATGATCATCCTCCTAAAACTTTGGGGTAATCTGATTCTTCATGTATAAAAGGGTTCCACCCATAGACATCTGAAATGAAGCTACTTTACATAGTGGAAGAATCTCCAGAGGAAGCAGACATTGGTCCAACAACCATGAGAGGTACCATTACTATAGATTCATCATTAGCGACTAGTATAATTAATACTGTTTCATCTCACTTGTTTATTTGAACCCATATTGTTAATCTACTTAATCTTCCTATGAAACTTTTATCTTGTGAAATGGATATTACTACACCCTTTGGTATAAAGAGAGATCGGGGTATCTATATTCTTGCCTATGTCTTCTCTCTATTAGATTTCGATCTAGCTTGGAGTTTTCTTGTCCTTGACATAAAACCTCTTGACATCATATTCATGATGGATTGGATCATTTCCAATAAGCCTGGATTGATTGTTATCTTCGACAGGTCTACCTTACTACACCCAGTGGTGTGTCTCTTGTCTTTCGAGGAGAATGGGACCCATGGTCGAGCAGGGTTGGACCTTTTTATTCGGAATTGGGGAAGGTAATATCAGTGTTCTATTTTAATTTTGAGTGGGAATATTTCAGAGGTGGTCTCCCTACAGATTTTTTCAAGTTTCCCAACATGTTTCCTTATGATTTATCTGGTCTTCCACCGGTAAGGGAAGTTGATTTTTCCATTGACTTGATGCCAAGTAGTCAAAAAAATTTAATTCCCTCTTACCACATGGAACCAGTTGAAATGAAAGTTCTGAAGCCTCAAATAGACAATATTATTGAGAAAGGATTTATATGCCTGACTGTATCACCTTGGGCGGCACCGATTCTCTTTACAAAGAAACCTGATGGTTCTATTCACTTATGTGTTGACTACTGAAATTTAAATCTAGTTATGATAAAGAAAAAGTATATGTTTCCACTGATTCATGATATATTTGATCAGATGAAAGGGGTGAAGTGGTTTTCAAAGATCAACCTTCGATCTGGTTACCATAAGTTGAGAATAAAAGAATATAACATTCAAAAAACCAATTTTCAGAGTAGGTATCACCATTATTAGTACCTTGTTATGCCCTTTTGTGGTGCCCCAAAATTTGTTTCTCGTGTAATAGTAATATCATGATTTTATTTTGTTTAATTTTCATGTCAACCAAACAATAACTTTCAAATTAAACACAAAGGAATTTTATTAAATAAAACACCATAGTATTTACATTACAACAAGATCAAAATGAAATTATGCTAAAAAAAAATACTCACTAAAAACCCTATTAGAGCCACTGGAAGTCCCCCTAAAGAAACAATGAGACTCGGTAAATAGAGAAGCTCCCTCGGGTCAGTCATAATGAAGAACATCACAACCAGAATCATGAAAACCATACTGACCATCAGTGGTATAATAATCACCATCTTCTTCAATTTTCATGAGTTTGGAACACCCTAATGTTTGGTTTTATAAGGCATCTACCCGATCGTTACCCCTTGGGTGACCGTTGGAGATGTTTGTGACCGTTGATTTCTAACGGCTATAATTATAGCCATTGGTCTTTTCATTGGTTTGATAAAAAATATATAATATATCTTTTCAAAACATTTAAGTTATGAAAATGTAATATAACCTCTTATTATGAACTTTAAAGGGGAAATTATTTAATATTTTTAATTACACTTAGGTGATTTTTTTTAAAATGAGATGAGGATTTTAAACATCTTACAAATATTTCAAATATATTATAAAATTTTTCATTCTTAATTCTCAAATAATATTTTAACTAAACTATGTTTTGATTTATATAATACTAGTATAAAAGTTTTCATATAGATATATTAAAGTTATAACTTTGTGTTTTAAAGCTTTAGTTTTTATAAAAACTAAGGGGAAGTTTGTTTTAAAACTTAGTAATAAAGTTAAAAAAAACCCCACTTAGGCCAGCCCTCTAGCCGAGCTGAGGGAGGCAGCATGAACTAGGTGGATGAGCCTATCCCTCAACCCTATCATAGGCTGGCATGAGCAGGGGGGCATAACTACCCCGAAGGGTGTGCCAGAGCACACACATGTGAATCAGAGTGTGCCACCATGGGCGCGAGGCCACGACGAGGTAGGGGTAGGCCAAGGCCTGTGGGGAGCAGGATCCCGTGTATAAGGCCCCCTTGTGTGTGTGTTGTGATTTCTGAGCTTATTCCGGGAGTGTTGGCTTATAAAGAGCTGTAAAATTTCCCTCTGATTTGATGTGGGATAGATTTTTTAGAAAAAATGTGATCTAGGCCGTTGGATCGCGTCACAAGAGATCTGGTCCATCTATCGCAGTTCGGGCCTCAACTCCCATCAGTAGTGGTAAAACTTCAATGTTTTTAGATTTTGTTAGATTGGGCTAGATCTAATTGCAACTGTCCACCTCTTTTAAAATTTCTGCATTTATTTAAGCCTTCAGATTGAACCTCGATCAAATCGAAGTCGTCTATCCCTTTTTAAAACCCGTAGTTACTCATCCACTGTCCGATATTCTCCAAATTTAATCCTAGCTATCCAAATCTTTCTAGATTTTCTCCCCCGCACCATATTCTTACTCTCCCACCTACTCCAGACCAGTAACATTATCCCCCTTTCTCTTCATTTTCCACACCCGTGACCCCACTGCCCCCCCCCCCTTCACGCGTTTTCTACAAGGAACTTCCCCTGGATTTTTAATAAACCATACATGGCTCGGTTTTCTAGTAGTATCATTTAAAATATCTATTATATTTTATACATAATATATTTTATAAACCACCCATTTCACCCCAAGAACCCCTCGGTTTTCCCCCACTCAAACCTCCAGCAAGATCCCATGAGTCTTTCTGAGCCCCACCTCCTCCTCAAACTAAGGTAAGGGTTAAATTGTCTTGTGATTTTGTTTTTTAGAATAAATACATATATATGTATTCTCATAAAAGTATAGTTATAATCCTTGCAGTTTAGTTAAAATGTTCTTCTATGCCGATCCTAGGCCATTTGGTTTTTGATTTCTAGTAGTATTATGGATATAAAGAAATTATTTTTGCCTGATTGTGTTAATGGTATGTATATATATATATATATATATATATATATATACACTCATATACATAAGTATACAGCCTTACAGTTTGGACATAAACCCTTCTATACTCGATTCAGGACTTCTAGATTCTGGGTTTATGCAGTATTATTAGACCCAAAGCATAATTTATCTCATGAAAAACTTGTTTACATTACATCTATATATTAAGTTATGTATATATATACACAACCACACATTTTTACATAAATCTTTATTATATTCTGTTTTGAGATTTTTTTTAAACATTGAGTCTCAAATTTTAGTAGAACTTTAAAACATAAAGAATTATGTGTTGTACAAAACTCTTATATATTTGTATACATGGATGTATATAATTATATAGTTTGTATAACTCACCCTCTGACCAGTTTTAAGTATTTTAACATTGAAATTCTATGATTATTTTATGTTTTTGGTAAATAAGTTTGTGCCAATTAACTTTAGTGTAGGACTCAGTTATACATGTAAGTTATATATTTTTACATAAACATTTGTATAAATAAACCCTTTAAAAATTTATACTATGATTTGAAGTTTTAAGGACTCTGATTAATTAATGTGGAAAAAATATTAAATTCATATGGGTGTCAATGGATTTTTGGGTTAAACCCTTTAATACATAATGTGTATTCGGATATGTGATTATATATGTATGCGAAAAAACTTTGATCCTCAATTTTACTTAGAATTTTCCAAGGATTACTAAGAAATAATAAAAAATTTATTTTCAAAATATGTTTTTTTTAAAACACTACTCTTTATATACACCTTGTTGTATGAGCAATTTACACAAACACTAATTGTGGATATTCCAAATATTATACTTATGATGTGTTTAGTAATTGTGGAGAGTTCATGGGTATAATATTTGGGGTTTGAAACTTATATATTCATATGTTTGAATTACATATTTTTATATATCAAATGGTGTTATTTACAGTTGAATATCATGCTTACCATCTCTTAGTAGCATGTATACCCTTGTTATGTGTTACACCAAAGCATATCAGTAATAAATGTATGAGTATCTATTAGTTTAATACCCCACAAAAAAATATTTGTTTTATCTTCTAATTGATTATGCATCTAGATGAAATTCTAATATGTATTGATTAATAAAGGTTTGTAATTGTAAGGTTATCATTATATGTGACAAGACTTGTATTTCTTTTGTGTGTTAGTTGTCATCACTTATGCCATAATATGCTCTCCATACTCACCATTCAATGACATAACCATGTAGTTGATAGTTTTTTAATTAATTCTTACATGCCTAATTCACTATATGTATGTAAATGATAATGAAGGTAATTAAAACTCTTATGACCTTTTGTGGAATTATGAATTAAATTATTCAAGGTGGTATGAGACATCTTGAATAATATGAAATAAGAAATTAAATGTTCAAAGTGGTATGAGACACTTTGAAAATACACCCTTACTTGACACATGAGGAATGTATTAGACATGTATGTGACAGGTGGGGACCGCTATAGCCCCTCGATGCATCAGTAGGTCTCATGAGACAAACTACGGTCTTGGCACAAGGCCTTGACAAAACGAGTATTTATGGTCTTGGCACGAGGCCTTGACATTATGGTTATGGTGTCCCACATTATACATCTCCTCATTATGTTTATGATGATTAATTAACCAAGTGGATATTTGACTAAGAGAATATCCATTGTTAAGAGATAGTACTTATGAGTATCAGAAGAAGTAAATTCTTATGGCATGATTTTTATGTTGCACTCAGTGATTTATTAGACAATTAATGTTTCACAGTAGTAAAGAAAGTCATTGATGTTATTACCTTTATGCGCAACTCTGATTATGCATTGATCTTAGTTATTAAACTTGTACCTGCATATTCATAAGTCATACTTATTTAGAATGTCTTTACTTATTACTCTAAATAAGCATGACTATAATTGAATTATATTCCCTTGTAACCCTGCTAGTATGCTTTTAATTGCACTCTTTTATTCCTTAGACAATTTTTATGATATGTTACATTTGTTAAAACATTTATTAAGAAAATGTTTTATGAAAAATTTAAAATAGTGTTTTCAAATGTTATATTAGTATATTATATTATTTTAAAACCCCTTACTGGGCATTCGCATGATCACCCTACATTTTTTAAATTTTTTTTTTCAGGTATCAGTTTTAACAGAAGAAGCATGACAGAAGTATAAAGTTTCCCAGAACCTAAACTTAATCGATCCTCTATATGGGACATGATGTGTAAAATTCCAGTGCATGTTTTTTTGTAAAAACGTACACATCATGTTTCAAGGCACTAGCTCTGGGTATTCTGGGGTCGGGATGTCACACTTTGTTCTAACAAATTCTCTTATATATTTCATGGCTCTAATGAACAAGATTTTCCACAAGTATCTGGTCAAATTTGTGGTAGTTTTTATGGATGGAATCCTCATTTACTTCAAGTTTGAGGAGGATCATATGCATCATCTGAGAATAGTTATGAGTCTGGTGAAAATTCGTCAACTTTATGCCAAACTCTCAAAATGTGACTTCTGGATTCGATGAGTGAAATTCTTGGGACACGTGGGGAAGAAATAAGAAATTTCAGTTGATCCTAAGAAGGTAAAGGCAATTATGACTTGGGAGAAACCATGTAATGTCTTTGATATTAGAATATTCTTGGGCTTAGTCGGATATTATCGCTGGTTTGTGAAGGACTTCTCAAAGTTGGCTTCTCTGATGACTTTTTTAACTTAGAAGGGGGTTAATTTTACTTCTAATGATAAATTTAAGAGTTCTTTTGTTGATCTAAAATGTAATTTTACTATTATACCAATGTTGACTCCTCTAGAGGCTGGGTAGGGCTATGTGGTCTATTTTGATGCATCAGATTTTGGCTTGGGATGTGTTCTTATGCAAGTCGATCATGTAGTAGCTTATGGATCTCGTCAGCTTAGTCTATATGAGAAGAATTATCCTACCCATGACCTTTAACTTTAGTTTTTTATGCACATGCTTAGGATTTGGAATCACTAACTTTTTAGAGAAAGTTTTATTGTGTATTTAGACCACAAAATCTAGAGTTATATCTTCTCTAAAAAATATTTGAATCTCCGTCAGAGGAATTGGGTGGAGTACCTGTAATCTTTCAACTTTGACATCACCTATACCCCAGGTAAAGGGAATGTCATTGCAGATGCGTTGAATATGAAACTTACAACCCATACAGTGAAATAATCTTCAAAATAGTGGAATTTGATGGCTCTTTTGCATAGTTGCATATTGTAGTTCAGGAGAAAGGGGATACAGTTTCTTTATCCAGCATTCATTTGACTCCCACTATTCTCTAGAGGATTATTCAAGAACAAGAGCTTGATGATGAATTATTTAGAATTAGATACTCTCTATATAGTGGTGATACATTGGTCCAATGTTCGTTCTCTAAATACGGTGTTCTATTCTATCAGGATCGCTTCATTGTTCCTTTAGCAGAAAGAAAATCTATGACGGGGGATTTCCATAGTTCCCATTGATCTGTGAAACCAGGAACCACTAATATGTTCTATGACACGTGGAAGCAACTTTGGTGGCTAGGTATGAGATAAGACATTGTTGAGTTTGTCTCTCGTTTCTATACATGCTAATAGGTGAAAGTCGGGCACCAGAAACCTTCGAGTTTGTTGCAAACACTTCCAATATTTACTTGGAAGTGGGATGAAATCTCTATGGACTTTTTGGTTGGGTTTACTCATACCCATAGAAATAAAAATTTGATACGGGTTTTGATTGATAGGTAAACCAAGTCAGTTCAATTCATGCTCATTCGTGATACAACCAAAGTTGAGGAGTGGGGGAATCTCTAGGTGAAAGAGATTGTTCATTTTCACAGAGTTCCATCTACTATAGTCTCTGATAGGGATCATAGGTTTACTTCTCACTTTTGGATAGGCTATTAGGAGGCACTGGGATCTCAGGTCTGTTTGAGCATGGCCTACCATCTGCAGTCGGATAGACAAACATAGAGAGCTATATAGATTCTTGAGGATATTATCTATGACTGTTTTCTCAACTTCGATGGGGCTTGGGATGATCATTTGGGGCTGGTTGAGTTTTCTTATAACAATAGTTTCCAGCCCATGATCAGAATGGAACCTTTTTGTTGGACTCATCATGTTTTAATCATGTTTTAATGATCACAAATCCTATACGTCCTATTAAATCTATTTTAAGTCATGTGTAAATATGGTTGGTTTCTTTATGCTTTAAATAAATTTTCTCAAGATCTTAATTACTATAAATCATGTTTGATTATTATAAACTATATTTAACTTTGGTCTATAATGATTTATTTTATGAATGATTAAGTATAATTTATTTTGTGAATATTACTACTTAAGTATATATATATAGATATTTGGATAAATCTGAGAAACCATGAGTCTGCCACCGGTTCCAGTTTTCTGGAAAAGGACCAGACACCATGAACTGGACACTGTGACCAGACACTGTGAACCAGACACCATGACCAGACACTGTGACCCGACACCATGACCCAGACACCGTGAACCAGACACCATGACCAGACACCATGACCAGACACCATGACCAGACACCATGACCAGACACCGTGACCAGACACCGTGACCAGACACCGTGACCAGACACTGTGACCAAACACTGTGACCAGACACCATAACTAGTTTCAGATCTGTTGAAGCCTGTGACACCGATTCCTTATTAAGACACTGTTCGAAGTTTGTAAAAGAACCAGACACCGTGATCCTAACACCAAATTTGTGCTACCGGTTCCTAATCTCTATACAAATATGCCATCATAGCTATATCATCACTCAAAGGAAAAGAAGAAGACAACATTTCGTGGTGACACCGTTTCCAAGTGACACTGTTTCCAGATAGACTATGACACCATTCTTTAATCTATTTTTTTTGTTTTCAATTTAATTTCTAACGTTCATATTTGAGTTGTTAAATGCACTGACATAATTAATATTTCTTTATAGACATGTCTCTTGAAAGTACGAGGTACAAGGTGCATAATGCAAGCATCCTGTCGGCTCCAACAAATGCACTCCAAGAATAAGAAGAAAAGCGAGGCCCTGAAACATAAAAGTGGAAGAGCAGCAGAAGCACGAGTATTCTTAGAAAAAGAACCGACACATACAAAAAGATACATCTAAAGAACACACAAATAATTTATGAATCCAAAATCTAGGATACCATAGAGCAGAGTCAAGAACATATTCTCAATAAAAACTCCATGAAGAACATGAGTTAGATCTAACTAGAAACCAGAGCACCAGACTTGCGATACTTTGTTTCTTTCAAGAGGACCAAATACTTGCATATGCTTCATCCTAGAAGTCCATAGATGCATAGAATAATAGTCATAGAACTTCTAACCTTATCTCATCATCTTTGCTCTATTGTGTATTATTTTTAGCTTTTGAGTAGTGTGTGTGTGTGTTTGTATTAAAACACACATTGTCTCCTGCACTAAACTGAATGATACAAGATATCCTTCCTTTCATATCTTTTTATGCTTGTTTAATCCCATAGATAAGTGTGGAAGAGGTACCTGTGTGACCTAGTAGTTTATACCAATGAAGAACTATGGAAGAGGTCATGTGACCTGGACAGTCCTGTGCACTGTTGTTTACCCGATCCAGGGTGTGGATCAAGTTTATTAATATAAACTTCTTAGTGGCAGTTGATCACAAAGTGGAGTGGATTAGGTCTCATCTTGAGACTGAACCACTTGTTTTATATTCACTGTGTTGTTTAATTTAGTTTTCTCTGTTTTACTGTATAATTCAGAAATCACTAGATTTACTTTGATAGTTAATCTTGGACAAAAGTTATAATTGTTTTTCCTTATTAGAATAGCTTCAAAAGTAATATCAATTACTGACATTGATATTATTGATAATTAATTAATCTTCAGAGAAGTTATTTGAACATTCAAACTTTCATAACCATATTACTTTGATTAACTGTGTTGTATTTATTTTTATTGGGGAACCTTTTAAGAAAAAATTTCAAACAATTTTTTTTATAGAATACTTAATTCATCCCCATCTTGAGTACTCTACTCCGAACAACATTTGGTATCATAGGAGTTTGTTATTCCTATTAACACTCTATTTTTGAAACTATTCAATTGTGATTTTAGTTGTAATTTAAAGATCGGTAAATTTCTATTAATTATAAATTTATAACTCTTTCAAAATATTTCTTTATTATGGATAATAGACTGGAAGGTGATGCAACAAATAGACCACCATTTTTAATAGAACCAATTATTCCCAATGGAAAATTAAAATGAAAATTCATTTAGAAAGTATGGGTTTTTGAAATTTGGACTTCAATTATAGATGAGTATAAGATTCCTGATACTGATATAATCACTTGGTATGACCCAACCAAGACTGCCTAAAGTAATAATTGCAAAGCCATGAATTCTCTATATTTCTCTTTAGGAGATGAGGAATTTAATAGAATTTATGCATGTAAAACTTCCCATGAAATTTGGGATACTTTTTCTATTTCACATTAAGGAACTTCTAGTGTGAAAGAAATGAGACTTAATACTTATACTCTTAAATATGATAACTTTAAAATGAAACATGATGAACCTATTTTTGACATGTATCTCAGGTTCAATAAAATTTTCAACATAATGATTTATTTTAGAAGAGAAGTCACTGCCAAAGAACAAATCATGAGGATTCTCATATGCCTACTTGATAGATGGAGAGGAACCTTTGTCTCTATTAGAGAGTCATGAGACATCAACAAGTTACCTGTAAAAGAGATAATTGGGAAAATAATGATGTATGAAGAGGATTTTAAAGTCAACAAGGAAGAGGTGGATAAACCTAAAAGAAAATCTGTTGCATTTAAGACCACCAACTCTAAACACAAAGAAAAATGGAAATTGGAAGTCTCTGTAGAAAGTTCCAGTAGTGAAAAATCATCACCTGATAGTGATGAGGAGATGGCTCAATTATCCAGAAGGTTTAAGATATTTTACGAGAAGAATAAATTTTTCAGAAAGCCTAACTTAAAAGGAAGATATGATCAAAATGGAATCTAGAAGAAAGATTGGAAAAGAAGTGACAATTATGATGAGATAGTATGATATGAATGTAAGAAAAAGGGACATATAAAGGCTGACTATCCCAAGATCAAGTACAAAAAAAAATATAAGGACAAATATCAATGGTATAAAAAGGAAATGAAAGCAATGTGGATTGCTTCTGAGGACATTTCAAGTGACTTAGAATCTTCACATGATGAACAGGATAAAAAATCCAATATGTGTTTTATGACAAACACATCTGATGTAACACTGGAATATCTTGTACACAATTCCAATTATTTTGGAGATGAAAGTGATTATGAAAATATATCTAAAAGAATAAATGTTTGAGTATTATAATATTCTTGAAGATATATGTAATGAACTAAAAGATAAATACAAGTCATTAAAGAAACAATATGCTCTTACCTCAATTGTTAAATTTGAACTTACTGTAGAAAGGGAGAAAAATGTTTAATTACTCAAAGAAAACAATGCACTAAAGCTATCTAATGAGTAATTGAAAAAATATCTTTAAAGGTTTATTAATGGTAAAGATACTTTGGTACAAATGCTATGTAAATAGATTGCTCTTAAATATACTACTGGTATTGGCTATCAACCTGGTAAAAGAAATTTTGGAAGAACCAATTTTGTTTCTAAATCTAGGACATACATCTTTACTCCTAGTTCAGGAAAACATTCATCTCGTTGAAATTATGATACACTCTCTACTGTTTCAAGCTTTTCTGGAGCAAATAGAGTTTATTTTTCAAGCACTTTACATAATGCATATAGGAAACCTATGAAGCAGATGTGGGATCCTAAATCACTAGTCACTAATATTACTAGACCCAAACAAATATGGGTACTAATGTCTATTTTTATCTGAATATTTTGTAGTAAAATTGCTTAAAGAGATCCTTTAAAAGCTTATGGTACTTGGACAGTGGGTGTTCAAGACATATGATAGGAGACTATTCATTCTTCAAGAACTTAATAAAAATTGATGGTGTACATGTCACCTTTGGTGACAATTCCAAAGGAAAAATCATTGGACTTGGCCAAATTGGTAACTCTAACTCAGTTTTAATTTCCAAAGTACTTTTTTTGATGGATTAAAATATAATATTCTTAGTATTTCATAACTATGTGGTGATGGATTTCATGTTAAATTTTAAAATGATTCTTGAAATATTTTTAATTCTAAAAATGAATTAGTGTTTTCTGCATTAAGAAATGAAAATGTATACACTGTTAACTTAGATTATTTAGTTTCTCAAAATGCTTCATGTTTAAGTGCATTTAACAAAGAGTCTTGGATTTGGCATAGGAGACTAGGACACTGTAATATTCACTCTCTTAGAAAGATAACTAGAAATATCTTAGTCAATGATCTACCCAAACTTGAGTTTCTAAATGATAAAGTGTGTAATCCTTGTCAAAAGGGAAATCAGCACAAAATTTCCATCAAACCAAATAATGAAGTGTCACCTTGTCAACCTCTTGAACAGGTTCACATGGATTTTTTTATACCATCTAGAGTTTCAAGTTTAAATGGGAAGAACTATGTTTATGTTCTTGTAGATGAATTTTCTAGATATACTTGGACTTTCTTTTTGGCTCAAAAAATTGAAGTCTTCTCTCATTTCATCAAATATGCTAAAAATATAGAAAATATTTGTGGACTTAGAATTAAATCCTTACGAAGTGATCATGGCTGTGAGTTTGAAAATCAATAGTTTGAATCCTTTTTCTCACAAAATGGCTATAGTCATAATTTCTCTGCCCCAAGAACACCTCAACAAAGTGGAGTTATAGAAAGAAGAAATAGAACCTTGCAAGAGATTTCTAGAACCATGCTTAGTGAATATGGCTTACCAATTTATTTTTGGTCTGAAGTAGTAAATAAAACATGCTATATTATTAATAAAGTGTTGATTAGACCCATTATTAAAAGAACTCCATATCAGTTATGGAATAATAGAAAACCCAAAGTAAGCAACTTCAAGGTTTTTGGTTGCAAAATATATATCCTTAATACTAAGGAAAATCTTGAAAAAATTTCATCCAAGAGTGATGAAGGAATCTTTCAAGGATATTCAATATCTAGTAAAGCCTATAGAGTGCTTAACAAAATAACTAAATGTGTAGAAGAGTCTATCCATGTAAATTTTGATGAGATAGATCCATATGAGCCTAAGAACACTCTAAAGAACTTGGAGGATGATGTGTCAAATCTGGACATCAATTCAAAATCGTCTAACCATCCTGTAAAGAAATCTTTGAAAACTTCCAGTTCTGGAAATTCTTCAGATTCAAGTCATAATGAACCTGAACCTATTGAAGAACCTGAAGCCACTAGTCTTTCTTTTTCTAGAGCTGATAAAACTCTTAAGAACCATCCTTTAGATGTTGTTGTAGTAGATTTAGATAAAAGAACTCAAACTAGAGATTCTCTTAGAAATTAGGTTGAACATAAAGTCTTCTTGTCACAACTTGAACCTAAAAACATTAATGATGTTATCAATGATGAATTTTGGGTGATGGCTATGCAAGAAGAACTTAATCAGTTTGAAAGGAACAAAGTTTGGAAACTTATTAACAGACATAAAGACACATTTACCATAGGCACTAAGTGGGTGTTTAGAAATAAGGTCTATGAAGTTTTTAACATAGTTAGAAAAAAGGCTAGATTGGTTGCACAAGGCTATAGTCAAGAAGAGGTAATTAACTATGAGGAAACCTTTGCACCAGTAGCTAGACTTGAAGCCATCAGAATCCTGCTTGCTTATGCTGCACATCTGAATTTCAAACTATATCAAATGGATGTTAAGAGTGAATTCATAAATGGTTATATTTCTGAATATGTCTTTGTTGAGAAACCCCCTGGTTTTACAAATCCTCATTTTCCAAATCATGTTTTTAAATTATCAAAATCTTTATATGGTTTAAAACAAGATCCAAGAGCTTGGTATGATAGATTAAGTACTTTTCTTATTTCCAAAGGTTTTACAAAAGGTATAGATGATCCTACCCTTTTTATAAAATGAATTTCCAATGATTTTTTAGTAGATCAAATTTATGTAGATGATATTATCTTTGGATCTTCAAAAAATTCTTTATGTATTGAATTTTCTAAAATGATGTAAAATGAATTTGAAATGAGTTTAATGGGTGAACTAAAATTATTTCTTGGATTTCAAATATTTCAAAATAATGATGTTATTATTTTAAATAAAAGCAAATATACTAGATATATTATAAAACATTTTATCTTGAATAGAAATAAAATTAATGACACTCCAATGAGTACTACTTCTAAGTTGGATCTTGATGAAGATGAAAAATTTGTTGATCAAACCACTTACATAGGAATGATTAGAAGCTTACTCTACTTAACTGCTAGCCGACCTGACATTATGTTTAGTGTATGTTTGTGTGGTAATTTTCAAGAAAAACATAAGGAATATCATTTAAATTCTGTTAAAAGGATTTTCAAATACCTCAAACATACACCCAATCTAGAACTATTCTATCCCATAGGACAATCATTTGAGATAGTTAGTTATTCCGATTTTGATTTTGGTGGTTGTAAGTTAGATAGAAAAAGAACCTCTGGAACATGTCACTTTTTGGGAAATTCACTAGTATCATGGTGTAGTAAGAAACAAAACTATGTTTCATTATCTACTACCGAAGCTGAGTACATAGCTACTAGTAGTTGTTGTGCAAAAAAATTTTGGATGAAACACACATTACTAGATTATGGATATCAATTCAGGCATGTACCTATAAATTGTGATAATACAAGTGCTATTAACATCTAAAAAATCACTCTAGGACAAAATATATTAATATAAGACATCACTTTTTGAGATACCATTATAAAAAAGGTGATATAAATTTAGAATTAATTGGAACTGAATATCAGCTCGCTGATATATTCACCAAACCATTAAAATTGAAAGAACATATTACATCATACATGAATTGGGAATGATAAATCTTAAGTAGTAAGTGTACTATTTCACAATTTATTATTTCAAAATTTATAGTTTCACAAGTCACTGTCTTAAGATTACTATCTAACTATTACAGTTCTATAGTTTACTGTCTTAAAAGTTTTTGTTTCATGTTTACAGTTTCACTGTGAAATCTTGTTATGGTCTCACCATGAAAACCTGTTACAATCTCACCATGTAAGTCTGTTCTGGTCTCACCGTAAAGACACATTATCGTTTTATCTATATATTATAACTTGTATCATTGTAATTGATTATTTTATTCTTTTACTTTCTCACGATTTTGAATTTGCAATGCTCAATATCCCTAAATGATAAAAACAAAATAAGTTTCACTCTTTTGTTCACCCGAGCTCTAATCTCTCAAACTGTAAGACCTCCTTCAACCCTTCAATTCTCTCTCTATCTCTCTCGAACCTTCATTGAATGCCTAGAATGAATAACCTATCCCTATCAACTCCTGACAAGTGTAGATCAAAGAATAATATGAAAAGAGCACCGAAGATAGCACCCAAAGGTCCTCTGAATCTGAACCTTGTTGACAAAATAGTGGTGCCAGAAAAGGAAATCTGCGCCAAGTGGTTGCTGTCAAGTAAGTCTTTAGTATTGAAATTACTAAAAGAGTAGGGATGGGTGGATTGGTTCACAAATGAGACTAGGATGATATACCCAAATCCAGTTTCTTAGTTTTATCAGTTTGTTCAATTCTCATTTGATACGGAAGATAGTTTTGTTGTGAGAAGTTGGACCAATGGTCAAAGTTGTACCTTTTATTTGAGGTTATAGGATTCTTGCCTAAGTATACCTCATGAGGGAATTTTTGAGGACTACTAGAGACGTCCTCCTCCTCACAGTGATATATTTGTTTTAGAAGAAGCCTTGGAAAGCTTGACTGGTAATAAAACAAAGAGAATAGCTATTACTGCTGATCTAGATGGTGAAACCAGACTATTGTTTAAGTTTTTTCAGAATATGATTAGTCTATGAAAATGATATTTTGTGACACTCAAGTATTGGGATGTATTTTTAACACATCTTATGAATAATGGACACAAGATTAACCTATTTAAGTACGTTATACTTCATATGTGTGAGTTGATAAAGACAACCTCAAAGTCAACCTCCTTGTTCTACTCAAGGTTAATCTCTACTATGCTTCATTCTAAAGGGTTGGTTGGACCAGATGAAGAATTAATTAAGTACCATGAATTTTGTATCTCAAAGGTTACATTCAAAAGAATGAAAATTAGTTAGAATCTGTGGAGAAAAGCATGGGTGGAGGATAATGATAGGGTTTATGAAAAGTTCAACCCAGTTGAGCATTCTTCAAGACCTAAGGACATTTCTGATCCTTTTCTGGAACCAGATTAAATTGTTGATTATCCTGTTGAGGAAGAATAATAAGAGTTTGTTACACCTATAGGGGAAATTTTCTTGGATAAGGAAGACAATGGACATGTTCCTCAAGTCATAATTGAGAAGGAAGTACTTGTTCCTGAAGAAATTGTTGATTTGGAAGAATAAATTTCTTCTAAAGAAGAATCAGTTGTTAATGTAAGGGAAATGGCTATTTTGGAAGAGCATTTAGAAGAAGAAATTTATCTTAAGAAAGAAGCTTCTTTTAATGAACACTTAGAGAAACAAGTTGTTCCTGAGATTATCCAATCTACTGAGGAAATAATGGAGAAATTATTTCAATTGGATAGAAAGGAAATGGGTGAGGTTAATGAGGATGAAATTTTTGAATTAAATCAAAGAACTAAATCTCTTAGTCCTGTGAGATATGAACTTGTTGAGGGGGAGCAGAACCCTAATCTAGAAAGTTTTGAAATTCCTAATCCAGTTGATCAAAGGACTATGGATACATGGTATAAATTCTCTATATATTTTGATGTGAATGATTCCAAATAATACACAGTTAAAGGTAGAGATATGTCTACTATGTTTCAATTGAAATCGGTCTCTGCTCTTGAAGTTATCTCTGTAAAGGATCTTGAGCCTGTCTCAGCTCCTGTTTCTGAACCTTCACAAGAACCTTCTACCTTAGTGAGTAAGGATGATTTGAAATCCTTTGGAGCTACCTTATTGGATGGAGTTGAAAATATCATGAACACTCAACCTTCTCCTATAACAAACCTAAGTGAAAGATTTGATCCCATTTTGTTATAAAAGATCATATGGCAGATTCATCCAAAAAAATTTCATGAAATTCAAGAGGTCGGAATTGAGAACAAATAGTTGAGTGATGAAGTGAAGTCTCTCAGAGCTATGGTTGAAGATATGCAGAGAGTGTTGAAATCAAGACCATATCCCGTTTCTCATCCTATTGAGGTTTTTAGTGGTCATATTCCCTAGGATGTTGTCTCTCTACTTCAACCTAATCTAACTTCCTTAGATGAAAAGGTGGATGAAAGAAACAAGAAAATAGTTCAAGAAATGATTGAGCTTGTTATTGGTCTCAAAAAATTGGATGATGTGTATAAGGGATGTCTTCATAAAGTTCTGAATCAACTAAAGTCCCTTACTTCAGCTGTTAAAGTTTCTAGTACCTTTAGATAGTCATCTCAACCCTCCTTGGATAGTGATTTGATCCGAATGATTATTAATGAAGAACATCAATCAGTGCTCAATGGATTTGAAAAAGAGTCTCTATATGTGGTTGTCAAGAATAGTGATAGAGTTCTTGATTTGGTAATATTTCATTCTAAGATTTCAAATGATGCACATGAAGAAATTACTAAAAAGGTGTATTTCTACTTAAATAAGATTTTCTCTAAGCATGATATGACAAACCATTTCAAGTACCTTGTAGACAATCGTAAAATACCTCATGTCACTCAAGCTTTCAAAACTCAAGTTGAAAATCTGAAATATTTCACTCCTTTGTTGGACAAGTTCATGGAGAATAAAGATGAATTTGAGAAAGTGAGGCAGTATGGTGGTGAGATTATTGATGACTTCATCAAGTTATTAAGGCCATATATTCATGTGCAGAGCACTGCTATTGTGGCTCCTGCAGCTGCACCCTTGCGGCCTGGTTTTCCTTCTTCCTCATTCACTATATTTGCTTCTACCTCTATGTCTGTCTCTCAGGCTCTGAGTTAGATCAAACCTATTATACTTAACCAACAATTACCTCAGTCTTCCACCAAACCTAACTTGGACCCTTCTATTTTGAAGGACTCCCTCATCCTTCTCTGAAATTTGGTTCACCCCCTTCTTCAACTTCTACCTCTGCTCCTGTGGCTTCTTCAGATGTTGTTACCAAGAGAAAAGAGAAGACAACCAGTGCTGAAGAACAGTGAAAACTATCTTTTGATAGGGATATTTTTGTATTTTTGTTGCCTACTATTTTTAATGACAAGTATTTCTCCATATAATGCACTGTGAACTCTTATTTCCTATTCTCTTATTTACTTTTGTACTCTTTTTGATAATCCCAAAATGGGGAGAGACACATACACTAAGGGACACACAAAAAACTAAGAACAAATATCTCACTCATATGATTTGTGATCATCAAAGGGGGATATTGTTGGACTTCTCATGTTTTAATCATGTTTTATGATCAAAAATCGCATACATCATGTTTAATATATTTCAAGTCATGTGTAAATATGGTTGGTTTCTTTATGATTTAAATAAATTTTATCAAGATCTTAATTGTTATAAATAATTTTTGATTATTGTAAACTATATCTAACTTTGTTCTATAATGAGTTATTTTATGAATGATTAAGTCTAATTCATTCTATGAATATTACTTCTTAAGTCTATATACAGATATTTGGCTAAGTTTGAGAAACTGTGAGTCTACCATTAGTTCTGGTTTTCTAGAAAAGGACCAGACACCATGAACCAGATATCGTGGCTAGACACCGTGAACCAGACTCCGTGACTAGACACCGTGACCAGACACCGTGACCCAGTTTCCATGAACCATACACCGTGACCAGACACTGTGACCAGAAACCATGACCAAACATCGTAACCAATTTCAGATATGTTGAAGCCTATGACACTGGTTCCTTGTTAAGACACCATTCGATGTTTGGAAAAGTACCAAACACTATGATCCTAACACCACATCTATGATACCAGTTCTTAATCTCTATAAAAATATGCCATCATAACTATCTCACTACTCAAAGGCAAAGAAGAAGACACCATTTCATGATGACACCATTTCCAAGTGACACTGTTTCCAGATAAACTGTAACACCATTATTTAATCTATTTTTTTATTTTAAATATAATTTCTAATAGTAATATTTGAGTTTTTAAATTCACTGACATAATTAATATTTCTTTGTAGACATATCACTTGACAGTACGAGGTATGAGGTAAAGAATACATGCATCTTGTCAGCTCCAACACATACACTCCAAGAATAAGAAGAAAAGTGTGGCCCTAAAACATAAAAGTGGAAGAGCAGCAGAAGCATGAGTATTCTTGTGAAAAGAACCAACACATGCAACAAGATACATATGAAGAACACACGAAGCATTAATGAATCCAAAAGCTGGGATACCATAGATCAGAGTTAAGAACATCTTCACAATAAAAACTCCATGAAGAACATGAGACAGATCTAACCAGAAACCAGAGCACTAGACTTGCGATACTCTGTTTCTTTCAAGAGGACCCTATAATTTCATATGCGTCATCCTAGAAGTCCAGAGCTACATAGAATAACACTCAGAGCGCTTATAACCTTTTTCTCATCATCTTTTCTCTGTTGTGTACTATTTTTAGCTTTCGAGCAGTGTGTGTGTCTGTATTAAAACACACACAGCCTCATGCACTAAACTAAAGGATACAAGATATAATTCCTTTTATATCTTTTTACACTTTCTTACTCTCATTGATAAGTTTGGAAGAGGTCCATGTGTGACCTAGTAGTTTATACCCATGAAGAACCGTGGAAGGGGTCATGTGGCCCGGATAGTCTTGGGCACTGTTGTTTACCACAATCCAGGGTGTGGATCAAGTTTATTAATATAAAATTCTTGGTGGAAGGTGATTACCAAGTGTAGTGGATTAGGTCTCGGCTTGAGACTAAACCACTTGTTTTATATCCACTTTGTTGTTTAATTTAGTTTTCTCTCTTTTACTATATAATTCAGAAATCACTAGATTTACTTTGATAGTTAATCTTGGATAGAAGTTATAATTTTTCTGCTTTATTAGAATATATTAAAAAGTAATATCAATTACTAATATTGAGATTATTAAGAATTAATCAATCTTCAGAGAAGTTATTTTAATAGTAAAACTTTCATAACTGTATTACTTTGATTAAATGGGTTGTATTTATTTTTATTGGGGAACCTTTTAAGAAAACTTTTCAAATATAAATTTTTATAGAACACTAAATTCACCCCCCCTCTTGAGTACTCTACTCCTACTAACACTTTTGAGGCCTTGTATGGTTAGCCTTGTAAATATTCATTGTGTTGGTTGGATATTGGGGAAAGTTACTTGGTTGGATCAAGTTTGGTGTAAGAGACGACAACTACGATTCAGTTGATCTTTCAGATAATGTTTACAACATAGATCTGATATAAGTCTTATGTTTATCATCATAATATAACTTTGGATTTTTCAATTGGTGACTAGGTTTTATTTCATGTTTCACCCTGGTTAGGTCATCTACGGCCTGTGAGGTAAGGCAATCTTGCTCCTCATTTTGTGGGACCTTTCAAGGTTGATGAACAATTACAGAAAGTTGCATACCATTTAGAACTTCCACTGCAGCTGACTTCGATACTTAACATGTTCCATGTATCATAGTTGAGAAAGTATCTCTCTGATCTATCTCATGTTTTGAGTTAGAGTGATCTTGAGATTGAACATTATTTATCTCTGATTGAATGGCCAGTCGAGATAGTTGATTCTAATACCAATTTACTTCATGGGAGGATGATACCTTTGGTTCGTGTGCTATGGAAGCATGGTTCTAATAATCATGATACGTGGGAATGAGAGGCATAAATGAGAGAGTAGTGGACTCATATTTTTGGAATAGAATATTCTTTATAGTCTTTCTAGGGACAAAAAGTTTTTATGGTGGGGAGGTTGTAACATATCATTACCGATATGACAAGTAAGTCTTTAACCTTGTCATGGTTTCTCCTTTTTGTTGACTTGGTAGGGTTGAGAATGAATTGGGAGGATACCTATAATGGTGAAGTTATATATTTGTTGGATTCTTAGATTTAACCAACTTTTTCTATAGAATTTTGGAGGGTTACACATCATGTAACAAGGTTACATGTTGTGTACTATTTTTAGGATACAAGTTGTGAAAGGCTTCAAGCTGTGAAGGATATATGTCATGAAGATCCTTTACACTTAGTGAATGATTTACAAATCAGTTTTTAACTCTAATCATCAGTTTTTTTATTCAAGGTGATTCGTTTTTTCTGTGGTTACAAAATTTAAAGGTTTCACGACATGTATTGCTATTATATGTCATGTAATACCCTGAATATAGCTTTTAAATAGGTATTGTGGCTCATCTATTCTTATAAAATACTCTCCAATTTCAACTCCATCAATATAAGGCCTTCCCCAGGTGATCTTGAAGATCTAAAACCTTTATGGATCTATTTGATCAGCGTTCGATCATCGTTGCATTGGTGATGTGATTCCCGGGTAAGATTTCTCCTTTATTATTCATCTTTGTCTCTTTATAAAGATTTAAGATTTCTATATATCATCCCAAAATTTATGTATCTATGTTATTTTGTGTTATATATTGCCTCTATGTCATTCTTCGAGGTCTTCTACACCTTCTTTCTCGTTGATGAGTGTCGTTGTGAGTATTATTTTTTGGAAAAAAGGTAGGTTGTTCCGTCCCGATTATCCAAATTTATTAACCTAGAATTACTTGATTTATTTAAATTCAATTTCTCAAAATATATTTCAATTGATTTTATAAAACCCAATTCTAGTGAATTGATAGATTTAAACTGGTTTTGACATGGAAATTGGGAAACCCCCCTAATTCTATTGAATTAGGGTGTGTTTATGGAAATTAGTTGATTTAAATTGTTGAATTTAAATTTTAGATTTAATAGAAATGATTTAAATTAAAAAATTTAATTTAATTGTGAAAATGAATTGTGAAATTAATGTAATTGGTTTTGAATGGATTTAAAACTTGTGGAAATGGCTTAAAAGTTTTGATATAAACCCAATGGTTTTATCTTGTTAAAGAGTCATGTTTATTATTAAAAACTGTTTTTCTTTTAAATGGAAAATTTTCATTTAAATGGAATAATGGGATTTAATTTTATTTTAATCAGTCTTAAAATAAATTTCACATCATTGATTTTGTAAGATCGCATGCAAGCCTTAGGTAGTTGGTGAGTTATTTGGACAAACTCTATGTTATTACAAAATTATAAAATATACATGTAGCGGGTCACATCCCTAATGGGAGGATGATGAGACACATTTGTCCAGTGTCAGGGGGACATGTGTATACACATATTGTTGAGATCACTTAGAGAGTGTGAAGTCATATAGTTGTAAATACTATTGTACCTATTTGTAAAATGACCATGTTGTTCACTTGTTTTATATTTGAGGTATAAATATATGCCAGTGTTGTTTCAACTTCTTTACAGGCCTTATGAATTTACATAAACTATTTTATTTAATCCATTATTTTATAAATATTATATCATTTGTAAAATACCTTGCTTAAATTACTTTCTATAATTTGAACTTTATAGCTTGATTTGTTTAAATATGCTTTAAAATGACAAACCTATTTACTTTTAAAATTGAAAGTATTCCTTTGGTGAATATATTGTTGGAATATGTTATGGAATATGTGGTGAGACCCTACTGAGATTTTTATCTCAGTCTACTTTTTCCTTTAGGTGTTTGTAGATTTTCTCCTTCCTGGTTCGAGCAAGGAAAAATGATCTCTTAGAGGTGGATCCAGCTGTTGAAATTTAGACTTGGTGAGTTGTGTCCTTAGGGACTTGGGCTAGTTTTCCTATTTTGGTACTTGGGTTATAGTAATTTGGGATTTAATTCCTTATTTACTTATGTTACATTACTCCCAGTGGAGTTTCTTTTGTTATGCATACTTTCTTGTTTCTTTTTCTTCCGCATTTTTTATAGAAAATTTATTCCCAATTGCATGTTGTATGGTGTCAGATGCTAGTCATCGACCTATGGGGATTGGTAATGCCCTTCGGGCTATGTCAAGGATGACTTAGTTATTGGGTTTCCAGGGTACCTAGTCTGGTTTGTGAAAAATATTGTTACATTATTTTTAACATAAACATCCATTAAGCATAACCCAAATATCATGAGGTGTAGTGTCTTTGTCAGGCTAGCTTTATAATATATAATAAGGAAAATAAAACATAAAATATTTATTTTATTCTCTATAATGAGATCCTAAATCCATTTAATATCCTAAAACTATATAGTATAACCTAAGGAATACATAAAAGAAAGGGGTGAGCTAAAAATCCCAATAAGGGAATAAACATGATAATGAATCATAATGTGTGAGTCAAAGGTATATAGTGATATCAAAAAATAGAAGTCTCATGAGTAATCACATTAGAGCATAACATAAATAACATGGTATAATAAGATCATGTAAACATAGGAAATGTGGCAAAAACATAAAATGTGACATAAGCATAAGTCAGGGCTAACTACCAAGACAACACCACATGGTAGACAGAGTCCCATATAGGATTGGGTTTACCCCCTAATTCCATAAATAACATCTCATAAGACAAAAATTTTACTCAATTAATTAGAGAACTATCTAGGTAAACCCATTATAACATGTTCATAATTATGTGTTCCGAAAAATTAAATAAATAATAAATCATAAAAATAAGAATTACCCATGGGAAGAAATGGGTTTTATAATCTTGCCTCATATCATAATCAAAAGAGATTTCTTTAAAGAAGGCATTTGAGAAATGAGCATAAGGAATATATTACCTCATAAAAGGTAGGGATAATAAGATAGGTATATATTTGAGATATATATATATAATTTATAATCATCCCATAACATTAAAGAGACAGATAAGGTGATTTAGGGAGAGAGATTTCATAATGGAAAGAAAAAGGGTGGCTCAGAGAGACCCCTTGCCATAGTATTGTCATTCTTTGGACGTGTTAGAAACTAATGTATAATAAATATAGATTTATTATATATTTATTATATAACCATAATCATATATATCATACCATATATGATTTTATCATAACATCTTACCAGTCATTTATTAATAATTCTTTATCAAAATTACTATTTCGAGTGATAATTGCTTCATTTTTCATGCATGTTTTGGTTTGGCGGTCACAGTATTTATAAATTGGTCATGGTTCCATAATATCAATAATTTTAACCATGATATTAATAAAATATATATTTATTTTATATATATTTAAATTCATCCATAAAAGTTATATATGAAAAATGAATTACATCGTTCAAAGAGATGGTAGGGCATACATACGCATCAACATTGTTTCCATTTTTGATGGATGGAATGAAAGAAAGATAAATAATAATTCACTTTTATAGGATAATAATAATATCATAAATAAAATATATATTTATTAAATTCATCATTACAACCAGTCTTGAGAGGCAGTGATAGAAAATGAATTACATCGATTCACGAGGCGGTAGTCCACCATACACAGAAATGATGATTTTATTTCCCATTTGATGGAAGAGGAAATGGATAAAAGTGATTCCATTAACATAATAAAATATAAATATATGTAATATATTGATTTTATTATTTCATCATGTTTGAATAAGATTTTAATGAGGTATAAGAAGAAATAAAACTAAAACATTCAGTTAAATACTATACATATTCTTTGGACAACTTCCTTTTCTTTACACCTTAAACCCTCTAAGATATTTATTATTCCAAACAAAATACCTTTATAACATGGGTATGGATTTTATAATGGTATTTGGGAAGGTATTTTTCAAACTAAAAGGCTTTTGAAATGTGAATAAAAGAGAAGAGGGGGTTCCCTTTTATAAGAAAGGGTTGTGGAACTCTTGGAATTACTTAAAATATTAAATTAATATAAATTAGTTTTCATGGAAAAAGGAACCAAAATAATATAATTCAAATAAAGGATAATTATGATTTGAAACCATATCATCCATTAAAATTTGGGCAAGTTCGGATTAGGTTTTTACCCTCATCTCTTTGTTTTAACCCACGTTAACCCTTTTTTACAATTACCACAATAACAAAGTTTTTACTCATTAGGGGTCAAGATAGTTACTATAAAAAGAAAATTTGTCCATAAATGGACCATATATTATATTTTTAAACATATATCAATCACTTGGCCAAATATAGTTTTTTTAGGAATTTTAAATCATTTAATAAAATATTATTAATTATAAAATAACATCAATACCATTTTTGACACTATTCATTTAACTTAACTTTAAATACATCAATATAAAGAGGGAATTAAAATATATAATTTTAATACATTTCTAATTTAACTTATATATCTATAAAATTCATGTTTCACTATAAATCACTCAAAAAATATTACTTTTAGAGTTTTTAAAATATTTTATATTATTTTCATATTAATTTAATAAATAATATGTCAACATTTTGTAAACATTTAAGGTAATTATTTAATAACTAAAAATTAGAAATAAATTAACCTGATAAAAAACCATTTATATATCAAATCACCCTTTTAAAACCAAACATAACCCCTGTTTATCCCTATATCAAAAAATTTAAAGATAATAAAATAAAAATAATGATATTTTTGACTTTTTTACGTAAAATAATATAAAGTTGAAAACAATATGGCACCAAGTTTCCATATTTTCAAATATATAGTCGAACTACACTCATCCAATAGGATAAAGACAAGTTTTAGGGTCATTTTTTAGTCTTTATCATATTAATTTTAATATTAATTACTCTCCTCCTCAATCAATTTTTTTGTATTTTCAAATGAAACTTTTAAAGGAAAAGTGTGAACCTAAACAAATTCATCCAAATAAAAGCCATTAAAAAAGGCATCCTGGATCAAGAATACTTGGAATAGCCCCTCCCCAGTGTCTACATCATTATGATAAGCCACCACCTTTTCATGATCACTCGAATAGTTATCCCATGTAGGGTTTCATGGGCCTGGTACTGATGGAAATTTCCATACCCTCTTGTTCTTCCAAATATAGATGTTTATGCTCTAGTGAATGCTTCTAGCTATGAATCCTCGTTTGGAGTTGTTTCTTATAGTGTATCTGATTGATTTCACATTCAAAATTCATAATAAAACCCAATACCAACACACTGTCTCGATCCATGAAAAGCCTTCAAAACACATACCCACTTAAAAATATCTAAAAAAATTAAATGCACGCCAACTACTGTGAAACAAAAAATTCAAACTCAAATAGAAACCAAGATACCGCATTGGGACCTTGAGCCACTGGACCTCCTTAGGAAACAAACAGAACCATCATCACCTTCTCAGTATACAGATTGTATTATCATCATATTCGATCTATCATCATACCTTCTTTTTAGTGAGGCAGTCTCTAGAGATCACCATCATCACTGAAATCACCACATCCAAGCTAGACAGACCAATATTTAATCCCATCCTAATCGATGAAAGTATAAAGAAATCCCTATAAACTGACACTAAACGCCTTGCGGAAGAGAAACACAGAACCTCACCACCGTTGAATAACATGCACCTATAACCCTGAAGACCACCAAACCCACATCCCAAAACCTTATTGTCACCCTGCTCTTGATTTTCCTCAAAGAGGTGCTGAGAAACAGGAGGCCAGGGTAGGGAACAAAGAGGTTGAGGGATCTGAATGATGGAAATTCAACAGGGCAGAAAACCAAATCCAAAAAAACAGAAACAGGCTAAATATGGAGTTCCTTGACAACCATTAACCACCAAACCACCAAATTCAAAAACATCATTATTAGCCTGATTTAGATCCAACATGGAGAGTCATAGGGGAACTAGAGGTCAGAGTAGAGGTTAAGCGGCCAAGGGATCCAACACAAACCTTCATCTGGTCTCAAAACCACCCATGGAATGAGTCGATGATGACAAGAATGAAGGAAAATAAGAAGAAAGAAAGCAGACCCATGAAGAAAACATCTATTTCAAACATACACCATTGTACTGACAAGTTCTCTCTATAATAATTTTGAATGTTTTTATTCAACGATCATTCTTCTTTCCATTTCAACTAAACTCTTATTTTTCCTTCTTACAAATCCATTTTTTAATAAGTGTAGGGAGCACTATATTGGTGTTTGATTCCATGTTTTTTTATATGAATCAAAAGAGTTACCTGTGTAATCCTTTCCATTGTATGTTCTTAGCTTCAATATGTATATACTATGATCTTTCTCAACATCCCTTCTTAAAATTTTGAATAGCTCTGCAACCAATGATTTATTCTTCATGAATATTATTTTGGTCATTCAATTGAAATAATTAATAAAAGTAATAAAGTAAAAAAAATCACCCTTTATTTATTGATGTATCATCAAACCATAAAGATTATAGTGTATGATCTCAAGTGGTCTGGTGGATTAAAAATCAACTGTTAAGTCTTCCACTAACTACCCTTCCTTTTAGGTAAGTTTTACAAATAGTATCATATTTTCTATTTAGTTGTGGTAACCCTATGAAAACATATTTCTTATAAATTGTGTCATTATATTTTGGCCAAGGTTCCCAAGTCTTTGTTGCCACAACTTGTTTTTATCTATAGTACTTACATAACAAACATGATAAGGATCTCCAATCCGGAATAGATTACCGCTGGTTATTTCTCCCTTGGTAACAAATTTTCAATGTTTCAAACATCGGATGATACATTAATATTTTCTAAAGATAAATTCCTTACCATCATCACAAAGTTGACTAACACTCGATAGGTTGTGTTTAAGCCTATGAATAAACAGAATTTCCTTTGGCTTCAGTTTCTAAGATTCAATATCAGTCATGCCAATTCCTCTAATTTTTAAGGAACAATCATTTCCTAAGGAAAATGATCCTCTATCATGTCCTTAAATATTTTTCAAGATTTTCATACCACCTATCAAATGGGAGGAACAACCAATGTTAAGAATCCATGGATTATTCTTCTTGATAACTTTTAGAGCAATATCAATAACAAAAGCTATATCTTCAACTTTCTTCTTCCTATTTTCTTTTATTTTCCAACATAATAAATTTGTCTTTTAAGTGTTGTTATACATTCTTCATCATAATTACCTAGTTGGTTACACCTTAAAAAAACTTCCTCCAATCAATCAAAATGATTTTTCCTTGAGAAATTTTTAACTTTTGATGACTTTGCATTTCTTTCTTCTTGTAACATAAGAAAGTTACTCTCTTTTTTCCACTATTTCTCCCACTCAGTTCATGTGTCATGAAACCCTCCCACAAAAGATACCACAATTAAAGGAGAGAGATAATGACCCCTGAGTCCCACCTCTACTAGGTATCGGGTAGACAACTAGCACCAAGGGTATAAAAATATCACAAATGGGAGGAATTAGCCTCTATAATATAAAATAGTATCGAAGGATAAGATAAACAAAAACTAAGAAAATCTAGAAGATAAAATAAAGGAAATCCAAAAAATATCCCACAATGCATGAATAAAGTAAATAGATACATATAAAAGTCTCCAAAGTAAAGTACCAAAAAAACAAGTCCTATTGTAGTGACTCAACGGCATCTCCTACCCAAGATAGTAATGTCCATATCGATCTAAAAATTCCTCTTAGAAACGTAAAAAAATTATATACGCAGGGTGATCATACATGTATATTCAGTAGGGACATAACCAAGGTCTCAAGTGAACATGTGAAAAGAGCGTGTTAACGCACCAATGAACAAACAACAGAACCAACAAGAACCTATACAGGTCAAATAACCAGAACTCAACCTCATCATAGATCACTTTCCAAATTAATAATCCAATATAATAATATATCATTGAGATCACAATAATGTAAGGTACCCCACTACCACTTCCTCACATATTTTCTGCTATCATGACCCAACATCAAATGTATTGTGCTCTCATCCCTTACATACATATCACATAACATCACACCACAACACATCACCTACTATTGATCTCTGATGTGGATTGGGATGCATCCCTACCTACCCCACCCTCACAAGTTCTATCATCTGGTGCTAGCATTAGGTATTGTTACAACACATCTCTCATGATGATACCCGGGCCATCCATCACACCTCACCCAAATACACCTAGTCTAATACAACATATCTCAACCACATAACTAGAGCAGTAGGCTATCATGAACATGAAGGAAATTAACCTTTTCCCTCCTCTTACCACACATACACCCCACCATATATCACATCTCATCATAGCCATATCACATCACCTCACCCAAAAATACATAGGCCATCACTGCACAAATCACTCAATGACACCTGAGAAATTACTACTGAAGGAAGAGTGAGGAAGAGGGGTATCCAACTATCCATATCACCATAATCTTGGATGTTGGGGAAAACACCCAGAACCCAAAACCTTTGAGTGTGGGTAAGGTTATCCAACTCATGGTAGGGAGTGTATAGAAATAACATGAACATACATGGTATATAGATAGCACACAAATCCCAACCTATGGGTTCACATAAACTATAATAGTTCACACCACATCAACACCACCATACGAAACATATTCCTTTACAACTTATGCCACCATTATATAAAACACCACACAATTGTTGCCACACAATCCACACAAAATTTCTCACTTTCAATTACAAGTATCCCCATTTTAAAGACTTATAAAGTTCCAACTAACTTTAATCACATTTACCACACATATTAATTCCACCCATTCATATTTATTTATTTTAGCATCATCATTTATTCCATGTCCAATCGGGAGACTATCATAGCCATGACACATAATAATTGGTCCAACTCACTAAACCATTACCACAACGCCACATATCCACCATTATCATCGCTCTAAATCTCCCAAGTCATCCCACTACAACAATGATGTTTCTAATCTTCCTTATTTACAACCACCATGAACCACAACCACTATGTTCCACACATCACCACCATTGTGCACCACAACCATCGCATGTCACATCCACATCACATAAAACCACCACACATCATCACTGCTTCATATCATAACCATCATGCACTACAACCATCATGCACCGCACACACCATGAACCAAAACCTCACATTTAAACCTATTCACACAAAATCACAGAAATTAACACATTACATATATGCCAACCAACCACCACATCACTGCCCCATGCATATTTTATCCCAACCAGTCACCTACACCCCACACGATAGCCCAAACCATGCACGGCAACACAAAAAGTAGAAACACACAACAACACAAACTGGATTCCACAATTTATTCAAGGGATTTCATCATGTTACTTCTTTATCTAGCATGGGTATTACCACACAAACCATATTCCAGGGGAAACTAATTTATTATCCAAATATATGTTCTTTATCCTTTTATTCGTGGTGAGATCAGAAAACAACACAATCTCAAGGAATATCATCTATAGCGCAAAAAAGTATAACAACAACCATTATTTTTAGTAAGGGAACAACATGGCATAGTATCATCAGAAAAAATATTAAATTAGTCAAAACATGTGATATTTCACCATACCCATGAATTTCAGGTTTCCAATTAATTTTGGTTATTATGTAGACCCTAACCATCCATCCAAAGTAAAGAAGAATCATGTAAGTCTCACACATATCATGTAAACATGTGATAACCATGATCCTCTACCTTGACGAAGCATTCTAGTCTCGCTATACACCATAGGAAAAAGAAGAAATAGACTATAAACTACAATCGTGCAAGGAAACAATATATCAACCAACATCACATCAAGGGATCAAAAAAACACAACACAAAACACACCCCAAACCAAACCCAACATCGCAACAATGGAACCCCATAGAATAATGGAAGAAAACATGGGGATAAAGGAGAAGAACTCACCACCGATCACCAAAACACCACAATCAGAACCCGAGGATTGAGATTAGGGAAAACGGGCTAGAAGTTATCCCAAAATCACCTAGGGTTCATAATAAAGTGAGAGGAATAGGTAACAACTAAATGGATAGATTATCATCTAAAAAAACCTTTTTACAACCTAGAATCCTCCCCTTTCACATTGAGAATTACAAATTCACATCTTGAATTCTATAGGATTCATGGATTATAAACCATGAATTTGGTACGAGGAATGAAAACTCATTATCATCTTTTTCCACCAAAAATTACATCCCCTTGACTCTAATTAAATAAAAAAATTTAATTTCCATTTCATGACATGAATACATTTCATGGAATCCCCCTTTTCTTGCATACAATCCATGAATTCACCAGCTACACAAGCGATGAATAAGTAACACACGAAATGAATCAGGTTCACATCGTGAACCACTTGTAGTAGTACTCCTACAGCTCCAACTTCCATAGAACCTCCTTCAGCCTCCTCTAAACACCTTCTACTGCCCAAACTGGAAAAGTAAAAAGTCGGGAATGCATGAACTATTACACCATGCCTACTCCCAGGGGAGACATGTTGTGTCAACAATTATATGTCTTGTGACCATATATACCAAAACACCAACAATATCTTTTGAACCTCGATATTATGTAGAAATATAGTTTTTCCTTGTGATGATTTTATTGATTTTGAATAAATATTTTAGTGTCTAATTCCCCTTGGTGTAGAAAAATAATCTTCCAAATATTAATTTTAACTTCTGTTAATGTGGTGTATTTTTCACAACCTTTTTCAACCCAAGATTTCACATAATTTTTTCTAAAACCTATATTTTTAGTACAATCAGATGAAATTTTGTGTTTACTAGGCATAGATTTCACTTGATTCTTGGGATAAGTTCTTTAAGTAGCTTGAGATGTGTTGATTTCTACCTCTGAAGATTTGTTGATTTTTTTTCATTTTCTTTAAAGTATTTTTATCCTTGAGATGTCTTGATTGAGTCTTATATAACTGTGATTACTTATTGGTAAGTTTTTTCATCAATATATTTCATCTTCTCATCTTGAGGTTTTTAATCTTCTTAGTATACCTATCTTCCTAATTAAGGAATTATTCATTTCCTATATTCTTATTCTCAATTTCTTTATTCAACATTCTATATTCTTACTTTATTTTTGTTTTTTTATCAGAACATTCCATAAGAATTGATCTCAACTAATATTCCCTATAGTTTTCTTCACCTTATTCTTCTTCACTATTTGAAGTATCTTCTTTTATTCTAACATTAGTAAGGAAGGTTATGAACTTCTCTAGATTTTTATCTTCTAATGAACTATTTTCAGTAGATTCATACTCAACTTTCTTACTTAACATACTTATTTTATTTATTTCGGTTATATTTTTCTTTCTTTTAATAGATTTATTATATTCCTTAGAAGTTTTGATCCACTTCATATATTGAGGCTTTTCTTCAGAATAATCATCATATTCTCCATATTTATTCTTAAGACAATTCATAGAACAATGTATAATGACTCCACACTCAAAAAAATTATGTGGGTATTTTTTAGTATATTTACCTCTACATTTTTGGTAATTTTAGAGAAAAGAGACATAATTCTATCATTAAATTTAACATCATATTCCTTATCTTCAGATTCAATGAGGTCTACTATCTCATGTCCAGGTTCATGACTTTTAACTTCCTCATAGCTTCAAAATCCATTTATTCCTTAATCTTGTTTCTTAATGTTTTATATTTCAACATTTCATATGAAACAAGTAAGTTATGCAATTAATTAAGAGATAAATCATGATTATCTTATAAAGAATAGATTTAAGGATCAAAACTATCTGAAAAGTTTCTCATTAAATTTTTAACAATAGTTGTATCTTCTAAGACATACATGAATCCTCTAATGTTCCTGGTGATCTAATTAACTCTTCTAAAGTACTCATAAATAGTTTCATCTTCTCCCATTTTGATATCTTCGAACTTTCTTATCCATATTTGAAGCTTTACTTCCTTCACTTTTATGTTTTCCTCTAAAACATTTTTGAGTTTCTCCCAAGTTTCCTTTACTGTCTTGAGACCCATCACCGTCATATAAAATTTTTACAATAAGAATATAAGAATATCATTTTGAGCTTTCCCATCAAACTCAATATTCATTTTATCTACAAATTTCATAGGATCATCTTTCTCAATGGGTGGAAACTCAATTGTAGTTTCATAGATCACCTCTAGAATAAGAGATAGAAGATAAGGTATCATTCTATTTTTTCATCCATGATAATTTTTGTTATTGAAGGTAGGAATACCTCTATTGATGAATGAGTTAATATTATCCATAATAATAAAATAAAGTCCCTTACAGAGAGAACCCAGCTGCTTTGATACCACTTGAAGTTCTTGGGAATGTTAGGACTATTAAGAAGGGGGGATTAAATTAGTGGATATATTTTATAATTTATTTTATCTTAAAATTAAGACCTAAAACTTGTTAGAGTGTAAATCCTGTAAACCTTTACATCTCAACCTTACTTGCATGCAAAGATAAGGAGTTAAAGTAAGTCACACAAGATTTAAAAGGTTCACCCCCAATGTGGGTGATTACGTCTTTTCCATGGTGACTCCCATTGGTCCATGGAAATTCACTATGATATAAAGTGAATAAAAAATGATCCAACTCCTATCAAGATCTTTATTTATCCCGATAGGTAATTATAATGACTCCTGTTATTTATATAGTTTTCTTATACTTCTAATTCAAAACAAGATAAGAAAATTTTATTAACAACTCACAAAAACTTTGTCTGGAATTACTTCATCTGGTATACTTAGAAACTCTATCCAATAAGTCACTGTCTAGTGCACCTCTGTCTGATGCACCTTATTCTAATGCAATCTATTTAAGACACCTCTATCTGCTACCTCTATCTAATACCTCTTTCTAGTAGCTATGTCTACTACACATCTTCCCAATGTGGTTCTTCTTCTTTAATCAAGAGATTACTCATTTAGAAACTCACAATGCTAAAACTTCAGCTCTTTTATGCTATGTTTGGTACCTTTTATTCATCACTTTATCTCTTTCTCAAGCATGAATAGTGTACATTTCATATTGTACTTATACCACTTTATATAGGCACACTTCCTCTAAAATTCAAGGATAAATAAAGATTTACCATTTTAGTTTTCTTTCTCAAATCAAATTTGAATTTTGAACCATCCCACTCAAATCATATTCATTATAACTCTCTTAAACTTTCTAAAACTTTCTTGAAGTTTCATAAAAAAACTTAGCACCAACTAATTTCTTCAAAATTCTTTAAAAATTGTCTATATTAATGAATTTTGAATTAAAATATTAGCATAATCATGTTTAAGGACTTTACCAAGTTTATGTAAAGCTCCTCAGAACTATGTCTAGTGACTGTTTGTCCGATTCTTTTACAATAACTCCTTCTAGAAAATGTTGTTCCAATACCTTCACAATAAATCAAATATCTAGTAATATTTTGTGTGACTACCCACTATCTGATCTACATTATCCAATTGAATTTTTCTGATAAACTCATCCTTTCTATGTCTATTTCTCTTCACATGCTTCATTTTTATAATGGACTCACATATTTTTTTCTTGTTTAATCTATTCATTGAGTTGGCATACCTCCATATGGTCATCCTTTGTTTTATCAAAATTCATATAGAACTTTATCCACTAAGATTAATCTGGTGCAACATCATGGAATAGTCCATACAATGACATCATATTTCTCTATCCGATGTTCATACATTTTTTTATCCCTAAGAATAATGTCCCTTCAAACTTATATAAAAGTTTATTCAATAGAAATGGATCTATCTATCTAGTTCAAGCCCATTTTTTACCTCATCTATTCACTTTTTTTTTATTATATCAGTTTTTTAGACTCATCTTAGTGAATTTATTGATCATCAACTCACTTTGTTTGATGTACTTCCTTCTTCCTTATCTGATAGACTAGTGAACTTTCTTTTAACTTGAATTTTTCTAAACCTTCTTATAACCCTTATACATTATACAACTATGTCAGATGTGAATTTGTACCTATCTTTATGGTAACCTTCAAATTTATCTTCTTCTACTGGTGATCAAAAAATCTTTGTTCAGTCATCCTTTTTCTAATAAAAACTTCAGAGAATATCTTTCATTCAATAAGAACTTCAGACATCATATCTTTGAACTTTGTAAAACTTGAAACTTCATCACTTTATAAGTTGAACTTTGTATAAATTGTCTATATGAAAACTTCAATGGCCTCTTTTTGGTAGACTCAATCCATTGGATTTCATTCTTTTTGTCCAATTATCATTTTCGAGTCCACTACACCATATTTTGAAATTTGTACGGTTATAACTTCAACTTTGTAGATCAAACTCTAACTTCTCCCCATTTCACGAACTCATAAAAACTCAGCTATAATCATGATTATCTTTATTTTTTTATGAACTTCAAAATCAACATAGAATCATATGAATTATTAAAAAAATCTTTCTTAATATCCTTCATCAAATCATTATGAAACATTATTAACCTCTTCTTACAACTCATAAGGAAAGTTTCTTACCTTAAATAAAAAATATTCAAAAACAAGATATTGACAACAAATACAAAATTCATTACAAAAACAGCACAATGGATCTTCATTTAGCATAAAATTTCATTCACCTGAGTCCTACTGAGGCATAGTGTTGCCTCATAATTTCTTAAACTAAAACCTTTATGAACATGTTATCTGTATTATGCTTCCTAGATATCTTTTACAGCTCTAACACCTTGTCTTCTAGTAGATTCTGGATGAAATGGAATTACATGTCAATTTTTTTTGTTCTTTTATAAAATAATGGATTCTAGGCAAGGTGGATAGCACTATGATGGTTACATAATATCATTCCTCCTTCTAGTTCCTTTACAAGATCCTTCAGCAAGTGCATCAACCAGACTAACACCATTTTGGATATTATAGTTGCTACGTATTTTTCTTTCATTGTAGAAAACATAACCACAGGTTCAACTGAGACATCCAACTAACCAATGTTCTTCCAAACATAAACATGAATCCCATTTTTCTCTTTTGGGTATCTGAACCCCTATCAAAATATATATCTATGAATCCTTATAGAATATCATCTTCAACAAAATAGATCATTTTATCTTACGATCCCTTCAAGTATTGGATGATCTATTTCACAACTCCACAATGCTCCCTTGTAGGGTTTGACATGAACCAAATTACAACTCCCACTAAAAATTCAATGTATATATGTGTAAAATTCATTGCATACATTGAGCTTATGAAGGTTGATTCATATGATACTTTCTCTATATATCAGGCCTCATCTTCCGATGTTGGTGTTTATACCTTGGATATCTTGAAGTTTCCGGTAAGGGGGGTTGAGATAGAATTGCATATGATTATATGAAATTTCTTGATGATATTATGGATGTATTACTTCTAGGATAACCCTAGTGTACTAACTTGTATATCCCTCTCAATTCTCATCCCTAAGGTTTTCTTATCTTAGAGAAGATCCTTTATTTCAAATCTTTTATAGAACTTACTTTTCAACTCCAAAATCTGAAAACTCTCTGGACATACAAGAAACACGTTATTCACATAGAGTAAGAGTATGATGTGAGTAAAATTATTATATAATTTATGATAACAAAAATGATCATATTCACTCCTTATAAAACCTTTTTTAGTTATAAATCTAGAAAACATACATCTACACTCTTAAGGCACCTGTTTCAATCCATTGAGTGTAACACCCCGACCCCTCTAGAACAGAGTTAGTGCATTACTTGTTATATTGGAATGGTTAAAAGGAATGAAAATCCTAAAGGAATTATCAGTTTAGTAGTCTTTAAGAATCTAGATACAAATATGTAACTCAAATTACATTGGAAAAGGTTATAAAATACAAAACATAACAAAAAATAAAAACTGCATCCACAGAAACTCAATAAATGATCTCCTATTCATCACCTATTGAAGGTAAAAAATTGAAAGGGATGAGCTCAAACACTTGGTAAGGGTTAAAAATAGTGGAATCATGAATCAATAATAACTGAATCATAAACAATTTGACATATCAATATGGCATGGTGAATAAATGAAAACTCACGCCATTAATAAACTGAGAATAAAACTGCATCCATAGATTTTTTTCATAGTGAATATCACATGGATAGTAATAAATGATAATGAATAAAGAGAACTATTGCTAATTGTACGTCATGTATCTGGAACATGATACCATAATACCATTAAAATGGTTTAGTTCTATGGGTAGAAACCTGTCTAATTTTTGGAAACAAACTCGAAGGGTTTGTCACCAACTGATTTTTCTCATGAGACCTGTTGATGCATAGAGGGGATATATTGGGCCCCACCCACCACTGTAAGTCCAAAAACTTATTTATACATTTATTTAATACAAGAAAAATATGCATTTTCAATATTTTTATAGAGTAGAGAATACAGATTCGTCAATATTTCCATAGTTAAAATAACTTTCCAAATATACACCGTATGTAAAATGGTATATGGTTTAGACAATAAACATATCCATGATACAATATTATGGATATTTAATAGAAATATAATTTTAAATTAAAAGTTATCTCAAATGGGAATTAGGTACACTACATAAGAATTATTAGGTGCACAAAACAAAGTAAGTCACAACAAAATGGAAAATTGACACAAAGCCCATTACCACATTGTAATCAATCGTTTTGTGTGACCAAGAATTAGTAATTATAAAATGAATAATTGAATACCATGAAAATATATAGAATCATGAAATTATATATCAAATGTAAGTACACATATACCACATGCCAGAAATAAGTGGTGAACAATGGAAATCTCATAGAATTAAAAGTGAGATGAGAAACCCCTTACCTTATGCTTGAGTACGTTCTTTGTTTGTTTTAATGACCTGAATAATAAAATTTAGATTCATTAATTAATAATTCCATAACCTCCTATACATTTAATTGGTTTATTATAACCTTATTAGGTTCATTAATGGCCTTTTTATGGGTTTAATAGATTCAATTTTATTGTTTTGGAAGCATTTTCTTCCTTGGTTTTCATGATTCGTTTACTTGCATTCATGAATGGAAGTTCGTTTGAAATGTGTTTAAACATACAGAATTGTTAATATATATTATTAGTGAAATTAAAGATATATAAATGATATTATAATTATTCTGAGTTATATACTTGAGGATGAATCATTAGTTAAAAGTTATTGATAAATGCTTGGATTTAGCTTGGCAGTTTTGTGTACAATGAACTTGTTTTGTATTATTATTCCATATTATGAGTGTGTAGGGATTACGGAACATTAATGAGATAAAATAAATATATTATGATCTGTTTTAACTATAAAAATGGTTTCATGACCATAATTAAATATGGTAATGAAAATTGAGAACCCATCGTCCTTGAATGTGATAAATTATCACATCTCAGACGGTGCTTTTATTTTTAGTATAAGAGGAGGGGGAAGAGAGATGATGATGAAATATTAAATTAGCACAATATAATTAAAGTTCATATAAGGTACTATAATTATCATAGAATTTTGATGATGGGAGATTAGGAAATAAGTATAAAATAAAGGAACTCAAAATAAGAGTAAAATTGAGAAATCTCTTACAAAAATTCGGCAGCCTAACAGCGTCACTTAAAATTTAATAAAATAGTTTGATGAGAGAAAGGGGGTATCTAATCAATATTAAATAATATGGTAATTAAGGGGAATATTTAATGAGATATCCCCACATAATCCAATTTAGAATAAAATAGAAAACATAAAATGAAATCTTTAAGAAAAGAGAAGGGTGGTTGATTCTCTTACCTTGTAGAGTAACTCCCAAAACTTGAAGGTTGGGACCTTGGGGGTTTGAGGACACCTTGGGAGGACTCATAGGGAGGTAATACCACCATATCTTCAAGGATAATGAGTTTTGAATGAAATAAAAAAAGGGGGTGAGTGGGTATTTATAGTAATTAATAGGGAGTTGTTTTATTAATTAAAAGGGACACCTCAATAGTGGGTTTTTTGCGAAATCATGGGCTTTCCCATGGTATTTTCCCATGATTTTTACCACTTGGGACACATAAAGTCATAAGTTACTGTAAAAAATTCTACCAGCCTTTTATATTTAATTAATACATCATTATGATGTCATTAAACTACCGAAAACTCAAAACTGTATTTTTACTATTCACGAAAAATTCAAGTATTTTAGAAAAATCCCAAAAAATTACCCTAACCATTTTTTGATGTGTAGAATTCAAAAATGAACCCCATTTTTTGAAAATAATTTTCTATTTATTTTTAATTTAATTTTTAAATAAAATCATAGTTAATTTGAAAAAATAACCATTTTAAAGATATAATTAGTTCTATATCACATTGAAAAATTAATTAAGATCTCATTATCTTATTACCTTAAGAAAATAAAATATTATCATTATTTACTATTTATAAGTGTCAAATTACTATTCATATTACTATTCATAGGGGTATGTTACTATTCATCAAAAAATCAAGTTGGTTCTATCAGACTCCAAATGACTTACTAGTCACAACTCTAGATGACCTTTTTTTGAAATTCAAAACATAGAAGTGGAAAATTTATGTTTAATGGTTGGGTTTTGACTATCTCTTAAATAAACAAGTGTTGTTTCAAAGGAACACAGTACTTTATGAAATATAGGTTATGAATAGAATGTATTTAAGAGAAGCATACCATAAAATGTTTGGGGTGTTTTATTAAGGCTTTACTTATACTTATAATAAGGCCCTCCTTCTGATGATCATCAAAACCCTTGGGATGCTTCATATATATCTCATCCTCAAAGTCACCATGAAGAAATTAAATCTCAACATACATTTAATTTAGGTATAGATCATCAGAATTAACAAGGATTAGCACTATCTAGATGATATTGTGTTTAACTACTGGTGAAAATATTTCTAATAAATTGATTCCTTCCTTCTATTGGAAACCTTTCACCATCAACCTTGAATTATATCTTCTACTTCCTTAAACTTATTCCTTTAAATAGAAGAAACATTTATTATTCGGTTCTCTCTTTTACTCCAGTAGTTCAATCAGCTTCCAAGTTCTGTTGAACATTATGGAATCCATTTCTTCCTCCAGGAATGGATTCTATTTTTTGATTCACTAAGATTCATTGCCTATTATAGGGATTTGGGTTCCCAAACATCCGTTAGAAGTATGAATTTTTCATCAATCACCATTGAACCAGTTTTTGAACTCTAGATGATCTTTTCAACTCTGATTGATATTAATATTTTTCTAGTACAACTATTTCAAATAAATTAACTTCTAGTGAAACGACTATAGATTTTTTCACTTTCATAGATTTCCTTCAAGATTCAGTGGTCCTTGATCATTCTGGCATGTCTTCCATTGTTTTTACATTTGGTGATCTCATACTGACATATATTATCATCATAAATTTTCATCTTTCAGTGATTTCAACTAAATTAACTTGAACTTAAAAAATTGGATTTTTGTACCCAAATTCTAATTCAACAAAGTTCTTATCCTTCCATTGGATCTTCTCATTGAAGAGAACATCTTGAATTTTTATCAATTAGAGCTTCTTATCATCCCATAATCTGAAACTAAAGTCTTCATTTCTATAGCCTATAAGAAAACAAGATTTGGACTTTGCCTCCAACTTATATCTATCCTTAGCATCAATAAGAGCATACATTATACTTCTAAATACTTTAATCCAAGAAACTTATAGTAATATATTGAACCATAGTTATTCCCATAGACAATGTCTCTCTATAGAAGCTAGACTTATGTTGACTAGATATGTTTTCATGTTTATTTCTTCCACCCAAATGGCATTAGTCATTCTAGAGTGCACATGCATGTGCCTTTCCTTCTTGGTCAAAGTATGGTTCATTATCTTCACCACACCATTTTTAATGGTGTTTTGGGCACTCTTCTTTTGAACATTATCCCTTTATTCTGGAAAAAGTTCCATAAGTTGTTTTCATTTTACTCTGCTCCATTATCTGATCTTACGCATTTCAACTTTCAACTACCTTCCAATTCCAAAATATATTTCCACTAATCAAATGTACTAAAAATTATAGAATTATTATTAAGAAAATATATCAATTCTTTTCTCATAGCATCATCAATGAATGTGAGGGAGTGAAGTGATCCTCCATGACAGCAGACTGAGGCATGTCCCCATACATCCGTGTGAATAAGATATATCTTTAAAACTCTAAGATTCCATACATTCATGTTGAATTACACCCACTATTTTTCCCATAACATAGCTCTCATAACTTTTGATGCTAGTGTGACTGATCTTTAAAATTTCTTTCCCTTATATAACCTATATGTTATTCTCACTAAGTTGACTCAGGGTATAATGCTACATTTTTTTATCTTCTAAGGTTTTACTTTTTTCCATTGTACTTCCATCTAAAGTTTTGTTTAGATAAAGTTTCTATTCCTTTACTCCTTGTTCCATGACCATGGACCCTCAAGTGACTTTCTAGACTTTATTGGTGAAGGTTATTCTATATCCTTCATCATTTAGCTTCCCCAAAGAGATGAGATTATTCTGGTACCTGGAATGTGTCTCACTTCCTTCAGTCATAGGAAACACTCATTCTGTATTCAAATGTTCACATATATCTTTCATAAAACTTACAAAGCTTCATCATCCACTAGATGGACTTCAACAAAGATTCCATATATAAAGTTTATCATGCACCTATGATCCACCATTGAGTGAAAGGGTACACTGGAGTCGACCACCCATGATTTTATCAAAATGTGAACACTGAGTAGTAAATCTTTACCTCCTATAATTATGTTAAAAAAATTGAGCTTATAGAAACTATCCTTATAGTGACTTACTTGTGGTTTCTACAGTTCCTTTAGATACGTACATGCTTCCTAAAATTTTAGAATGTGAGTCATGGACCAATCAACTTCCTGTGACTTCTCTCTAGTGACTTATCTTCCAATCATTGATGATTTCTTCTATAAGGTGAGCACTCCCAAAAGTTATCATTTAGATAATTATCAAAAGGTACTTGGACCTCCCTTATCTAGAGTTCCTTATTGAGGATCACAATCTGTATGTCTTGAAACACCTTATCATTCTTTCCATAGGAATATCCAACCATAGAGACCATCTCATCCCATGATTCTGGTAAAGATGATAACATAATTATTTCTCATACATCATCTGCAAAAGTAACTTTCACTGCTTTCAGATGAATCTGGATCATGTTGAATTCATTCAAATGATATTTCGCTAACCTCCCTTCTAAAAACCTCAAACTAAATAGATAACTCATCAGGAACACTTTGTTTAATTCTATCAATTTCTCATACATATCTATTAGGGCCTCCATTAACTCAATTATAGTCTTCTTATCCCATATGTTGGAATCCATATTTCATACCAATGACATCCTCAATAATCCAAGTTCCCTTTTATCTAAATTTTCCAATTCACATTTCTACATATTGATAGGATTTTCTATACCTAATAGAAGTTCTTGACCATTATGAATGAGATAGTTTTCTATTTTCAAATTGCATCCTCCAAAAACCATAGTTGGCTCCATTTAACTGAGTGATTTGAACCTTTCCTTATTATATTGTCATATCTTCCAATGATATTATATGAAATTGAAATCAATATAAAGAAAAGGAAAGTGAGGATGTTACATGAGGATTTAAGTGTTTCCAATCAATCTCTGATACCACTTTCCAGGAAGTGAAACTTCATACAACTTTCGGATAATATAACATGAGTTCATCAAAAGATAATACATGCCAATGGTTCTACATGATGAAATCAAACCATAAGAACTTCACCACAACTTACACACTACTATATTTTGTGTTTTCTTGATGGATCATTAGTGATGGAATCCCATCACAAAAATTTATTTGTGACGGGAGTCTGTTGCTAATGAGGCGTAGCAAAAAATAGCATCACAATTGAGTTTCTTTTGCAATGGCCCGTCACAAATACTTGTTATTTTTGATGGCTAATACATCTGTCAAAAATAATTTATGAAGTATTTTAAATAATTAATTGTGACAGCACCATCACAAATAACTAATCATGGTGGATAAAGTGATCTATCACAATTACTAATTTAAAAAGGTATAAAATAAAAACAAAAAATTATTAAAAATTAAAAATTAAAAAATATTGAAAATGATTAAAAAAATAAAAGAAAATATAATATTAATAAATTATATCAGACATATATGTTTTTATCACCCAAAATATAGATCTTTAAAAAAAATCATACAACATCAACCAATATCAGTTGGAGGATCACTTGAATGATCAGGGGTAGGAAACTCTATAACAGTATCACATGTAAGTCATATACTCCAATATCTTCTCATCTCTCTGACATTATTGTCCATGATCCTCCTCCCTCTCTCTCTGAATCTATTGTATCACCTCATCTTGAGATATCAACCTCTCCTCATACTATGTCGGGGATGACGATGTCAACGATGACTCCCCATTAGCTCCCTTCGAGCTCACCGATGATAGTTGTGTGTCTTGGGTGTTTGGTTACATTGCACACGAGAGTAATTCATGTAATATTTTTATTATAATTTTTTATAAAAAATTTAAATATCTCTCAAATGGTGTATCATATGAAAAATTAGAGACCACTGTTAGGTTCAGAATATAGGTTTTACCCTAGACATGACATAACATTTGTGTGCATCAGAAGTTTGGTAACATCACACATGATGGTAATTCATTAAATATTTATATTATAATTTTTTACAAAAACAAATTGAAGTATCTCTATAAAAGTGTATCGTATAAAAAATTTAAGTCCATCGTTAGGTCGAAGATGATGGGTTTACCCTAGGCGCGACATAACATTTGTGTGTGTCGGGTATTTGGTAACATCGCACGCGAGAGTAACCTTTTTAATATTTTATTAATATTATATATATATATATATATATATTATAACATTTATATGAATTATTAATACTAATTATTTTAATTAATGCAACATTTATATGAATTTTTTGAATTTCTAATAATGGTTATTATTTTTTATATTTTTTTGCAAGTTATGACAAAAAAAATAGTATTTATTACAAATATTTTTTATTTTTTACTAGGTGCTAAAATTAATTATTAAGTAATACTAATTATTTATTATTTATAAATGAATTTATAATAAATATTATGAATTTTTAATAATTACTAGTATTTCATATTTGTTCTACTACAACTTATTACAAATTATCATAATTTCCTCAAATTTTCAAATTATTAATAATATTTTGTAATTAACACTAACATTTACTATTTGTTAATAATATTGAATAATTAATAGTTATTTATTATAACGTAATTAATAATTATTACTAATTATTTAAAATATTAAAATTATTATTACATTTTTAATGATTAATATATATATGTCACAATTTTTTAATTAATATAAATACATCACATATATATACATATTCAGATGTTAATGTATATATATTTATATAACATGATTTCTTAATAAAATATATTTTTACAATATTTTTTAAATAAATATACATATCAAGTCAATATACATACATACATACATATATATATATATATAACCTTATATGTTTTTTATAATGTTTATATGTATATTTACATGTTAATATACATACATACATACATAAATACATACATACATACATATATATATAATCTTACACATTTATTTAAACTTATATATATATACATACATATATATATAAATATATATATTAAAAAATGTTCACGGTTTTATATATATATATATATATATATATTTAAAGCCTTACACATTTTTTTAAAATATTTATATATGTATATTCACATGGTAATATTTATATATATATATACTTCAAGATTTCCTAATTAATATAAATACATCAAATATATTCTAACACTTTTTTTAAAACAAATATACATGTCAAATCTATATATAAAAATATACAAACATACATACTAACACACACACAGATATATATATATATATATAAAATCATACACATTTATTTTTAAACATTTATATATGTATATATTCACATGTTAATATATATATACACATATATCTAAATGTTTATAAAAAATATTCACATGAATTTAAAAAAAATTAAAATCAATCATAATATAACAATCAAACATCATTTAATATCTTTGACATAATTAAAGTATTATTATAATTTATCAAAAACCATATCTGCATAAGCAATAAATACAATTAACAAATTAAATATATTTATATAAACTCTGTAAATATTAGATATTCCAAAATAATTTTAATAATAAACATATTTTTAATAATAACATAAAATAATATACATGCATTAACCTAAAATATCAAACAAAAAAGTCGATTAAATCTAAAAATTAAACAATGAGAAAAATAACTAAAAATCAATTAAAATAACTCATGTAAACCCAATGAACACTCAAATAGGGAATAATAAATTTTCAGCAACCCTAAATACCAAATAAACCATGAAAACAGATAAATTTATTATCCTAGGGTTTTCCCAAACTAAATCATGTACAATAAAATGAAAAAAAACATAAAAATAATGAAAGCGGAGATAAGGGGAATCTATACCAAGATGATTCAAACTCGGATATGAAAGAATTAGACTATAGTGGAATTTTATAGAGGGGGATTTTTGTCATCATTTGTCGTGGGCCATTCAGTAGAAGAATAAAAGTGTGAGGGAGAAGAAGAAGGGAGGCTATAGGTTTTAACTTAATATTAATTGTGATATGTTAATTACGACGGAATTAACTCTATCATAAAAAAGTTTTACATCAAAATTATTTATAACATAAAATAATTTCCATCACAAATACTTCTTATGTGAAGACTATTAGTGGTGAAATTCTACATCTATCGCTATTATCCATCGCAACAGTTTTTGGCATTGGACGGTGGGAATTCTCGCTAATTGTATTTGCGATGGAACATTTTTTCCATTGTAAATGATGATATTTTATGAAAGAATAAATGTTCCATCGCAAACAATTCCTTTTCAAGGACTATTTGTGATGGGCTAATTTTCCATCACAAATAGTCAATTGTCTAGTATTGAGAGAACCAGAACTAGGAAGTCCACAACACCCTAATCACTACCACTAAGTTGTACATCTCACACACTCTTCTGAGTAACTCACAAAAAAAATAATCATCCAAAGAAAAGAAACAAGAAAAGTAAAGTGGAAGAACAAGGATCATGTGATTATGAATTTCTTCCTATATCTATGGGAGAACGCTGCCAAATATTTTATATTATCAGAACTACAAAGGTTCATAATACCTATAGATAGCCATCAATTACACTTAATCTTGGTTGAATCATTTATCCTTGTAAGATCTATTCTCCCTCACCCTATTCCTGAGTGAGGAATTAGCATACTGTGGGTATACGGAGGGTCCTACCTATGTGATATGTGATTCAGTTTCAACCGGTGGATACCTTTGGAGGAGAACATGAGAATCATCCTGGTTGGTAAGGACTCCTTTAGAGCATCTAGGCGACCCGGGATCAAATCCAGGCGAAGGCATATTTTCGGTACTATAGTAGCATTGTACCAGGTAATGTGTGGGAACTGTAGCATTACTATAGCGGTAACTGTAACAGGTACTGTTTGGAACTGTAGTAGCTAGGACTATTCCCCCCGTTTGGGCCTTCAAGCCACTGATTTGGTCCCCGAGTCCTTTAAGTCCTTTGGACCACTCAGGCCTTCGGGTCAATAAGGCCTTCGGGCCCCCTCAATGCCTTCGAGCCACCTTAAGTGCAGATGAAAACTAGACAAACTACAAGAAACAAGATCCAGAAGGAGGATGAGAAATGATCTTTCACCATAGCAGAAGCTAAATGGATTTCAAGAATGAGAGGGTATGACACCTACCATCAGGACAAGCATGTGTGTGCATGAGAAATCCTAGTCGAATAGCCATGCGAAGGTGGAGAGTTGATTTGACAGTGAAGATGCTGGGGAGGAGCAGTTCCAAGTAGTTTTTATGGGTTGTATGTAATGTTTGAAGCCTATGGGAAATGAATTCCTATAAGGACTACGGGCCATGTAATACTTACACCTAAGGTCCTTATAAGGGTTCCACCTCACCCCTTGAAAGGCGGATTATAAAAATCAATAAAAAATGAAGGCCTTTGGGCTATTGGATGGATACCTTTGGAGGAGGGATGTTATTAAGTTTCCTCTCACATGATCTTCATCAACCATAGATGATGAATATGTTGCAGCATCTCTTTGGTGTTAAGTATGCATGAAATGTTCTCCATTTTACAATACTTTATTTTGGGTTATATTTCATGGTCAATCTTGTTTTGGGTTTATTTATTGCATCTATTATGTTTAACAAGTGGTGTTAGACCCCATGAAACCCATCAGTGGTATTAGAGCTTCACTATTCCATTTGATTCTTGAAATCATGCTTGAAATGAAGTTTTTAATGGCTGTTAAAAAACAAAGTATTATAGAATTGATATAATTTAGTCAATATCATAAGGCATTAGAGGACCTCACCCTATGAAATTCCCCACGCTCACACTATGTAATTCCCTTTTAAAAGTTACATGAGGTATAGACTCACCTTACATGGTGATGAGGATTTAGTATTATACAGGTCAAGTCATAAAATATCATGTATTAATCTTACATAACATCGGGTTTAATCTCATGTGAGCTCCAAGTTAATCATACATGAACTATTTTTCATTGCATTTAATCTGACATGGGGTTGGAACAAATTTAATCTTATGTAGATTAATAGTATGCAGACTTGTGTTGTGCAAGATTAATCATAGGTGTGATGAGTTTATTCCTACATGAGGCACAAGTTAATCTTATGTCAGGCCGTTGTGTATCATGTCTCCTTATGCATCACTCATATTAATCACTTGAAAGCACCTTTTAAATTTTAAAGTTAATCCCACACATGAGGTTTTGTGCAAATTTATTCCTATGTAGCTCACCCTATGACAGTTTAATCTCATGTGAAACATCTCTACACTCATTTAATCTCACGTGAGGCTTCCCTAAATCGATTAATACTACACTACCTGCGGTTTAATCTTACGTAGGGACTTTTTATGTCATTAAAAATGACTTAGAAACAAAAAAAAAATTATTAAAAAATAAATTAAGAATTGGATTGTATAATTTTTATTTTTTAAAAAATTATAGAAAAATTTATTTTAGGATATTTATTAATTTATAAAAAAAATTATAAATTAATTAATAACTAAAATTTACAATTAATTAATAAATGTTTATAAAACATTTATTAAATAAATATCTATAAAATATTAAATGTTAATATTGAAATACCATTTTCATATTAGGTGGCATGCCTTGTAGTTTATAAATAAAATGTTTATTTAGAAATTATAAGGTTATTCTATAAAATGTTTATAAATTATAAATATAGAAAAATATAAGTTTTTATATTTAAATTATGAATTGTTCATAGTTGATTAATTTGATTTTTTTTAAATTAATGGACTTATTTGGAAAAATTATTTAAATCATGTCAAAAGGGGTTTTAATGGATGATTTTTTAAAAGGTTTAAATAATGATAAATATATGATATTTAGAATATGTAAATAGTTACATAATAGATTGAAATATAAAATGTTTATATTTTATGTAATATCATATATTTAGATTAAATTTTATATAATGAAATAATATAAAGGAGTTCATATTGGAAAATAATATAGAGTGTTTATATTCTAAATTATATGATGTCCATAATTCATGGCTAAATTATAAATTGTTTATTTGTAGTATTATTTATGAATTTTTTATTAATGTTTATCTCATATTTAAATACTTTAATTTTTCATTTATTTAAAATTTATTCCCTACTTTATTCATAAATATATATATTTTATATTATGAATGGTTTTATGCTTTAGTTTAAAGTTGTTAAACTACTTCTAGAGATTATCATACATGCATATAAGGATTTAAACGCTAGGTATGATGATAGATTTAGCTTTCTTCTACCTTGAATTTGTCTTGTATTGAGCTATGAGCTTGAATTAAGTACTTTATTATTATTTATACATGTTACATGTTAGAATTATGATGGAATTGAATTCTATCATGAGTAAAGTATCTCTGGGTATAAAGACTTTGGTTCAGACTGCTTACTGTCCAAGAGGCTTATGCCTTGTCTAGAAAAGTGAGGGTTGATTGTATATGAATATAGGATTAATCATATATAGATTGTTGATTTCCTATAATGAAAATACTTTACATTAAAGGGTTTAATTCACCTTATACATAGGATTCATTTGAATATGTATGAATATAGTTGAATTTTAATTTGGGTTAGTAACATGAGCTATGAGTTGTGTAATAGTTAGACAATGTGGAACCGCCTATGGAATCCTTGGGAGATCACTAAGAGGGTGTTGAATCGGTGATATTAAATTATTTTCATGTTTCTTTTTAAAAAAACCTTCACCACCTGTTATTATGGGTGATATTTTTTTATCCACACATATCTAACACACACCAACACAAGGAGCATAGTGATTTACAAAGTTCACATCTCATTGTGAGAAGGCTAGTGCTTGGTGTGATATGGATTTCTCCAAGATCACACTACACTCTAGATTCATATTGTGAGTAAAAGTGATCAAGGTATATCCTTAAAAATCACATTTTCATGTCTCCAAACTATGACCTAGCACATATCTCACTTTACAATGATAAATAGATATAAAAACTAAATAGACTTCCACTGAATATACTTCTATCAAATTTTTGAGTGTGTTGAGTTATTATTATTCTTATTCTATATTTTCATAGTAGTTAGCAAGAAATGATTCTTTTTCTTATATTACTTTCACAATATCAAGTTCCTTCTTCACTTTATATGCAAAGTACATTCACACAACCACTTCACTTCTTCTTCTTTAGCGCACAAAAATATTGCACCGATTCATCCTGCCTTTTTTGGATAATATCTAAGTATTATCTCATAATATTATTTAAATATGCACAAAAGAGTGGTATATTTTGAAAAAATGATTTCTTAATTCCAAATTTGAAATTAAAATCTCAAGAAAAAATCTAATTTCTCCTCCTTCAAATTCATCCTTTGGATATTTTTCTGATCATATCTTCATCGCTAAATTTGAATTGGTGGTTATCAAGGGTTTAAATAACTATCAAACATTTCAAATGAATCCAATTCATTAATTCTCTTCCAAGAGTAAATTTTTCATAGATAGTTGCATTGTGATAACCTTTTTGACCTAATGGTTTTCAAGACAGTTAAACTCAACTGCTCGAATCCTTACAGTGTGGACTATTCACAGTGGCATGAGTGCATAAAAATTTATAGATACATAAAAGTATGGTTGAATATATTTGAGGCATGGTGATAATTCCATAGTTAAAACACCTCCATTAAATATACATAAAAATTCATTTGTAGTGTGGTCCCTCCTTCCACGTCATGGTGACATCAAATTTTCCAGAACCTCTAAAATTTACCAGGTAACCTTTGCAGTGTGGTATGTCTATATTACAGTATCCACCTCTTTCATTCACTGAATTATGTCATGTAACATGTACTGGGGCATGGAAAACTAAATATTTCTAGAGATATGAAAATATTTTCAAAAATCATCTATATAAAAATCAAGGATCACAGTTCAAACTCCTATCTCCAACCAATGCAGTGTGATGCAATATTCTACTATATGAGAAAAAATTATTCAAAAATTCAATCATCTTTCAATGTGCAACACATCATTTGCAACATGGACCTACCTACTTCAATTTCTTACATTATGAACCCCTTATATGATAATTCAACAATGAAAACCAACTTAAGCATAATTTAAATATGTAAATCTTACAATTTCATCTCACATAAAAGACTTAATTCTTGTGATAATGAATTTGATTTATGAATTGAAAACAAAAGAAAAAACACTAACCATATCCACTTCAACATATCTTAAATTCTTCCTGACATAACAACTTCAACAAACTTCTCAAAACAATATCTCAAAACCCCTCGGTCTCAAAAATCTACCCCCTTTGTATTATGTTGTCAACCAAGGAACATAAATCACTATCAAACTCTATATTCTTATAAATTTATCACTACTGAATAATTTTAATCCAACTTGATCAAAATCAATATAGGAAATAATACCATTGAATAAATAATACAATGTTGTTTATAAAAATAATGATCTATACTTACCTCATTATAGTCTTGATTCCATTTGATACCAATTGTATAAATATATCTGAGAATCAATAATTCATAATCACCATCTTCATAATTCATAATAAAATATGTCCTCAACTTTAAAAATTATTTCAAGGAACCAATTAAAGAGAAAATTCTTGCATTCACTTCAATAATACTTTTAAAATAGTTCACACCTGCACCATATTAAATTCAAATATTACCCTTTTTAACAACTCTCTATAAATACATGGTCTCCTATTTAAAATAAGGTGACACAAATTATGACACTTTGGTGATTAAATTGACCAAAATTTTATTCTTTATGTTCCAAAAAATACACTTCTATCCAAGAAAGAAATCTTCATCGGATATGGACCTCTTATCATCAACCCAACATGCCCAGTTTACATATATGTAACTTAATAGATCAATATTCTCTTTACTTTTGTATTTTAATCCAAAATAAATTTTACCTTTGATGTACCTAATAATATGCTTCCCAGAACAAAAATCAGAATCTTTAGGAGTACTTTTATACCTAGCACAAAGTGTAACAACATATACCAAATTTGGACTTAAAGCCTTTAAGTATAGAAAACTTCTAATAAGCTTCCTAAACTCCCTTATATAAACTTCTTTTCCCTGCTCATCTTTGGAAGAAATTATTATCATGGTTTTTGGTGCAAAAAAAAGTTTTGAATACTCCATGTAGAATCTTTTCAAGAGTTCCCTAACATACCTCACTTGATAAATAAAAATGTGATTTTTTTGTTAAGAAATTTGTAGGCCAATGATGTACCTCATCTCTCTAAGCATGTAAATTTAAAATAATTTCTTCATCTCATTGGTAAAATTCTCACCAATATATTCATCATTTCCAACAAATATGATCTCATCTAAAAATAACAATGAGTGATACATCTTTTTCATCCTTAATGTAGATATTATTTTCCACTCTTCCCTTTTATAAAATTTATCTTCTTCAAATAGGTGTCCATCTTCAAATACCAAGCTATTGGGGTATTATTTCAGCCCATATAAATCCATATTTAACCTAAAACACGATTATTGTATTCTCCTAGAAAGAAATCACTAGGTTTATCAATGTATATTTTTTATTATAACTCATCATTGAGGAAGGAAGACTTGACATCCATCCAAAAAATATTATATTACCTTTGGGAAGCAATAATAATAAACATTCTAATGGTTTCAAGTATTGAAACTGGTTCAAAAGTCTCATAAAATTATATTCCTTTAACCTAAGAATAACCCTTTCAGACAATTATTTATTTATTTCATAGCACTTATCCATTTTCATTCAATTTGTTTTAAAACACCCACTTTGTTATGATGGAATTATTCTATTTAGGATTGGGTGAGAACTCCTAAGTTTTATTAATCTCAATTTGGTCTAGTTATTCATTCACAGCAGCATCAATCCACTCTTGATGCCTCAATGATTCTTCAAAATCTCTAGGTTCAAATTGATAATAAATTAAGCACAATTTATTGTCCTCAAAGTTCTCCTAGTTTTTATATGTTATCTTTTATCTCTAATAATATTTTAGGCATGATATTTCCTTCTCATCCTTGGATGTGATGAATTGGGTAGTTCATAATCACTTGAAATGGATTAATTTTCTTCTTAAACTTATATATATCCAGCACTTTTATCTCTTCCTAAAATTTCTTCAGGATGTTTAACAAATTAGTTTCATCATAACTTCTGGAACATGTCTCTTCATATGAAACTTCTTTATTCGAATGTTCCAGGACTTTCAAAATATCAGTATCATCTATTCTTCTAGAATCCTTATTATATAAGTGATATACCTTTCCATTTAGAGGACATCCTAGTAAGATCACATCAACTCCTTACTTTTCAAACTTCCCTAGATTTTCAATTTTTACCTTGATAATAAAGTAGTTTCCAAACACACAAAGATACATTAAAATCATAAAATTATTCTAATACATTACATAAGGGTATGTATTTTATTATTTCCTATGTAAAAAGTGTATTTGAATTTGAATCTTTATATTAATAGCTTATCTTAAAAAATATTGAGATATATCATGCTCAACCAGCATTGTCTGAGCCATCTTCACCAAACATATGTTCTTATGTTCAGCCACACCATTTCATTTTGGTTTGTTTGGTTCACTAAGTTCATGTAAAATTTAGTTATTCTCCATATAATCTTTAAACTTCCCATTTGTATACTCAGTTATATTATATTTCTAGATCTTCTTGAGAGTAAAACGACACTTTCTATGCACTCCTTCAAAAACTTTTAAACTTAATAAAGGCCACATAATTTTATTTAATAAACATAACACAAGTAATGAGATTTAATTCTTCAATAAAATTAATAAATTATTTATCACCATTTTTTTATTACTTCTTCATGGGATCACACACATATGAATGAATGAGATCCAAAGGTTTAGTAGATTGAATCTCCACCTTCTTGTATAAAGAGTTAACAATATTCCCCTTTTAACAAGATGTGTACATCAAGTCTCTTTACATTTTCAAACAATCAACATCACAAGCATTTTTTCCTTAGATTATCATGTTCATTTTCTTTTAAATAAGATGTCCAAGCATTCGATTCTTTAATTCATTTTCTTCTTTCATGATTAGATAGAATGAATTTCTAGCATAACCCACTTGAAATAAATTGCCTCTGGTCCACTTTAATCTTATCACTACTCTTACATATTCAATTTTCTTAACCAATAACTCATCCTTCCTAAAAAACACTTAATTTACTTCATCACAAAGCTAATAAAAAATTAATAGGTTGTGTTTCAATCCATCAATATAGAGTGTATTTTTGGATTTCATATTTTCTTTCCCAATAAAAATTGATCCAAATCCTTTAACCTATAATGATTCATCATTTACAAAGGTCACTGGGCCTCCATTTAATTTTTCAACATCTCTCATAAGTTTTAAATATCTTATCATGTGAGAGGAACATCCATTGTTCATGATCCATGTACTCTCTTCTTTGGATGCTTTGAGTAAAACCTCAACAACTAAAGCTTTTTCCTTCCCTTGTATCTTCTTCTCCAAAGTCTTTTGAGTATTAAGAATCAAATTTTTCTAGGATAATATAATAATAAAGAAATCATTTTCATGATGACTAGGTTATTTACACCTTCCATAGTCTTCTTCAAGAATATCAAACATATTCTATGATTTCTATCTAAAATTTATAATTTGTTTCTGACTTTTCTTCCTTTGAAAGGGTTGGATCCCTTTAAAACCTTGATTCCCAAGACTTTTATGAATATAATTATCTTAATATTTAAACTGACACATATTTTCCATATTAAAAAAACAACCATGGTACCAAAAAAATCCATGTAAATCACACTTGCCTTTATAAGCAATATGTTTTCTAGAATTTGTAGGTCATCTTCATTTTCTTGAGTCACCAATCTTGTATCCTTTTTGTAAAAAAATTATTCTGAACTCCTAAAATCTTATTCTTCATATTATACTTCTTCTCAGTCTTTACATATTTATTGTTTATAGAAATTTTTTCACTTGAATTTGATGTTCCCAGAATTTCCATATTTTTTAAGATCACCGTATTTAGCCACAAGAATGGTCTTCATGATTTGCTTCTTATTATTTAACTCTTAAACAATAATTTAATCCCTAATTTCACCATTAGAGGATGATATTTTTTAGTCTTTAAGAAATTAATTCTTCTTAGAACATTCTATAAATTTTTTAATTGAGTTCTGGAAAATTGGATATAGTGTTATTCAATTCTTATTCAGTATTAACAAACTTCTATTGAATATGGTCAATATCCTTCTCTTTCTTATTCACTCTTTCTTAAAACTTGATTTTGAGAGTCTTGTCATCATTAATAATCTTCTTTAATTCATCTATATCTTTCAATAATTTGGATATTTCTTCCGTAAAAATATATCCATCACTACTGGAAGACTGATTATCCTTCTTCAACTTTCTAATTTCTTTCTATAATTTATATATCTTTGAGAGAAACTCTCTCAATTATATATTCATCATGAAATCCATCATAGTATCTTGTTCTTCACTTTCAGAACTTCTTTCATCGCCAACTTTAGCAATGAGAAATTTTTCATCATCTTCATCACTGGTAGATTAAACTAAACCTTCATATTCATTATCTTCGCTTTCTTAAGACAAAAGTTTTCTCTTTATAAATTCAGAGAAATAAACAACCTTATCATTGGAAGGAACCTTTGACTTGTTGGATTTATTCTTAGAGAATCTTCTAGTCTTTTCTTATTCTTCATCATTATCTTCTTCAACTTTTTATTTTGGGTAGTTTGTAGTGAAATCCACAATAACTCCATGCATGAAACATTTTAAAGGCATATTTCCCTTGAACTTCATTTCCTTATTCTCATTGTTCTAGTGAAAATGGACATAACTTCATAAAACTTCTCTTCCACATCTTCATCATAATAAAAAAAAATCTTCTTCAACAAAATCTGATACTTTCACATCAATTTTTTCATGTAAAATACACAAGATCTTCTCTATAATAATAGAGTATTGCAACTTCTCACCATAGCCTCTTATCATTCTCACAACTTCATTAACTATTGTGAAGAAACTATCAACAATGTCATTATCATGATTTAAAGATATTTATAGTTTAATCACAAAATATGAAACTTTTCTCACTTCACTTTAGTATTCCTTAATTGATATTATCCATTTTTTTCTAAATTATTGTTTCTATTTTGATTACTTTAGCTTTCAGAAATTCTATCTTTTAAAGAGAAGAAAAAAATACAATTTCTAACACACCCATCATTCTTCATATTCCTCTTGTCTACTAATATTATGGTATAACCTTCAACGTGTGGGGTAAATCTATAATTTTCAAATTCTAATACATCATAAATAATAATAAAAAGGTATGAAAACATTTTATCCTTCCATGTATGATAAACATTTCCATAAAATATGGGAATCCCCACACTATTCATTGAATTAAAATTATACATAAAAGGAAAAAGAAACCAGTGATTGATTCTTCTTTTTGAGAGAGACTCAAAAATTCAATCTTTAAACATCCAATCACAAAGGGAACCTCGATTTGATACCACTTGTGGAAACACTTGCAAGATCCTTGAGAGTTCATTAAGAGGGCGGAAAATCAGTGATCTTAAATTATTTTTATGTTTCTTTTCAAACAATATTCATCACTTGCTAAGATGAGTGATATTTTATTGTCCACACGAATCCAACACACACCAACATAGGGATAACAGTTATTTACAATGTTCACCACTAAATTTGAGAAGGATAATCTTTGATGTGATATAGATTCCTATGAGATCACACAACTCATTGGAATAATCTTTTGAATACAAGTGAGTAAGGTAAATACTTGAAACTTATATTTGTATTTATCTTGGATATTCTTTGGTACATATGACACAAAAGTGTATCCCACACTTTACAATGATAGATAGATAAAAACTAAAGAGTTTTAAACCAAATAAAATTCTATCAAATGTTGAGTGTGTTGAGTTATTTTTCTTCTTTAATTTCACTATAGTGATAAATAAACATTTCTTCTTATATTTTTTTCACAAGATATTTGTATGCATAACACATGCACACAACCACTTCACTTATTATACTTATTCAATACACAACAATACTGTAATGAGTTTCCCTCTATTTTTTAGATAATCTCTAAGTATTATCGCATCATCTCCTTTCAATATTTATAGTTGGGTGTTATAACCTAAAAAATAATTTTTGAGTTTAAAATTTGAAATTCAAATCTCAAGATAACATCTAAATTATCCTCCTTCAAATTTATCCTTTTGATCTTTGTCCCATCATATATTCATCACCGAATTCAAATTGAAATTTATCATGGGTTAAAATAACTACCAAATATTCCAGTTGAATCCAATTCATTATTTCTTTTCCAACAATCCAGTTTTCATATATTGTGATGTGGTGATAGGATTTGTGGCATGACCTGTCAGTTTTCATGATAGAACTCAACTACTCAAATCCTTGTAGTATTTACTATTCACTATGGTTCGAGTGCCTCAAAATTTCTAGAGTCATCGAAGTATGCTTAAATATATTTGAGTTGTGGTGATACTTCCATAATGAAAACACCACTATTCAATATACATAAGAATTTATCTGTGGTGTAGTCAATCCTTCCACATTGTAACATCATGACCCGAATCACCTAGTCAAAGCTAGAATTCTAAATGACATCATGCATGCCTCCCCATACACAAGAGGCTTCTGATTAGCAGTGATGGTCTCAAGTGGAAATTTGGGGAGGCTATACCCTCTATATCAAGTCATAGGATCAATAATCAACAACAAAAATATAAATAATCAGAGTAAAATATGGAAATTTACAGATGACATACATATAATGTAATGGCCCCCAAAGTGGAAAGTAAAACCAAGTAAGCAGTAGAAAGAAAACCAGAAAGTAAATAAACAATAATCCATGGAGTGCTCTCGTTCATGTCCTAATCCACTTCTGCTCCATGATCCACTACTCAGCCGTCTGCCATAGGGCTTTTACTCTTCACTAGATCTTTGGTCACAAAATCTACAAGCACACCGAAATTCCCAAGTAGGGTGTGAGTAGAAAACTCGATAGGACACCACCAATGTAACCTAAATCACATGTACTCAAAATACAAGTGTATTCCATAATAAATAATTTGAAGTAAACACACAATCCAAAACCGAGCGGTTGTGCACTAACCAAGCTTCCACAACCCCCAATCATACCTACTTCGGCTTTATACTAGATGGATAACCAAGGTGTCAGATGAATCAATGATTAGCCACTAGACTAATGAAACATGTTTCTCAGCGTCATCATGTGACACAGTATCAATTATTTGCAAGAAGGTATATACTCTGTGTGTGTAAGGGAAACAAGAGCTAATTATCTTCCCTTAATCATCGAGTTTACATACTGAGGATCGAGAGGTAATCGACATCCTTTAGTTATCAAAGCACACCATCGAGTAACATATTAAGTACTATGAGTTAATCAATGTCCCCTCTTCATTGAGTGCATCCCAAGTCATCATCATGTTCCTTCCTCATGTATTGGACCCTCATCATCAATCATGTGCATCCCTCCTCCAAAAAATAACATAATTCGTTGTGGTCCACTACACGAAATCCCCTAGGTATCATCATGTGCCTACCCCATGCATCAAACCCTCATCGTTAGTCATGTGCATCCCTCCTCCAAAGGATAGTACAATTTTATGGTCCAACTGTCTTGGATCTAAGAAAAAAAACATAAGGTGTACATAGCATGAAAGGATATATATATATATATATATGCAAGAATAACACATCATCATGAGTAAAGTATCACAAAATGTACATGTAATCACAAAATAATGTGAATAAACAACTAAAAGAACTCATGGAATCGAGTGTAATATGGATTTTTTGGGGCTACACACATACCCACATGAATTCACTATCTATGATGGTCATTAAACATATTTACGCATAATCATATTAATGGAAATAATTTTTAAACAAGCCCAAAAGGTTAAGGAACTTTCTACCTTAATAGTTTGAAAACCTCTCATAGTTTTTCTGACGTTAGGGCGATACATCAAAGTCTTAAGCTGTTGGCATGTTGGTGATCGAGTTGTATCAAAGGTTTTCTTAGAATCATAACATTTAATTTTATTTAAAATAAATAAAACATCACATGTGATAATTATTTATCTCTCTTGAATAATTATCAAATTGTCATTAAATTTATCACATGCTTGGATAACTTTCAAATATCACTTTACCCTTTTAAAACATCACATAAAATGATAAAAAAAATTTATATGCATTGATAATTTAAATTATCATTTTATCATTTTTTTTTTAAAATGCGATGATAATTATCTTCACTGGATAATTAAAATTTGATGACAATAATGATTTCGAAAATTTAAATTTATTGCTTACATTGATAAATTTAATTTCCATTAAATCTTTGAAATTATCCTTGATAAATCGATGTAATTATTGCTAGATGCTTTCTTTTTTAATTATCATTGATAATTTCATGCAATTATCTTCAATAATTATCATGCCATAATTTTTTAAAATTTATTGTTGGGAAATTATTTATACATTTCTCTAAATAATTCAATGTTTTATCCCCTTAATAATTTTGATAAATTATTCTTATATAAAAAATTACAATTATCATTTAATGATTTTATCATTAACCTTTGATAAATTTTTGTTAAATGAATTTTGATAATTTATTTCAAAATTATAATTTGATAAACCACATAAAAATACCATTTTATAATTTATAATAAATTACCATTTGAATTTTTTTAAAAAAAATCTTTAAAGAAACACACAAAAATACCCTTTGATAATTTATAAATAATAATCATTTGATTTTTTGTTTGAGTTAATTGAAATTAACTTTTCTAATTTATTTAACCCCCTTTTTTTATAAAACACATGGAATGAGAAGGAAGGGAGAGTTTAATTAAATAGTTCAAAAAATAAAAAAAAGATAACTCACCAGGTGGGGTGCACTGCGCAATGAGGTTGTAGGGGGGGGGGGGGTGGCCGCCCGGTGGAATCTGATTTTTTGGTTGTTTTTGCTCCTAAAACTAGACAATGAGTTGTGGTGATTATACTTGTTGGGGTGTTGGGTTTATATAGGGGTAGCTGAAAGCATGAGGGTTGGAAAACTAACCCTAAATTTCATCTCTGCATTGAAAATTAATCACCCATTTCCAACCATTAAACACCAAATTGATGATTATGGAGCCATTTAATATCACCCATTAACGTGTTTTAATTTTTTAATGTGGCTAAAATGGACCAAAATGAAGCCTTGGGAAGATTCCTATGCCTCCCATGGAGGAAATGCATGCGCTACGTGGGGGTAGAAGGCACATGAATAGTGCCTCCCCTTATCATTTAGTTAATTATTATTTTTTAATTATTTTTATTTTTCACACAATTTAAAAAATTTTAAAAGGTGGTTAAATGGGCCAATTTCACATAAAAATTATACCCCTCCTAGGGTAAACCCCCAATTTCAGACACAATGGAGGTGTTTTAATTTTCGTACAATGTTCTGTTTATGAGATATAAAATTATTTTCAATAATTTAATATATTAAACATTTTATTTAAAAACTTTAACTTGTTAGTGGGGAATCCAAATACCTGCTGCCTTCGAATTTTATACCCTTCCTAGGGTAAACACCGTGTTTTGGACCCATTTGTGGTATCAGTTTTATCATAATACACACTGTTTTGGAGTTATTCAATTATTTTGAATAAAAATTCTGCATTTAAAATAATATATTTAATATTTGTATTCTATCTTCATCGAGGCTTTGAGGGCCTTGGAAACTCAAGCTAACTCAGTGTCTAACTCTGAAAATATTTGATTGAGTATTCTAATGTGTCAAATGGGATTTTTTACCCTTTCATGATGCGTTTAACAAATTTCAATATTTTTCACTGATAAATCATTTTTTCCACTTAAGGTATTAATAATTTATCAAAAGAGAGAATTATTTTTATTATAAGAAAAATAGGTTGTTACCCACATCATGGAAACATCAATTCTTCCAAAACCTAAAAAATTTCCCAATTAACCTTTGTAGTGTGGTCCATCTTTCTTATGGAATGTCCCTCTTCTATTAAACAAATTATAGTGTGCAACATGCACTGAAACATGGGGAACTAAATATTTATAGATATATGAAAATATGTTTAAACATCCTCTACAACACAATCAATAATTATGGTGCAAACAACTATCTATGAAAATAATTCAATCTTCCAATGTGTCTTGATGCAATCTTCCACCATGCAAGTAGAAATTCTTCAAACATTCAATCAACTTTCATGGCACATCACACCTTTACAGCATGAAAATGCCTCCTTCAACACCTTGCATCATGAACCCCTTCCATGATAATTTATCAATATAAACCAACTTAATCATCATATAGATCTGAAAATCTTACAACTTTATCTCACATAAAATACTTAATTCATGTGATATTGAATACGATTTATGCATTGATAAAAAAAATACAACATACTAGTCATATCCACTTCAACCTCTCTAAAATTATTCTTGACACAACAACTTCAAAAAACTCATCACAACAATATCTCAACACCTCTTGGTCTCAACACACATCAATATGGTTTAAACATATTTATTTGATAGAAGGAGTATGATTCCAAAAAAATCATTAGATCCATGCATACATAACAGGAATAACATGATATATTATGGTGATAATTAAATCCCCTTAAAATACTAAGTGTTAGATTCCATTCAAAGCAGCGCTTGTCAAGACCTCGATCATCCAACCGGGTATGTCATGAAAAATCTGGGTACCCCTAAATTATATTGTATAAGGAAAGAAAGTAATCAATGACCTTGATGGGATTAAGTTTCTGATCTTAGAATTTGTTTTGGGTTACACTTAATTATGATGCACTAATAAGATTAGGTTATTATAGGAATAAAGTTGAGTTTATCCATTTAATGGATTGGGTAAAGAGTTATTTTCTCAGTTATCCAAGAGTTATATACAATATGATTGGGATTATTTCAAGCCTAAATAATTAATGGTGAGAGAAATTTCAAAGTGTGATCATTGCTTAGTGAAATATGGATCTTGGCCCACTAATAGATATGATGAATTTAAAATGGGTCATCATATTTAATGGGAACACATTTATTAAAAGTCCTTATTAAATGTTTTTAAAACATGATACTCATTAGATAAAATATTATGCTGTAGATTAATAACAACATCATCATCAAACATTTCATTGGAATCAGTCCTTGAAAAGGATAAGCTTAATGTAAGAAACTCCTAAGACTAGTAACTTAAGAAAATTTGTTAAGTAAGATAAATTTTATATATTATAGAAATACCTTCTTAAATAAAAAAACTATCAAAGTTGTTCAAAAAGTGAATCTAGATGATTTTGAGAATCATATAATGATTCACTTAAGGTTTCAAAGGCATTAGATGAAAAATTAACAAAGTAATTTTAGTCTATACTCATATACTCAATATGATTGAGTATATTAATGACTTTGTGAGACTAGAAGTTTCCTTAAAGATTATTCTGGTGAAAGAATTAATTAAATTTTCATTAATGGAAATACTCCAAAAATGTAAATATATTGAATTAATATTTACCCTATTTTCTCAAAGTGTTGAGAACATATGAATTAAGGAATGTGATGCCCAGGTTTTGGTACTTCATAGAAATTAAATTTGGGTAAAAGTCCAAACTAGAAGAATAAAAGTTAGTTAGAGAGTCACGAAATGTTTCTTTGAGTATCTAGTTAAGTTCATTAAAACTTAGAGTTATTAAGAAGAAGGTGATGCAGAAACATAGGGAGTCACAATGACAAATAGGTTTTAAGATGAATAAAAGATAGAACAAAAGAATAATAAGATGATGAATAATGACACAGTGATTTACGTGGTTTGAGAATAATCCCTACATCTGCAGAGAGGTACAATCACTTCACTAAAATTTAGTGGCACAATTATAGGGAGATCAGAGTTTCACATACAGAGAGAAACCCTAGCTCTAATAATCTAATAAAGAAGATGAATAATTGTGTCACCAACCACACAGTAAGTCCACTGTGTTACAGTGAATGGTGGATAGAAGTACACACAGTTATAGTGCAGTTACCACCTAAGTCCAAGCTGCTACAGTGGTTAGTAGAAAGAAGTCCATAGAGCTAGAGTGCCATTGTCTCAAAATTATGTGTTGCTGCAGTAGTCAGGCCAAAGTCTGCACTGCTACAATTCCTTGTTAGTGTATCCTAGTTAGTTATGATATAGTCGTTCAGAGTTGCATCCTAGTGTCTATTATGGGCCGATATCATTCATCCCAACATCATCCAAATGGATTGGGCTACACTAATACAATGGAAGTAATGATTCAATGGGATGGAGTTGTCAGGATACCTAAAGGGGTTTTTCAAAGTCCATAGAATATCTATGTTAAGTTTTAGTGTTGTAGAAATTAATTATTTATTTTTTAAAGTTATGTGATACAAAATCTGTACTTAATGAATATTATGATTATGTAGGAGTTAAAATAAAATGAAGAATTGATTAAGCTTATAGTTTTCATTTAAGTGATGATGAAAAAAGTTGATATATCAAGGATTTGAATGTAGAGGAATATTTCAAACTTGGATGGATTTAAGTAAAGGTTGTGTATAGTTATCTCATTTCTATTGTATGATAAGAGGAGTTATTAGTTAACAAAGCGTTGTTATGAAAAATATGAGATAATGAATTCAATACACATGGTTTATGATTCTTTAGATTATATAACATGTTTTGAGAAGATAAGGATAAAGTTTTTTTATCCAAGATAAAAGAGTTTATCCAGTTGTTTGTTAAAATATAAGGAATTGAGATTCCACCACCATCAATGGAATATTTTAGAGAATAAGATTATTTTCAAGAAAATTCTCCAAACACAAAGAATATCATATATTATATGGATACACTAGTTATTTATTAAATATTTCTACTAAAAGGAATGAAGTGTTATTTATTTAAAACAAAATATTTTGTGTATCTTAGAAAGATATTTTGAAGGTAATATAGTGTCTAAGAGGCTTGTAGGAGTATGTTTAAACTTAGAGAAGTTCACATTTAACAAATAAAATATTATTCCGTTCAAAATTCAAAATTGAATTTCACTTAATACCATAAAAGAGTTTAGGGTATGGAAATAAAGAGAAATGCAAAGGGTTTCATTTATTTATCATAAAAAACTAAATGACATTTTATCATAAAAGAGTTTAGGATGTGTTGGTAAAGAAATAATGTAAATAGCTACATTTTTTATCAAAATATTTTGAGGAAAGGTTTGATGGAAAAGGTTCTAAGGATGATGATAATGATCTTAAAACAAGTTCTAAGTACACAACAAAATTTATTAACATCGTAACATTTGATGTTGCGAGGTTAAGAAGTTTGAATACGTTTAAGGAGTTTAACATTAGGAATATGATTCCTAAACCTCATCATTATTCAAACTAGATTTCTTCATAGATGTTACTCACTAAATTGTTTAGTGGGAGGGTTTTATCAGGTGGTCACATAGAGATGTGGTAGGAATTATATAGATATGTAATGAGTTTAACAAAACTCTTTAAAGTGTATCAAACATGAGGATAATATAGAAGTATATCATATATGATATGTTATATGGGTTCTTAAGTATAGTTTTTCTAAGTATTGTTAAATGGGTTTAAGAGAATAATATGTATCATGTTATACAAAAGTGATAATATTCACTTTATCATTCTTTCATATTAGCTACATATATGTATATATTGATATACATTTCATGAAGTGAAATGATAATTAACCTCTCAAAGTGTGACTTTGAGTTATCCTTAACCGATGTTCATCATGAAGTATTATATGTTATGATGAAATGTTAATATTATCATGATTATGATTCTTATATCAAGATACAAAATATTCTCACAAGGCAAAAAATGGGTTATATGTGCTGGATGAACCACTAAGTATACAACATGGAGTGTCATACATTATGAATATGGAATAATAGGGGTCCAGGGATCAAATTTAGATTCCTCATTACCTAATTTTGGATAGATACCTAATATTATGACCTTTATACTTTGATACCTTTCTTATGTGAGCCTCAAGACTTGGCTAATCAGTGGGTGGTTGGGTGTGTTGTTGATAATGTCATCGGTTGGAGCTCAACCAAGATGGGATTTGTCCCCTTATATGATGAGTATGACATCTGGTCCCTTGATTGAGATACACTAAGGAAGTGTATGGTTGTACCTAGATAGTACATATAATTTTCTTATCTATTTAGGTGAGGGGTATGTGATGTGATCATCCATAAATGTGAATGACATATGATGTATTCATTGACTTGGTCAACCTATACTCAGATAATGAAGAATGTATGAGTTGGTTATATGGGATTAACATACTTCACATCCCATGGTCACTCGATATCTTAGACATAAGGATCATATGAGAATTCACACATTCATATGATGCAGTTGGTGGACACATGTATAGAGATACATTTTTTTCATGAAGATTGTTCTAAATCCCTTTATATCTTGAGTAGAATTGATGATTTTCTAGAGGCCAGTATTTTCTTATATTTATGGATTCAGTGATTCATATTTTTTATCAACACTACAAAGGCCTATGGGCTCACACTTTTTGGTTAACTAAATGGGGATTGAGTTTGACTTAGAGTGCTACTCTAAAATTATTTTAGAGTTTATCTAAAAGCTATTTGGATAAGTATGATAAGGTATTGCATACAATGTATTACAAGGTGAAGATGATGATAGTTTTTAAAAGGTGTTTTGGAATATATCCAAAATGTACTTTGGATATTGTTTCATAAGTTAGTGTATATGGTATAATATGAGGTGAAATGGTACAATGTCTATGAGGCTTTAGAGAAAATGGGAGATTAAAGGAGATATACCCTAGAGCTATTATGCACATGATGAATTTGATTATATCATATGAGATGATATGGGTATATATTGGAGCTATCCTAGAAAAAACATCTTTATACTTTAGATTACATGTATATTCACATAACTAAATGTTAAATAAATATTGTATCATATGTTTTTATTATTATGCATAACTTTAATGTGATAATTTCCTAAAGTATCTATCACATTAAAAAGGTCATAAGTAGTTACTTTCTATGATGAGAACCTTGATATGCAATCAAATTATTCTTACAATTAGTCCAAAATTCATGTGTCATCATCTGACAAGACATTAATGATGCAAACTATCAGGTTTGAGTACTCGTAAGTGGATCAGACTTTATCTCGGGATGTTCGTACTTGGTAATCTCCAAGACCGAAGATTATGATGACATACTTGTCAGTAGTAATTCCTCATGTTTTTCTATTCCTATATGCAAGAATGTGTAATGAACCTTAGACTTTAATATTATTATCAATGCATATCATGAGTCACGTACTTAGATGTGTTGCTGCCAACCATGACGTCATATGTTCACAGAAAAATTGGGTATATTGGGTACATCAAAATTGGTATGTTATTAATGAATAAGTCAGGAAAAGATTTGTCTCTTCTGTCTTCATGGAAGTTGATATATAATCCCTTTGATTGAAATAAAAATATCAAACTAAATTCCATAGTCATGGTGTGTGGATTAGTTCATTTCATAAAGTCATAGAAAAAATATGAATCACATAAGTTGATGACACGGGTATGAAAATTTCTTGAATAGATATCAATACAAAGGGATTATATTACACAGTAAGTGATCATATGTGGTTTTCATCATTGTGAAATTAAATTCTTCCATTTTAATTCCTTTATGTGTTTTTAGAAGAAGATATTATACTTTAGGATAGTTTTCCTAATATCACCAAGGAAGATTCCTAAAGGGTCACACACTTAGTATTTCCATTGATCTCATCTAAATATTATTTATATTTAATAGTTGGAATAAATATTATTTTTCAAATCAATAAATAATATTTATTCTATATCTTATTGATCACAAATATTAAATAAATATCTATTCTTCAGACAGTGATATAATATTTATTTTATTATTTATTGAAAAAATAATATTTATTTAAATACTTATTCAGGGTTCAATAAATATTTAGGAGGATAATCATATTGAGTATTGAGTGTAGTGATAAATATTTATTTACCAAATTGTAAAATAATATTTATCATTGCACGGGTTAGCACATGTCATGAAGAAAAATAATGATATTATTATTTTACATGACATGGGGCACTTTATGGGTTAAATATATTGTTAAGGTCCTATGTGAAATTAAGCTATATTTTAACACTATCCCTAAGATTATAAATATCTGGTTATATTTGTTTTAGATATAAACCCTTGTAGATACAAACCGTTGTAGATACAAATTATTATAGATAAAAAAATATTGTAGATAAAATCCATTATAGATACAAACCATTATAGATACAAACCTTTGTAGATGAAATCTCATTATAGATACAAACCATTATGTGCAACATTCTCCATCTAAGAGAATTCTCTCCAAAAAAGAGCATCTCTAGGGTTACTGTAAAAAATGAGAGAAGTGACTTTTCTCCTCCATCCTCTATAGCTAGAGAGATCATAATCGATTCTTCCAAACCGAAGGAATCGTGGTAGTTATCCAGGGAGCGACGCAAGATGATTGATATCATCATGATAGCACCTAGAGTATCATTAGAAATGCTATGAGGTCAAGGGAATATATGTAGGCCACCTCTAGAGGGATTCTACACTTGGATCCTTAAAGCGCAACGACAAAGAACCCAAATGGTATTTAGATGATCAACCATTTTTTAAAAGAAATAATCTCAAGAATGAGGTAATTTTCTTCTTAGAAATTAATTATTATTTTAACGTGAAAATAACCTTCTTGGTTATGGTGTTCTTTGTTAAGGGTTTTATCAATTTTATTCATTAGTCATGATAATTGTTTCACGTACATGTTGGATAATCAATTGAATATGATAAAGGCTGAGTTTGGACTAGCCCAAATATTTTGTTGAGTTTGGAACATTCAGGTAGTATCAGATTGATCATGTTCAAATTTATAATTATTTATTAAAAGTTTATCGATTTACACATTTACCATTATTTTTTCATTTCTAAAATTCATTCATTAAAATACGAATGTTTAGATCTTATCATCTTCTTATTTCTAACATATATAATAAAAATTATGTTAATAATATATGAAGAACATCTGAAGAACCTGTCCAGAGGTTCTCAGAATTCCAACAGGATAACATAAGATTATACAGCGTGTAGGTCATTTTCACACACTTTGTATTTTTGTACATTGAACCAGTATGAAAATCAATAAATCTAGGTCATCATGAAATAAAAACATGAATCATGCATTAATATATGTCATGTTTTGACTGGACCATCCTGGCACATGGTTTTCTATATTACACATTGTGTAGTCCATGCATTTTCATGGTGGAAAACACAGATTCAAAGATATATCATGTATAAATACCCAACTTTTGTGAATAAAAACCATGAAAATCAGAAGTCACATGATGTGTAACTCTCATAAATGTTGTGTACTTCATTAATGTATGCGACTGAGAAACATGATCAGTACCTAAGCATGTGTCGCAGATAGATGGAAGAGTCATACATAGCGTGTAGTTGGATTTTACATGTCATGTATCTTACCAGTTTATGTCAATAAAATAAAATTAATATATTATTCATTTAAACTTAACCAATTCATGTTTGTGTTTCATTTATTGATAGAACACACTATATTATGGTTTATATATATATATATATATATTAAATGTTTAATTAATTTTGATTTAATTTTTAGAACTAAATTTCATGTGTGGTTGTCACACACCGTGTATGTCGGATACATTAAAATCATTACATGTCACGTAATATACATGTATTTGTGTATTTTTAACTGAAAATAAATGTCATTTAATTATGCAATATATCTTGTTCGTTAAATTTTGTGAGTGCAGAGTACACAATAAGGACCATGTCAGGTAGTTTAGATAAGTACATGTCGTGCTGCCTCCCAAGTACACATTGTGTAGTTAATTAATTTTAAATAAAATTAATTAATTTAATTTTTTAAAATTACATTGGATGAGAATGTCAAGAAATGTTTGGATGAAAAATTAAGATAAATGAATTTATTAATTAATAAATATAATTAATTTATTCGAGTTCATTTTATCTAGATTGAGAATGAATGAAATGAATTCTAGTTTATTAAATGTATATTCGTTGTATGTGTGATGATCATGAGCTTAGACCGACTTGTGTATGTGTGTGGTTTCTTTTAATTCAAATATTGCATCAATTTTTGTAAATTATTATTATTATTAAATTAAAATGATGGTCGGCATGTCATCACTCCCTCCTTATTATGTAAAGGACTGCATGACCATGGTTTCTTTTATGTAAACCTCATTTACAGTTCCCTTCACCTACTTGTGAATTAAATGCTTTGTAGGGATGGAGTGCCCAAATGAATGGAGACAGTTCAAGATGAAATTGAGATGAAACCAACCCAGGTGATACATAGGATAGAGGTGGAATGCTGCAACTTGATCCAAGACTGACTCAAGGAGTTTTTTCCCCTATGGTCAATGGTTTGTTTATTGTACACTCAATAAAAAAACTGATAGATAAAGATCATGATCACGACACATAATTTATCCTATCTTATGTACGAATATTTATTTTATATATACTTTATCTCGATCACATAAATAAATGATTTAAATAAAAATCATGATCATATGGAATAAAATAATTGGATTATGAGTAAAAATTGATTTTATTAAGAACATGATTAATTAATTATGTAAAATCCACATAATATTAACTAGACATGTTTACACATAATAAAAAACCATTAATCTAATATCAAGTCAGAAAAGTCTTCCATCATCTGAATTAAGATGCACCCATAGTTAAAGTGTCAGTTCAACCTCTGTTGGGGGTACTTTTAATTATTGTAAAGTCTTAAAAAAGATAGTGGGTTGAATTAATTGAATTTGTATTTGGTTTAATTTCCTTAGTCTTTCTAATGAAAATTTAGAGGCAAGTGTTGAGGAAATATGAGTTAAGATTTCTGGATTGGGGAGTCCACTCAACAAATCAAGGAGTTTCCTGTTTGTAGTTGGTAAGACCACATACCTAAATACTTTCTTATAATTTTCATGGACTCCATATGGATTATAACAAGGTAAATAGGGATCCTTTCCATTATAATTTTCACACGATAGAAAATTTGAATCCAATGGTGAGGGCCATTGGGTTTGATAAAATAGAAGCAGACTAATAATTAAATTTATTTCGTCTTATATACTTATGTATTCATATAAAGTACTTATTTATGATTTTATTCTTATGTAGTTAAATGGAAATATCATCAACCACATTATACCTATGATCAATTATGGATAAATAACATATCCTCTCTAGTAGTAACTTCTAGTAATGATACAAGTGCTTTTATATTATATTACGCCATGAACGGAAGTCTTACGTGGCAAAAAAACCTAATGCTTGATCCACCTGCTAAGGAGGTGAGTAATGAAGATCTCATTGTTTTTTAAAAACACTTGGATGATGTGTCAGATGTTACTACTGAAAATTTCACCTATAGCCATGGTCAAATACCATGACTATAGGTCACCTGATTGTTTCTATAAGCTACAGCCTTGATCAATCCAACCACTGTGGCTATTTTCATGGATATAGATCGTGATTATAGCCATTTTCATGGGGGATGACCCATGTGACACCTATAGCCACAATTTATAGAATGTGGCTATAGAATAATTTCAAAAACAGTGTATCTATGGTTTCTATTGCAACACCTTGTAATTATAATTGGGAGTATTTACCACTATTCTATTCAGTTTTTATGTATTAATAGATACATAATTATATTTATATATATAATTAAATTAAATTTTTATTAATAAATACTATAGATGTGACTGTATGTGATTACAGGTCAGGGGGAAAGCCTATAGCCATAGTCACCTAAAACTATGGCTATAGGGTTAATTTTTTAATCCTATAGCCACGGTGGACCTAGGACTGTGGCCGTAGGGGAAAATATAGCCATGGTAGGCCTATGACCATGGAAGTAGGGTTAAGTTTTGAATCTTATAGCCACAGTCATCCCATTACCATGGTCATAGGAGAACTTATAGCCACGATCAACCCATGACTGTGGCTATAAGTATTTTGAACGCCCTTCCCATGTGAAATGTATTCCTTAAGCTGGGCATGGAAAGCACTACCACTATGGTCATGAGCCGACCATGGATATAGGTGCTTCTATGTCCATGGTCCTAGGAAAATCATGGCTATATCTATTTATGGCCATATTCAGGCTTGACTGTGGTTATAGGGGTGTGGTTATAGGTCAAATTTCCTTTATTGTGTCTAATGTTTAATGATTTTATCCATGACTAATGGAAACATGAAAACTCATAAGAGAATGAATGTTTATAGAATGATCAATCATATTCAGGATCTCTATCTGGAAAAATATGGACAATGGAAGTTTGAGATTCTAGGGAGTCCTTCACGAGAAAACTTAGATAACACATGTCATATGGACCTCATGGTTAAGTTAATCGACTACATTGAGTGCCTATAGATTCTAGGGTTTCCATTGACTAAAGAACTACGAACCAATCTAATTATGACATCACTCCCTCATATTTTCTCCAATTTTGATATAAATTTTAACTTAAATAATATTAATAAGTCTCTCCTAGGTCTCCTTACTCTGCTTTACCAAGCTGATAAGAACATAAAGCATGAAAAGCTAGTTATTCTTATGGTGAATAAGGGGAAGGGGAAGGAGAAAAGTTATAAGACTAACACTAAGTCTAAGGATATTATGAAATTCCCTTCCCAGAGAAGGAAGGTCAAGGAGAAAGTAAGATAACATGATGTTGTATTTTTTTCATGTCGAAAAAGGGCCACCATAAGAATAATTTCACCCAAAAAAAGAAAAAAGAAAGAAGAATCTTCAGTCGTGTTCACTATCAAGTGAAATCTATATATTTTTACAAATTGGGTATTATATATAGAATGTGGTTCTCCCATATGTATTAAAATATAAGAACCTGGAAGATTCCAAAAGATTTCCTAAGGTGAGGTGGATCTATGATCAGCCAATGGATCCAGACATGTTGTTGTGGCTACTAGAGACTATCAGCTCACATTGCCGACTGTAATGATTTTGATTTTAAAATATTGTTATTATGTTTTATTGGTTATCAAAAACATTATTTTTGTGTACAAACTTGATACAAAGGTATTTATTTTCAAATTTATGAATACATGTTTCTTCTTTTACAAAGATAGAATTTGTTATGGAAATATATATTTAAAAAATGGTCGTTATGTGTTGGATTACACAAACCAAGTAGTGACAATAAATAATGAATCATGTTCACATGACTCATATGACACCCAATTATGGAATCACCGACTAGGTCATGTAAATGATAAGCACTTGACCAGATTACACCAAGATTGATATTTAAATTCTTTTGATCTAAAACCAATTATTTTATGTCATTCTTGTTTACAAGGTAAAATAACCAAATCCCCATTTAGAAAAAAAGGGGAAATCCCACAAAGAATCTTAAGTTGGTTTATACTGATGTGTGTAGACCATTTCCAGTTGAATAAAGGGGTGGATACTCATACTTCATAACTTTTTATAATGAATTTATTATATATGGATATGTCAACTTAATGATTTATAAGTATGATTCCTTTGAGAAATTCAAGGGATACAAGAATTAAGTTGAGAATTGTCTTGCTAAGAAAATTAAGAAACTCTTCTTAGACCATGGTGGATAATATTTTAACCAAGTGTTCATTGATTATCTATGGAAGCATGAGATTTTATCTCAACTCACGCCTCTTTACACACCATAATGGAATAGTGTAAGTGAAAGGAGGAACCTTATCTTACTGGACATAGTGATATCAATGATGAGTTATGTCAATCCCACTATCCTTTTGGGGACATGTGTTACAAAAAGAATCACACATTCTAAACTGAGTGTCAACTAAAGCAAAAAAAAACGGGATTTCATATGACCTTTGGTATGAAAATAAACTTGTATTTTTGCATATATAGGTGTAGTGTTGTGAACAATTTGTTAAGGCTATTTTTGGCAAAAAACTTACACCTTGAGGCACTAAATTGTATCCGTATAGAATAACACAAGGAACCAGGGGGATATTACCTATACGACCCCTCATATAAGAAGTTTTTGGTTGACATACTTCCTATATTTCTTGATAGGGATCATATCACTAAAAGTGATGGTGGGAGAAAGATAGACATTGATGAAGTCATAACTCAAGATACACAATATTTAGTACAAAAATCAATTCCACAAATCCTTATGGAAGAAGGCATTCCAAATACACAAGTATTATATAGGATTAAAAGAGATGTTAGAGAACCTAAAAGGTATTTTTTCTAGTCACTGAAGATTGTGGCTCATTATTAATTGATAATAATGATCCTGTGACCTACAAGAAAGCAGTACGTGGAACAGAAGCTATCAAATGGAAAGAAACCATGAATTTTGAAATGAATTTAATATATAAAAACCATTTATGGATTTTGATAGATCCTCTGGTGTATATAAATCTCATTGGTTAAAAATGAGTATTCAAGAAGAAATTGGACATGGATAGACAAGCTAGTACCTATAAAGCACGATTGGTAGTAAAAGGGTATAAACAACATCAAGGAACTGACTAAGATAAAACATTTTCACCAGTCATTATGTTAAAGTCCATTAGAATTATACTTTCCATTGCAACATACCATGACTATGAAATTTGGAAAATGGATTTCAAAACATATTTACTTGATGAAAACCTTCATAAAGATGTCTATATAATGCATCCTGAAGGGTTTGACTCTAAAGGATTCCAAAAAATTATGCAATTTGTAGAGATCCATTTATGGATTAAAGTAAGAATCTAGGTCATAGAATATTCAATTTGGTGAATTCATAATGTAATTTGTTTTTATAGAGAAAAAATGTATGTCTTGTGTCTATAATAGATTTAGTTGGAGTGTGTTCGTTATTCTAATAGCATGTGTTGATAAAATATTACTTATTGGAAATGAGATATCAGGGTTACAGCCTGTTAAGATGTGGTTTAACCAGAGCTTCTCTATGAAGAACTTAGGTAAAGTAGCCTACATTCTAGGAATCAAGATCCATCATGATAGATCTAAATGGTTTCTTGGGCTAAGTGAAAATACATACATTGAAAACATATTGAAGATATTCAGTATGGAGTGATCCAAGATAATATTGTTTCTAATATCACATGGAACTAATATCTCTAATAAAATGTGTCCTCAGACACATGAGGATAGACTAATAATAACAAGGATCCCATATGCATATAAGATAGGTTTAGTTATGTATTTCATATTATGTAGTAGTCATGATGTTCCCTATACTATTAGCATGGTTAGAAGATATCAAGTAAGTCTAGGTGACCACCATTTAATGATAGTCAAAACTATCCTAAATTACTTGCAACGTATAAAGGATATGTTCCTATTGTATGAAAGAGATGAGGATATAGTAATCAAATAATACATAGATGTTCGCTTCCAAACAGATCAAGATGTTCTAAAATCATAGTTGGGATACATCTTCATTCTCAATAGAGGTGTTGTTGGATAAAAAGATCTCAAAACAAGTCATGGTATTTGATTCTACAGAAGAGCCTAAGTATATTATGGTTTCTAGGGTAGCTAAAAAAGAAGTTTGGATATAAAAATTCATCCAAGATCTTAATGTGGTTCTTAGTAGTAAAGAATCTATCACACTATACTATGATAATACTACAATGGTGAATTTTCAAAGAATCCACGGTCACATCTATGGATGAAACACATACTCTAGAAATATCATCTCTTGGGAGATTTTTCTCAGAGTGGTGATGTCATAATAAGAAAAGTTTCTAAAGAAGATAAAATGGTATACCCATTGAATAAAATCCTTATCTTAGTAGAATCATGAACTTCATGTGAGAGCTAGTGGAATTAAGGTCATTAACAATAGGCTATATTCCAAGTGTAAGTCAGTTGGAGTAAGTGTCTTAGAACCAGATTCTTCATACCTTAGATTACATATATATTCCCAAAATTGAATATTAATAAATATCTTATCACATATTTTTTTTATTCTTAATAAATTTAATGTGATAATGTCCTAAAGAATTTGTTTCATTAAAAAGGTAATAAGCAGTTCTCCAATATAATGAGAACCTTGATATATAGTGATTATATTCTTAAACTTAGTCATATGGTCATGTGACGTCATCTGACGAGAAAAAAATTATGAAAACTATTAGGTGTGAGTACTCGTAAGAGGATGAGACTTCATATCATGAAGTTTTCACTTAGTAATCTCCAAGATTGAAGATTAATATGGCAGACCCACCAGTAGGAAAATTCCACATGTTTGTATGTCATTGGATATTCTTATCTATGAGAATGTGTAACAATACTTTGACATTAAAATTAGTATTAATGCATATCATGAGTCACGTAATTAGATGTATTATCATAAACCATGACACCATATGTTCACAGTGAAGTTGGGTACATTGGGTGTGTCACAGGTGGTATATTATTAATGAATAAGTAGAGAAATGATTTGTTTATTCCATCTTTATGAAAATTTATATCTTGGGAATTTGATTGAAATAAAACCATCAAACTAAATTTTATGGACATGGTGTTTGGACATGTTCATTTTAGTAATTCAAAGAAAGACGTATCAATCACATATTTTTATGACACAAGTATGTAATATCATGACCCCCTCCTTCTAAAGGCACCCCTCTTGATCCGACAAAGGAGAAAGAGAGATAATGGCCCCCCGAGTCCCACCTATAGTAGCCCTTGGGTTAGTGAAAAATACTGAGAGTATAAATAAGGTCACACATAAGGGAGGAATTATGCTCAACAAAAAAGAAAAATGTTATCAGGATATAAGATATCAACCAACTACCAACTCCATCTAAGCTTCCCAAACTAAAACTTTAGCTCTGTTTATCTAACCTGCAAACACTAGAAAATTGTGGTGGTGTGATCACTTGGTAGTACTTAGTAGGATCATAACTTTAAATAAATAAACATTAATATGTAATAATATAAAAGAATAATCATGGGTGAAACCAACCGAGAAAACTATCAAAAAATAATCTTCAGCAATCAGCAAAGAGGGTATGTGAATAAACCAAGGGCCACAATATCAGAAATAAACAAGAAGCAACAATCAAACCATAACCACCATTATGTTTCCATTCCTCATCCAAATCCACAACCAAACCCTCATTTAATAACCAAACCAAACCAATCCACCAATACATAAACATCACCATAATTCTTTCTCCTCTATCCCAAATTATACTCTTATAAACTCTAATCGGTCACCCATGGGTTCTCCCACTCAAACCAGTAGCGATCTGGTAGGATCATCCTCTTGTAAGCATAGGGATGCGAGTATGAGTCAACACCAACAACATATCATCATCCATCATGCCATGCATCTGAAACCACATCACCGCAATCCCACATATCCACATCTATAACCACATTGCCATAATCACCATAATTCCATCACTTTTGAACCATTTGTGTACATTCCCCATCAACTCTGTTCCATTATCAATCGTAAGGTATTATGAACATGTAGAGAATCAACTCCACGTCCTCACCCTACCATGCAAGACTCCCATTATGAACCACCAGATCCTCTCACCAACATCACTACTAGTCTACTTTTGACTCCTGACTATCACAAATCGTTCGTATACACCAATCTCGAGCCATTATATCCCATGAGAATATTTGACTATTCTGAGCTATTATAGCCCATGAAACATTTCACAACATCTTTCCTTCTTCCACGCCACTTATGAAATTTCTAGCCACAAAATAATACTCACACATCAACTAAAACAATGCATAATAAGGAAATAACAACAACAACGCAACCAATACTCATAAGATAGGGGTAAAATACAATAAGATTCCTCAACCATTTCATTCCATCTTCCCAATTACCAGCTATATTTATTTATTAATTCTATCCTTTTCAAATTAATAATCAACCAATTTAATCACACATTCCACTGTAATTAAAGTGTTAATTATCAATTCTGACCTATAAAATTTCAATTTCATTATTAACAATTTATTTCATCACTATCAGGAAACTAGTATAGCATCGTACAACATAATAACAACCCATCCTTCTCATGCCAACAAGACCCATATTGCCACTATTCCACATCACTGCCACTTCCCATCACAACCACCACATATCACAACCACTTCTTACCACATTCTCCCCACACATCACAACCATTTTCGCTTATTTCTCATATCTTATTTCAAATTTAAACATGGTATTTTAATCAAATTCACTTCTTTATTTCAAGGGCATTCTCACACAAACCAAAATTTACACGGGGAACTAATTTATTTTCCAAATATACATTATTATCTAATTTTAGGGAAGTTGTAATAAATATAAACATCATCACACCCCCTTTTTCATCAATTAACCATCAACAATGACATTATAAGGAACTAATAATTTCATAAACATAGTTTATATTTCATATTCTATAATTTTTCTATCTTTGTTTCCATCTTTAAGTGATTATTCATTTTGGGGTTTCAATGTCCAATAGAAATATCATTAAATGTCAACAAAGTTCATCATTGCAACAATCATGACATTAATCATGAATCACAAGGGTTCAAAAATGATAATAACATGAAAATAATATGGCACAAACAACACCCCTCTTTCCCCCATTCAATTTCTCTCCATACCCGATTCATTCTCAATATTATTTTCTTACTTTCGTTATGGCGTTCCTTGTATTCCTTCCCTTTCTCATAAACCAAAACACCCTAAAGAATCACAACAATATAATTGGAAGGAAAACACAACCAGTATATTCAATAAATATTAATTACTAAAGATATGAGATAAGTCTTGAAATCCCCTACTTGGAAAACAAGGAGCATCCATGTTTCACCTAAAACAAAGGAGAGAGAATAGAAACTCATCCTTCTCAAATCTTGAATTTATGACCAAAGGTGTCTTGGACTTTATGTAGAAGACTTACAAGACTCCAAGAAAGAGGTTCCATTATCCAAACTTTAGAGAATTCGAAGGAAATTGATAGAGGGGTTTGGGTATGTATTTAAATAGAAACAGTGTGTTATGGATATTAGAGATATACAACATTCTGAATCTTTAATTTAACCTGGTATATCTCAAATATTTGATGTAAAGAATTTAAAATATTCATAGATATTTGGTTTAATGGAAAAGATTATGTTTTGTGACTCCCTTAGAACATGTTTTTTAGTTATGAATCACTACTTCTGAGAAGTTTCTATTGGATTTATTTATGGAATCGAAAACATAAAATAGTTATGTATCCAAAGGGACCCACTTTCCAAAGGCAAGTGTTTGTTAGGCTTGGAACTATGATACTTAAGAATATACATTGGTTGAGAGGATGTGAGGTCGGAATCATCACACTCTTTTGGGGAGAATTATTGCCTACTCCAGGACTCTCTTATATATTTAAGATATTTTCGTGAATCCTTATTAATTTACCAAGTATAACATAGGTTTCCCTTGAAATTTTCAATCAATTATTAGCATGTGTAAAATTTATAATCATCTGTATGAATTTTAGGTTCTTCATTAATGATGACATCCAAATGTATTCGAGTTTCTCTATCAATGGTATCCTCTCATATACTATTTAGAGATTCTTTTAACCATTGTTACGATAATACTGGTTTTTTAAGACACTCAATGGGGAAATCTGAAATTTATTGTCGCATAGGGAGATGGAAGTTTGTTTTGGTGTTGGGATCATACCCATAAATGGGATACCTACATATCCTTGTGAAAGGAATCAGAACCCTCATAGTTCGGTGGCACTTAATGGTACACATCATACCTTTTAAGTTCGTGTGATAAGGACCTAACCATAAAGTTTAATGTCATGTGGTAAGGACATCTAAGCAGAAGATTCTTAGTCAAATATTGGTGTGGGACTTATGCGTAAGCAGCTGAGGAACCTGGAAGAGATATGAGTTTCCAAGTTAGATTAGACCCTATTGGGAATATGGCCCAGGTAGAACAAGGTTGTTTTGGAGTGTTGGGTTTGAACCTCAGGAAGGCTTCCTACGTATCCCATTTGGATGGGAATAAAATCCCATGTAGTTTATTGAGTATCATAGGAGAGTGTATTCCTTCGAGAGAAATGAGTTTGGGATTACTTCTTGAAAAGGATGCCTTGGTGATTTTAAAGTTTAATTTAGGACTTACTCCTAAGGAGGATGCCCATTTATGGATGAAATGAGGTGGATCTCAGGCCTTAGGAAGGCTTCCTATGTATCCCAGTTTTGATAGGAATCAGATTTCTCGTAGTTCATTCAATGAAGTGTTTTTGTAAATGTTGTGATCATCACAAATATCTAAGCCCACGTGATTCATGCTCAATGTGAGAAATAAGAGGATGTGAAAGATTTTAAAAAGGCACACACCTTTTTCCTCTTCCACTAGTGGAAGAGGATGGGCCTTGGTGGTAATGGTGGAAGAGGTCTGGGTGATGAACCTTCCCTCTCTTCACTTTACATTAGAAAAGGGTCCAATTATAAGGAAGGAGTGATGGTGAAGGAAGTAGAGAGGAGAAAGACTGCAACCTCCTATATGAAAGACTAGGGGCTTACACCATGATGGTTTTCCTATATAGATCCCTGGAGAGGAGGGAGACTTTTCTTTTGATGAATGGAAAAGCAAGTGTGACCCTCACTCTCCCTATTGGGAATCGGAGGCTCCGAGCCTTAGAGATGAAAAGGGGAGGTTTGAGTCCCATCCTAAGAATCAGAGACTAGGAACTTCCCAAAATTATATCTAGGGTAAGGATCCATGTGACTGTAGATATACAAACCTAAAAACATCCTAAGGATCCTAACTCCCTTAGAAGACAAATGTAGAAAACCTCTAACTATAGATATAGAAAACCAAATATGAGACATGCTAATGTTCCATTCCCAAAGGTTTGATAAGTCAGGAGGTTTTGGTGGATGCTTCAACTTAGTCCATTTTAGATGAAGGACCCAAGGAAGTAGATTCCCTACCATGAGTGGCTTTGAATAGGGTTTACAAAGTGATATGCATAGGCCCTAATCATAGTTATCCAGTGTAGCTATACCTGTATGTATGTCATGTAGGTATACCATGCAGGTATGTTGCATAGGTGTGTCGTGCAGGTCTTAACAATGACTGAAAAAAAGTGCTTAACATAAGAGAACCAAGCCTATTCAAGATTAAAAACTCTAAAAGGATTTCAAAAACGTGCTTATCCCATATAATTCTCTCTTATCTCATGTTCTAGAGATCTACCTAAGAAAATTTGGGGGATCTGGGTGAAAGAGCTACCCGATGGGAGCTTCAAAAGTTCTTACAACTTTTTTTAGTGTTCAAATGAGGAGCCTAAGGGTCCTATTTATAGGCAAGTAGGGGAGATGGTCAGAAGGAGTTTTTCGGAGTAGGTTGTCCATGTAGCTCCTCCGAGTAGGGGTATATAAAACATTTTGTCGCATAGATCTTCTACGTAGCTCCTCTATGTAGGTATGTCGCGTAGCTACTCCACATAGGCCCCTTGCACTTTTATGCATTCTACTTCCTTTATCTTTATCTTGAGACTTTGAAATATCTAGAGTAATTCTTCATAATCTTTTTGTATAACTATGTAACACCCCTATATTTCATAGCACGTTATCTCTTTAAAGTAATTCAATAACTAGCACTACACGCAACACCGAGTTTGAGCGCATCACAACTTACCAAATTAGCCATTCAAAAAGAGGTTATGAATATTATTAACATAATTTTGAATTTTATATACTCCATATAATTTTAACATCCATATTATATGTTTCTTAGAAATAATATAAGAATAAATTCAATTTTTCACACAAAGGAAGCATTTTTCAAAAAATACAATTTTACCACCTTTTAATGGGGAACCCTTTTTTAATCCAATATTTGACACTTATATATTAAATTTGATAAAATAAACTTCTTATTTAGAATCTGGATATAAAAATTTAGTTTCAATAAATTTTTGGTGTTTTTCTGATAACTTTCATATTTTGATGAATAGTGAAAAATACTAAATTTTAATGGGAAACAAATTTTTTAATCAAAATAATTTATAGTGTTAAATTATACATTTGAATGGTTTTGAAGTATAATTAGATTATATTTTTATCATTTAATCCAATTTTTGTTATTGGAAGTAATTTTACATTTAAATTGTACATAAACACATATCAATCTTTTGATAGTTTTTACTTCTCAAAAACCCAATTTCTGGTTTTGACTAGGGGAATTAATTTTAAATTAATTAATGAAACTTCTATATTTTGAATTTGGTAAAATAGAAATAATTTTTTAATTTGTAATATCAAAATTATCTTAGGGTTTATTTTTGGTATTTTTCTGAAAACATTCAATTTTTGATGAATAGTGAAAAACACTCCATTATTGTTTAAAACCGAATTTTTATTTAAATTTATTTTAAGTAAAAATATATAAATAATAACTATATATTTTCAAATTAATTCATTGGAGTCATTTTATAATAAAATTAGATGTATAAAATTTTATTGAACTTTTTAACGTCTTTTACCCACCTTCTAGGCACATTTTCAAATTTGCATAAAACGTAATTTTACCACTTCTGTGAATTGAATTTTAAAAATCTGAGAGACTCATTTGAGATCAATAAGTAAAATTTGGTTCAATAGGATGAAAATAATTTTTTGTGAATAGTAACTTTTGAATTTTATTTACCACGGTTAAAAGTAAATAGGGTAATTAAAGGTAAAAATGATATTATAATTACCCTAACACATGTCCCAATTCTATTGGATAAGTGTTTTTAGACCCAAATCAACATTAGAAATAAATTATGATCCTCTTTGATCCACTTGGATTAGATTAAGATAGTTATTATTATTTTATTTAAAGAAGAGTTAAAAGTGTTAAATTCAAATTTTCATAACTAAAACATTTTTAATATAGGGTTATACAAAAGATAAATCAGACTATAAATATTCATTAGAAATATAAAATTATTTCCTACATAATGGTATTTTATTTATAATTTTTATACATTAAATAATTAAATTTATTTATGATACAATGATGATGTAGTAATTACCTTATTAATGAAAGATTAAAATAATTGATATTATAAATATCCAGATAAATGTAAATTGAGACTTTTGATGTATTACACTAATTTTAAAGGTTAATATGACATGTTAGAATTTATTTAATTTATTTCTTTAAGTAATCAACTTTTGTAGACTTTCACAAAAAACCAAATACTAAATAGTGTCAAAATTGACATAAATGAGTTTTTAAAACAAATACTATATTATTAATTGATATAATATTCTTAAAAATATAATGTTCAGAAAAAGAGTTTATATAAGGTTATATATGTAAATAATGAACCACTTGGGGTTCTCTTTTCTTTTATAGTAAGTTTATTAACCATTTATTATAATAATACAAGAATATATGGTAAAAGTTAAACTATTTAACTAAGAGTTAAATCTAAAATATAAGGTTAATATATTGGCCTAAACCTATCTAAAACCTATTGGTTGAGAGGTTTTTGACCCATACCTACCTTATCCTAGAAATAAATCCTTTTTGAGCCATTATAAACCGGATATGATTGTATAATAAATTAATATTTCAAGCTTTTCCTAAAGTGACCCTCACCTCTCTTATAAAAGGGTACTTACCCTTCTTTCAAAATCACACCTACAAATACATTTGACTCAAAAAAACCCTACTCAAATATCCTCCCAACTACCCTCACTTCAACCTAGAGGCCTTACTTTTATCATAAATCCAACCTAAGGATCCCTTTTGATCAAATCAAAAGGAAGCACCCGAAGAAGAGGTAATAATTTGATCACCTCTTTCAAAGTTCTTTTCTTCTTCCACTTCCTCTTTCTTTGTTGTTTCTATACCAAAATAAAAAATCTAGTACCTTATACATACTATGATTTATTTATAAATATGGTAAAACCATATTCATTATTCTATCCATCATATCAATGACAAAGTCACCATAAGTGTGTATGTACGGCTTACCGTCTCCACGTCATGGTGTAGTTTGTTATTCAACACTTCATTATTTGGATGGGTATAATAATGAATATAAATGATGTTAATATTAAATATAACATATTAATTATTCTTTATATATAATATCCCATCCAATTACATATGATTTTACCATAAAAAGAATGATATTGTCGCTCATACGTATCTACGGTTTACTGTCTCCACGAACGTGATAAGATTCATTTCCTCATCGCAACCATTCAAGAATAATTTTCATTTTATTATTAAAAATAATTTTTAAGAACTTAATATAATTATGGATATGAATCAAATAAATCCTATCCATAACAAATATTACTTACATAACAAAACATATAAAGGAAAATGAATCAGTTAACACCCGAAACAATGATACTGTTGAAATTTTATTAACAAAGAAATATTAGAAGATCATATATGATATCATATTTATGTATGTGGTTCTTGTATAATTTAATAAAAATTATTTAACTATTATACAGGAGGTTAAAATACCCTAAACCAAGGAAAAGTATAAGGTAAGGGTTAATTTTACAATATCTTTATTATCTGAGGTTGTTTATACGTAATCATCTACTGGGAATTCTTTATCATCCTCATTCATGTTTCTTGAAAATGTATTTCAATTTTTTTTACTATTTCCTAGAATATGGGTTAAATTCATTTATACCCTTTTATTAATTTTTATAAATTTTTTTGAAAGGAATCTTTCTATCATTTTCCAAACAAGGTACTTTATGACCTTTTCGACAATTAAGGTAAGAATGTTTTTTTAACTTATATGGTGGGTGCGACTATTTTCTTCTACTATAACACCTTCGAAGCTTCCCTTACAAGATTATAAGAATATTTTCAAAATAAATGTTTTATTTTATAATTATGTGAATTTTAAATTATTTCAAAATAGAAAGAGATATTTCTCTCAAATAGTTTTGATTTTATCTATGTCAACATCCTTTGATAGATTTTACATATGTTTAAAGTTGATTTATTATGATAAAATCTTCCATATTTTATTGAAGGTTTTGTGATATGTTTGACTATGGATGTGTTATTTTTATACCATTCATAGTTTATGGTTAAATTATTGACATTTCAAATGCTAGTTTTAATATGAATATTTATGTTATGTTTCAACCTTTTCATTTGGGGAATGAATTGGACTTAGTAAGTGATGGGTGGAGCCCGCTATAGCTCCTCAATGCATCGATAGGTCTCATGAGAAAAACTAGTTTCTTGGCACAAGGCCTTGAAAAAATCTTATTTGTAGTCTTGTAATGAGGCCTTGACTATGTGGTTATGATGTCTGACATTGTGCATTCCATCATTATGAAATTAGATATTGATATTACATGTGATTATTCGACTAGTAGAATATCCATGTGAATAAGTAAATGGAATTATTTTATTTGTCTTTTCCATATTCTTATAAAGTTTAATTTTATAAGGCTTTTTTAGTCTTATACATTGCCTTTAATGTTTATGCTTATTTATGAAAGTTTCTGTTATATTTTTATCCTTAATGAGCATCTTATCTCACCCCTTTATTATGTTTTATTTTTTCCAGGATGTGAAGAAGTATATTATGATTGAACTGTAGGAATAGGTTATGGGATATGAGTGTGTTTAAAGGAGATACAATGTTGTCTTTTTTTATTTTATAATGTAATGTAAAACTTATATGTGTATCTAGTACTTCCAAGGCTACTAAACTAATCGGTCTTTCAAGACTTGATCTCTTTTCATCATTCCAATGTTATGTAATAATGAATCAACTCTAGGTAACTAGGTTTAGGGCATTACATACTAAGGAGTGTCAACAAAATCCCCCCCTCAATATTGGATCTGATTAGAAAGAGGTTTGAATCTTGAGGTAAGATTATAGGGAAAAAACTATGTAGTAAATTCTGAACCATGCAGATTTGTGGCATAGCTATATCGTGCAGTATGCTATGTAGCTATACTGTGAAGGTATACTGAGAAGCTCTATCACACAGGTTTTATATGTAGCTCTATTGCAGTTTCTATAAATTGATCTGTTCCTTTGTGATTTTCTTCACCTGGGATCTCATATTTTCCACTCTTGTTGTGTAGATCACTTGTCTGGACTTGCCACATTGTGCTCTCATGTAGGTACATTGAAATTTTATCAAGGTGAAACCATTTGAGTGATGGATCTAAGTGGAAGGATTTTGTCTAAGGACTGACGTTTGGATCCTTGTTGAATGACCTACGCATATGACCTCGTCAAAAAAACTACGCGGAGAATTTCCTTTTCCAAATTTTTAAATTCCTTTAAGTTAAAAATTTGAACTTTCTTGTAAAAATTCCAACTTAATGGGGAAAATTTGATAATTATTTTTTCAAGAAATGGAGTACTTGATGACTACAACTGAGGAAGCTAAAGCTCTTCAAAATGAGATGATGAAAATTTTTGGACTGGATTATTATGATGTTGTTAAGAGTACCCTTCATGGGATACTAAAAGGCTTAATTCCATACCAATGTGAATATCCACGAATTCATTATCTACCTCTATACAGACATGAAATTTTTCAATATGACCACATTTTGGCTTATAAGAGATAATTTCCAAAGACTTGGTTTGTTAAATATTTTAATTGTCATTGCATGAACATCACTGCGAAGGGTGTTCCTATTAATGAGGGAAAAATACCTATTGGATGCATCATACACCGTATTGGTTGTACCCCTGATATGAAAGATCTTGTGATAGATCCAAGGCCGCATTATTATGATTCAACCTTTCATGTTTTTCAAATAGATCAGTGGTTGGAATGAAGACTGGGACATTCGTTCCGGAAGAGGAGTTAAACCTGAATGGATGTGGTCATTTTGGGTACACCAGACTTATGCAAAATTTAGGAAAGAGCTATCAGATGTTCACATTTATGAAACGGTCTGGATAAGACAAACTTATCTTTAAAAAAATTAATTCATTACTGAATTACTGATCCGATGGAGTCTGCAAACAAATACTTTCCACTTGACACACGGCGAGGTTGGCATCAGCTTGTGGGATGTCTACCACATATCTGGGGTTGCTATTCTCAGGGAGATGTATGATGAATTCATTCCATCAGTAACAACATGGGATGAAATCACAAGGATTCCACCATTGTCTCATTAATTATTAAAAATAGCAAAGTAATTTCTAAAAGATAAGAAAAATATTCATGAAAGAGTGTGGATGGAAGCCTTTTTAGAAACAACAATAGAGAAAGGGCCCACCTACAGATGTACTACTATTTTTCCATCTGTAGATAACTAGGGTATTTCAGGCACATATTTCCCCACATTTGAGAGAGATGACTATAAGCACTGGGGATATAAATTCAAATATTATATTGATGAAAAGGTACCCTTATCTGGCTTTCTTACCTTGTGACTAAGTATTTACTTGCTTCTAGTCCGTGAGTCTGGTGGTGGTGTAAGGCTAGGGACTTTTATTATTGCTACCAAATTGGTAGAGGGGAAATATATTGGGTTAGAAACTCCTGTATTGGAAAGAATTTATTATTCCATGATGCATTTGTACAGTGGTAAGGCTCCATTTAGACTTACAGGGCCATTCCAAGTGTTCTGGGGCTAGATTGGGGCACACTTTTATTCATATTCAGTGTTGAATTTAGTTAGAGTCTATAATGGTTGATTTACCCCACTTTTATATAAATTCTCTGGTATTCATCCTTTGAACATGAAACCTGATGTAGTGTTGAGGTCATTTAATGCATCAAGAGAATTCAACTTCTTTCCTTTTGGTAACCCGCCAACTAGAACATTTGTTGATGATGGTAAGGAAGAAAATTATGAGTTGAGGTCCTATATGATGGAATTCATGGATAGTGTGTTGTTAACCAAGATTGATGGTGAAATTATCTATAAGTATTACATACCATATAGGTTTTATTTCCAGTTCAAATTTCTTCAACAATCAAGAACTTTTCCTCCCATGTGTGTTATACATGAGAAACACCCAATGGTGGTGAGACAATTGTGGATTTTGATGGATTTAGAGACATACAAATTATCAATTAAGTTACCTCCATCATATGCATCAATTGGATTAGAAGGTGGATATTCCAAATCTTGGGCTTCTTCATATCCTTAGGGGGATTTAACAAAAGGAATATATCGGGTAGCAGCCATGACAATTGTTGTGCGTAGCAATCATGGTAAAATGTCTAAATACAAAGATGATGAAGAGGCTTCAAAAGTTTCAGAACCTTCAAAAAAATCTCCACAGAAGATACACTAAGAAGACTAAGGCTAGGGAAACAGTACCTATGACATCGAGGTGATCTAGTCACCATCGTCAGAAATAGATTCTTATCTCATCTTCTGATTCTTCTGAAGAAGGGAGGTCTAAAAAGGCTTTCCAATCAAAGGGTGTTGAGTTTTCTCTACATCCAACCATATCAAAACCAAATTATGTGCATCCTTAAATAATTCAATATTGGGAAATATTGACTCATAAACTTAGGGATGCATGGGAATTCCTCCAAAATGTCCTTCGAATACCAGATGTGGGTGATATTAAAGAACCTTCTGATTTTCATCCGGATAATAACCTGGTTGAAGTACATGAGTATATTGTGGAGATGGAGACCTTTATATATGAAACTAATGACCAAGTCTCATCCTCAAACTAGTATCTAATATTATTGAACTAGGGATACGTAAAGGGGTAATTGTTCACCCTGAAGAGGAATGGGAAATTTATGTTAATTCTGAGAATGTATTTTACCTTTTCTTTTTTTTTTCAATTCTGTTTCATCATTCACCATAATTAATCTTAATGAGATTGTATTTTCTAGCTTGAAATTAGGGAAGTAACCTCATGACTAGTTCTCAAGTCACTAATGTATGGACCTACAGGTTCCCCTATTGACATATTAGTTGATCTCACCAAGTCTCTATAACTTTCTACCGGAGAAAAAATCATGACTGAGGTAATGGAGATAGACAATCCTCAGCCACTACCTCAGGTTTCTACTGCCAAGATTATGATTTCAATTTCTCCACAATATTATTAAAAGAAATATAATAGATAATTTAGATTATTTCTAAGTGTACATCAAAGAAGTAAGTATTTGTATTGTCCTCTAGTATTATTACTTTCTTGATACACCTTGGTGACCACATTCATCTTCTTGCAAGATCTTCATCTCTCTCTTCTCTTAAGGGATTAAAAACTGGTCCTTCAAGAATGGAGAAGGAAAACATAGGAGAAAAACATGTTCATGTTGATGAATCTGTTGCTTTAACAAGTGAAATACCAAGAGAAACAACTGCATTTATTTTTATTTCTACAAAGAGAGAGAAAGATCATGGTAATGTCAAATACATTTCTCTTGAGTATCAAATGCTTTTGTTAATATTATTATATTCATAAAATCTCAGATCAGTTTCCCTTGCCAATGGATCCTGCAATAATCAATGTTGATATTCTTATTACACCGGAAGGAAGGAACGAGGATCCAAGGAAATTTGAAGCAGATACTGGTGCTGATCCTGATTTCGAAAGACCTGATAACTTTTTACCATTTGAAGAATTGATGAAAAAAATGTCCGTGAATCCAATTTGAGCATCGACAAAAAAAATTTGGATACCTTAAATGGTGAGGATTCTATAACATTCAAAGCTGCATATAATGAAATTATGGACACCCTTAATCCAAACATTGATATTCCAGGTTCCATCAAGGAGTTTGGGGACTTCCATGAGGAATTACAAGGACAAAATTTCTCATTCTTGCATTTTCCATACATAATTGTTCTTATTTTACTTGGAACTTTGCATCAAAATTCAATTTATACTACTTTGTCAGTAGAGAATGTTGCAAAGGCCCTTCAAGAATGGGGAATTCCACTATATCCTTCTTCTTCTAAGGCTAGAGAAAAACCAACTGAGAACCCCATGTTGGGAGATGCTCCAGAGCCTTTGATTTTGGAAACTAGGAAAACTCGGGAGAATTATCCTCCCCAAGAAACAATTTCTCAAACTACTGAAGCTGAGAAGATTGAGGATGAATCTAATCAAGTAGCTGATTTATTATTGGGTAAATGTTGTCGACTTTCTAGATCATGCTCCATTTATACCATTCTTCAGAAACTGACAGTGATTCCGATTTACTATTTAGGGTTATCGGCTCCCACAACTAGATCGAAAGGTGAAACAACTTTTTTGGATCAAACATAAACAGAAGGTGAAGCATCCACTATTCTAATAGAAGAATAGAAAGGCACCTCTCTAAATGATTTATTTCCAGAGTACATTTCCCCATGGTAGTTACTCGGATTCAAATTCAGATATGCAGTTTTCTCTTGGCATGGAATGTAAAAATACATGACAATATATTTGGAAGATAATTGCTAAAAATCCTTTGGATGAGTTTCCTTCCCATTTTGGAAAACTCCTAGCACTATTTTGCATGTTGGGATTTGGTAAATTTAATTATCGACCAGTATACAATGCAATGAAAGAGACCATTTGTGTAACATCCCAAGTAATTAATGAATAATATATACTCTTATCTATGTCTATTTATGAATTAGATAGTTTTTTAGAGGCTTAAAACAAGAATAAATCCAATCTTAAGCATGGAATACACTAATATTTTTAAAAGATTGTTTTACTACCTTCTGATGGAAAACAATTTTTAAATCAAACTTTTGACAATTTTATAAGCTCTATTTGTCAAAATAAAATTATTCTTTATTATTGGGACATTGAAATTTACTTTGGATAAATTTTTGGTATTTTTCTGACAATGTTCATTTTTTAATGAATAGTGAAAAATACTGCATTTTACATCAAAACTGCATTTTCATCTAATTTAATTATATGGTTAGATTATATTTTTAATTGGTTTTAAAGTTCAAATAGAATATATTTTTACCATGTAATCCAATGGTGGTCATTGGGATTAATTTCACTTTGGAATTGGACATAAACAAGTGCCATACTTTTCATAGATATTGTTTCTAAAAAACCCTTTATTTGTTTTGACAACAGGAATTATTTTTAAATCAATTATTGTAATTTTTGTGTTTGGAATTTGGTAAAATGGATTACATATTTTGAATCAGAAGGTCCAAATTATGTAATCAATACTCTTTTGTGTTTTGACATTATGAATAGTAACGACAATAATTATCTTTAATTATCTTGATTAATTAGTAATTGGGTAGTTAAGGATAATAAAATAATATCATAATAACAAAAAATGACCCCAAAATGTGTCCTAATTCTACTATTTGTGTAATGGCCGACCATGGTATGCCTTGTTCAAAACTTGGGGACCCCATGGAATCACTTTTGTGTGATAATGACTTTTTATCTTTTTATTTTTAAAGAAAGTTAAATATAACAAAGAATGTATCACCTGAGTAAAATATTTTTAATTTTGTCTAAATAAATGATATATTGTAATATAAATAGTCATTGGAAAGATAATAATATTTCCCACATCATAGTATTTTTTTATAATTTTTAGACATTAAATAAATTAAATTATTTATGACATCATGATGATGCAGCGATTACCTCATTAATGAACGATTTAAATAAAATGAAAAGATAATGTACAATATAAGAATTACACTTGTCAAAGACCTATTTTATGAGTATATTTATAACCCTTATCACCTTATCCTCAAAATACATTAATGTGGGACCTTTAAAATTCGAAACTCATTTGAAAATAAAGTAACATTTTATACCTTTCCAAAAGTGCCCCTCCTCTCCTCTTATAAAAGGCCCCCAACTCTACCTCCTTACCCAAACTTCTCAAGCCATTGGATCGGCCAAGACCTGCTCATTTTATCTCTCCACATCCCTATATTCATCCTAGAAGCCTTACCTTAGGCAGAAATCTCTTCAAGAAACCATTTTGGTTCAAACCAAGAAGAGTTACCCGATTTAAAGGTAAAGTCTTCTCTAATGTTCTTTTGTTTTATTTTGCTTCTCCAACCCCATAAACTCTTTTTATTCATTTATTTTGTAAAAAAAAGTATATTAAATATACTAGGATGTTTTTATAATAAGTATTCAAGCTACACTTACACACACCTTCATCTAATGGTTAAAGAGCATACTGTTTCCGTGGATGGTGATTTCTGCCTCACGAAACAATGATTGTTCAATATTCTTCTAACACCTTCAAAGGTGGCCATTAAGATGACACTATATATATATATGATATATAATATGTTTAAGTTTTCCTTAATCTTCTTTATTTTTCATTTTTGACATACCTTTATGGTTTCCATTATGGGAAAACGTGATATCTTCATTTTAGGAAGTGCGGACTATCTCCCCCTCAAAGTGATTTGATTCGTTAATGCCATATGTGGTACGTATAAAGGATAGAGTTAATGATATTATATATGATATTATACTGTAATTATAATATAACTTTATATAATTATGATTCCATTCCATAAAATATGAAATAGAAATGAAAGTAGCGTTCATGCGTACGTACGGCTTACCGTCTCCATGAACGGTGCATTTCATTTCTTACCTCTAAATGTTATGTAATATTATAAATGCATGTATATACTGAATATATATGATATATATGATATATACATCATGAATATAACTCTGTATATAATGGATACATGAAAAACTTGTAATTATAACGAGTTTATTTTTGACTCAAGTACCAATGATCGTTAAAACGACCGTTATTAACTTAAATAATTACATGGTGTTCACGACATGGTAATAAGTGATATAAAAGGAATAATTAACTTGAAAAAGGTTCTTAAGCAAGTAGAAATTGACTCAAGTTTATTATTCAGGAGATTAAAGAACGATCGATTCAAGTCGGATACGAGGTAAGGGACTTCGTCTCAATCTCCTTTCATTGAGGCATATTTTGTTTTATACACAACTTTCTTTTATACGATGTATAAACCCCTTTGAATTTTATGTTTATTAAAAAGGAATATTTTTTATACGAAGCGTTTACTAAACAACAAAAGGGAATGTTTTTTTTTGTCATACGTATGCGGTGACAATGACTTCTCCACCACCGTGACCATTATTTGAGTTTCAGATTCCTCTACAAGCCATAACTTTTTTTTAATGAAAAATAAATACCATGTTTTACTTTTCTTTTATTTTGGTATTGAAAATGGTTTTGATAATGTTTTTATTATATCAATGTGTTATTGATATCTTGTGATTGAAATGTGGAAATGTTATGTTTCCTTTATGCATGTTTTATGTGATACTATTATGTTATGGTTCTTGGGAATTGTTATGAAGACGGGTGGTTTCGTGATAAACTAAGGGTGGGTGAGCCCGATATAGCTCTCCAATGCATTGGGTAACGCGAAGGGGTTAAATGTTAAGGTTTCTCCGAAGAGATTTATGGAATATACTGTGATGGGTATTCCAAACGTAACCGTGAGGGTTAATCCCTACGTAAGAATGTTATGAATGCCTTAAGTTACCTTTATGTCTTATGATTTCTATGATTTATTCATGATTTTATGAGGTATGTTAAAATGCTTATGTTTTATGAGTAAAGTATGATTTCATGCATGGACTAATGTTTTCATTTCATACTTTTATATCCCTTACTGTGCTTTTTATGCTCATCCCATGTTTTTGAAATGTTTTTCACAGGCCAAGGGAAGGTTACATGATGTGATGATAGTGTCAAGAAAGAATCCATTTTTTATTTTAAATATGTTTTTATTGATGGGAAAAATGAGTACTATCTTTTATTTAACCACTTTGTTTAAATGTGGAATGTAATACATGTTTTATGATCTAATTCTCTAAAACTCTAAACTTGAAAATATCATCAATGTGTATTCTTGAAGTAACTCAAGATTAAGTAATGTTTAAGGCTGGGGCCTTATAGTTGGTATCAAAGGTCGGTTTAGATAACTTTAGGAGTTAGAATTATATTAAATTATTATCCAAAAATATTTTTTATGGTCAAATTGAAATGATATAGCATTTAAAGATTACCATGTTGCTTCATCTAAGACATGTTTGTTCAGAATGGTTTTCCACAGAGGAAACAGGGAAGTAGTGCTAGGAAGGCATACAAAAGGAAATAACCTTCTGAATCATCATCCTGAGATGGTCAGAATTGGAACTAAATAGTTTGTTGCAGTGATGGCGTAGTTGACTCAAACAATAAATGGTGGTGGTATCCATGCACGAGATCAGCCAGATCAACCGCAGAGGAACATGTCAATGGTGGAACATTTCATGAGGCAACATCCCCCATCATTCAGAGGATCATCTGACCCTGTGCTAGCTGAAGGGTGGATTAAAGCACTGGAGAAGATTTTTTATGTCATGGGGTGTTCAGATAATCAAAAGGTTAGTCTTGAAATATACCGTTTGGAGGGTGAAGCAGATCAGTGGTGGTTGATGGTTAAAAATATCAGGGACGCTGATGAGATTGATGCTCTCGACTAGGGTGAATTCAAAGTTATGTTTCTTGAGAAGTATTTTCCTAAGGATGTTCGACTTAGGATGGAAAACAATTCTTGGAATTGAGGCAAGAGGATGACTCAGTGGCTGCTTATGAAGAGAGGTTCACTCGATTGGCAAGGTATGATCCAAATTTTATCTGAGACCTTGATAGTAAAATCAATCATTTTTACTCAGGATTAAATCCAAAATATCGAAGGGCATTGGATTCTCATGAGTTCAAAAGTTATGAAAATCTTGTTCGATGTGCTGAGAAAGTGGAAATGGAGTTTACCGATTATCAAGTGTTCTATAACAACCAACAGAAGAAGAGACCGAGGTGGTAGGAGAAAGGGAAGACTTCTTCAAAAAGGTCTGATGGTAAGAAAACTAAGTTTCCAGTTTGTGATAAATGTGGTAAAAGGCATGCTGGGGAATGTCTTCTGAATTCTGGAAAGTGCTACTGATGTGGTAAGATGGGACATAGGGCTCGTGATTGCACTGAAAAAGATCAGGGTGATGGTAAGACCAAATTTGATTTACAGTTAGTGAAATGTTTTAAGTGCAATGAGATGGGTCACTATGAAAACGAGTGTCCGACAAAGAGCTCGAGTGATGGGAAGCAGTTAGACTACAAGAATAAAGGGGTGGTGAAATATTTTGCAACTACTTCAGTAGATTTTGGGCCATCAAATGAAGTGGTATAAGGTACTTTGTTTATTTTTTCATATTATGCCAGTGTGTTGTTTGATTCGGGGTCTACACATTCTTTCATCTATGAAAACTTTTCTAGTAAAATGGGAATAACATCTCAAGAAATGACTCCTGAACTTGTGCTAAAAACACCTGGGGGAAATGTTGAGGCAAAAAGAATTTATAAGAATCTTCCTATCCTTATCTATGGAAAGAACCTACTTGCAAACCTTATTGTTTTACCTCTAGTAGAGTTTTATGTTATCGTGTGTATGGATTGGCTCTCTATTTACCATGCTAAGATTGACTGTAGATATAAAGAAGTTTAATTTTAAAAAGACTTTCAGTTTGTTTACAAGAATGAACCCTTACTATTGATAACATATCAAGAGGCCGAGAAACTTGTAAAAGATGGAAATGAATGTTACCTTGCACATATTGTTGAAAATAAGGGAACTGTTCAGATTAATGATGTGCCAGTGGTAAATGAGTATCCTGATGTTTTTCCTGATGAGTTTCCTGGAATAATACCAGATCGGGAAGTTGAATTTACTATTGACTTAGTTCCTGATGCTATTCCAATTTCAAAACCCCCTTATCGAATGGATCAAATTGAACTTTTATAGTTGAAGTAGCAATTGCAAGATTTATTAGAGAAAGGTTTCATTCGACCTAGCACATCACCATGGGGTGCTCCTGTTTTATTTGTTAAAAATAAAGATGGTTTAATGAGACTTTGCATTGATTATAGAGCCTTGAATAACATCACTGTTAAGAACAAATATCCTTTTCCTCATATCGATGATTTGTTTGATCGGCTCTAGGGAGCTCGGTTTTTTTCAAAGATTCACCTGAGATTGGGGTATCATCAGTTGAAGGTAAAGGAAGCTGATATTCCGAAGACCGCATTCCGTACACGATATGTCCATTATGAATTTGTAGTTATGCATTTTGGGCTAACCAATGCACCTGCTGTATTCATGGACCTTATGAATAGAATTTTCCATGAGTTCTTGGATAAGTTTGTGGTTGTTTTCATTGATGATATTTTGGTGTTTTATAAAAGTAAATAGGAGCATGAAAGACATTTAAGGGTTATTTTAAAAACTTAAAAGAAAAGAAATTGTATGGGAAATTTAGCAAGTGTGAGTTTTGGTTGCAAAAAATTTCTTTCCTTGGTCACATTGTTTCTAAAGATGGGATAACTGTTGATCCTGCAAAAACAAAGGTTGTTAAAGAATGTCCAAGACCCACAATTGTAACTAAGATTTGTAGCTTCCTTGGTTTGGAAGGCTATTACCGAAGGTTTGTTAGAAATTTTTCATGGTTATCTAGTCCAATGACTAAGCTAACTAGGAAGGGTGTTAAGTTTATTTGGACAAAAGAATGTGATGATTGTTTTCAAGAACTGAAAAGAAGATTGGTGAATGCTCCAGTTTTGGAACTACCTTCCAGGAATGGGGATTTTGTTATCTACAGTGATGCTTCATTGAAATTACTTAGTTGCGTCCTAATGAAGAATGATCAGGTAATTACTTATGCTTCACGTCAGTTGAAAACACATGAAGTAAATTACGCTACACATGATTTGGAATTAGCTGCTGTTGTTTTTTCTTTAAAAATTTGGAGGCATCATTTTTATGGAGTAAAGTGTGAAATATATACCGATCACAAAAGTTTAAAGTATATATTAATTCAGAAAGAATTGAACATGAGATAGAGGAGATGGATGGAATTAATCAAGTATTATGATTGTACAATTCATTACCATCCGGGAAAAGCAAATAAAGTGGTTGATGCTTTGAGTCAAAAAAGTAATGTTTCATTAACAATGTTGCCTTTGGAACGTGATCCTTTGGTTAAGGATTTGATGAACTTTGGAATAGAAGTTGTTGTTGTAGGATGTCCTTCTGTTTTGTTTCAGGTATCAGTGAAATCTTCTCTATCAGACAGAATTAAGCAAGCACAGAAGTAAGACAGCGAGCTGCAGAAAAAGGTAGAGCTGGTTCAGAAGGGTAAGTTGCCTGAATTAAACATTGATAATGATTGTGTTTTGAGATTTGGGAAGAGATTGTGTGTGCCTTGTGATTCACAGTTGAAGAGAGAGTTGTTATGTGAAGCTCATAGTTCTCCGTTTTCAGTTCATCTCGGCAGTACTAAGATATATAGAGATATTCAGGAGTATTACTGGTGGGATGGAATGAAAAGTGACATTGCTGATTTTACTATGAAGTGTTTAACTTGTCAATAGGTTAAAGCAGAGCGGGAGTTACCAAAAGGGATGCTTCAGCCTTTACCAGTACCAGAGTGGAAATGGGAGAACATATCCATGGACTTCGTTGTGGGATTGCCGAATACACCTCGAGGTAATAATGCAATCTGGGTTATTATTGATCGCTTGACTAAATATGCTCATTTCCTTGATATACGAGATACTTTTTCCCTAGATCAACTTTCTCATTTGTATCTTAAAGATATAGTCAGGTTACATGGAGTTCCTCTCTCTATTTTATCTGACCGTGATCCCAGGTTTACTTCTAACTTTTGGAAAGGCCTTCAGAAGTCTTTGGGTACTAAATTAAATTTTAGTACAGCTTTTCATCCGCAATCATATGGGCAGTCAGAAAGAACTATTCAGACTTTGGAGGATATGCTACGTACTTATTCGATGGATTATTAGGGAAGTTGGGACCAATATCTTTCTTTGGTTGAGTTTTCTTATAATAATAGTTTTCATTCCAGTATACAGATGGCACCATTTGTGGCATTATATGGGAAGCGGTGTCGAACTCCAGCTTTCTGGGATGAAGTGGGTGAAAGGAAGTTGATGGGACCAGAATTGGTAGAAGAGTTGGCAGAAAAAGTTCAGCTGATATAGAGACACATGAGAACAGCTCAGAGCAGGCAGAAGAGTTATGAAGACAACAGGAGGAAGGATCTCTCTTTTTAGGTAGGTGATCATGTTTTTCTCAAAGTCTCACCATGGAAAAGTGTGATGCGATTTGGTAAGAAAGGAAAGATGAGTCCAAGGTTCATTGGACCATATGAAATTCTGGAGAGAGTTAGATCAGTTTCATACCGAGTGGATTTACCTCTGAGTTTATCTCAGGTACACAATGTTTTTCATGTTTCAATGTTAAGGAAGTACATGCCAGATCCATCTCATGTTTTGAGTCCAGAGGTAGTTCAGTTGGAAGAGAATCTATCTTATGAGGAACAACCGGTCCAGATTCTTGACCACAGGGAGAAAGTGTTTTGGAATAAGGTGATTCATCAAGTAAAGGTTTTGTGGGAAAACCACATGATTGAAGAGGCAACATGGGAATCTGAAAATGTAATGAGGGCTAAATACCCCCACTTATTCAATAAGTAAATAAATTGCGGGGATGTAATTTTCTAAAGGGGGAAGGATGTAACATCCAAAGTAAGTAATGAATAATAGATATTCTTATCTATTTATATTTATGAATTAGATAGTGTTTTAGAGGTTAAAACGAGAATAAATCCAATCTTAAGCATGAAATACACTAATATTTTTAAAAGATTGTTTTACTGCCTTTTGATGGAAAACCATTTTTAAATCAAACTTTTGACAATTTTATAAGATATATTTGTCAAAATAAACTTATTCTTTATTATTGGGACATTGAAATTTACTTTGGATAAATTTTTGGTATTTTTCTGACAATGTTCATTTTTAAATGAATAGTGAAAAATGCTGCATTTTACATCAAAACTGCATTTTCATCTAATTTAATTATATGGTTAGATTATATTTTTAATTGTTTTTAAAGTGTAAATAGAATATATTTTTACCATGTAATCCAATGGTGGTCATTGGGATTAATTTCACTTTGTAATTGGGCATAAACAAGCGCCAAACTTTTCATAGATATTGTTTCTAAAAACTCGCTATTTGTTTTGACAACGGGAATTATTTTTAAATTAATTATTGTAATTTCTGTGTTTGTAATTTGGTAAAATGGATTAAATATTTTGAATCAGAAGGTCCAAATTATTTAATCAAGACTCTTTTGTTTTTGTACATTATGAATAGTAATGACGATAATTATCTTTAATTATCTTGATTAATTAGTAATCGGGTAGTTAAGGATAATAAAATAATATCATAATAATAACAAATTACCCCAACATGTGTCCTAATGCTACTGGTTGTGTCATTTCCGACCATGGTATTCCTTGTGCCAAACTTGGGGACCCCATGGAATCACTTTTCTGTGATAATGACTTTTTATCTTTTTATTTTTAAAGAAAGTTAAATATAACAAAGAATGTATCACCTGAGTAAAAAAAATTAATTTTGTCTAAATAAATGATATATTGGACTATAAATAGTCACTGGAAATCTAAAAATATTTCCTACATCATAGTATTTTTTTTATAATTTTTAGACATTAAATAAATTAAATTATTTATGACATCATGATGATGCAGCGATTACCTCATTAATGAACGATTTAAATAAAATGAAAAGATAATGTAAAATATAAGACTTAAACTTTTTAAAGACCTATTGGATGAGTATATTTCTAACCCTTATCATCTTATCCTCGAAATACATCAATGTGGGACCTTTAAAATCCGAAACACATTTGAAAATAAAGTAACATTTTATACCTTTCCAAGAGTGCCCCTCCTCTCCTCTTATAAAAGGCCCCCAACTCTACCTCCTTACTCACACTTCTCTAGCCATTGGATCGGCCAAGATCTACTCATTTTATCTCTCCACATACCTCTATTCATCCTATAGGTCTTACCTTAGGCAGAAATCTCTTCAAGAAACCATTTTGGTTCAAACCAAGAAGAGTTACCCGATTTAAAGGTAAAGTCTTCTCTAATGTTCTTTTATTTTATTTTGCTTCTACAACACCCTAAACTATTTTTATTCATTTATTTTGTAACAACACCAGTATCTTCAATATACTAGGATTTTTTTATAAGAAGGATTCGATCTACACTTACACACACCTTCATCTAATGGTTAAAGAGCATACTGTTTTCGTGGATGGCGATTTCTGCCTCACGAAACGATGATTGTTCAATATTCTTCTAACACCTTCAAAGGTGGCCATTAAGATGACACTATATTTATATATGATATATAATATGTTTAATTTTTCCTTAAGCTTCTGTATTTTTCATTTTTTTCATACCTTTATGGTTTCCATTATGGGAAAACGCGATATCTAGGAAGTGCGGACTACCGCCCCCTCAAAGTGATTTGATTCGTTAATGCCATATGTGGGACATATAAAGGATAGAGTTAATGATATTATATATGATATTATACTGGAATTATAATATACCTCTATATAATTATGATTCCATTCCCTAAAATACGAAATAGAAATGAAAGTAGCGTTCATGCGTACGTACGGATTACCGTCTCCATGAACGGTGCATTTCATTTCTTACCTCTAAATGTTATGTAATATTATAAATGCATGTATATACTGGATATATATGATATATATGATATCTACATCATTAATATAACTCTGGATATAATGGATACATGAAAAACTTGTAATTATAAAGAGTTTATTTTTTACTCAAGTACCAATGATCGTTAAAACAACTGTTATTAACTTAAATAATTACATAGTGTTCATGACATGGTAATAAGTGATATAAAAGGAATAATGAACTTGAAAACGGTTCTTAAGCAAGTATAAATTAACTCAAGTTTATTATTCAGGATATTAAATAACGATCGAGTCAAGTCGGATACGAGGTAAGGGACTTCATCTCAATCTCCTTTCATTGAGGCATATTTTGTTTTATAGACAAATTTCTTTTATACGATGTATAAACCCCTTTTACATTTACATTTATTCAAAAGGAATATTTTTTATATGAAGCATTTACTAAACAACAAAAGGGAATGTTTTTTTTTCGTACGTATGCGGCGACAACGACTTCTCCATCGCCGTGACCATTATTTGAGTTTCGGCTTCCTCTACAAGCCATAACTTTTTTTTAATGAAAAATAAATACCATTTTTTACTTTTATTTTATTTTGGTATTGAAAACGGTTTTGATAATGTTTTTATTATATCAATGTGTTATTGATATCTTGTGATTGAAATGTGGAAATGTTATGTTTCCTTTATGCATGTTTTATGTGATATGATTATGTTATGGTTCTTGGGCATTGTTATGAAGACGGGTGGTTCTGTGATAAACTAAGGGCGGGTGAGCCCGATATTGCTCTCCAATGCATTGGGTAACACGAAGGGGTTAAACGTTAAGGTGTCTCTGAAGATATTTAGGGAATATACTATGATGGGTATTCCAAACGTAACCATGAGGGTTACTCCCTACATAAGAATGTTATGAATGCCTCAAGTTACCTTTATGTATTATGATTTCTATGATTTATTCATTATTTGATGAGGTATGTTAAAATTCTTCTGTTTTATGAGTAAAGTATGATTTCATGCATGGACTAATGTTTTCAATTCGTACTTTTATATCCCTTACTGAGCTTTTTATGCTCATCCCAAGTTTTTGAAATGTTTTTCATAGGCCAAGGGAAGGGTACATGATGTGATGATAGTGTCAAGGAAGTGTCAAGAAAGAATCCATGTTTTATTTTAAATATGTTTCCGTTGATGGGAAAAATGAGTACTATCTTTTATGTAACCACTTTGTTTAAATGTGGAATGTAATACATGTTTTATGATCTAATTCTCTAAAACTCTAAACCTGAAAAGATCCTCAACGTGTATTCTTGAAGTAACTCAAGATTAAGTAATGTTTATGGCTGGGGCCTTATAATTCGCCAAGGGGAGCAAGAAAATAAGCTGCTTCAAGATCTTGAAAAGGAAAAATGAATTATTAATGTTGAGATGTTCCATGCTGCAGTATTTGAGGTAGAGGCCGACCATAGCAATAGGTCGATAGAAGTTAGCCAACAAATTAAAGAGGTGATGAAGAAGATGATACATCTTCAACATCAAATGGATGTTGTTCATAACAAGCTTGGTAAATTGAACCAAACATTGGGAAAAACCCATTTGGAAGGGATAAATACCATTTCAACTACCAAATAAGAACTTTGTCTAGCCAAGGAAGATAAATCTTCTCAACTTTCTCAACTTCGTCAAGCGGCTGATAAGGCTCATGAATCCGTTCAACAGATGAAGAGTTTCTTTTAACATAAAATAGAGAGGCTCTATTCTGTGGATGTTTATTTGATTTTACCATATGAATGAAAATAATTTTGTCTCCAATCATATATGTATTCATTCTTTCTTTATTTTTTTAATTGCAATATCAAAGGTGGTTTTTTTTTACAACATCAAACCTTTATGTCAGATAATCATAATTATAATAACAGGAATGGAATGTGCTATTTTTTTAGCTAAGCCAATGGGACTAGTGAGCGTAGATTTATTTTTAATAGGGTTGTGAAAAACCCCCCACAAACTCTATATCTTTTGACTTTTTATTGCTCAATATTTCCTAAACCATACAAAATGTAGGTCTAGTGAGTTGAGACTTCAACTTTTGTCTAGAGTTCCCTTTGTGTCACTACAGTAAAATTTATTGTTCGTGGCGGTTATTTTTGGGTATGGTGGAAGTTTAAACCGCCACTACATTGTGTGTCGTTACACTATTACCGGTGGTTAAAGCTGTTTAGTGGCGGTTTATAGGAACTGTCGTAGTTTGCGCAGTTCACGGTGGTTATGGTGTTTTTTAGTAGAGGTTTTCCTAGGGTAGGGGCTCAATTTTTTAGCAGCGGTTAAAACCGCCGCTAAAAACATCATAACTGCCTCGAACTGCACGCGGAAGATGGGCATTTGTAGCAGCGATTAAAACCACCGCTAAATTTAATACCGTAGCGGCAGTTATAACCACCACTAATAGAAAAATACTGACATTTAGCAGTGGTTAAAACCACCTCTAAGTATTCTGGTTACATTTTGCGGCAGTTAAAACAGCCACTAATAGAAAAATACCAACATTTAGTGGTGGTTTTAACCGGAAAAAATTATTCTGGTTACAATTAGCGGTGGTTAAAACCGCCGCTAAAAACATATTTATAAAAAAAACAGCAGTTTCTGCAGCTTCTGTACTAGTGCCCTGAAAAACCAAACCATTCCAAGAATACAAAAAGACCAACAGAATACATACTATAGACAATATGAAAAGATATGCTTAACTAAGCACAACCAAGGGAATTTTGATTCATATTTAATAAAAATATGACAAGTGGTGTGAGCAATATCTTTTTATAAAATGTCAAACTTATTTTGTGGCCTATGAATCTCTTCAACATTATCCATAAGATAAAAATTACCCCTATAATGAGTTTGATCATTTTTTCATATATGCATGTGCTTAAGTATTGGAGACATAATATTTTGGAGAGATTTTCATTGTCGTTTTTTATTATAATAGTATGAGAAATATCTTTTCTTAGAAGTACATGAATCTCAGATAGAGTTGGTGGGTGGAGTACCTTCAGACATTCAATTTTGAAATTTCTTACACCCTAGGGAAGATAGGATTTACACCACTAATGCACTTATTAGGAATGTTCCACCACATAAAATTTTAGAATCCATAGAATAGTGGAACCTGATGGGACTATTCACTCAATTTCATCTGGATGCACAAGATGATGATTCTAGAGCATCTTTCTCCCACATGACTTCCCAAAGATAAAAAAGTCCTATAGTGAGGAGAATTATAACATCTTGGTTACTATTTTTATATTTTTTTAATGTTTGAGAGTTGTTACTTCAGTTTCAGGGAAATTTTGAGGTAATCGCTATGTTTTTCTAGGGATTGAACAGCAGAGGAGATCATTTTCACCATAAAGAGTGGCACTAAGGTGTGGATAGGTTGGTTGTGGTGTGTGTGGGTGGTGCATAGAGAGGATTTTGGTGATACATCCATTTTTTTAATGGCTACATTGTAGAGAAGGGTCACAACATAGGCCTTGGAGTTCTATGGTGTGGATTGGTAGGCTACGACATTAGAGCTCATGGGATAGTTTGGTTTATTCTTCTATTTTGGTCATGGCTTAGGAATTGTCACCTTGGTTGTGTTATGGTGTCTGAGGGTGAGTTTTTTTTTGGGGGGGGGGGGTTGGGGTTTTATCAAATCTGGGTTAGTGGAATCATGGATTTAGATTGTGTCATAAGACCCCCTTCTTAGTTGAGCACTCCGAAATAGATCTCTAGAATATATCATGGCCCCTTCTATTATTTTATCAGATCTTTATCATGGATATAACTACAATTCTCATAGGATTCCTTGAACAGCCTCATTATGGAAAGGTCCTTCCCATTATTCCATAGACCCCTCCCTTTTAAGTAATTATTTGGAATTGTGTATGGGGTTGAACCAAGGTCTTCTGTTTTCTAGACCATCTATATATTCTAAAATACCCTTAATCCCCCCACATTCATCTATATTTTCTATCAGTTCTTAGATGACCCAAGTATATCCCTAAGAGAAATTTTGGACCTTTTTCATTATATTTTAACCTCGATCTTAGGAGACCAACCCTTAATAGTTTTAGGTGAGTTTCCCTCCTCCCATATCCTAATTTTTTCCCTATTCTTCACTATGGTAAAGTTTTTGGAAAGAGAATGGTTGGTTCTATTAATGATTTGGTAGGGGACTGATGTAGGTTGTTGTGTCTTAAATATGAAATGGGCTTCATGATTCCTCGCACAATCAATTCAACATCAATTTCCTTCATTGAGTATTTAGAGAGTTTTAGTATGGAAGGTTGGTTACAATGACTCTCATTATATCTAAAAATTTTACTAATCTCCCCAGAATCTATGAAATTATTTTTATATATCCACATTATAGGACTGACATCCCCATAACCAGTCTATAATGCTTTGAAGTGGGATGTTCACCCAGGGCCGAAAAACCTAATAAATTTAGGCAAAATGAATCATAAAAAATGAATCATCACAATAAAGAATCGACATATATGGTGCATGCCACACTCAATAAATCATGACATAAAAGGAAACATTATAAATTGATAAAATACATAAAAGGAAACATGAAAAATCAAGAAAATGTTAGGTCATGAAAATGTTTGGTGGTAACTATGTGCCACACATGATACATATACAAACCGACGATGAACACATATCGTCACCCTCTCCACCTCCAATATATCAACAATACAACTAATCATTGTCCGATGATGAACACATATCGTCACCCTCTCCACCTCCATCTCCACTTTTTTCTACCACCCATAAGAACATTATATTGAAAATTAAATAGTGTTGTATATTTATATTTAAACTTAAACCCAATAAAAGTTTTCAAACTAAATTATTTTGAATTTTTTTGATTTATCTGGTCACCACTAGGGGAATATCTACTCATCTGCTGACGTATATCAGTCAACGATTTCTACAAAGCGGATATCTGATCCCCCTGCTCTTGAACTATGTTTCGTAGAGAAACAATATCTCTCTAAGTATCTTCGGGTATGGGCTGAATACAACCAGAAGTAAATGCAGCTGCAATTCCTGGTGGCCTGCCAAAAACCTCAGATGGTACGGGTCCCAAACCCATCCTGTGCACTCTACTAGGATGCTCCTTCCCAAGGACTTTAGAAACCGAGTCATCTTGGGAGACTGAGTAGGACTTCCCAGGATTGACATCCCATAGTTCTTTAATTTTTATCTATAAATCAAATATAAATATGTATTAACATAGTAAAAACTGATAATAAGTTATTATAATGAAAAAATGAGTTCATACCCCAACTTCTTTGGTAGGATCATTAACAAAACTTCCATAAAATTTTTGTGAACATCCAACCACACTTCAGTTCGGGATGCTTTGTGCCCTAAACTTTGTGACTGCATTAAACCAAGATAAATCAAAAATTTAATATATTAAATAGATAATATTTTCTTATAAATATTTAAACTAATGAAAATATTACCAGAGTCGATCGGCTTCTAGAAAATATTTTTGACCCCGCAGTGTGAGGGATGACTTGCTTAGCTCGGCTTGATGCATTCTTTCTTGAGAGATCTTGAAATAAATAAAATTAAATTTAATAATAATGTATTCAATGTCATCTCCTCTTCATATACATGTATAAATGTTAAATGAGGTTAATATAATAATATATATTTAAATACCATCTGCTTCTCATCACAATGTCTGTCAACAAATACTTTCCACTGTTCTTTGGGTACCCCATTGGGTAGCTTCTCATATATTTGTTGGACGGTCAACGAAGTATCATTGACATCTCCCCACAATCTCCATTTTAATTCTTTCCATTTCTTACCAAGATTTTTCAACGTCCACTTTCGTGCTATCACATCAGCAACTGTAAAGTGGAAAAACATCTGTATACAGAAATTCATTTTGAATATATTAATAACATGACATTCAATTACACCATAATGTATTAAAATTACCTTTATTTCAGAATCAAAAACTTCATTTTTCCAACTTGAAGGCATATGTCTCCAATCATCATAAGAAATAGGAAGGGAAATGGGATCCGCTGCCAGCTGGCCTAGAATTTGGCCAAGTAATCCTACGGCGTCATCCGTAGGGACCCCATATGAATAAAATGGGACAACTATCTTCTCTCCATTCATATTCCACACATCTAAACTTTTTATATTTTTCTACATAGTTTCATTTTTTTAATCTTTAATGAACAAACAATTAGTATAAAAAAAGTGCAATAAATTTATTTATATTAAAATTTGTACCTATAACACTGACCCTCTAGTATGTATGTGATGAACTAGAAGTGGCGCGTCACTGACCAACTTATGAGGCTGTTGAAGGGGGATTCGAAGGCTCAGATTCTAAAGGGATGCTCACAGGGGTGTGAGAGATAGTGAAGGGGGAGATGGTGCAGGGGGTTAGGCACCTAGTGGCTCAAATACTGTAGGGAGGGAGACAGATGGATCGTCATCTATCGTAGTAGTGGATGAAACAGTGTATTACTTCCTCCTTGGCATTCCTGTAATTTAATCAAAAAAATTAAGTTCATAACATATATTTCAAAAAAATTATGCAGAAAAAAAAATTAAAAATGATAATAGATGCTTAGTACTAACAAACAAAATATACATAACAATGATAATGAATGACTTCACAAATGAAATAAGTGGCCGTTGAATGAATAAATAACTGTACATACAATCATTTTCTCCTTCAATCATGTCTGTTTCCTACTCCATTACTTCATCCACTTCATTCATCCTTGCTAGAATAATATTTTCAATATCATGATGGACAAATAATTCTACTTCTTATTGTTGATAAGATTCAATTTCAGAGGTCAAATCTTCCACTTCATCACCCATATCATACAAATCTCTTTATATTACGTGAGAAACTACACTTAACCCTTCATCCACAACATAATTCACATAATATACCATTTTTTATTATGATGATAAGATATATGGATCATGCAGTTCATGATCACCAACATCCATCAAGCGAGAGAAGTTCACAGAAGTAAATTGCAAGGAATCTCTTTTAACACCTCTGATAATATCGACCCAATTTCATTTGAATTAAACAACTGAAAAATTCTCGTGGTAGTTTAATTAAATAATATCAGTCAACTTTCCATAGTATTCCACTTCATCAAATGTAAATATACCACTATTCTGTGTTTTTAAACCCTCTTCTTGATCGACGGTACGAAATCTAAAGTCATTCACATTGTAAGCATCAAACTTTCTAACTTATTTTAGAGGACCTCAAGTAAGAAACTTCAAATATTCTAACACCTCTGCTCGAGTATCAGTATTCATGATCTAAAAAAGAAATATAATTTATTAGATTTACAAAATACATGTGTCAAACTAATATTCGTATTTATTACAATATTTATGAACTTACACGTCGTACAAACCATTCTACAAGATATTTATTAATAGATTTCGTTATATCTTCCTCATTTCATGTTTGGACTCTCATTCTTCTCTTTGTTTGTATCCTCAAATCTTCAATAAATGGATCTGCAATTTCACTATTCATCATCACATATCTATGTGCCTATAATAATTCCAATTCTGTTAGTGTCGCATTTGAGATCCTCTCAACTGATCGACCAATAGCAGGAAATATTTTTGATTTATGATGTATTTGAGATTGATTCGATGTGTCATCAACACGTCCAAATAGATTAAATCTTGTCTCAATATCATCCAAGTATCTAGAACAAAAGTTAAGACACTCCTCAACCAAATAGCCTTCAGCAATAGAGTCTTCTGGTTGAGCTTTATTTCTCATGTATGATTTCAAATTCCCAAGATATCTGTGAAATAAAATAAACATAATTATTCATATAATTAAGTGAAAAAAATTTTTTACTTAACAAAAAAACATATAAATAAAGTACCACTCAATTGGATACATCCATCGATAATGAACGTGGCCTCCTAATTTAGCTTCCTCAACCAAATGCAGAGTTAAATGCATCATTATAGTAAAAAACAACGGAGGAATGATCATCTCCATTGCACAAAGGTTCAATACAAACCTCTCCTGAAGGTTGTAAAGCTGAAATGGATGTAGATATTTCTCACATAGTTGTCTGAAAATGTGCAGAATTGGAGTACAACAACTGTAATTTTTTCAGGTAATAATGTATACAATGACAATGGTAGTAACTGTTGTAAAAAAATATGTGAATCGAGACTTTTCAATCCATTTAACTTTCAATTCTTCAAGTCAACACACCTCGAGATGTTACTTGAATACCCATCAGATACCTTAACATTCTTTAAAATTCAAAGGAATGTATCTTTATCCCTATTTTTTATTGCAAAAATTGTCGGAGGATACTTTTCATTCTCATTTGGATAGAGATCACGTTGTATGTTCATTACTTGTAAGTCTTTGCAAGCATTGAGATGATCCTTCAACTTTCCATGCTCATTAAGCAATGTGAAAATCAAATTGTCACAGACAATCTTTTCAATATGCATCACATCAATATTATGCCTTAACAAATTAAATTCCCAATATAGAATCTTGAAGAATATACTTTTTTTTCTTCCATTATTGCGTTCCGATTTCTCTTGACAATGTACTTCGAACCCGTTTCCCACTATCAATCAAATGATTAACCTTTCCAAATTCTGTTTCAACATTTCCAAGTTGTGTCAATATTTCAGAACCAGTTAACAAGTTTGGAGGTGGTCTAAGATCAATGAAACCGTTAAATTTTGATATGTTTAGCTAAAATCTATGAGATGCATCGAGAAATATTAGATGGCACAAGAAGCACCATTTTCTACTATGAGGTAGCCGTTTGGGCTCAAAATCAAAGTTACAAAAAGGACAAACCAAACCCGGGTAAGTGTTCCAACCAGATAAATTCCCAAGCCCAGGGAAGTCACTAATTGTCCACATTAAAGCAACATGCATTTTGAACATTGTCTTAGAAGAATAATCAAATGTCTCAACACCGTTGCTCCACGACTCCTTTAATTCTACAATTAAAGGCTGCAAGTATACATCAATATCATTTCCAGGTATTTTTTTTCCAAGAATAATCATCTAAATGATAAAAGACATTTTTTGTATACACATCCATGAAGGCAAATTATAAGGGATCAAAACAACTGGTCAAATGATATAACTGGTACTTAAAGTCTTAAATGGGTTGAATCCATCAGTAGACAATCTCAATCAAACATTCCTAGGATCAGCTGAGAAATATGGATGTAATGAGTCAAATTTCTTCCACGATTGTGAATCTCAAGGATGTCTCATTAACCCATTATTGTTATTATCTACAGAATTCCACTTCATGTGTTTGACAGTTTTCGATGACATGAATAATCTTTGCAATCGAGGCTTTAAAGGAAAGTAACGCAAAACCTTTTCAGGTGTGTTCCTTTTCTTCTTTTTCATGAAAGTATGTTGATTCAGACTTCCAACATTACCAATTAACCTCTATCTAAAAGAAGAATAATTTTTACAATCCTGTCTGCTTGAATCCTCTCGCCAATAAAGCATACAATCATTGGGACACACATGTATTTTTGTACAATTCACACCAAGCCTGTTAACAACTTTTTTCATATCATAAAAAGACTTGGGGATGTTTTCTTCAGAAAATGCATCACACAACAATTCCAATATCATGGACATTGCCTTATTTGTAATTCCACATAGACATTTGATATGGTACAACTTCATCATAAAATAAAGTTTTGAATATTTCAAACATCCACTATACAACTCTGGATTTCCGTCATTAACTAAATCATGAAACGTATTTTCCTCAATGAAATTTTCTCTTACATTAGTTTCCACAGAATCAAGAGGACGATCCACTGATATGTTATAATCTTGATATGGTTGTCCTACAGTCTCAAAAACACCACTTGTCTTGTTGTTATTTGTATCACCCTTATCTAGTTGTTCTAATATGTTTTGATGTTGATGGTGGTCTCTTGCAGTGCTGAATGCATTATTTATAAGGTTTTTCATTTCATTTTCCATTGTCTATGAAGTTGGGAGGTCATTTTGTGGATTGACATCAGTGCTCAAACTTTCGGTAACGTTCGATTCTCCATGCCAAATCCAACACAAATATTGACCAGGGAATTGCTTTAATATTAAATGTTCATAAACTTCATCTCTCTTCAACCATCTTCTAAAGTTACATTTAGGACATGGAAATCTTATTCTCCCTTAAATGGATCGATTGATAATTAAAAAATCTAAAAACTCATTCAAACCCTTAATATACTGAGATGTGTTCCTCGGTAATGTGGTCCATCTTTTATCCATGTATATCACAATGTGCCTATACAATATTCAAAAAATTAAAACACATAACTATTACTAAATAAGGAAATAGATTCATATATACTAGTTGAAAAAAAATATAAATATGTTACATAAGGTTTTCCTATATAAATACATATGGTAAATCACCCACTAGAAAACCAAAGTACATATGTGCATGCATGTGTATGCTTATACACATGTGATTATAAAATCACTTGAAGAAACAAGAAGATAGTGAGTATTTTCTTAGGCAATATACATTTTAACAAGTTTTTTTCATGATCGGTGATGGTTCAACATATTGAATCTTCTTTAATCAATACTTTAATTCACATACACAATTTGGGTCTTGTTATTTTGAATCCCCACAATACATGATGTTAAATTGGGACCCCCTATATTGAATATGTATGGCCTAAATTTTCACAACATCTACACAAGAAATGTACCCCTGAGGGAATTTGGAAATAATTGATGGTTTCTATATATTGAAGATAGTCGAATGTAAATGAAAAATTTTATCTTCCTATCATTGATGATGTAGTTAGAGGGACTTTGACTACCAGTTATAACATTGTAGTATGAAACTTAATAAACAAGCAATGCAAATATGAATCTAAACCCTATGAAAAATAAAATTTAAACTAAAGGAGCATTAAATTTGGAGGATGAAGAAAATGGGGGAATCTATATCAACTATGAAATAAAGGAGTATTAATTTATTATATTCACCCTATATTGAAATGGAAAAAGTGTTCTTGATGGAATTTAAGGAAGGATTGTAAGAAAAATTCTTAAGTGGTCTCATTTACAAAACTAAAAAGCATGATAATAAGACTGGTGGAATTAGCCTTGAATAGAAAAATAAGCATAACAAAGAGTTCATGGATGGTTCATAGTTCATAAATGAAGGAAATATAAAAAATTAGGATTACTCCCACAACTGGGTTGAAGCCCAATGACTAGGATATAGAAGATTTTAAATTTAACATTGGAGAAGAAATTTTTACTAGTGGTGTCATCTAAAGTAGTACCATCATAAAGTATTAGAATTAAATTGGGAGATTAGGGTGAGTTAAAAAGTCCAACTACATTACTAAACTTAATAAATTTGGAGGTTCCCCTCTTCCATTAAAATAAATAATTCTAACCATTGTTTGAAGTGGCCCAATATTTAGGGGGAGATATGATCCATGGGGTGGATGGCCTAATAAAGTACATATTATTCAGCTAAAGGAATATCTGATTAAATCCAAATAATGTATGAAATAAGTGATGTAATAATTATTTAAAGTTTCATTTTATATAAAATATGATCAAAATGTATCATGGCTGATCTTGACTCAGCAAGTGGTGTTAAGAAACCACTTTTTTTCTTCAAAACTTGATCTAGAAGTTTCGTGTTGATGTAAAGTCACTTGTTGAATCTAGAATTACATAAAAAATGGATTATTCTAGAATAAAAAGAGGTTTCCAAGCCTTGCCTAGGAGAATCAATGATGTCATATTGAATTTGGTTTATAATAAGGGATATCAAGCACTAGATTTAGTAGAATTAGACCACTAATAAGAAGAAAAATTTAGAGGAGGAAGTAGTTACATAGATGAATTTTATATTTATTTGTTTATATGTAATAATAAGTGGTATTATCATTTTATGTTTATAGGATACTAAAAATATACCAATCAGAATGAATAACTCTCAAATATTTATATCCCTGAAATAGATAACATTAAAAAAGAAGATTTAGAGTAAATTGGTGATTTCCATGAACTAACTCGAGTTGATCCAACCCACCACCCGACCAAGCTTACAACATGGATTGAAGGGAATTCCTAATCCCCATAGGATTGAGACTTGTTCTAGGGAATCAAAATGAAACTAATGGGAATGGTTTTTACATCAGAATATAAATAACCACATCACAGACTCCACTTAAAAATCCAGTATGACTGATCTTTATATCAGACATCCATGAACAAAAATAAACAGTTTTCTTAATAGTGAAAGAACCAATAAGAGTATAGCGCAATAAAATTAATCAAAAAAACTCATAAACCAAACCATCACATAATTAGAACATAAAATTAAAAACAATATCCCATATACAAGATAAATCAGAAATAATATTCTAGATGAAAAGGCTAATACACAAACATCCAAAGAATAAAAAAGCATAAAAAACCATACCTACCACTATGCAAATCATTGACAGTAGGGGAGGGGAGCCGACCTAGGGTAGGAACTCGACAGGGTCAGGGGGAGAAGGTGGCGTCGCGGGTATCAGGGGGAGAAGGGGGTCAGCGGCGATGGGTGGTGAGGTCACCGGCGACACGAGAGGGGAGTGGACCTAGGGTTGGGGCTCGATGGGGTCGGGGGGAGAAGGCGTTTCAGGGGGATAATGGGGTCAGCTCGGATGGGGGGAGGGGAGTTTTTCCATTATAAAAAAATAAAAGGGTTTCGCAATGTTTTTTAATAAACCTCCATGAAACCCTTTTAAGAAAAGGTTTCATGGTGGTTTTTCAAATCGCCTCTAAAAGACCACCGCTAAAGGTGATTTATGTTATAGTGTGTGTTTTCAATTTGATGAGTATCATGTCTTTTTTTAAGGGAATTTTAGAGTCATGCATATTAGAATAATAAGGATAGTGTTTAAGGTCAAATATTGTTGACCATAAATTTTGAAATTAGATCCCAAACAAGGATCAGTGGCTAGGAATTTCTCCAATATTCTTTAGATACTTCCAAGGGTAATCTTGAGTCATGATTTTTATGGTCATAAAATCTAAAACTTGAAGTATAAACATAGAGGAGATATTTTCCAAGAATGAAGTTACCATTTCTTGACAAACCTATATGGGGGTTGTATTATATAGGGCTAATAGGGGCATGTGCTTCATATCCAAATAGTGGAATCTTTTGACTGATAGACATGTTATGTAGGAAACTTATGCAAGGCCACCTAGGGGAATGTACTGCATAGTCAAGAAAAAAACTCTAAAAATTTTGAGATTTTATTTTTGATAGATAAGGAAAATTAAGACTTTGTGACTCAAGACCATAATGGGTGGTTTTACCAAGGAAATATATTTTAAGAATAAAGTTCCATCTATGCCAACATATTTCATGAATGGGTAAACCGATCCTATAGAAATTTGGTGTGTGAAGAATGGTTTAAATTGTCTAGAAATGGGTTTTCTGAAGTTTTACTATGCAGTTTAAAGTCATGTAGTAAGGAAATTATGTTGTTCAGCTTTAAGCCATGCTACAAGAACATTATATTGTGTAGTTTCAAGTCATGCTGCAAGGACATTATACTGTGCAATTTCAAGTCATGTTGTAAGGAAATTATGTTGTGCAGTTTCAAGTCATGCTACAAGGACATAAAGGGGATTTAATTTAAGGTCTTCAGCTATGAACAAAGGTTTATGAGTCTCTAATTTCTTGATAATGTTCCTATAAAAATGATACTATGTTCAGGTATGGAAAGAAAGAATGGTAAACTGTGATTTAGGAATTTCTAGATTTGGAGAATGGTATGGGAAAAGAGCTAAAAGAATTATAGGAATTCTTTTCCAAGAACAAAGTTACCATTATTTGATGAGCCCATTATGGGGGCATTATTATGCGGGGCCAACTAGGGCATATGCTGCATAGCCAAACAGTGGCATCTTTTTACTGACAGGCCTATTATATAGGCAACTTATGCAATGACACCTAGGGGAACATACTGCATTTTCAAGAAAAATAGATCTTGGGTATCAAACATTATATTGATAAAATTCGAATAAAGTTTATGAAGATTCAGATTTTCCAAAACACAGAGTTTGGTTTATGGAAAAAGATCCATGAATGCAGAAAGAGTATTTCTAACCATGATTTTCAAAGAAAAGGAGGATTTGGTTTTCTGTTAAGGTCTGACCCAACATATGATATATGGTGTATGTAGTTTTAGGTCATGCGATTAGGACTAGAATATTATGGAAATAATAGATGATATGTGGTCAAATGATCCAATGTTATTTCAAAATGCTTTGAACATATGGAGATGGAAAATGTGTAAACCATAATCTTGGAGGATTTCAGATCGAGAGAAAGGTAATGGGATAAATATACATGGATGACCACTTTAAGACACAGATTCTTGTATATTGTCATCAAAGTTTGAAGGGGACATAAGAAGATTTTACCAATAATGAAGTTACCATTATTTGAAAAAACACGTTATGGGTGTTGTATTATGCAGGTCTAACTAGGGAATATGCTGTATATCCAAACAATGGTATCTTTTGAATGAAAATAATATTATATAGGCAACTTATAAAAGGCCACCTAGAGGAATTTACTAAATAGTCAAGAAAAAGAGCTCTTAGGTATCAGAGATTCTGCCACCAAAAACAGTAAGAAATATTATGAATATCTAAAAGTATTCAAGATTAAGAGTGTGAAATACAAAAGGGGTAATTCTCAATGCATAATAGAAATATCTGAATCAATATTGGCCATGATTTTAGATTCCCTTACATATATCCGAAACATATAAAAAATGGGGAAATTTTTTTTTTCTTTGTGGGATTTCTAAGGAGAGGACCCAAAATGAAGATCACTTGCATAGATTTTAAATTTTACGTGGGAGAGAGAGAATTTTATTTTATATCATAGTTGAGACTAAGGGTCAAGAACTAGTCTTCACTACATATCTCAATGGGATGAGAATCAATCCGTACGTAGTTCTTTGAGTACTTTGTCATTTAATGTCATGCAACAAGGACATGAAGTAATTCTAACGTGAAAAGGAATATTACTGTTGGACCAGATAATTGAACCCCATGTTTTACTATGTATCTCATATGTATGATAATCAAACCACACATAGTTTTTGAAACATTCCCTATTCAGGTTTTATTCATACACACAAGGAAGAAAGGTTTTTTTATATCGTGGCTGGGCCCAAGATTGGAGATCTAGGCGTCTCTACATATCCCATTGAAATGAGAATCAAGCCAAATGTAGTTCTTGATAAAATCATTCCTCATGCCAATTGAGTTTGATGTGAGAGACGAGGGCTTTAACACATTTCAGAAGAATGGTTAAACTTAAGACACAAGATGGTATGAAGATCAAACCATGTATCTTGGAAGAGTACTCTGCAAAGATTTGGTTCATATACAAGAGGGAAAGAAAAAAAGGAAATAAATTTCTTTATGGTTGTGGTTGGGCCGAAGATTAGAGATCCAAACATCTCTATATATCCCATTGGAATGAGAATCAAGCCACACATAGTTCTTGAAATGAGGTCTCTATGTAGATCTGATTCAAACATAGGGATAAATGGAACTCATGTGCCACTAAGGACTAGCAATGATGTGATTAATGCTTGCACATGAAAGATACTCATTTTTTAAGGAAGCACAAGGAATCCAATTTGCGGTATCTTATGGGATTTCTTAACGTCAAATGAAGAAGATGTTAACCGTACAATTTAATGTCGTGTGATAAGAAAAAATATGCTATGCATTTTAACGTCATGCAACATGGATACATATGGTTGTTATGTAGTTTAATGTATTAAAACTAGGACATTATGTTGTGCAATTTCAAGTCATGCAGTGAGGAAAAATGATGTTGTGTTATTACACAAAGTACTTCTTCAAGAATATTGCTTTGGTTGGAGTTGTAATAAGTTCTCCATCCATTGAGATTATAGAATAAGCTCTGTTAGAGTAGACCTTATGTATAGAGTAAGTTCCTTCCCACTTTTTCTCAAGGTTTGAAGGCTTATTTCATAGTATCATAAAGTATTGATGACTAATATCAATTCTCCTTGAAAAAAATGAGCAGAGGCAAACTTTCTTGTTAAAAGCTCATGTTATTCTGTTCTGATAGACTTACAAATGATGCAGAGTATGAAATCTCTTTTCATATAATCTTTCCAATTCATCAAATCTCTTTTGAGAATGTTTATCTATAAATAGTTCACATATCACAACTCGGAGTGAAGGCAATTGAATGTCAATAGGCAAAATTTCTTCTGTTCCATACACCAATGAATATGGAGTTTCCCAAGTGGTAGTACGAGTAGTAGTCTAATAAGCCTATAAAGAATGAAAAGGTTTATCTGGATAAGATTTCTTATCTTTATCCACCATTTTCTAGATTATATTCGATAGGGTCTTATTTAAATCCTATGTATGTCTATTGGATGCTGCATGATAGCGAGATAAATGGTTGGATTTGATATTTTTCTCCTGATATAACTTCTTTACCTCAACAGAATATAAATTGGTTTCATTGTCTATTAATATGGTTTGAGGGACACCAAATATGGTAATGATATTATCCTTGAAAAAGCTAACAATGATTTTTGCCTCAACTTCTTTGAGAGGTATTTCCTTAGCCCATTTGGAGAAGAAATCAGTAGTAGTAAGAATATACATGAACTACTTAGTGATCGCTGGAGGATCAGGTCCTAGTACATCTATTCACCATGTAGAAAATGTCTAGGATTATTTAGTTTTATGTAGCAACTCCGGGGTTTGATTAATGAAGTTGGCATGTACTTGTTAGGGATGACATTTCTTAGTAAAATTTGTGCAATCCTACATCATTGAAGGCCAGAAGTATCCAAGACTTCAGATTTGATCAGAAAGCCTATGCCCAGAAAGGTGAGAACCACAAGCTCCTACATATACATCTTTCATGTCAGCTTCAATTTCTTATCCATCAATACATCTGAAGATGAATCCATCAAAGACTTGTTTGTAGAGGATCTTCTGGTAATCTAGGCTATCATAAAGAGTGAAATCAACTACTCATTGACGAATTTTATCTTTCGCATCTCTATCAAGTGGAAGTGCTCCATTTTTAAGGTATTCCATGATAGGTGCCATACATCCCATAGTATGACCATACGGCTTAGAAATATGGATGATTTCATTAATTTCCTCCATTCTAGTTTGAAAAAAAGTTGAAACCACATAATGATGGGAAATATTGATGATTGTATCATACCGATATGGATCTTCTAGGGCTATGGCTGCATTAACCAATGCATCAGCTTGGGAATTTTGTGATCGCAGTACATATGACAATGTTGTCTCTGAGGTAAATTCAGCCATTAACCCTCTAACATAATCACATAGATAGATTAACTCTTCTTTTCTAATAGCATAATCCACATTGATCTGTTTGATTACTAATTCTAAATCACCTTTCACTTTCAGGTGGTTCACTTGTACCTGGAGTTCCAATTCTAGGACTGTAATGAGAGCTTGATATTATAACTCATTGTTGGTACCACCTTCTAATAACAGGAAGGAATATGGTAACACTACTTTTTCTAGGGATATAATCATAATTCCTAACCCAAATTTGTTTAATTTAGGATCTTCCATTATGTTCCTTATTGTACTTCTGGAAGCACCATTAAAGTACATTTCCCATGTTTGGGTATTATCTTTAATAGAGAATATTTCTTTATCAGTAAGTTCAGTGTTCAAAGAAGTATCTTCTGTAAATGGGTGTTTAGAAAGTAATACTATCAAGGCTTGGCCTTTTATTTCTTTCTAAGGCATAAATTAGATATCAAACTGTTGCAAAATAACTACCCACCATTCCAAACATCATGTAAGCATAGAACAACTGAGGATAAATTTGAGCAGGTTATTGTGAGATACCAAGTGGACCTCGTGATGTTGCAGGTAGTGCATCAGCTTCTAAACTACGAAGATTAATTACATAAAACACTTCTCGATACTAGAATATCAATTATCTATGTCAATCAGAGTTCTACTGAGATAGTAAAGGCTATTTTCATTCCCAACATCATTCTTTTGTGCAAGGAATGCACCCATTGATTGCTCTAAAGTTGTCACATATAGAATAAGTGGATTTCCTTCAATAGGTGGCATTAATATCGGTGGACTCAAGAGATATTTATTAAGGTTATCAAATTCCTCTTCAAATTCCTCTTCAATTTCTTTGGTCCATTGATATGTAACTCCCTTCTTCATTAATCTAGTGAAGGGTAAACACTTACCTACCAAATTGGCGATAAAGCGCCAAATATAGGCCAAGTGTCCTTTAAGTCCTATTAATTTCTTCAATTTTTGAGGAGGTGGCATGCTAAGGATTTATTTTGTCTTATCAAGATCAACTTCGATGCCACGATGGCATACAAAAAAACTGAGAAATTTTCCCGAGGTTTCCCCCGAAGGCACATTTCAATGGATTTATCTTCAAATTATGTTTCCAAAGTTTACTAAATATGGTATCCAGACTAGTAAAGTGATAAAAACATTGTCTAGATTTAACCACTAGATCATCCACATTACATTCGACAAATTTTCCCAAGAAGGGTTTGAAGATATGGTGCATAGCACGTTGATACGTTTCACCAACATTTTTCAAGCCAAAGGGAATTACCCGATATAAAAATACACCTTAATGGGATCTAAAAGATATATACTCCTCATATTCTAAGTCCATTTAATTTTTTGTATACCCAGAGTATCCATCCATGAATGATAGTGCTTCGTAGCTAGCTGTTGCATCAATCACAAGTTTTTTTATTGGAACCAGAAAGTCGTCCTTGGGAAAATGCTGGTTATGATCTCCAAAATCAATGAAAACTCAAATTTTACCATTCTTATTTTTCAATGGGACAATGTTTACCATCCATTTAGGATATTTAACCTCCCTAAAAAAGTTATCTTTGATAATCATGTCGACTTCATCTTCAATTTTAGAGGCATGAGTTGGGTGTGTTCTTCTTACTTCTTTCTTAAATCCTTGATGATCTTCTGGAAAACCCAAATGACAAGTGGAAACATTAGGATTAAGGCCTGTAATTTCTATATAGTTACAAATAAAATACATCTCGATGTTTCTTTAGAAATTTAGTATACATCTCTGTCACTTTAGAAGTTATGGCCGCACTAATTAGAGTAGGTCGTGGATCTTCTTTTGTACCCAGATTTATTTCTCTAAGCTCATCTATAGTGGTAGAGAAGCCTTCCTAAAATTCTAGAGGGGAGTCCTTGAGATCGTATTCTTCTTCTTACTCACATGTCACTTCTTCTATTTCTTCTTGAAGGGTATGTGATGAAGAAAAAATTTCAGAGCTAGGGGAGGAGTCAGTATTTGGACATCCTAAAGAAGAGGCAACCATTTTGGACCCTACTGATGATGAAGGGTCTTCTTGGAGTATTGAAGAGAGAATGATGGGTTGGGGATCAACATCCTTGTCTTCCTTTACTAATGAGACAACTTATTTTAGCCTGACTGGTGAAGAAAAGACTTGTTGAAGTTTGGTGGATGAAATGAAGACATATCCATTTAATCTTTCACCACTAACAATTTCTTCCTTGCTATCAGGATTGATTTCCACAACTGACATTATGAAATTCACTAGATGAGTTCTTGTATTTGGGTCTATCTTTTCAATTTGATTGATAAGAAACACGTAATTTATACTCAGATGTTTGAATGGGTAAGACGAGATCTTTTCTAGACCATTCAGAGGATTGATTCTTGTTACATCTTTTTCTATAGACCTAGTTCCCTTTGTGTGATAGAATTCTGGCTCAATATACTGAGATTCACACATTTTTAACAGATCCTTTTCACCATAAAATGTAACAATTTTACCATTGAATAAATACTTGATACATTTGTTGTGTGATGAAGAAATGATCGCATGTTGATGAAGCTAAGGCCTTCCAATCAAAATATTGAAGGTTGTGTCATGTTGGACAACAATGAAATTTGAATCAGATACAAGATCCCCAAGTTAAGTTCTGAGTTTAATCTCACCTAGAGTTTCTTGGTTATTCTTGTCATAACCTTGAAACATCAAAGTGGAAGGAGATAAGTCGGATTCAGTGAGACCCAATCTAAGAAGTGTATGTATGGGAATGAGTTTGACTCATGGGCCATTATCAATAAAGGATCGCCGGATGTATGTATCATTAACCCTTCCAGATATATACAAGGTTCTGATGTGTCCATTTACAACATCATCTTCATCTTCATCCATGAAAGATATAACTTCACAACATTCTGTAGAATCATTATCTATATGGTAAACCCTATCAGTAGCAACATCAGTTTCAAACTCTTGAGGACTTGAAAAAGCCTCAATAAGTGCTTCTCGAAGATCTTTTGACAAATTCAAGGCATTCAGGATTGATAACTTGATGATACTTGGGATAGTTGTTTCAAAACATCATACTTTTGGTCCAAAGGTCTGTGTTTTATAGCATGGATATGTGGTTTTGCAGGTGCCTTGGAAGTTGATGCTCCTGATGTAGATATACCATGTATCGAAGAAGAAGCTAGAAATACTTCCTCTTTTGGTATATTAGACTGACTAGGTATATCTATTTACTGAGAAAGTGTTTGTATATCCTTTAATCAGTCTTCCAAGATGATCATGTCAAGGTCGATCCTATCATGTGTGGGAGAATTTCTTTGTTCTTGCTAAGCCCGTTGAAGGGCTCTCCCACAAGTTTTTGCTGCATAAACAGTTCAAGAAGGGGTATAGTTAAAATAGTGGTTTCCAATATATCCATGTCTTCCCATGTATCCTTGAACTTTACTTCTTCCTCTAGTTCCCCTATCAGGTAAAGGGAATTCATGCTCATCATAACTAGAATCGTCATTTTCATAAGGGTATATTAATTGGATAACATTAACAGAACCAAAGATAAATTCTTCATTAGATGAAGATTCTTCTTAACAAGTCTGTTCTTGTTTTACTATTTGGTAGGGCGGTGCCTGTGATTTTGAGACTGATGGCATGAAATATTCTGAATTCATGGACAACTTTGGTCTTGACACGAGCTCGTCTTCTTCTGACTACTCTTTATCTTTCTGATCATATCACTTCTTTGATGATTGACCTTTAGAGGACTGATCTTTTGATGGAGATGTATTTTCTGTAGTGGAAGTGGTAGGAGACACAGTTGGTTGTTTCAACTGTATTCTTAGAATGGAATGAGTTCAGTTGATCATTTTCTTTATCATCCAATCATCAAACTTTTTCGAATTTTTACTTTTGAATTCCTGACATTCTCCTTCTTCCTCTATATCGGTAGTAGTAACACATGCTACTTGGAATGATGAACTTTTTAGTTTCACTTGTCCAAAGTCTACCATTTTTGGCATGAGGTATTTGAAAAAAAAAACTCTTTAATGGGATTCCCCAACATTTTATGAAAGGAGAAATAATTTGGGAGATCTTTATCTTCTTCTTTGTTTAGTTTCTCCGGACTTGGAAACTAAACTAAATTATTTTCCAGAACTAAAATGAAGTACCCAGGAACCTTTTCATTCCAAAAAGAATATAATTTATTCTTTAACTCCTAAAATGGTCTCCACCATTGATCTTTTTTATCATCTTGATGAGGTGGTCATTTCTGCTGATGTTTGGGAGGTGGAGCCCTTTGGTATGATAAAAGTTTTGAAGTAGAAGTAGGTATAGGTGCTTGTTTGAGTATGATAGCAGCAGCCTTAGCTTTCCATGTTCTCCTTCCTAGAGCTGATGGGATTAAATGAGATTTAACTTTGGTTTCCACAATGGAATCATCCACTTTTTTGGCAATTGAAGAAAGTTTTCGAAACCCTCTTGTGAATTTCATATGGATTAGTGGTGTGTGTAACTCATCACCTAGATTTTATAGACAAATTGATAACAAATATTCTTGAGGGAGTGGTAGATTTGAGGAATATGTTAATCCTTTCCATCTAGAAATGAAATATGAAAATATTTCATTATCCCTTTATTTTCAACTTGTAAGATAAAAAATTGTTGTCTTTGGGAGCGTTGAGCTAAATTGTAAACGGAATTTCTGAGAGAGGTCTTCCCATCCAGTAATTGATCGAGACTGCAAAATTGTATACCAGAAAAAGGTTATCCCCTTTAATGATTGAACAAAGCATCTGATCTTTACTACTTCTTGTTTTTAGGGGCCCCCATCATGGGATCACAACGAGAAACAAAATGTATTAAGTGTTGCTCCGGATCTCCATAACCATTGAAGATTGGAAATGTGGTTTTCACAAAATTTAGTGGGGGGATTGGATCTACCCATTCAGGGTAAGATTTATTTTCTGGTTGTATTGGTGCACGTCATTATTCCATAGCTTCCAATCGAGTTGTTAATGCCTCAATTTTATTCATAATCATTTGGGGAATATCTAGATGAGTTGGAACCTATACAGGTATAATAGCTAGAGCTTGAACTGGCACGATGACTAGAAAAACCACTAGTGGTGGTACTACTGGTATTTGGCTTGGATAACCCATGGGGAAAATACTATAAGGGTGTGTTTGATCCTGTCTTGGTTGTGTAACTGATGAAGGGAATTAATTATCCACATCTGTAGTTGCAACAAACCCTCTTTGCCGAGGAGTTCCTACATGATGTGCAAGCTAAGGATCTCCTTGTGGAGCATGTCTGGCAGAAATACTACTTCGAAGTAACTCTGGATTGAGTTTTTTCAACTCCTTTATCTCCTCTTCTTTCTAGGCAAATATTTATTTAAGTGAAAGATATTGAACTTCTCCAGTGGAAGAGTGAGACATGATCTGACCTTTACCTTGCCCCTATTAGATTCCTTTAGAAGAGGTGGGAGTTTGTTACTTGAGGGAATACCTAGATTCTAGGTAAGCCTCTGACTTCAAGTATGCACACCTCCTTCATTTTCTTCAGTGTGTACCATATTAAAAATAATAACTTCATCCTCCAACTCCCATGAATTGGACTCATTTTATGGAGGATCTTACATGATGGTATTAATGACATTTACTAAGGCATAATGCATTAATGACATTTTGTTAGTATCTCTGTAAGATCGTATCTTTCGGTGTCCTCCATGGGACTTTGTTCTCCTATATGCTGAATTCCCAGGAACTGTTTGATGGACAGTAACCTGAAGGTAATACTTGGATAGTTCAATTGTGTGTTCACTTTGTGTCTTCTTCCCTAATCAGGAGAAAACTGACTTCTGTTGAGGAGGGGATTGTAGATGTGAAAAATCCTCCAACCCTACAGGCTGGGGCTATTATTGTTCTTCTTCTTAAAACCTTCAAACTTTGTTTATTGAATTCTAAGGTTGAGTTAAAAAGGCCCCAAGCCCTATAGGTTGGGGTGTCTCCTAAACTGTTATGGCTGATATTAGCACATTTTCTCTTCTAATTTTATGAATTCTTGTACGAACATTGGTTGGGTGCATTATTCTACAACCACTTAAATCTCTTTTTTTGGAAGACCATTGTGCTATTTCAGATATTTTCACAATCTAATGGATGATGTCCTCTAAGAAAGAGTCTTGTTTAATGTTCTCATATTCTTGATGAAAAAGTATCTCAATAGCTTGCTATCTTTGGGTCTGATTTTGATGAGAGCTATTCAAGGCCTATTCTTCCACATATCTTTGATTACACACAAAATCTATTGATTATAGCTGGACATGGGCAATAACATTGCATGCGACCACTTTTGGTGAGCTTTTATGATTTTGGAGTGCAGTGAAATGCAATGCTTCGTGTGCACCCCATCATATGATATTAACACCAGATGGGGTATAATTAATTAACTGTCATAGATTCTATAGTGCATCAAGGCATGCACGTTGAAGGGATCCTTGCTGCTTCTCAACCTTTGGATATTGGGAAACTGAGAGAGATGCCAAGTCAATTTGGAATTTCAACCCTAATATTACCTTTACGTTATATTGATATTTATCATATGGTAATAATTTGGATTTTAGATGACAAATATTCTTCCATATGTCTAGGTAGATATAATGAATACAGTCTTCTATCATCAATTCTGGAATGTTGTATTGAGAGGTTTCCAAAGGCCAGAACATGACTGGTATTTCACCGTTAGACAATTTTTTTCTCATACTCAACATGTCCTCATCATCTTTTACTAGAGGTTTCTCAACTTGGTCTGACCAAAGTGGACACTTATCAATTGTTTTATCATAAAAAATAGGATCAGCTGTTTTTTCCTCTACTATATTAGAAGAAAAATGACCCAAGGGAGGTTCAGAGAATGACCATTACCTTGGGATGTCTTCTTGTTGAGAAAATATTTCATCAGCTAGTAATAAGGCAACAGACATGACTGGTCTTATGTTGTCAAGTGACTTAAGGTAAGAGGGCTTTCTCATCACTACATTTTCAATTGGAGAATTATTTTGACAATGAAAAACACTATTGTGGAGAGAACTTTCATAGAAAATGACATCATGGGGAGGACCACCATGGTGGATTATAGCAAGGGATAAATCCTCTTTCTCCTTGGTCTTCTGGACACGTGGAGGGTTACCATGGCTCTCATCCAGATATAGGTTCTCTAGATTGACCAAATTTTCATGAAGAAAACCTTCATGATGAAGTATCTGATGGGTAACTTCAGAATTACTATTATTACTCCCATAATTTGGTAATGGGAGGGTAGGATCTTAAGTTGCAATAGATAAATGTCTGAGGGCTTCAAAAATTCTAGCATTAAGAGGAGCCAGATCACATATTGACTCTTGATTTTCTAACTGTGCTTGGTGAGACTTCTTCTTAGATGCTCTTTTACACATAGTTGGGGCCACTTATTAGGAAAATTGGTTATCATGGGAAGGTGTATGTGACTGCCTTGGAGTGGTTATTAGTATAGGTCGATTATAACCAATTGGAAAGGGTGTATGTTCCCGATCTGTTTGTCCATATGATATGGTGTAGTATACTCCATAACCCTCCTAGACTAGAATAGAGGTATGTATCTACTCCAAGATGGAATGCCGATGAGTCATCCCAGATGTGAGGATAGAATTATGTGTATGTCCCCCTGGTAATACTGAAGTTTCCATTATGATATTCTGGAAGGCTTCTAGAATATGGGCAGGAATTTGTGTCTCCCCTTTCACCATTGTTAAAATGTGTTTGGTGACTTTAGCGGCCAGAATGGGAATATACGTCCATTCTGTATCTAGAGTAGGTATATGTGCATTCTCATGTACTCCCTTTCCTATTAGTGGATATTGATAGTACTCATGTGTGGGAGCAAAGAGTTGATTCTACCCCACGTTTATCATTAGAGATTTCCGAAGGAATTATCTAAGTGCTACCAAACAAGACTGTTGGAAGCCTTAATTGATGCTGGAAGGTGTATGTTCCTACTAGATATTTTCCACCAAGGAAGGTCAACAGACTTCTTTCAATGCTGATAGACGAGACTACTGGTAGGATTGGTGAGTGCAAGCAGGTGTATGTTCTTGCTTACAAGTTGCCACCATATTTGATTGGTGGGCTTCCTTGAATGCATCCAGATGAGTCTACTGACTGTATAATAATTCTTAAGTAGTTTTATGTCCCTACTCATGGTACTCCACTAGATTTTAATGGAGGGATTGGTTGGTCACTGCCAGACGAGTCTGCTGGTCGGCGGAATTAAGGCAGACGGGTGTATGTGCCCATTCATTATTTTCCACCAAGTTAAGTTGATGTAATTATCCAGAGGGGGAAAAAGTAATAACCTTCTCCCTGTTGGCCATATGGTGTCCTCATCAGTTTGTCTTTCATGCTCGAGTATGAGGGACCTAAGCCAAACAACTGAAGGTAACACCCCCATCTTGTTGGGGGTTCACTGCCACATGATTTTGTTGGTGGAGATTGTTAGTGGGATCCCTCAAGAAGGACCCTTGTATCTTTGATTTGAGGCAATGAGTGACCTCCTGATCCACCTACCTATAGTATGGGAGGGACTGGTTATTTTGCTCTATGGATAAGGACCAGAAACAGTTGAAGATGGTGGTTGGCACCATCTTCTTCTTGACCATCGGTCGTCGCTGACCAGACGATCAGGGGTTATTGTTAACTTGGAGAGCATATCGGGCAGCCTCAAGGGTTGGGATAGTACCATGTTGATGGTATTACTGAACCAATACATTTTATACCCAGCATTGAAGATTATGAGTTGGTGATGATGTCCTTCCAACAGATGAGGATCCAACTTGAGCAGCAGTCGGGGCATTCACAGGTGCAAATTTGAAGGAAGCCATTTGGAGTGAAGGGAGTTCTAAGAAAACTTGAAAAATACAAACAATGAACTCCATTAAAGAAAAATATTTTAGATAGAAACATACGTGATTGATTTCATTATCAGTCCTTCCTTTATCAATTGATAGAGGCATGACAGATGGGTAATACTATTAACTTGGTTAAGGATTCACATCGGGTTCACCATTTTTGTTTCGTGTCTCCCTCAAAACGTGTGTTCTAGTTAGGAATCACTACTTCTGGGTGGTTTTTGTTGGAATTATTTATGGAATCGGAAACATCCAATGATTCTTTATCCAAAGGGACTTGCTTTCCAAAGGAAGTAATTTGTTAGGTTTGGACCTACGATACTTAAAAATATACATTGGTCGAGAGGATGGGAGGTCAGACTCATCGCACCCTTTTGGGGGGAATTATTACCTACTTTAGGACTCTCTTATAGATTTAAGATATTTTTGTGAATCCTTATTAATTTACCAAGTATAACATAGGTTTCCTTTGAAATTTGCAATCAATTATTAGCATGTGTGAAATTTAGAATCATCCATATGTATTAGAGGTTCTTCATTAATGGAGACATTCGTATGTATTCTAGGTTCTCTATCAATGGTATCCTCTCATATACTATTTAGATATTCTTTTAACCGTTGTTATGATAATACTGTTTTTTTAAGCCACTCAGCGGGGCACTCTGAAATTTATTGTCATCTAGGGAGATAAAGGTTTGTTTTGATGTTGGGATCATACCCATAAATGGGCTACCTATGTATCCTTGTGAAAGGAATCAGAACCCTTTTAGTTCAGTGCCACTTAATGGGACACATCATACCTTTTAAGGTTATGTGATAAGGACCTAACTATACAATTTAATGTCATGTGGTAAGGAAATCTAAGCGGAAGGTGCTTAGTCAAAGCTTGGTGTGAGACTTATGCATAAGAAGCCTGAGGAACCTGGAAGAGATATGAGTTTCCAAGTTGTATTAGACCCTATTGGGGATATGGACTAAAAAGAATAGGGTTCTTTTGGATTATTGTGTTTGAACCTCGGGGAGGCTTCCTATGTATCCCATTCGGATGGGAATCAAATCCCACATAGTTTAGTGAGTCTCATAGGAGAGTGTAGTCCTTTGAGAGAAATGAGTATGGGTTTACTTCCAAAAAAGGATACCTTGGTGATTTTGGGGTTCAATTTAGGACTTACTCCTAAGGAGGACTCCCATTAATGGATGAAATGGTATGGAGCTCGGGCCTTAGGAAGGCTTCCTACATATCCCAATTTTGATGGGAATCAGAGTTCTCGTAGTTCATTCAATGAGATGTTTGTGAAAATATTGTGATCATCACAAATCTCTAATCCCGCATGAGTCATGATCAGTGTGAGAAACAAGATGATGTGAAAGATTAAAAAAAGTCACACACCCTTTTCCTCTTCCGCTGGTGGAAAATAAAGGACCTACAGTGGCGATGGTGGAAGAGGTCAGGGCAACGAACCTTCCCTCTCTTCACTTTCCATTAGACAAGGGTCTAATTGTAAGGAATGAGTGAAGGTGAATTAAGTAGAGAGAAGTAAGAATGAAACCTCCAACATGAAAGGCTAGAGTCTTACACCAGGATGCTTTCCCTATGTGGATCCTATGAGAGGAGGGAGACTTTTCTTTTGATGAATGGAAAAAAAGTGTGACCCTCACTCTCCCTATTGGGAACCAAAGGCTCCAAGTCTTTGAGATGAAAAGGGGAGGTCAGAGTCCCATCCCCAGAATCCAAGACCGGGAACTTCCCAACACTATCTCTAGGGTAAGGATCCATATGAATTTAGATATACAAACCTACAAACATCCCAAGGATCCTGACTCCCTTAAAAGACAAATGTGGGAAACCTCTGACTGTAGATATACAAACCCAAATAGGAGACATACTAATGTGTCATTCCCAAAGGTTTGATAAGTCATGAGGTTTTGGTGGATGCTTCAACTTAGTCTATTTCAGATGAGGGAACCATGGAAGGAGATACCTTGCCATGAATGGCTTTGAAGAGGGTTTACAAGGTGATACGCATAGTCCCTGAGTGCAACTATGTAGTGTAGCTATACTGCATAGGTATGTCATGTAGGTATACTGTGTAGGTATTTTTCATAGGTGTGCCATTGATGTCTTAGCGATGACTGATAAAAAATGATTAACACAGGAGAACCAAGCCTATGTAAGCTTCAAAACTCTAAAAGGATTAAAAAACATGCTTATCTCGTCTAGTTCTCTCTTCTCTCATGTTTTAGAGAACTACCTAAAAAAAATTGGGGGATCTGGGTGAAAGATCTATGAAATGGTAGTTTCAAGAGTTCTCCCAACTTTTTTCAATGATGAAATGAGGAGCCTAAGGGTCCTGTTTATAGGCAAGGAGGAGAGCTGGTTGAAAGGAGTTCGTCAGCGTAGGTCAGCCGCGTAGCTCTTTCGTGCAGCTCCTCCGCATAGGGGTATAGAAAAAAATTGTCTCTTAGCTCTTCTGCATAGCTCCTCTGCGTAGGTCTATCGTGTGGCTACTCCGTATAGGTCCCTTGCACTTTTATTCCTTTTACTTCATTTATCTTCATCTTGAGACTTTGAAATATTTGGAGGACTTCTTCATAATATTTTTTTCTTACTAAGGAGTTTCAACAGAGTCAAAAGAATTAATTCCCATGATTTTAGGAGTTTAATATCATTAAAATAGGGTTCACACGGTTTTTAGAACAAAACACTAGTGCAGAAAACGTTTTTTACGTCACCATTTTTTACGTTGGTTATATAAAACCGACGTCATAATATGTAAAAAGAGGTTTTTTACGTCGGTTATTTAATAACCGACGTAAAAACCTGTGTTTAGTACACCTTTAACGTCGGTTATTTTTATAACCGACGTTAGTAATCGCGCGGCTTCGTTTTTTACATCGGTTATACATTAACCGCCGTAAAAAACAGAAGCGGGGGGTGTTTTTTACGTCGGTTATTCAATAATCGACGTAAAAAACGCGGTTTTTGAAGGCCTTTTTACGTCGGTTATTTTATAACCGACGTAAAAAAAAGAATCCTCAAATGTTTTTGACGTCGGTTATTCCATAACCAACGTAAAAAAAACGCGGATTTTGAGCCCTTTATAACGTCGGTTATAAAATAACCGACGTAAAAAAAGAATCGGAGGAAGGTTTTTATGTCGGTTATTGAATAACCGACATTATAACTGTTTTTAGAAAAATTATAACGTCGGTTATTGAATAACCGACGTGATAACTCATTTAAAAATTTACCCAGACCAGTGGATAGTCATTCGCGAGTTTACCTTCGACAGTCGCGACTCGTCTCTCTCGCGCGTAAACCCGAATCGGCTCGTCCATTTCGTTGGTTTAGATTCGTTTTGCGATCATCGTTTCTCATATTTAATCTCCTCGGATCAATCATCTAAACTCGCAGCACTCAGGTAATCCTCCCACTCGTTCGTTTTTTTTTCACGGATAGTATATATATATGTGTTGTGATTTTTTTGTTGAAACTAGCTAAGATTCTTCGATTGCGAACCCTTTTAACTCGTTTTGGCACCATAATCTTATTTATCATCCCTAGATCTATTAGTTCGACTTGCAATATTGACTAATTTTATGATTTCACTAATTTTTCATCGTTTTCTATAAATCCCCGAGAGGGTTGGGGCGTGTCCATTTGGATGGGTTGCCCTTTTACAGTTGTTACTACTTTATTCACACACAACCATGGAATAGGTGCATGGATTTGGGATCACATCACCATTTTCACCCCCTGCAAACAAAGTTTCACGAGGAGGACTCGCCAGATTTCCCTTCGGCATGTTAAAAATTTTAGATACCCTCTTTTCAGCAAGTAAAAAATTAACTAGTTTTTTCTTCACTACTTATCCTAAACAAATAAAACCACCATTCTTTCTAGAACCTCTACTAGATCCATTGCATCTATCAACATACATATTTGGATCTGAAAGCATCCCTTAAGCCTTATGTTCGATGCTAACATCCTTTACTGATCTATAGAAAATATGATGGTCTACTAAGCTCTCCATTTAAAAGTCAAACCCCACCAATTATTCATCCTCATCATGAGAAAATGGCACAACATCTGAATTTCTGATTCAATCTCTTGGGTCACTGAACAAACATTAACTCCTTCAAATCCACACCTGGAATAGACAACCTAATGTCGAGTTCCTTCTCTATCTATTGAAACTCAGTTCTTCCTCCACACCTAAAAACATTCTTTGAATGGCCCAACTTCTTATTATGGTAAATTTTCAGTGATTCCAGGGGGGTGGGAGGGCTATCAAGAGGGTTGGGGGGTGTCCAGGGGGGTGTCCAAGGGGGTAGGGTGTGGGGGTGGTGTCCAGGAGGGGTGGGGGGCTATCCAGAGGGGTCGGGGGGTGTCCAGGGGGGTTTACAAGGGGGTGGGTGGGTGTGGGGGGCTGTCCAAGGGTGTGGGTGGGTGTTGGGGGGTGTCCAGGGGGGTGTCCAAGGGGGTAGGGGGTGGGGGTGGTGTTTAGGAGGGGTGGGGGGCTGTCCAGAGGGTTGGGGGTGTCCAGGGGGGTGTCCAAGCAGGTCGGGGGTGGGGGGTTGTGTCCAGGAGGGGTGGGGGTGCTTTCTAGAGGGGTCGGGGGCTGTCCAGAGGGGTCGGGGGGTGTCCAGGGTGGTGTCCAAGGGGATGGGTGGGTGTGGGGGCTGTCCAAGGGGGTGGCGGTCTGTCCAGAGGGGTCGGTGGGGTGTCCAGGGGGGTGTCCAAGGGGTTGGATGGGTGTGGGGGGCTGTCCAAGTGGGTGGCGGCCTCTCCAGAGGGTATTTGGGGTTGTCCGGGTGGGTGGGGGGCTGTCCAGAGGGTTGGGGGATGTCCAGGGGGGTGTCCAAGGGGGTAGGGGGTGGGGGTGGTGTCTAGGAGGGGTGGGGGGCTGTCCAGAGGGGTCGGGGGGTGTCCAGGGGGGTTTACAAGGGGGTGGGTGGGTGTGGGGGGCTGTCCAAGGGTGTGGGTGGGTGTTGGGGGGTGTCCAGGGGGGTGTCCAAGGGGGTAGGGGGTGGGGGTGGTGTTTAGGAGGGGTGGGGGGGCTGTCCAGAGGGTTGGGGGGTGTCCAGGGGGGTGTCCAAGCAGGTCGGGGTGGGGGGTTGTGTCCAGGAGGGGTGGGGGTGCTTTCTAGAGGGGTCGGGGGCTGTCCAGAGGGGTCGGGGGGTGTCCAGGGTGGTGTCCAAGGGGATGGGTGGGTGTGGGGGTTGTCCAAGGGGGTGGCGGCCTGTCCAGAGGGGTCGGTGGGGTGTCCAGGGGGGTGTCCAAGGGGTTGGATGGGTGTGGGGGGCTGTCCAAGTGGGTGGCGGCCTCTCCAGAGGGTATTTGGGGTTGTCCGGGTGGGTGGGGGGGCTGTCCAGAGGGTTGGGGGATGTCCAGGGGGTGTTCAAGGGGGTAGGGGGTGGGGGTGGTGCCCAGGAGGGGCAGGGGGCTGTCCAGAGGGGTCGGGGGGTGTCCAGGGGGGTTTACAAGGGGGTGGGTGGGTGTGGGGGGCTGTCCAAGGGTGTGGGTGGGTGTTGGGGGATTTCCAGGGGGGTGTCCAAGGGGGTAGGGGGTGGGGGTGGTGTTTAGGAGGGGTGGGGGGCTGTCCAGAGGGTTGGGGGGTGTCCAGGGGGGTGTCCAAGCAGGTCGGGGGTGGGGGGGTGTCCAGACATATATTTGTCTTATCTAAAAAATATATATATTTTTGCTATTTGTTATAGGTAATAATGAGTCGAAGTTGGATTACGGCACATCGAATGAGCAATGAATATGAGGAAGGTGTTGATGCCTTTTTGGAATTTGTTAAACGAAATGTTCCAAGTAGTGACATTTTTTTCTGTCCATGCCTGAAATGTCTGAATATGAAGAAGTTGAAAAGTAGAGAGATAAAAGATCATCTGATTTGTCATGGTTTCAATCCGAGTTACAACCCTTGGATTTGGCATGGCGAAACTGGACAGAATGTCACTGATGATAATGAATCGCAAGATGGTAACTCCGATGGAATTGAAGAAATGATTCGCGATATTGTAGCAGAACAAATTGAGATAGAACCGACAGTTGCACGTCTATATGGTGATGCCGAAAAACCATTATATCCTGGTTGTACAGATTTTACGGTTTTGTCGGCGGTGTTAAGATTGATTAACCTGAAGGCGAAACATGGATGGAGTGACAGAAGTTTTACAGAGCTGCTACAATTGATGAAAGACATTCTTCCAAAAGATAACGATCTTCCAGATTCACATTATAAGGCCAAAAAAATATTATGCCCGATGGGATTGGGATACAGGAAAATACATGCCTGTCCGAATGACTGCATTATATATAGGAAGGAATATGAATTTCTGAAAGAGTGTCCTAAATGTGGGACATCACGGTATAAGGTGAAAGAAAAATCACAAGCTGATGTAGAGATTACAAAGCTCCCTTCAAAGGTATTTTGGTATCTTTCTATAATTCCTCGTTTCAAACGTTTATTTGCTAATTCACATGATGCAAAAAAGTTAAGATGGCATGCTGATGAGCGGGTATGTGATGGAAAAATACGTCATCCAGCTGATTATCCACAATGGAAGAAAATTGATGCCCAGTACCCTACATTTGGAAATGAAATTAGAAATCTGAGACTAGGCTTGTGCACAGATGGAATGAATCCATACCGAACCCTCAGTAGCACACATAGTTCATGGCCTGTTTTATTAGTAATTTACAACCTCTATCCTGAAGTTTGTATGAAGCGCAAATATGTCATGTTGAGTATCATGATCTCTGGTCCAAAGCAACCCGGCAATGATATTGATGTATACTTGTCACCGCTGATTGATGATTTGAAACTGTTATGGGCTGATGGTATTAGGGTGTATGATTCTTATAAAATGGAATATTTTCAACTGCATGCAGTGCTTCTATTCACTATAAATGACTTCCCAGCATATGGAAATTTGTCTGGATACAGTGTTAAAGGGCATAAAGCATGTCCAATTTGCGAACAACAGACTTCATATTGTCAATTGCATCATGGGAGGAAAACAGTGTACATGGGTCATCGAAAGTTTTTGCCTATGGATCACCCTTATAGAAGACTAAAAAAGGCATTCAATGGCTCACAAGAATTTGATACTGCTCCAAAACCTTTATCCCCAGATTTGTATTTTGAGAGGGTGAAAAACCTTGATGTGACATTGGGAAAGACACAGAAATCTGGTAATGATAGACATATTTGGAAGAAAAGGTCAATATTTTTTGAGCTACCATATTGGAGGTATCATGAAGTCAAACATAATATTGATGTCATGCACGTGGAGAAGAATATCTGTGATTCTTTGATCGGAACATTGCTAGATATTAAAGGAAAGACAAAAGATGGGTTGAATGTAAGGTTAGACCTACTATCAATGGGAATACGTTTGGAGTTAGCTCCCACTCCTAAAGGAAGACGAACATTTCTTCCCCCGGCTTGTCATACATTATCGAAGAGGGAGAAAAGTAGCTTCTGTCAGTGTCTTCATGATATCAAAGTGCCTCAAGGTTATTATTCAAATGTAAAAAATTTTGTCTCATTGAAAGACTTGAAGTTGATAGGTATGAAATCACATGATTGTCACGTCATGATGCAACAAATTCTACCAGTTGCACTGCGTGGAATATTGCCCATCCGTGCTAGAAAGACTATATTGAGGTTGTGTTATTTTTTCAATTCAATTTGTAACAAGGCGATTGATGTGAATGCTTTGAACATTTTGGAAAAGGATGCAATTTTTATACTTTGTCATTTGGAAATGTATTTTCCTCCAACTTTTTTTGATATGATGGTGCATTTAATGATTCATCTGGTTCGAGAAATAAAGCTTTGTGGACCTGTATATCTTCATTGGACGTATCCTTTTGAAAGGTATATGAAAATATTAAAGGGATATGTTAAAAATCCATATCGACCTGAAGCCTCCATTATTGAAAAGTATATTTCTGAGGAGGTAGCAGAGTTTTGTACGAGCTACTTGGCTACGGCGCAACACATATGTTTGCCTCCATCTCGCCATGAACGGGTTAATAATGAGGGAAAGGGGATTCGTGGCTTGAAAGTCAAATCACTGTCAGCTGAGCAGATGAAGAATTTAGAATCATACATCTTGAATAACATAGTTGATGTTCAACCGTATATCACATTGCATATTAATGAGTTGAAACAATGTCATCCAAAGAAGAAAGAAATGTGTATTTTGAATGAGCACAACAAAACTTTTTTTCCATGGTTTAAAAAGACCTTGCTTGGTAGATCAGATGTATCAGAGACATTAAAATGGATAGTGGGTGGTCCATCTTTAAATGTGATAACATGGTCCGCTTATGACATTAATGGATATACATTTCATACGAAAGCTCAGGACAACAGAAGTGCAGTTCAGAATAGTGGTGTATTGGTGTTTGCAGAAGCAATGCATTTTTCGAGTGCTAAGGACAGAAACCCAATTTCGGCATCAAGTGCATATTATGGAGTGATTGAAGACATATGGGAGGCTGATTACTTTAAAATTAAAGTTCCTGTTTTTAACTGTAAATGGTTTATCGGTAACAACAGTGTCAGACACGATGAATTTGGAATGACACTTGTTAATCTGAATAGATTGGAAGACACAGCTGATTCTTTTATAATGGCAACACATGCCAAACAAATTTTCTATGTAGTAGATCAATCAGATATGCAGTGGGCTGTTGTTTTACAAGGGAAAAAACAATATGTTGGTGAGGATGAATTTGATGAAGATGCTGATTTATGTGAGATCCCTACTTCCATGGAAAGATTAACAGAACATAATGATGAGTATGTTGAAGACATGGTTTGTGCCATAAGGAACGATCACGACGAAGGAATTTGGGAAAACAATCCAACTGTACATTCCTAAAATTACAGGTAACACATGTTTATTTCTTGTTTACATTTAGTTTTTTCATATAATGTTAGATATTGTAAATTTTTTACTTATTAAAACATGTATCAAACCAAAATGATAAAACAATAAAAACCGTAAAGAGGAGAAGTCCTGGGCGCACCGGCTGGCCGGTGGTGGATCACCGGTTGGCCGGTGGTCCAGACAGCAAAGCTCTGTCTGGTCCACCGGCCGGCCGGTGATGAGCCAGCGGCCGGCCGGTGGTCCAGACAGAGGAAGGCTCTCTCTGGTCCACCGGCCGGCCGGTGGTGATCCAGCGGCCAGCCGGTGGTCCAGACAGAGAAAGGCTCTCTGTCTGGTCCACCGGCTGGCCGGTGGTGATCCAGCGGCCGGCTGGTGGTCCAGACAGAGAGGAAGGCTCTTTCTGGTCCATCGGCCGGCCGGTGGTGAGCCAGCGGCCGGCCGGTGACACCAGGCAGTGGGCAAGTCTACTGCCTGGGTCCTCCGGCTGGCCGGTGAGCTCACACCGGCTGACCGGTGGACTCAGTGAGTCCACTTTTCAGCTTTCTTGGGCCAACTCCTTGGCAAAATTTTTCCTATCAACAAAAACACTTGAAAACAAGTTAGAACATAATAAGAGTGATTGTGATCATTAAAATCCAAGAGAGAGGGGTACAACAGACTGTGTTTACCATGTTTATCATTGTTTAACATGCTTACCATATTACCAATGTTTACTATTATGTAATTTAGTACACTTTTCTATTTTCTGATTAAGTAGTATTACAATATTTGAATTTGTATATTTGTGAACTAATGTTTGTTTTTTTGATTTGAAGGAAAATGACAGATCAATCAGTTGATCAGCCACATGATTCTGGAGATGAGCATATTGGTCATACATCTGGGGAGGAACATTCACATGCTCCTATTACGAAAAAGAGTTCAAAGGTTGGTAATCGTGGGTGCACATGTTTACCAAAATTATCACTTTCCCGTACGAAGGAGGAGAGGATAGTCGTGGAGTTTGATGATGATGATCTTCCTAGAGGTCCAAATGCTAAAGATTTTAAGGGTTTTGTAGCAACTCAGGCTAAGAGCAAAGTAAGCATTCTCTATGATGATTGGAGAAGTGTGGATAAGGCGATAATTTCTCAGATGTGGGAGACCATTTTGGTAAGATCTTTTGCTATTGTTTGACTGTTCTTTAAATGTTTCTAGTATATATAATATTTTTAACCTCTTTTTTATCAGATGACATTTGATATTCCTGACACCGGAGGAGTCAGGAAGAAATGCTTATCGTTGGCTGCTAGGAGATGGAGGGATTTCAAATCAACTCTCTCATCTGATTTCATTTATGGTCATAGGAGTCGTGAGAATCCATGTCGTATATATCCTTTTATAGATGAAGACACATGGAGACAATTTTTTGAAAGTAGAAGAAAAGAATCATTTTTGGTAAGGGAAATGTAAACTTTTATAAGCTTTCTTATATAAATGATCTTATTATTGTTTTGTTAATGATTACTTATTCTTAATTTACAGCAAACAAGGAAAGCTCATCAAGAGATCCAATCTAAAAATGTATACCCTCATAGTTTATCTCAGGGAGGGTATGCATTATTGGAAGAACAAATGATGGCAGAAAAATTTCAACAACTAAGAGCTGAGTCTTCAAGCTCTGGAGAGGTGGCCCCTCCATCCCCTCCATCTAGACATGAGAAATGGAAAAGAGCTTGGAAGGGCAAAAAAGGACAATATCTTTCGGAAGAATCGAGACTCGTAGTTGAGAGGATTGTAATATATCTATTTTATTTTTTTAAGTTTACTATTTTCGTCATATATTTCCAATCATTATAGAAATGTTCAATTAATTATTACAGGACTCTCTTGAGGAGCAGATTTCACAGGGGACATTTACACCATCTGGGAGGGAAGATATTTTATCTGTGGCATTGGGAAAGCCCGAACATCCTGGCCGTGTAAGAGGATATCCGGCAGGTGTATCGGTAAGAAAAGTGTTGCCACGTTCCTCAACTTCTAACGTTGAGGGAGTTTATAAAAAAAATAGAATCCTTGGAGGCTGAAGTCCATAATATTAATGCGACAATGGAGGACAAGATTAGAGCATCGGTGCAGTTTATGTTTGCAGACTTGCAAAGACAATTTCAGGGTGCAGCTCCCACTCCACCTCTCCCAGTAGCTCCCACTCCCCCACCTCAGCCTGCGGACCCCATTTTTGATCCTCCTCCTCCGCCGCAGCTACCTACTTATTGTGAGTTGTATGTTGATGATCCTCAACATCATATAGTTGCATATGGGATGGTATATTGTATAGGAGATACAGTTCATCATCAACAGTTAGAGGTAGAGAATCAGAGGGTCACTGTACAGGATATTATAGATAGATCAGCTCGGATACCATTACCTACAGATGAGGTGACGACAGTTGGACATAGTATCGACCATTTTTTACTTTGGCCATCCAGACTTCTTCGACTCATTACCATAGAGGCATGGATGTTATATCTTTTATTTTATATTTTTATTAATGTTTTATCATTTGAAAACTAATATATTTTTCAATTTATTTTTACAGGAATACTTCAAAGGTAAAGAAATACTGTATAGACAACAACAAAGACAGATAGCTATGACATCAGATGCAGATACTAGCAGTCTTGACAAATTGTCAAGATATTCAAATTTGTTGGCGGATCATTATGACTTTACAATGGAAGCTCATGTCTGTGGACGTGAACTAAGTGTGGGGATTATGAAAACTGATATCATGGAGTTTGTCACTGGAGATAAGTTGGGCATCAACGTGGTGCAAATTTTTATCATGTAAGTCTTAACACCTTTTCCTTGCGTTATATTTATTAAAAATGTATACTTATGTCTGCTTTGTATTAGGTATCTGTATAAAATTTGTGAGAGGAATGAGCTGACAGATGTATATGGATTCATGGACCCACAATTGATTTCCCCTGAAGCATGTGCATTGGATGAGGAACAAAGAATGCTTTATATTGCTGATAGATTTGAAAAGAATGTAATCACACAGTGTTGGATGATGCCTTTTTGTGAGAGGTATGAAACACATCCATCTCAAATAGTTAATTATCTTTTAACATAAAAAACCACTAACGTTAAATTTCCTTTTATCAGGGATCATTGGATGTTAGGGGTTTTTTGACCTAGGGAGAAAACACTTTATTGGATATGCTCTCTCCATGATGATGTGCGAGAAAGTTTTAAGAATATATTGGAAACGTAAGTTTCAATTTCACAATAGTTTTATATATTATAATGAATTTTAAATTTACCCCATTCGTATTATTTTCTAACAGGGCATGGGTCCACTTTCGAAAAAGCGCAAAGAAAAGGAATTTCAAGATCAAATATGTACATGCGAAGGTAAATATCCATTTATAATTTGTACATTTTGATTTATTACATAAAAATAATATATTGAATTTACACTCATTCAAACAGAAATGTCATGAGCAACAAGGAATCATCGAATGCGGATATTACATGTTAAGATTTATGTATGAAATAATAACAACTGGGACAGTTCTGAGTTTTGACCTGGTAAGATTTCCTCTTTCTCATAATATTTCAATTTGATTTATTCATTATACACGTTGACTACTATCCTTTTCCTTTGTAGCTTTTTGATGACCCTCAACCCTTTACTGCTGAAGATATCAAACACTTACAAGTGGAGTGGTCAAATTATTTTACAGGTTTGATTGACTTTTAGTTGTTTGTAATGTAAAATGTAATTTTGAATATTGTCAATGTAATTGTGTATTTCGTAGTCGTTTAGGTTGGATTTAGTTTTTTTTTGAAGTTGACAGTGTAAGTTTTGAATGTTATATAAGTGAATGTTTAATTTTTCTCTACTTCTTGTTTTGGTCTACTGTTGATGGTTTTTCTGGTCTGGATTTTGGTATGGGGGGAGAGGTTCCAAGGGGGTGGGTGGGTGTTTGGGGGGTGTCCAAGGGATATGGGAGGGGTGTCCAAGGTGTGTTTGGGGATTTCCTAGGGTTCGGGGGGTGTAAATGAGGGTGGGGGGTGTCCAAGGGGTGGGGGTGTCCAAGGGATATGGGAGGGGTGTCCAAGGTGTGTTTGGGGCTGTCCAAGGGGTCGGTTGGGTGTAAATGAGGGTGGGGGGGGCTGTCCAAGGGGTGGGGGGTGTCCAAGTGGTGGGGGTGTCCAAGGGATATAGGAGGGGTGCCCAAGGGGTGTTTGGGGCTGTCCAAGGGGATGGGGGGGTTTCCAAGGGGTCGGGGGGGGGGGGGGGTTCCAAGGGGTCGGGGGGGTGTCCAGGGGGTGGGGGGGGCTGTCCAAGGGGTGGGGGTGTCCAAGGGGTGGGGGGTGTCCAAGGGATATGGGAGGGGTGTCCAAGGGGTGTTTGGGGCTGTCCTAGTGTTCGGGGGGTGTAAATGAGGGTGGGGGGCTGTCGAAGGGGTGGGGGTGTCCAAGGGGTGGGGGGTGTCCAAGGGATATGGGAGTGGTGTCCAAGGTGTCTGGGAGTTCTGTCCAAGGGGCCGGTTGGGTGTAAATGAGGGTGGGGGGGCTGTCCAAGGGGTGGGGGGTGTCCAAGGGGTGGGGGGTCCAAGGGATATGGGAGGGGTGTCCAAGGGGTGTTTGGGGCTGTCCAAGGGCTCGGGGGGGTGTCCAGGGGTCGGGGGGTGTCCAAGGGGTCTGGGAGGGCTGTCAAGGTGTGGGGGGTGTCCAATGGGTGTTTGAGGCTGTACTAGGGGTCTTGGGGGTGTAAATGAGGGTGGGGGGGCTGTCCAAGGGGTGGGGGTGTCCAAGGGGTGGGGGTGTCCAAGGGATATGGGAGGGGTGTCCAATGGGTGTTTGAGGCTGTACTAGGGGTCGTGGGGGTGTAAATGAGGGTGGGGGGGCTGTCCAAGGGGTGGGGGTGTCCAAGGGTTGTGGTGGCGGAGGGCTGGCCAGGTTGTTAGGTGGGTATAGATGAGGGTGGGGTTCAGTTGGGGCTTGGGGGAGGGCTGGCATGGTTATTTTTGTTGTTTGGTTTCTGGTTGCTTTTTGGTGAGAGCAGTGCAATTATTTTAAAAAAAAAATATCTCTTTCACATCGGTTATTTTATAACCGACGTGGTAAATAAATCGGTAGGGGTTTATCACGTCGGTTTTTTCGAGAACCGACGTGATAAACCGTTCCTGGGCCTTTTATCACGTTGGTTCTTAATATAACCGACGTGCTAAAAGGCCTGGGAATCGATTTACCACGTCGGTTATTGGATAACCGACGTGCTAAAACGTTTCCCAGGCCTTTTTATCACGTTGGTTATTTAAGAAACCGACGTGATAATAGGCCCGGGGAAGGGTTAATCACGTCGGTTATGTCATAACCGACGTGATAAACGATATCCCAGGCGTTTTATCACGTCGGTTTAGAAAATAACCGCCGTGATAAATCCCCATCCCCCATCATTTTTCACGTTGGTTATTAATGAACCGACGTGATAAACACCGTGATGTTAGGGATGTTACTTCGGGTTTTAAATAACCGACGTAAAAAACGTTATTTATAACGTCGTCCGTATTAACGTCGCCTAAAAACCGACGTAAATAATGAAAAATAACCGACGTAAAAAATGTTTTCTGCACTAGTGAAAGGAGGAAAAAGATCTGAAAACTGGGAAATAATAGATACCCATATACAACTCAGGTGGTCTGCATAAGGGTAACTTGTTTTACCCTTATGTAGCACTAAAAAATAGATCGTGTAAGGGTAGATTGATCTTACCATTAAGCGAACTTTTCAAAATTCTTCCTTACCCTTACACAAGGTAGGGGGTCTGCGTAAGGGTAACTTGTTTTACCCTTTCACAGAAGTAGGAATTTGCTACCCTCATGTGACACATGCCTTTCCAATATGTAGTGGCTGGAATTCAATGTGACCCCCATGTGAGCTTTGGAAAACACTATCCCACCCTTACGTAGTGAATGGTTACCCTTACAAAACTAAAGAGAACCAAGGTTTACCCTTATACAACAAGAATATTACCCTTATACATCCTTAAGGATATTTTAGGATACCCTTACACAAGGAAATAACTACCTTTATGTAGCTATTCAAAACTCTTTTTTACCCTTACTCGGTAGTGGGTATACCCTGACACAACCTATTTTAAGGCTAGTCTGCCTTTATGTGACTCATGGAAAACAAGCTTACCTTTACACAAGACATTAAAAACTACCACTACCCTTACAAAACACATAGGAAATAACTTGTACCCTTACCTACCCCTTTAAAAATAGGAGTTACTCTTACGCAAAAGAACAGAATCACATAAGGGTAAAAGAAACTTTTAGAAATATTAAAATTTCACTTAAAAAAACTATAAATAATTAAACAAATGCTTCATTAACATTTCCAAAAAAACATTAAATTTATTTTGAAACCTCTCAATTAATTTCCAAATAAACTTTCAATACTATGAAATGAATTCCATAAATTACAAAAACTTTTTAAAACTACTTCATAAATTAAAAAATGGTTTTAAAACAACTTCTAAAATTTATGAAATCACTCATGAACCATTGGGCATCCCAAAATGACAAAGGGTTTGAAAAAATACAAAAACTTACATCATATGCCTCTAAAACAATTCTCATACTTTAGAATAAAAACAAATCTTAGAATAGAAAAGGGGAAAAGTCCCAACAAGTATCCCTCAAGATATATCTCCAAAATCTCATTATAGCTAGAACGTGACCGCCAACAGAACACACTCTCAGGAGATACTTCTCAAATAGAACCAACCTACTACCAACGAACTCAGAATGATCCAGACTACAATCCTCCTAAAAAAACATCACTGGAAAATCCTTACAATAATAGAAGATACCTCTCAAACAGGACTAAAAAGTGGCACCATCCTCCTCACTCATGACTAAATCTTCCCAACTAATCCTTCCATTTTAACCAGGTTTTTCAAGATATCTATACTTTGAAAAACAATTTCTTCTGCCCGATTAAAAAATTTTCATTTTATTTTTTAAAGGGATGATTTGTAATCTTTTATGGAAACATTGATACTTAAAGTTTCCAAACCATTCAACACAATTTTTTAAAAAAACTAAAAATTCACTACAAGGTTTTAGTGAAAGGAGTATGACTCAACTAAGACATTATTCTTTACTATCTCTCTCCATTGAAAGTTAGGAAACATGTTGAACCTTGGGAAAGTCATACTAACAGTGATCCATAACATCACACTGAAAACTGATCAATGTTCCAGACATAGGACAACTTCAACCACTTAACTCCAGAGTGCCAATCTGCATCACAACCTTAGAAAACCACCTCACTCTTCCTCCGCAAACCCTACACCATAAAACTCAGATTATTTAACTCCACTTCCTCAATCATTTGAGAGAGATATTCACTAGCACCTTTCATTATAGACAACCCTTTTTTTATGATCTATGCATGATCTATCACTACTTCCCAAGATGGAAAATTGAAGGTTACAATCGATCACCGAATCTTAGACCTTAAAGAGGATTAAAAAAGGTGTACCTTCCCTCTCTCCTCGAGCAAAAAACGAGGGAATCAATTAATTAGTTCCATAAAGAAGACCCCAAAGTTGTGCACACTTTCATCCCCCTATCAAAGCTCCTGAATCACCTTTAAATGATCATGAATCCACACCTGGGAAAGGAAAGTTTTCTTGAATATCTCATAAAATATCCCCCAAGAAATCTATCTTGAATCACCACACTTCATCTCCCACCACCTCCACACCAATTTTCAAAACAATCCAACAACAAAAGAAACTCAGAATTTATTTGAGGTCTTCACCAACCCAAAAGCAACCTCAACCTCCTCTAATCCATCCTCGATGTTGGGGATGGAGGACCCACCGAAGAACTTTGGCACTTCATGCCTCCATAATTTCAACAAGGAACTATCCCAAGACCTCTCTTCCTCTTTCACATTCCCCAGACCTCGATGTCATTTTGACGACATAGCTTTAAACCAATAGACAACAAGGTAATCCAAAACCACACAAGCATGAAAACCAACAAACAAGATATATCAACACAAAACAAGGAGCACATAAAGCCAAACCAACTCCCCTATAAAATAACCCACATAACCAAATCATCATCCTCCATCAAGCACAACATTGCACCATTCCATGTCAGCCATAATCCACCCCTTTTCCACATGACCATTCGCACCATCATTTGAATCTCCAGAGGTCCCATGCCAATAACCACCAAAACAACCACACAACACCTAATCCCAAACAAAAAGCCACCTAATCCCAAACAAAAAGCCAAACCATCTTTGTGGTAGGCACATAGATCAAGGGGATCACTCACTGCATCAGGATATTGTCTGATTTGGGTGGCATTTACTTGCCCACATGATTTTAAAATGTGTCATAAAGAACGTGTCATGATAGGGATGAGGTTTCCATATCTTCATATGCTTGAATCCATAATTCACATTACTAGAATAAGCTCAATCACAACAATCCCAAATAACAGGATAATAGTTAAACACTTTTATCACTTATTTTTCAATAATTTAGGTGTGGCAAGTAAGATTATTCTCATCAATTTCAAGATTTTTTTCCAACATTTTTCTATTACCAGATTTTAAGTGATTATCCTTTTATGGGATGTAGGTGATTTTATCAATACAGCCACAGAACAAAACACAATCATAGGAGGGAGGCATGTTATTAACAGTAAGTGACATCATCTACACAATCTTCCAAGTTAAGAAATATAAAGGGTATATGGATTAGGCTTCATTATAGAACATTTAATTCTTAAACATTGTTTAAAACATCATCTTATAATTCAAAAACATGTTTTTAGTAAGGAACATTGACACTTCAATGCATCGATCAACAGACAGTGCAACCACAAATAATGCTCAACATTTCCAAGTTGTTCCCAATGAAACATCATGTCACGTATTTAAATGAATCTAACATGTGGACAAGTTGAATACAAACACTACACATGAATTTTCACATGCATCATACTTAATATGATTAAAAAGGAATACTAGGTTCATCTTGTTATCTAGAAAACACACTTCCAACTTCATTTGAAAAAATTTATATGATGGGTTCTTGTGCTCAATTAAAATACCTCATTATATATACAACATGATTTCAGAATTCTCAAGATAAAACATGATCTCAGATCACAAAATTAAAATTGCACATTTTGAATTACTATGTGTCATGTTTAACATGACTGAACTAAACATTCTTTAAAAATTTCATTACTCAGGGAAACATGCTTATATATTGTAGTAAGGGTAACATGATTTTACTTAAATATTTAAATACAACATGATCAGTACATAGCATGATTTTATATTATAAATATATCATATTAAACATGTTACATGCACAGACTCAAATATTAGAAATTTCATAGTTACCACACAAATGTTTTCAACTTTAGACATGCTTCTCATAAAAAACTACTCATGGCTTAACATGTGAGGCGTAGGTATTTTGGCACTAAATTTTTATCAGTCCTAAAAATAGTAAGTTCAATAATTTTAACAACTTTGAGTCTCAATAGGCTATCATAAAGCATTATTATCATCTTCCAAGAATTAAAAAAAAAATCAAGACTTACAATAAATTTACAACACATGCAAGTTATATATCATGAGTAAGACGACAGCACATGGCATGGAATTTACATTTCGATGTTCAATAACATCTATAATATAGCATAAAAAGTTTTTTAACCATTCTTGGGTAATGAGACATATTTTTTATTTGGAAAACATTCAAAATGCTAACATAAATCACTGATCATGCTTACCATCTTCCAAAGTTTTGAAACAAATATCATAAGAATTTCCCACCTAACACATGCTGACAACTTATGATTACACTAATATTTCATAACTGAAATCATGCAAAAAATAAGGATCAAGTTTATTATTTTAAAAGTTTACAAATACTCATATGAATTATGAAAAACCATGATAGCCATTTTTCACAATTTTCAGAATTTAAACGTCCAAAACCAAGTTTTACAATAAGTCCATAACACATGATTAAAATAAATTACAAATGAAAGCAATGCATGGTATATTTACTCACATGGAAACCAGAATACACCTAAGCATGGTTTTTAAAACAACCATTTCAATATGACAGTATGAAATCTACTCAAGGTAACATTCTTTATAAAGGTTTTCAAAATTCATTAGTTATTCATGATAAAATACACTAATAAAACATTTATAATAATTTCAAACATTATGAAAACAAAATATAATGTTATACATTTTTAGAAAGGAAAAATGGAGAATCAGGTTATAGTAGGTAAGGGAATGACATATTCAAGCCTAAAAAGGATTCAAACAGATAGTTCAGACCAATTAATCACCATTTTACTCTTTCCTTTCAGATTATATGACTAATTTTGCAAAAAATGATAGTTTATTAACAAATATATCATAGAAGTAGAGTCACAGAATCACATATAGGATTCGAATTTTGATGCAACTAATGACCATGATGCATGTATCTCCCTACAATTTCTACATTTCAATGGTTTCATTTTCACCTAAACATTTCAACAGGCAGTCAAAGTCCTTACATCGGATCATAGAGGGGTCTAGAATATCTGTTTCCCAATCAGTCTCCTTGGTCTACATCATATGTTAGGATCGAGTTCCACCACTGCCCTATAAAACCCATATAACCTTACATGTGTCTAACTTCAATCTCTACCTTATCTCTCAACTTAAACCTTTGATATCACTTTTTCATGACCTCCTCCCTCCAAAAGTACCGCACCTAGTCCAAAAAAGGATAAAGGGAGATAATGACCCCCCGAGTCCCACTTCCAGTAGGCCCAAGGTTGATGACTAGCATCAAGGTTATAAATAAGGTCACACATATGGGAGGCATTTCCCTCAACATAAAGAAAATTATGATCATGATATATGATATTAAAAACCAAACAAACTTATAACATAAGAAAAGAGTTAAAACCCACAATATCTCATAATGAACGTAATGCCATGTGAATACAAACAAAAGAAACTCTAAAACTCTAATAAAAATACAAACTCCATCCAAGTTTCCCAAACAACAACTTTAGTTCTGGTGATATAACCTATAAACACTAGCAAACTATGGTGGGTGAGCACTTGGGAGTACTTAGTAGGATCATCCCTCCAAATAGATAAACTTTTGTGGGCAATAATATGCAAGAATAATCAGAAGTGAAACCAATAAAGAAAACTTCCAAAACATAATCATCAGCAATAAGCAAGGAGGGTATAGGAATAAACTGAGGGTCACAATATCAGAAATAAACAAGAAGCATCAATCAAACCATATCCACCATTATATTTCCATTCTCTTCCACATACACAACCAAACTCACCTTTCATAACCAAACCAAACCAAAAATCCATAATCATGACCACAAAGCTACCTCCTTTGGGCCTAGATTATACTCATCTCAACTCTAACCTATCACCCAAGGGTTCTCCCACTCAAATAATTTATGAGATGGTGGGATTATCCTCTCTTAAGTGCAATGATATGAGTATGAGTCAACACCAGAAACATATCATCAATCATTATTCCATACATCCACAACTACATCACCACAATCCCACATATCCACATTTGAAACCACATTTTCACAATCACCCACATTGCCACAATTAATATAATTTCATCACTTTCCAACCATCCATGTACATTCCCCACCAAATCCATGTCATTCGCAATAGTAGCATATCTTGAACATGTACAACATCTGTCACGAACCAAGTCGGGTCTCCATCTGACCCGATGCCCAACCTAGTATGTGGCAAGGCCTGAAGGGTTTTCCCAATCCCCACAGGCTGGCACAAGTTTCGTGGTGTCAAATAAAACAAGAAAGAATTATTTACCCTAATTAATTATATTAAAAAGACAAAAAAACTAAAAAATCAGATCTGAAAAATTCAACCAAATGTGCTCTTAAAAATTACCAAATTTTAATTTTACAAACTAAAACAACCCAAAAAGGGACAACAACAAAATGGGGGAAACCAGGACATGGCCGTAAAACTCCAAGAAACAAGAGAATCACGTCCTCAATCCACCACCACCAAGATCCACAATAAAATCCACTAGAAACCCAATCTTCCAACACTACACGTCTTTCCTTAACCTGAAAAAAACATGGAACAAGGTCTACATACACCCAAAGGTGTATGCAGGGTGTGAGCCAAATCCCAATAGTTTCCCACCCAGAAGTGATTACACGCCAAAAAATTTATATGATAATCAAACATTATCATTTAAATAAATGATTTTAAAAACATTTATTAGGAAAACATTTTAAATAAAAGAAACTGCTATAAAGAAAACCAATACAACCATTTACTTAAAAGAAAAAGGGGATTCTAAAAGTACACACATCCACACACAATAGGTCCACCATATGCCGACGGATGGTACCCCATCATATAAGGTAGATCACCTTGGGTAGATTCCTAGGGTCAAACTAGCTCAAGTGGGATTCTAGGAACCTCGCATCTCGGTGAAAAAGTGGTATAGAAACCACAACAACCCGCATTCTCATGCAAGAGCCACTAGTAGGGGACATCCCAATAACCCTAGTGGTCTCCAATCATCATCCAAATATTTAGTTAGTGTTTCCATCTTCAATCCCGCTAAGTGAAACTAGGCTATAGCCACTTCTAAATCACTAGCTAGCTAGTCCTAGTACATCCACATAGTTACCCAGGATTCTCTTTTTGTGCTCAATCAAGTTTCACATTCACATATCACAGACACCACCACTTTCATAAACAAAATACAAGCATTTCAAGGAAATCACCAATTTTCATAGAACAAACCATTTTCAAGTTTACTCACATCAAAACCTCTTTTCAATTCATTTATCATCACTTGAACAGTTCATAGATTTCTCCTTTTTATAAAACACAAGAAAAACACACAATTAAAACCAACCAATTTAATGGACAAGACCCTTCATTCATCCCACACATACCCTACGACCATTTTTTTAAATAAGATTTTCATCCTATCAAATAATAATTTCACACTCCACATATGATTTAATAAATCCAATTAAACAATTTATGAAACACTTCAAATTAGAACACAAAGGTTTACACCAAAAACCCACCTTATTTCGTATAAAAATGCTAATTTAAAACCAAATGTACAACATAATCATATAAAAACATGCTTTCCATTATTCAAACAATTTGAAATTAAATTTAAAGGGTTCACAACAAGCTCAACACACCAAGGAAACACACTTTTTATTAAAAACCTAATTTCCAACACATTCTCACCTTAAGTGCTTTCTAAAACATGATTTTCACCCAATAACCAACCCATAAAACATTTTCATGAAACATCACACTAAAACACACACCCAAAACCCAATCATTTTTTCTTATAAAATCCATTCACACCACATAAACATGCCAAACAATTGACAAAAACATTTTGTATGGATCAAACAATTAATTTAACACTTCCATTCATTTTTCACAATAAGGAATATATAGAAACATGAAAATTTCCTTTAGAAAATCTATTTTCAATGCATATTCATGTCAAAGAATTTCCAAAACATGTTCTCACCACCCAAAAAAATACAGAGCATGTGAAAATTTACTAAACAAAGAAATAAAATTATCTAAAATTTTCAGGGTATAGAACCACCTACCTCAAACCAAAGAGTTTCTGGAAAATGGTGTGAAATCGTCATCGCATCTCAACTGCACCACAAGGGGGAAAGGAATTACTGGAGGGAGAGGATATAGTGGCGGGGTCGCATAAGGTATGGTGGAAGGTTTGCAGTCGCTGGAGTAGGAGGTCGGCAGGTTCAGTGCGCTGTATAGAGAGAAGGGATGCCGACCGGTTCGGTGTCGCGGCTAGGTGGAGGTGGGAACGCCGACAGAAGGGGAAGAAGGCCACCAGAGGAGCGCCGACTAGGGGTAGGGTGCCGCAATGTGGGTAGGAGGAGGGGAGATGGGGTGCGATGGGAGTGGGGTGAGGAAGGGGGTGTGACGCGCCAATGGGGAAGGAACCCTAAAAAATTTTAAAAAAAATATAATCATAACTAACAATAATATTTTTAATAATGATAATAATATTCTTAATAATAATAATTATTATTATAATAATAATATCGATACTAACAACTTAATAAAATTATATTCTTAACATTAATAATAATAATAATAATCTCAAATAATAATAATAACAATATTATTATTATATATAAAAAATCCTTTGAGTTTTACTTCATTTTCCTTATTTTATTTTATCACCTCTTTAGTGTATTAATTATTCTTAATGTTGGGAAACCATACAGTAACCATGCACGGCTCAAGCGGCAATGCGCGGACTGTACGGTGGCTCTCGCCCATTCTAGAGGTGACCGCACAGGTACCCGGGCTGACCATACAGCTTCCGCTAACCATGTGGTGTCCGTGTACCAGCCTAAAACCCACCAAATTTCCAAATTTAAAAAATTTAAACCGGGACCCAAATCCAAACTTTGAAAAAGTTTTCCCAAAACCTCAAACTCGTCACACCTGATTCCCAAGCAGAACAACCGAGACCCAACCCAGACTGGGACCAAGGCTAAATTAAAACCCGAGTGTGACAATTCTCCCTACTATAAAGCTTTCCTCCACCAGAAATCCATCCCATGATTGTTTAGAAAATAGAACTAGCACACCCTCTTAGCTCAAAGAGGTTCCTAACAAATAACAAATGAGAGATAAGGAAGGAAACTATCAACAAGGAGTAAGGACTTGCAAATTAAACTCAGGGGACCATAATGGACTCCCCGCTATGTTCCACCTGCCCCCAAAAGTAAAAAACACCTCCAGTAGATCGATCAAAGGAAAATAGATTTCACACAATGCACAAACCAACTTCTTAAGTTAAAACACATCAAACACTACCAAACAGAATCCACACCACTTTCCTGAAATAAGCAAACAAAATCAAACCACATCCCAAAGAATACTCTCATAACTTTGATTCAATGAAATTGTTGGGTGTGCCCTGCGGGGAGGCTCAGACAACCTCCCCACCATTAGAAACCAACCAACAACCAAGATGAGGTCATAAGGCCAACACAGGGAGGCCCGAATAGACTCACTGCCATTAAAATGGACTAGAATCGGTTTACTCCTAGGGAATTCAGTGAGACCCACGGTGGGTCTCCCACCATAGGAACCAACCAGCTTACTACTTAGCACAGATAGGAATGAGAAGTATGACATGGTACAACTTGGGAACTTCCCTTACAGACCAAATCCCCCAGTGTTAGGGTCCTAAAAAAAGAAAGTCCAAACCAAATAGAAGACTCATGCCCATGAGGGTACAAGAACTGAGACTTAAGAAAATGATACAACCAAGCCTCCTTATAAACAAGGGGGTCCCTTTCATCCAAGTGGTTCGCAACAAATAATCAGGTTCCCCATGACTCCTTCCACCAAACAGGACCATTTGGAATGAGACATCTATATAAGAATATTTGAACTACCTCTATTTCCAACATCGATGATAGAGATTAGATCGGGATCCCTTATGCCCTTGAGGTTCCTAACTATGGGCCAGCATCACTCTGGGACCTATGGCTGGTTCTCTATTGATTGAAGCATCTTCTACCTCACAATCATGCATTAAAACCTCCAAATGAAACTCCTCCTACTAGTTCCACAAGCAACCACACCGCGATCTAAACAACACCAATAGACATAGAACACTCCAATATCCACTTTCTCCCACATGAAACTTTCACCAAAATAGGGGCTTAGAAGATGCATACTCACCATCCCTTTTACTCAAAACAAGAAACAACAAAAGAAAGAAAACACGGAAGGCACCTTCACTCAGAATAGATAAATTCAAAGTCTCTCGAAGGAAAACACCCTTCTTGTTAAAACGAAGATTCTTAAAATATTTCACAACCTTCACCCTTGTAATCGAGCTACAAAGTGTCACTGAACATTACCTTTGCAACTGACATAGACATTATAAGTAGAGGGACCTTGAATCGAGTCCCTAACATCATGAGATTACTATAATCGGCCAATACCAACAAACCAAACTACTTTCTGCTTTTTCCACTGAAATTTCTTTTACCATTTCCAGGAAGGACCTTTAGGCTTAAAGATTACCTACTTCACCTTTGGCTATTTAAGCAACTCAAGAAATTATTATTTCCTTCAACCCTTATGCATCCACTCTCCCACTACAAGGGGATCTGATTAATCTGAAAATAGGAGAGATAAACTCAACCCTGAAACCCAAGAAGAAAGTCCTTACTTTGATCAACTTGAGGATCTGCTAATGGCGGACCACTTGTGGTCGCACTTCAGTCACTCGTTAACTCTTTATGGGGGAGTACACTATCCAGTGAGAAAAATCCCAAGGACCCAATAAAATAGGTCCATTGGCCAAAACATGCCATAAACCAAAACCAACACACATGAGGGGAGCCACCACAAAGGCTTCCCAAAACACTTCTCGAAAGAGACCACAAACCATTATTTCAAACCAACTTATCGACGACATACAAACTGATAACATCATTCAAACAAAGGGTTTTCAAACTCAATACACCCCACATCAACATTCCTAGGAATAGAATAAGACACAAGATGATGCAAGAGGAAACTAGTGTCGATGGGTGACCCGTACATATGGTTAGCGGTCATACGCCCATCGCACCACTATCACAGAGAGTGTTCTAGGACCATGTCCCCAGCTCCATATGGCTTTCCAGGCCCTGTGATCTTATTGAGACTAGTGATCCAACCCTCTTTTCATTTCCCAAACAATGAACAACCATAAAGACCAAAAGACTCTGATAAAACCCAACTTACCCAGGTAACTTGAGCCCCATGACAATGTGTGTTGGTTAGGCATCCTACTCGTAATCGAAATTTCAAGTCCCGACAATTCTAGCTCTGATCTGCCTAGACTCTTCCCTAAGGAACATGACCCAAATGAGAAAACCTACTCTGATACCATTTTGTCACGAACCAAGCTGGGTCACCATCCGACCCGACTCCTGACCCGGTCCGCGACAAGGCCCGAAGGGCATTCCTAATCTCCACGGGATGGCATAAGTGTCCGGGTATCAAATAAAAAAAGAGGGGATGATTTACCTAAATTAATTATATTAAAAAGATAAAAAAAATTCAGATCTGAAAAATTCAACCAAATGTGCCCTTAACAATTACCAAATTTTAAGTTTACAAACTAAAACAACCCAAAAAGGGACAACAACAAAAAGGGGGAAACCCGGACATCACTCCAAACCTCCGTGCAACAAGAGAAGCATGTCCTCAAGCCACCACCACCAATATCTACAACAAGAGACACTAGAAACTCAATCTACCAACACTACATGTCTTTCCTTAACCTGAAACAAACACAAAACAAGGTCTGCATACACCCAAAGGTCTATGAAGGGTGTGAGCCAAATCCCAGTAGGTTTCCACCCAAAATAGATTCCATTCCAAAAAAATTATAAAATAATCTAACATGATCTTTTTAAAAACATTTCTAGGAAAACAATTATTAGGAAAACATTTTAAAGAAAAGAAACCACTACAAAGAAAACCAATACAACCATTTGCTTAAAAAAGGGGGCTTCTAAAAGTACACACACACACATCCACACACAATAGGTCCATTGTATGCTGATGGATGGCACCCCATCATATAAGGTAGAGCACCATGGGTAGATCCCTAGGGTCAAACTAGCTCAAGTGGGATTCTAGGAACCTCACATCTCGGTGTAAATGTGGTATAGAAACCAAGATAACTCATGTTCTCATGCATGAGCCATTAGTAGGGGACATACCCATAACCCTAGTGGTATCCAATCATCATCCAAATATTTAGTTAGTGTTGTCATCATCAATCCCACTAAGTAAAACCGGACCATAGCCACTTTTGAATCGCTAGCTAGCTAGTCCTAGTCCATCCACCTAATTACCCAAAATTCCCTTTTTGTACTCAATCAAGTTTCAAATTCAAATATCACACACACCACCACTTTCATAAACCAAATCCAAGCATTTCAAGAAAATAACCAATTTTCATAGAACATACCATTTTCAATTTTACTCGCATCAAAACCTCTTTTCAATGCATTTATCATCACTTGCACAGTTCATAGATTTCCCCTTTTTATAAAATGTAAGAAAAATAAACAATTAAAACCGACCAATTTAATGGCCAATCCCCTTCATTCATCCCACACATACCCTAAGACCATTTTTTTAAACAAGCTTTTCATCTATTAAGCAATTCATAAATTATATTCAAAAGCACAGAATACAACGAACATGCCCAAATGATCCAAGTTCCATTGAAAATCCATTATTCCAAACACACGCACACCAAACTCTTTCGGAACATGATTCTCATCTCACATAATTTAATAAATCATTTAAAAAATTTATAGAACATTTCTAAATAGCACATCTAAGGTTTGCATAAGGAAAACACACAATTTAACATATATATTCCCCTTTAAAACTTAACGCATGCTTAATCCTATCAAATACCACTTTTTCACTCCACATATAATTTAATAAATCCAATTAAACAATTTATGAAACACTTCAAATTAACACACAATGGTTTACACCAAAAACCCACCCGATTTCATATAAAAATGCTACTTTAAAACCAAATGTACAACATAAGCATATCAAAACATGATTTCCATTATTCAAAAAACTTTCAATTAAATTTTAAGGGTGCGCAACAAGCTAAACACCAAAAAAACACAATTTTTATTAAAAACCTAATTTCCAACACATTTGTACCTCAAGTGCTTTTGAAAACATGATTCGCGCCCAACAACCAACCCATAAAACATTGTCATGAAACATCACACTAAAACACACACCCAAAACCCAATCATTTTTCATTATAAAATCCATTCACACCACATAAACATTCCAAACAACTGAGAAAAACATTTCGCATGGCTCAAACAATTAATTGAATACTTCCACTAATTTTTCACAACAAGGCATATATAGAAACATGAAAATTTTCTTTAGAAAATATATTTTTAACACATATTCATGTCAAAAGCATTTCCAAAACATGTTCACACCTCCAAAATAAAATATAGAGCATGCAAAAATTAACTAAGCAAACAAATCAAATTATCTAAAATTGTTTGGGTATGGAACCACCAACCTCGAACCAAGGAGTTTTTAGAAAAATGGTGTGAAATCTCCATCACACCTCAACTGCACCACAAGAAGACCAAATCAAACCCCAATGACAAATATTAAACCGAAATAACTCAATACTTAACCTCTAAAATGGAACCCTAGCTGCTGAAAAAGCAAACCCCCAACCAAGAGGGAAAAGAAATTACTTGAGGGAGAGGGTATGGCAGCGGGGTCACACGAGGGAGGGTGGCAGGTTCACAGTCGCCAGAGGAGGAGTCCAGTGGGTTCACGGTTGCCGGAGGAGGAGGTCGGCCGGTTCGTTGCACTGTGTAGGGAGGAGGGAGGCCAGCGGGTTCGGTATGCTGCGCAGAAATGAGGGAGGCTGACTGGTTCAGTGCCGCAACCGAGTGGAGGGAGCATCGACTGGGGAGTAGGAGGAGAGGATATGGGGCGCGACAGGAGTGGGTGTGAGGGAAGGGTTTGCGACGCACCAAGGGGAAGGAACCCAAAAAATAAAAAATAAAAACTAATAATAATATTTGTAATAATTATAATAATCTTCTTAATAATAATAATTTTAATAATAATAATATTATCAATACTAATAACTTAATAAAATTATATTCTTAACACTAATAATAATAATAATAATATTATTATTATTATTATATAAAAAACAATTCTTTGAGTTTTACTTTGTTTTCCTTATTTTATTTTTTCACCATTTTAGTGCATTAATTATTCTTAATGTTGAGTAACCGCACAGTAACCACACATGGCTCAAGTGGCCATGCGCAGACTGTGCAGTGGCTCCCACCCATTCCAGAGGTGAACACACATGTACTTGGGTTTAACACACATCTTCTGCTAGTCGTGCGATGCTCGCGCACTAAACTAAAACCCACCAAGTTTCCAAACTTTAAAATTTTAAACTGGGACCCAATCCCAAACATCGAAAAGGTTGTCCCAAAACCTCAAACTCATCACACCCAGTTCCTGAGTAGAACAACTGAGCCCTGACCCGGACTGGGACCAAGGCTAAATTAAAACCCGGGTGTGAAAACATCAACCTCATTCCCTCCCCCTACCATGCACAACCCGTACTAAGTACCACCACATCCTCTCATCAGCATCACTACTATTGTACTTTGGACTTCTGTCCATCACAACCCATGTGCATACAACAACCTCAAGCCATTATAGCTCATTATAATATGTAACCACTGTGAGCCATTATAGATCATGAAACATTTCACAGCCTCTTTCCTTCTTCCACACCACTTCCATAATTTTTGCCCACAACATAATATTCACACATCAATTAACACGGGGTATAACAAGACAATAACAACATCACAACCAATTCCTCATAAGATAGGGGTCAAATACAATAATTCTCCTCAACCATTTCATTACATTTTCCCAATTACCAGCCATATTTATTTATTAATCCCATCTTTTCACATTAAGCGCCAACCACACTTCCCATTTTAATTCAAATGTTCATTATCCATTCAAACTCATACCATTTCAGTTTCATTATTAATAATTTATCTCATTACTATTGGGAAACTAGTGTTGGGTGAAAACCCTATCCCGCATCGGATTCCATCAAGGATGGTGGCTCACATATAAGCTTGGATGATCAATTCCTTATATCACCCATGAGTTTTAAGATTGAACCCCATAAGGGCCTATGTGTTGGGTCTGGGAGACCTAAGGCTGGATAAAATCAATCCTAACAACTTGTATCAGATTGTGAGTTCAGAATTCTCAAATTGAATGATGGATATGGAAGAAGTCAAGGTGAAGACCAAACGATTCAATGGAACAAACTTCAGTTACTGGAGGATGCAGATTGAAGATTAGATTTATCAAAAAAAAAAGATGCATTTGTCACTTCTGGGTTTAAATCCAACGGACATGGAGCAGACGGAGTGGGAGCTGTTGGATCGATGGGTTCTGGGAGTTGTGTCCCTTAAGTTGTCCAAAAAAGTGGCATTCAAATTCAGAGAGGAGAAGACGATGATTGAGTTGATTAAATCTCTTGAGAATATGTATGAGAAGCCTTCTGTTTCAAACAAAGTGCACTTGATACGACGATTGTTCAATCTGAAAATGGTTAAAGAGAGAATTGTTACAGATCATGTTAATGAATTCAACACCATCATAAGTCAGTTGACATCGGTGGAAATTGTTCTTGGTGATGAGGTATGTGCAATGGTTTTACTATCTTCACCACCTGAAAGTTGAGAAGCGACTATAACAATAGTGAGAATTTCTTCATGGAATACCAAGATGGTTTTGAAGGATGTGGGGGACTTGATCCTCAGTGAGGATATTCGAAGGAAAGAATCGGGTAGATTCTATGGTTTTTCTTTGAATGTTGAAGGAAGAGAAATATATGAACAGTGTGATAATCACATAGGATGATCAAAGTCAAGAGGAAAGATTTGAGACAAGGAAAAGGGGGGCGGTCCTACCTGCTGGACTTGAGGGAAGAAAGGAAATGTCAAGAAAGAGTGCAGAGAAAAACAAAAGGCACCTGAAACCAATAGAGAAAACACAGCAACTGAAGGAATAGATGACGTGTGTCTGTTGAGCTTAAATAACCCTATGGAGTCTTGGATTTTAGACTCAGGGGCGTCTTTCTATTCCACATCAGAGAAGTGTTTTCTGAACAATTTTGTTTTTGGAAATTTTGGCATGGTACTTATTGCTGATGACAAACCCTTGAAGATCATGGGGAAGGATGATACAATGATCCAGACCAATAGTGGGGATCTCTTGGTTTTAAAAAATGTGAGTTATATCCCTGGTTTAAGAAAAAATCTTACTTCTATTGGGCATCTTGATGATGCAAGATTCAATACCATGTTTACTGGTGGTGCTTCTAAGATTACCAAGGGAGCTATAGTCAAAGCTAGGGGAGCAAAGAATGGTGTTGGATTTGTGTAGCCTGATCTGTTTTGGGTGATGATTGGGTCGAATGCCTGTGGTCCATAGTACACACTAGGTCGTAACTCTGCGGTGAGATCATTGGGGGTTGCAGGGGCAACGCGCCCCTACTCTAGGGGTTTGGGGGCTGAAGGCCCTAGGCTCAAATTTTGGTGGGTACTGTATCAACTTTGATCGATGTAGCAGAGCTAACCAACCAACACCAACAGGACACTGTAGTAATGCAGACTTTTGGCATGACTATTGTAGCATGTCGGACTTTGGAGTCAATGGTACTATAGCGACACGAACTTCCAGCCGTCAGCCACTGTACCATCTTGGACTTGGGTGTTCGCGACACTATAGCGATGTATACTTCTTGTCACCTATCACTATTACATAGTGGACTTCCTACATAGTTGTTGAAATATTATTTCATACTCCTTATAAGCCCATTTTGGGCTTGGGTTTATGTGTACTTAAAACTTTGAAATCTCCCTGTAAATTGTGATTCTGAATCAGAGTGAAATTCTGACTCGCCATGGGCATAGGAATCATTTCTAAAACAACATAAATCTCTTTTTCCAAGATATTCTTATTTTTATTTTGTTTTCCCTTTTAATCTTCTGTGAATCATTTCTTTTTTTTGTTGTGACTCTCAATGTTTCTACAACAAATGGTATCTTGTAAAGCATGACAGAAACAAGCATGGACATGCTTGCATCAATAAATTCTCTCATAGATTCACAAAACTGACACTATAGGATAGTCCACACGAGTTGGAAGGGGATTAAGGTATTGTCCACAAAAGGAATGCTACCAGAGCTGAATGGCCGCGTTATCGAGCACGTTAAATTAAATGTATAGTTTTTACTAGAATTTCTACAGTATAGTAGGAACCCTAGGTCCTCTCTCAATAGAGCCTTAGATAATTAATTTAAAAATAATGTTTTGATTAAGAAAAAGGGAGTGGTGTTTTTGAAAATTTGGGTTTTTTTATTTAATAATCCAAAAGAAAATAGAAAGCGATAAAATAAAGAAGAAGTTAACAGAATTAATTAAATGTGATCAACCTAGGGAAGTCTTGTGATGCTCATCCTTCATCGCTTCAAGAGATAGGGTTTAGATCTTTTAATAATGGGTTTTTAACACCTAGAACCATAATTTTACTGATTTTATACTAGGATACCTCCTAGGGTTTATTTGGAAACACACAATGATTCACTGGATACCGCCGATGATTGAGTGATTTGTGTTCGAATTCATAATCGAAACTATCCAAGGAAACACACAAAGGACTTGACGTACTATCCAAGTTTGTATGTTATTTATTTATGATATCATGACATAAATATAAATGGACTTTATAGTGTTTATGAGAGTTCAATTGACCAATATGAACCACAAAAACACCGCAATTAAAAGAGGGAGGAAGAAATGGTGAACGGTGTGTGAAACATCACATGAAAGGGTACCCCCAAACATGATCATATGAGTTGATCATGACATAATAGTACATAGATAAATTAAATAATAAGATAGTATTAATAAAAACAACATACAATCGGGAATTAAAAAGATCATTCAAAATAATACAAACATGAAACTCGGGATTACATCACGTTCCTCCCTGGGTGATCACAAGGTGTTTAGAAATCCATGGGAGGGGAGAAAGAAAATAATGATGAATTAGAACATCCCATGGAATCCATAACTTCTAGGATTGAGTAAAAGACTCCTTTGAGACTCAAAAATGGTAGCACCTTTCCCTGGGTTGAACTTACAAATGGGGTGCCCAAAGTACTCTTTTATAGGCATAGTGAATGGTGGTTTTGGGCGTCCAGATTTGGTAAAACCACTTAGAACATTGTTTTAGGCCACTAGAAAGTATTATATCAAATTTTTCAAAACTAAAAACATGTTGGTTCACCTCTTTAATGTCTACACTGTTAGTTTTTTTATCATTATGAGGCCCATATCTCTAGATAAATCTGAAATATAGACCACGACTTTTGACTTTCCGCAAATTTGATTCCCTAGATAGATCAGTTAGGATAGGCCTTTTACTAGATTAATTAGGATTAGGTTCATTCATAAGAGTTGTATCCCACTAAATTTTAGATCTTACCACAAAATATCATACCAATTTGATGAATGGATTAGTATTAATGTGCGGTTTAGTCCACTATTATGCTTGGATCCTACGCAGTTTGACCCATTCCTCTTGAACTTCATCATGGGCCCTCCAATTCATCTCCACCTACAATGTAATTATCAAAAAAAATAACATTGACCTTTTTAAAAGTGATAAATACAAAATAGTTAAATAAAACATGATGTGATATTTGTTATTAATTTTATAATTTTCAATACAAAACTAGTTTAACACAATGGTGTAAGGGTGAAATAAAACTGCGAATCACAGTGCGATCACACCCCCGCATCTAAACATTTTCACTCCTGGGAAAAGTATTATATCCTAATCAAGTACCATTCCTAAATCAAAGGTGAGAAAAATTCCAATATTCTTTGAAATTAAATCTATCATGTCTTGTTGATGAAATCAATCTTCCTATCATTTTTCTTCTCTCACATTCGAATTTGTTCAACATCATGTGTTCACCCATTCAACATGTCACAACCTACCTCACCTAGAAATTTTTCTTCTTCACTCAAGGAACATATGAAAGTGGTTTTATTATCTTATCCCATAGTTCATGTGATATTTCCTTATGCTTGCTAATATTATCAGTTCTCTACCGGTAGAAACTAGTGTACTACCTAAGAGGGCTTCCAATAGGTTGTTCTGAGGTCCAAGGGTTGGTAAGATTTAATGTTTAAAAATATGAGTTAGAAGAGGAGTGTTTAATATCCTATGTAAAAATCATGTCAAAATTTTGTAAGTTTTCACAATGAATGTACACACTCAGCCCTTCACAGAGTGTATCACCTCCAACTCACTATCCCCATTGTCCATTTGTGTGGGTCATAACCAAGTAGTGAATAATAATGAATAAACATCCTCTTTTCTCCAGTTTTTTTATGTACAAAACTATATTTTTTTAATATAAAGTTTTTTTGGAGATAAATAGGGAAATATGTGTAAAAAATAATGCAATATGGATTTTGAACCCACTACCCAAGGAAAATGTAGGCAGCCTTTATATCAACCCATAACAATTATTCTCTTCCCAGAATTACCATGGAAACACCCTTTCACTCACACTTTTTGAAAATAAAATAATAATATACGCAATATATGGGTAGGTAGGGATAAATTAACTTTTAATGTGGCTATCTAACATGGATTTCATGGTCTCTGAGGCTTAAGAATGGTAAAATGTGAAGGTGACCAAAAATAGAGGTCAATTATACAAAGGTCTTTTCAATGAACAATTGCATCTATCATGAATGTAGCATACTCAAATATTGTGGCTTCAAATATAATCAATACAAATTCTAGTTTCTATACATGACCTCAGATTCTCAAGAAAGTGATTAAAAGGCAGAATATTAAAAAAAAGGGCTCAAAATTTCTCTTGGGTAAGGGATTAAAATATTGGTCAATGCTAATGAGGCATGAGTTTCAAAAATCCATTAAACACCTAAGAATGATTTGAAAATACAAATTATAGAAAAAGATTCCATTTCAAAATTCATTTGAACAACATTCTTCCAAAAATTATGGAATTTTCTACATAATCAACTCAAGCATGAAAATTGATTTTGGATATTCTTTTTAAGCTCAATGTTTATCTAAAAACACAAAATAAAGAAAAAGAAATCAAAAATAAAAACACATGTTCTTTTTTCCCTAACTATGACATGTCACCCGCTCCCACACCTAAAAATTGAATTATACTCAATTCGAGTATTTTAAATAAATAGAAATGTAAATAAAGGTAGGGATAAGGGACAGCTTGCTAAGTGGTGTCATATGTGAAATCTATCAGTTGGATTTCCTCTACAAGATGCTTTGGAAAATCCTCATAGAAGTGTTTTAGCCTCTACCCATTGATAGTAAACCTTTTTCCACTCTTCTCATGCAAAACCTGTATAGCACTAAAAGGGTAAAAATCAATAACAGTATAAGGACTAAGCCATTGGGAATGAAGCTTACCTAAGTAGAGATTTAGCATGAAATTATACATGAAGACCTTCTCATTAATATTAAATTTCTACAAATGAATCATCCCATCATGGATAACCTTTTTATACCCTTTATAGATTTAGGAGTTCTCATATGCATCAAGCTGAATTTATTCCAACTCTTGAATCTGTAACTTCCTGTGCTCACCTACATCTGATAGATTCATATTAAATTATTTAACAGCCTAATATGCATAGTGCTCTACCTCTACTGGTAGGTGAAAAGCATTTCCAGACACAATCCTATACAGTGACATTCCAATCAGGGTTTTAAAATATATATGGTACACCCAAAGTGCATCATCCAAGCACAAACTCCAATCTTTCCTATTGGGTTGTACCATTTTTTCCAAGATTCAATTAACTTTTCGATTTGAGATTTCTTCTTGTCTGTTAGTTTGGGGGTAATACAAAGTGGAGACTTTATGAACAACCCCATACTTATGAAGAAAATTTTTCATGTTGCGACTGTAAAAATGCGAACCTTGATCACTAATGATGAATCTCGGCAAACCAAACCTACTAAAAATTTAGGACCTCACAAAATCAACAACCACTCAAGAATCATCATTCCTGGTGGCCTTTGCTTCCATCCATTTAGAGACATAGTCAATAACCAATAAGATGTACACAAAGCTAAATAAATTTGGAAAAGGTCCCATAAAGTCAATTCCCCATGCACCAAAGATCTCATATAATAACATGGGCTATTGGGGCATTTCATTCCTTGAGGAGATATTCCTTTTGAATTGACATCGAGTAACGACTTACAAAACTGATGGGAATCTCTATAAAATGTTGGCCAATAAATTCTTGAGTCCAAGAAATTTCAAGTTGTACGTTGAGATCCAAAGTGACCCCCACAAGTCAAAGTGTGGTTGAAGGTCAAAACAGAGGTGAACTCATGGTCAAGGACACACCGATGAACAACTTGGTCACTAAAAAATCTTCACAAATACGGGTTGTCCCAAATGTACCATCGTTAATCATGCTTAAGACTTTGGGATTGTGAATTACTGAAATCTATGGGTGTTGGATCTGAATCTACGGATTACACACAAGAGGGGGGGGGGTGAATTGTGTCTTTTCAAAATTATTACAATCTCTTCAATTTAGACAAATTTTGTCCACTATGATTTAGCACGATTAAATATGCAGCGGAAAAAGTAAAAGCATGAACACACGTATGTATAGTGGTTCGGGGAACAGAAGGCCCCTAGTCCACTCCACCAACGCTCAAATCACGAGCTTGGCGATTTTCACTATCTGGTCCTCGTTTCCACAGACCTGTTCACAACTGAGTACAGGCAGTTGACACCTTTACAAGCTTCAGGCAAACACAGCCTTCCTGGTTCAAACACGAACCCACACAGCTTAGAACGAGAAGCTGATCACTCAAAAATAAAAAGGGTTTCGATAAAGAAAACACTTCTCCAGTTGTTCTTCACAATTGCAACAGAATGCAATTGACAGTAGATAGATCGTCGTCTTCAGAAAATAAAGATCTGTAATCAAAACAGTTCTGAGTCGATCCAGTTGCAATAGATATTACAAGAAACTTCACAACTTCAGCAGCAGTAGATTCACAACAGATAGTCGATGTAGAACACGTGAATCTTCTATCAAGATCTTCCTTCGGTAATAAAGGTTTTACACTTCTTCTCGATCACCAGAAAAGAACGCCTTCACACAGTCTCTATTTCTTGCTCGTTAAAAGATCAATCTATATATTTCATACACTTTCCTGTGTATATATATATATCCGAAGTTTCCAAGATAGAACATATATATTCAAATCTGAGAAAATCTTCCGCATAAATAGATCCATGAAAATCTCCTTTAGATTCGCGATATTAAATGAAATAACAGAGCCGTTGTAACTCCCCTGAAGAATCGGCATAAAAATCTCCGTTTAAATCAATCATTAATCCGTTGAAAATCGTCTTTGATTCAGTCAAAGTCGTACTTAAGAATCGGCTCGAAATCCGCTTAATAATCCGCCTGTTTGACCAATGCAAAAGGAAATATCGTCTGTCAAAAATATCCCGACGCCAAACGTAGGGTTGATGACGTGGCTCCAAACGTAGGGTTCACAAACGTAAGGTTCATAAACGTAAGGTTCAGAACGTAAGGTTCAGAACGTAAGATTGAACATACATACTTTCTCTTTAGCATTCAAACGTAGGGTTGATCATCCATACTTTGTCTTGCTTCAACTCTCCAAAGAACGTACGGTTGATTATAAAAGTAAGGTTGATGATCCATACTTTTGAGAAAAAAACTCAACACTGAAAACTAACGTACGGTTTCTCTTCCATACTTGTTCAACAACAAAAACGTAAGGTTCCTTCCAAACGTAATGTTCTTCTTCCATACTTTTCAACAACGTAAGGTTCATTAACCATACGTTTCAAAATAACGTAAAAAGTAAACTTTTCATCCATACGTTACGTTCATCAACGTAGGGTATGAACAGTGATTCCAGTACGCGCTAAAATTGATCTCGCGCTACAGTGATTCCAGAACGCGCTAAAATTGATCTCGCGCTACAGTGATTCCAGAACGCGCTAAAATTGATCTCGCGCTACAGTGATTCCAGAACGCGCTAAAATTGATCTTGGAATAAGTGAAGTATGAAATATCGTTATATGAAATAAATAAATAAAATAAATTCCTGCAAAATACTCAACGAAATAATTAGTAAATAATTAAGGGTATTTGTGAGCATCAAAATCATCATAAAGAGACAGAGTATTATTTAAAATAATCTCCCCCTTTAAAAAACATTATTTTGAATTGTTTGAAAACAATACATTGCTCAACAATCTCCCCCTTTTTGATGATCACAAAACCCATAAAATAATAGAACTAATTTAATTACAATCTTTATTAAAAAATTAGTTTTATAAAATTTTAGAATTTTGAAAGGATTAAAACAATATTTAACTATAATAAAATTTCTCCCCATAAAAATAAATTTTCAGCTAAAAATAGATAAAAGATAAATGTCGTATATATCCAAATTCTCCCATATATCCAAATTTCTTCATAGAAAACAAATGAATTTAAATGTTGTGTTTATCCAAATTCTCCCCCTTTTTGTGATATCAAAAAGAATGAAAAATTACGGATTTGAACACATTCAATATTGCACTGAACTATAAGTAAATGCTATAATTAACTGTGTATGAATAAGTGAATTTGTTATACTGGCTAACTTAATCATAAATCAATAAACAACAAAACAAAAAAGAAGTAAGAAAAGAATTTTCATTCACAAGCTGTTATATATAAACGATTGTGATATACAGAGGAATCAAGGTTCATAGATAAGACAGGGAAAAAGGTGTCTATCTCCTTTGAATCGCGGTCTTTATCTCTGTAAACTGTTCTCTGAGCCTCTTCATCATCCCATCTCCTAACTTGATGATAAGATCTCTGTTCTCTTGAGTCATATGAATATCTTCAATCAAATTAACTCTGAAAAACTCATGCATTCTTTCTTCTTTTTCAACAAAAAGAGCCAGTTTCTCTGATAACTGATTCAAAAGAATTCTAATTGGTTGCTCTCCAGATGTCAACTGATCCACTAAAAATCTCTGATTATCTAGCAAAACTGACAAAGGGGCACTATTACACTGAAGATCGTGTAATCTGTCACTCATATTGCTCATTGCTGCAGTAATTGCTTGAAATCTCCGAATCAAATCAGGTGAAGAGCCTGATCCACTCACAGCACTGTTTGCAACAGACTTAAATTTATTCTCCATGTAAATCTTCAACTCAGAAAAATAATCTTTCTTTACCATCTCTGATTTTAACTGATCAACAGCATGCAGCATATCAGTCTTAAGCAAATCTACTTCCTGTCTTGAAATAGTACATTCTTTCAGCTTCTGAAACTTCAACTTCTCTAAGTTCAGAGAATTTCTGAGACTAACATTCTCAGATTCTAACTGAGAGATACGCTTGTACAACTCAACAACTTCTTCTTTTCTCGAATCAGGGGCACCCTGTGCTCGATTCTCATGTCCAGAATTAGGTTGATGAAGCAGGGCAAGTGGTAAGGAATCTGCATCTGACTGTTCTTTGTCCTTGTCCTGACAAGGTTGATCCACTGAACTATCTTTTGAAGCCTGAAACTCTTCCACTGAAAAATCTTCCTGAAGTACCTCTGTATTAGCTTCAGAAGTATGTTCATCACGAACAGTAGTCTATCTGACTTCTACTGATTGGTCAAGAACAATATTTTCATGTAAATCTTGAGGTCGGGCCACTTCTTCACCAGGCACTGCCTCCATAAGTTGTTCTTGTTGAATTACTTTTTCAACAGCCACAGCAGCAGATTGAGGTTCTTTTTGAGTTTCTGTTTGAGCTGCTGGTTCCTCTATCGGTGCAGTCTGCTCCACAACAGCTTCTCTCACAAATGAATAAGAAATTAACGGTTCAGAGGATTTCAAGGCAGGAGAGATAATTTCTTCATCAATTGACCTCTTCCTTCTAGATTGAAGTCCTTCTTGACTTCTCTCTTCCTCAACTTCCTCCATCTCAAAACGAATTCTCCTTGCCACTGTACTAACTCTTGATTCTGCTTGTCCCTCCTTGGACTTAGCCGGTTGAGCCTGAGCACTCTCCGAGTTTTCCTCAGCTCCAACAGGTAAGAGTTTTCCTTTAATTGTGCTCCAGAAGTATCCTACTTTCCTCAAAGTTCCAGCATTAAAAACATTACTGTGGTGACATTTCACCCCAGCATCTACCAATCTGATCATTCCTCTTTTAAACAAAAACAAAGAAATGAACCTTCCATAAGGGAAAAAGGTCATTCTTGCTTCACTCTGACAGCAGTAACTCAGATATCTTATCATAAACCGAGGAAAATTAAACTTAATATCACACATCAGAAGATACATTATGTACATGTCAGCGTATAGGATTTTCTCCATCTCAGCCATTCTTGGTGCTAAACCAGTCTGAACAAATTTTACCAAAATTTTCTGATCGGGCTCCAAATCCTTAATAAACATTTTCTTTATCACTCTGGTTCCAAACAGAAAAGACATAATGTCTTCAGACTTATGTACAGAATCTCCAATATTCCGTAAATCGAAATGAAAAACTCCTTCATGAGGGCAGTTAAGAATTTGACTTATCTCTACAGATGATATCGAAAAGTCCTTATCCTCTATTTGAGCCAATAAACTATCTTCTGTATCTCCAAGGCTAAACTGAACAGTTCTAAAGAAATGTCTCATTTCTGCCTCATATAGAAACTCAGAATTTTCACTATTAAAAGCTTGCTCAAGGCTTTGAAACGACAACGCTTGCTTCAACAGTAAATTAGTTTCAAACAGCCACTCTAAATCTATGACTTTACCTTGCAGAATTTTCCAACCAACTACCTTAGGTTTCTTTGCAGCACTGCTCTCGGCTTCATCTGGACGCTTAGTCTTTGCCATTCCAACAACGATTTCTGAAGGTTCGTAAGTTTAGGGTTTGAAGATTCAGAAAAGGGTTTTGGAGCAGATGTGCGGTTTTAGGTTTTCGAAAGGGTTTCCGAAAAAGGTGAAATGGTTCAGAAGGTGAAACGGTTCTGACAGCCTTGATTCCCGTGTAATCACTAATCATTACTTTTATTTAAAACAAAATAAAATTACTTATAGCGGGAAACAGAAATTAAGCAGAATTCGAAAACAGAATAAGATTTAAAAAAAAAACTATTTAAAATTAAATAAACCTAACTCCCCCTTAATAAATTCAAACCTTGCCGTGGGAAGTGGTTTAGTAAAAATATCTGCTAATTGATTTTCTGTATTTATAAATTCTAAAAATATATCCTTTTTAAACACATGATCTCTTAAAAAGTGATGTCTTATATCAATGTGCTTAGTTCTAGAATGACTAATAGGATTTTTTGAAATATTAATTGCACTAGTATTATCACATAAAATAGGTGTATTATTGAAATTTAATCCAAAGTCCATAAGAGTGTTTTTCATCCACAACACATGTGCACAGCAACTACCTGCAGACACATATTCTGCTTCGGCTGTTGACAGGGCAATTGAGTGTTGTTTCTTACTAGACCATGATACTAAAGACTTCCCTAAAAAGTGACATGTTCCTGAAGTACTCTTCCTATCTAATCTACAGCTTCCAAAGTCAGCATATGAATATGAGATTAAATTAAAATCAGAGGTTTTTGGATAAAGCAGAGATTGATAAATAGTACCTTTTAAATATCTAAAAATTCTTTTAACAGCAGTTAAGTGGGATTCTTTGGGATTTGATTGAAATCGAGCACAAAGACATACTGAATACATTATATCTGGTCTACTAGCAGTAAGATATAACAAACTACCAATCATACCTCTATATAACTTGTTGTCCACTGATTTTCCAGTTTCATCCAAATCAAGTTTTATATTAGTACACATAGGAGTTGTAAATGGCTTGCTGTTTTCAAGTCCGAATTTCTTAAGTAAATCAGTAATGTATTTGCATTGATTTAAAACATTTCCAAAATCTTTTTGAAATATTTGAAGACCCAAAAAGAAATTTAATTCTCCCATCATACTCATTTCAAATTCTTTTTGCATTAATTCTGAAAATTCATGACAAAGAATTTTATTGGTTGATCCAAAAATTACATCATCAACATAAATTTGAACCAACAAAACATTATTTTTCACAGTTTTCTTAAAGAGTGTTGGATCTGCCAGTCCAACAGTAAAATCATTTTTCAAAAGAAAAGAACTTAGTCTTTCATACCAAGCTCTAGGTGCTTGTTTAAGGCCATAAAGAGCTTTAGTAAGTTTGAAAACAGAATCTGGTTTTTGAGAATTTTCAAAACCAGGAGGTTGCTCAACATAAACTTCCTCCATTAAATAACCATTTAAAAAGGCAGATTTAACATCCATCTGAAATAATTTAAAATTCATATAAGATGCATAGGCTAAAAGGATTCTAATGGCTTCTAACCTGGCTACAGGTGCAAAGGTCTCATCATAATCTATTCCTTCTTCTTGATTATATCCTTTAGCTACTAATCTTGCTTTATTTCTAGTTATTATCCCTTGATCATCCTGTTTATTCCTAAAGACCCATTTAGTTCCTATTACTGGATAATCATGTGGTCTTTCAACTAATTCCCAAACCTTATTTCTCTTGAACTGGTTCAATTCATCCTGCATTGCTATTACCCAGCTCTCATCATCTAAGGCTTCTTCTATGGTCTTAGGTTCTTGTTGGGATAGGAAAGCAGAGAATTCAACTATGTTTCCAAGGTTTCTTCTAGTTTGAATACCAGTCTCTAAGTCACCTATCACAGATTCTAAAGGGTGATTCTTTAAGGTTCTAGACTGTCTAGGCATTACATTCAAAGGTTCTTCAGTGTCATGTTCTTCTGAATTGGACTGAATTTCTTTTATATCATTTTCAAAATCATTCTTTAAATTCTCAAGTCTCATGTTTTCATTAGAATCAGGTTCATCTATTTGTTCTATCCTTTTCTCAAAAGGATCAGATTCATCAAATTTCACATGAACTGATTCTTCAACAATCCTTGACTTTTTATTATAGACTCTATAAGCTTTGGAGGTTGCAGAATATCCTAAGAAAATACCTTTATCAGATTTTGGATCAAATTTACCAAGATTATCTTTGGTATTCAAGATGTAAACCTTGCATCCAAAAACTTTAAAGTAATTTACTTTAGGTTTTCTGTTATTCCATAGTTCATAGGGTGTCTTTTTCAAAATAGGTCTTATTAAAATTCTATTCATTATATAACAAGCTGTATTAATAGCTTCTGCCCAGAAATATATAGGTAGGCTATATTCATTTAACATAGTTCTAGCCATTTCTTGAATAGTTCTATTTCTTCTTTCTACAATCTCGTTCTGTTGAGGTGTTCTTGGAACAGAGAAGGTGTGTTTAATACCCATGTTTGAGCAAAAGGAATTAAATTCCTGGTTCTTAAATTCTCCACCATGATCACTTCTCAATGAGATTATATTAAAACCTTTTTCATTTTGAATAGATTTACAAAAACCTTCAAATAAACTAAAAGCTTCACTTTTAAATTTCAAAAAGAAAATCCAAGTAAATCTAGAATAATCATCAACTAATACATAAACATATAATTTACCAGCTAAACTTGCTACTCTTGAAGGTCCAAACAAATCCATATGGATAAGTTCTAGAGGTTTAGTTGTAGCAACTTTATTAACAGATTTGAATGATGATTTGTGTTGCTTGCCAAGCTGACATGCATCACAGAATCTGTCATTTTCAAATTTGAGACTAGGCAAATCAGAAACTAGATGTTTCTTAGATAATTTATGTAAAGCATATATATTGCAATGACCAAGTCTTCTATGCCAGATCCAAGATTCACTTATATTAGCAGTTAAGCAGTTTACTTGTTGTTTACACAAGGAATACAAATCCAAAGTATAAACATTATCAGTTCTGGGTGCTCTAAACTTAAACAGTTTATCTTTAGAAACAGTACAACTATTGTTAGTAAAATCAACAGTGTATCCATCCTCACAGAGTTGAGAGATACTTATCAGATTGTGTTTTAACCCTTGTACATAAAGTACTTTGTTGATTGAGACTGTCTCTGGATCTCCAACTGTTCCAATACCAATAATCTTTCCTTTGGCATTGTCACCAAAGGTGACAAGTCCTCCTTCCTTTCGAGTAAGAGAAGAGAAATCAGCTGAAGTTCCACTCATGTGTCTTGAGCAGCCACTGTCCATATACCATATTTCTTTCTTTCTTTGGTGACCTGCTACCTGCAAAGATATTCAAACAAATTGCTTTGGTACCCATATTTTGTTGGGTCCAGGAGTGTTAGCAAGCAGTGATCTGGGTATCCAGATTTGCTTTGTTTTCTTAAAATTGATTGAATCATATAGATCATTGGAAATATAAGCTTTCTTAATTCCACATATTTGAGGTTGTCTTAGAAAACAGTTTTTAGCTATATGACCTTTTGTTCCACAGAAGTTACAAATAACCTGTTTAGTGCTAGGAACAAAATAATTTTTGTATAACTTAGGTTTTTCTCCTTTACTTCCAATTCCAAACCTTTCCTTTTTAATTAAAGTTTTTCCAAGTATCTCATTTAAGGTGTTTTCTCCTTTTGTAAAAACTAATGCAGCCTTTTTATAAGATTCTACTTCATCCTGTAGAGTTTTTATTTTTGATTCAAAATTAATTTTATTTGAGTCAGCAGAGTTGTATTTGTCAATTAATTCCTTATGTTGTTTTAGCAAAGTATTTCTCTCATCTGAAATAGCTTTATGCAAGTTCTTTATAGATTTATATTTTTTAAATAATGAGTCATACCTTTCTTCAAGCATATTGCAGTAAGCTGCAAGTTTTTTATTTGAGAAGCTTGTTTCAGAGTTTGATTCATTATTTGAGTCAGAGGAGTAGTATGAGTGTACCTCATCAGTTTCAGCCATGAAACACATATTTGCTTTTAAATTGGCTTCCTCCTTCTCTGAGCTTGATTCAGAAGAATTACTTGAGTCTTCAAAAACAATCCAAGTAGCTTTCATAGCTTTCTTGTCTTTCTACTCATAATCATCTATTTTGAAGAATTTCTTCTTCTTTGCATTTTTCAATTTTGGGCAATCCGGTCTGATATGTCCCATCTTTTTGCATTCATAACATCTCACTTCCTTGCTATCCTTCTTGAAGGATTTCTTGAAGTCTTTCTTCTTACTGTAGAACTTTCTGAATTTTCTGGCTAGCTGAGCCAGTTCTTCATCCGAATTTGAAGAATCAGAGCTTTCTGATTTAGCACTTACTTCTCTGTTCTTCATCTTTCTATCCTTTTGTTGAGAAGTTACTTTCAAAGCAGTATTTTCCCTTTTTATGTAGACCTTATGCTCATTTACCTCATCTTGCATTTCAGCCTCGTACATCATCAATGTACCAATCAGCTCTCTCATAGTTAGATCTTTAACAGAAGTTGATTGTCTGATTGCTGCAGAGATTCCATTCCATCGAGTAGGAAGTACTCTCAGTACCTTTAACGCTTGATCAGCCTGCTTGATTGGTTCTCCTAGAGCTGTTATATTATTGAAAATTTCTGTCAATCTTCCATTCATCTGAGTGATGCTCTCTCCTTAAATCATTCTGAAAGTATCGAATTTTAATTTAGCAGTTGCATATCTCATCTGTCTTACATTATCTGTTCCTTCATAAGCAACAGCTATTGTTTGCCACATTTCATATGCAGTCGGGCATTGAGATACTCTGTTAAATTCATCCGGTCCTAGACCACAGATGATTGCATTCATAGCTTTTGAATTCATGTCATACTCAGCCTCTGTAGCAGCACTCCATGTATTGGGATTTTCATGAATTTCATAGGGAGTCAGAATCTTTGAATAGACTTTGTAACCAAGATTTTTCAGATAAATAATCATACGTGATTTCCAGCAGCCATAATTATCTCCATTAAAGTAAGGTGCTCTGACCATTGACATTCCCTCTCTCGTATCAGCCATGATACACTATGTATAATCTTTAAATACTTCTAGCTTGATAAGACTTTAAAAATAAGAAGCTCCTCCTTTGGTACCAATTGTTGGATCTGAATCTACGGATTACACACAAGAGGGGGGGTGAATTGTGTCTTTTCAAAATTATTACAATCTCTTCAATTTAGACAAATTCTGTCCACTATGCTTTAGCACGATTAAATATGCAGCGGAAAAAGTAAAAGCATGAACACACGGATGTATAGTGGTTCGGGGAACAGAAGGCCCCTAGTCCACTCCACCAACGCTCAAATCACGAGCTTGGCGATTTTCACTATCTGGTCCTCGTTTCCACAGACCTGTTCACAACTGAGTACAGGCAGTTGACACCTTTACAAGCTTCAGGCAAACACAGCCTTCCTGGTTCAAACACGAACCCACACAGCTTAGAACGAGAAGCTGATCACTCAAAAAAAAAAGGGTTTCGATAAAGAAAACACTTCTCCAGTTGTTCTTCACAATTGCAACAGAATACAATTGACAGTAGATAGATCGTCGTCTTCAGAAAATAAAGATCTGTAATCAAAACAGTTCTGAGTCGATCCAGTTGCAATAGATATTACAAGAAACTTCACAACTTCAGCAGCAGTAGATTCACAACAGATAGTTGATGCAGAACACGTGAATCTGCTATCAAGATCTTCCTTCGGTAATAAAGGTTTTACACTTCTTCTCGATCACCAGAAAAGAACGCCTTCACACAGTCTCTGTTTCTTGCTCGTTAAAAGATCAATCTATATATTTCATACACTTTCCTGTGTATATATATATATCCGAAGTTTCCAAGATAGAACATATATATTCAAATCTGAGAAAATCTTCCGCATAAATAGACCCATGAAAATCTCCTTTAGATTCGCGATATTAAATGAAATAACAGAGCCGTTGTAACTCCCTTGAAGAATCGGCATAAAAAGCTCCGTTTAAATCAATCATTAATCCGTTGAAAATCGTCTTTGATTCAGTCAAAGTCGTACTTAAGAATCGGCTCGAAATCCGCTTAATAATCCGCCTGTTTGACCAATGCAAAAGGAAATATCGTCTGTCAAAAATATCCCGACGCCAAACGTAGGGTTGATGACGTGGCTCCAAACGTAGGGTTCACAAACGTAAGGTTCACAAACGTAAGGTTCAGAACGTAAGGTTCAGAACGTAAGATTGAACATACATACTTTCTCTTTAGCATTCAAACGTAGGGTTGATCATCCATACTTTGTCTTGCTTCAACTCTCCAAAGAACGTACGGTTGATTATAAAAGTAAGGTTGATGATCCATACTTTTGAGAAACAAACTCAACACTGAAAACTAACGTACGGTTTCTCTTCCATACTTGTTCAACAACAAAAACGTAAGGTTCCTTCCAAACGCAATGTTCTTCTTCCATACTTTTCAACAACGTAAGGTTCATTAACCATACGTTTCAAAATAACGTAAAAAGTAAACTTTTCATCCATACGTTACGTTCATCAACGTAGGGTATGAACAGTGATTCCAGTACGCGCTAAAATTGATCCCGCGCTACAGTGATTCCAGAACGCGCTAAAATTGATCTCGCGCTACAGTGATTCCAGAACGCGCTAAAATTGATCTCACGCTACAGTGATTCCAGAACGCGCTAAAATTGATCTTGGAATAAGTGAAGTATGAAATCTCGTTATATGAAATAAATAAATAAAATAAATTCCTGCAAAATACTCAACGAAATAATTAGTAAATAATTAAGGGTATTTGTGAGCATCAAAATCATCATAAAGAGACAGAGTATTATTTAAAATAATCTCCCCCTTTAAAAAACATTATTTTGAATTGTTTGAAAACAATACATTGCTCAACAATGGGGACCCTAGATGTTTCTAGAAAATTCACAATGTCTACATACCAAGGGGTAAGGTCAAAAACATCACAAAAGTTCTCATGAAGAAAGAATTCTCAAATGGAGAGGAATGAGTCAACATGGTAGTCCAATGGTGGGGAAATCCTACTAATTTTGTAAATTACAACATTTTCCACTCCTCCCTTTTCTCTAATCTCAAGGTCAAACTCCTAGAGTAGGATCATCCACCAAATGAGTCAGGGCTTAGCTTCAGGTTTCTTTGGGAGAAAACGAAGGGCATCATGATCAGAAAAGATAATGATTTTTTACTCAATAAGATATGAATGGAATTTTTCCAAGTAAAATACAATTGAAATGAGTTCTTTTTCAGTGGTAGTGTAGTTTTCCTGGGTAGGTTCAATGGTACATGATACATATGAAATGACATGAAGAGACTTCTCAACCCTTTGTGATAAAACTACCCCAACTGCAATATTAGAGGAATCACACATAAGTTCTAAGGGAAGATCCCACCTTGGTGGTTGGATTATGGGAGGTGATGTGAGACTCCTTTTTAGTGAATTGAAAGAATCCTCACAATTTTTATCAAATATAAATTCATAATCCTTTTGCAATAATCGAGATAAAGGAAGTGTGATCTTACTGAATTCTTTAATGAATCGGTGGTAAAAACGAGCATGACCCAAGAAAGATCACACCTCACAAACACATTTTGGATATGGAAGGGTTTAAATTAATTCAATTTTTGATTTATCCACTTGAATTCCCTCTTTTGAAATAACATGACCAAGGAATATCCCCCGCTAAACCATTAAATGGCATTTCTCATAATTTAATACAAGATCTTTTTCAATGTAACGACGGAGGACATAACCTAGGTGTGTCAAACTGTCATCAAATGAAGTTCCATAAATCTTGAAATCATCCATAAAAACTTCCATATAATTCTCTAGGTACTTAGAAAAAATACTCAACATACATCACTAAAAAGTACCGGGAGCATTACATAGACCAAAAGTCATCCTTCTATATGAAAATGTGCCGAATGTACAGGTAAATATTGTATTTTATTGATCCTCAGGGGATATATGTATATGAAAATAACCCAAATATCCATCAAGGAAACAATAATGGGACTTACCATCCAATATTTTTAACATTTTTTCAATGAAAGGTAGAGGAAAGTGGTCCTTTTGTGTGGATTTATTCAATCGATGGTAGTCAATATAGACTCATCAACTATTTTTCATATGTGTTGGAACCAATTCATTCCATTCATTATACACTACTATTATTCTAGTTTTTTTAGTCATAATTTGAACTGGGCTAACCCATTTACCATCAGATATAGGATAAATCATCCTAGTAGTAAGTAATTTACTGACTTTTAATTTTACCAGTTCAAGGAGAGTGAGATTCAATCAGTGTTGAGATTTCCTTATGGGCTTAGATTCATCATATAAAAGTATATGGTGCAAGAAAATAGATGTGATAATCCTGGGAATATTATCCAGTGTCCATCCAATTTCCTTTTTACACTCTCTAAAAAGGTTGAGTAGTTTTGATTCCTGCTATAGAGAGAGGTTATTGGAAATAATGATGGGAAATTGATCAATACCCTCAAGATATGTGTATTTTAAATTATATGGAAGTTTTTCAAACACTGGTGGTTTTTTGATTGTGGGAGGGGATTTAGGGGGAGTGAGGTCCATGAAACTATCTATCTGCTCATGTTTATTCTCTATAGATAGAGAATCTATTAAAATGAGATTTTCATAATCATCGATGATCATGGGTACCTCATAATGAACACACTTGTCAATTAAAGCACAAAATTTACACTTTTTAGAACCCACACAACACTCAAAAAATGAATCAAAACTCAAATAATCTAGGGGTAAAGAAAAGGAAAATGAATCAGAGTATGGGTTAAGGAGAGAATTGTGTGTGTGTGTGTGTGTCATTTGAGATCACTTTCATCAAATAGATAGAAAGAGTGAAGTGATCTTCAACGGGGTGTTTCCTAGACTCAAGGATGTTAAAAATTACCTTTTCACCACTGAACTCCATAGAAATCACACCATTATGAACATTAATGATCATCCTTGTTGTTTTAAGAAATTTCCCCCCAAGTATGAGAGGAGAATGTCCTTGGGTTCAAGTATCTTTCATCTCAAGAATGTAGAAATCAGTGGGGAATATGAGATTCTTCACTCTTACAAGGACATCCTTGATCACTCTTGATGGGAGTTTTGTTCTCCGGTTGGCAAGTTGAACGATGATGTCCATTGGTTGAAGTTATCCAACCTACAGAGAAGTGTATATGGAGTAAGGAATTACATTAATTGAAGAACCTAAATCTAACATAGCATATAAAAATAATGTATCCCCTATGGTTCAAGGTATCGTGAAATTTTATGGATCCTTGAATTTGGTTGGCATTGATGGTTGAATCAAGGTTGATACGTTCCTTCCTAAGTTGACTCTCTCATTCCCATTCAGCCTTCATCTATGGGTGAAAAGTTCTTTAAGAAATTTGGTGTAATGAGGAATCTATTTAACTACATCCAATAAAAGAATGTTAACTTGAACCTTTTTAAATGTATTCATTATTTATTTATCAATCTCATTATCAAAAAATTTCTTATATTTAGAGAGTCATTAAGGGAAAGTAATAGGAATAGATTGTTCGTGGGAATTCTCAGTGATGTTTTTATTACCCGTTTTGTTTTGTTTTTATTTATTGGAATCTTTTATGGGTAGAGAAAGATTATTTTCAATAGGGGGATATACCTTTTAGCTAGAATCATTGGACAAGGATACTTCTTTACCACTAAAAAGTGTTATTGAACAAATATTACCTTTGTATTTTGGATTAGCAACAGGTTGGGATGGTATTTTTCCAAAAACTTGCATCAAAATCTCACCAATGGTGTTTCCCAATTGTCCCACTTGAGTTCGCAGGTCTTGAATAGCTAGTTGTATAGTCTGCTGGAACTGGAGGTTCTGGGTTGCCATTTGTTTCACTATATCCTAGAGGCTTGGTTCATATTTGGGAGGACGAGGATTTTTTCAAGATGTTAAAGGATAATAAGGTTGCATACCTTGTCCTTATTGATACCAATTCTGTTTAGGGTAGCTCGAGTTGCCTCCTTGTTGGTACTATGGTTTTGCTTTCCAACATGGGTTTGGATTGAGCCTGAATGGTTCTTGCTTTAAGGGAGGTTCTTGTTGGAATGGATTATTAGGGAATATTGTTGCACAAGACTCTGATGAATCCTGAAGTTGTGTCCACTGGTCAGAGAAATGAGTGTTATCAGAACAAATACCACAATGTAATGGAATGGAAGAAGAGTGTGAGTTACCTTATGCTTGAGATAATTTCCGTATAAGGTTATTCATCTCATCAAGTTTATTATATACCTTTTTTCTATGGATAAATGACTTGCCTCATGAACTCCTTAGGTTGGTGAAATTTTCTATGTACCAAATTATAGTTCATTTTGAGCCATGTTGGCTATTAAGTCACGAGCGGCATAAAGAGTTTTACCAACTAGGGCACCACCAGCTGCAACATCTATCATTACACAATCCATGGGAATAATTACCTCATATAAGTATTGTATTAACATTTGTTCACTAATCTGGTGGTGGGGGAATCTTGAGAAAATCCTTTTGAATCTCTCCCAATATTCATGAAGGTTCTCTCCTTGTGATTGTCTAATGCCACAAATTTCTTTCTTAATTGATACAGTTCAGGAGGCAAGAAAGCTTTAAAAATAGTCTTTTCAGATCATTCTAGACCGCAATTATGGTAGGCAGATAGTATATTCAATCTTTGGTTACACCATCAAGGGATAAAGGTAAATCCCTAAACTTAATGAGGTCCTCAGATAGATTTTGTGGTTTCATGGTGGAGCACACTATGTGAAACTCTTTGAGATGCTTGTGAGGGTCCTCACTAGGAAGACCATGAAATTAAGAAGTAGGTGTATAAGGCCAGATCTTAGCTCAAATTTGGCTAATTCCTCAGGATATTGGATGTACGCAGGTTGGTACTCCACGTCCGGGGTGATCAGTTTTTTTAAAGTCTGGTTATTTACAGCCATGTTTTCTGGGTTTTGATTTGGTTCAATTTTTGATTGGTTTGGGATCACTTGAGGCTCCAAAATGTTTTCTTCAGTGTTACTTTAATTTCTTACTCTATATGACCTAATTTGGGAGTGAAGTGACTTTTCAATTTTAGGTTCAAACTCAAGTAGTTTTTATTTTCCAGATCTTGTCATGAAATAGTGATATCCAATATAATTTTTTATTTGTTCAATTGTCTTTTTTTATTTTTTTATTTTTTTATGGAAGATGAATAAAATAAAAAAACTTAATAATAAATAAAGGCAATAATAAAATATAATTTTATACTATATAATTAGATAGAATGAGAGAAGAAAGAGAGAGAGATAGAGAGAAACACACATAAATAAAAAAAAGAAAAAACAAAAAAAAACATCCAAAAGGGGTGGGGAGATATTGAAAAGAGTAATAATTAAGAAGTAAAATAAATAAAATAAAATAAAAAAAATGATCTTGTCTCCCCAAAAATGGTGCCAAAATTTTACCATGTTGTTGAGCGCATCAAATTAAATGTTTAGTTTTTACTATAATTTCTACAGTATAGCAAGAACCCTAGGTCGTCTCTCGACAGAGCCTTAGATCATTAATTAAAAAATAAAATTTTGATTAAGAAAAATGGAGTGGGGTTTTGGAAAATTTGGGTTTGGTGATTTAAGAATCCAAAATAAAATGGAAACCGATAAAACAAAGAAGAAATTAACATAATTAATTAAGTGTGATCAACCCAGGGAAGTCTCGTGATGCTCATCCTTCATCGCTTCAAGAGATAGGGTTAAGATATTTTTATACTTGGTTTATAACACCTAGAACCATAATGTCACTAAGTTTATACTAGTATAACTCCTAGGGTTCAGTCATAAACACATAATGATTCACCAGATACCACCGATGATTGAGTGATTTGTGTTCGACTTCATAACCGAAACTCACCAAGGCAACACATGAAGAACTCAATGTGTTATATTGGTTTTTATGTTATTTATGTATGGTATCATGAAATAAATTTACATAGCCTTGATAGTGTTTATGAGAGTTCAATTGACCAATATGAACCACACAAACATCAAAATTAATTGAGGAAGAAAGAAATGGTGAATGGTGTGTGAAACATCACATGAAAGGGTAACCTCAAACATGATCATATGAGTTGAGCATGACATACTAGTACATATCTCAATTAAATAATAAGAGAGGATTAATAAAAACAACATACAAACTGGAATTAAAAATATCATTCAAAATAATACAAACATGAAGCTCGAGATTACATCACATTCTTCCCTAGGTGATCACAAGGTGTTTAGAAATATATGGGATGGGAGAAAGAAAATGATGATGAAGTAGAACCTCCTATGGCCTTTAGAACTTATAGGATTGAGTGGAAGACTCCTTTGAGACTCCTTTGTAAGAATCTTTTGAGTGGATTAATTCAAACTTGCAAATGGGGTGCCCAAGGTACTCTTTTATAGGCATAGTGGATGGTGGTTTTGGGCACCCAGATTTGGTAAAACCACTTGGAACATTGTTTTCAGCAACTATAAAGTCTTATATCGCTTTTTTAAAAACTAAAAATATGGTTTACCACAACTTTAATGTCTCCACCTAAAATTTTACATCATTATGAGGCCCACATCTCTAGATAAATTTGAAATATAGAATACAACTTTTGACTTTTTAAAGATTTGATTTCCTAGACATATTCGTTCAGATGGGTCTCTTACTTAATGAATTATGATTTGATTCCTTAAGAAGAGTTGTATCCCACTCAGTTTTGGAACATCCCACAAAATATCAGCCCAATTGGATTCACGGATTAGTATAAGTGTGTGGTTTAGTCCACTATTATGCTTGGATCCTGCACAGTTTGGCCCATTCCTCTTGAACTTCGTCATGGTCCCTCCAATTCATCTCCACCTACAATGTAATTATCAAAAAAAAACATTTAACTTTTTAACAGTGATAAATAAAAAAATAGTTAAATAAAAAATGATGTGAATTTTTTTATTAATTTTATAATTTTCAATACAAAACTAGTTTAACATAGTGGTGTAAGGGTGAAATAAAACAGCTAATCGTAGTGCGATCACTGAAGTCAGTAGAAGTAGGCTTATGTGAGGATTGTATCCTTGGAAAGTAGAAGAAAGTATCTTTTTAAAAAGGAGGAATAATTCCAAAGGCTATGAAGCTGGACTTGGTGCACACAAATGTTTGAGGGGCCGCACCAATACATTCTCTTGGAGAGTTACAATATTATGTGACATTTATCGATGACTCCACAAGGAAGGTATGGGTTTACTTTCTGAAAAGAAAATATGATGTATTTAAGGTGTTTCAAAAGTAAAAAATCATGGTGGAGAATGAGTCAGGAAAAAATCTAAAATCCTTGAGGTCATACAACGGTGGAGAGTACGACAACAATGAGTTCAAGGAATTATGTTCAAATAATAGAATTTGGTGGGAGAAGACTATTATAGGAACATCACAACAGAATGGTGTAGTTTAAAGGATTAATAGGACATTGAATGAATGTTCTAGGATCATGAGGATGCATTCAGGGTTACCCAAGACCTTCTGGGATGATGTAGTGAACATGGAAGCATATGTCATCAACAGAAGTCCATCTATACCAATGGGAGAATTTCTACTCAAGGAGTTATGGTCTGGTAAGGATGTGAAACTCTCAAATTTATGAGTCTTTGACTATTTAGAATATGTACATATTAATACTTATGCAAGGGACAAGCTTGATTATAACTCCAAGCCATGTTTCTTTATTGTCTATGGTGTTGAGGATTTCAGTTACCACTTTTAGGATGATATCAACAATATGGTCATCAGGAGACATAACATGGTATTTAATGAAAGGGTCGCATAAAAGGATCATCACGTAGCTGAAGATAAAAATGGTAACAAAGAATCATAGTGCAAAGAACAAGTAGATCTTGAAGGTGTATCTGAGCATGAGACAACAGAACCAGTGGATCCTACTCCTCAAGTGGAGTTGAGGAGATCAAGAAGGGGGAGAATGACTATTCAAAGGTATTCACCATCATTACACTATTTTTTATTGACTGACAGTGGAGAACTAGAATATTTTGAAGAGGAAATGTAGTTGAATGAGTTGAGCAAGTGGGAGTTGGTCGTGAAGGAGTATATTTCTTCACTACATTACAACAATACTCACAAGGGAAGAAAGCATTGCAGAACAAATGGGTTTACCAGGTCAATGAAGAAAATGATGGAAAGAGGAGGTTCAAAGAAATTCTAGTGATGAAAGGATTTCAATAGGAGGAGTGAGTGGATTTCACTAAAATTTTCTCACCTGTAGTGAAGCTTACCACCATCCGTGTGGTTATTGACATTGCGACATCTGAAGACCTGTATCTTGAGTAGTTTGATGAGAAGACGGCTTTCTTTCATGGAGATATGGAGGAGGAAATATATGTGTAGCATCTAGATGGATATTTTGAGTCTAGAAAAGAAGACCTGGCATGAAAACTTCAGAATATCTCGTATAGGTTGAAGTAGGCACCCAGTCAGTGGAACAAAAAGTTTAATGCATTCATGACTAAAAATGCATGCAAATGATGTGTCATGGATCAATGTTTCTACATCAAGTATTTATGTGATGAATATATTATATTGCTTCTATATGTGTATTATATGCTCATTACAAGATCATGTATACGGAGAATTGATGAGTTTAAAGGGCAGCTGGATAAGGAGTTCGAAATGAAAGATCTTGGAGAAGCTTGCAAGGTTTGGGGGATGAAGATCAAGAGAGACCGCATAGATGGAACCTTGATGTTATCATAAGTGAATACATTGAAAAGGTTTTGAGAAGATTCAGTATGCTGGAATCAAATTCAATATATTCCCCTGGAAGACCATTTCAAACTATCAAAGGAGAAATCACCAAAGACGACGTAAGAGGTTGAGTACATGGAAAAAGTTTCATACGCATCAGTTGTTGGAATCCTAATGTATGTAATGGTCTGTACTCGATATGACATTGTTAATGTAGTGGGAGTTGTGATTAAGTGCATGGATAACCTTGTAAATCAACATTATGAAGTTTTGAAGTGGATACTAAGGCATTTAAAGGGGAAGCAAAGAAGTATCTCTATGCTTTGATAAAATAAATTCATTGCAGAGGTATGTGTATGATGACCTTGGAGGTGACTTTGATACCAGGAGTAGTACTATAGGTTATGTATTTACATGTGTAGGAAATGTGGTAATATAGATATCACGACTACAAAAGGTGGTGTCTTTATCCAGGAATAATATATTATTGTAACAGAAGATGTAAAGGAGATGGTTTGCCTAAATAACTTCTTGGATGAGTTGGGTGGAAATAAAAAGAAAATGTATTGCAATGTGATAGTTAGAGTGTTATACATCTTGAAAAGAACCTAGTGTTTCAGGCTCGAACAAAGAACATTCATATAGAGTTCCATTTTATTAGAGGATTGATACAAGATGGGTTGCTAACATTGTAGAAGATTTTTGAAACAAACAATCAAGTAGACATGTTGGTGAAGCTGATGGTAATAAAGAAGTTGAGTTATTGTTATGCCTATATTGGTCTCCATAGATGAATGGAGGATGAGAGGTAGGATATGGGAGGACATAATGGGAGAACAAAAGGAAAATATTTGGTATTTCATTAATCATCATCTTGAAATTAAATATATAAATTTAAAGAATTCCACTGACAAGTGGTATCATAGTTATGGTGAAGCCCAGGTGTAATGTAAGGTGGTGTATTTCCTAAACTGATTTGACAACTATAGCAGTTTCTTATTTTGTGTAATATGGTGTATTTCCTAAACCATTTTTACAATAATATCAATTTCTCATTTGAAGCATGTGAATCCATGGTGTCTTGTGTCGAAAGTCTTCCTGATAGTGGTGCTCAGGTGGTGAGTCCCGATGATGAGAAAATGATGGTGCAAGATGGTTGGATCGGATGCATTATCATTGAAGGGGAGACCCAATTGTGTGGTCTTTGATTTTAAGGGAGGATTTTTGGTTGAAAACCCTATTCCACATCAGATTCCATCAAGGATGGTGCCTCACATATAATCTTGTATGGTAAATTCCTTCTATCACCCATAGATTTTAGGATAGAACCCTATAAGGGTCTATGTGTTGGGCTCGGGAGACCTTGGGTTAGAGAAAATTGATCCTGAAAACTAGCATAACACCTCAAATAAAAGATCAGTCCATCCTTCTCATTCCAACATCTGAGGATTGATTTACTCCATCCATAGGTCTTCCAGGCTCAACACATAGGCCCTTATGAGGTTCCATCCTAAAACCCATGGGTACTAGGAGAAATTTCTCATCCAAACTTAAATGAGCCACCATCCTTGTTGGAATCTGATGTGGGACTTGGATTTGTACTAAAAAATACTCTCATCAAACTAAATACCACATAATTGGGCCTCCCATTCAATGATAATTCATCAGATCCAACCATCTTTCACCATCATTTTCTCGTCATCGGGACTCACTATCTGACCATAATTTATAAGGAAGACTTTCAACACAAGACACCATGAATTCACATGGTTTAAATGAGAAACTCCAATCATTTTCAAACTGGTTTGGGGAATAATTAACCCTAAATCACACCTGGGCTACACCATATCTCTGATACCACTTGTGAGGATTGATTTACTCCAGCCTTAGGTCTTTCAGGCCCAACACATAGGCCTTTCTGGGGTTCCACCCTAAAACCCATGGGTGTTAGGAGGAATTGTACATCCAAGCTTATATGTGACCCACCATCCTTGGTGGAATCCAATGTGGGACTTGTATTTTTACTCAAAACGAAAATCCCCACATTTCCACCATTTTTCATCACCGCTACTTGATCGCACCACGATTCATTGTTTTGTTTTCAACCTTACACCACTGTGCTAAACTAGTTTTGTATTGAAAATTATAAAAATAATAACAAATTTAACTTCATGTTTGATTCAATTATTATTTTTTTATTTCTGTTAAAAATGGAAATGTTACTTGTTTTGATAATTACATAGTAGGTGGAGGTGATTTGGAGGGCTCATGATGATGTCCAAGAAAAATAGGCCAAACTGCGCAGGATCTATGCACACTAGTGGACTCATCCGCACACTGATACTGAACTGTGCATCCAAATGGGATGTAATTTTGTTTTATGTTCCAAAATTCATTGGGATACATTTAATCTTAATTAACCCAAAACTAATTCAACCATCTAATGGCCCAACCGACTTGATATGTCCAGTACACTGAATCTGCACGAAGTCAAAAGTTGTGTATTGTATTCTATCAATATCTCGATCTGTGATTGTCTAAATGGTTCCAACCTTTATGTGGAGATATTATAGAGGTGGGGATAAATTGTTTTAGTTTTCTTAAAAGTTAGATAAGACTCCCTATCCATCAAAAACCATGGGCCAAGTGGTTTCTTGAAATCAGGGTGCTCAAAACCACCTTCCAATTTTCCTATAAAATGTAATCTTGGGATCCTCATTTGTAATTTATGCCAGGAGGTAAAGATATGGTATTTTGGAGACCCAAGTAATTCCTCTACTCATATAATAAGTTCTGGAGGCCCCTATCCTCATAGCGGGATCAAGGATGAAGGCGGAGTTCCACCCAAGCCTTCTCCTCCTCTCGATGTCGAGCTAAACGGTGGACGATCATTTAGAGGGAGCTACAAATACTTGGGAGGGAGTTCCGACTTGTTATTCTACTGGTTTTGTGTAATTTTTGTGTTAAATATTTCACTTATGATTAATATTTTTATGCTTCTCCTCTTAATTCATTTCTTTTTTTTATAATTAAGTGAAACATTTTTTATCTCAACATGGATTGGGTTGAGATTTCAAGTGGGGATCTTGGGTTGTTCCAATTGGAAAGCACAAGAATCCTTTTTCTCACACACATATATGATATTTTAGTATTCTTTGGTATCCCTTGTTCTATTCTTGAGGTCCAATCCTCAGCAACATGATTTTTGTGTCAAGGTTTTTTACTTTGTGCAACGATTTAAGAGGCAAGAGGGGAAGCAAGATCTTGATAACCTTCAACCAAGGAATTAAACAAAACCATGTGTATATTTTTCATAACAACGAACTGTCAAAGATGTATAGTGAACTTGAAATTATCTCCTTCTCTCATAATTTTTAAAACACCACCTTAATTTATCAACTATTAAACTATTTAAGTTAAGTTATTTTCTTAAAACTCTTTTCAAAATCACCACCCTTTTTAGTGATTTTTATTAAAAAAACCATACTCTAAACCTATCAAAGATCCTTGAGAAATGGCCTACGGTATTCCCTATACTATAAATAAACCTTAAAAACATAATCAATTTGATTTTTCATGAAAACGTAGTTAAACTTTGGCATCATTTCCAGGGAGCGTTTTGGTTTTTAGTGCGTGTTTTTTATAAGATTTTTATAAATTTTGTGAATATTTATTTGTTTTATCTTATACCTTTACCTATATTTTTGTGTTATGATTTATTTCTTTTGTAGGTTCTATGCATGATGAATTCTACTCTGGGAGACTTATCACCTTTCAAACCTGAACTGGAGAGGATCCTACATTAGTGACACTAAGATGCACAAGACAACCCTTTGAAGGTGGACACACCACCACTTGAGACTTTTCTAAACCCCTATCTTCTGGAACCAAATTAGAACCTAAAATTAACGTGTATAACATGGATAAAAAAATTGAACACTAAAATAACTAGCCTCACATGATGTTGATATCCAACCCACTAACATTCAAATACAAGGCAAGACACCCAATTTTGAACTAAAATCCGATTTAATTCACTTACTGCCAAGATTTCATGGACTCACAGGAGAATATACTCATAAGAACTTAAAATAATTTCATATTGTGTGTTATACATTAAAATCTTAAAATGTAGATGAAGAACAAGTAAATATTAGAGAATTTACTTTTTCATTAGAAGACACTGCAAAAGACTATATTTACTATGTTAATTCACCAATTAGAGGTTGGGTTGACATGAAACATCTTTTTATTGAGAAATATTTCACAACCTCTCAAATAAAAACTATAGGGAAAGAAATTTGTGTTATAAGGAAATCAAAAGGGGAAACATTACATGAATATTGGGAATACTTTAAAAGGTTATGTTCAAGTTTCCCACACCACCAAATAAGTGATCAACTTTTAATTCAGTATTTTTATGAAGGTTTAATTCCTATTAATTGAAATATGATTGATGCTACTATAGGTGGTTCACTAGTTGATAAGACCCCAATTTCTTCAAGAACTCTAATAGAGAACATAGCGCAAAACACTAAACAATTTGGTTCAAGGTCTAGTGTACCCATTCGAGGTGTCCATGAGGTGAAAAGTATTGAATTCAAGAAGAAGGTGGACACAAAGTTTAAAGAGGTAAGTTCCCTTCTTCGATAACTTGCTCTTTCCCAATGGAAATCCCAATATCCTCCTCCCATCCATTATGGAATATGTTCTTCTCACGCCCATTATTTTGACCAATTCCCCAAATAAGAAAAAAAATATGAGAGTTGTGAGGCAATATTTTCAGGCTGCCCATATAACCAACCATTTAGGCAAGAACCTTATTATCCATCTAACCCTGGGTGGAAAGAAAACCAAGATTATAGGCAAGGGGGTATTCAAAACAACCTCAACAACAATATAACCAACGGGGCAGATTAGTCACCCACCACCACCACCCAGAAATACCCAACCACCACAAAGGCCTTTCCAACAACCCCCTCCAAAATCCAAGCCTAGTCTTGAAGACATGATGAAAAAATGGTTGCCAACAATCTCCATTTCCAATAAACCACCCAAGCACCCATACAAGACCTAAAAACCCAATTAGGCCAACTCACTAACTCTGTGGGAAAAATTCAAAGTAATTGGTTGGGTAAACTACCCTATCAACTGGTAATTGAACCTAGGTATAAAGGAATTGTTTGTTACATCACCCTTAGGATTGGAAAAAAAACTAAAAATACAAATTAATCCTCAATTAGAGTCATCCCCTCCTAAGGAAAACATCATCCCAACTATTGAAATTAGTCCAAATATTGAAAAATTGTGTCCTAAGAGAAGCCCTTCCAATGGAAAGAGTGTATCTATTGATGAGTTTCCTAGCCCAAAAATTCCTCTTCAATCTCCCCAAAGGTCCACCCAACCTAGAAAAAAATGAAACTTAACTTAATAAGGAAATATTATAAACTTTCAAAAAAGTGCAGGTTAATATTCCTTTGATTGATGCCGTAAAGAAAATTACAAGATATTCCATGTTTTTGAAGGAGATGTGTACACATTGAAGATGAATCTGAGGTGATGAGAAGGTAATCTTGGGGAGAAATATATTAGCATTCATAGATCCTTCACTTCCCACCAAATTCAATGATCTAGGAACATTCTCGATTCTGTGCACCATAGGGGAGTATTCATTTTCCAATGATATGATTAATTTGGGTGCCTCTATAAATGTGATACATCACTCCATTTACTCTTCATTGTAAGTAGGAGAACTAAATTCCACTAGAATTGTTGTTCAATTATCAAATCAGATTATTGAACACCCTTCTGGTGTGTTAGAGGATGTTCTTGTGAGGGTCCAAAATTTAATTTTTCCTACTGATTTTCATGTGATTAAAATAGAAGACGATAGGATGAATGGAAATTCCATGATTATATTGGGGATACCCTTCTTGAAAACTACTAAAACCATAATTAATATTCATAATGGTACATTATCTATGGAGTTTGGCAGTGAAATTTTCCACTTCAATATCCTTGATGCCATGAAGAACCCTTCAGAGGAACATTCCTCTCTATCTATTAATTCAATTGTGGTACTCTCATTCCCTAAAAAACTTCTTTTTATTCCCCTGATCCACTTTCTAAGTTTTAATCATTGATTGAAATGTTAGGTAATGAATAATTCATTTATTGTTGTAGTGGTCTAGAAAAATTACTTCCATGTTTATTAATTGATGATTTATTGAACACTGAAGATCCACTGACCATCAATGATATTGCTAAGCTTGTAAAAGCCCATTACTCATATGAGGATGATTCTATTAATTAGATAGATGAGATTAGTAACCTATCACTTTTACACACACTCCCATCAATCCAAAATCCCCCTGAACTGGAACTAAAACTACTACCTTAAGATTTGAAATATTCATATCTTGAGAATGGAAACAAGTTTCATGTCATCATTGCTAGTTCACTCCAATCTGAGCATGAATTGTGACTGCTTGAACTTTTGAAGGAGTATAAACAATATTTGGGATGGACACTTGCTGAAATTCCTGGTAGTATCCCATCAATTTAAACACATCATATATTGTTAAATGATGAGGATAAACTAGTGAGGCAGTCACAATGTCGACGGAACCCAAACCTCTTAGATGTTGTTAAAAAGGAGGTAACAAAATTATTGGCTACTGTAATCATTTACCCCATCTCTGACAGCCAATGGTTTAGTCTAGTACAAGTGGTTCCTAAAAAAACAGGTCTTACTATAATAAAAAATGAAAATAATGAATTGGTACCAACTCGTGTGCAGAATAGTTGGTGTGTTTGTATAGACTATCACCAACTAAATCAACACATTAGAAAGAACCATTTCCCATTGTCATTCATTAACCAAATGATAGAGAGGCTAGTAGGGAAGTCCCATTACTATTTCTAGGATAGGTATTCTAGATACTTTCAAATCCATATTGCCCTTGAGGATAAGGAAAATATGACCTTCACTTGACCCTTTGGCACATTTGCATGTAGGATGATTCCATTTGGTCTATGCAATGCTCCGGGTACTTTCCAGCGATTCATGGTTAGTATTTTTTTTTGGATTACCTGGAGAATTGAAAGGAAGTATTCATGGATGATTTCACTATTTATGGATCATATTTTGATGAATTTTTGAGTATTCTCGATTCAGTCCTACGTCGATGTATTAAAAATAATCTCATATTAAATTATGAGAAATGCCATTTCATGGTGTGAGAAGGTATGGTTTTGGGACATGTAATTTCTAGGGATAATATCCAAGTAGATAAATCAAAAGTGGATGTCATTTCTTTCTTACCATTCCCCAAAAATTTATGGGATGTGCGGTATTTCCTAGGTCATGTTGAATTTTACTATTGTTTCATTTGTGACTTTAGTAAAATTTCACTCCCTTTATCCCAATTACTCCAAAAAGAAAAAGAATTTTTTTTATAAAGAATGTGAAGAAGCATTTAATAAGTTAAAATGGAGTCTCATGTCACCCCCGATAATCCAACCAACTAGGTGGGATTTACCATTTGAGCTCATGCGTGATGCCTCTAACTATGCAGTTGGGGAAGTCATGTTATAAAGGTTCGACTGAGCTCCACATGTCATAGATTATGCCTCACACACACTAGACCCTACCCACGAAAACTACACCACAACTGAAAAAGAATTCTTTCCATTGTGTTTGCCTTGGAAAAATTCAGGTCATACCTTTTGGGGTACAAAGTCATTATATTCTCATACCATGCATCCCTCCAGTATCTCCTTAAGAAACCAAAAGCCAAACCACATCTCATTCATAGATGCTCCTCCTTTAGGAATTCAATTTATAAATTAGAGATAAAAAGGGAGCATAGAATGTGGTGTATGACCATATTAGTAGGATCCACACATCCTTGGACATTGACTCATCCCCCTGTATTCCCATAAATGAAATGTTTCCAGATGAGCAATTGTACTGAGTGCAATATTGTATTCCTTGGTATGCCGAAATTGTAAATTATTTGGTAGCATCTTTCATTCCTATTGATTTCAATAAAAACCAAGCTAGTCGTCTAAAACATGAGTCTAGTTGGTTCATTTGGGATGACCCCTACCTCTGGCACACATGTAGTGATAAATTCCTTAGGCGTTGTGTTCCTGATAGTGAGTTTCAGTATGTCCTTAGATTATTCCACACTCTTGCTTGTGGGGGTCACTTTGGTCCCCAACGTATTTCTTGTAAGATCCTTGATTCTGGTCTCTTTTGGCCAACATTATTTCGAGATGCCCATGATTTCTGTAAATCTTGTCCTCGCTATCAAAGAATGGGGAATGTATCTAAAAGAAATAAAATGACATAACAACCCTTGCTCTTCCATGACATTTTCAATGTTTGAGGCATTGACTTTATGGGACCATTCCCCCAATTCATTTGGGAACCTTTAAATTTTTTGATAGTGTATTATGTTTCAAAATGGGTATACGCACGAGCTATAAGGAATGATGATTCTAAGGCAGTTGTAGAATTCTTGAGAACCCAAATCTTCTATAGGTTTGGATTGCCTAGATTAATCATCAGTGATCGGGGTTCTCATTTCTACAACTGAACAATGCAATCTCTTTTTCATTGGTATGGGGTCGGGCATAGAGTGTCTACTTAATATCACCCACAAACCAATGGTCAAGATGAGGTGTCAAATAGGGAGGTAAAATAGATTCTTGAAAAAATGGTTTAACCCAACAGAAAAGATTGGAGTCTTAGACTCGATGATTCATTATGGGATTATTTTCCTGCCTTTAAAACTCCCATTGGAATGTCACTCTATCAGCTTGTGTTTGTAAAGATTTTTCACCTGCCTATTAAGATTGAGCATCAGGCCTACTGGGTTATAAAACAATGAAATTCTAATCTTTCTAGTGAAGGTGATCAATGTAATTTGAAGATTCAGAAGATAGAGGAAATTAGAAGAGATGCATATGAGAACTCTAGGATTTATAAGGTGAAAACCAAGGCTACCCACGACCATCTCATTTTTTCATCGTCAATTCCACATTGGGAAGAAGGTACTCCTCTACAATACAAGGATGAAGTTGTGTCTAGGTAAGATTTGTTCCCACTGGTTTGGACCATACATTGTTACTAATGTATCTCCATTTGGTGTTGTTCAAGTTCAAAATGAAGAAACCAAGCAAACCTTCATTGTTAATGGGTAACGACCGAAGCACTTCCACGAATCCCTTCCAAAGTTCCCTATAGAGGAACTCCATGTTCAATAAGCAACATACCAATGAAATCCACCAGGTTTTATCCTTCCTTCCCACATTATATTTTATTACAGTGAGGACACTGCATGTTCTAGCTATGGGGGTATGGGTACATTCATAGGTTAGTTAGAAATTTTCATTATTTTTTTCTACTCTTATCACTTGTTTAATAGTATTGTCACTTTCACCCTATTTTATCCCTCGCTTTTGTGCCGGAATGTTAATTTTTTCATGGAAAAAAGATGCCCATTTTAAAATAATTCCAAATCATTTTTCATTCTTGAGTCGATTGTGTGAAAAATTCCTTTTTTATGGAAAAATGTTTTTCAAATGAATGTTGATATGGAATATTTTTCTAGAATTTATATTTTCAAATCATTATTAGGTGTTTAATGGATTTTTGAAACCCATTCCTCATTAGCACTGACCAATATTTGAATCCCTTACCCGAGAGACATTCTAAGACCTTTATTTCATATTCTTCCTTTTAATCAATTTCATGAGAGTCTTGGGTCATGTAGATAAACTAGAACTTTCCTTGATTTTGTTTGAATCCATAAGATTCAAGTGTTTTACATTCATGATAGAGTCCATCATTCATTGAAATACCCTTTATACAATTAACCACTATTTTTTTACACCTTGACATTTTACCCTTCTTAAGCCTTAGAGACCATGAGATGCCTGTTAGGTAGCCACATTACGAGATTATTTATCCCTACCTACCCATATCTTGTGTACATTCTTGTTTTACTTTCATCAAGTGTGGGGGAGAGGGAGTTTCCATGGGATTTATCAAGAATGAATCATTATTATGGGTTAATATAAAGGGTGCCTATATTTTCCTTGGGTAGTGGGTTCATAAGACATATTTTATCATTTTTTTACAAATTTTCCCTCTTTATCTACAATGAAAATTTTAAAAAAAGAAAATATTTTTGTACATTGAAAAAAAAACAGAACAAAAAGAAAAAAACTAATGGAGAAATGAGGAAGTTTATTCATTATTATTCACTGGTCAGTTGTGACCCACACAAATGGACAATGAGGATAGTGAGTTGAAAGCGATACACTTTTTGAGGGGATGAGTGTGTACATTCATTGTGAACACTTGATAAATTTTGACATGTTTTGTAATTAAGAGATTAAACACTCCTCTTCTGCCTCATATTTTTTTATACATTAAATCCTACCAACCCTTGAACCTCATAACAACATTTTGAAAGTCCTCTTGAATAGAACACTAGTTTAGGCTAAAAGAAAACTTAGAATCTTGGAAAGAATATAGTGAGATCACATGAACTATGGGAAAAGATAATAACTCCACTTTCATATGTTCCTTGAGTGAAGAGGGAAAATTTCTAAGTGAGATAGGCTGCGACATGTTCCATGAGTTAAAAAATGAAGTTGAAAAAATTCGAATGTGTGAGAAGAAAAATGATTGGAAATTTGATTTCATAAATGAGACATGATGAATTTCATTTTAGAAGAATATTGGAACTTTTATCACCTTTTATTTAGGAATGATACTTGGTTAGGATATAATACTTTTCCCAAGAGTTCAAATATTTAGGTGTGGGGGTGTGATCGCACCGCGATTCACTGTTTTGTTTTCACCCTTACACCACTGTGCTAAACTAGTTTTGTATTGAAAATTATAAAAAAATCACTTCATGTTTGATTAAATTATTTTGTTTTTATTACTATTAAAAATTTCAATGTTACTTGTTCTGATAATTACATTGTAGGTGGAGGTGATTTGGAGGGTCCATGATGATGTCCAAGAAAAATGGGCCAAACTGCGCAGAATCCATGCACACCAGTGGACTAATCCGCACACTTCTACTGAACTGTGCATCGAAATTGGCTAAACTTTTGTGGTATGGTCCAAAATTCATTGGGAAACATTTCATCTGAAGTAACACAAGACTCATTCTTTTATATAGTGAACCAACTGACCAACTATGTCCATCACATTGAATCTGCATGAAGTCAAAAGTGGTGTGTTTCATTCTATCAATATCTTGAGCTGTGATTGTCCAAATGGAACCAAAAATTTGATAGAGATATTATAGAGGTAGGGATACAACTTTTTAGTTTTGTAAAAAGTGAGATAAGACTGTCTGGCCATCTAAAACCATGGGCCAAGTGGTTTCTTGAAATCAAGGTGCTCAAAACCACCTTCCAATTTTTCTATAAAATGGAACCTTGGGCTCCCCATTTGTAAGTTCGACCATCAGGTAAAGATCTGGTATTTTTTAGACCAAAGTGAGTCCTCTACTCATCCAAGAAGTTCTAGAGGCCCCTATCCTCATAGTGGGGTCAAGGATGAAGGCAAAGTTTCACCTGAGCCTTCTCCTCCTCTCAATGTCGAGCTAAATGGTGGACGATCATTTCGAGGGAGCTACACATACTTGGGAGGGAGTTTCATCACTTGTTCTTCTAATGGGTTTGTGTAATTTTTGTGTTAAATATTTCACTTATGATTAATCTTTTTATGCTTCTCCTCTAAATTCATTTCTTTTGTTATAATTAAGTGAAACACTTTTTATCTCAACATCGATTGGGTTGAGATTTCAAGTGGGGATCTTGGGTTGTTCTGATTGGAAAACACAAGAATTATTTTTCTCACACATATATATGAGATTTAAGTATGATTTGGTATCCATTGTTCTATGCTTGATATCCAATCCTCGACAACATGATTGGTGTTTCAAGGGTTGGTACTTTGTGCAACAATTTAATAGGCAAGAGGGGAAGCAAGATCTTGACAACCCTCAACCAAGAAATTAAACAAAACCATGTGTATTTTTTTAGAAAAATGAACTGTACAAGATGTGTAGTGAACTTAAAACGATCTCATTATCTTATAATTCTTAAAACAACACCTTAATTTATCAACTATTAAACTCTTTAAATTAAATTATTTTCTTAAAATTGTTTTCAAAATCACCCCCCTTTTTAGTATTTTTTATTAAAAAGGCATACTCTAAACCTATCAACACTCCTTGAGAGATGACCTAGGGTCTACCCTTTACTATAAATCAACCTTAAAAACATAATCAATTTGACATGTCATGACAACACAGTCACTACTTCCCATCACAACTGCCACATATCACAACCACATCTCATCACATCCACCCCACGCGCCACAACCACTCGCCACAACCACACATCACAACCGCTTTTCATCTAGTTCCCATATCTTATTTCAAATTTAAATAAGGGGTTTTCATCACATTCACTTATTTATTTTGAGGGGATTCTCACAAAAAAACCACAATTTACATGGACAACAAAATTATTTGTCATATATACCTTTCTGTCCAATTTTAGGGAAGTTATAATAAACATAAACATCACCACACCCCCTTTTTCATCAAGTAGCCATCACAATGACATTGTAAGGCACTCATAATTTCATAAACATAGTTTATATTTCACATTTTATAAATTTTCCCATCATGATTTCCTTCTTTAAGTGATTATTCATTTTGGGGTTCCAAGGTCCATTAGAAATATCATTAAACATCAACAAAATTCATAATTGTAGAAATCACAGCATTAAACATGAATCATAAAGGTTCAACAACAGTGATAACATGGAAACCGTAAGGCACAAACAATACCCATGTTTCTTTATTCAATTTATCTTCTTACCTAGTTCATTCTCATCATTAATTTCTTACATTATTTATGGTGTTCCTTGCATTCCTTACCTTTCTCATAAACCAAAACACCCCAAAGAATCATAACAACATAATTGAAAGGAAAATACAAACAGCATATCCAAGCATATTAATTATTAGGTACTGAGACGTGCATCGAAAGTCGTTGGGACAGGAATTTAAAATTTTTCACATCACTAGAGCAACATTACAATGTCAACTTTGGTGAACTATCCTGGTACAGTCCGAGGACCACGTGTGGATTTAACAGAGCAAAAAAATAAAATCGAACAAGTACCTTATTTGGATCTGACGTGTGCAAGTCCGTCACAGGATGCCAGTGACCATTGCTCGAAGACTCCAACGTCGAAGCCCTCTAGATCGTCCACACACGCCTCTCGAATCTTCTCGCACATCGTTTGTTGGAATCTGGGTGCTAGCGCGGTACACCAATGAGCTCTTCGACGCAACGATGATCACTGCAAGGTAAGGGACTTCGATCCAAGAAGGGTGATCTTGAAGTTCTTCCTTACTTGAGAGAATCTCTCACTAGATTTCATGAGGAGATAGAGGCCCTCATTTCGAGCACATGAATAGTTACATGGGGAGAGCCTCTCTCTTACTTATATAGGGGATATCTAAAATACCTAGTATGGGTTCCCGACCCCCATGTAATAGATATTCTCTATAAAAGTACAATAAATATTTATTTATGAAAAAATAAATTATTCCATAAATAATATTTATAATTTTATAATTTTATCACTAACTACAATATATATTAAATATATATCGCGTGATAAACTTGAGTCTATAACTCGACTCACTTCTCCTGCAAATATTAAACGAACCCTAGATATTTAAATCTGTTCGAATAATATTTTATCTTTGTATTTACTAATCACTTGTAAATACATCTTATAAATAAATTCAACAAATTATTCCAAACTTGAATAATTAAAGAATTTATTTATTACTTGGTGATCGATAGAACTGGGATAATACTCTGACCCCTTGGCGGGGCCCACCAAGTTCTATATTACTATTCCTAGAATAGGGCAGATTCTCAAAGCCACCCTCTAGGCTCTTATCTCAATAGTAGTGAATAATATCCATCGACCAAGAGCGGGGTCTAGCAACTCATCGAGGCCCCTATAGAGATAAGGTAAATTCAAAGCAAGGACTGCCTTCCTTCGAACATAGTCTGTGTAATATAACACTATGGGAAAAACCGTTATTTGCGACGGGAATAAATCCCATCGCAAATAGTCCGTCGAAGAGGTTATTTGTGACGGGTTGACCAACCCATCGCAAAAAGTTACGTGTGGATTCGTGCGCTTTGCGTGCCAAACCACGTGAAAGGGTATTTGCGACGGGTTGGCACCACCCGTCGCAAATGCCGGGAGGCAGTAAGAACTAGTTGCGATGGGGGGATCCCCCATCGTAACTAGTTCGACCCCGAAGGGTATTTTCGACGGGACCCATCGCAAATAATTGGAAGCGGTAAAAACCTATTTGCGACGAGATGTTGTCCCCTCGCAAAACGTGTGTCGGAAGGTAACCTTTTTGCGACGGGCCCCGTCGCAAATAACCTTTTAACCGTCGACGATAATTAATGTGGCCGAAGGTATTTGCGATGGAAATATGCGCCCCGTCGCAAAAAAGTTACGCGCGGATTGGCGCGGTTTGCACGCCAAACCACGCGAAAGGGTATTTACGACAGGTTGGCACCACTCGTCGCAAATGCTGGGAGGCGGTAAAAACTAGTTGCGACTGGGGGATCCCCCGTTGCAACTAGTTCGACCCCGGAGGGTATTTGCGATGGGACCTATCGCAAATAACTGGCGGTGGTAAAAACCTATTTGCAACGGGATGTTGTCCCGTCGCAAAAAGTGTGTCGGCCGATTGCTTTTTGCGATGAGCCCCGTCACAAATAAACTTTTAACCGCTGATGGTAATTAATGCGGCCGAAGGTATTTGCGATGGGTCTCGTCGCTAATAGTCATGTCGTAACTAATCTAACCTATATATACTCTCCTCGGTTTTTTCTTCTCTCCGCCTGAATTTTTTGTTCCTTTGCTTCTGTAAACTCTAATTTTAGAGTAAAAATTTTTGAGGGTCAGCTTTTTTTTTACGAAGAAGTTGTGAAGCCACCTACAATTATAAGAGATCAAGTTTAAAGGTATTTATGTTTTATTTAATTTAGTATTTATTTCCTTTCTTTATATTAATCTTAATTATTGTCGATTAGTTGTAATTAAGTTAGATTTAAATTGTTTTGTCATCAGTATTTATTTGTAATAATAAAATTAAATTATTAGTACCAATTCTTAGTAATTAGTAATAATTAATAATTATTAACGATAATTATTAATGTATATAAATAATTAGCAGTAATTAGTAATTAGTAGCTGTATTTTGCAGTAATTAATAGTAATTAACACTAATTAGTAATAATTAGAAATAAATAGTAATAATTAGAAAAAGAAATAGTAATAAATATTAACAATTATTAATAAATAGTATTAATTAGTAATAATTAGTAATAAATACTAATAAATAGTAATAAATACTAATAAATACTAATAAATAGTAATAAATAGTAATAAATACTAATAATTCGTAATAAATACTGATAAATAGTAATAAATACTAATAAATACTAATAAATAGTAATAATTAGTAATAAATAGTAATAAATAGTAATAATTTGTAATAATTACTAATAAATATTAATAAATACTAATAAATAGTAATAAATAGTAATAAATAGTAATAAATACTAATAAATACTAATAAATAAAAATAAATACTAATAAATAGTAATAAATATAAATAAATACTAATAAATAGAAATAAATACTAATAAATAGAAATAAAAACTAATAAATAGCGATGCGTCAGTAGCAGCAGCAACACGAGGAGGACATGCGTCGATGGCAGCAGCAACAACAACAGCACGAGGAGGACATGCGTCGATGGCAGCAGCAGGAGAAGGAGGACATGCGTCGATGGCAACAGCAGCACGAGGAGGACATGCGTCGATGACAGCAGCACCAGTACGATCAGATAGAGTACATGCACCGTTTGACTCATAGTTTAGGGATGAAGTTTCTTCCACCATCTCCTCCAGCTTCTCTAAAATAATACCCCCCTCAGTGATTTTTTTTGTTCTGTTAAAAACATTTGAATTGAACATTTGTTGTAATATGAACTATTTACAGTTTTTGTCTTTTATATTGGTGCGAATATTGCATAATTTTTTTATTTTTAATATTTTAATATTTTAATATTTATTATTAGTATTATATTTTTTAATGTTTGTTTATTCTACTAATAATAATAATAATAATAATAATAATATTTTATGATTTTTTATATATATATATATATTTCTGAATATTGAGCATTTTAATATTTTTTATTTTTTTATTATTTTAATAATATTTATATTATTTTTTTCATTAATCATATTTTTATTATTTTTTTATTTTACACTACGGGAAAAAGGCTTTTTTCGACGGGCCTTTTGCGACGGGGGTAACGACCCGTCGCAAATAACCAACTATTTGCGACGGGATTTTGTCTCCCGTCGCAAATAGTTTAGCGCGGATAGCGCGTCAAACCGCGCGAAGGTTATTTGCGACGGTGGGATCTCACCATCGCAAATAGTTAAGTATTTGCGACGGGGCCCATCGCAAATAACCGGCGGCGGTTTATAGCTTTTTGCGACGGGATACCTTTTGCAACGAGCCCCGTCGCGAATAACCGACGGCGGTTTATAGCCTTTTGCGATGGGATGTCGTCCCGTCGCAAAAGGTGTGTCGGCAGGGACTATTTGCGACGGGACCCGTCGCAAATAACTTTTTAACCGCCGACAGTAATTAATGCGGGCGTAGATATTTGCGGCGGGTCCCGTCGCAAAAGATACTATTTGCGACGGGATACCCGTCGCAAATAATCTAACCTATATATACCCCATCCATTTTTCCTCTCATTCCTCTCAAATTTTAGATCATGTTTCTCTCTAAACTCAGATTTTAGAGAGAATTTTTCTAAGTTAATTTTATTGTTCACGAAGAAGTTGTGAAACCGTCTGCATCAATAGAAAATCAGTCTTAAAGGTATTTATGTTTTTTAAATTTATTATTTATTTCATTTTTTTTATGTTAATTTTTTTTATTGTTGATTAATTGTAATTAAATTAAATTTAAATTGTTTTGTCATTAGTATTTATTTGTACTAATAAATTGAAATTTTTAGTATTAATTTTTAATAATTAGTAGTAATTATTAATTATTAACGATAATTAGTAATGTATATAATTAATTTGTAGTAATTAATAATAATTGGTAATAAATATCAATAAATAGTAATAAATAGGAATAATTAGTAATAATTAGGAATAATTAGTAATAATTAGGAATAATTAGGAATAAATATTAATAATTAGTAATAATTAGTAATAATTAGTAATAATTAGCAATAATTAGGAATAATTAGCAATAATTAGTAATAATTAGCAATAATTAGTAATAAATAGCAATAAATAGCAACAATTAATAATAATTAGTAATAAATTGTAATAATTAGTAATAAATACTAATAATTACTAATAATTACTAATAAATACTAATAATTAGAAATAAATACTAATAATTAGGAATAATTAGAAATAAAGAGCAATAATTAGGAATAGTTAGAAATAAAGAGCAATAATTAGCAATAATTAGAGATAATTAGTAATAAATAGAAATAAATATTAATAAATAGGAATAATTAGTAATAATTAGAAATTATTAGTAATAATTAGGAATAATTACGAATAATTAGGAATAAATACTTATAATTAGCAATACTTACCAATAATTAGTAATAATTAGCAATAATTAGGAATAATTAGCAATAATTAGGAATAATTAGCAATAATCAGAAATAATTAGCAATAATTAGTAATAATTAACAATAATTAGCAATAATTACTAATAATTAGTAATAAATTGTAATAATTAGTAATAAATTTTAATAATTAGTAATAAATTTTAATAATTGGTAATAAATTGTAATGATTAGTAATAAATTGTAATAATTAGTAATAAATACTAATAATTACTAGTAATTACTAATAAATACTAATAATTAGCAATAATTAGAAATAGTTAGGAATAATTAGAAATAATTAGCAATAAATAGAAATTAATAGCAATAATTAGCAATAATTAGAAAGAATTAGAAATAATTAGCAATAAATAGAAATAAATAGCAATAATTAGCAATAAATAACAATAATTAGTAATAAATAGAAATAAATATTAATAAATAGGAATAATTAGTAATAATTAGGAATAATTAGTAATAATTAGGAATAATTATGAATAATTAGGAATAAATATTTATAATTAGTAATACTAACCAATAATTAGTAATAATTAGCAATAATTAGGAATAATTAGCAATAATTAGGAATAATTATCAATAATTAGCATTAATTAGCAATAATTAGCAATAATTAGAAATAATTAATAATAATTAGTAATAAATTGTAATAATTAATAATAAATTGTAATAATTAGTAATAAATTGTAATAATCAGTAATAAATTGTAATAATTAGTAATAAATACTAATAATTAGTAACAACTACTAATAAATACTAATAATTTGCAATAAATAACAATAATTAGGAATAATTAGGAATAATTAGAAATAATTAGCAATAATTAGAAATAAATAGTAATAATTAGAAATAATTAGCAATAATTTTTAATAATTAGCTATAATTAGTAATAATTAGAAATAAATAGCAATAATTACCAATAATTAGGAATAATTAGCAATAATTAGTAATAATTAGAAATAAATAGCAATAATTTTTAATAAATAGCAATAAATATTAATAAATAAGAATAATTAGTAATAATTAGAAAGAATTAGTAATAATTAGGAATAATTAGTAATAATTAGGAATAAATACTACTAATTTGTAATATTTACTAATAATTAGGAATAAATACTAATAATTTGTAATATTTAGCAATAATTAGTAATAATTTACAATAATTAGGAATAATTAGCAATAATTAGTAATAATTAGCTATAATTAGTAATAATTACTAATAAATACTACTAATTAGTAATAATTACTAATAAATACTAATAATTATGAATAATTAGGAATAATTAGAAACAATTAGGAATAATTAGCAATAATTAGAAATAATTAGCAATAAATAGGAATAAATTGTAATAATTATCAATAATTAGGAATAATTAGAACTAATTAGCAATAATTAGAAATAAATAGAAATAATTAGAAATAATTAGGAATAATTATCTATACTTAGGAATAATTAGCAATAATTATGAATAATTAGTAATAATTGGGAATAATTAGTAATAAATAGAAATAAATTGTAATAATTAATAATAAATTTTAATAATTAGTAATAATTATTAATAAATAGTAATAAATAGTAATAAATAATATTAAATAGTAATACTTAGTAATAAATAGCAATAGTTAGTAATAAATAGTAACAGTTAGTAATAAATAGTAATAATTAGTTATAAATAAGAATAATTAGTAATAATTAGAAATAAATAATAATAATTAGGAATAAATACTAATAATTAGTAATATTTAGCAATAATTAGTAATATTTAGAAATAATTAGTAATAATTAGCAATAATTAGGAATAGTTAGAAATAATTAGTAATAATTAGTAATAATTAGATATAATTAGTAATAATTAGATATAATTAGATATAATTAGATATAATTAGATATAATTAGTAATAATTAGATATAATTAGATATAATTAGATATGATTAGATATGATTAGTAATAATTAGTAATAATTGGTAATAAGTTGTAATAATTAGTCATAATTAGTCATAATTAGTCATAATTAGTCATAATTAGTCATAATTAGTTATAATTAGTCATAATTAGTCATAATTAGTAATAATTAGTCATAATTAGTAATAATTAGTAATAATTAGTCATAATTAGTAATAATTAGATATAATTAGATATAATTGTCCTTCCTTGGTTGATCACCTTGTAAGTAGCGTTGAAATAGGACAAAACAAGTCATGCCCTTCTCATCTATAAGAATTATCTCACATGACCCTTTACATAGACCATTCTTCCTTGAAAATTTAAGGGAAAGATACTGATGTCCCCTCAAATTTTTAAGGAAGAATGATCTATGTAAAGGGAGCGAGATGATTCTTAGAGACGATAACGACATTACTTTGGTCGTCCTATTACAACACTACTTGCGTGGTGATCAACCATTCAAGGACAATTACAGAGTTTACATTGGACATGGCTGACATAAAATTTTTATTGCGCATAACCTGATAATTGGAGACCCTTTGAGATTTGAACATGTTAAAAATAAAGTAATAAATAGTAATAATTAGTAAACAAAAACTTCTTGGATAATGAAGGAAAATTTTGTAATCATCTCCACAACGATGATTACCAAATTTCCTTTCATTATTCAAGTAGTTTTCATTTTTCTAAGTATTGATAAGTATTGCTAAATTAGTAATAATTAGCAATAAATAGTAATAATTAGTTAGTAATAGTTAGAAAGAAATTTTAATAAATTTTAATAAATTCCAAGAACCTGGCACAATTTCTAGTGGATTGACGACACTCCTTTTTCTCAATGACTTTTCTCCTTTCAAATCTCACCGACTCAAAACAATATAAAAAATGTGATGCTACATAGGCATATTCAATCTCGTATACACGAGATTGGATACGCATTTTTAGGATCATATTTTTTATAATGTTTTCAGGTGGTGAAAGTTGGAAGAAGACGATTCATCGAAGAAAAGGTGGCTCTTTTGTCCCACCACTCATTTACTTGCATCTCTCTCACACTGAAATCACAATGAAGAATCTCGTCAGAGATACATATATTCATTCTCGTGCATACACGAGAATGAATATGCGTACCTCCGACCAGGTTCTTCATTGTGATTTCAGTGTGAGAGAGATGCAAGTAAATGAGTCATCGGACAAAAGAGTAGCCGTCAATCCACTGGAAATTGTGCCGCCTTTAATTAATGGTAATTATTAAGAAGTAGTAGTAATTATTTATCTTCTTTTTTTCATATAGTATTTTTTTAATTTCAAATTATTCAAAAATAGTGATGATTTTATATTTTGTAGAAAAATATGGAACAAGGAAGTCGACATCAGTCATTATTAGATGACCGCGCTTGGATAAATCAGCATAGAAATCCAAATGGTTATAGTTTAAATCCTGTATATATTGAGGGTGTTGAATATTTCTTAGTATTTGCATCATCAAAACCAGAATATGTTTCAAAAGTCATAATTAAGTGTCCTTGTAAAAAATGTGCTTTGAGAACGTTTGACACATTTGACAAGGTTGGAGGACATCTCTTGCGGTTTGGTTTTCAACTAGATTATGTTTTTTGGTATCAACATGGTGAAATCAGTTCTAGAGAAGATACTAATAACTTGATTCCGGATCCATCACAGTTCCAAAATTTAGTACATGATGTTGCATGTCTATCTGTTCAACAAACTGAAACTCACGATGATATTGATTTAACTCCTGAGTTGGAACCATCTGAATTTTATGAGTTGTTGAGGTCTACTGAGGATGAATTATATCCTGGTTGTAAGATAATAAAATTATAAGTGGTTGCAAAATTTATGGCTATTAAATCAGATAATGCAATGTCAAACAACTGTTTTGATCAGATATTTTCTTTGGTTAAAACACTGCTACCTGAAAAAAATGTGTTGCCTACAAATTACTATGAGAGAAAGAGGTTGGTTTCTAATCTAGCCCTTAGTTATCGAAAGATTCATGCATTTGAAAATGATTGCATCTTATATTCTGGTGAAAATGATTCGTTGGATAGTTGTCCAACATGTGGACAATCAAGGTATAAAGAAGCACAACCAGGGAAGTCTGGATCAATTCCTGTAAAACAGTTGAGATATTTCCCCCTTACACCCAGGCTGCAAAGTTTATTTATGTCTCATAACACATCATCAATGATGTCATGGAAAAAAACCAATATTTCAACCAGTAAAAGCTTGAATCATCCATCTGATGGTGATTCATGGAAACATTTTGATCGTCTGCATCCATCTTTTGATTTAGAAGCCCAAAATGTGTGATTGAGTCTTTATAATGATGGTTTTTGTTTGTTTGGTTCTTATGGTAGTCATTATTCATGTTGTCCTATCTTTATAACTCTGTACAATCTACCTCCATGGATGTTGATGAAGGATCCCTATATCTTTTTGACCTTATTAATCCCAGGACATCTGAAAAAGAATATTGATGTTTATTTGAAACCATTGATTGATGAGTTAAATGCATTATGGAGTAACGATGTTAGTACATATGATGTTGCTACGAAACAAAATTTCACATTAAAAGCTGCATTGATGTGGACAATTAGTGACTTTCTGGCATATGACATGTTATCTGGATGGAGTGAACATGGTCTAAAATCATGTCCTTACTGTATAAAAGACAACAAATATTTTATGCTCGTTGATGGAAAAAAACCTTGCTATTTTTACTATCATTGCAGATTTCTTCCAACTGATCATCCTTTTTGAAGGAACAAATCTCATTTCAGAAAAGGCACAATTGAAAGGGATGAACCTCCAAAAATGATCTCAGGTATAGAGTTAAAATCATTTGTATTTTCATTACCTCCCATCACATTTGGGCCAACATTAAACCAATAGAAAATTCATGGCTTTGGGAAAGAACATAATTGGATAAAATGAAGCATTTTTTGGGATCTCCCATATTGGTCTGATTTGTTGGTCTGCCACATGTTGGATGTCATGCACATTGAGAAGAAATATTTTGATAATTTATTTCATATAGTTTTGGATACACCAGGTAAGACCAAAGATACTGTAAAAGCACGATTAGATCTTGCCCAAATTTGCAGGAGACCAGAACTTGAACTATTTGAAAATGCCAGATCACAGAGGTTAATGAAGCCAAAAGTAGTTTATACACTGTCCAAAGAGATTCGTTTATTATTTTTTTAGTGGATTGTATATTTGAGACTTCCAGATAGCTATGCTTCCAATTTGGGTATATGTGTTAAGAATGGTCATATTACTGGATTAAAAAGTCATGATTTTCATGTTATAATGGAAAGACTTATGCCGATTGGATTCAGAGGTTTTTTGAATTCTATGATTTGGGATTTGATAACAGACATATCATATTTTTTTCGAGACATTTGTGCAGCGAAAACTGACTACGATGCGCTAAGAAAACTGAAATAAGATGTTGTTGTAATTATATGTAAACTGGAAAAAATCTTTCCACCTACTTTTTTTGACTCAATGGAACATCTGATATTACATTTTCCACATGAAGCTAAATGTGGAGGTCCAGTACAGTTTCGATGGATGTACCCATTCAAGAGATGCATGTAGAAATTGAAGAAAAAAGTACGTAAAAAAGCAGCAGTTGAAGGCTCAATTCCTAAAGCTTATTTTCAAGAGGAAATTGCTTTTTTCTGCTCTCACTATTTTGAATCTGAATATCCCTAAAAAAACTACATGGGATGAAACAAGGGAAATGTTAATGATGAAATGGAAAATCATTTATCAGTTTTTAATTAGCCAAATCTTGGCTTTAGTGGAGTTTAAGAATGATGGATTTAGACGATGAACATCACAAAGCTTATATATATGTTCTGCTCAACTGTGAAGAAATGAAAGCATTTGTACTGTGAGTGATTCTATCAATTATTCTATAATTTCTGTTATAGTATGTAAACTTATTTTATTTGTAGGTTATATGATAATCATATCAAGATATAAGTTCCACAAATTACAGAAGCTGCTCTTGAAGAACGCAGACAAATTTTTTTTCTCTCAATGGTTTCAAAAGCTGGTAACATAAATTATTGATGGTTTAATATCAATTTAGTTTAATATTTATTATATTGATAATTGTTTTACAAATTTTCAGGTGCCTCAACATGCTGATAAAATTGATAAGTGACTGTGTATATTGGGTAACCCAACATCCAAAATGGTTAAATATTATCATGCATATGTGGTGAATGGTTTTCGATTTCATACACGTGCATATGGGGAATCAAAAAAAATAAACAGTGGAGTTTTTTTGAGAAGATCTCATCATAGAGGAATTGAAGTTGACTTTTACGACATTCTGGATGAAATTATTGAGCTATGTTATCTTGGAAAAAATTACATAATGATGTTTAAATGTCGGTGGTTAGATACTGAGAGAGGATTGTGTGTTCATCCAACTCATGGAATTGTCGATATTAAATATAAAAGTCTTCTTGCAGTAAATGAACCGTTTTTACTGGCTCAATAGGCACATCAAATTTATTACGCAAATTACTGTATTACTTCAAGAGACCTGAGTGATTGGTGGAGTATAATAAAAATGAAATCTCAGGAAAATCAATTTACTCAAACTGAATGTAGTTCCGCTGAAGTGGAAGAAATTGAAATTTTTCAAGTGACTACTCAAAATCCATATTTTTCACAAAGAAACGTGAATATCGATGAGGACACCCCATAATTAAGGGTCCATGGTGACAAAGATGTTAATGATGTTACAAATGAAATTTAAATGACAAGGGATTATGAAAGTGAAACTCATGTGGATATTGATGATGTTGAGGAGGAATATGAAGACATTAACATCGTTAGATATGAATATGATGATGAAGGTGAACATTGGCATAATTAAATGCTGGTTATGATCATAACTAATATATATATAATAGTTATTTTCAACTATCTGTTAACAACAATCATTTTGTGTTTCAGATGGACTCTGATCTATTGCGTGAGTTAGATGAGGTTGAGCTACCTTTGGATGAGGGGGATGTGGGATCATCTGACCCTCAACCTACTGGTGGTTCAGGAGGTACGCGGAGGGGGAACAGTCTTACACGACTGATGATTCCTGACCCTATCCCCGAGCGATGTCCATGTCGTGGCTTCGATCCACATACCCTGAGGTATATTAACCTTTATATTTTAGTTATATTTCATTAATTTATTTATATATATACTAATTGTTTGATTATTTATTCTTTTTTTACATTTTTGTGCATACAGCTGTTGGAAAGGGGAGCACTATCTTGCACAATTATTTTTCTCATCCATGGACCACATGGGAACAGATTCTCATTGATGTGCAGCTCGACATGTACAATCATTGGCTGGTACTTAAATAAATAATATTTATTTTGAAATTTATTTTATTAATAACTTGATATTATAAATTATTTGTAGGATTTATGGTATCCCATCGATGATAGTATGTGTGACGATATCCATGAAGCATGGGAGGTGGCTATGCGTGAGCGTTTGCGTCAGTTTTTGCATGATTTGAGAAAGATGACCATTAAGAAAGTAGGAGAAACAGTATTTGATGAGTCGTGTAGAGACCACCGACCAGATTACATTTCATCTCAAGTTTGGGATGGATTATGTGCACATTGGCTGGGTGGTGGATTTTAGAGGAGGTCTTCATTGGGTCGGCAGAACCGGGGGAGACAGGAGGTGACACATCGAGCTGGTAGTCGTACATTCAGTACGCATAGAGAGCATCTGGTAAGTATTTTTTTAAATATTTTATATAACTTCAAATATAAACAATTTATTTTATATTCATATAGTTAGTCGAGCATCTTGATATTACAGAGTACGATGTTTATTGGAGGATGTACAGTGATCCAGCCACCAGAGAGATTAGAGGTGATCGCCAACATCAGATTGTGGTTAGTCTTATTTTTTCAGTTTGACAATTAACTGCATATAATATTTTCACAATTTTAATTTGAAATTGAAATTGAGGGAGTCATATGAGGCTGAGAATTCTCAGACACAGGCTGAGGGTCAGGATAAGGCGACTGATCAGACCAGTGCCCACTATTTCGACGAGGCGGCATGGATGCAGGTGACTCAGTATGGCTTTGATAAGGGCTGAGTAGTTGGTATCAGCTCTCATGTGACTCCTGGTACTTATTATGGTACTGCTGCGATGTCGGCGTCCAGCTTGAGAGGAGCTCGTGGAGAGGCATCATCTTCTAGCTCACAGTATCAGGAGCAGTTCTGAGCTCAAAATGACCTTATAGAGAGTTTTTAGAAGCAGCAAGAAGAGATACATCAGCAACAGCAGCATGAGGAGGAGATGCGTCGATGGCAGCAGCAGCAACAGCAGCACGAGGAGGAGATGCATCGATGACAGCAACAACATCATGAGCAGATGGAGTACATGTGTTGTCTGACTCATAGTTTAGGGATGGAGTTTCCTCCACCAGCTCCTTCAGCTCCTCCACCTCCTCCAAAAGACGACCCCCCAATGATTTTTTTTGTCAAAAACATTTGAATTTAAATTTGTTGTAATATAAACTATTTACAGTTTCTGTCTTTTATATCGTTGCAATTATTACATAATTTAATTTTTAATATTTTATGATTTTTTTTGTGAATATTGAGAATTTTAATATTTTTTTTATTTTTTTTATTATTTTAATAATATTAATATTATTGTTTCATTAATCATAATTTTATTAAATATATTTTTTCAGTATTATATTTTTTTAATATTTGTTTATTTTAATAATAATAATAATAATAATAATAATAATTTATGATTTTTTTATATTTTTTTGTGAATATTGAGATTTTTAATATTTTTTTTATTTTAATAATGTTAAAATTAATTTTTCAATAATCATAATAATATTTTATGATTTTTTTTATATTTTTTTGTGAATATTCAGAATTTTAATATTTTTTATTTTTTTATTATTTTAATAATATTAAAATTAATTTTTCAATAATCATAATAATATTTTATGATTTTTTTATATTTTTTTGTGAATTTTGAGAATTTTAATATTTTTTTATTTTTTTTATTATTTTAATAATATTAAAATTAATTTTTTAATAATCATAATTTTATTAAATTTATTTTTTAAAAAATTTATTTATTATTTACGATGAGATCTGTTGCGACGGGATCCCATCGCAAATAGTCTAAATAATTTTTTCTTAAAAAAAGGTATTTACGACGGGATTACAGGCCCGTTGCAAAAAAGTATTTGTGACGGTCCCATCGCAAAAGAGCTTATATATATATAAAGTATATAATCGGAGACTTATTTGTGACAACTTTTTCTACAACGGACTATTTGCGACGGGGCCCCGTCGCTAAAGCCTATTTGTGACGGGATCCCGTCTCAAATACCTTGAATTCTAGTAGTGTTATTAAATATTTACAAATATTGGGAATTTTAATATTTTTTATTTTATTATTATTTTAATAATATTAATATTTTTTATTAAGTATTTGCGATGACGCTTTTTGCGACGGGGGGGGGGGGGGCGTCGCAAATAGATTATATACATTTTTTTAAAATTTTTTGCGACGGGTTGCTTTACCGTCGCAATAACTTTTTTGTGACGGCCCCGTCGCAAAAGGTTTGTAACATATAGGCTATTTGTGACGGGTTGGTGTCTCATCACAAATACTTTTTGCGATGGGCCCGTCACTAAGGGTTCTTGTATATATAATGTATTTAATTGGACATCTATTTATGACAGACCCGCTTCACGTCGCAAGTAATATTTTTTCCCACGGGCCCGTCATAAAAAATACTAGCTGTGATGCCATTTTCTGCAACGGGCTATTTGTGATGGGTCCCCATCAAAAAATGGTTTTTGCAATGGGATCCCATCGCAAATAGCCGAATTTCCAGTAGTGTAATCTCTTCATCATCAATATCTCAATAAAGAAGAATGTACACTAGTGTCATCATCCTTTATCTTGCTTTATTTTATTTGTTGATATGTCCAGACGGTCTTACCTTCCACTACCATTTCCATGGATTTAATGAAGGTGAAACCATCCTAATCAACCAAGCTTGAGATATCTCTTCCTCAACTCAGAAGCGATAAATCTTATATTGATCATTCAATCAATGTCATGTCACCAACGACGTACCCAACAAAAACTACCTCTCCATGACTTAATTGTTATGGTTTTCATCTTGCATCAAATTATGCAATTAAATGACATACATTGATAATGATCTCAAGTCTGGAGACCATTACACAAGGCTGTAGATAGAAACGACCAATGACACCTTAAACACGTGGTGTTCCTATTATGTGTGTATGTCCTCATGATCTCAACTACTAGAGATCATCAAGTGCGAACTTCATGAGAAGAAGTCCCAATGCTTATGAGCCCCCAACACCTGATGGTCACACATCATCTATGTCCTTTCAGTATGATGTAACTGGACCATAAGACATAATTTAAGATTACTGTCATGGCATCTCGGGGTTCTCATAATAGCCTGGGATATGCTATAACCCTTTGATACGACATGTAATCTAAGGACATTGCCATAAGCAAAGTGGATGCGGAAGTATCTACACTATTATGTAAGTATAAACACATGTATATATAACATACTACATACATGTAGTGGTAATCAAAGAACAATACAAGTTGGGTCTAAGGAATCCACTTTCAACATTAATTACAAAAGATAGGAGATAATCCTTGAGATCCCTTACCTAGAAAACAAGGAGTTTCCACACTACACCTAAAATAGAAAAGAGAGGGGAAACTCAACCATCCCAAATCTTGAATTCATGACCAATGGTGGCCCAGAATCTATGCAGAAGACTCACAAGACTCCAAGGAAGAGATTAAATCATATGAACTTTAGAGAATTCAAATAAAATTGAGAGGGGGGTTCGAGTATTTTTTTTAAATAGCAGCAACGCATTCTGGAAATTGAAGATACAAAACATCCAGAATCCCTAATTTAATCTAGTACAACTCAAATCTCCAATACGAAACATCTAAAATATTTATAAATATTTGGTTTAATGGAAACAATTCAAAATCATTAATTGCTGTGATTTTAGGAGTTTAAAGTCATTGAAATAAGGTCCATGTAGTTTGCATAGCGAAAGGAGGAAGAAAATCTGAAAACTGGGCAAGAATATTGTAAAATGGTGAATTCTACTTACCTCAAGGTGAGGTAGAGACATTATTTTATAAATGGAAAAAATAAAATACATGGTGTGGTATTCCGATGTGGGACACGAAAATACCCTTTATAATAAACAAGTTTCAACACTCCCCCTCAAGATGGACATGCCCAGCTTGGACCAAGAGTCCCACAAAAAGAAAGATGACATGAAATAAGTCTAGACACACTCCCCCGCAAGTTGGGTCGCTGATGCTGTGGATACCCAAGAGAGTCTAGACGAGATCCTAGGAGGCCTTTGGTGAAGATGTAGGAAAGATGATCGGTCATCGGTATGTGGTTGAAACTGATATGGTACTACTCAATATGATGGCGAAGAAAGTGGCAGTCCACCTCGATATGCTTCGTGCATTCATAGAAGACATGATTAGAAGTAATCTTTGGGGCTGTCTGATTATCACACTAGATATGAGCAGACATATGTGGTGGGGAAACAAACTCATAGAGGATATGTCGAAGCCAAATGATCTCAGTATTGACCATGGTCATCACAAGGTATTTAGACTCTGCACTAGATCTGGAGACGAAAGTTTATTTCTTACTGTGCCATGAGATGAGCTTACCTTCCAAGAAAATGGAAAACCTAGAAGTACACTTTTGGGTAGCAAGGCAACCAGAATAGTCAGGATCATAGAAGGCCTCAACATTCAAATGATCATGACATGAGTACCGGAGACCACAAGCAGAGTCTTTCTTGATGTATTTTACAATGTGAAGTATAACATCCCACTGAGATTTGGTTAGATACTCCATGAATTGGCTAACTTTTCTCACTGTGCAGGCAATGTCTGAATGCATCATGGTGAGATAATTGAGTTTTCTCACAAGATGATGATAGCTCTCTGGATGAGAAAAGAGTTTCATGTTGTCATAGAGAGACCATTCCCGAGACTGAAGAGGAGTTTCAACTAGAGTAGCCTGAGTTAATCCAGGATCCCCAAGATATCCAAAGCATATTTCCATTGGAAAAGAAAGATGGTGTCCAGGGAATGGGAGACCTCAATGCCAATGATGTATGTCAGTGGACCAAGATCTTTGGTGTGAAAATGGTGGTGAAGATTCCCATTTAGTTGGGCGATTCCAGGGGAGTCGCTCTTAGTGATGATGATATCATCAACATACATCACCAGTAGGATGTAGTCATAATATGTCGTACGGTAGAAGATGGTGTGATCCTTTATACTCAAAGAAAGCTCGAATGAAGTGACGATGGTGCTAAATCAGCTAAACCACACCTGAGGAGACTACTTGAGGCCATAAAGAGATAAACGAAGTCGACAGACATGGGAGTCGGCTTTGGAGGCAAGAAATTCTGGAGGCTACTGCAGATACACCTCTTCTTCAAGAAATCCATGGAGAAAGACATTCTTGACATCAAGTTGATTAAGGGTCCAATGATGATGAGTGACTAAAGAGATGGAAAATCAGATAAATGTCATATTTTTTACTCGAGAGAAGGTATCAAAATAGTTGATACCATATGTCTGAGAAAATCCATTCACTACAAGTCTGTACTTGAGGTGATGAAGGGTGCCATTTGTATTGAGGTGAACCGTATAGATCCATTTACTACTGACCATCTGTTTTTCTACTAGAAAGGGGACCAGGTCCTAAGTGTGATTTTCGTCCAGAGCCAGCAATTCATTTTGCATTTCCTAAAGCCATCTAGGATGAGATTTGGCATTGCCAACCCTACAGGGAATAGATTTCTTCTCTAGAGAGAAAAGACCCTTGTATGAGGATGTGTACATAGTATTATCATAGCAAGAATGAGTACCATTTTGTAGTACAATGGGCAATTCGTCTGAAGTTGAAGCAGGAGCATTAGATGAATCTGGGACGATGGTGTCCTCGACCTGAATAGGGGATACAGTTGATAGGCGGCAGGAGTAGATAGTGCCAAACCAGTGACCAACAGAGTGGGGAACCGGAGGTGGGTGGATTATGAGAGTAAGACAATCATCGATGGTGGTGTTTGTATGGGGAGATGAAGGAGTGAAAGGAGAGCCCTCAACAAACGACACATCAGCAGAGATGACATGTCATCGTAAGTCGGGAGACAAGCATCGGTAGTTGCACTGAGTGCGGGAATATCTGAGGAATATGCAATAGAGGGATTTGGGAGAAAGTTTGGAAAGGTTGAGATGAGTGTCCCAAACATAACACAGACACCCAAACACATGGAGTGGAAGTGAGTGAGAAGGGAGAGAGGATAACAGAGTCTGAAAAGGAGTCTCCCCTTAAAGGATAGAATAAGGGAGTTGGTTTAGGAGGTAGGTAGAAGTCAGGATGGCATCAAACCAAAAAAGGAGAGGCACCTTCATGTGGAATGGGAGGGCACGAGCAGCCTCTAGAATATGGCGATGTTTCCGCTCAACCACTTCATTCTTCTGAGGTGTGTTGGGGTAGGATGTCTGATGAATGATGCATTTATCCTTGAGAAACTGCCGAAATGAAGTGCATAAATATTCTCATCTATTTTTGGAGTGGAGACATTTAAGGGAGGTGAAAAATTCAGTGCGAATTTCATTATAAAAGGTCTCAAAAGTAGAAAAAACTCAATACTGATCATGAAGAAAGTAAATCCATGTCATGCGTGAGTATTCATCAATAAAGGATTTGTAATAACTATACTCGGACTGGCTAGGAACCCTATAAGGACCCCATACATTGGAATGAACAAGGTCAAAAAGTTTCATGGCATGCAGTTCCAATCTAGGAACATACATCACCTGATGATGTCTAGCAAACTTATAGGATTCAAAATGAAAGGAAAGGTGAGAAATTAATTGGGGTCAAAGTGAATGTAGGATGGAAGCCAGTGGATGACCAAGGTGATGATGAAGTTCAAGGGAACGAGCTGAGGTGGAATAGAAAGCAATAGATGGTGGGGTATCGAACATGTATACCCCATTTCGAAGATGACCTCAACCAAGTTCTTGATTTGTTGTCCACTCCTGAAAAACAACACCAGAAGATGTAAAATTAGTCACACAATTTAAATCTTTGGTGAGTTTTCTGATGAAGATAAGATTAAATGGACTATCAGGAACATGAGCTACTAAAGTCAGGTGAATAGACGAGGTCAATGAGCACATAAGAAATCACACAATGGGGATTTTTGATCTATTAGTAACAATAATTTCAGAGCCACATGTATGCGGATGATAGGTAGTGAACATACAAAAATCTCTTCTGAGATGTTCAGACGCACCAGAGTTAAGCATCCACGCTGTTGGCTGAGGAGAGATACCCACTGCAGGGCCACCAATATGAACAATGGTGTCTAGAGAAGAGGAAGGAGGCAAGGTAGCTCGATAATATTGTATAAATTAAATCTCCTCTAGTGAGAGTGCTAGTCTATACTGGGTACTCGAGACCAGTGACAGAGCATGGGACAACTGCTTAGGCAGGTGCACGAATGGAGGGATGAAGCATGGGGTTGATGTGTGGGAAGTCCAAAAACTAAGGTGGGGCCGGCCTTACAGGGGCTTTGGTGACTGGAGGTGGTTTCGGAGTCCTGCAGGTGGAAGTTCCAACTATGACAGAGTCGGTGGGCACCACGCGGGAAGTTGGCCCCTGTAAAAGGGTTGTCGGTGCTACGGGAGCCATTGCGGTGATGGTAGCCAGCACAGGAGGTGAGCCGGGATGGGCTGAGGAGGGTGGTGACTGGGAGATTGTCAGGAAGCCTCAAGTAGGGCAGGGCGGGAATAGTCACGAGGAGGTGGGACCGGGACTTGCTGAGGAGAGGCAGTGCCAGACGAAGCCGGGAAGCCGCTGGGGGGTGGGCGACCTTGTCGAAGGCATTGGATGGAAGAACCAAGGAGGGAGGGATGTCTGAGAGACCAAGGAGGCGGGCCTGGAGACCTGTTGATGAGAGGTGGGGTCGATCGATGTCAGGAGACCGCGAGAGGGTGGTGTCGAACATCACCGAGAAGTCACGCGGAGGGCAGGGTTGGTCATCCTTGTCAGAGGTAGGTTGGGTCGTGCACGTGACCAAAGCAGGCGCATGGGATACCCATAGGTGGATCACGCATAGGGAGGTGATCTGTCAGGGACCATCAAGAAACGGACATTGGAGGCTGACAGGAGAGGCTGGACGAGATGCGTTGAGAGAGCCATCTAGGTGGGGTATGCACTGGATGGGAGGAACCGACGCACTGGGAAGGGAGGTGAAGATCTGTCGGAGGTCCGTCAGGTATCTCGCACAAAGAGGCAGAGAGTCGTGTTGGGACCGGGAGGCACCGAGAGAGGTGGCGGCGGCTGGTGAAGAGGAGGGTGACGCCCTTCCAGCGAGGCCAGATCTATAGCGGGACCGCGACGGAGTGGCAAGCCGAGATCTAGGCTACAAAGGGCCATCAAGAAGGTGGTCCGGCTATAGGGGCAGTGCGGATGGCATCAGGCTCAAAACAGGCTTTAACACCACTAAAAAAGCATTGTAAATCTCATCGCTAATATAGGGGGGGTCCCTTTTATCGGCCCTCCAAAAAGTGATGATAAAGGTTCCTTTTATCAGCACTGAAAAAAGCGCTGATAAAAGTCAAAAAAAAATGAAAAGGAATAAAAAAGAATTATAAATGCGGGGGGAAAGCTTTTAACAGCGCTTGAACCCCCTTTTATTAGCGCTAGGCGGCGCACTGCCCTTCCCGCGCATCCTCGCACGCACGCACCCCTTTGCTTCCACCAGAACTCGAACCCGCGACCTCCCCCCTTTCGTGGCTTCACCTTTACCACTAATCCATTTCGTTTTGTTCTCTATTTAATGATATATCTATATATATATAGTTATATTTATTCATATATTGATATAGATTCATATTAATATAAATATATTTATTCATATATTAGTATATATATATATATATTCATTTTTATATTAATATATATATATTTTTTTATTTTTATATATATTTTTAGTTATAATTTTTTTTTCGTATATTTATTTGTATATTAATATATACTTATATGATTAGTTTTAAATAAATTTATGAAAAAATATGTTTTTTATGTGTGTTTATAAATAAATAAATAAATACATACATATATATACACAACACACAGACACACACATAGACACAACACACACACACACACAAACACATATATATTTACGAATAAATACATATATATGTGTATTTGAGAAGTTATAGAATGTTAAAACGACCATAACTTATAATCTAGAAGCCCGTTTCAACTCTACAACCAGTCAAATTGAAGAAAATGAAACAATATTCGATATGATATGTGGTACAGGCTTAACGGACATCCGGATCAAAAGTTATACTTGTTTGAATGTTAACAAATCGGGGTATCCCGACTAAAAACTCAATTTTAGAGGCCTTCTGAGACTTTTTTGGCCTAAAAAATGTGACAGAAACTTTGCTTCGGTCATTAATGCGTAGATCTCATCGCAGACTTTGATTTGATATGCTGTAGAGCTCAAACAGACACCCGAATCAAAAGTTATGGCCGTTTGAAGTTTGAGTTACATTTTCAACTTATTTTAGATCTTTTATTAATTGTTTTGATTTTTTGTGTCTTTAAATTGTTATTAAATGACTTTTAATCAATAATAATTATCAAATTATTAATTAATAATATTTTTTCAAATATTTTAAAGCCATTTTCACTAAATTTCTTATATATTAAATGTAATAGTCTATTTATACGATCTAAAACATATTTAAATAATATATATTATATTTATATATGAATAAATATACTTATATAACAATAATTTATTTTTCATGATTTGTTTTGAAATATAAATTTTGTCAGCGCTGATAAAGCCCCCCTTTATCAGCGCTTTTTTTTAGCACTGATAAAGGGGTAGCGCTTCACTTGCCCGTTTTTGTAGTAGTGGGGGTTCAGCAAGACGGTCGTAGAGGAGCGGCTGAGGGCGACGACTTCCCAGTCACGTGGCGCATATGGGAGGCTGGATTGTGGATCTAATGGGGGAATTACTGGAAACCCTAAACAGGGGGGATAGGCGGGAGGGATTGGGTTAGAGAACACCCTCTGATACAATGTATATTGACAAATTCCCCTTATCTCAAGGTGAGGTGGAGACATTCTTTTATAGATGGATAAAATAGAATACATGGTGTGGTATTTCGATGTGGGACTCAAAAATACCTTATATAATAAACAGGGTTCAACAAATATATACCCATATGAAACAGGGTTCAACAAATATAGATGGACATTCTTTGAAAATTCCTCCTTGCCCTTGAGCACGGTAGGGGGTCTGTATAAGTGATAACTTGCTTTTCCCATACACAGCATTATGGAAGGTCTCATGTAAGGGTAGCTTGATCTTACCCTTACGCATGCTTTGAAAATTCCTCCTTACCCTTGTGCACGGTAGGGGGTCTGCATAAGGGTAACTTGTTTTACCCTTACACAGCGACATGAATCCATTATTCTCACACACCACAGGTCATACCTATATGTAGCATCTAGAATTCAAGGTGACCCTTACACAGACTTTGGAAAACACAAGCTCTCCCTTACATAGTGAAGGGTTGCCCTTATGCAACTAAAGGTAACCAAGAGTTACCCTTATGCAACTAGTATATTACCCTTATTTGGCCTTAAGGATTTTTTAGGTTACCCTTATTCAAGGAGTTGAATACCTTTATGTGGCTATTAAAAACTCTCCTTTACTCTTATGCAGTGGTGATGATACCCTTAGACAGCCTATTTTAAGGCTAGGATACTTTTACACAACTCAAGGAAAAACAAGTTTACCTTTATGCAAGCCATTAAAAACCACCACTACCTTTACACAACACATAGGAAATAACATGTACCCTTACGCACACCTTTAAAAACTGGAGTTAATCATATGTAGAAGCAAGGACTTGCCTAATAGTAAAATTAACTCTTAGAAATATTAAATTTTCACTTACAAAAACTTATATATAATTAAAAAAGTCTTTATTAACACTTCCAAAAACATTAGAATCATTTTAAACCCTCTAAATTAATTTCCAAATAAAATTTTAATACTTTGAAATTATTCCATAAATTGAAAAACCTTTTTAAAACTACTTTATAAATTACAAAATCATTTTAAAACAACTTCTAGAATTTTTGAAATCACTCCCTAACCACCGGATATCCTAGAATGGGAAAGGGTTCGGAAAAATCAAAACTCTTACATGAAACCTTCTTGACGATATATTGAGGTGAAATGGATTATATTACATGGTAAGATTTTTTATGTGGTTTTCGTCATTATGACATTAGTTTTTTCCTCTTGAGTTCCTTTACATGTTGCAAGATGTTGATATTGGACATTAGGTCAGTTTTCCTAATGTCACTGAGGTAAAAGCCTAAGGGTCACATGCTTAGTGTTTCCATTGATCTCAGTTAAATACTGTTTATATTTAACAGTTGGAATAAATATTATTTTTCAGGCTGACAAATAATATTTATTCAGTATTTTATTGATCTCAAATATTAAATAAATATTTATTCATCAGTCAGTGAACATAATATTTATTTATTTATTGAATGAATAATATTTATTTGAATATTTATTTAAATATTTATTTGGGGTTTAATAAATATTTAGAAGGATAATAAGATTGAGTATTGAGTTTAGTGATAAATATTTATTTACCAGACTATAAAATAATATTTATCATTGTGCGAATTAACACACGCTATGAAGAAAAATAATAATATTATTATTTTACATGACATGGGGCACTTTATGGGTTAAATATATTGTTAAGGGCCTATGTGCAATTAATCAATATTTTAACCCTGGCCCTAGGCTTATAAATAGTCAGTTATATCTATTATAGATACAAACCATTGTAGATACAAACCATTGTAGATACAAACCATGATAGATACAAACTGTTGTAGATACAATCCATCATAGATACAATCCATCATAGATACAATCCATCGTAGATACAAACTGTTGTAGATACAAACTGTTATAGATACAAACTATTGTAGATATAATCTATTGTGCACAACATTATCTACCCTAGATAATTCTCTCCAAAAAGGAATGTTTCTAGGTTTTCTCGCAAAAACAAGAGAGGTTACTCTTCTCCATCCTCTCCAGCTAGAGAGATCAAAATTGATTCTTCCATACTGAAATAATTGTTGTAGCGATCAAGGGAATGATGCAAGATGATCAATACAACCATGCTAACACCCAAAGTATTATCAGTGATGGTTGGAGATTAAGATAACATATTTGAATCACCTCTAGAGGGATTCTACACTTAGATCCACAAAGCACAAGGACAAAGTAGTCGAACAACATTTGAACGATCAACCTCCTTTTCAAAGAAAGAATCTCAGGACCACAGTAATTTTCTTTTGATAAATTAATTTTAATTTTAACATCAAAAGTATAAGGCCCCGACCTTAAACCTTACTTAATTATTGAATTAATTGAATAATTCACATTGAGGATCTTTTCAGGTTTATAGTTTTATAGAATTAGGTCAAAACTATTACATCTCAAAAGATTACATAGTAGACACTTCTACTAAGTTTCCATAACCTAAAAAAACATAAAAAGAAACATGTCTAGTTCCATGTTTTAGATAACATGTCTTTCCTTGATCCCATCCTTGACCCTATTCATCTTTATGCCCTATGGAAAACATTTCAAAAAAACTTGGGATGAGCATAAAAAGCCCAGTAAAGGATACACAAAGAAGGAAAACTGTTAGTTTTTCAAAACAACAAGTAAACCATGTATACTTTACCAAAGTAATACTTTTCACCATTATGAAGTAGTAAAAACTCTTCACTGAATAAAAGACCATTGCTTACCCTTTTGAAACCAAAATATTACCATAAAACCCATATAAAGAACACATAACATATAAAGGTAACTTGGGACATAAACATACTTAAGTAGAATAACCATACGGTCGACTTCCACACATACTTAATAGAATAGCCATACGGATGAATTCCACACATACTTAATGGAAGAGCCATACGGCCGAATTCCATACCCAATGCATTGGAGGTTATAACATAACCACCCGTCCTCTTATTCACGGCACCACCCGTCATATGGTTTATCACGTAACCACCTGTTAAATGTCCAAGTACCATTATAAAATTATAACACATAAAACCAACATAAAGGAATGATAACATTTCCACATTTCAATCACAATATATCATTTAAATATATTGACATAATAGAATCCTTTATCAAAACCATTTTCAATACCAAAATACAAAAAAAATTATATGGTATTTATTTTATTTTAAAAATATTACGGCTTGTTGAGGAAGCCAAATATCAAATAATACTCGCGGCGGCGGAAAAGGTCGTTGTCACCGCGTACGTAAAAAGAAACATTCCTTTTGTCGTTTAGTAAAACGCTTCGTAGAAAAAAGATTACTTTTGAATAAACATAAAAGTCAAAGGGGTTGATACACCGTATAAAAGAAGGTTGTGTATAAAACAAAATATGCCTCAATGAATGGAGATTGAGATGAAGACCCTTACAAAGACGGTATCCTTGGTTTAAGGATAAATCAATTGCATAATTATGTGTGACAAACGAATACACCAAATATAAGTGGATATTAAGTGTAAAACAATCAGAGGTAATTCACACATATTCATAGAACAACATATTCAAGTAGTACAAGTTTATCCCAAAGAATCAAATTTGGGTTAAGAAGTTCCCTTGCAAAAATTTGACAGCCTAACGGCGTCACTTAAAAATTCAGAAAAAGAGTTGATGAGAGATAAAAAAGGGTATCTCATCACTTGGACATAAAATTTAAATCAATAAGGATATATGAGAACATATCCCAACATAACAATATGTGAATTAAAAGACCCAACAAAAGAAGTCTTTTAAAAAGAGGAGGGTGAAAGGTTCCCTTACCGACTTGGGTATCTTTCGAAACATACACCCCATGAAAGAAAGACAATACATCATTGATGTAAATACTCATAAAAGAAAGTATATTACACAAAGAGTAGAATAATGGGAAGTACATACACCACTCAAAGGAAATTGTGGCAAATGTAGCATAAATCTCACTGGAATAAAAGTGAGATGAAAAATCCCTTACGAAAACTCGGCAGCCTAACGGCGCCACTTAAAACATCCAAAATGGGTTGATGAGAGAAAGTAGGGTCTCTCATAATATTAACATAAAGTTTACAGAAAGAGGAATATAAAAGAAAATCCCCCAACATAACAAATAGGATCTTAAAATAAGTGACAAAAAGGAGGGTACTTAAAAAGAAAGAGAGAGGTTAGATCTCTTACAAAAATTCGGTAGCCTAACGACGCCACCCAAAACTTCCAAAACGGATTGATGAGAAAGAATAGGGTCTCTAATCATATGAACAATAAAAATTACAGTAAAAGTAATATAAAATAACATCCCAATAACAAGCAAGATGAGCTTTAAAAGGAATGACATAAAAGAGTGTACTTAAAAAGGAAGAGAGGAGTATGATCCCTTACCTCGGGTCCGACTTGACTCGATCGTTCTTTAATCTCCTGAATAATAAACTTGAGTTAATTTATACTTCCTTAAGAACCTTTTTCAAGTTCATTATTCCTTTTATATCACTTATTACCATGTCATAAACATTATGTAATTATTTAAGTTAATAATGTTTGTTTTGTCGATATTTGGTTCTTAAGTCGAAAGTGGACTTCTTACAATTACATGTTGTTCGTGTGGTCAAAGGTTCATTATATCCAGAATTGTATTCATGATTTAGATATCATATATATCATATATATCCATTATATTCATGCATTTATAATATTACATAACATTTAGGATTAAGAAATGAAATGCACCGTTCATGGAGACGGTAAGTCGTACGTACGCATGAACGCTAATTCCATTTCTATTTCATATTTAATGGAATTAAAACATAATGATACATAATATTATTTTAATTCCAGTATGGTATCATATATAATATCATTAAATATATCCTTTATACATACCACATATGGTATTAACGAATCAAATCACTTTGAGGGGCGGTAGTCCGTACTACTTAAATGAAGATATCGCGTTTACCCATAATGGAAACCATAAAGGTATGCCATAAATGAAATATACATAAGCTTAAGTAAAACATAAACATATTAGATATCATATATAAATATAGTGTCATCTTAATGGACACCTTTGAAGGTGTTAGAACAATGTTGAACAATCATCGTTTCAGGAGGCAGAAATTTGCCATCCACAGAAACAGTATGTTCTTTAACCATTAGATGTAGGTGTGTGTAAGTGTAGCTGGAATCCTTATTATAACAATATCCTAGTATATTTAAGATACTGGATTTGTTACAAAATAAATTAATAAAAAGATTTTAGTGGGTTGGAGAAGCAAAATAAAACAAAAGGACTCAAGCGAAGACATTACCTTAAAATCGGGTAACTTCCTTTGATTTGAGCTCAAAGGATTCCTTGGAAAAGATTATGCCCAAAGTGAGGCTTTAAGGAGTTATGGAGGGATGTGGAGAGACAAAATGGGCAGGGGTTTTCCGAGCCAAAGGCTTTGGAAGTGTGGGTAAGGAGGTAGAGGTGGGGGCCTTTTATAAGAGGAGAGGAGGGGCACTCTTGGAAAGTAAAGAAATGTTACTTTATTTTAGAATGAGTTTCAGATTTTAATGGTCCCACATTGATTTGTTTCGATTATAAGGTGATAAGGGTTCTAAATACACCCATCCAATAGGTTTTGGACATGTGTAGGTCTTAGATTTTACATTATCATTCCATTTTATTTAAATCCTTTATTAATGAGGTAATCGTTGCATCATTATGATGTCATAAATAATTTAATTTATTTAATGTCTAAAAATTATATAAAAAATACTATGATGTAGGAAATCTTTTTATATTTCTAATTAATATTTATAGTCAAATATCTGACTTGTATAACCCCATGTAAAAATTGTTTTAGTAAACCATCTCATGTTTGTGTCATTTTTACTTTAACATTAAATAAAAAGTTATTCATGTCATTTCCCAACCAAAGTGGCTCCATGGGGTCCCCAAGTTGAATCATGGATTTTCTTGGTCGGTCATGACACATCCAATGAGGGTAGGACATGTGTAAAGCTCATCTCATATTATTAAAACATTATTTTTACCTTAAACTACACTAATTACCTCTAATCGCAATTAAAAACTTAATAAGTTATTATTCACCAAAAAATTATTTTAATCCCATTGAACCACATTTTACTTCTTAATGACAACTATGTATGTCGGATTTTTGAAATTCAAAACACAGAAGTGGTAAAATTTCATTTAAACGAAAAATCAGTTTTTATAAGTACCACTTAGTGGTTTCACTATTCATCAAAAATTGAAGTTTTTCAGAAAAATACCAAAAATTCACCCTAAGTTATATTTGATATTACTAATTCAAAAATGAAGTATATTTTACAAAATTAAAAACATATAAGTCACATTAATTAATTTAATAATTGATTCCCGCTGTCAGAGCAAATAGCGTGTTTTTATGAAACAATAAGTATCAAAAGATTGACACTAGTTTAAGTCCGATTTCAAAGTGAAATTAATTCCAACGAACACTATTGGATTTAATGGTAAAAATATTTTCTAATTTCACTTTAAAACCAATTCAAAAGATAATCTAATCCTATAAATAAATTATATTAAAAAGAGGTTTTGAATTAAAATACAACATTTTACACTATTCATTAAAAAATTGAACTTTATCGGAAAGATACCAAAAATTTACACAAAGTAAATCTTGATGTCCCAATTCTAAAGAAAAGTTTTATTTGGTCTAGTAGAATGTATAAGAGTGAAAAAAACTATATTTAATGACAGTTCGCCATCAAAAGGCGATAAGTAACCTTTAGTGAAAATTAGGGCATATATGCCTAAAATTGAAATCTTTCCGTATTTTAAGCCTCTATATTTTATTAGATAAAAGTAAAAACATTTAAAAAACATATATAATCATATTTTAGTTATTTCTATCCTTTCCCGCCAATACAACGACTATATATTAACTACCATTTAAAATAATATTATTTTATTACTAGTGTGCAACGTAAGATTTCAATGAAACTCTTTGTTGCGTATCGAGTACGCTATCGAACATAGAAACCCTTTAAAGTAATATTAAAATTTTATTCACAAATATGGATAAATATAAAAATGTCATATTCTTTATTTACCTGTGGTGTTACATCCTTCCCCCCTTTTGGGAATTGCGTCCTCGCAATTTTAAAATTGGGCTCGGAAACATCCTTGAAAGTCCCACATCGGAACAAGAGTTGGTAAAACAATCACTTTAAAATAAAGGGAGAGAAGTACAGAGGTCACCCAAGTTAACCCATACTATGATTCCAAGTAGGAAAATATGGATATGGAAGAAAAAACAAAGGGTCATGTTCTGATGGAGAGTGATAGTAAACATGTCTAGGAGAAAGTTAACCATAAGAAAATCACAAACTTGTAATGGGTTAAACGGTATTCGATTCCCCAGTAGGAAAAGTTAATAGACAACATTTTTGTTTTAAGTTACTTTTTATTGAGGAATTTATTCATAAGGAAACATAATCACTTATCATGTTGACTTTCAACTTTTATTAGATTCCTTACACAAACTCATATTTTCTCCAAAAGATGAGTATTTAGGAAGAGTTGTTCACATTAAGAGTACTATAATCAACTTCTAGAGAATCACCTAATCCACAAAAGAGAACTATATATTTCCCATGTCTTTAGACAAAATTCAAAACCAAAACCAAAAAGGTTAGTACATGATCTGATAATCCAGAAAAGGATAACCCTTTATAAAAAGAAAATCTATTCTTAATCTCCAAAATTTGTCCAACAAAACCCAAAGTTCAACGAGTACCATTCGATAATCAATTTGTCCATAAAATTCTTCAAAGTAAACCAAACTAAGATTTAAATCAAAATATTTGAAGGATTTAGTCTCATATTCTTCCAAGTTAAATCGTAACATTTATCTCCAAACAACATCAGTTGCTCTTAATGTCTCGTATTGAAAAGTAATTAACCTAATCACATATCCTCTATGATAGGTTAATAAATTTCCATAGATAACCCAAAATCAACTTACTCTTAATTCCTAAAATCATCTAACTAAAAAGAATCAGTCAAACTAACCAGGGACTTCACGTAGTCCAGTGGTAGGCGATAAATACCAGTCGCACTTTAGTTGTGGGTTCGATTCCCGCAGCTTTGTCCGACGCGACGGGTTGTCACACAGTCTGCGTGTTGTCCTTTTTCCAAAACTATATAATTCTTAAAACATTCCCCAAAACGAGATAAAATCTTCAAAAATAATCATAACATATTTTAACCTCAAGTTTATCTCATGCCTTTCATTTTCCATCATATCTTATAATAACCCATAATTACCACAAAAGTAAGGATCATATAAACTCTAATGGTTACCTTTATAATTATTACCTGAACTTCCACATCGATTGGTCATCTCATACATGATGCATTACAGAACATACCAAGGTTCAAGTGGTTTATCATGACTCCTTGATAGTTGGTTTGGAACAACCACGAGTTTCCTCATTGAATCCCCCATTTTATCTAGTATCTTAATCAGAGAACCACCACAGTTTCCTTCAAACCTGTTGTCTCTTTGGTGCCTGCTAGATCCATCCATTAACTAAAAATAGAAATGTTAGTGTGAGTATATCAACAAAACCATAATGTACTAATGAGTAAGGTAAACACTAATATATACTTACTCATTCACTTTATCTAAAACTAAGACTCTTTATGAAATCCTAACCATTATGGTAATGTCACTTATTCTTAGAGGATACCATAACCTCTAAAGTTATCTAAACCGACCTCTGATACCAACTATAAGGCCCCAGCCTTAAACCTTACTTAATTATTGAATTAAATGAATAATTCACATTGAGGATCTTTTCAGGTTTAGAGTTTTATAGAATTAGGTCAAAACTATTACATCTCAAAAGATTACATAGTAGACACTTCTACTAAGTTTCCATAAAATAAAAAAAAACATAAAAAGAAACATGTCTAGTTCCATGTTTTAGATAGCATGCCTTTCCTTGATCCCATCCTTGACCCTATTCATCTTTATGTCCTGTGGAAAACATTTCAAAAAAACTTGGGATGAGCATAAAAATCCCAGTAAAGGATACACAAAGAAGAAAAACTGTTAGTTTTTCAAAACAACAAGTAAACCATGTATACTTTACCAAAGTAATACTTTTCACCATTATGAAGTAGTAAAAACTCTTCACTGAATAAAAGACCATTGCTTACCCTTTTGCAACCAAAAGATTACCATAAAACCCATATAAAGAACACATAACATATAAAGGTAACTTGGGACATAAACATACTTAAGTGGAATATCCATACGGTCGACTTCCACACATACTTAATGGAATAGCCATACGGCCGACTTCCGCACATACTTAATGGAATAACCATACGGTCGACTTCCATACCCAATGCATTGGAGGTTATAAAATAACCATCTGTCCTGGTATTCATGGCACCACCCATCATATGTTTTATCATGTAACCACCCGTAAAATGTCCAAGTACCATTATAAAATTATAACACAAAAAACCAACATAAAGGAATGATAACATTTCCACATTTAAATCACAATATATCATTTAAATATATTGACATAATAGAATCCTTTATCAAAACCATTTTCAATACCAAAATACAGAAAAAGTATATGGTATTTATTCTATTTTAAAAACATTACGACTTGTTGAGGAAGCCAAATATCAAATAATACTCGCTGCGGCGGAAAAGGTCGTTGTCACCGCGTACATAAAAAGAAACATTCCTTTTTGTCATTTAGTAAAACGCTTTGTAGAAAAAAGATTCCTTTTGAATAAACATAAAAGTAAAAGGGGTTTATACACCTTATAAAAGAAGATTGTGTATAAAACAAAATATGCCTCAATTAATGGAGATTGAGACGAAGACCCTTACAAAGACGGTATCCTTGGTTTGAGGATAAATCAATTGCATAATTATGTGTGACAAACGAATACACCAAATATAAGTGGATATTATGTGTAAAACAATCATAGGTAATTCACACATATTCATAGAACAACATATTCAAGTAGTACAAGTTTATCCCAAAGAATCAAATTTGGGTTAAGAAGTTCCCTTGCAAAAATTTGACAGCCTAACGGCGTCACTTCAAAATTCAGAAAAAGAGTTGATGATAGATAAAAAAGGGTATCTCATCACTTGGACATAAAATTTAAATCAATAAGGATATATTAGAACATATCCCAACATAACAATATGTGAATTAAAAGACCCAACAAAATAAGTCTTTTAAAAAGAGGAGGGTGAAAGGTTCCCTTACCGACTTGGGTATCTTTCGAAACATACACCCCATGAAAAAAAGACAATACATCATTGATGTAAATACTCATAAACGAAAGTATATTACACAAAGAGTAGAATAATGGTAAGTACATACACCACTCAAAGTAAATTGTGTCAAATGTATCATAAATCTCACTGGAATAAAAGTGAGATGAAAAATCCCTTACGAAAACTCGGCAGCCTAACGACGCCACTTAAAACTTCCAAAATGGATTGATGAGAGAAAGTAGGGTCTCTCATCATATTAACATAAAGTTTACAGAAATAGGAATATAAAAGAAAATCCCCCAACATAACAAAGATGATCTTAAAATAAGTGACAAAAAGGAGGGTACTTAAAAAGAAAGAGAGAGGTTATATCTCTTACGAAAATTCGGCAGCCTAACGGCGCCACCCAAAACTTCTAAAATGGATTGATGAGAGAGAATAGGGTATCTCATCATATTAACAATAAAAATTACAGTAAAATTAATATAAAATAACATCCCAATAACAAGCAAGATGATCTTTAAAAGGAATGACATAAAAGAGTGTACTTAAAAAGAAAGAGAGGAGTATGATCCCTTACCTCGAGTCCGACTTGACTCGATCGTTCTTTGATCTCCTGAATAATAAACTTTAGTTAATTTCTAATTCCTTAAGAACCTTTTTCAAGTTCATTATTCCTTTTATATCACTTATTACCATTTTATAAACATTATGTAATTATTTAAGTTAATAATGTTTGTTTTGTCGATATTTGGTTCTTAAGTTGAAAGTGGACTTCTTACAATTACATGTTGTTCGTGTGGTCAAAGGTTCATTATATCCAGAATTTTATTTATGATGTAGATATCATATATATTATATATATCCAGTATATTCATGCATTTATAATATTACATAACATTTAGGGTTAAGAAATGAAATGCACCGTTCATGGAGACGGTAAGTCGTACGTACGCATGAACGCTACTTCCATTTCTATTTCATATTTAATGGAATTAAAACATAATGATACATAATATTATTTTAATTCCAGTATGGTATCATATATAATATCATTAAATATATCCTTTATACGTATCACATATGGTATTAACGAATCAAATCACTTTGAGGGGGCGGTAGTCCGCACTTCCTTAAATGAAGATATCGCGTTTACCCATAATGGAAACCATAAAGGTATGCCATAAATGAAAAATACAGAAGATTAAGTAAAACCTAAACATATTATATATCATATATTAATATAGTTTCATCTTAATGGACACCTTTGAAGGTGTTAGAAGAATGTTGAACAATCATCGTTTTGGGAGGCAGAAATTCGCCATCCACGGAAACAGTGTGTTATTTAACCATTAGATGTAGGTGTGTGTAAGTGTAGCTCAAATACTTATTATAAAAACATACTAGTATATTGAAGATACTGTATTTGTTACAAAATAAATGAATAAAAAGAGTTTAGGTGGTTGGAGAAGCAAAATAAAACAAAAGGACTCAAGCGAAGACATTACCTTAAAATCGGGTAACTTCCTTTGATTTGAGCTCAAAGGCTTCCTTGGAAAGTATTATGCCCAAAGTTAGGCTTCAAGGAGTTATAGAGGGATGTTTAGAGACAAAATTGGAAGGTTTTGGCCGAGCCAAAGGCTTTGGAAGTGTGGGTAAGGAGTTAGAGGTGGGGGCATTTTATAAGAGGAGAAGAGGGGCACTCTTGGAAAGTAAAGAAATGTTACTTTATTTTAGAATGAGTTTCGGATTTTAATGGTCCCAAATTGATTGTTTTCGAGGATAAGGTGATAAGGGATCGAAATCCACCCATCCAATAGGTTTTGGACATGTGTAGGTCTTAGATTTTACATTATCTTTTCATTTTATTTAAATCCTTTATTAATGAGGTAATCGCTTCATCATCATGATGTCATAAATAATTTAATTTATTTAATGTCTAAAAATTATAAAAAAATACTATGATGTAGGAAATATTTTTATCTTTCTAATTAATATTTATAGTAAAAAATATGACTTGTATAACCCCATGTAAAAATTGTTTTAGTAAACCATCTCATGTTTGTGTCATTTTTACTTTAACATTAAATAAAAAGTTATTCATGTCATTTCCCAACCAAAGTGGCTCCATGGGGTCCCCAAGTTGACTCATGGATTTTTGTGGTCAGACATGACACATCCAGTGAAGGTAGGACATGTGTCAAGATCATCTCATATTATTAAAACATTATTTTTACCTTAAACTACACTAATTACCTCTAATCGCGATTAAAAACTTAATAAGTTACTATTCACCAAAAAATTATTTTAATCCCATTGAACCACATTTTACTTATTAATGACAACCATGTATGTCGGATTTTTGAAATTCAAAACACAGAAGTGGTAAAATTTCATTTAAACGAAAAATCAGTTTTTATAAGTACCACTTAGTGGTTTCACTATTCATCAAAAATTGAAGTTTTTCAGAAAAATACCAAAAATTCACCCTAATCTATATTTGATATTCCTAATTCAAAAATGAAGTCTATTTTACAAAATTCAAAACATATAAGTCACATTAATTAATTTAATAATTAATTCCCGTTGTCAGAGCAAATAGCGTGTTTTTATGAAACAATAAGTATCAAAAGATTGACACTAGTTTAAGTCCGATTTCAAAGTGAAATTAATTCCAATGACCATTATTGGATTTAATGGTAAAAATATTTTCTAATTTCACTTTAAAACCAATTCAAAAGATAATCTAATCATATAAATAAATTAGATTAAAAGGAGGTTTTGAATTAAAATACAACATTTTACACTATTCATTAAAAAAATGAACTTTATCGGAAAGATACCAAAAATTTACACAAAGTAAATCTTGATGTCCCAATTTTAAAGAAAAGTTTTATTTGGTCCATTATAATGTATAAGAGTGAACAAAACTATATTTAATGACGGTTCGCCATCAAAAGACGATAAGTGAACCTTTAGTGAAAATTAGGGCATATATGCCTAAAATTGAATTCTTTCCGTATTTTAAGCCTTTATCTTTTATTAGATAAAAGTAAAAACATTTAAAAAACATATATAATCATATTTCAGTTATTTCTATCATTTCTTGCCAATACAACGACTATGTGTTAACTACCATTTAAAATAATATTATTTTATTACTAGTGTGCAAAGTAAGATTTCAATGAAACTCTTTGTTGCGTATCAGGTACGTTATCGAACATAGAAACCCTTTAAAGTAATATTAATATTTTATTCACAAATATGGATAAATATAAAAATTTCATATTCTTTATTTACCTGGGGTGTTACAAAAAGATCCCCTATTGGTTCCTGCATTCTTTATCAAGGGTTTATTCAGTTTTATTCGTTGGTCGTGACAATTTTGACACATACATGTCATATAATCCGTTAAATCCAACAAAGGTTGAGTCTAGCACAAACCAAATAGGCACTTTTTTTTCATTTGGAACCTTCGGTATATCAAAAAGGGTATGATATATGATATCATGCATGTTGCCCATGCAAGTCATTTTATATGACTAGCTATGAAACGTAAGGTACAATTCAAATGGCAATCGAACATTAAGTAGTTAATGTACAGATCTCCTACATGTAGGTTATCATTAAATTATGTGTTTCATATGATGAAACATAAGGGAGTTAGTTCAGTCATGAGGTTCCAAAGAATTTGTAACTACATGCATAACTCATACATTCCATAATGTATCAGTTAATGCATGTATCACTCGGAGCTATTTTGAGGTAAAATAAAATGAGCCTACTATCATATGATGGTAGAAGTGAGATTTCCCAAACCTCGGTCAAATTCCTTCTTCATGGAAGCTCTCTTCTCCCTCACCCTTTTCCTGAGTGAGGAAATAGCATGTCTTGAGTTTGTAGAGGGTATTTCCTATGAGATAAGTGATTCATCTTCGACCCATGGATACCTCTATAGGAGAGATGTCATTAAGCTACCTCTCATTTGATCTCAATCAACCATAAGTGCGTAGTTTTGGGTTATCGTGCATGGTTGATATTGGCATGGGTTTATTTATTGCTTTCACTGTGTTTAAAGAGTGTCGATAGACCCTATGAAACTCGTCAGTTTCCTGGCGCTAGTAGAAAAATACCTGTTATTATTGAGGGGGGTTGCATTTTAATGTCAGTTTTCTATCCGACGTAAATGTAGGTGACATTGTAAGTGTTATTTTTAACTTCGGTTATATAAAACATTATTAAAAATATAATTTTTGAGACTTTCAATGTTAATTATTCTGATAAATGACGTGAAAAGCACAATTTAAGTACTTTTGATGTCAGTTATTATGATAACCAATGCCAAAAGAACAATTTCAGTACTTTTGACGTCGGTTATTATGATAGCCGATGTCAAATTATACTTAAAACATTGGTTATCATAATAAATGACATTAAAAACATGAAAAAATAGATATGGGTATAGTTTGTTTCACAAGGTTCAATTTGATCGGTCATGGATCTAAAACGAATTTATAGATCAAAAGTTATGGTCGTTGAAAGTTTCACAATAAAAATAAACTTCATGCTTCGACTTAATTTCCTTGCCTTTGTCAACACCCTTCAAATCAGAATATCACTTGTTGATATTCATCATCTTTTGAGAGAACTTGCGAACATCCTCAATTGTGGTTGTTAAGGCATTTTAAACCCCATTTAGTAAATTTCATGTGGATGTTTTGTCTTCTCAACTCGGGTTTCATAGGAAAACAATTCATAAAATTTTATATAGATGAAGAAAACCAATAATAAAAGAAAAAAATGGTGAGTACATAATGATAATTACAATGGTGAAATCGTTGAAGGAATAAATGATTAAACGGTGATGTTGATCGAAGAGGAATAGGTCAAAAATGTAGAAAAAGGGAGAAAGAAATGTTGTATATGTTAGTTGTAAATGTTTGACTGTGGCATTGTAACTTTTAAGCGGGAACTTAAAAATTGAAACTGAGCTTCCAAGCATTGTGATACTTAACTTTTAACATCGGTTATAAAAATAACTGACAAAATACCATTTTTAACATCGATTAATTAGAAAACCAATGTTAAAAATATTATAAAAAATATTTATAACATATGTTTTTTCAAAAATTGATGTTAAACATATTTTAATATATATATATAAATCATTGAACATAGGATAGAGATCAATCCCCATACCATATATTAAAGAAAAAGAAAAATACAACAAGGGAAATATGAGGTCATACATGATAGAAACTACCCTCGTTCAAGAAAAAAAACCCGAAACCGGGGACACCAACAAGGAAAATCACTAAAAGTCAAAATCAATAGTGTGAGATCTACCCATTCTATGAAGCTAACATCATCCACCTCGACCTCGATGGTTTCCTCTGTCGTGTGGGGGTCAACCTTGCATCCACATATTTCCCCTCTTTCCAAGTCTCAAGATCTTCATCTAAAGACATAGGTTGAGCCAAGTCTTTTTCTTTGCCCATTTTACCCATGATATGAAGTCCACTTTTCATGATAGGTCTCGAATATCCAACTCGGGGTTGGAGCGGATATTGTCTTCAATGTTGAAAGATAAAAACTATAGCAAGGTAGTCACTTACACTGAATATTTCAGGCTCCAATTTTGAAAATATGTATTCTACCTGAAGATCAAACCAGTACACCATAGTAGTACAAAGTCTTTGAGGTAGCCACTCTCGGTCAAGATCCTCCAAAAGGATTTTTATTTTTGAATTTAACTCCTTTTCCTTCTCACATTCTTCAGTTGTGGCTCTGCCAAAATTAGCTGAGAATGCATTCCCTGTCTTCCCAACCATCCCCATAGATGCAGCTACATCAACCAGATTTCAATTATGCTCTGAAGCCATGCCATTTAAAGGTGAATTAGAGATGGCAGAACCTTTCTCCACTTCCTGGTTATCCACGGACATAGGATGGTAATCCTATCTAATTTCACCAAGCAATTCAAAGGAGTTGGAAGTTGCAATCCTTGACTCTGACATTCTTATATTTCATGTATCCATGTTAGATATCTGAGCAGTCACCCCCTCAAACACCCTTTTTAGAAGGGGTCGGTGGGGTGGCAATGATACTCTCCCGTATCTGTTGGCCAACTGCAGAAGGAACATACTCCCCTGCTGCAATAGGCTTGTCCACTTCTTGTAAAGCAGTACCTAAAAGTACTGCAACATCATCTCCTTTCTCAAACATCTAGCATCAGACACCTTCATATTCATACTAGACTATACTGGAACCCACTACGGAGCTTCAGCCACAGGGATTCCTCCAGTTTTGTGCATATCCAGAAGATTTAGCCACTTGTTCAGGAGCAACTTGCCTCTTCTCTATTTTGATTTCTCAAGCCGAGTAGAAGAAATGGAACTCACTAGAAGTAATTTTTTTCTATTCCTGGATGAAAAAAAACATATCCTCTTGATCCTACTGTGAATCCATGACAGAGAAATCAGAATCCTCTTTTTAGTGATCTGACTTAGCATTTCTGATCTGAACCAATCCAGCATCCCACTTTCCATGAGTACTGGGCTCACCTTCTTCCCGAACCTGCTCATTGTGTTGGTCATCAATATTCACTGGATCACTTGGCTCACCTTCCTCAATCTTATTTAAGTGGATACCATCGTTTTATAAAGGGTGATCAGATTAATCGCCCCTTTCATGTTCCTGTGCAACCTCCTAACCAGCACCTTCCACATTGGAAGGAGCTTGATTTGATGTCCTTTTACAACTGTCAATAGAATTACCCCTCATGATACATTTCACACAATCTAAACCTCTATGAAATTTTTCAAAGGCATTCCCAATATTATTACACCCCTTAAAAAATGTGGGGCTTTCTCATACTCAACTAGCAAATCAAATCTGTATTCAACCGCATTTAAAAAAATTGTTTTGATTAAAGTAATGTTAAGTTCAGTTTAAAAAAGTACCCTTGCAAGATTCTCGTACCTCGCCCTTTCGGTTTCCTTATCCATTTTTATTGGAACTCCTACGACAAAAGCTATTTCCCATAAAATTTGAGAATGCCAGAAAAACTAACTCAGCCCCCAAATCCTAATCCAAACCTGAGTAACAAAATTCTTCACGGGTTGAAGAGTGGATTCCAGTCTTGAGTTCTAAGAATTCCATGCTTAAGTTTGGAAAATCCAAGACCCAATGATGTCAATCTGCAATCTTCAAATTCCCACCATTCTAACAATCTCTTCTTAAGATTAGAAAAACTCAATCTATTTTCTTTAGATTGCAAAGCTAAATGAGAAATTATAGAGTGCTTGCACTAATTGAGCCTATCAAAGATGATACCCATATCATGGCACCCCGATTCTGTAAATTATATGGTAAAATAAGTGTATTTAAAAAAAGTTAATGGAAAATTTATTTTTCAAATTTTTTGATTGAAAATATATTTCTTATAAAACAATTATTAAAAAAATGATATTTAGATTTTTTTAATGTAAAGTTATCTTCTTAATTATTCAATTTAAAACAATTTTTTAATTACAAATATTTTAATTATTCTTTTATATGTTTAGTGAGAATATAGAATATTTTGATTTAAAAAAATTATGGCATTAAAAGTAATAATGCAAAAAAAATTAATTTTTTTGGGAAAACAAATGGTTTTTTATTCTGATAAAATTGAAAGGGGTTTTTTTAAATTATCTTTAGAAAAAAAATATATTTTAGATTTTTAAAAGAAAATATTTATTTCTTTATTATTTTTTAATTTTATAGGTAGAATACACATGTATATTTCTTTTTAATGTTTTATATTTATCAATTTATAATGATTTTTTTATTTTAATTATAAATGAAAGTAGGTTTTCCATATTTAAAATGAAATTTTTATTTTATTTATTTTTCATGTCAAAAAATAGTTTTTAAATTTCAAAGGAGATATATTATGGTTTATTAAAAACAAAAATGAAATATTTTACTAAAAGATGATTATTTTTGAATTTTTCAAATATAAAGCCTTCTTTTTATAGAAGATGTAAACTTCATTGAAATTTTTTAAAATAAAAAATGATTTTTGTAATTTTTTATTATTAATGCTAGAAGGGATATTTTGTTTGAAATTTTGAAATTAAAAAATATTAAAAAATATTTGGTTGTATTAAAATAAAGAAATTTTTTATCATTATTTTTATCAAAAATGAGAAATCGTTTTTGTTATTTAAGAAGAATGATGATATTTTTTTTATTTTTTTTAAAGGGAGGCTATTGATTTTTCATTGAAATTTTATGCATATAATTTTTTTATTTTTGTAAAATTAAAAATATTAATTCATTTATATTACTGAATAAAAATTTATTTAATCAACTGATTGCATGAAAAAATAATTTACTTTTTAAACGTAAAAAAGGGTATTGTTTTTCAAAAATATTTGTTAAAATTTTAATTTTTAAATTTCTTAATGATAAAGTAAATTTTTTATTTACCAATGGTAAATGTTATATATGTTTATAATTTAAGGAGTTGTCACCATAAGAGTTGTGAATCAATCTCTACATGAAATTATCCTGGAGGGACTCATTAATTTTTTTTAACTTTTTATTCCAAGGCCCCTAGCCTCAACTGGTTAGCAACAATATACCCATATAACCATTAATTTCTTCATAAATATACCCACTCTAAACAAAATTTATAATTAAAGAGTTAACCTTCTTTACCAGATTAAATGGCTTTTTATAAATCATAAAACAACTTGGTGACAATTACAGAATTCACCAAACAAATTCTTCCGGCCACCAAAAGAAACATACCCTCCCAGGCAGAGAGTAGTTGTGTGAATTTTTATTTCCATATAAAATTGTTTTTTCTATCTCACCCGTTATTTGTTTTTTTATATTCTCAATCATCCACATGGACGGTTCACCATTCTCCATCTGTTTTGGGAGATCTTTGCTGTTACATTTTTTTGGGGTAAGCTTTTTTTTTTGAGACCTCGGGTGTCTTCCTGTGTGGCTGCCCGGTGACGCCAAGATCGCAGCCCACAGGATCTCCTCATTTCACCTCACCAGGGCGACGAGTTCGAGTGCACCCTGAGTTGTGTACAGGAATTCCATCACGCTCATTGACGATTGTCTTCCAGATCTGATCAGCAGGTCACGAGGGTCCTCTCTCCTGGCGAGCAGGGCTTCTCTGGTCATCTCCTCAAGCGAGCACGCTTGAGCTCGATTGGCGCGACATCGGGCACCCCATCACGGAGGCGCAGATTGGGTGTTCTCAGTGGATCTTGGGTCGTTCGTCGACTCTCGGTAGTTTCAGATCTGGATTTGAATTGGTAACATCAGCGTTCTTGGCAGGTCTCTAAGATATGCGGTTATCCAAGATCCGTCTACAACGTATGCGAGCACTGGTTCTTGGCCTCCAAGCCGTGGGTTTCTCACCTTCTAGATCTGGTGGAGAAATTCAGGGAGGTGTGCACATTGTTCTTGCGGCGATTGTAGATTCAGTTTCCATTAGGGTTCCGGTGGAGATCTGAGAAGGCATGGAGGTGTTAAGTGTTTTCGTTCATGCCAAGAGGTGCGCCATTACCAGCTGGTTGTTCGTGCATTTTTTATTGGATGGATTCCGATATGCTGGAGTTCGGGAACAAGATCAGATTCAGGGATTTGAGTTCTGGTGGAGTTCTAGTGCAGACACAGAGGACCATCCCTATCCGGTGGCTATCCAGAATGCAGGAGGATGTTAGTGTGTGTTTTCAGGCCTTGTCCCAGCGCCTTGTCTGTACATTTCTGGAATCAGTGTCTAACATGTTGCAGTACAAAGTCTTTGAAATGAGGTACACGGGTTTGTGGTAAGCAAACTCAGTTACAGTTTTTTTAAACTCTTATTGTATTGAGTTATTTTGGATTCTGTGTATTGTTAGGGATGTGTCTGGTATTTGGCATGCATCCTGTAATTGTTTTATGTTGAGCATAATAAAACGCGTGAGTCAGGTGGTGTTCTTGTCGTGCACGTAGGACCAAAAGAGGTCTGAAGCATGTAAATCTTCTGTGTCCCTTTTACTGCTTTCCTTTCAATTTCCGCATTTATTTGACTTGTAAATTGCTGATTGAATTCACTGCTTCTGAAATATTAATTCAAATATGTCAGTTTTGAATTAAATATGTTGTTGTAATTGCCACCGCCACTGCGTTGTTCACTATTGCTGAATTCATTTGTTTCATTCCTAATGTTATGGAATTGCAACTCGAACATTATATGTTTATCAATTTTCATGTAATAAATTGAATATAAACGTTGTTTATGCATTTCGGATTTTAACGAACCAAAACAACCAATAGATCTGGGATATTCTGTGGGGACTGCCTCTCGCGCAGGGGCGCTCCCCACAACAAAGTGGTATCAGAGCCTAATTGGGTTCAAGTTTCTATTTGTTAAAATTTGAAATTGTTTGTTAGTTTGCTTTCAAATGAATTTTTAGTGGCTTTTACATATTGCAGCATGATTTGTTATTTTGTTCAGCTAGGTCGTTAGCTCTCTTAGGCTGTAATTTCATTCTATTGCTGATATTTTGTTTCCTCATTGTTTCACTATTTTTTTTCCTGTCTGAACCTCAAAGATGCCTCTTGTTAGTTGTTACCTATGTGTGTCTATGGTTTCAGGGTAGGATTGAGTTCTGTGAGAGGTTTTCCAATGTTTGAGAGCTGGTTAGCAGTAAGGTCTTGGCAGGATCATGTGTCTCTAATGTCTGCCTTTTTCCTAGGAGATGAGCTTATGTTAGCTCCGATGTGTTCCTCTGCATCCTTTAGGATGTTTGCTCAGGGTATGGTCTCGTTGCGAGTTCGGTGTTTAGGTTTGGGAAGCTTGTGGGTGCAGTGTCGCTTGGTTGGCCACCAAGCCTCTTTGTTTACTATTCGACCCTATTTAGCAGCTTTGTTTGGTTTCCCGGAAACCGTGTTCTGTTAGTAAGTCTAGACTAGGATGTGTGTCCCTTTAGTGTCTTGTTTTCCCCTAGTTTCTAGCTGTCTCCCAATCTTTTTTCTCACGTTTTAGAGATGTCTTATGATGTTGGGACTACTTGCATGTGTCCTTGCAGTTTCCCCTTTGTGTGAGGATGTCTCCTTTTGGATTTTGTTTAGGCGGTCGTCTCCTATGGTGGAGATTCTGAATCCATTTGGTTGAGGATCTTATGGTGCCCTGCGTCGAAATTCCAGGCGGTGTGTCTCAGTTTTAAAGCCGATGGTTCTTGGTCCTTTGGTCTTGATATGTTTTTGTGGGTTTAGGTGGAGACTCTTTTGGGATGTTTCACTTACTATGCATGCTTCCCCTCTCTGCATTTCTCCTGTTTCTGCCTATAGCCTTAGGAGAGTGAGATGGTAATTTGCTCTAGGTTTGTTCCTCTGTTTGTCCTGGTTTTGGGTTGGTTTCTCTAGGTTGTGAGCCGTTACGAGTGGTGATTGGTCCTGAGAAGTGTTTAGAGTGGCAGTGTCATGTGAATAGGTTCGGTGACGATTGAGCTTCATGGCGGTTCTTTCGGGATCTCTTTAGCGATATTAGGCGGTTCCCAGATATCGTTAGGAAGCTAGACTAAGATGGGTTTTCTTGGTCGGTAGCGTGCTGCCATTGGATCGTCGGTGTTCTCGTGGGTCTAGAGTTTTCCCTTAGGACTCTTGGGACTACATGAGATTTGCAGTGGTACCCTGTTGTTGAGGAACCTCTCTTTTTATCTTGGTTCAATGCAGTGTCTTCTCCTAGGGTGGAGAGTTTTCTGAGTCTGTTTTAGATTCAGGTTGAGTGAGCGATTTGCTTGCTTTTGAGCTTTGTGTCTTTTGCTGCTTGTTTGTTCTGACCTGTTTTATTTCCAAGTTGCATTCTATATGAATTTCTCTGAGCTTTGTTTTTCCATGTTTTGTGTGAGGTTGGATACTTCTCTGTTTATTTGTGTTCTATAAGCACAGGTGAGCTGATTCGGGGGGCTTGTTAGCATGTGATTTGCTGGTCCCGTCTTCCTCATTGGCATCGTCTCAGAGTGCGAATCAGGTAAGTACATGTATGTGCTCTGTTTATGTTTAGAGCAGTCTTTTTTGAGCATGTTTAGAATTAGTTTTAGATATCATTCAATTTAGGCGCCATGTATCACTGTGATACATGTTGGGAGACAGTTTGTGTCGTTCCCTGTAGCGGTTTCCTGTTTAGGATTTGATGATCAGATTGATGGTAGTAGGTGCAAGAACACCGCCATTTTTATATGAAAATGGTAGAGATTTGTGAATTTTTATTTCCATATAAAATTATTTTTTTTCTTTCACGCGTTATTTGTTTTTTTTATATTCTCAACCATCCACATGGACGGTTCACCTTTCTCCATCTGTTTTGGGAGATCTTTGCTATTACATTTTTTTGGGGTAAGCTTTTTTTAGGAGACCTCGGGTGTCTTACCGTGCGGATGCCCGATGACGCCAAGATCGCGCCCACAAGATCTCCTCATTTCGCCTCACCAGGGCGACGAGTTCGAGCGCACCCCGAGCTGCGTACAGAAATTCCATCACACTCATCGACGGTTGTCTTCCAGATCTGATCAGCAGGTCACGAGGGTCCTCTCTTCTAGCGAGCAGGGCTTCTCCGGTCATCTCCTCAAGAGAGCGCGCTTGAGCTCGGTTGGCGCAACATTGGGCACCCCATCACAGAGGCGCAGATTGGGTGTTCTCAATGGATCTTGGGTCGTTCGTCGACTCTCGGTGGTTTCGAATCTAGATTTGAATCGGTAACATCGGCGTTCTTGGCAGGGCTCCAAGATATGCAGTTATCCAAGATCTGTCTACAACGTATGTGAGCACTGGTTCTTTCTCTCCAAGCCTTGGGTTGCTCGCCTTCCAGATCTGGTGGAGAAATCCAGGGAGGTGTGCACGCTGTTCTTGTGTGCGATTGCAGATCCAGTTGCCATTGGGATTCTGGTGGAGATCTGAGCAAGCATGGAGGTGTTAAGTGTTTTCGTTCATGCCAAGAGGTGCGCCATTACCATCTGGTTGTTCGTGCATTTTTTCTTGGACGCATTCTGATCTGCTGGAGTTCGGGAACAAGAGAAGATTCAGGGATTTGAGTTCTGGTGGAGTTCCAGTGCAGACGCAGAGGACCATCCCTATCCGGTGGCTAGACAGAATGCAGGAGGTTGTTAGTGCGTGTTTTCAGGCCTTTTCCCAGCGCCTTTTCTGTGCATTTCTGGAATCAGTGTCTAACATGTTGCAGGACAGAGTCTTCGAAATGAGGTACACGGGTTTGTGGTAAGCAGACTCAGTTACATTTTTTTAAACTCTTATTGTATTGAGTTATTTCAGATTCTGTGTGTTGTTAGGGATGTGTCTGGTATTTGGCATGCATCCTGTAATTGTTTTATGTTGAGCATAATAAAATGCGTGAGTCGGGTGGTGTTCTTGTCGTGCACGTAGGACCATAAGAGGTCCGAAGAACCTAAATATTCTATGTCCCTTTTACCGCTTTCCTTTCAATTTCCGCATTTATTCGACTTGTGAATTGCTGATTGAATTCGCTGCTTCTGGAATATTAATTCAAATAGTTCAGTTTTGAATTAAATATGTTGTTGTAATTGCCACTACCACTGCATTGTTCACTGTTGCTGAATTCATTTGTTTCATTCCTAATGTTATGGAATTGAAACTCGAACATTATATGTTTATCAATTTGCATGTAATAAATTGAATATAAACGTTGTTTATGCATTTCATATTTTAACGAACCAAAACACCCAATAGATCCGGGATATTCTGTGGGTCATACCCCATAGGTTGTTTTCCTTTTAGGATATTCCCAAGTTGATGATGTTAGGTGGTGCATAATCATCATGTGGTTTAGGTTTTAATTTTCAAGGTGGAGAGTATGTTGTTGTGGAATATTAAATTTGTTCATGAATTTAATTTCCAAGGTGGAGATTTGTGATTTTTTATTCACATTTTTTTGTTAATTAAATGCATAATTTAATTTGTCCATTTGAGATTTTAGTTATGCAACTTACAAAATAGAACCGCCTATTCGATCTCCACCATCCACATGTCTGGATGGTTGCTTCTCTTCCTCTATCCTTTACAGGTATCCTTGCATTTGGCTGGGGTTTTCTTTTGCTCTCTCAAGCGGCAGCAGCGGATCACCCTAAATAGCAGCGAGATTGAGGAAGAGGAAAAATGGTGGTTCTTCTTGGAGCTCGGTCGGAATGGGAGTTTGGTTTCCTCACAACGGTGTGTGGGGATCTACAAAATCCTCTCTCGCCGCTGTATCTTTGACGACTGGAGGGTCCTCTTATTGCTGGAAAATCGCCTTCTTCGCTAGACAGGGAGGTGCGCAACTCAATTGGTGAGGCAGATCCAGGCTAGGGTGGCAGACCTAGGGTCTTGCGGCGGTTTAGAAACCTAAAGCGGGTGGTGTCTACCCAAAGGGATTTCGCCAGTAGAGGACGATGGCGAACATAGCGACCATGACTCCATCCAAACCATTCAACATTGTTGTACCTCAGGTGTGCTGCTTCGATAGTGATAGTGCATCCTCAGAGGAGCGGCACGAGTCAATTTCAAGAAGTGAGAACTCTTGGTCTTTGGGGTGTGGCTTCTTTGATAGAGTTTGAATAGGAGATTTGGGGTTTCTGGTTCTTGAACCGAGACGTCTAAAAATTTGGTCTGCCTCATTCACTGGAGGAGCTGAGGCAAGAGGTGGAGGAAATGAGTCAGCAGGCTCTTCTTTGACCTGGAGGATCTGGACATCAATGGGGGTTTTGGACAGCTTCAATGCACTTGGATGGTGCTCCAGTTTTGGATGGCATCATCTCGCCCTGGAAGGTCTACCTTACTGAGGAGGTAAGACCAAACCCTGGTAAGGGGGTTCGGTCGGTTTTGTTTCCCCTCATTTTTAGGTCATTTGTATGTGCTACGTTGATGCTGCTTGTACACCATCTTAATTTTTCATAGTAAAAAACCGTGATGATCCTGCCCCGTGCACGTAGGCCATATGGCCGAAGCACGTAAATCCTTGGTGTCCCTTTTACTGCTTTCCATTTCCAATTTTGTTTGACTTGTAAATTACTGAATGAGTTCGCTACTTCTGGAATATTAATTCAAATATGTCAGTTTTGAATTAAATATATTGTTGTAATTTCCACTGCCAGTGCATTGTTCACTGTTGTTGAATTCTTTTGAATATATTCATTTGATTTATTCCTTATTGATGGAATGCAATGTGAGAATTTTTTCTGTTTATCAATTTGCATGTAAGAAATTGAATATAAACATGGTTTTCACATTTAGAATTTTAACGAACCAAAACACCCAATAGATCTGGGATATTTCGTGGGGACTGCCTCTCACGCAGGGGCTCTCCCTGCAACAAGTTGATTAACTCCCGTGATAATCTTAGAGAAACAGACAGCTTTTGGCTTCCCCACCAAACATAGGCACCCTAAAAGATTCCCCACCAAACATAGACACCCCCAAATAGGTTAAGTACCTTCTTTAATGCCTAAAAAATTCCTCTCTTGGAAGAGATAAAACCTTTGACCAAAAAAATGTAAGATTTGGGCCAGCTTGTACACTATCTAAACACATACCGAAAATAGTCCAAGATATTTGCTGATACTTTGAATATTTTGTTGGTATTATGAAGCCTTTGTCAAGTTTCCAGATTTAGTTTACCTGAAGGAGAAACTTCGGTGGACCTTTTGATCCACTGTTAGAAATATAGCCATTTTCACCTGTTGAAACGGAAGAATGCATGTGGTGAATGATTGGGGAGCATCAGCGGCCGCCTTTGGCAGTCATTGGCACAAAAAAACCCTAATCTATCGCCCCATGCTCTGCCTTCATCCCCCACCCCGACCCCATCTTCTCCCTCACCCTCGCTACACCCCCTATCGGACTCGCCGCCACCCATCCATGCATCCTCTCCCTTACCCTCGTCACACCCCCCGACATAGTCACCGCCACCACCACCTGTTTTCTTCATCACTACATGATCTCGGTCACCTTTGTCGCCCCTCTATTCCACCGCCCCAGATCCAGCCGATCGTGCCCCCTCCGCTCACCTCCATCTCCTCCGGGTGAGGTTGTCCCAATAGTCTCCACCTCTACACACCCAATCTCTCACTTAGTTTCCGGATTGGTTGTGCTATTAGAGAATCTCCAACCCAAAACTTCAAAATGAAGGGTTACTCTAAAATGAAGTATCTAATTTGAAACTTACTCCAATCCATTACTCTATTTTCAACTCTAAAAACAATATTATATGAATGTATAATTTTAATTAAATATAATGACTTTGAATATAACAAAATGAAAAAAATTTAAAAAAAACACAAACAGTGATACATCTCGCTACAGGGGAGTGCCAAATATAGCGCTCTACTGTAGCTCCCCTTCAATTTGACGTTGGATTTAGCGCTCGGTTGGAGGGGAATTTTACTAAAAATTGGCATTTTTTACGCTCCATTGGAGATGGTCTTAGAGATAAACCTTAATTTCGATATATAAATCATGTGATTCTCGGTTCATCAGAAACACCCTCTATTTCGGAAACACCCTCTATTTTTGGGCTTAATTTTTTAGTGTTAAGTATTTTAAATTCCATGTATTTTTTTACAAACATTTTGATAGATTTAGTTGAATTTTAACTAAAATGATATTTTGAACTTGTCTTAGATTATTATGGTTTTAGAATTTATATTTCTAGTGTTTCATGTTTTTATATTAGATATAATTTGTTGAAACATGTTCAAATTTTGAATGTTAACTCATGTTCAATCTGATTAAGTTTTGATAATTTTATGCATTGCATTCATTATAATTTTTTATGGATAAATTTTCATTAAGTATTGATTTTTTTTACAGCTGTCATGTTGATAGATAAGATAATATTCCGAGGAGCCAGGGTGATATATATATATATATATATATATCATATTTTCCATTATGAAAATTGTTGTTGACTATTTCCCTACAAACCCACGGAAGATTTATTGATATTAAATTGGATCTGCCTATGAATGATATGAATTTATAATGATGTGACGTAGTTTATTCATTGTTAAATTGGTTACATGATTGTTTGGATAAATATTTCAACCAAAATAATTTTTCTTTGTTGACTCATGACATTATGGATAGTGAAGAATAATACTAGTTACATCATCATCAGTTATTCAAAAATATAATTGAGTTTTCACATTAATTTCCTAGTCATTTTACACTAACATATCAACGATAGTCGAATAACGTAGTAATTTTTATGTAGTCTAGTGTTTTGATAAATAAATTTATAAAATAATCATTGGTCATATATTAATATAAATGTATGATTATTTTTTTCACTTTTTTAATTTTATTTTCATTCATTGTTTTATAAGTGAATCTTTATATAATATTTAGTCATGTACAAAAGAAAACTTTAAAAAATAAAAGGCACAAATAATTAAACATAACTTAAAATGTGATGATCATGTCGTTCGTGAATTGTTTTTTTGGATGAATATGAATTGAAATCCACATTCAATTGGTTAGTATTCATTTTAAATATATTTTGGAACTGAAATTCTAAAAATGCATGAAATGTGAAGTCTTGCGTAATTGTTACTGCTTGTTGTACAGATACAAATATGAATAAAAGTTCGATTAATCTTCCAAATAGAACATATAGAGACTATTATGAGGGCATTATGCAGTTTATTGATTTCACCAGAGGATTTCAAAGTTATATTAGTTGTATGTGTAGAAAATGTGCTAAAAAATATCAATTCACACGAGATACCATGAGAGACGCCTATTTTGAATGGGTTTCTGAAAAATTATAAGAGTTGGACTTGTCATGGGGAATAATATATTCATTGTCATAAAAAAGAAACTATTCAAATAAATGTTGATGTGAGGACAACTGATCTGGTGCATGAAATGCATACTGAAATGGTATGTGGGTCAGATCCTGAAGGGATTAACATTTGGAATGTTGAGACAAGTGAGATCAATCTGCGCTCTGGTGAATATCCCGATTCATTGAGTTTTATATACTTGATAATGTACAAACTAAATTATATTCTAGTTGTACTACTTATAGTAGATTTTTATTTATCATGGAGGTGTTTCCATTGAAGTCTTTGAATCTATGGTCAGACACATCATTCAACATGGTGTTAGTGTTATTGAAAAAAGTACTACCTATTGATGCTAATATTCCTAAGTCGTATTATCATGCTCATAAGTTGAAAAAGAACTCAAGTTTCACATATGAGACCATAAATGCATTTGTAAACAACTATATGTTGTTTAGAAAGGAAACCACTCATTTGGATAATTGTACAGTCTGTGACTTTTTCAAGTGAAAGGATAATAGGGGAAATTGAACTCATCAAAATGATACTGCGAAATAGGGTAAATTGATTTTCGTAAAGAAAATTCGTTACTTTCTAGTTAAGATGAGATTGAAAATATTACCTATGTCATCTAAAGCTTCTAAATTAATGAGATATGTGGATAGAAATAAAGTGATATGTTAACTCACCGAGAAGAAACTCTTTCATGGAAGGAGTTTGATCAGAGGCACCCCAACTTTGATAAAGATAGTCATAATGTCTGGTTGGGGTTGACAGTAGATGGTTTCAATCCATTCAGGTCTATAGTTGGTGCAACTCATAACACATGGATCGTGGTGTGATTTAGTATAATTTTTCTTCATGGATCTATATGAAACAACAATTTATATTACTTTCTACTCTTATTGATAGACCTAAAAGTTTGAGAGATCAGATTGATGTTTACCTTCAGCTGTTGATTGATGAGTTGAATGGATTTTAAAGTGATGGTGTGATGACTTACGATTGTGAAAAGAATGAAATGCTTAAACATCAAGCATCTTTGTTGTGGAAAATCAATTACTTCCTGACTTATACAAATTTATCAAGTTAGAGTATGAAAGGGGAATTTTCTTGTCCTTACTACAATAAAAGTAAAAATTCTACATGGGGTAAACATTTTAAAAATAGACATACATGGATCTCATACGTTTTCCCCCCTTAGCATAGGTTTAGAAAGGACAAAGTGGAATTTGATGGTTCTAATAAATTAAACCCAGTATCAAAGATCATGACAGGAGAAGAAATATTATCACAAATTAAGCAATAAAACATCCCCACGGTATATGAAATTCAAGATTTGATGGCTCATTCATTACCCACTATTCGTGGTGCTGGAAAATAGTACAGTCACAATTGGAATAAGAAAAGTATTTTTTTAATCCCCCTTACTGAAAAAATAACATACAAAGGTATAATTTGTATGTCATACACATTGAAAAAAAAATGTTTGTGATAATATACTGTGGAACATTTTGGGTGTTAGTAGAAAATCAAAAGGACCATGTCAATGCGCGTCCTGATTTAGAAGAAATGGGTTTAAGGAAACAATTTCATTTATAGTTGAATGAGTGAAACAAGAAATAAATTTCTGCTACAAAATATACGATGAGTAAAAATGAGAAAAATGAATTTCTTTTAATTTTGAAGATGCTAAATGTGCTCGATGGTTACTCTTTTAATATTTTAAAGTGTGTGAATGTGAAGATCAGGGCATTGCTATGGTTAAAAAGTCATGAAAATCACATACTACTTCAACAGTTTCCCAATTGCAATTCATGATTGTTTATCTCCCAATGTTCTTGAATCGTTGCTTGAGATAAGTAATTTTTTAGACAACTTTGTTTAAGAAATCAACAAATGGATGATTTAAAAATTTTGCAGGATAAAATTGTATTTACGGTTTGTCACTTGGAGAAACTTTTTTCACCCTCGTTTTACGATGTTATGGATAACTTGATGGCGCACCTAACCGATGAAGTAATGACTGCTGGTCTAATTCAATTTAGGTGTATGTATCCTGTTGAGTGGTATCTGAATACATTGAAACAATTTGTACACAACAGAGCTCATCTGGAGGCATCAATAGCCAATGGCTATTTGATGGATGAGTGTACTACTTTTTGGGCTGAATATCTTACGGATGTTGAAAAAAAATTAGATTATCCCTCTCAGATTCATGATGGGTCAGTTGGAGAAGGAAATATATTTGATATGGACAACATCGAGTGGGTGCAGGTTCATCGACACATCTTGTCCAATAATCTATCAGTTTCACCATTGCTACAGTATGTCTCTTATCACTTTTACTATTTAAACTTTATGTGTTTTGTTTTCATATAAAAGTTGATCATTTAAACATGAAATTATCATTTGTAGGAAACACATTAATGAGCTAAAACAAGATATGTCTCGTGTGAGTGATTATAAGATTCAAAAGTCTCATTACGCATCATGATAGGAATAGAGAACCAAAAACTTTTAGTATAGACGATAACTAACATAAATACAAGCAGAAAGGAGGAAGAAGAAGATCGAGAGAGACTCCTGCCCAAGCCTAACCATGAAGGCTGGCCCCCAAGCCCAAGGTCGATCTACAAGTGTAGCCTAAATTTCAATTCTCTTGTTGCCCCGACTCTCTCACCCTCAACCATTTATTTATAACTGAATTCCACCACTAACAAACTAATAATATTCCATAGAATATTCCGTAGGGGCCCAAAGTATATTCCCCTCTTATAATGACATTATTTCCCCTTAGTTCCTATCAATGTCGTCATCCTAAAAAATCACCTTGTCCTCAAGGTGGTGCATTGCACGGGCAAGCCAAGCGAACTCCCAGACGATCCTCCTTCCAAGAAGGTTTGTCATAAAGTCAGGCTAAGTGATCTCTCATACTATCCGCCTTCCATGGAAATGAGGGTAGGAATGCCATGTGATTTTCCATATAGACCGCACTATAGAATGGGCCAGAAATTTTCCAGGTAAGTGACAGTAAAAAAATTCACAAGCTTCTTGAATTTCTTAAGTGTGGGCTAGTCGTCTGTGGTTAGTCCTGACAACATCACTTTGTCGTACTGCTCCACTTTCATCGTACCAAACTATTGGGATTGATGATTTAAAATTTTGATTTATGAAGAGAGAGAAAATATTAATGGAGGGATTTTCTCAACATTAATGGAGGATTTTCTCCCAACATTAATGAAGAGTTATTCCCAATATTAATTGGTGGAATAATGATGGAATTGTGAATGTTGACCGCATTTATTGGAGATATGGGCTGCGTGTCTATATAAGAGGAAGTAGTAGCATGTTTTGGAATGTGGGCTGACAATTATGTAGCCACCAAGAGAGAGCGGCGAAGGGGTTGCCGCATTTTCGGTAACCGGTACGAAGCGAAGATGGTGCGAATGAAGCAGAGGTGATAACGCCGACGATGACGGTGCCATGTATCGAAAGTCCTCTTGGTTGCGGAGATCAAGCGGCGTGTCCCGGTTGCGATGATCGGCGGTACAACAAAATGGTATGTTCATGGTGTCAGTGTGGTGTTGTAAAAAATGCCTTCAGGCGTGATGTGTAAAAGGCCTTCGGGTGTGATGTGTAAAATTCCTTCGGGTGATAAAAAGCCTTCGGGTGAAATCTTCTCTCCTCTTGTGTGTTTCTGCAATGACGACTTCCACTACGGCGCTGGGCTCCACGCCCCAACAGTGGTATCAAAGGGATTGGTTGAAGTGTTCGGTTGCAGAACATTGTGGCAAGCATCTGGTGGAGCAGCTTATCAAGGACTCAAGACTCGGATGTCATCGGAAAATGACGGCGGTATCAGCGGTGTTGCTGGAATATCGAAAGTCTTCTTGGCTGTAGGTGTCATGCGGCATGTTCCGTTAATTGGGTGACATTCGGAGCATGGTGGAGTTGGCGATCACAGAGGCCCAGATGGTGGAGATGAATGTGGAGTATTTTAATTTTAAATCATGGTGGAGATTGTTGGGATTGATGATTTAAAATTTTGATTTATGAAGAGAGAGAAAATATTAATGGAGGGATTTTCTCAACATTAATGGAGGATTTTCTCCCAACATTAATGAAGAGTTATTCCCAATATTAATTGGTGGAATAATGATGGAATTGTGAATGTTGACCGCATTTATTGGAGATATGGGCTGCGTGTCTATATAAGAGGAAGCAGTAGCATGTTTTGGAATGTGGGCTGACAATGATGTAGCCACCAAGAGAGAGCGGCGAAGGGGTTGTCGCGTTTGCGGTAACCGGTACGAAGCGAAGATGGTGCGAATGAAGCATATGTGACGACGCCGACGATGACGGTGCCCTGTATCGAAAGTCCTCTTGGTTGCGGAGATCAAGCAGCGTGTCCCGGTTGCGATGATCGACGGTACAACAAAATGGTATGTTCATGGTTTCGGTGTTGTGTTGTAAAAAAGGCCTTCAGGTGTGATGTGTAAAAGGCCTTCGGGTGTGATGTGTAAAATTCCTTCGGGTGATAAAAAGCCTTCGGGTGAAATCTTCTCTCCTCTTGTGTGTTTATGCAATGACGACTTCCGCTGCGGCGCTGGGCTCCATGCCCCAACAGTGGTATCAAAGGGATTGGTTGAAGTGTTCGGTTGCAGAACACGGTGGCAAGAATCTGGTGGAGCAGCTTATCAAGGACTCAAGACTCGGATGTCATCGGAAAATGATGGCGGTATCAGCGGTGTTGCTAGAATATCGAAAGTCTTCTTGGCCGCAGGTGTCATGCGGCGTGTTCCATTCATTGGGTGACATTTGGAGCATGATGGAGTTGGCGATCACAGAGGCCCAGATGGTGGAGATGAATGTGGAGTATTTTAATTTTAAATCATGGTGGAGATTGTTGGGATTGATGATTTAAAATTTTGATTTATGAAGAGAGAGAAAATATTAATGGAGGGATTTTCTCAACATTAATGGAGGATTTTCTCCCAACATTAATGAAGAGTTATTCCCAATATTAATTGATGGAATAATGATGGAATTGTGAATGTTGACCGCATTTATTGGAGATATGGGCTGTGTGTCTATATAAGAGGAAGCAGTAGCATGTTTTGGAATGTGGGCTGACAATGATGTAGCCACCAAGAGAGAGCGGCGAAGGAGTTGCCGCGTTTGCGGTAACCGGTACGAAGCGAAGATGGTGCGAATGAAGCAGAGGTGATGACGCCGACGATGAAAGTGCCATGTATCGAAAGTCCTCTTGGTTGTGGAGATCAATTGGCGTGTCCCGGTTGCGATGATCGGCGGTACAACAAAATGGTATGTTCATGGTTTCGGTGTTGTGTTGTAAAAAAGGCCTTTAGGTGTGATGTGTAAAAGGCCTTCAGGTGTGATGTGTAAAATTCCTTCGGGTGATAAAAAGCCTTCGGGTGAAATCTTCTCTCCTCTTGTGTGTTTCTGCAACGACGACTTCCACTGCGGCGTTGGGCTCCACACCCCAACACAAACATCGTGTAATGCGCCTGAAGCGGCCGTGGTGTCACAGTAGGCAATGGTGCCCCATCTCAAAGTGCGCCCGCATGACCGTTGGGGATTGGGAGGGACCCTCCTTTGGAAACCCATCCATCACCATTGGAGCAAACATAAAGTGTGGAGTCTGTTACTATAGGGTCAGAAGCACCTATGTCATCATGGGAGGTTGAGGTATAGTCACATGTTGTGATATCTGCTCTCTGCGTCACTCGAGAGCATTGAAGAATTCAAGAACAACATGTGCAAAAGTCATCGTCTGGTCGTGTTTGAGTTGGCGTCGATGGATCGAGGCTAGGGTCACTTGGATCTACCTAAGTTACTGGACCACATCATATTGTGATATCCTCATCGTTCGGTAGTATTCTTCACTCCCAAAATAAATCAGAACACCTTGTGTATTTCGGGTTTTCCCCCCTGTGCTTCTCTCCCGAAGCAGAAAAATGGAGCGCGCCTCCTCCCGCGTGAGTGGAAAAATCAGATCGTTCCCTCCCCAATGAGCTGAAAAGCCTCGATGCATTCACCTATGGCGCGAACGAAAGGTCGAGGCATGGATAGAGAAATAGATAGGGGCATCGTCGGAAAGGAAAGACATGCGTCGTCCCATCATGTGGAAGGCCTCACGTCCGTAGCTGTGGAAAATGGTGGTGGTGAAGACAACTCGCGGCTCTGTTGGGAAGGAAAGGCGCACATCAGCCCGTCGAGTGGAAGACCGTGTGTCCGCTATCGCAAAAACCCCAACGCGAAGAGAAATGGAGTGCACAAAAAAATAGGAGTGGGCATTGGCGGCGAGCTGCCGCTGTGTGTGGGTTGAAATATAGATTGTTAAAGAGTAATTGGGTTGATCCAATCTATGGAACTAAATTCAATCAATATGTTTATATTGGTGAACTTTAACAACATGTTATATAAAGATGAATGAGTTAGTAATGAACCTTTCATTTTGGCATCACAAGAAGAATAATATTTCTTCGTTACATTATCATTTAATCTGAATTTACAAGTTGTTGTGAAAATGTCAAGGTGATGAGTGTTTTTAATTAAACAAGATGAACCTGAGATTTTTGTCTTTGTTGTGCAACATTTTGATCAACACACCGTATCAAAATGTGAAAGCGATATTCAATGTGTTACAAAGATTGTTAAAGGAGAAATGATCAACTTTCATGTTTAATGAAATGTACAATTTTTTCCCGCTCTTAGATTTAAGACATATTTTTTAACTGTTCAACTCTTTATGAACTATTTAAATGATTTTTTTTAGTATTCTCACTATCTCTGTCTTTTATATATAGTCTAAGTTTGTTCAAATGATAATTTTTTATATGACTGCAGACATGTCTGGGGAACAAACACCAAATCCATGACATTCTACAGAGGCATCTGCATCTACGGATTGAGGTTTGTATGAATGTAAATGTGTTTATTTTTTAAATTAAGCATTAAACATATATATGTACATCTGTCTAATTGTGTATAAAATTCTTTTTAACAGTATTTGACTCAACTTCTTCTTTCACTCGTAGGAGAGGTCTTGTTCATGGGATTTCATCATGAAATTTTGACACAACCCTTGATATATCATTTGAAGAGACATACTATCATGTGGGAGAGGGTTCCCCGACATTTATTTTCCAATTGGGTCATATCATACGTGACCCACACAGATTTTCATTTACTACACATGATTGGACTTCATTCCCTCAGAATACATTAAATCAGCCATGGAGATAAGTTTAGGCAAGAGGATCATTTTATTTTCTTAGCTATGTTTAAAAACCATACATTGGTATTTTTTTTAAATAGAATAATTTGAGTGTGACCCAATGATTTTCGATCAGTATTTATGGCCAAATGTTGTAAAATGTGGAAATATTATAAAGGTAGAGTGAAGAGGGACCACTAGGTACCAAATGTAGGTGTTGCAGACATTCTGAACAGAGTTACACTAATACTGTGACTCTAAGCCTGTTTATTATGGTTTACATATTTTGAAGAATGTGTAGCATTTTACATATTCCAAATTTTAATTAATTGAATGTAAGCGGTAGAAACATGTCATTCTGAGAATCACACATTATGGGGGTCACCTCACAAGCTTGGGACTCGTCACGCGTCTCATATTCGACATGATGTATTTATCATTTACTTTTTATATTTATTATTTAATATGGTTTCGAGTTCTATAGTTATATCTTATTGGTATAAAATTATGGGAGAAAAGTTCACCGACTGATAAAATGTCAGTGTGGATGATGAATCGCGGTCAAAATGATCACGAGGTTGCAACTATTATAATCAGTTCTTGTATTAATTATCAATACTTACATATATATGTATATGCATATATATATTTATATTTATATATTACACAGGTTTAATTTGAGGTTGATTTGGCACAACTGTCAAAGGATCATCGACAACTTTCAATGCGAAGGGATCATATATTTAATCACATTATTGGTCGTGATGAACATGGCTACAACTTGACATATGAAAAAAAGATTCCTCGTTCTATAGTTTCACTTATTGAGGATATAGATCTTGTTGTTGTTGGGATGACATAGTAGGTGACATATTTGGAGGCACGAATGCGTGCTTCCAAAGAGGCAAATGTGCAGTTTTTAGCTAACCTTGAAGCACTATATGAGTATATGCGTCAAGGTGATGGTGCAGGGGATCCTACGAAGTAGGTTTATATTGGATTTTTTTATTTATTTTTTATTGAATTCATTATTATTATCTTCATGATTTTTATTTGCTGTAAGCTCAAGCCGTACCAGACATAAGGAGCAGTTATGGTCCTGCATGATGTAGCAGATCCAAGAGGTGTGTTTCATTTTATATTTCTGATTTCTTATTCAAATTGAATTTCTCTCATCTTGTTTTCGTATTTTTTTTTAAAAAATTCACAAATCACATTTAAATTTTCATTAAAATGACATTTAACAAAGTAGGGATTCAAAACCAACTGAATACATTTAGATTGGTGAGAAAACATAGAAAAATAATCATTAAGTGATTTTTTATCTTTAGATTACAACCGTGTGTCAATTGGATACTTAGAATGGTCAGTACAATTTAAATTATACATTTTCACATTTATTATATTCTTAAAATGACTTGTTACCAGTTTAAGTGTCAAAAATGATGGAACACACTTCGATTTCTTTTCTAAGTTTTCTCATCAATCTAAATGTCATTAGTTGGTTTTGAATCTCCACTGTCAAATGTCATCTTAATGAAAATGTAAATGTGATTTGGGACTTTATTAAAAATACAAAAAAAAAACGAGACATTCAATTTGAATGAGAAACCATAAAGATAAAATGAAACACACCCCCTAGATCTGATGCATCATATAGGACAATGGCTGCTACCTGTGTCTGGTGCAGTAGGGCCCTACAAAAAATAAAAAATATGAAGATAATAATAATGAATATAATAAAAAATAAGTGAACAAATCTAGTATAAACCTGCATCATAGGACCCTCTCTACCATCACCCCGACGCATATACTCCTGCAGTGCTCTGACCTCAGCTAACAACTGTACATTTACCTCTTCAGAAGCACACATTTGTGCCTCCAAATCTGTCAGATGTTGTGTCATCCCAATAGAAGCCACAACTTCAGTACGTGAAATTACAGAATGAGAAATCTTTGTGTCATATGCCAAGCTGTAGTCATGTCCATCACGACCAATAATGTAATGAAATATCTCATCCCTTCACATTGAAAGTTGTCATTGGTCCTCTAGTAGTTATGTTAACTCAACCTCAAATTGAGCTTATGTAATATATAAATATATATTTATATATAGATATATGTAAGTAATGGTAATTAATACAAGAACTGACTATAAGATCTGTAGCCTCGGGATCATTTTGATCACAAGTCATCATCCACACTAACATTTTATCAATAATTGAACCTTGATCCTGTAACTGTATACCAGTAAGATATAACTATAGAACAAAAATCCATATTAAATAATAAATATAAAAATTAAATGATAAATACATCATGTAAAATCTGGGACAAGTGACAAGTCTCATGCCAGTGAGGTGGTCCCCGCAATACATGATTCTCATAATGACGTGTTGACACTGCTTACATTCAATTAATTCAAATTTGAAACATGTAAAATGCTACACATTCTTCAAAACATGTAAACCAAAATAAACAGGCTCAACATCTTAGCCTCAGTGGAATAATATTCAACCAAGTCACACTACTGAGGTAGAAGAACACCACTCGAGACTCTGTACAAAATGTATGTGGCACCTACATTTGTTACCCAGTGTTCCCTGTTCACTCTACCTTTACAATATTTCCACATTTTATGACATTTGACCATAAACACTGATTGAAACTCATTGGGGAACACTCTCATATTATTATATTTAAGAAAAAGAATATCACAAATGTAAGTTTTTTTAAAAAGTATCTAAGAAACTAAAATGGTCATCTTACCTGAAATTCTCTCCATAGATGATCTAATGTAACCTAAGGGAATGGAGATCAGTCATGTGTAGTAAGTGGGAATCTATGTAGTGAATATGATATGACCCAACTGGTAAATAAATATCGGGGCACCCTCTCCCACAGGATAGTATGTCTCAACAATTGATATATCAAAGGTCGTCTCGAAATTCCATGATAAAATCTCACGACCAGAAACTCTTCTATGAGAGAAAATAGAGGTCAAATCAGATCATGTTGAAAACAATTTTATACATAATTAGGCAGATGTACATATATATGTTTAAAGCTTAATTTAAAAAATAAAATCACATTTACATTCATACATACCTCAACCCGTAGATGCAGATGTCTCTGTAGAATAATGTGAATCTAGTGCTTGTTCTCATGTCTTCAATCAAAACATTAGTATTTAAACAAACTTAGACTATATATCAAATAAAGAGATAGTAAATACTCAAAAAAATCATTTAAAAATTTCATAAAGAGTTAAACAGTTAAAAAATATGTTTTAAATTAGAGGAGGGGGGGGGGGAATGTACCTTTCATTAAACACACAAGTTGATCGTTTCTCCTTCAACGATCTCTATAACACATTGAATATCTTCTTCACGTTGAGCTAAGATGTGTTGATCAAGCTATTGCACAACAAAGGAAATAGTCTCAGGTTCATCTCGTTCAATTAAAAACACTAATCACCTTGAAATTTTCAAGGAAACTTTCCAATTCGGATTAGATGGAAAGGTAACGAAGAAAACTTGTTTTTCTTGCGATGCCAAAATGAAAGGTTCATTACTAACTTGTTCATCTCTATATAACATATTGTTAAAGTTCACCAATGTAAACTTATATTGATCGACTTTAGTTCCATGAACTGGATAAACCCAATTGCACTTTAACGATATGTATTTCAACCCATGCGCGTATACAACTTCAATGATGTATTTCAAATGACCATAGTAATAACCAGTATCAACAGATGGAAAACAACTACCACTATTTTGTGTTCCTCACTTGTCATCAGCATTTTTAATGTGAAACCGAAACTCATTAGCATCTAAATATTTATAAAAACGATCCATTATAGACAGACCCTCAGCAAGTTGGTTAAATTATTTAGTAAGTGTAGAGCCACCTAACTCCCGTAGGTTATGGACCTATATATTTCAAAGAATTCAATAAAAAAGTTATGAAAAAAGAAATCAGTATTATACTTCAATCATTATGAAAATCCATTTATACGTACAAAATACTTGAATCAGAATCTGACAATCACTCGTACGAGACATATCTTGGTTTAAATCATTAATGCATTTCTTGGAAATGATAATTCCATGTTTAAATGATTAACTTTTACATGTAAACAAAACATGTAAAGGTTAAACAATAAAAGTGATAAGACACATACTAAAACAATGGTGAAACTGATTGAGTATTAAACAAGATGTGACGATGAACATGTAACTCACTCGATGTTGTCCATATCAAATATAGTTCCTTCTCCAATTGGCTCATCATGAATCTGAGTGGGACTATCTAATTTTGTTTCAACATCCATAAGATATTTATCACAAAAAGTAGTGCACTCATCCATCAAATAATCATTGGAAATTGATGCCTCCGGATAAACTCGGTTATATACAAATTGTTTCAATGTATTCATATACTGCTCAATAGGATACATCCACCTAAATTGCACTGGACCAAAAATCATTACTTCATTAGTTGGGTGCACCATCAAGTTATCCATAACATTGAAAAATGAGGGTGGAAAAATTTCCTCCAAGTGACAAAGCATAAATACTATTTTATCTGGAATTTTTTTTAAATCACTCATTCATTGATTTCTTAAACAAAGTTGTCTAAAAAAATTACTCATCTCAATCAACGGTTTGATGAAATTGGGAGATAAACAATCACAAATTATGATTGGAATCAACTGCTGAAGTAGCATGTGATTGTCATGACTTTTCAACCATAGAAATGTCTTGCTCGTCACATTCACACACTTGAAAATATTAGAAGAGTAACCATTGAGCACCTTTGTAACAACCTGAGATTTTATAAGATATATTCTTTCTAATTTCATTCATATCTTCTATTGTACGCTACACCAAGATTATCTTGCACTATACACAACACCGTATTAGCTTGCAGTATACACAACACTAATCTTGGATCGTGTTACACACAATTTCAAGTTTGTTTGATAGTAGTTATTCTACGCAACATTGAGTGTGTGTGTATATATATATATTCAATGTATAAATGAAATATGGTTGGATTTTGTTATATGCAACAACAAAGGAGTCTTGCACTACATGCAACCCTGACTTGGCTTGCATTACACGCAATCGCAACCTTCCTCGATAGTGTGTGTTGTACGCAATACCGGGTTTCACTAAACAACGATATATGGTTATAATATTATTATAAACTAGCCGTTATGAATAGTAGTAAATACATTTTGAATTTTATGAAATTATAATTCATCTTACATATTTTATAGAACATGGTATGAGAACAAAATAAATTTTTTGGGTAAAATAAGTATTTTTCAAAAAATGCAGTCTTGCCGCCTTTTGATGGCGCACCCATTTTAAATATAATTTTTGACAAGTTTATAAGTTAAATTTTAAAAAATAAACTTCTTATTTTGAATCAGGATATAAAATTTTACATTGGATAAAGTTTTGATATTTTTCTGATAACTTTCATATTTTAATGAATAGTAAAAACACGCTATATTTTAATTAAAAAGAACTTTTTTCATCATAATAATTTATATGGTTAAATTATAATATTTAATGGTTTTAAAGTATAAATAGAATATATTTTTACCATTTAATATAATTTATGTCATTATCATTGATTTTATATTAAATTCATTGGTAAAATCATTTCAATCTTTTGCAATGTTTTAACTTTTAAAACTCATTTTCTTAACAACAGGATTAATTTTAAATTAATTTCTGCAACTTTTGTGTATTGAATTTAGAAAAATGGATTATTTATTTGGAATCAGTGGGTCCAAATTATGTTAATAGGCTACTTTATATTTTTGGGCATTATGAATAGTAACTACGGTAAATTTTATTTACCATAGTAAAAGGTAAATCGAGTAATTAAGGGTAAATATAATATTATAAAATTACCCTAACACTTGTCTTAATATAATTGGATGCTTATATTTTGCTCTAAGGCATATTTTGGTCGAAATGGAATCCATTGGAACCCACTTTGAGGTGATTAAGACCTTTAGTTTATTTTATTTAAAGGAAAGTGAAATATGTCTCACTCAACTTTAATAATTAAAGTATTTTTAATATAAGTTTATACAGAATATAAATTCGATTATAAATACTCATTTTAAATATAAAATGTTTTTATTTATCATGGTAATTTATTTATAATTTTTAAGATATATTTAATTACCTTAATAGCTTATACATTAATGATGTAGAAATTATTTATTTAGTGAAAAATAAGTAATATAGTTTTTATTGAAATAATAATACCCATTAAAAGGCTCAAAAACCTGACCAAAACTTATTGTTAGTGTATATATACACAATAATCATCCAATGACTGAATATATGACCGTTTGGAGTCTTATAAAAGTGATTATGACACTTATATTATTTTATTTTAAATGATGTCAAAGTTGTCACCTTCATAATTTAATAAATATAACATTTTAAAAGTTGAGTGTTTTAGAATATAAATCCGACTAAAAGTATTATTACGAAATCTATAAGATTTATCTTCATCATAGTATTTGATTTTTAATTTTTATGCAACAAATAAGTATATTTAATAATTATAAAAAAATGTTGTAGAAATTATTTTATTAAGAGAAGTATCATATAAATGGTTTTAAAAATAGTAAAATAAATATTATATAAACTATTTAATATGCTCCACTAATTTTCTAGATGAATATGACATGTTATTAACCTATTAAATATTTTATTTTGAATATATCCTCTGTGTGGATTTTATTTAAATTCAAATAAATGAATAGTGTCAAAATTGACACTATTGTTATTTTATAAAAATAACATATTATTAAATTGTTTAAAAATCCCAAAAATATTTAAAAATTATAAATTAAAATTTATATAGTCGAAAATGTCATAACGTATCCAATTATGGAAAATTAACAACACATAAGTGATTATTTATAACCATTTAAAATTTAGAATTTTATTACCTCAAATAAAATTAAATAGATTAAATAAGGATAAATCAAAATGATAAGGTTTAAAATAAGATCAAAACATGTATAAATTTAATTTTTTGGTAATATTACAACCCTATCTCATCTAATCTTTGAATTTAGTCATTTTTGGAGGTTTTTATGTGGGTTTTTAATTTATATTAAACTAATATTTTTGAGGATTCCAAAGGTGCCCCTCTCATCCCTTATAAAAGGGCACCTCCTCCCTCTCGTCTTTACACAACGTTGAGCCTTCAATATCGGCCAAACCCTACCCATTTACCTTATAAACTTCCCTATAAATATTCTAGAGGTCTTGGTCTTCTTCAAAGACCAATTTTAGTGCCCTAAGAGGAGGTTTCAAAGAGGCGTGTCCAAGAAGAGGTAATATCCTTTACCGATTCTTTCAAATTTATTTCTTCTTCTACTTCCTCTTATTTAGTTGTTTAATTATGAAGTAATAACATCAGTATCAATAATATACTGATATGTTATTATAAATATGAAACAACACTTTCCCACCTTCTATCCATCCTACGGAAAATGAAATCACCGCGCGTGCGTACGTACGGAATACCGTCTCCGCACCATGGTTTAATCTGTTTTCCACCACCACCTTACTTGGATGAGTATAATGGTGTAAATAATAACTATATGTGATTATTTTAAAGTGATATTGATTCTTAAATAGTATACATACACTTCAATACAATTCCACGATCGTGGGAATGATATCATCGCTCGTGCGTACGTACGGACTACCGTCTCCACAAACGTGATAAGATTCATTCTTCATGTTAACCATTCATGAATGATTATAAAGTATATATAATGAATAATAATGAAATATATGACATAATAATGCTACTGGATTTATGTATATATATATATATGTATTTCATCTATTTAATTCCATTTAATTAAATAAGGAAACGAAAACAGCGTTCATGCGTACGTATGACCTACCGTCTCCATGAATGGTGTATTTCATTCCATTTATCAATCTATCATATATATGTGTATGCTGAATATTTATTATATATAAATCATGTTTTACATTATGAAATTAAGGAAATCAGGATATAAGTAATAATATCAATAACAACAAGTCGAAACACGTACGATAAATGAAATGATTTTACCCAAAATGCTGCTTTAACATGGATTTACAAAACAACGGGTAATATAAAGTCATAAGTGAACTATATATGATATCATAACAATAAATATTATTATTTAATAGGTCAATGACATTATTTAAATCATTATATAGGAGGTTCGGATACCTATGAAGCATATCGGACCTAAGGTAAGGGATAACTTTTCAAATCTCATTTTTATCCGAGATTGCTTATACGTAAGTATTTACTGGGGTTATATTTTTCATCCATGCCCATAAAATGTTTTCATAAAGTGATTAATATTATTCCATGTATGTTTAATGTCATTTTTACCCCTCTTTGACTTTTACTTTGTGTTAAGGAAGGAATCTTTCTTTTGTTTACCATACGAGGAACTTTTTGACTTTTTTGACAAAAGTACGAGAAGAATGTTATTTTTAACTTATACGGCGTGAATGGATTTTTACAGTTTTATAATGAATTATTTTAATGAAGTTTTCTCTACAAAAGTTTATGAATATTTTCAACAAAATACTTTTCTTTAAATATTGCATGGCATTTTTTGAAAAGAAAATGATTTTGAAGAAGAAATGATATTTTCCTCAAGAATTCATTTCAAGTGTTTTATCAAAACCATTTTCCATCTAAGATGACATTATTTCATATGTGTATGTTTCAAGTATAATGTCTCTATGATTTATATGGTTTCACTTTTCTTATGATGAAATGATATCCATTTGTTTTATATGGATTATGTTATGATGGAATGATGTTAATGAAACCCAATTTATTCTTTGGGTTATGATGAATGATTTATGATTGTTTTGTGGCACACGTAAGAATGATTTCAATATGAGATGGGTGGTACCTATATCTCCCTCCAATTCATTGGGTAAAGATTTATATCTCATTATATAGACATGGCTGAAACGACAAGTAAATCCGATTCAGTAATATAGGGCTGGAACGGCAAGTAAACCCAGTTCAGTAAGGGATTTTGTCCACTACGATGGTCTTGGCAGCAATGCCTTGGCTACTATAGAAATCATATCATGTGATTAATGTTTTTCCATAATTACAAGTTTTATTCCCATGATATTTTATCATGATTGATGTTCCATTATGATCTATGCCTTACGTACTACCATGTTTTATGTCATTTCTCAAGATCATTATGTTTAAACATTATGTTCATGTTTTTAAGTTCAAATATATATGGTTTGTTTTATTTTCTACATACTTACCCTTACTGAGCATTTGAGATCACCCTTTTTATGTTTTCTTTTCCCCCAGGATTAAAAGAAAGGTTTTAGGTAAGGAAACAAAAAGGGGAAGATCGTTATGGGAGATGTTGAAGATCTTTCAACATGATTAGAAGTTTACATTCCAAGTTTCCAAAGACACTAAACTATTACGGTCCTTTGGTGTCTATTTTTGTTATGTATTAAATATTCTGAAAGAGTAATGTAATTTCTATGTACGTCAAGCTTTGGGTCTCTACAACCTTGAGTATCTTCAAAATGGAAAGAAATGTATTTTTATCATTTTTACTCATCATATATTGTGTAGTGGGCATGTATGTCTTGTTTCCCTCACCCAACTGTAAATGAAATTATTTCCTTAAACCCATTTCTTCTAAATCATGATGTGCATTGGCATGGTTCTTTGATTTTCCACTAATACCCAAAATTATTCACAATATACTGTCACAAACATTTTTTTCAATGTGCATGACAACTAGTTATTCCTTAATATATTAATTTTCTAGTAAAAGAGATTAAAAAAGTACTTTTCTTCTTCTAATTGTGACTGCATTGTCTGCCCACATCACGAATAGAGGGTAATTAATGAGCCATAAAATCCTAAAATTCATGTATCTTTGGGATGTTTTCTTGCTCAATCTGTGATAATATTTCTACTTCGGTCATACTCTTTGGTGATGGGTTGAATTCTATAAAACCATATAATGTCACTCTTTTATTTTTTGAACCTATACTGAGGGGGGAGAAAATGTATGTGCCTCATGTATGCCCATTTTTTATAATGATTAAGTCATGTAGAATTTTTAATTTATTGCAGCAAGGGCAAGAAAATTCCTCTTTTGTACTAATAAATTTGCATAAGCTGGGAAGTCATTGATTGTCCATAATAAAGCAGTCTACAATTTGAACATTTCATTTGTTTCACAATCGTAAGTCAGCACACCATCGCTCCAAAATTCATTCAACTCATCAAGATGAAGGTAAACATCAATCTTATCTCCCAAACTTCTAAATCCATCAATAAGAATAGAAAATAATAGAATTTTTTGTTTCATACAAAGCAGTTGAGGAAGATTATGCGGAACCACACCACGGGTCATGTGCTATGAGTTGCACTAACCATAAACCTAAATGGATTGGCATCTTCTGTTTTCAACACCAATCGGACATTACAAATATCTTTAGCAAATTTGGGGTGCCTTTGATCAAACTCCTTCCATGAAAGAGAGTGTGTTGGGTGGGAAAGCATATCACTTTCCTTATTCCTTTCCACATGTCATCTCATTAATTTTGAAACTATAGATGACATAAATAATCATTTCAACCGCAACTTCAGTGGAAAGTAACATATTTTATTTATGACAATCGGTTTCCTCTTTTTTGTGGTCTCACTTTGATGAGTTTGATTTACTCTATCATCTTTCCACCTAAAAGAATCACAGTCCATACAATTATCCAAATGTGAAGTTTTCTTTCTAAACATCATATAGTTGTTTACAAATGCATATATGGTCTCATATGTGAAACTTGAGTTCTTTGTCAACTTACGAGCATTGTAATACGAATCAAGAATCTTAGCATCAGTAGAAAATAATTTTTTCAATAACACCAATAGCATGTCGAATAATGTGTCTGACCAGTGATTCAAAACTTTCAAGTGCAACAATTTCATGATAAATGACAATTTACTATAAGCAGTACACCCATAATATAATTTCTCTTATGCATCATCAATTATTTCATAAAAATTAAATGAATCACAATATGCACCGTAGAGTGGATTGATATCACCGATCTCAACATTCCGGATGTTAATTCCATCAGGAGCCAACCCACATACCATTTCATTAATCATTTCATGCATTAGATAAGTCGTCCTCGCATCAACATTCATCTAAATAGTTTCTATTTGATGACAATGAATGTATTCTTCTCCATGACAAATCCAACTCTTATAATTTTTTAGAAACTCATTCAATAATAGGTGCTCTATCACAGTATCTCGTGTGAATTGATATCTGTTTTCACATTTTCAACACGGACCACTAATATAATCACTTTGAAATCCTTTATTAAAATCAATAAATTGCATAATGCCCCTCAAAATATTCTCTAGACATTCTATTTGAAATACAGTCTATCCCTTATACATATTCTTATCTATACAATAAGAAGTAATAATTACACAAGACTTCATATTGCATGATTTTTTAGAATTTCATATCACATAATATATTTAAAATGAAGACTAGCCAATTGCATGTGGAATTCAATTTATAATCACCCAAAACAAAAAAAACAATTCACAAATGACACGATCATCACATTTTAAGTTATATTTAATTATTTTTACCTTTATTTTTTAAAGTTTTATTTTGTACATGACTAAATATTTTGTAGATATTCGCTTATAAATCAATGGAAAATAAGAAAATTTAAAAAGTGAAAAAAACAATCAGACATATATTAATATATGACCAATGGTTATTTTATAAATTTAGTTATCAAAAAATTAGACTACATAAAATTACTATGTTATTCAAATATCACCGATACGTTAAATGCAAAATTATTGGTAAATATTTAATTGTTACAAGTAGGAAATTAATGTGAACACTCGATTATATTATTGAATAATAAAAAATAATATAACCAATCTTATTCATCACCATCTATAATGTACTTGGTCAATAAGCTATAATTAATTTGGTTGAAATATTTATCCAAATAGTCATCTAACTGATTTTAACAATGAATAAACTATCTCACACCATATTAAATTCAAATCATAGGCATATCCTATTTAACATTAATAAATCTAATGCGGGTTTGCAGTGAAAATAGTCAACAACATCAGTTTTCACAGTGGAAAATATGATATATATCAATCTAGATCCTCATAATATTATCTTATGTATCAACATAACTAGAAAGAAAAATTTAATTACTAAATGAAAATTTATCCATAAAAATTAGAATGAATGCAATGCATAAATTTATCAAAACTTCTCATCGAACATGAGTTATCAAACTCAAAAAATCAAAATTAGAATATGTTTCAACAAATTATATCTAAAATAAAGACATAGAACATTGGAAATATAAATTTCAAAACCATAACAATCAAAGACATGTTCAAAATAATATTTTAGTTAAAATTCAACTAAATTGATAAAAATGTTTGTGAAGAATATAAAAAATTTAAAATAAAGAACATTAAAAAATTAATCCCAAAAATTCCAATTTCTAATTGTAATATAAAACAAATGTTATATTGAGAACAAAATGGTTATTATTTAATTATTTTCCCATTAAGGAAATTTTTTGACAATAAAACACAAAAATTTCATAAAATAAATGTGTCGATTATGTATCAAATGTTGAATCAATATAATCCCTACATTTTTATTATCAAAATTAAAACCCTAAAATAGAGGGGGTTTCCAACGAATCAAGAATCGCATGATTTATATATTGAAATTAGGCTTTACCTCTGATAGCCTCACCCTAAGGGGACGACGACGAGTGAAGGGGGTGGTGGCGGCTGGATCAGGAGCGGTGGAAGAGAGGAGCGGCGGTGGTGACCAGGATCAAGCGACGATGATGAAAACTGACACTGGTGGCGGAGGCTTCAACATGGGGTGCAACGAGGGTAAGGGAGAGGACGCGCGGTGGCGGAGACTCCGACAAGGGGTGCGGTGAGGGTGGGGGCATGCGATATATTAGGTTTTTTGGGGGACCAGAAACCACCACAAGCAGTCACCCATTTTAATAGGTGCAAATGTCTATATTTATACTAGTGGGTCTTGTCGAGCCAGCAGCAACAGTCAACTTCAATGTACAGGTAAGTCTTCCGGAAGATGGTGATCTTCCGATGGGATGAGCAGGATGATTTGAGTTTTCTGAAAGATTGTGATCTTCTAATGGGCTAACCAAGCTGGTCTGAGTTCACCAAAAGTTGAGTTGTGTTGGGATCAGTTGACCAGATGAGGAGCTGGTAAAAGTCTACATGATGAAAGATTATCTCATTCAAAAGGATTTCAAAAATCTGTTGGATGGAGTCAGGTAAGACAAGATAGAAGACTGAATGAGAAAAGTGGAACATGAAGGCACTCAGATTAGTCAGGATGTCGTTGGCACGAAATGTAGTATTAAACATCTAGAAAAAGAAGACTATAACTGAGTTGATGGAAACCCTGGAAGATATTTACAAGAAACCAACATCACTAAACTAAGTGTTCCTGATGTGGCGCTTCTTCAGTATGAGGTTATTGAAAGGAAGGTCTACGGCAGATGATGTGAACGACTTCAACATGATTCGGATCCAATTTAAATTAGTGAAAGTTACTTTCGTGGATGATGTGTGAGTAATTCTACTGCTCTCATCTGTACTGGAATCATGGGGATGGAATGGTTATTACAGTCAATAATTCCAACAAAAAGACTGATATGGTGTTCGAAGACATCCAGAATGTGATCCTTAATGAGGAACTTCAGAGAAGGGTGATCTCCAAGTACCTTATGATGATGCACTGAAGAAATTATCAATGATCAGAAGATAAATCAAGGGAGTGGATTCGAGGAAAATCTATTGGTCTAGGTCTCACTAGTTAGCATTGTGGAAAGCATGGACACATCAAAAGAAATTTCAGAAATAGAAAGTCACCAGATGAACGACTTCTGAAAGTTAAAATTTTGTTAACACAATGGAGGAAGGCAACAAGATTCTACTTAGCATTCATATTCCAATGGAGTCATGGGTGGTTGACTCCATAGAATCTTTCCATTATACGAAAGAACGAAGGTGCATGGTCAACTATGTTTAGAAGCTTTGACAAAGTCCATCTAGAGAATGATAAATCTTTGAAAGTTGTCAAAAAGGGATATGTAAACATTCGAATGAAGAATGAAAGTTTATTACATTTTAAATAAGTGAGAAATATTCCAGGTCTCCAAAAAAATCTCATCTATGTGGGGAAATTGGATGATATAGGCTAAGACACTACCACTGTCAATAGAGACCGAAAAGTGAGTAAAGGATGGAACGTTTTACTTGACCGGTGTTGGACTCCTCATGTATTAATCATGTTTTAATGATCACAAATACTATTCAGTCTATAAAACATGTTAACACTATGTAATCTATCTCACATAAAATGTACAGTTGTTTAGTAAAAGCTATCCAAAGCTATTAAGTGTTATACACTCAGTTTGCTTACTGTACTCTATCTTTTTATTTACTTTAAAATTTATTTGACAAATGATTAAGTCTAACCCATTCTATGAATATATCTTCTTAAGTATGAATACATATATTTGGCTAAGTCTAAGACACCATGAGTCTGCCACCGGTTATGTTTTTCTGTCTAAGTAATGAGACACCGTGACGGTGAGACACCGTGACGGTGAGACACTGTGACCATGAGACACCATGACCATGAGACACTGTGACTATGAGACACCATGACCATGAGACACCGTGACTATGAGACACCATGAACAAGACACCGTGAATGAGACACCGTGAACCATACACCGTGAACCAGACACTGTGACCAATCCAGACACCCTTTGAAGGAGACACTGTTTCCATGACATAATGTGACACTGTTTCTTAATCTGTTTTGTTGTTTTTCAATTTACTATCTAATAGTCATATTTGAAGTTTCTAAATGCATTTACATAATTAATGTTTCTTTGTAGACATGTCACCTGAAAGTACGAGGTATGAGGTGCAGAATAAATGCAACTTGTCAGCTCCAAAACAAGCACTCCAAGATAAAAGAGTAGTGTGGCCCAGAAACAATAAATATAGAAAAGTGAGGAAAGTGAAAAGAGAACGAAAAAATGAATAATACACTCAGAGAATTTTTGAATAAATAATTTTCACATGAAACTCGATGCTACTGAAGAACACACAAAGCATACTTGAATTCCAGAATCTATAACATCTTCACACTATCAATCATCATGAAGAACACAAGCCGGATCTGTCTGAGTTGCGACACTCTTTTTTCCTTAACGAGGACTTGATTTCTGCATCTTCTTCATCAAGTCTAGAGATACAAAGACTAACACTCAGAGCACTTCTAAACTTATTTCAATATTTTTGCTCTGTTGTGTATCATTTTATTAGCTTTCGAACAGTGTGTGTGTCTGTATAACAACACACTCTGTCTCCTACATTAAACTAAATGATACAATATATCACTTCTCAAACATCTTTTTACACTGATGTATACCCATGGAAAAGTGTAGAAGAGGTCCTTGTGTGTCTTGGTTGTTTGTACTCATGAAGAATTGTGGAAGAGGTCAAGTGACCTGGAGAGTCCTGTGTACTGTTGTTAACCCTGATCCAGGGTGTGATCAAGTTTATTTATATAAACTACTTGGTGGAAGGTGATCACCAAGTGGAGTGGATTAGGTCTCAGCTTGAGACTGAACCACCTATTTTATATCCACTGTGCTGCTTAATTTAGTCTTCTCTGTTTTACTACTTTACTGTATAATTCAGAAATCACTAAATTCACTTTGATAGTTAATCTTGGAAAGAATTTATAATTGTTTTTTAATTAGTAGAATAGCTCCAAAAGTAATCTTAATAATTGACCTTAAGATTACTGATAATTAATCAATATTCTAAGAAGTTATTTAAATAGTAAAACTTTCATAACAGTATAACCTTGATCAACTGGGTTGTATTTAACCTTATTAGGAAAAACTTTTTTTAAGAATACTTTTTAACCAGTAATTTTTATAGATACTCAATTCAACCCCCCATATTGAGTGATCTACTCCGACCAACATTTGGTATCAGAGAGAATTTATTAAAGACTATGTTTAATCTTATTCAACTGTGATTGTAGTTGTACTTTAAAGATCTATAAATTTCTGTTAATTCTAAATTTCTATCTCTTTCAAAGTATTTCTTTATTATAGATAATAGAATGAAAGGTACTACAACCAATAGAAAACCATTATTTAATGGAACCAACTATGCTCAATGGAAAATTAAAATGAAAATGCATTTAGAAAGTATGGGTTTTGAAATTTGGTCTTCCATTATATATGAATATAAGATTCCTGCTACTGATAGAATCACTTAGGATGAACCTACCAAAACTGCCTATAATAAAAATTGCAAAGCTATGAATGCTTTATATTTCTCTTTAGGAGATGATGAATTCAATAGAATTTCTGCTTGTAAAACTGCCCATGAAATTTGGGACACCTTGTCTGTTTCACATGAAGGAACATCTAGTGTGAAAGAAATGAGAATTAATACTTATACTATTAAATATGATTACTTTAAAATGAAACATGATGAGCCTATCTCTGACATGTATCTCAGGTTCAATGAGACTTTCAACACAATGATTTCTCTTGGAAGAGAAGTCATTGCCAAGGAACAGATCATGAGAATTATCAGATGTCTGCCTGACAGATGGAGAGGAACCTCCTTCTCTATTAGAGAATCATGCAACATCAGCGAGCTACCTGTAAAAGAAATCATTAGGAAACTGATGATGTATGAAGAAGAGCTGAAAGTCAACAAGGAAGAGGAGGATTAACCAAAAATGAAATCTTTTGCATTTAAGACCACCACCTCTAAACACAAAGACAAAGGGAAATTGGAAGCTTATGTAAGAAGTTCCAGTAGTGAACAATCATCACCTGATAGTGATGAAGAGATGGCTCAATTAGCCATAAGATTTAAAATATTTTACAAGAAGAAGAACTTTTTCAGAAAGTCTAACTTTAAGGGAAGATATGACCAAAAATGAAGTTGGAAGAAGGATTGGAAAATAAGTGACAAGACTGATGAGATTGTATTCTATGAATGTAATCCCAAAGGACATATCAAGGCTGACTGTCCAAAGCTCAAGTACAAAAAGAGATATGAGGACAAGGACAAGAAGTATAAAAAGGCAATGAAAGTAACCTGGAGTGATTCTGAGGACAATTAAAGTGATTCAGAAACATCACATGATGAACAGGTTAAGAAATCCAATATGTGTTTTATAAAAAACACATCTGAGGTAACATTGGACTCTGTGCATAATTCATACTATTCTAGAGATGAGAGTGACTCTGAAAATATGACTAATGAAGAAATGTTTTAATATTGTAACATGCTTGAAGAAACATACAATGAACTAAAAGACAAATATAAATCTTTGAAGAAATATTATGCTCTTAATGTGATTGTTAAATCTAAACTCACAACTGAAAAAGAGAAAAATGCTCAACTTCTCAAAGAAAACAATTAATTAAAAATTTCTAATGAACAATTGAATAAATACTTAGAAAAGTTTAACAATGGAGAAAATACTCTTACTCAAATTCTAGGTAAACAAATTTCCCCTAAATACAACACTAGAATTGGTTATCAACCTGGAAAAATAAATCTTGGTAAAACAAACTTTGTTTCTAAATCTAGGACATATAGTTTTACTCCGAGTTCTGGACACAAATCAACTAGTTGAAGTTATGATTCACTTTATAATGTTTTAAGTTTTTATGGACCGAATAAAGTTTATTTTTCAAATACTTTACAAAATGCTTATAGGAAACCTATGAGGCAGATATGGGTTCCTAAATCACTTATCACTAATTCTACTAGAGCCAAACAAGTATGGGTACCAAAATTTGTTTTTTCTTAATCATCTTGTAGGAAAGCTGCTTAAAAAGTTTCTGTAAAATTTTATGGTAGTTGGATAGAGGTTCTTCAAGACACATGATAGGAGGATACTCATGCTTCAAGAACCTAATAAAAATAGATGGAGGACATGTCACATTTGGTGACAATTCCAAAGGAAATATTATTAGCCTTGGCCAAATCGGTAACTCTAATTGAGTTTTGATTTCTAAAGTACTGCTTGTTGATGATTTGAAATATAATCTGATTAGTATCTCACAATTATGTGATGATGGATTTTATGTTAGATTTGAAAATGATACTTGAAATTTCTTCAATTATAAAGAAGAATTAGTGTTTTCTGCATTAAGAAATGAAAATGTTTATTCTGTTAACTTAGATTCTTTAGTTTCTCAAAATGCTTCATGCTTAAGTGTATTTCATAAAGAGTCTTGGCTTTGTAATAGGAGACTAGGGAACTATAATATTCACTCCCTTATAAATATAACTAGAAAAATCTTAGTCAAAGACCTACCCAAACTCTATTTTCCAACTGATAAAGTGTGTAATCCCTGCCAAAAGGGAAAACAACACAAAATTTCCTTCAAGCCAAAGAAATAAGTGTCAAATTCTCAACCTCTCAAACTGGTTCACATGGATTTGTTTGGACCATCTAGAGTTTCTACTTTAAATGGGAAGCACTATGTTTATGTTCTTGTAGATGACTTTTCTAGATTTACTTGGACCTTCTTTCTGGCTCACAAAAGTGAAGCCTGCTCTTATTTTACTAAATATTCCAAGTCTGTAGAAAATCTTACTCGACTTAGAATTAAATTATTAAGAAGTGATCGTGGCCATGAGTTTGAAAATTAAGAGTTTGAATTATTCTTCTTGTAAAATGGCTATAGTCATAATTTCTCTACCCCTATAACACCTCAACAAAATGGAGTTTTAGAAAGAAAAAATAGAACCCTGCAAGAGATTGCTAGAATAATGCTTAGTGAATATGACCTACATATTTATTTTTGGGTTGAAGATATAAATATAGCATGCTACATAATCAATAGAGTGTTGATCATACCTATTCTTAAAAAGGCTCCTTATGAGCTATGGAACAATAGAAAATCCAAAGTTAACTACTTCAAAGTTTTTGGTTGTAAAGTCTATATCCTTAATACTAAGGAAAATCTTGAAAAATTTACATCCAAGAGTGATGAAGGCATATTTTTAGGATATTCCATTTCTAGTAAAGCATATATAGTGTTCAATAAAAGGACTAAATGTGTGGAAGAATCTTTCCATGTCAAATTTAATGAAACAGATCCACATGAGCCTAAAACCATTCTAGAAAACCTGGAGGATGATGTATCAAATCTGAACATTAATTCAAAATCCTCAAACCATTCTGTGAAAGAATCTGTGAAAACTTCCAGTTTTGGAAATTCCTTAGACTCAAGTCACAATGAACCTAAACCTATTGATGAACCTAAAATCACTATTACTTCCTTCTCTAGAGCTATTAGAACTCTTAATAACCACCCTTTAGATGTTGTTGTAGGATACCTAGACAAAGAAACTCAAACTAGAGCTTCTCTTAGAAATCAGGTTGAACATCAAGTCTTCTTGTCACAACTTGAACCTAAAAACATTAGTGATGCAATCAATTATGAAGTTTGGGTGATGGATATGCAAGAAGAACTTAATCATTTTGAAAGGAACAAAGTTTGGAAACTTGTCAAAAGACCCAAGGACACATTCACCATGGGAACTAAATGGGTGTTTAGAAATAAGGTAGATGAAGCTGGTAACATAGTTAGAAACAAGGCTAGATTGGTTGCACAAGGATATAGTCAAGAAGAAGTAATTGACTATGAAGAAACTTTTTCACCAGTAGCTAGACTTGAAGCCATCAGAATTCTACTCGCTTATGCTGCACATCTAAATTTCAAAATATATCAAATGGATGTTAAGAGTGAATTCCTAAATGGGTATATTGCTGAGGATATATTTGTTGAGAAAAATTCTGGTTTTACAAATCCTCATTTTCCAAATCATATTTTTAAATTATCAAAAGCTTTATATGGTTTAAAAGAAGCTCCAAGAGCCTAGTATGATAGGCTGAGTACTTTTCTTATTTCCAAAGGTTTTAAAAAAGGAATAGCTGATCCTACCCTTTTTATAAAACGAATTTCTAATGATGTTTTAGTTGTTCAAATCTATATATATGACATTATCTTTGGATCTTCAAGAAATTATTTATATATTTATTTTTCTAAAATGACGCAAAACAAATTTGAAATGAGTTTAATGGGTGAACTAAAATTCTTTCTCAGATTTCAAATCTTTCAAAATAATGATGGTATTATTTTAACTCAAAGTAAATACACCAGATATATTCTAATTTGTTTTTGGATTGGATAGCACTAAAGTTAGTGAAACTCCAATGAGTACCACTTTTAAGTTGGATCTTGATGAATATGGAAAATCTGTTGATCAAACCACTTGTAGAGGAATGATTGGAAGTTTACTCTACTTAACTGCTAGTCGACCTAACATTGTGTTTAGTGTGTGTATGTGTGCTCATTTTCAAGAAAATCCTAAGGAATCTCATTTAAATGATGTAAAAAAAATATTCAAATACCTCAAGCATACACCCAATCTAGGACTGTTCTATCCTAGAGGACAATCATTTGAATTAGTTAGTTATTCTGATGCTGACTTCAGTGGCTGTAAGTTAGATAGAAAAAGCACCTATAGAACATGTCACTTTTTAGGCAAGTCACTAGTATCATAGTGTAGTAAGAAACAAAATTTTGTTGCATTATCTACTGTAGAAGCTGAATACATAGATTCTGGTAGTTTTTGTACACAAATTTTGTGGATGAAACACACATTACTAGATTATGGATATCAATTCAGGCATGTACCTATAAATTGCGACAACACAAGTGCTATTAATATCTCAAAAAATCCTATTTCACACTCTAGGACAAAGCATATTGATGTTAGACATCACTTTTTGAGAGATCATTATCAAAAATGTGATATCACTCTAGAATTCATTGGAACTAAATATCAACTTGATGATATATTCACCAAACCATTAAATTATGAAAGAATAGACTACACCATACATGAACTAGGCATGATAAACCTTAAGTAAATGTCTTACTATTTTATATCTTATTGTGTCATGATTACGGTCTCATAGTTAGTATTTCTTGGTTACTGTATAACACTTACTGTCTCTAACAATACGATCACATGATTTAGAAATCACACTTGTTGTTGTCTCACCGTAAAAAAATTGTTACTGTCTCACTGTGAGAGTCAGTTACTGTCTCACCGTAAGAATTCCTTGTTATTTTATTTATAAAATAGAACCCGTATCACGGTAATTACATATTTCTTTCCTGTGATTTTGTTTTTACGACGTTTCGTATTCCTAAATGATAAAATAAAAGGGAGTTTCACTTGTTCTTCACTCGAGCACCCTTCTATTATCTCAAACTGTAACCCTTCTTCAACTTTTCAACCCTTCTCTCTCTCGAACCTTCATTTAATGCCCATGATGAAACGCCCGTCGTCATCGACTCATGAGAAACACAGTTTAAAGAAGAAGAAAATCACGCCTAAGTTAGCACTAGAGGGTCCTCTGAATCCAAATCTGGTGAATCGAACTATAGCACCTGAGAAGGAGATATTCCCTAAGTGGATTCTGTCAAGTAAGTCTTTGGTTTTGAAATTATTAAAAGATCAAGGATGGTTAGAATGGTTTTCAATGGAAGATAGACCTATCTACCCGAATCTAGTTGCACAATTTTATCAGTTTGTACAATTTTCTTTTGATTCGGAAAGTGGCTATGTTGTAAGGAGTTGGATAAATGGCCAAAGATGCTATTTTTCTTCAAGGTTATGGGTTTCATGCCTTAGGATACCTCATGAAGGTATTTGTGAGGACTATCAGAGTGGACCTCCACCTCCTAGTGAATTCTTTATTTTGGAAGATGCTTTGAAAAGTTTAACCATAAATGACACCAAGAGGAGAGCTATCACTGCTGAACTGGATGGAGAATCTAGACTTCTGTTTAAGTTTATTCAGAACTTGATTATCCCCAAAAAAGGTGATTTCGCTGTACTTAAATATCATGATATATTTTTGATTCATCTTATGAAAAATGGATATAAGATCAATCTTTGTAAGTATGTCATACACCATATGTGTGAATTGATCAAGACCACTAATGAGTATAAAGGGTGCCTTATAAAAGTGCTAAATCAACTGAAATCTCTTACCTCAGCTTTCACTATTTCTAAAGCCTCTGGAAAATCATCTCAACCTTCCTTCGATAGTGACCTACTCAGAATAGTGGTCAAAGAAGAACTTCATACCATGCTTAGTGGTTTCAATAAATATTATTTATATGAAATTATCAAGAACAATGACATAGTTCTTGATCTGGTCCAAATCCATTCCAAAATTTCTAATGATGCTCATTAAGAAATTTCCAATAAAGTTGACTTTTACTTCAATCGAATCTTCTCAAATAATGACATGACCAATCATTTCAAGTACCTTGTAGAAAATATGAGGATTCCTCCTGTTACTCAAGCTTTCAAGACTCAAGTCCAAAAGCTCACAGAGTTCACTCGTCTGCTGGATAAGTTTATGGAAAACAAGGATGACTTTGAGAAATACATGCAGTATGGTGGAGAGATCATTGCTGATTTTATCAAGATTATGTGGCCCTATCTTCATGTACATAGTACTACCATAGTTTCTCCTGTGACTGCACTTCTGAGACCTGGTTTTCCTACCTTTACGTCTGCCCTAGTCTCCACCTCTATGTCTGTCAGTCAGGTATTGAGTCAGATCAGAACTATAATCCTTGATCAAAAATTGCCTCGGTCTTCTACTACACCTGCACTGGCTCCCTCTATCTTTGAAGGTATTCCTTTACCTTATTTTTCAACCATATCACTCCCTTCTTCTACCTCAACCTCTACTCCTATGGCTTCTTCTTCTGATATTGCTGCTAAGGGAAAAGAGAAGACCATACGGTGATAAATACTAGTGATTACTCTCCTTTGATAGGAATGTTGTTGCATTTACTGTTTGTATTGAAACCTTTTTTTCTCTAATGCATTATTACCTTTTTATTGTCTACTCATTATTCACTCTTTTTGATAATCCCAAAAGGGGTAGAAATCTCTATGGAAAAATATCTATGGGAGAAAACTCTATATATGTTATATGCACATTGGAAATATGTTGTTGAAAAAAATATACATGATTTTTGATCATCAAAAAGGGGGAGATTGTTGGACTCCTCATGTATTAATCATGTTTTAATGATCACAAATCCTATTCAGTCTATAAACCCTATTAACTCTATGTAATCTATCTCACATCAAATGTACAGTTGTTTGGTAAAATCTATCCAAAGCTATTAAGTGCTATACACTCAATTTGGTTACTGTACACTATCTTCTGATTTACTTTACAATTTATTTAACAAATGATCAAGTCTAACCCATTCTATGAATATCTCTTCTTAAGTATGAATACAAATATTTGGATAAGTCTGCGACACCATGAGTCTACCACCAGTTATGTTTTTCTGGCAAAGTAATGAGACACCGTGACCTTGAGACACCTTGACCATGAGGCACCGTGACCATGAGGCACCGTGACCATGAGGCACCATGACCATGAGCCACCGTGACCATGAGACACCGTGAAGATGAGACATCGTGACCATGAGACACCGTGACCATGAGACACCGTGACCATGAGACACCCTGACCATGAGACACCGTGAATGAGACACCGTGAACGAGACACCGTGTACCATACACCGCAAACCAGACACCGTGACTGAGACATCGTGACCAATCCAGACACCCTTTGAAGGAGACAGAGTTTCCATGACATACTGTGACACCATTTCTTAATCTGTTTTGTCTTTTTTTAATTTACTCTCTAACAGTCATATTTGAAGTTTTTAAATGCACTGACATAATTAATGTTTCTTTGTAGACATGTCACATGATAGTACGAGGTACGAGGTGTAGAATACATGAAACCTGTCAGCTCCAACACATGCACTCCATGATAAAAGAGTAGCGCAGCACAGAAACAATAAATAGAGAAAAGCGAGGTAAGTGGCAAGAGAACGAAAAAATGAAGAATACAGTCAGAGAATTTTTGAAGAAAGAATTGTCACATGAAACTCGACCCTGCTGAAGAACACACGAAGCATACTTGAATTCCAGAATTGAGAACATCTTCACACTGTCAATCATCACGAAGAACACAATCCGGATCTGTCTGACTTGCAACACTCTGTTTTCCATAGCGAGGACTTTATTTCTATATCTGCTTCATCTTAGAAGTCTAGAGATGCAAAGACTAACACTCAGAGCACTTCTAAACTCATTTCAATATTTTTTATCTATTGTGTATCATTTTATTAGCTTTCAAGCAGTGTGTGTATCTGTATGACAATGCACTCTATCTCCTACATTAAACTAAAGGATACAAGATATCCTTTATAAAACATCTTTTGACACTTGTGTATACCCATGGTAAGTGTGGAAGAGGTCCCTGTGTGGCCTGGTAGTTTGTACCCATGAAGAACTGTGGAATAAGTCAAGTGACCTGGACAATCCTGTGTACTGTTGTTAACCCCAATCCAGGGTGTGGATCAATTTTATTTATATAAACTGCTTGGTGGCAGGTGATCACCAAGTGGAGTGGATTAGGTCTCGGCTTGAGACTGAACCACTTGTTTTATATCCATTGTGCTTCTTAATTTAGTCTTCTCTGTTTTACTTCTTTACTGTATAATTCAGAAATCACTAAATTCACTTTGATAGTTAATCTTGGAAAGAAGTTATAATTGTTTTTCCTTAGTAGAATAGCTCCAAAAGTAATATTAATAATTGACCTTAAGATTACTAAGAATTAATCAATCTTCTAAGAAGTTATTTAAACAGTCAAACTTCCATAACAGTATAACCTTGATCAACTGGGTTGTGTTTAACCTTATTGAGAAAAACTTTTTTTAAGAATACCTTTTAACCAAAAAAATTTATAGACACTCAATTTACCCCCCTCTTGAGTGATCTACTCCGACCAACAACCGGAAATTTAGATGGAAATTTAATGGTAAAAATGACAACCTTAGATGATATGGAGGTCTAGCATTGCAGGTTCGGTCACCTCAGTGCAAATAACATGAAAGTTATAGAAAGAGAAGGCATGATGAATCTTGATCACTCAAAAATTGGGAGTTTGTGTAAGTTACGTGCTTGGAAAAAAAAGTTTTCATTCAGTTTGGATGGCCGGAATCCCAAGGCCCGAAAGTTGAAGCTTGTTCACTCGGATGTACGGGGTCCACCCCAATCCGGTCTCATGAAGGATCTCTTTACTTTTTCACTTTCATCGATGATGCGACAAGGTATGGTTGTATTTTCTTAAGTATAATATCTTCAGTGCTTTTGTATAGTGGAAAGCCATGGTGGAAAGAGAAAGTGGTCAAAAGTTGAAGTGCCCCAAATCTGATAATGGTGGATAGTACAATAGTAGCAGCTTCCGAAACTTCTATTAGAAGGATGGGATTGGGTTGGAAGTAACAGTGCCCGGAACACCAAAACAAAATTGTGCAGCGAGAATGATGAACTAGACTTTGACTGATAAGGAAAAATGTATGTGTGTGCACTCTGGAATGCCCAATACCATTTGGGCGAGAAGAAATCAACATTGTTGCATACTTAGTCAACAAAAGTCCAACTTCTGTAGTGGGATAAAGTATATCGGAAGAACTATGGTCTCATAAGATACCAGAAGTTGGTTATCTTAAAATCTTCAGAAGTTTGGCATATGTTCACAATGATGTCAAGGACGCAGACAAACTTGAATCCAAGTCCAAGGTTTGTTTTCTTGTTGGATATAGGAATGAAGATTTTGGTTTCAGACTATGGGATGATGACAAGATCCAAATCATCAAAAGTCAGAATATTCCCTTCAATGAGAAGGCTCTTTGGAAGGACTGGAATCTAACTGAATTAGAAGTTGATATCAAAAGGTCAACTACTGAAGTCTAAATTGACCTGGATGAGAACATTGAAAGATTTCAAGTTCTGATGATACCTTATATCATCATAAATTCACTGGAAAATAGACCAACTGAAGACGTGTCAGAATGCTCGAGGTATGTTGAAGCATGAGGGAAAGCTCTAAAAGTTGAACAATCGGCAGCTAGTGCGCCAGAAGATAAAGCACCAGAAATTGCAGCACCAGAAAGGGTTGAATCTCAAGCCGAGTTGAAAATATCTTCTAGAATCAGGTGACTGGTCCAAAAATATGGAGTTTCTATGAACTTATTACTTCTAATGGATGGTGTAAAACTTGAATGTTGGGAAGAAGAGACAACCCTTAGTGACTCGAAACAGTTGGAGTCAACGATGAAGGAATAAATGGATTCCTTGAAGTTCAACAGAACTTAGGGGTGAGTTAGATAAACCAACAAAAGGAAAGCGGACACTAGAGAACAAATGGGTCTTTCGTTTGAAGGAAGAAGCTGAAAGAAGTATAAGATACAAGGCACAACTAATGGTGAAAGGATTTCACAAAAGGAATTGATTTCTCAGAAATATTTTCACTGGTAATAAAGCACACTACTATTTGGATGGTGTTGAGATTAGTTGTTTCGAATGATCTACACTTGTATCAAATGGATTTAAAAATTGTCTTTCTTCATGATGACTTGGAGGAGGATATTTACATGAAGCTTTACATGAAATGACCAAAGGGTTTTTGATGATCATTGAAAAGAAGGACCTTGTTTGTAAATTGAATTAAAGCCTCTATGATTTGAAAGAAGCACCTCGATAGTGGAACTGAAAGTTTGATGCGTTCATGATTGAAGAATTTTCCACACTGAGTTACTCTAATCAAGGTCTCTATTGGAATTCATGGAATGATAGGACTTATATCATACCCCTACATGCAGATGACATGTTGCTAGAAGGTCCGAAGATTTCATGGATTCAGGAGCTCAAATGTATGTTGTCCAAAATATTCAAAATGAAGGACCCTAGCCAAGCCAATAAAATCTTGAGGATGAAGATCGAGAGAAAGAAAATCCAATTCATGGGTGTTATCCCAGGAAGAATACATCTAGAAGATCATCGAGAAATTTAGGATAACCGGATGTAAACCTGTCTCGACTCCATTTGTTGGACACTTCAAGTTATCCAAAGGCACAAATACCAACAACCAAAGAAGAGGGTGAGTACATGGAAAAAATACTATTTGCATTATTTTCCAGGAGTTTATTTTACATGATGATTTGTACATGGCCGAATATAGCCTTTTTAATGGGAGTTGTAATTTATTTTATGTCAAACCCCAGAAAGGAACACTGGGTAGTTGTGAAGTGGATCATCTGATATTTAAAGGGATTAGAAGATGCGGCGCTTTGTTTTGGGGAATATGATCCTTTGAAAAGATTCATGGATGCAGATTTTGGGAGAGATTCAGACACCCAGAAGAGAACATCTAGTTTTGTGTTTACTTTTGGCAGAACAATGGTTACCTAGTTGTCTCGGCTGTAGCTTGTGGTTACCTTATCTACAAAGGAAGCAGAATATGTAGCATCTACGAAAACTGGAAAGGAGTTAGTATGCTTAATTCACTTGCTAAAGGAGTTTGGAAGGAGTTCAGGAGTGTTATTCTGCAACAGTCAAAGTGTTATCAACCTCGCTTGGAATCCGATGTTTCACGCAAGAACGAAACACATTGACATGAAATTCAATTTCATCAGGAATCTACTAGAAGACATGGTGTTAATGTTGCCAAATATGGTTGGGAAGCAAAATCTAACATGTTTACAAAGGTGTTAGTCCAAGAAAACTTGAGGCAACATCATGCCTCAGTTGGACTCTGGAAGTTGATGGAGAACACTACATGCAGCGGAAGGAGTATGGATGCGCGGTTTTACTTAAGTTTTTGAGGGTGACGAAGTGATCCTTGAAGTAGTCTTAAAGTGAGATATTGTTGAGATTGCGAAGCTTTCTTCATGTTACTCGATTCAGTTTACCTGAAGAAGAAACTTTGATATTTCTTTCGGTCTTTCCAAAGTGGAAGCGGCAATCAACTTTAGCATACAAGTTTGCTGGAAGATTGTGATCTTTGGATGGGCTGAGCGGGCTAGTATGAGTTCACTGGGAGTTGAGTTGTGTTGGGATAAATTGATCGGATGAGGAGTTGTTAATAGATGCAACAGTTGAGGTGGTGCTGGCTACGATGCAATGAAGGGTTGACGGAAAATCTTGAATGGTAGAGCAACTTGTTCAATCGACAGAGTACAAAATAGTAGGTTTGAGACCATGCACTTGGTGCTTCCGAATCTGTATCACCCATGCTTTAATACATACCTGTTAAAGCAGCACCAATGATACCCTCAGCTATTAAATCCACCTCTTCAGTTTTTATCAGAACTTCCAACTAAAACATGCTCTCATAAAGGAATGGAATTATCATTGTATGGAGACTCGCAATAAGCATTAGGCTTTGAGGTTACAATGTAGGATTTCATAGCTTGAGGAATGGGAATCCAGATTCCATGGACCAACCCAAGTGCATGGTAGCAAACCTGCTGCTCACTATATAGAGGCCCGCCCTCAATGGAAGGATTTGATTTCATAATGATACAAAGCTGAGCAATATGGCTGACTTCATATATTCTGCACTCAGATTTGATAACAGCTTTGTAAATGCTACTAGGCTCCATACAAACAGCTCAAACTTCAGTGTCGATCGCCATGATGTTGGAAATTGCAAACCAAAATAAACGTTGTCTGTTGGGTTCTGGGTCTTCCCCATGCATCGCCTATTTCCAATGTGGCTCTTCATTTATCTATGCATTTGTTTAATTCCAATGCAAGCATTTAATTGCCTTGTTTTTTGTTCCTCCTTTAAATTCTATGTGCTGTCCATTGTGATGCATTTGTAATAGCCTTTCAAATGTAATCCGTTGAAGTTAGTATGTGCAATAGAAGAGATTGAAAGCTCTTTGTTCTCTTGTGTTCCCTTTTTATTCTCCTCTTTTATTTATTGGCTTGAATAGCCAACAAACTGATATCAGAGGGTAGTACCAAAGTGTTGGGGAGAATCCCGAATCCGGGCCGAAAATTGCTTACCAAAAAATATCGTGAGAAACCCATCGAAATATGGAAGCGATATGACCAGAATAAATAAATCAGTACGCATGTTTTTTTAACGTGGAAAAACCCTCCCATGCGGAGGATTAAAAAACCACGGGGCAATTCCCAAAATATCCACTATGAATCAGAGAATACAATAATCCAAGCAATGCCCGAACTTGAATTACAAATGAGAGAGCGTAGAAAACCTGTGTGAAAAACCACACCCTGATACGCCTCTTCCATCTCTCTGATAAACATCTCGCTGACGCCATGTATCGGAAGATCAATCTGTGACAAAACGTCACCCTTCTGTCGACGAAACATCACTACCTCAGAGATCTTCACCCGAACATGCGTCAGCCTCGCATCAGCTTGCGACACCCGAATGATCTCGCCATCATGATGTACCGCCGATCTACAATCGGGACATGCCACCTGATCACCGCTATCAGGAAGACTTTCGATACGTGGCCTCTGTCATCAATTGTGTTGTCGCTGCTCCACACCTGTCAAACGCCGACGCGCCATCGTCGTTGTGCCACATGGGCCACCGCAAACGCGGCAACCCCTTCCTGGGTCTCCCTTGCCATCTACATCTTGCTGGCACACCCTTTCTTCCTTTTTAAAATATGTTTCTGCATCCTCCTTATATAGACACCAAGTCCATAATAATCAATTAATGCAGTCAACATCCATTATTCCATCCATTAATATTGAGAATTAAATATCCATTAATGTTGGGAGAAAATCTTCAATTAATGGTGATATGAATCTCCCCATTAATAATTTTAATCTCTCATCAATAAATGTGATGAATCCCTCCATTAATAATTTCCTTCTCTCATTAATAAATGTGATGAATCTCAACACAAAGCATCCTCCAATTTCTGAAGATGACCACCGCAATTCAGCCCCAAGTTCCGAAGCTCTCTAAGGACAACTACGAAAGGTGGTGCATTCAAATGAAGACATTGTTCGGGTCGCAAGAATTATGGGAGATCGTCACCGACAGATATATCGTACCCACTACGGAGGAAGAATCCACCTTCACGAATGAAGAAAATACGACCACCATCTTCAGGGTGGTGGCTGTGGAAGGCAGTTACACCGAGGTGCTTACTTAAAATAGGAGACTGTTGCAGTTCACTGTCCCGGGAGTGATGGTGTGGTTCAATCAACAGAGTTTTATGCCTCCGAACAGGAACGTCAAACAGTACCGCTGGAACAAAGAGCATAGGTTTATAACTAGTTGTGGTCTGAATGGCAGTGTGAATGCCTTCTTCGGTTAAGTCCTCACAGGTTCCACTCGAGTATTCCAGCCCCACTCAGACCTCTCCCATCGAACATAGGTAATTCAGCTCCTCGAGTAACTTGAATCTGAACGTACCCAACATTGGCCATCCCAATCACACCTCAATGTTGCTCCACCGTTTCCTCCAAGATCACTAATGGAGGTGCGTTATCCACTAGCAGACAAAGTGTAGATGAATCAACTTGCCTATTGTCACCCATATTTACTACCAAAACCGCATCTCACCCTTGCGTCTCTATAGCATCAGACGCCGCAGATTGAGACTTAGGTGGTGTAATCAACGGAGAAGGCGAGGTCGCTTCTTCATTGTTGCCAAAAACGCAGCCAGGCCAAATGTGTCCATTTCCCAATTTGCATGCCCCTCGTGCGTCTCCTTATCGCCACCTCTAACCAAACACGCATCAATATCTTCTGTATACAGCATCGTCTGATCGTATTCATGTAGTAAACAGTGTCTGTGTGGCTCACCTTCCACATTGCCTACAATATTTGTCAGCGCTATTGCGTTCCTCCCCAGCACCTTCATTCCGCTTTCCGCCACTGAATACACCACAGTCATCCACATCATTAGTGAAAACCTCTCCTCTTCCTGTTGCAGAATCTTCTCCAGACAACTCACCAAGTATGTGAGGTTTTTCTGGAATTCGGTTTGCTCTTATCGTTCTTGATCCCTCTCCTGCTGGCTGTGCCAAATATGTGAGAGCCTTGCGTTGATAATCCAAATTCGCTGGTCCATTTCATCGAGAAGCGTCACCTTCTTCATTGCTCGCGTGCTACAAGAACTTCCAGCCAAACTCCCCTCCTTCAACTGAGTAACTGGTGGTGCTCTCTCCACTGCAGCGCTCCCTCCTTCGATAGCTTATCCGGCAGAGCTCCCCTCCTTCAAGAGCTCTTCCAGCATTGCTCTCCTCCTCTTCGATCGCGAACTGGAAGAGCTCCCCACCTGTGAGAAATTTCCAGTATGTTGGACCAAGTGTTAAAACTTTGAGCCAACAGTCCAAAAGAGTGGACACCTTTGTATGTATTGCAGTATTGAGTATCAGATTTATATGAGGTAAGCGAGAAAGAAGAAAAGAGGTGAGAGAGGAAGAGAGACTCTTAGAAGGGGTTTTTTTATTTATGGGTTTTAATTTTTTTTTATGGAAAATGGATAGGGTTTGATTTTTTTTTAAAAAAATGGGTCTTCGGCGTTCATGCATCCTAGCGACGGTAAATGCATGAACGGAGTTCACGCATCCTTTATAAAGTTTCTAAAGGATGCGTGAACCCCGTTCACACATCCTACATAAAAGTTAAAAAAAATAATCATTTTTTTAGAAGCAAAAATTTATTATGTATTTGATTAATTCAATTACAACCCCTTTCAATTCAGTATTTTTTTGTGTTAGCAAAGGAAGAGAGATTTAGAAAAACATTTATCTTCCAATAACATGATCTTCCTGAATGCTTTACAGTAATTATATTTGATTCTAATTGATATATTAATTCTGAAAGTAATTTAATATTTCTTAATTTACCTCCCCCTAAAGAGAAACACTCATAAACATCAGTTTTGAAATCTTATATAACTTCACCAAAGATGATCTTATTCAATACTTATTCTTAGATATGCTAACACATTTTTAACCCTCTTAAGGATTGTTTCTTATTTTAGAAGAATATGAAATCAGTCTTTTTCATAATGTCCATAATTTTGTCACATGATAGAGGTATTTTAGCAGTAAAATCCTCCAGTGAAGATTGTGTATCAGCAGAACATGTGTCCTTTTATAAAGTTTGAATATGTATTTTCTCAAAATTGAACAAATGACACTACTACAAAAATGGACTTTATCGGCACTCAAAACGGATTTTAACAGCGCTAAAAAAGTGTTGTAAAGCTCAGTGCTAATAAAGGCTCCCTTTATCAGCGCTAAAAAAGCGTTGATAAAGGGATCCTGTATCGGTGCTAAAAAGGCGCTGATAAAGGACTCTTTTATCAGCGCTGATAAATGGGTTTTTTATCAGTGCATTTTTAGCACTGATAAAGGGAGCCTTTATCAGCGCTAAAAAGCGCTGATAAATTCCCTGCCTGCTGTAACATAAAAATCTGCAGCAGTACACCTAACCAAGACCTGCAAAAAATTCAGCATCTCAACAAGTATACCCATACAAAATTAACACATAATTCATAAGGTAATTACAACAATTATACCCATACCCCATTAACACATAATTCATAAGTTAATTAAATACATAAAGAATTCAATCCAGAATTCAGGGGTTTGGGGTGGTTGTCTAAGGGGGGTAGGGGTGTTCGGGGGGGGGGGGGGGGGGGGCGGTCGAGGAGGTTGGGGGGGATCTCCAAGGGGGATTGGGTGGTGTCTAGGGGGGTGGTGGGGGCTGTCCATGGGGGTGGGGTGTCCAGCGGGGTGGGGGTGTCTAGGTTGTGGGGTGGTGTCTAGGAGGGGGGGGGGGTCCAGGGGGTGGTGGGGTGTCTAGGGGGGGTGGGGGGGTGTCTAGGGGGTGGGTTGGTGTCCAGGGTGTTGGGGGTCTTTCTAGGGGTGGGGGTGTCCAAGGGGTGGGGTGGTGTCTAGGGGGTGGGGGCGGTCTAGGGGGTTGGTGGGGCTGTCCTAGGGGGTGGGGTGGTGTCAAGGGGGGTGGGGGTGGACGTCCATGGGTGTGGGGGTGTCGGGGGGGGGGGGGTGTCCATGTGGTGGGGTGATCTCTAGGAGGGGTGGGGGTGTCGTCCACGGGGTTGGTGGGTGTCTAGGGGGGTGGGGGTGTCCGGGGGGGGGTGTCAGGGGGGGTTGTCTAGGGTGGGGGGGGGGGGTTGTCCATGGGGGTGTCCAGGGGGTGGGGTTGTCCAGAGGGTTGGGGGGGCTTTCCAGGGGGTGGGGGTGTCCAGGGGGGTGGGGCGGTCCAAGGGGGTGGTGGGGCTGTCCAAGGGGGTGGGTGGTGTCCAGGGGGTGGGGGTGGCTGTCCATGGGAGTGGGGGTGTCCAGGGGGGTGGGGGAGGTGTCCAAGTGGTGAGGTGGTGTTTAGGAGGGGTGGGGGCGTCCAGGGGGTGGGGGCCGTCCAGGGGGTTTGGGGGGTGTCCAGGGGGTGGGGGGATGTCCAGGGTGGTGGGGGGTGTCCAGGTGGTGGGGTGATGTCTAGGAGGGGTGGGGGTGTCGTCCAGGGGGTTGGTGGGTGTCCAGGGGGGTGGGGGGGGGGGGGTGTCCATGGGGGTGTCCAGTGGGGTGAGATGGTGTCTAGGTGGGGTTGACTCATACACATCACAAATGACGCATGGATCGACCTCCTAAAGGATCAACACAATACGAATGCGTTTGTTCAGATTTCCATAGGTCAGTTGTTGTTTTCACTTAAAATTTTGTCCATTTTAAACAAAAGAGAAATACTTTGAGTGATACCAGCCACACCATGCCTCAGATTGAGGCGGGGTTGACTCATACATGTCACAAATGACCCATGGATCGTTCTCCTAAAGGATCAACACAATCTGAATGCGTTTGTTCAGATTTCCGTAGGTCAGTTGTTGTTTTCACTTAAAATTGTGTCCATTTAAAACAAAAGAGAGACACTTTGAGTGATACCGGTCACACCGTGACTCAGATTGAGGCGGGGTTTAATTTTAAACATCACAAATTACCCATGGATCATTCTCCTAAAGGATAAACACAATCTGAATGTGTTTGGTCAGATTTTCGTAGGTCAGTTGTTGTTTTCACTTAAAATTCTGTCCATTTTAAACAAAAGAGGGACACTTTGAGTGATACTGGTCACACTGCACCTTGTATTGAGGCGGGGTTGACTCGTACATGTCAAAAATAAACCATGGATCATTATCCTAAATGATCAACACAATTCAAATATGTTTTGTCTGATTTCTGTACGTCAGTTGTTGTTTACACTTAAAATTCTGTCCATTTTAAACAAAAGAGATACACTTTGAATGATACCGGCCACACCATGCCTCGTATTATGGAAATGTTTACTCTTACACTTCAAAAATTACCCATGGATCGTTCTCCTAAAGTATCAACACAATACGAATGTGTTTGTTCAGATTTCCGTAGTTCAGTTGTTGGTTTCACTTAAAATTTTGTCCATTTTAAACAAAAGAGAGACATTTTGAGTGATACCGGCCACACCGTGCCTCAGATTGAGGCGGGGTTGACTCTTACACATCAAATATGACCCATGTATCGTTTTCATAAAGAATAAACACAATCCGAAAGTGTTTGGTTTGATTTCTGTAGGTCAGTTATTGTTTTCACATAAAATTATGTCCATTTTAAACAAAAGAGAGACACATTGAGTGATACCGGCCACACCGTGCCTTGTATTGAGGAGGGGTTGACTCATACACGTCAAAAATGATCCATGAATAGTTTTCCTAAAGTATAAACACAATCCAAATGCATTTGGTCAGATTTCCGTAGATCAATTGTTGTTTTCACTTAAAATTATGTCCATTTTAAACAAAAGAGAGATACTTTGAGTGATATTGACCACACCGCGCCTCGTATTGAGGCGAGGTTGACTTTTACACGTCAAAAATGACCCATGTATCATTATTAAAAATTATCAATACAATCCGAATGTGTTTGGTTGGATTTACATAAGTCAGTTGTTGTTTACACTTTAAATTCTGTCTATTTTAAACAAAAGAGAGACACTTTGAGTGATACCGGCCACACCGTGCCTCAGATTGAGGAGGGGGTGACTCATACATGTAAACAATGACTCATAGATCGTTCTAATAAAGGATCAACACAATCCTAATGTGTTTGTTCAGATTTCCGTAGGTCAGTTATTGATTTTACTTAAAATTCGGTTCATTTTAAACAAAAGAAATACACTTTGAGTGATACTGGTCACACTGTGCATTTGATTGAGGTGGGGTTGAATCTTACACATCAAAAATTACCCATGGATTTTTCTCCTAAAGTATCAACACAATCCGAATTCATTTGGTTGGATTTCCATAGGTTAGTTGTTGTTTTCACTTAAAATTATGTCCATTTTAAGCAAAAGAGAGACACATTGAGTGATACCGGCCACACCGTTCCTAGGATTGAGATGTAGTTGAATTTTAAACGTCACAAATGACCCATGAATAGTTCTCCTAAAGGATAAAAACAATCTGAATTCATTTGGTCAGATTTCTGTACGTCAATTTTTGTTTACACTTAAAATTCAGTCCATTTTAAATAAGAAAGAGACACTTTGGGTGATGCCGACCACACCATGCCTAATATTTATGTGGGGTTGACTTTTAAACATCAAAAATTACCCATGGATCGTTCTCCTAAAAGATCAAAACAATTCGAATGCGTTTGGTTGGAATTCTGTAGTTCAGATGTTGTTTTCACTTAAAATTATGTCCATTTTAAACAAAAGAGAGACACTTTGAGTGATACCGGCCACACCATGCCTTATATTTATGAGGGGTTGACTCTTACATGTTAAACATGACCCATGTATCATTCTCCTAAAGTATAAACATAATCCTAATGTGTTTAGTCTGATTTTTGTAGGTCAGTTGTTGTTTTCAGTTAAAATTCTATCCATTTTAAACAAAAAAGAGACACTTTGAGTGATACCGGCCACACCATGACTCAGATTGAGGTGGGTTTGAATCATACACATCCATAATGAACCATGTATTGTTATCATAAAGGATAAACACAATATGAATGCGTTTGGTTGGATTTCTGTAGTTCAGTTGTTGTTTTCACTTAAAATTATGTCCATTTTAAACAAAAGAGAGACACTTTGAGTGATACCGACCACACTGTGTCTCGGATTGAGGTAGGGTTGACTATTAAAAATTAAAAATGACCCATTTATCATTATACTAAATTATAAACACAATAATAATGCGTTTGGTTGGATTTCCGTAGGTCAGTTGTTGTTTTTACTTAAAATTCTGTCCATTTTAAACAAAAGAGAGACACTTTGAGTGATACCGGACACACCATGTCTCATATTGAGGCTAGGTTGACTCTTACACATAAAAAATGACCCATATATCGTTCTACTAAAGGATCAACACAATCCGAATGCATTTGGTCAGATCTTCGTACGTCAGTTGTTGTTTACACTTAAAATTATGTACATTTTAAACAAAAGAGAGACAATTTGAGTGATACCGGCCACACCATGCCTTCGATTGAGATATGGTTGACTCTTACACATCAAAAATGATCCATGTATTGTTATACTAAACTATCAAAAAAATCTGAATGTGTTTGGTTGGATTTTCGTACATCAGTTGTCGTTTACACTTAAAATTCTGTCCATTTTAAACAAAAGAGAGACACATTGAGTGATGTCGGCCACAAAGTGCCTCATATTGAGGAGGGGTTGACTCATATATGTAAAAAATGACACATGGATCGTTATCCTAAATTATCAACACAATCGGAATGCGTTTGGTCAGATTTTTGTAGGTCAGATTTTTGTTGGTCATTTGTTGTTTTCACTTAAAATTCTGTCCATTTTAAACAAAAGAGAGACACTTTGAGTGATACCGGCCACACTGTGCCTCAGATTGAGGAGAGGTTGACTCTTAAACGTCAAAAATTACCTATGGATCGTTCTCCTAAAGGATTAACACAATCCGAATGTGTTTGGTAGGATTTTCGTAGTTCAGTTGTTGTTTTCACTTAATATTCTGTCCATTTTAAACAAAAGAGAGACACTTTGAGTGATACCAGCCACACCGTGCCTCGGATTGAGGTGGTTTTGACTCCTACATGTCACAAATAACCTATGGATCATTTTACTAAAGTATCGACACAAACCAAATGCATTTGGTCATATTTCTGTAGGTCAGTTGTTGTTTTCAGTTAAAATTTGTCCATTTTAAACAAAAGAGAGGCACTTTGAGTGATACCGGCCACATCGTGTCTCAGATTGAGTCTAGGTTGACTCATACATGCCACAAATGACCCATGGATCATTATATTAAGGGATAAACACAATCTGAATGCATTTGGTCAGATTTTTGTACGTCATTTGTTGTTTTCACTTAAAATTATGTCCATTTTAAACAAAAGAGAGACACTTTGAGTGATACCGGCCACAACATGCCTTGGATTGAGGTGGAGTTGACTCTTACATGTCAAAAATGACCCATGTATCATTATACTAAAGGATCAACACAATCCTAATCCATTTGGTCAGATTTCCATACGTTAGTTGTTGTTTACACTTAAAATTCTGTCCATTTTCACTACTGGAAAAACTACCTATACCCACAGTTCAAAACTGTGGGTATATCCCCCAAAACCGTGGGTATATCCTATACCTACGGTTTTGGGAACCGTGGGGCTGAGTGGTGTCGCATTAGGGGTATTAGGCTATCCCCATGGTTCATCCAAACCGTGGGTATATATAGGGGTCACCGTGTACCACACCGCTGCACATGTGGCGTAGGACTTCCCGCACGGTTTGAAAACCGTGGGAATTTATATCTCAAAAAATAAGGTAGGTGGGACTCGAACCTGGGGTGATTCACCGCGGAACAATGCCTCTGACCAACTGAGCTATCAGATTTTTTGATATATATGTATATATTTATATAAATATATTAATAATACCCGTTTTCGAAAAATCAAATGCGCAAAAATAAACGCTGCAGGTGGAATTCAAACCCAAGATGCTGCAAAGGCGGAAGTACCTCCCTGACCAACCAAGCTACCCAATCATTCGATATACATAGATATATATTTATATAAATATATTAATATTACCGGTAATTGAGAAAAGGTAAAAAGCGGGATTCGAACCCGCGACCACTGCGAATATGATTTATGACCTGGCCAACTGAGCTGGAAATATTTTGTTTGTATTGTAATATATTTGCTTACTTATATTTGTAATTATATTAACCAAAATCATGTTCCCGCCGATTTTTTTCGTTGTCCCGCGTAATTTTTTTCCTGCCGCCAGCTATACCCACGGTTTTGAAAAACCATGGGTATAGGTCTTCAAAAAAAAAATACCCCAATACCCACGGTTTTTCAAAACCGTGGGTATAGGTATTCTGAAAAAACTCTATACCCACGGTTTGGCCAAAACTGTGGGTATAGGTCTTTAAAAATAAGTTATACCCATGGTTCTGTGAAAACCGTGGGTATAGGTGACCTATACCCACGGTTTTCGAAAACTGTGGGTATAGGTCCCCATATTATCCCTATACCCACGGTTTTGGAAAACCGTGGGTATAGGTGTACCCTATACCCACAGTTTTTTGCAAAACTGTGGGTATAGGTCCATTTTCCAGTAGTGTTTAAACAAAATAGAGACACTTTGAGTGATACCGGACACACCATGCCTTGGATTGAGGCAAGGTTGACTCATGCACATTCAAAATGAACCATTGATCTTTATCCTAAAGTATCAACACAATATGAATGTGTTTGGTCAAATTTTCGTACGTTAGTTGTTGTTTACACTTAAAATTCTGTCCATTTTAAACAAAAGAGACACTTTGAGTGATACCAGCTACACCGTGCCTTGGATTGAGGCAAGTTTGACTCATGCATGTCACAAATGACCCTTGGATCATTCTTTTAAAGTATAAACACAATCCAAATGCATTTGGTCTGATTTCTGTACGTCATTTGTTGTTTACACTTAAAATTCTATTAATTTTAAACAAAAGAGAGACACTTTGAGTGATATCGACCACACCATGCCTCTTATTGAGGCAGGGTTGACTCATACACTTAAAAAATGACCCATGTATCATTATCCTAAAGTATCAACACAATCCAAATGTGTTTGGTCTGATTTTTGTATGTCAGTTGTTGTTTACACTTAAAATTCTGTCCATTTAAAAAAAAAAGACACTTTGAGTGATATCGGCCAAAATGTGTATCGAATTGATGTGGGGTTGACTCATACATGTCGAAAATGACCCATGGATCGTTCTCCTAAAAGATCAATACAATCCTAATGCGCTTGGTCATATTTCTGTACGTCAGTTGTTGTTTTCACTTAAAATTATGTCCATTTTAAACAAAAGAGAGGCAATTTGAGTGATGTCGGCCACACCATACCTCATATTGAGTCAAGGTTGACTCTTAAACGTCAAAAATGACCCATGGATCTTTCTCCTAAATGATCAACACAAAACTAATGCTTTTTTTGGATTTCCTTTGTTTTCAATTAAAATTTTGTCTATTTTAAACAGAAGAGAGACACTTTGAGTGATAACTGCCACACCATGCTCGGATTGAGGCATAGTTGACTCGTACACATCAAAAATGACCCATGAATCATTCTCCTAAAGGATCAACACAATCCGAATGCGTTTGGTTAGATTTCTGTACGTCATTTGTTGTTTACACTTAAAATTATGTCCATTTTAAACAAAAGAGAGTCACTTTGAGTGATACCGGCCACACAGTGTCTTGGATTAAGGCGAGGTTGACTCGTACACATAAAAAATGACCCATGTATTGTTATCCTAAAGGATCAACACAATCTGAATGCGTTTGGTCAGATTTCTTTATGTCAGTTGTTGTTTACATTTAAAATTCTATCCATTTTAAACAAAATAGAGACACTTTGAGTGATACCAGAAACACCGTGCCTCTGATTGAGGTGGGGTTGACTCGTACATGTAAAAAATGACCCATGGATCCTTCTAATAAAAGATCAACACAATCTGAATGCATTTGGTCAGATTTGAAGGTATTTTTGAGATTTTACTGTTTTTTCTTATCCAAAGCCCAGAGAAAAGTGGTTCATCATTCTTAAATGTTGCTGGTGAATTTCATCTGTTAAAATGGGAAAATGACTCATTGGAGAATGGATGTTTTATTTAATTACAATTACAATTTTCCTACGAACATTTACATACAACAATGTTTCATCTTTTGATCCCCTTAACCCCTTTCAAAAATGACCACCAATTGTACACGTCCTGAAGTCAGATCTTCATGCTATTTGTGTACAATATTCCATCAGGTATACGGCCCACTCATTTCTGAACAAATCTATATCTTCTGGTGATTATAATTCTTTTCGATGGTCATAGTAGTACTGCAAAATATATAAATAAAGAATTAAAAAATAAATTAAATGAAATAGTAGTTGTTTTTGAAAATACCTCTTTATAGATGCTAGTTTGTTGATGAAAACTGATCTCTTTCATAAATTTACAAACATAATAACCACAATTATTATTGTTTCTTTGTTTTGGACACTGCAAAAAATTTAATCATTATTATAATAAGTAACTTGTGTTGATATGTGTTTGGATAGTGAAATTTTATTATATATACCCTGATATTTGTCCATACATAGTACTTACTCACCTCCTTATACTTAGCCCCTGTCCTCATTCCTTTTTTAGACAATAATGATACACCTCCCTATCATAACAGAATCCTCAGTAAAAGATAATATAAATTATATTACTTGATGTTTAGACCTAAAACGTAGGATGTAGTGTCTTAGAGATTCACAAACTCCATCATGTGTGGTCAGTTTGTTGGATATCCTTTCATTGAATCCAGAAAATAAGTCTTTGGAGTATCCAAGTTCACCACAATTAGTAGCCAATGTTTCCTAAAAACACAAAAAAGGAATAAGTAATAAAAGAAGTGAAAATATAATTGATATGATGTAATCGTAGAGTTTTACCCCTGCATGGTTGGTATTAGGAAGAGTCTATCATTTGTAATCTTGCTTTCAAATGTTTTCAGCAAGCCATTGATTTTTTTATCCTTTTTTGATGGCTCTAATCTCGTTAGATGTGTTGATGTAGAATGAGGACTAATGAGTCAAAATTTTGGCTCTTGGGAAAATTCCTTCAATTGTTTTTCATAAATACATATATCAATAATATAAAATGCATTTAGTCATAATTTTCACATTATATCAGCTTTTATAAAATCAATTCATGAAAACATACCTCATATATAAATTTACAACCATGATGCCTAGTGAACCATTTTCAAGGATCACATTTACATTTTCAACAGCAATGAAATCTTGACTTTCCTCTCCGTATATATTCTTTTCGAAAACCACTATATGACTACTACCACCTCTTAGCTTCATATCCACATGAGTCTTCAATGCTAGTAAATGAAGATGGAGAACAGTTGGTGTTATTGTGCTTTCAGTAGCTCTTTGGGATCGGTTTTTCGATCCTTTAGATTCTTTTGAGCCAAAGTTTCTTTTCACCCCCTTCCCTTTCTCCATCTATAATAACATTCATTGGTTCAGACCCTTTTTTCATTAATTGTTAAAGGTTTATCTTGAAATAAAAAGGAAATAAATACCTCTTTGTCCTCATGTACTCTTACAATTTGTGATGACCATGCAATGAATGTCCCAATATCCTTTTAGATCGTATAAATATCATCATCATCAAGTGGAATAGGTAGCTCTGCATTTGGATCATGAGCTACAGTAATCGTCACTTTCATATGATCTTTTAAAAGTGGTCTATTATGCAGCTTGTCCTCTGGGATGTTGAACACTGTAGCCCTCGCTACAAGGTGATAGGTGGGTGTTGACAGATATAAATCATAGTCATTATCACCCTATAGAAGATCAGTACAGTAAAAGTATCAGTGTTTGTTTGATTCACATTTCATGGGAACAATTATTAGAATATTGATTACCATGACTAAGATATCTCTTTGAGGGGAATGGCTCGCCTCAAAGCTGGTGGGGGGGGGAAGATCTTCATGTGCTGGTTGTTCCTGAGTTGTGTATTCTTTTTTCTTCCCACCCATAAAAGTTTCTAGCAATTCTCCCTACCATTGAAATCATTCTTCAAGAGTTTCTAGTCTTTCGCTCATTTGTTTCATTTTTTCATCTCTATCATCCGTTTCTTTTTTTTCTCAAAATATACTCGGGGTGTCACCCCAAACCCCACACCTCTGACATAACCGTATTGTTCTAGACGCTTCAAAGCCATCGATAATAGGTCTGCATCCGCTAGAGGAGTAGCTGATTCCTGTGACTGTCGGATATAGGAAAATAACTAATTATTTTTATGTAATAGCAATTTAAAACAAATATTTTTATCGTCGTGTCATACTTACACATATTTCCCACATTTTTTGTGCGTTTTCATCTATTATCTTCCCTTATTTATTCACACATGCCTCCTTCCATAGCACATGAAGTGGGATATAAGTGTCTTTGGTTTTAGACTCATTAATCTACATATAAATATAGAAAGATAATTATGATGTTGTTTCTTGGCACCTAACAATATTACTGTAAATTTAAAATACGTACCATTTTCTTTTCTACTGAAGCATACCAAATCCTTGCTTTATGATAGGGGTATGTTGGTTTTGATGCATGTTCCTTATTTTCAGTATAGATTTTCTGTTTCATAAATGAAATATTAACAATCAAAGTGATGAATACACGTATCCTCAAACAATATATTATCACCCACAATGTACCTGAAACTTCTCATCCCACGACACCAATAAATGCATCCCATGCTTCTTGGGATATCAGGTGAGCGTAGAAAAGGGGTGGGTGAGGGTTTATTTTACCTTTGGAATCTTTCAGGTGACATTTTGTTAAAATAGTGTAAAACCTCGATGAATCATTCCTGGAAGCCTTAGTACATAATTCTTGTGTGAATCATCTACTATAAATGTACTCTGCAAGAGATTGAGAAGAGTAAGACACTATATTATTATTTTATTTTCTAGTAAATTAAAGAAATAATATCATAATTTTTCCATAACTTCTTCTCAGATCACAGTCTTCAGCCTAGACACAACATGGTGCCATGAATCTATGTCAATTGGAACGTGTTTCCGAGTGACTATTTCAATGTAAATACTAAACATAGCCTTGTTGGGATTCACATGTTGGCCTCGTGCATTCCATCCGACTTCAAATTTGATGCCTTTGTTTTTCGCCTTAAGAATTTTGGCTAACACCGTCAAACTACGACGCACCTATGTTTTCTACAACGTTGGTCCTTCATCCTCGACCATTTCATCAATATCAACATAATCTATATGTTCATCTAAAATGGTAGCAACGGTATGTGCTGATGGTTGTTGGACCTCAACACTAGGAGAAGTAATAGGTTTAGAAACTTGTTGTTGATCTGCACTGTGAGCAGTCACAGCAGCAACAGTAACAACTTGAGAGACTTGTTTAGACTTGAGGTTAGGAGTACCAGAACGTGCAAAAGTCATTATCTGCAAAAGTGGTTGAACAATTAATTTAGATTACATAAATTCAGTAATGATAGGATAATAACATGAGATAACAAGATCTATATTACAAACAAAATATAACCTGTTTATTGAACTCTCTTTCTTTTTTTCAAAGGATTAAGGGATTTGACACCTTTATTGATTATCCAAATCCCTTCATTGTGGTCTCCTCTAATATATAAAACATCATCTACATTGGGACCGCTGTGAAATGATTGAGACATACCACTGAAAGGATCATCCTCAACTGAATTTTCATCAGACCCTTCAATAGTTTTGGATGATAATAGAACAATCGACCACTTTCAGTTTGCGGGATTTGGAACATAAAAAACTTGTACCGCTCGTGATTCCATTATAAACTATTCATCTTTGTACCCTTATTTACTAAAATCAACTTTCACAAATCCCAATTCATCTATTTTAACACCATTGTTGTTATCAACCCATTTTCATTGAAAAATCGGCAATTGGAATGTCGTATAATCCAACTCCCATATTTTTTTGATAATTCCAAAGTATGAAATATTCTCATAAATTGTATTTTTGTCCTTACTACTAGAAACATGCATCGCTTCAGCCACACGTGTAACTCCACTATTTTTCATGGTACTATCTTCATCATGTTCATCTCTATAGAATGTATAACCATTAATTACATAACCATTGTAAGATAATACATACACACTTGGTCCGGTGGCTATCCATCGAAGTCGTTCTGAAATTGAATTTGGATTTTCATCTAACTCCTTAAAATATGGTCCTGAAACCATCCTATAAACCGGTGATTATGTGTATTTGATATTCATTTTTCAGCCTTGATGGATTCAACTGCCTAATAATTTCTTTGTGGGTTTCAATATATGGAGCAACCTCCCAACTATTATGCAAAAAATAAAGGTGGGCCTGCTCCCGATCTATAATATTGACTTTCATAACATATCTTCCAGAAATTCCATCACCCTCAATGCGTCCAATGTGATGAGATTTCAAGAGACCAATGATTTCCACGTCAGATAGGTATTCGGTACATAATTCAATGGATTCCTCAACAATATATCGCTCCACTATACAACCCTCTGGCCGACTTTGATTTTTGACATACCCTTCCAAAATCTTCATATACCATTCAGCAGGGTACATCCATCTATAGTGCACAGGACCACAAATTCAAATCTATCTCACCAAGTAAATCATCAAATGAACCATCATATCAAAGAATATTGGCAGGAAGAACATTTCTAATTCACATAATATGATGACAATTTCTCTTTCCATAGCTGGAAATTTCACTGGGTCTAAAACTTTGCTACATATAGATTTGAAAAAGAAACAAAGTTTGGTTAACGTATGACGAACATTCTTGGAAAAAATGCAACGTAAAGCTATAGGGATTAAATCTTGCATCAAAACATGGAAGTCAGGTGATTTCAAACCTTTTAACATCAAATAATTCATTGAAATAATGTTCTTTATATTTGATGAATACCCCTATGGAACCTTTACATCATTGGAGAAGTTGAAAAACTGATATCTCTCCTCCCTAGAAAGAGTGTAAGCAGCTGGAGGAAGAAACATTCAATTTTCACCCTTCATGGGAGCCAACTCTTCTCATATTATCATGTCAACCATGTCCAACCTTGCCTTAATTCCATCATTTTTTTGCCAGGGGAATTTAGCAACGTTCTGATAACACTATCACATACATTTTTTCCCACATGCATCACATCAAGAAAATGTCTGACGTACAAACAATTCCAGTATCATAATTAAAAAAACTAATCTCTTTTTCCAACTGATTTTCGTAAGGTTTTTCGAAAATGGTTTACCAAAAATAGTGTTCAGATATTTTACTTTCTCAAACAGCTGATCACCTGTTAGTGGATACGGTGTTGTGCGTTGTTCTGAACTTCTATTGAATGATGTCATCCAAGATCGGTACTTATGTCAACGAGGTAGAAATCTACGATGTCCTAGAAACACAGATTTCAATGAATGTTTCAACCTAATTGATTCTGTATCTTCTTCACACACAGGATACCCTTTAGTTCCTTTAATGATATAGCCTGAAAAATTTCCATAAGCAGGGAAATCATTTATCATCCCATACAACATCGCTCTCAACGTGAAGTATTCACTTTTATAAGCATCATACAATATAACACATGAATCCCACAATAACTTCAAATCCTCAATCAAAGGATCCAAATAAACATCAATATCGTTACCTGGTTGTTTTGGTCTTGATATAAGCATAGATAACATGATTAATTTCCACTTCATGCATAACTAGGGTGGAAAGTTATAATTTACCAACATAACAGGTCATGTACTGTGAGTGATGGTTTGAAAACCAAAAGGATTCACTCCATATGTAGATAACGCAAGATGAAGGTTTCTCGGCTCTTTTCCAAATTCAGGATGCTCATGATAAATTCTATTCCATTGAGGAGAGTCAGCCAGATGACATAATTTCCCATCTTTATTTATTTTATCTACATGCCATGAAAATTGTCTTATAATTTCTTTACTTCCATATAGACGCCTAAACCTTGGAATGATTGGAAAGTACCATAAAAATTTCATATGATTGGATTCATCTTTCTTGTATGGAGAAACACCACACTTTGGGCATTCTATAAGTGATTTTTTCTCCTTGAAAAACAATATATATTCTTTCGGGTAGGCATGTATTCTTTCAAAAATCATACCCATCGAGCGTAGCATTCATTTAGGTTCATATGTTCGGATTGGGAGCTCATTATCTTTCGAGAGCATGTCATTCAAGAGAGCAAGTAGTTCTGTAAAACTAACATCACTCCATCCGTTTCCTACTTTCAATTTATACAACTTCATTACAACTGACAATGCTTTATATTTAGTGCAACCAGCATACAATGACATCTTTGCACAACTCTTTAACTTCTCAAACAATTTTGGGCAATCACAGAGTTCATCTTCAATTGTCCTTGTCATTTCCTCAATACAATCTTCATCATCATTGAAATTTGTAATCACATCCTCCATACGGTCTTCTTCATTATCCATATTTGTATTCATATCTGATGATCCATAAAATGCAGTTTTATCCCAGCCAGTAGCTACATTCTCCTTTTCTCTGTGTTTATTCCAACATTTATAACTCTGATCTATTCCGTGATATATCAAATGTTCTTCCAACTCCTCTAGAGTAATTAGTCTAGAATAACAACAATGTAAACATGGAAAAAGGATTTGAGAATGATCCTTTACAAACTTGATGAACTCTTTCACTCTGTTCTCATACTCTATTGTCAAACGATTAGCATCCATCCAATCTTTATTCATCTCCATCATATTTTAATCTCAAATATTCGTATTTATGGTTCAAATACACAAAAAAATACTTCCAAATATAGTATAATAGAACCACTTCCTTATGATAATAGAGATTAATAGAGCCATTTCCAATAAAGATTTGAAAATCAACAGAACCAGGATAGACCCCCCATCAAAATCAACACACTTTCCAACCCTCTTACAAAGGTGTTTGTGGGGGAAACAAATAACCTAGGTTTATCCAAAATTACTATGGAATATCATATGTTTTGTTACCCAAATTAACATAAGAAATAGAAAATTAATGTTAGTGAACATAAATTCTATCATGAACATCTAAAGAATATGCAATAACTCTCCCTCACTAACATGGGGATCTACCAACGCCTACCATATACCTAGAAAATTATTGAAAAAATTAAGAAAAATAGTTTCTTGTAGCTATTTCTAATAGTACTACAAGAAAAGTATAACAAACATAGATCGTACCTCCAAACACTCCTAGAGCCTCTTGGTAAAAAGAATCTAGTGACTACAACTATCCGAGATTCTAACCACTAACTTCCCTATGGTTTGACCTGGTTACTCACCAAATTATTTGTTGTGGTGACTCTTTCCACTTGTAAGGGAATGTTTTTTTTACTACAGAACGTTTACACAATGAAATTTAGTGTCATTGCCAAGTACATTGTTAGAAACATGGGATAGATGGGGCTGTGTAAGGTGGTATTTATAGTTAGGGGCAGTATAGTAATTCTGTAGTTGGTCTATTCTAGCCAGTTGTAGTTAATAGTGGTTAGGCAGGTCAGGTAGGGTAATAAATGGGGGTTGGATGGTGTAGTGGTGCAGGCTGGTGTAGCAGGGGGGAGGGTCTGGTGCAAGGGTAGGGAGTGGGGGAGGGGTTGGTTGGTGCAGGGAAGGGGTAGAGGGAGGGGCTGGTGTAGTGCAGGGGGGAGGGAGAGGGATGATGTAAGGGTAGGGGGGAGAGGGAGGGGCTGTTGCAGTAGGGGGAGGGGGAGGGGTTGGTGTAGCATGGAAAGTGGGAGGGGGAGGGGATGGTGGTGCTGGTGGGGCTTGGGCAGCAGGGGGTAGGGGGATGGTGGGGGTGCAGTGCAGGGGGGAGGGGGAGGGGCTGGTGCAAGGGTAGGGGGAGGGGCTAGTGCAATAGGGGGAGGGGGAGAGGCTGGTGCAGCAGGTGGGTAGGGGCTGGTGGTGGGGCTGTTGCAGTAGGGGGGTAGGGGCTGGTGTGGGGAGGGGGATGGACTGGTGCAGGGTAGGGGGAGGGGGAGGGGCTGGTGGCACAGGGGGAGGGGGGGATTGTGTAGCAGGGGGGAGGGGGATGGTGTAGTAGGTGGGAGGGGGAGGGTCTGGTGCATGGTAGGGGGAGGGGCTGGTGCACCAGGTTGTTGGGGTAGGGGTCGGTGCAAGGTAAAGAGGGAGGGGGAGGGGCTGGTGCAGTAGGGGGTATGGGGAGGGGTTGTTCCGGGCATAGGGGGATGGTGCAGCGGGGCAGGGGTGCAGGGGGGAGGGGGTTGGTGGGGGTGCAATACAGAGTGGGGAGGGGCCGGTGTAGTAGGGGGGATAAGGGGCTGGTGGGGGTGCAGTGCAGGGGTGAGGGGGATGGTGTAATTTACCATTGATTGAAGTCAAGAAACATACCACTATCCTAAAAAGAATTAACCACCCGAATACAACTGCTCACATGTTCATACCACTATCTAAAATCAAAGTCCTTTTCTAAAGAATACCATTCACCTTTCCATGGATGCGCTACTCCGATCTCGTCATCTTCTATGGCCTTAGTGCATGAAGACTGGAGGCCACTCCATGAATCTTGGTTTAATAATAAAATAACCTAAATGGCTTATAGGCTCCACTATGAACCATCTCAAGGAGAGATTCAATTTAGAACACTATAACTTCACAAAGACACTCATCATCTCTGGTATACGGGTTGATTCATACACCATATCCTTACCAAGAGTTAACCATAAGTCTCCCTTACGAAGCATTCCAGAATTCCTAAACATTCATATAGAAGAAAAATATTCTTCTTGCACACATCACATAAAACCATGCTCACCAACTAAGGGAAATATAACTTAACATCCACAGGGTTGGATACATTTTCTATATTTTAGGGGTCCTGATCACAATCATAAATAGAACCTTCCCCATAAACACAATCACCAGCACATCATGACACCCACAAAGTGTAACCAATTAATAATGAGGCGGGTACTACCAAAACTCTTCTTTTTCATGAAGGGGTTTACAAAAAGACCACTTTCCCGAGTATAGATAAACCCACTCCACCATAAGGATGAGGAAAAAAAACTCAACATTAATAGAATATTCACGTATAACAAGGTCTTTCTTGAGGTTGCATGAGAATATCAAACCCTCATACACATGACACTTGGTAAAAAATGAATTCTAGCTCCAAACATCAGAAGGACCCATGGAGAATCATAAAAAAGTCATACTTTAGTTAAAATCATCTACTAACCAAGTATAATAATCCACTATGTGTGTTATTTTGTGACATGAATTGTTATAACTCTATTTTAGTTAGCATCTAATCCAAAAGTGGTGATCATTGGGAAGAATCCAAACATCACCCTAATGAAAACCAATCTCACAAATCCTATCCACCAAAAATAAACCTAAAAGGAGAAGTGGGAGATTTACCTAGAGTAGATCACACCCGCAATGGAGGGGGAGCCTTTTGCGCTACGTCGGGAGGGGAAGGTGAGACCGCCGGAGGGGGATGTGCATGGGAGGAGCCGCCAACCGTTGAGAAATGGAGGAGTATGGTTCGCGGAATGTAGGGTCCAACGAAGAGGAGGAGAAGTAGGGTTTGCGGGGAGGAGGATCCACAGAAGGGGTTCAAGGGGTAGGATAAGGAGTAGGGATAGTGGCAGAGGTCTGGAAAAGAGATGATCGGCAGGGGGGAGGGGAGTTGTCACAGGGGTACAGTACCGCGAGAGTTTGAGGGCATGATAAAAAGAGGAGACTGTGCACCTGATTTTATAAAATATGGAATTATGGTTTTATCAGCACTAAAAAAGCGCTGATAAAGGGAGTCTTTATCAGCACTAAAATTTTAGCACTGATAAAGGGTAATTTTTATGAGCGCTAAAATTTTAGTGCTGATAGAGAGTTTCTTTATCAGTGCTTTTCTAGCACTGATAAAGGGCTTCTTTATCAGCGCTAGAAAAGCGCTGATAAAAGGTGGCACTTCCCTTGCCTATTTTTGCAGTAGTTTGAACTTCTAATTCCATACATCTCATATTGTGGTTTTTTTATCTTCAATCATAATCATTTACCCTTCACAATTATTCATTATTCATTGAAATTCTTCTTCATGCAATTTAATTTTTTTAAACAAAGAATCATGTTCCATGATTTTTGGATTCAAATCATTGAGAACAATAATTTTTGTCAAGATTTCTTGATGTTCACTAATCTTTTCATCTAGAGTATTAATATTTATTAATTAATACCAAATAGAAATTATTAATTTTGGAAGATAATTTGATGACAGTAATACACTTATTAAAAAAGTAGAACTCTATAAATGATAATAGTGATGCACATACATAATGTATCATAAATCAAAAATCAAACTAATATATGCCTCTGGCATGGAATCTTCTCTATCCCACAGCCAGGTGTATACTGGACGCGTCCACGTCATGTTTGTCTCTGTCTGTGCTCTGGCGTATACTGCACATCATTCTCAGCAGCCACCTCCACATCCTCCTGTGTGATAGGCAGTGGATTTACAATATCACCATCTGTACCCTGTCCTGCATCTAATGATAGTGGAGGATGGTTGGAACTCTTACCAACATGTAGAAAAGATGGTTGATGTGTTGTGGATGTCTGTAATAAATAATCCAAGTCAACCCAATCAGCGTCTGTATCTACCTGTGGCTGAGCCGGAGAAGCTGGAGGAGCAGATGAGTGATCATGCCGAATACCCTCCTCCTGTGGAAGAACAACATCTGACTAATCAATTTGAACATCCTCCTCATGTGGAACAACAAGATCCATAATAAGGTCATCACCTCTTGGCACCACTACTACAAAAATGGGCTTTATCAGCACTTAAAATGGTCTTTAACAGCGCTAAAAAAGCACTGTAAAGCTCAGAACTGATGGGGTGGTCCCCTTTATCAGTGCTAAAAAGGTGTTGATAAATTCCCTGCCTGTTGTAACATAAAATTCTACAGCAGCATACTCAAACAAGACCTGCAAAAAAATCAGCATATCAACAAGTATACCCATACAAAATTAACACATAATTCATAAGGTAATTAAAACAAGTATACCCATACAAAAAGTGTACCCATACACCATTAACACATAATTCATAAGTTAATTAAATACATAAAGAATTAAATTCAGAATTCAAGCCATTGGGGGTTGTTCAGGGGTTTGGGGTGGCTATCCAAGGGGGTAGGGGGTGTCCAGGGGGGTGGGGGTGTCCCAGGGGGTGGGGGTGTCTGGGGGATGGGGGTGTCCAGGGTGCTAGGGGTGTCCAAGGGGTGGGAGCGGTCCAAGAGGTTGGGGAGCTATCCAAGGTGGTGGTGTGGTGTCCAGGGGGGTGGTGGGGTCTGTCCATGGGGGTGGGGTTGTCCAGGGGTGGGGGTGTCTAGGTGGTGGGGTGGTGTCGAGGAGGGTTGGGGGCGTCTAGGGGGTGGGGGGGGGGGGCGTCTAGGGGGTGGGGGGGGGGGGTGGGGGAGTCTAGGGGGTGGGGGGGAATCCAGGGAGATGGTGGGGTGTCCAGGGGGGGCTATACAGGGTGGTGGTGGGGGGGGGGGGTTGTCCAGGGGGGGTGGGGTGGTGTCTAAGGTTTTGGGGGGGCTTTCCAGGGGGTGGGGTGTCCAGGGGGTGGGGTGGTGTCCAGGGGGTGGGGCGGTCTAGGGGGTTGGTGTGGTTGTCCAAGGGGGGTGGGGTGGTGTCTAGGGGGTGGGGGTGTCCAGGTGGTGGGGTGCTGTCTAGGAGGGGTGGGGGTACCGTCCGAGGGGTTGGTGGGTGTCCAGGGGGTGGGGTGGTGTCCAGGGGGTTGGGGGGCTTTCCAGGGGTGGGGGTGTCCATAGGGGTGGGGGTTTCCAGGGGGTGGGGTGGTATCCAGGGGGGTGGGGGCGGTCTAGGGGTTGGTGGGGCTATCCAAGGGGGTGGGTGGTGTCCAGGGGGTGGGGGTGGATGTCTATGGTGGTGGGGGTGTCCAGGGGGGGTGTTCAGGTGGTGGGGTGGTGTCTAGGAGGGGTGTGGGCGTCCAAGGGGTGGGGGCATCCAGGGGGTGTCTAGGGGGGTGGGCGCTGTCCAGGGGGGGCTATCCATGGGGGTGTCCAGGGGGTGTGGTGGTGTTTAGGGGGTCGGGGAGGCTTTCCAGGGGGTGGGGGTGTCCAGGGGGGGTGTCCAGAGGGGTGGGGGTGTCCAAGGGGTGGGGTGGTGTCCAGGGGGGTGGGTGGTGGTCCAAGGGGTTGGTGGGGTTGTCCAAGGGGGTGGAGTGGTGTCCAGGGGGTTGGTGGGGTTGTCCAAAGGGGTGGGGTGGTGTCTAGGGTGGGTGGGGGTGGTTTTCCATGAGGGTGGGGGTGTCCAGGGGGTGGGGGTGTCCAGGTGGTGGGGTGGTGTCTAGGAGGGGTGGGGGTGCCATCCAGGGGGTTGGTGGGTGTCTAGGGGGTGGGGGGTTGTCCATGTTGGTGGGGGGGTGTCCATGGGGGTGTCCAGGGGAGTGGGGGGGGGGGTGTCCCGGGGGGTTGACTAGTACACGTCACAAATTTCTCATGGATCGTTCTTCTAAAGTATCAACACAATCTGAATGCGGTTGGTTGGATTTTCGTAAGTTAGTTGTTGTTTTCACTTAAAATTATGTTCATTTTAAACAAAAGAGAGACACTTTGAGTGATATCGGCCACACCGTGCCTCGGATTGAGGTGGATTTGACTCGTACACGTCACAAATGACCCATGGATCATTCTCCTAAAGTATCAACACAATCTGAATGCATTTGGTCAAATTTCTATACGTCCATTATTGTTTTCACTTAAAATTCTATCCATTTTAAACAAAAGAGAGACACTTTGAGTGATATCAGCCACACCATGCCTCATATTGAGGAAGGTTTGAATTTTACACGTCCAAAATGACCCATGGATCGTTATCCTAAAGTATCAACACAATCCGAATGTGTTTGGTCAGATTTCCGTACGTCAGTTGTTGTTTTCACTTAAAATTTTATCCATTTTAAATAAAAGAGATACTTTGAGTGATACCGGCCACAACATGCTTCTAATTGAGGAAGGGTTAACTATTACACATCACAAATGACCCATGGATCGTTCCCCTAAATTATCAACATATTTCTAATGCGTTTGGTCGGATTTCCGTATGTTAGTTGTTGTTTTCACTTAAAATTCTGTCCATTTTAAACAAAAGAGAGACACTTTGAGCGATACCAGCCACACCATGCCTTATATTGAGGCGGGTTTGAATCTAACACATCACAAATGACCCATGAATCGTTCCCCTAAAGTATCAACACAATCCGAATGCATTTGGTCAGATTTTCATACGTCAGTTGTTGTTTTCACTTAAAATTCTGTCCATTTTAAACAAAAGAGATAATTTGAGTGATACCGGACACACCATGCCTCGAATTGAGGTGGGGTTGAATTTTACACGTCAAAAATGACCCATGGATCATTCCCCTAAAGTATCAACACAATCCAAATGCGTTTGGTCAGATTTCCGTATGTTAGTTGTTGTTTTCACTTAAAATTTTGTCCATTTTAAACAGAAGAGAAACAATTTGAGTGATACCGGCCACATCATGCCTAGGATTGAGAAGAGGTTGACTTATACACATAAAAAATGACCCATGTATCTTTACCCTAAAGTAAAAACTCAATACGAATGTGTTTGGTCAGATTTCCGTACGTCAGTTGTTATTTTCACTTAAAATTCTGTCCATTTTAAACAAAAGAGAGACACTTTGAGTGATATCAGCCACACCATGCCTCATATTGAGGTGGGGTTAACTCACAAACATCACAAATGACCCATGGATCATTCCCCAAAAGTATCAACAACATATTAATGCATTTGGTCGGAGTTTCGTACGTCAGTAGTTGTTTTCACTTAAAATTCTATCCATTTTAAACAAAAGAGAGACACTTTGAGTGATACCATCCACACCGTGTCTTGTATTGAGCCGGTGTTGACTCGTACACGTCAAAAATGACCCATGTATCGTTCCACTAAAGTATCAACACAATACAAATGTTTTTGGTTGGGTTTCCGTACGCAGTTGTTCTTTTCATTTAAAATTATGTCCATTTTAAACAAAAGAGAGACACTTTGAGTGATACCAAACACACTGTGTCTCGGATTGAGGCGGGGTTAACTCGTATGCATCATAAATGACAAATGGATCGTTCCCCTAAAGTATCAACACAATCAGAATGCATTTGGTTTGATTTCCATACATCAGTTGTTGTTTTCACTTAAAATTCAGTTCATTTTAAACAAAAGAGAGACACTTTGAGTGATACCGGCCACATAGTGCTTCATATTGAGGTGGGGTTGACTCTTACATGTCAAAAATGACTCATGGATCATTCCCATAAAGTATCAACACAATCATAATGCATTTGGTTGGATTTATGTACGTCAATTGTTGTTTTCACTTAAAATTATGTCCATTTTAAACAATAGAGAGACACTTTGAGTGATAGCGGCCACACCGTGCTTCTGATTGAGGTGAGGTTGAATCTTACATGTCACAAATAACCCATGGATCGTTCTCCTAAAGTATCAACACAATACAAATGTGTTTGGTCAGATATGAAGATATTTTGGAGATTTTACTGGTTTTTCTTATCCAAACCCAAAGAAAAGTGGTTCACCATTCTTGCATGTTGCTAGTGAATTTCATATGTTAAAATGGGAAAATTACTCATTGGATAAATGATGTTTTATTTAATAACAATTAAAATTTTCCTACGAACATTTATATACAACAATGTTTCATCTTTTGATCCCCTTAACCCCTCTCAAAAATGACCGCCAATTGTACACGTCCCCAAGTCAAATCTTCATGCTATTTGTGTAAAATATTCCATCAGGTATGCGGCCCACTCGTTTCTGAACAAATCTATATTGTCTTGTGAGTATGAGACTTTTTGACAGTCATAGTAGTACTGTAAAATATATAAATAAAGAATTAATAAATAATTTAAATGAAATAGTAGTTGTTTTTGAAAATACCGCTTTAGGGATGCTAGTTTATTGTTAAAAAATGATCTATTTCATAAATTTACAAACATAATAACTAGAATAATTATCGTTTGTTTTATTTGGACACTAAAAAAATTTATCATTAGGAGAATAAGTAACTTGTGTTTATATGTGTTTGGATAGTGAAATTTTATTATATATACCCTAATATTTGTCCAGACGTAGTACTTGCTTGCCTCCTTATGCTTAGCCCCTGTCCTCATTCATTTTTCTAGAAGATAATGATACACCACCCTATCATAACAGAATCCTCAGTAAAAGATAATATAAATTATATTACTTGATTTTTAGACCTAAAACATAGGATTTAGTGTCTTACAGATTCACAAACTCCATCATGTGTGGTCGGTTTATTGGATATCCTTTCATTGAATCCAGAAAATAAATCTTTGGAGTATCCAAGTTCACTATAATTAGCATCCAATGTTTCCTAAAAACACAAAAAGTAATAAGTAATAAAATAATTGAAAATATAATTGATATGATTTAATCATAGAGTTTTACCCCTGCATGGTTGGTATTAGGAAGAGTCTGTCATCCGTAATCTTGATTTTAAATGTTTTCAGCAATCCGTTCACTATTTCATCCTTTTTTGATGGCTCTAATTTTGTTAGTTGTGTTGATGTGGTATGAGGAATAACGAGTCTGAATTTTGGCTCATGGGAAAATTCCTTCAACTGTTTTTCATATATACGCCTGTCAATAATATAAAATACATTTAGTCATAATTTTCAAATTATATCAGCTTTTAGAAAATCAATTCATGAAAACATACTTCATATATAAATTTATAACTGAATTTTCATCAGAGCCTTCAGTAGTTTCGGATGATAACGGAACAATCGACCACTTTCTATTTGCAGGATTTGGAACATAGAATACTTGTACCTCTTGTAATGCCATTATAAACTATTCATCTTTGTACCCTTCTTTACTAAAATCAACTTTCAAAAATCCCAATTCATCTATTTTAACACCACTATTGTTATCAACCCATTTGCATTGAAAAATTAGCAATTGGAATTTTGTATAATCCAACTCCCATATTTGTTTGATAATTCCAAATTATGACATATTTTCATAAATTGGATTTATGTCCTTACTACCAGAAACATGCATCGCTTCAGCCACAAGTGTAACTCCACTATTTTCAATGGTACTATCTTATACTAAATGGACCTAAGGCCTTCATTTTTATTGATTTTTGATAACCCCCCTTTTAAGGGGTGAGGGGGAACCCTTACAAGGCCCGTAGGCTCAGAGATTACATGGCCCATAGGCTTAGGAGATTACATGACCCTAAGGTCTTAGGGAATTCAACCGGACTATCTACAAGGAACTGCCCCTCCCCAGCATCTGCATCCTGATAGTAGCTCTCCACCTTTGCATGACCGTCTGGCTAGGATTCCCGTGCAAGCACAGGCTGGTACTGATGGCATAGCTATACCCTCTCATTCTGACAATCCATTTGGATCTACTCTAGTGAGTGCCCCTACTCTGAATCCTCTTCTGGGGCTGCTCCTTTTATGTAGTGTGTTTGGGGCCTGCATTCATGTGTCTTGAATGCCTTGGGGTGGCCCTAAGGCCTTAAGGTGGCCTAAAGGCCTTGAGAATTAACTGGCCCGAAGGCCTTGGGTGGCCCGAAATCCTTGCAGGACCTGAAGACCAAACCGGTGGCCCGAAGGTCCAGATGGATAAATAGTTTTGGCTACTACAGTACCAAACAGTTCCTACTACAGTGTCTGCTACAGTACTGCTACAGTACTTCAGAAGTATGCCTCCACTCGGATTTGATCTCGGGTCTCTTGGATGCACCTAGCGAGTCCTCACCAGCTGGGTTGAGGTTCGTGTGCTTGAATGGTACTATCTTCATCATGTTCATCTGTATAGAATGTATAACCATTAATTATATTACCATTGTAAAATAATACATACACACTTGGTCCGGTGGCTAGCCATCAAACACGTTCTGAAATTGAATTTGTATTTTCATCTTACTCCTTAAAAATATGGTCCTAAACCCATCCTATAAACTGGTGATTATGTGTATTTGATATCCATTTTTTATCCCTTGATGTATTCAACTGCCTAAGAATTTCTTTGTGGGTTTCAATATATGAAACAACCTCCCAGCTGTTATGAAAAACATAAAGGTGGGCTGCTCCCGATCTGTAATATTGATTGTCACAACATCACTTACATAAATTCCCTCACCCTCAATGTGTCCAGTGTGACTAGATTTTGGGAGACCAATTCTTTCCACATCAGATAGGTATTCGGTAAAAAATTCAACGGGTTCCTCAACAATATATCATTCCACTATAAAACCCTCTGGCCGACTTTGATTTTTGACATACCCTTTCAAAATCTTCACATACCGTTCAACAGGGTACAACCATCTATAGTGAACAGGACCACAAAGTCGAATCTCTCTCACCAAGTGAAGCATCAAATGAACCATCATATCAAAGAATGTTGGCAGGAAGAACATTTCTAATTCACATAATATGATGAAAATTTCTCTTTCCATAGCTGGAAATTTCGCCGGGTCTAAAACTTTGCTATATATAGCTTTGAAAAAGACACAAATTTTGGTTAATGTATGATGAACATTCTTGGAAAAAAATGCAATGTAAAGCTATAGGAATTAAATATTTCATCAAAACATGGAAGTCATGTGATTTCAAACCTTTTAACTTCAAATCATTCATTGACACAATGTTCTTGATATTTTATGAATACCCCTATGAAACCTTTACATCATTGGAGAATTTGAAAAACTGATATCTCTCCTCCCTGGAAACAGTGTAAGCAGCTGGAGGAAGAAACATTCGATTTTCACCCTTCACGGGAGCCAACTCTTCTCGTATTCCCATGTCAACCATATCCAACCTTGCCTTAATTCCATCATTTGGTTTTTCATGGTAATTTAGAAACATTCTAATAACACTGTCACATACATTTTTTCCCACATGCATCACATCAAGAAAATGTCTGACTTACAAACAATTCCAGTATGGCAATTCAAAAAAATGATCTCTTTTTCCAACCTATTTTCATAAGGCTTTTTGAAAATGGTTTACCAAAAACATTTTTCACATCTTTTACTTTCTCAAATAGCTGATCACCTGTTATTGGAGACAGTGTTGTGAATTGTTCTGAACTTCCATTGAATGATGTCGTCTAAGATTGGTACTTATGCCAATGAGGTAGAAATCTACGATGTCCTAGAAACACAGATTTTGATGAATGTTTTAACCTAATTGATTCCATATCTTCTTCGCACATGGGACACCCTTGAGTTCCTTTAATTCTATAGCCTGAGAATTTTCCATAAGTAGTGAAATCATTTATCGTCCCATACAACATCGCTCTCAACATGAAGTATTCACTTTTATAAGTATCATACAACATAACACCTGAATCCCACAATAACTTCAAATCCTCGATCAAAGGAGAAAAATAAACATTAATATCGTTACCTGGTTATTTTGGTCCTGATATAAGCATAGATAACATGATTAATTTCCACTTCATGCATAACCAGGGTGGCAAGTTATAATTTACCAACATAACAGTCCATGTACTGTGAGTGCTGGTTTGAAAACCAAAGGGATCCACTCCATATTTAGATAACGCAAGACTAAGGTATCTTGACTCTTTTCCAAATTCAGGATACTCATAATCAATTATCTTCTATTGAGGAGAGTTCATCAGGTGACGTAATTTCCCATCTTTATTTCTTTTATCTACATGTCATGACAATTGTCTTGCAGTTTATTCACTTCCATATAGACGCCTAAACCTTGGAATGATTGGAAAGTACCATACAACTTTTTTAGGACTAGATTAATCTTTCTTGTATCGATAAGAACCACAATTTAGGCATTCTATAAGTGATTTGTTCTCCTTAAGAAACAATATACAGTCTTTCAGGCAGGCATGTATTCTTATAGAAATCATACGCATCGGCGTAGCATTCCTTTAGCTTCATATGTCCAGTTTGGGAGCTCATTATCTTTTGGGATCATGTCATTAAAGAGAGAAAGTAGTTCTATAAAACTGAAAACACTCCATCCATTGCCTGATTTCAATTTATACAACTTCAGTATAGTTTAAAATGTTGTATATTTAGTGCAACCAGTATACAATGACGTCTTTGCACAACTCTTTAACTTCTCAAACAATTTTGGGCAACCAAGAAGTTCATCTTCAACTATACTTGTCATTTCCTCAATATGATATTCATCATCATTGACTTCTATAATCACATCCTCCATACATTCTTCTTCATTATCCATATTTTTATTCATATATGATGATCCATAAAATGCAATTTTATCCCAACCAGTAGCTACATTTGCTTTTTCTCTGTGTTTATTCCAATATTTATAACTCTAATCTATTCCGTGACATATCAAATGTTCTTCCAAATCCTCTGGAGTAATTGGTATAGAATAACAACAATGTAAACATGGACAAAATATTTGAGAATAATCCTTTGTGTGATCCTTTACAAACTTGATGAACTCTTTCACTCCGTTCTCATACTCTATTGTCAAACGATTAGCATCCATCCAATATTTATTCATCTCCATCCTATTTGAATCTCAAATATTAGTATTTATGATTTAAATACACAAAACAAGACTTCCAAATATAGTATAACAAAACCACTTCCTTATAAAAATAGAGATTAATAGAGCCTAACCATTTCCAATAAACATTTGGAAATCAACAAAACTAGGATAGACTCCCCATCAAAATCAACACACTTTTCAACCCCCTTACGAATAGTTCTAGCACCCACCACCATTTCATAAAAACATTAAACATCCTTTTAACCACCCCTACCATCCACCTCATTCATAATAAAATAATCACATTAAACAACCCAAAACTAGTGACCAAACTCAAATAAAATGAAAACAAGGATACAATTTTGATGAGAAAACTAATATAGTGGATACATTTCCAAACACAAAGGGGTTTATAGGGGAAACAAATAACCTAGGTTTATCCAAAATTACTATGAAATATCATTGGTTTTGTTACCCAAATTAACATAATAAATAAAAAATTAAGGTTAGTGAACATAAATTCTATCATGAACATCTAAAGAATATGAAATAACTATCCCTCACTAACATGGGGCTCTACCAACGCCTACCATATACCTAGAAAATAATTGAAAAAATTATGAAAAATAGTTTCTTGTACCTATTTCTAATAGTAATACAAGAAAATTATAACAAACATAGATTGTACCTCCAAACACTCCTGGAGCCTCCTAGTAAAAAGACTCTAGTGACTACAACTATCCGAGATTCTAACCACTAACTTCCCAATATAGGAGTGGTATACTTAGGGGTAGTATTAGTATAATCAAACCAAAGTTCCATCCACCCCATGTTTCTCCCCGATCTCCTCCATCACTTTAGTGTTGTACAGACCTCCTTTCTCCAGTTCCTTCCTCTGCCTAGGCTATTCATCGACTGCCTCTTTGACTGTAGCATGAATGTTAAGAAAATGCAATGTGATATGTCTATACCCATCATAATAATATTAAATTCCTTAGAGTAATTGGCTATCCTTGAGGTACCTATAAATTAAAGTGCCTCCTGAGATGAGACTTTCATCACACACCCACTGTGGGTGGGTGCTGCTAACCCTACATCCCAGAAGATCACTACCTTAAAAGATTATGATATCAACTAAAACCATAGGCATAATCATAGAACACTAATATAGCCATCCAAAGCTTAGTATTACATTTTGAATTCCCCCAAACCACTAGAGGTCGGTCTATGAATTGATCAACATAAATTAATGGATTTAATAAAAAGAGCTGAAATACAATCCAACCAAGTGAAAGACATTTACAATCTCCTGAGAATAAATTCATCCCCCATCACGTAATCGGGTTCTCCATAGTTTAGGTGTACTTAACCAAAATCACTTGTCCTGAAACACCAAGGGTAGTTCTTTACTAGAGCAGTCTCCATTCAAAATAACAATCTTGATACCCATAATAGGTATCAGGGAAGAATCACTATCTACCCAATAAAGTGCATGGTGTCTCCCCATTTTCAAGAAAAACCCGTCTAGACTAGCACCTAGGAAAAAGTGGTCATAGAGGTTCACTAAGTTCACACCACCCTTAAATTATCCTTGACATAAAAAAAAGATGTGTGGAATTTACCATTTATCAAAGTCAAGAAACATCCCACAATCCTAAGAAGAATTAAACACCCAAATACAACTACTCACATGTTCATACCACTATCTAAACCCAAATTACTTTTCCAAAGAATACCATTCACCTTTCCATGTATGTGGTACTCTGATCTCCTCATCTTCTATGGCCCTAGTGCATGAAGACTGGTGGCCACTCCATGAATCTTGGTTTAATAATAAATGAACCTAAATGGCTTATAGGCTCCACTATGAACCGTCTCAAGGAGATATTCAATTTAGAACACTATAACTCCACAAAGACACTCATCATCTCTGGTATATGGGTTGATGCATACACCATATCCTTACCAAGATTTAACCATAATTCTTCCTTACAAAGCATTCCAAAATTACTAGGCATTCATATAGAAGAAAAATATTCTTCTTGCACACATCACATAAAACCATGCTCACCAAATAAGGGAAATATAACTTAACATCCACAGGGTTGAATACACTTTCTATATTTTAGGGGTCCTAATCACTATCATAAATAGAACCTTCCCCATAAACACAATCACCAGCACATCATGACACCCATAAAGTGTAACCAATTAATAATGAGGCTGGTACTATCGAAACTCTTCTTTTTCATGAAGAGGTTTACAAAAAGACCACTTTCCCCAGTATAGATAAACCCACTCCACCAGAAGGATGAGGAAAAAACTCTCAACATTAATAGAATATTCATGTATAACAAGGTCTAGCTTTAGGTTGCATGAGAATATCAAACCCTCATACATATGACACTTAGTGAAAAATGAATTCTAGTTCCAAACATCATAAGGACCCATGGAGAATCATAAAAAATTCATACTTTAGTTCAAATCATATGCTAACCAAGTATAAGAATCCACTACGTGTGTTATTTCGTGACATGGATTGTTAGAACTCTATGTTAGTTAGCATTTAATCCAAAGGTGGTGATCATGGGGAAGAATCCAAACATAACCCTAATGAAAACCAATGTCACAAAACCTCTCCACCAAAAATAAACCTAAAAAGAGAAGTGGGAGACTTACCTAGAGTAGATCGCACCCGCGATGGAGGGAGAGAAGAATCATCGAGCGGTCAGGGAGCCTTTTGCGCTACGTTGGGAGGGGAAGGCATGACCACCTGAGGGGGAGGTGCACAGGAGGAGATGCCACCGTTGAGAAATGGAGTAGTAGGGTTCGCGGGGAGTAGGGTCCAGCGGAGAGGAGGAGAAGTAGGGTTTGTGGGGAGGAGGATCCATGGAAGGGGTTCGAGGGAGAGGATAAGGAGTATGGCTAGTGGCGGAGGTTCTATAAAGAGAAGATCAGGGGGGAGGGGAGTTTTCGTAGGGGTACATCACCGCGAGGCCTTGAGGGAACGATAAACAGAGGATACTATGCACCCGATTTTATAAAATATGGGACTATGGTTTTATCAGCGCTAAAAAAGTGCTGATAAAGGCTTCCTTTATCAATGCTAAAATTTTAGTGCTTATAAAGGAATCCTTTATCAGCACCTTTTTAGCACTTATAAAGCGTACTCTTTATAAGCTCTAGACAAGCGCTGATAAAGAATTCCTTTATCAACACTAAAATTTTAGCGCTTATAAAGGGTTCCTTTATCAGCGCTTTTTTTCTTAGCGCTAATAAAAGGTGGCCCTTCCCATACCCATTTTTGTAGTAGTGCACATCTATATGAGCCTCAGCAGGCTCAGCAAGCTCCGCAGCCTCCTTAGCATGCAGTGGATAAAAGAAAATGCCATGATAAATCTCATCTATTGAAGGAATAAACTATGATACAAGGGTGTGAAAATATGCTGGGTAAAATACGGTGTGATCTTCTGGATTAGACATGTGATGTATACGATAGATACAAGCATCCTACGAAAAAAATTACATTGTTAAGTAATATGAAAAAAATTCTACTAAATTGTGGAAGGAACTATGTATACCAGCTCATGAAAGCCTCATCTGTGTCATGTCAGAAATCTGACTGTGGACCTGTAGTACCAAGATGCGTAATCCATCTGATCCACCAAATGAAAACGCACTGTCCCCGGCCCTCGCAACTGGAAGTCCTGTCATCTATCCCATAAATCAATATATCTGGCATGGTATCTCCTCCAATCAAAATCTCTCTTCCCTAACATCTTCAGGGAATGTAGTGAATCTAACTAACTGGGCGGGTCAGGAATAGGCTGAAAGAATCAATGATATTTCATTTTTCTCATATAATCTCAAGGTAGTATGTATTGGTGCATGTGGTATGAGAGGTTCAATAAAAATTTGAAACTTTTATTTAAATAAATCTAGAACAATCAAATGAAAAATAATTGTGTTAATATTTTCGATTTATACTTGATTTGTTGTGTGTGGATTACTGTCTTTGTTGCATGTGGAACCATGATATATTCATTTTTGTTCTATGTTTTTTTTGAATAGTTTGAGTATCACAAAATTCTTTATTGGAGAATAGAAAAACGAGACAAACCAAAATTAAAACATGTTAGAAATGGATCAAGCCAGAAATAAAAAGATTCAATACTAAAACTTCCATAGAAAAAACAAAATATACATATTCATGATACAATACACAAAATCAGTCAAGGATAACGAGATGTAGAGCTCTGTGCTGCCACTTAGGGACATCTCTTATGAGTATGTCCTTCTTCATGACAAATACTGCATTGTATTCTCCCTCCTTATTATCGAGGCCAATCCATTTCATTTCTGATTCGACTTGATTTTGGTCTTCCTCGGGTCCGTAACCTATTAGTATGAATATAATAATTTAAAAAAACAATAGACATTGAAAAAATCATAAATGAAAACAAAACCAAATTATGAAACCTGGAAATATTAGGGATGATGGTCGGGTGTTCAGTAGGCAATGAGATAGAATGAAATTCACCAACAGGCATCCAAGCTGCACTATAACAGTTAACCAAAGTGCTCATGTGATACACTGGGTCAACATATAGCTCCCATGATATATTTACTAAAGAACAAGTTGCGATAACATGTACACATGGATATCTAAATTCCTGAAAGTTTCCGCAATCATAATATTTGTTATCTAACATCACTACAAACACTCGACCACTAGTGCATGTAACCCGGTCATAGCACAGTCTTACCTGAAAGCTCGTCTTTTCCCTATCAAAGGCTAGAATAGTCCATCTTGAAGCCTCATTCAGTATCAGATCAATATCACTTTGGAAATGATATGTAAAACACATCCTGTTTTCCATCCTCTGGTAGGTATTTTGGGACCATTAAACAAATTAGTGAACACATCTATAAATTTCTCTTGCACTAACCCTATGATTGGGAGTTTGTGCACACCCTTAAGGACCCCATTTATGCACTCCACTATATTAGTGGTCATATAACCATATATTCTACCACCATCATATGCTAATGACCATTTTTCTTTCAAAATCTGCATCATATATTCATACACATCTTCATTAGTAGTTCGGATCTCTTCAAGGTGTTGATCAAACCTTTCTTGTTGAGGCTCATATGTTGAAACCATAAGAGAATAATGTATTAAAATGAAGAATAAATTTTGTTTTTAAAAAATAAGTTTAGAAAAATGTACCCAACTTGAGGATCACCTTCTTTATGGCATCATCTCTAAAATGCTTATGTACATTATAATACCCCAAGATTTCATAGTAATTTATTTTCTTTAAAGTAATTCAATAGCTTGTGTTATACACAACACCGAGTTTGAGTGCACCACGACTTACCAAACTAGTCATTCAAAAAGCAGTTATGAATAGTAATAACTGAATTTTGAATTTTATATACTCCATATAATTTTAGAATCCATATTATGTGTTTCTTAGACATAATATAAGAACAAATTCATTTTTTCAGATAAAAGAATTATTTTTCAAAAAATGCAATTTTACCACCTTTTAATGGAAAACCCTTTTTAAAACCAATATTTGAAACTATTATGTATTAAATTTAATGAAATTAAATTATTCTTTAGAATTGGGACATAAAAAATTATTTTGGATAAATTTTTGGTATTTTTCTGAAAACATTCAATTTTTGATGAATAGTGAAAAACACTGCGTTATAGTTTAAAACTGACTTTTAATTTAAATAATTATTTATTTTATTTTATTTTGTTTTAATTCAAAATAGATATATAATACCTATATAAGTTCAATGTAATTCATTGAAGTCATTGTATAATAAAATTAGATGTATAAAATTTTATTGAACTTCTTACCGTCTTTTACCCACCTTACAGGAGCCTTCAAAAATTTGCATAAAACTTAATTTTACCACTTCTGTGAGTTGAATTTCAAAAATATGAGAGACACGGTTGAAATCAGTAAGTAAAATGTGGTTCAATAAGATGAAAATAATTTTTGGTGAATAGTAACTTTTGACTTTTATTTACCATGGTTAAAAGTAATTAGGGAAATTAAGGGTAAAAATGGTATTATAATTACCCTAACACATGTCCTAATTATATTGGATAAGTGTAATTCGACCAAAAATAACCTTATCAATAAAATATGATCCTTTTGGTCCACTTGGATTAGATTAGGACGTTTATTATTATTTTATTTAAAGAAGAGTTAAAAGTGTTAAATTCAAAGTTTAATAACTAAAACATTGTTAATATAGGGTTATACATAAGATAAATTAGACTATAAATATTAATTATAAAGATAAAAATATTTTATAAATAATGGTATTTTATTTATAATTTTTATACATTAAATAATTAAATTTATTTATGACATAATGATGATACAGTAATTACCTTATTAATGAATGATTAAAATAATTGATATTATAAATATACAAATAAATGTAATTTGAGAATTTTGATGAATTAAACTAATTTTATAGGTTAATATGACATTTTAGGGTTTATTAATTTTTTTTTGAAGTAATCATGTTGTTATGATTTTCAAAAAAACCAAATACTAAATAGTGTCAAAATTGACATAATTGAGTTTTTAAAACAAATACTATATTATTAATTGATATAATATTACTAAAAATATAATGTTCAGCCAAAGGACTTAGATAAGATCATATATATTAATAATGAACCACTTGGGGTTCTCTTGTCTTTTTATAGTAAGTTTATTAACCATATACTATAAAAATACAAAGAGACATGGTAAATGTCAAACTATTTAACTAAGAGTTAAATCTAAAATATAAGGTTAATATGGTGACATAAACCTATATAAAACCTATTGGTTGAGATTTTTTAGACCCATCCCCACCTTATCCTAGAAATAAATCATTTTGGAGCCATTATAAACTGAAAATTATTTTATTATAAAATAATATTTCAAGCTTTTCCTAAAGTGACCCTCACCTCTCTTATAAAAGGGTACTTTCCCTTCTCTTAATTTCACACCTCCAAAGCCATTTTTCTCAGAAAAAACCTACCCAAATATCCTCCCAACTTTCCTCCATTCATCCTAGAGTCCTTCCTCTGGTTATAAACCCAACCGAAGGATCCATTTTGATCAAATAAGAAGGAATAGCCCGGAGAAGAGGTAAATATTCCATCACATCTTTCAAGTTTTTTTTCTTATTCCACTTCCTCTTTCATTGTTTTTTCCATTCTAAAATAATAAATCAAGTATATTATATATACTGTGATGTTATTATAAAAATGGTACAACCATATTTATTATTCTATCCATCATATAAATGACAAAGTCACCATACGTGCGTACGTACGGCTTACTATCTCCACGTCGTGGTGGAGTTTGTTATTCAAACACTCATTATTTGGATGGGTATAGTAATGAGTATAACGGATGTAAATAATAAATATAACATGTTAATTATTCTGTATATACAATATACCATCCAATTATATACGATTTCACCATCAATATAATGATATGGTCGCTCGTGCGTACGTACAGATTACCGTTTCCATGAACGTGATGAGATTCATTCCCCATCGTAATCATTCAAGAATAATTTTAATTTTCTGATTAAAATAATGTTTAATAAATTAATATAATTTTGTATATGAATAAAATATATCCTATCCATAACAAACATGACTAATGTAACCGAGCATATAAAGGAAAACAGATAAGTTAACACCCAAAACGATGACACTACTAAAATATTATTAACAAAGCAATATTAGAGAATCATATATGATATCATATTTATGTATATAGTTCTTTTATAATTTAATAACAATTATTTAACTATTATACAGTAGGTTAACATACCCTCGACCAAGGAAAAGTACAAGGTAAGGGGTTTTCATCTCACTTCTTATTCCTGTGAGATTCATGCTATATTGCCACTATTTCCTTTTATGTGGTGTATGTACTGCCCATGATTGTATTCTTTATGTAATATAATTTAATTTATGGGTATTTAAACCTTCATTGTATGATAATTCTTTCACGGGGTGTATGTTTCGTAAGTTACCAAATGGATAAGGGAATTTCAAATTTCAATTTCCACTCATTGGCTTTACGCACAATTCATTGATTATTTTACTCCAAGATTATGTGTGGAATAACTATTTATTATTTATTTAGTAATATCCACTCCCCTTTATATGTATATACCTTTGATACACATAATTACTCCATTGATAAATTCACATTCCATTGATATGAACTTTTAAAGGGTAATCTTAACTCAATTTTCATTCATTGAGTTAAACATCCAAGTCATTGGTTTTGTTTTTACAAGAATATGTGTGAATATAACCTGATTGATTTACACTGAATATCCAATTATATTGAGTGTATTTATATTTTTCACATATAATTATTTCATTGATGTATCCTTAATATAAGGATATGTTCTTTATAAGGTATTTCATCTCAATTTACATTCCTTTGAGACCTCTTTGTCGTTATGCACCAATTCAATTTTACATGGTGTATATACTGTCCTTTGTCATATTATATCATGAATACCTTTATTCTCATGATATTATAATGTTTTTATTAATTTTATTCCTCAATTACTTGTATTCAAGCACATCTTATTTGGTTAGAAACTCTTTAACTAAAGTATTGTTTTAAATGTTTTAAATATTTATTCTTCTAAATATTTCTCATTAATGTCCATGTTTTAAAAAATGGTTTTAATTATTTATTTATATGGACATTAATGTTTTTAAATCAAAATTCCTTTTAAAAGTTTCAAAGTGGTATGATACAATTTTATTCAAAAATCTCTTTTAAACGACTTCTTTGATAAATAGTGCGACATTTAAATGTTTTCAAGAAAAAGGGGATATTTCTCTCAAATAGTTTTAATGGCTATTTTCATCTATGTCAATATCCTTAAGTGTATTTTATTCTTTATTAAGGATGATTTATTATAATACAATCATCCATATTGTATTGAATGAGTTATGTTTGACTGTGGATGTGGTATTTTTATGCCATTCATGGTTTGTGGTTAAAATATTGACATTTCGTATGCTAGTTTTAATACGAATGTTTAGATTATGTTTCAACCATTTCATATGAGGAATTAATTGGACTTAGTAAGTGATGGTTGGAGCCCGCTATAGCTCATCAATGCATCGGTAGGTCTCATGATACAATTAGACGTGGAATTGGCCGAGGCATTTCCCAATTTGATATATGGTTTTGGCCGAGGCCTAAATCATTTTTAGACGTTGTGGTCGAGGCCTTGACAAGATGTTTCAGAATGTCTGGCATTATGTATTCCATCATTATAAAATTGTCTATTGATATTACATGTGATTGTTCGACTAGTAGAATATCCACGTGAATAAGTAAATGGTATTATTTGATATATCTTTGCCATATTATGCTGAAGTTTAAGTTTAAAAGGCTTGTGTTCTAGTCTTATACATTGCCTTAAATGTTTATTCTTATTTATGAAATTTTCCACTATATTTTTATCCTTACTGATCATTTGATCTCACCCATTTCTTATGTTTTATTTTTCCCAGGATGCAAAGAAGTATATTACGATTAACCTGCAGGAATAGGCTAAGGGATATAAGAGAGTTCAAAGGGGACACAATGTTGTTGTTTTTTATTTCATGATGTAATGTAAAACTTATGTATGGATCTAGTACTTCCAAGGCTACTAAACTGATCGGTCTTTCGGGACATTATTCCTTGTATCATGCCAATGTTATGTAATAATGCACCGATTCTGGGTAACTAGGGTTGGGGCGTTACACACATTACTTGCAATATGTCTAATCCAATAACGATGATAAGCATTCAGCTCAGTCCCTGAAACTCCATCACTATCTGCGACCTCTATAATTGCTCGATGACGATCAGATATCAGACACACACCATGGTTTTGTGTGAAATGAACATGTACACATGCCAAAAACCAGCTCTAACATTCAAAATTATCATTTTCAACAATAGAAAAAGAAAGTGGTAGAGGATCATGATTACCATCCTGTGTGGAAGTAATGAGTAGAACACCTGTATAATTTCCATACAAGAAATTTCCATCGACTTGAATAAATTTTTTACAATAGGGAAAGGCAGCAATGCATGGATTGAATGCCCAAAAACCCATATTGAACTTAACCTTTGTTCGATCAACTCGGTGATTGGAGGATACATACTCAACAGTGTCCAACTAATAAACAATCTAATTGTTGAGTGACAATAATTCCATAAGTTGTGGGAACATAGAATAAGATTCATCTCAATCATCATACACTTTTGCAATTGACTTCTATTTTTCATTCCATGCTTTGGTATAATATATCTTATAGTTATACAACTGTTGAATTCTTTCCTAAACAATGGAGACAAGAACATCCCGACATGTTCGTATCATCTCACAAATAACATTTGATATAAACTATGAATCAAGGGAAGAGTGATCCTGAGACAAGCTTGGATGCACACAAGTGTGTGGCCCTTCTAATTTGGTTATCCTCCAAGATGCAAAAAAATATCAAATATTTCCCTTAATCGAAATTTACATTTTGGCCCATATTTTTCAAAATGAATGATATATTTTGTCTTATTTGAATCATCAACCACAAATGTGAAATGTCGCTTAATGTGGTATTGCTTTATCACATTTTTCATAGCCAATTTACTTTCAAACTCTTGCCCGACATAGGTGGCGTTTTCATTTGATACAGATCTATTCCCTATAATTCCAGGGAATTCAGAAGCCAGTGTAACGATATCCCAATCAAAATGTTGTTCACAAGACATTTCTTTAACTAAGGAACTCAATACTGAAGGATTATTACCACTAACCGGTGGATGTTGTGGATGTCTGTCTCTCAAATGAACCTCAAAAGGTTCATTTCCAACATCACCCTCACCCACATCTCTCAAAGGAACCTCAGAAGGTTCATTCCCCACATCACCCTCACCCACATCATCTCCTGATGGCTCCTCGGATTCTTCTTCCTCAGATAAACTTTCATTCACTATATCCGCACACAAAGAGATTTCATCTACATTTCCTTCTAAATTTTGATCATCTTATTCATAATTTTCTTCTATTATTGGAGTCATATGAGAAGGAGGCAATGCAAAAGACTGATGTGAAGGACCAACTTCTACAGAGCTCACAAAACACGATTCTGTAGTAGTCAATTGCACCACATCTATATCATAAATCACCACATACAAATCCATCAAACCATTAGCACACTCCTATATAAATAAGGAAGATGCATCCATCCAATCATCATCATCGACCGAAGGGTACTCAGTGTGCCAGAAATGTTCAGGGTTTTGTAGATGTTGATATGTGATTGAAGAAATGGATTGATCAACCCTCAATTTTAACCGATTATAAACCTTATTGTGAACTGCATCCAATGTCATAAAACCATGATGATTTACCACTATGACAGGTGGAACACTATAGCTAAATCTCTGCTCCGTATAAATGGTCTCACCGTTGCAATATATTTGTGCAGACATTATTACCTATAAAAAATAATTAATAAAATATTATATAATACATCAATATTTTACATCATTTAATATAACGCTATATATTTTAATTAATTATGAATAAATAATCATGACTTGATCTTGAGACTTATGATTAGTTTATCATTATTTGATCAACTAACCAAAACATATGGGTAGACTCGTGGAGTCTCTATTATCAAATATTTCAGAAACCGTCAATCTCCTTTCAAACAACAATGCCTCATGTCGAACACTTGTTTTCGAATGCCTCTTTGGGGACACCTCTTTAGGGACGCCTCTTTGGGGACACCTCTTGTTGATTTCCTTTTAATTACAAATTTACTCACATGCATGTGTGGGGGTCTAGGGGTATGAAATACATAACGTTTTTTAAGCGGACACATAAGTCCTTACATACTTAGTCATAGATGACTCACATGTCATCAATACAGAAAAATAAATGCAATTATTACAAATTAAATAACCACATTCACAAAATAAGACATGCAATTTCAATTATGCATCGGTCAGTCATCTCAAGATCAGTCATCACACAACTTACCATGTTTTTGGGTATACTTATTATATCTATTACTAGATGAAATACATATTAAATATCTATATCTCTTTTATATTTACTAACTTTAATTATAACTAATATAATTTAAATTTTTTATGTATTCAAAACTATTTTTATACCATTAACAAAAAAAGTTTCTATACTTTTTTTCATAAATTTAAATATGATACATATAACTAATATAGTATTCACAAATTATATTATTAGTGTATAAAATATTAGAATTTAAATTAATATTACTTTCAAAATAACATTTTTTATAACATATTTAATTTTAAAAAACATTCAATATGAATTAATACAGTATTTTAGACATGACATAATTAATTTTCCTAAACATTCAATATGAATTCATACAACAAACATATCATTCATAAATTAAATCATACTAAAGACACTAATTTACACATCAATACATATGAAATAAATAAACGATACACACAAACACTAGTTTCTACATATCACAAATCAAATAAATAAATCATACAAATGAAAAATATAAACACAATTAAACAATTGAAAATTTAAATAGGAATTTTACCTTCTTAAAAGCAGAAAAAATTTGTTGAGATAGAAATTCTATAGGGATTCGTAGCAAAATCCAGAGGACAAAAATAAATTTGGGGGGGACCCCTTTTATAGATTTTCTCGGCTGGATGTGTGAACCCTGTTCACGCATCTCTCCACACCGAAGATGCGTGAACGGGGTTCACACATATGGAGACCTATTTTTAAAAAAAATTCAAACCTTATCCCTTTTTGATAATTTTTTTAAACCCATAAATAAAAAAACACCTCTTAGAAGACCCCCATGTTCTCTTAACCAAGCCAAAATGGTCGAACCAATTAATATAAAAATATTCCCTCCTCTCACCTGCCCCCAACCACCCACATTTTAATCTCTTATTTACCACCATCAGCCCAACAAATTGATGTACATAGAAAGACAATACTGCCCCTGGCACTTAATTCCCCACGACCACTTGTGAACCAGCAGTTCTCCCCTTCTGAGATAATTATCCGGCAAGGTGGACCAAGCGATAAAATATATATCCCAAAGAATCAAAGGTATAGTTTGTTTATAATATGTATAGAATGAACTTTACAAATGGAAACGTAAGAAGAATAAGAATAAAAGGAAATTAGGAAATTAAAGAATACACGAGATCGCCCCAGCTATCCTGCCCAAGCCTAATGGTCAAAACTCAAAACAGAAAGAAATCTTTTTCCTCCTCTCACCTGTCCCCAACCACCTACATTTAGTACCCCTTCTCTACCACTGTCAACCCAACAAACTGATATAAATAGAAAGACAATATTTCCCCTGACAGCTAATTCCCACTTGCGGACAGGCCCACGGGTTGGGCCGAAAGCTAGCGGTCCAAACTGCACATCAAACCGCAGCTCCGGCGGTGAGGTTGTTGGGGGTTGTAGGGGTAGTGCGCTCGCTACTCAAGAATTTGGGGCCTGAAGGACCCCGACCCAAATTTTGGATACTGTAACAACTCTAACCAAATTGCAGTAGAGCTGACTGGAAATACCGACAAAGCAATGTACCAGTGCAGACTCACTATAGCAGCATCTGACAACGGTATTGTAGCTCCGCGGCCTTTCTGTCACTGATATTTAACAACTTGGACATGGGTGGTTATGGCACTGTAGCACAGTGGACTTACAGTTTAGGCACTCTAGCAACACGGTTTGTTATTCATTGTGTTGCTTTAAGAGCTCATTCGAGCTAGGGTTTTATGCACTATAGAAATCGCCTTGTGATTGTGCTCCCAAGACATAGTGAATTGTCTGTCTCTCTGAGGACGTGGGAAACATTTCCCAAATCACGTAAATCTCTGTGTCTCGTGATCTTCTTGTTATTTTATTTTTTCCCTTTTACACTTCTTTTACGAATCATTGATCGTTTATTACTCCACGTGTTTCAATAACACAACCCTATTGCCCGAGTTCCAATCAGAATGACATTAAAAGAATAACTCATCCCTAGATGAATTCTCATTAAAAAGGGTCTTATGATAATAAAAAATTAAATAATCAAGCTCATCTCTATCTAAAATAGTGTTATAATTATGTATAAGATGCACCAAAGAACTGTTAACCATTCTAACTTTCTAGAGCATGTTGAAAAAGGCGGTGTTTCTATCCCCAACCTTAAGCCACTTAACTTTATAAATGTCTCAAAGAAGGTTTTCTTTAATTTTCAAAAGAGTATTCAATGGAGATGTCATACCAGTTTCCTTAATAAATGCACTATCATTAAAACCACATTGATCCTACAAGATTTGAATATCCACCCATTCCATTTCAGGTTTTAGAATAACGATAACAATGTTAGGAAAAACTCATGCTCTGAGACATCATTTTAAGCTTTAAGGGCTTTCAATTTCATGCAACAAATCATTTCCAAAATAAATTGAATCCCAGACATCTTTAACAATTTCTCTACAATGAGGATTTTTGAGCCAAGCATTGAAAAATCTAAAGGGAAAAGGTTTTATGTCATGGATCAAGGAAAAATAAATAATAATATGATAGGAATGTGTAGGCTGTGTGAATAGGGGAGGTGGTGCATTATGAAAGGGTTTTATTTTTACATAAGGGAATATGTCAGTGGCAGGGTTGTAACTTCGATGGGGGGATTTGTTAGGACAATTGTACTTGTTAGGGGGGCGGACGGCAAGGGAATTATCTGGGGGGCCACGGTTGTTAAAAGGGGGAGGGCTAGTGAGGGAGAAGGGGGGAAATTAATCTGCTAGCGGGATCAGTTGTAGGCCTGGGCGAGAGAATCTAGGGGAGAGACTCGGGTTTCTTCATCCTCTACTCCATTCTTCTTATACTACTCTTCCTCTTCTCTCTAGTATTTTTGTGCTTACTTTTCTCTATATATTTACAAAGAAGCCTATCCAGGTAGGTATGTTCTTATCAATTTGTTCTGACTGTTGGATCCTTTAGGGGGAGGAGAGCGCAACCGGATACATTCTACCTGGGTGGTCTCCAAAGTAAAGATGAAGTGGCGATGGAGACTATCAATGTGAACCAGCAGACTTGGAAGCAATCACGAAGAGAATCGGTTGAACTCCAGAAGGAACAAGCTAAAGAAATGGTCGAGTTCTGTAAGGACTTCGTAGGATTTATGCGACGCCGGGAGAAAGCCCCACAGAAAAAAGCGGCACGTTCATCCTCCGTGACAGAGCAAATATTTGTCATAGGTAGTGGAGTCTGGAGCATTCGGTAAATAAGGCTGGGAAATGGAATTAGCTGTGAATCACACTGAGGCGAGACCTGAACAGTCCTCTATTGTACACCAGGTGGAGTTGCCCATGTTTGACGGTTCAGATCCACAACGATGGATCACCCAAGCAGAATTGTACCTCCATATACAACAAACTCCAAAGGAATCAGAGGTTTGTTTTGTCCAAGTTAGTATGTAAGAAGACGATAAATACTGGTTTAAACTTATGATGGAGGTTTATACGATTTTTTCTTGGTGATGGTTCAAAGAGGAATTTATGGAGCGATTCAATGGGCCACCAGAGATCATTGAGGTTTCAATCACGCCGCCAATCAAAATTGAAGAAATGGTGAAGCCAGACCATATATAGTCAATGGTAGATCTCTAGGTCTGTTAGCCTTTTTTATGGAAAAACACACAAGAAAAAGAACACAGGTGGAAAGAAGAAGAGAACTCATGGGAGGTGAGAGTGATGGTCACCAGCATATTTCATAGTCACAAGAGGTGGAGACTCACCTATGGACGAAAGGTATCCAAGAATATATCCTTCCAGGTTCAGCCACTGCTAGAGTTGTCCTAAAATCCGTAAGCGCCAAAGAGATGGTCAATTTGTCTGGGAGCGAGGGTTTTTCTATATATGGGGTTTTTTATATAAAAGGGATAGGGTTGAAAATATTTTTAAAAATGGGTCTTAAGATGCGTGAACCTCGTTCATGCATCTCTCCGCACCGAAGATGCATGAACGGAGTTCACACATCCTTCACAGATTCGATAAAGGATGCATGAATCCCGTTCATGCATTTACTGTCACTAGGATTCGTGAACAGGGTCCACGCATCCTGTATGAAGTTTATACAGGATGTGTGAACCCCATTCATGCATCCGACATCAATCTTAAATAAAAAAATCATCAATTTTTTAAAGGCAAAATTTTCTTATGTATTTGATTAATTCAATTACAACCCCTTTATACAGTAATTATATTTGATTCTAATTGATATACATATGCTAACACATTCTTAACCCTCTTAAGGATTGTTTCTTATTTTGGAAGAATATGAAATCAATCTTTTTCATAATGTCCATAATTTTATCGCATGATGGAAGTATTTTAACAGTAAAATCCTCTAGTGAAAATTGTGTACCAGTAGAACATGTGTCCTTTTATAACGTTTGAATATGTATATTATCAAAATAGGAAAAATAAACTTCTAATTCCATACATCTCATATTGTGGTTTTCTGATCTTCAATCATAATCATTTACTCTTCACAATTATCCATTATTCATTGAAATTCTTCTTCATGCAATTTAATTTTTTTAAATAAAGAACCATGTTCCATTTTTTTGGATTTAAATCATTGAGATCAATAATAATTTTCAAGATTTATTGATGTTCATGGATCTTTTCATCCATAGTATTAATATTTATTAATAAACACCAAATATAAATTATTAATTTTGGAAGATAATTTGATGACAGTAAGGCACTCATTAAAAAAGTAAAACTCTAAAAATGATAATAGTAATGCACATACATAATGTATCGTAAATAAAAACTTAACCTAATCTACACCTCTGGCATGGATTCTCCTTTGTCCCATATCCAAGTTTATACTGGACGTGTCCACGTCATGTCTGTCTCTGTCTGCGCTCGGGTGTATGCTGCGCATTATTCTTAGCAGTCACCTCTATGTCCTCCTATGTGACAGGCGATGGATGTACAGTCTCACCGTCTGTACCCTATCCTGCATCTAAGGATAATGGAGGCTGGATGGAACTCTCATCAACATGGAAAGAAGATGGTTGTTGTGCTGGGGATGTCTGTAATAAAGAATCCAGCTCAACCCAATCAACGTCTGTATCTACCTATGGCTGAGCCTGAGAAGATGGAGGAGCATATAACTGATCATACTAAACACCCTCCTCCTGTGGAACAACAACATTTGACTGATCAATCTGAACATCCTCCTCCTATGGAACAACAAGATCCATAACAGGGTCCTCACCCCTGGTACATCTATATGAGGCTCAATAGGCTCTGTAACCTCCTTAGCATGTGGTGGATCAAAGAAAATGCCGTGATAAATCTCGTCCATCGAAGGAAGCAACTGTGTGACAAGGCTGTGAAAATATGTCGGGTTAAATACGATGCTCTCTACTGGATCAGACATGTGAAGTAGATGACAGATACGAGTATCATGCAAAAAAAAATTCCATTGTTAAGTAATATGAATAAAAATTCTACTGAACAGTGGAAGGAACTATGTATACTAGCCCATGAAAGCCTCGTCCGTGTCGTGTCAAAAACCTGACTGGGGACCTGTAGTACCAAGATACGTAATTCGTCTGATCCACCAAATGAAAACACACTATCCCCGCCCCTCGCAACTATAACTCCCGTTGTCTATCCCATAAATCAATATATCTAGTGTGGTATCTCCTCCAATCAAAATATCTCTTCCCTGACATATTTAAGAAATGCAGTGAATCTAACTTACTGGGCGGGTCAGGAACATGCTGAAAGAATCTGAATTGTCTCATAACTCTATCGGTCTGATGCCACTCGACTATATGAAAATGAATCAATCGAACCCTGTAGGAGTCGATAGCAAGCATCACCGTACAGTACAGTGGAAGACTCTAGATAATAGCATTTGTATATGGCATCCATAAAATCTGAAAGAAAAAAATAAATAATCAATTAATACATGTACAATAAAGAATAAATATTTTTAACAATATAAATAATAAACAGTTACATCGTGTGGTCAAATGTTGTCCAACATAAGTCTGTAGGCGTGGACATCATGTATAGGGGAATCTGAATGTCGATGTGCCTGACTCCACCTGTAGATAATATTTTTATATTTACATTTCATAATAAAAATTTATACAGTTAAGTTAGACAGTATAAGGAAGGAATAACACACCAGCATCCACGCGGAACCTCTACTACAATATCTGCTGGTAATGGCACACGAGCATGTGGAGATAAATGAGGGATGTGCTCTCATACCCACATCTGTAGAAGAACCATGCATCCCGTGATATACATATTATCGATGCGACATACGCTGCATAGCACCCTGTATGTATGTACTAGACAAGAAGATCCCCAGCTATACCAGCCTTCCTCGTCCAAATCCTCCAAAAAAGATAAATACATCAAATGTACAAAAGTAGTGGAGTGATCAACAAAAATTGTGCCACCAATCAGCCTCAAAATATATGCACGTGCAAATCACAGCATGGTGATCTCATCAACATTCTATGCTAACTGTGTGAAGTGCTGGTCTAACCAAGGAATGTGTAATCTACCACCAACGATGGTCCTACCATCACCATGGACCTCTATGACCAATATTCTATGAACATGCTTCGACAAATCTGCTCCAACTCAGCCTGTCAGAGCTGCACCATCGATGGGGAGACCCAACATAATGGCCACATCCTGCAGGGTAATAGTCATATCCCCCTCTCTAAAATGGAATGCATGTGACTCTGGCCTCCATCTCTCTACAAGCGCAGCAATGATATGATGATCCATAATGGTGAAGTCGCACATCACTACGCCATAGAATCCAGCACGACGAAGATGAGAGATGATAGCGGGAGGTGGTGCGGTATGATGAAAATGGTGAGATCTGTGTACACTCAACGAAGGCACTGGGCATCACTCTAAAAGCAGTCGTGATACATGAGTATCCTGAGATGTGAGTAATGGAAAACCTTCCATCTGCACAAATGATATCATTGTAACTTTATTATAGTGAATTCAATAAAAATTTCAACTGTTATTTAAAAAATCTAGAAAAATAAAATGAAAAATGATTATGTTAATATTTTCAATTTATACATGATTTTTTGTTTGTGGATTAGTGTTTTTGTTACTTGAAAAATCCCATCAATAAATAAAGGAACCTATTACCTAATTTTGAGATTCATTATTTATGAGGTCTACATTAATTAAAATGTCAATTATAGCCTAAATGATGTTTTCCATGAGCTAGTTCTTTTGTGTGGGCCATAAGATACTTGAATGCATAGGGATGATAATCCTATGGATAGTATCAATGATATGTCGTTTTTCTCATGTAATATCAAGGTAGTATGCATTGGTTCATGTGGTATGAGAGGTTTAATAAAAATTTGAAACTTTTATTTAAATAAATCTAGAACAATCAAATGAAAATGATTGTGTTAATATTTTCGATTTATACTTGATTTTTTGTGTGTGGATTAGTGTCTTTATTACATGTAGAAGCATGATATATTCATTTACATTCTATGTTGTCTTTTTGAATACTTTGAGTCTCATAGAATTATTTATTAGAGAATAAAAAAATGAGACAAACCAAAATTGAAACATGTTATAAATGGAGCAAGTCAGAAATAAAAGGATTCAATACTGAAACTTCCACATACAAAACAAAATATACATATTCATGATACAATACACAAACTCAATCATGGATGATGAGATGTGGAGCTCTTTCCTACCACTTGAGGACATATCTTACGAGTATGTCCTTCTACGTGACAAATACTGCATCGTATTCTCCCTCCTCGTTGACGAGACCAATCCATTTCATTTATAATTAGACTTTATTTTGGTCTTCCTCGAGGTCGTAACCTAGTAGTATGAAGCCAATAATTTAAAAACAACATAAATCGAAAAAATCATAAATGAAAACAAATACAAATTATGAAACCTGAAAATACTAGGGATGATGGTCAGCTAATCAGCAGGTAATGAGATAGAATAAAAGTCACCAACAAGCATCCAAGATGCAGTATAACAGTTAAACAAAGTGCTCATGTGATACACCGAGTCAACATATGGCTCCCATGATATATTTACGGAAGTAAAAGTTGTGATAACATGTGCACATGGATATCTAAATGCCTGAAAGTTGCCGCAATCACAGTATCTGTTATCTAACATCACTACAAACACTCGACCACTAGTGCATGTAGCATAGTCGTAGCATAATCTTACCTGAAATCTTGTCTTTTCCCTATCAAAGGCTAGAACAATCCATCTTGAAGCCTCATTTAGTATCTGATCAATATCACTTTGGAAATGCTGCGTAAAACGCATTCCATTTTCCATCCTCTAATAGGCCTTTTGGGACCAGTCAACAAAGTAGTGAACACATCTATAAAATTTCTCTTGCACTAACCCTATGATTGGGAGTTTGCACACACCCTTGAAGACCCCATTTATGCACTCCACTATATTATTGGTCGTATGGTCATATATTTTTCCACCATCATATGATAATGACCATTTTTCCTTTGAAATTTGCATCATATATTCATACACATCTTCATTAGCAGTTCGGATATCTTCAAGGCATTGATAAAACCTTTCTTGTTGGGGATCATATGATAAAACCATAAAAGAATAATGTATTAAAATGGAGAATAAAATTTGTTTAAAAAAAGTAAGTTTAGAAAAACATACCCACCTTTAGGATCACCTTCTTTATGGAATCATCTGTGAAATTATTATGCACATTACTTGAAATATGTCTAATGCAATAACGGTGATAAGCATTCAACTCAGTCCATGAAACCCCATAAGTTTCCACAACTTCTATAATCACTCGATGATGATCGGATATTAGACACACGCCATGGTTTTGTGTGACATGAACACGTACACATGCCAAAAACTAGCTCCAACATTCAAAATTCTCCTTTTCAACAATAGAAAAATCAAGTGGAATAGGACCACGATTACCGTCCTATGTGGTAGCAATGAGTAGAACACCTTTATACTTGCCATACAGGAAAGTGACATCGACCTGAATAAATTTTTTACAATAGGGAAATGAAGAAATGCATGACCTGAATGCCAGAAAAAGACTATTGAACTTCACCATTGTTCAATCAACTCAGTGATTGGGGGATACATACTCAATAGTGTCCAACCGATAAACAATCTGATTGTTGAGAGAAAAAAATTCCATAAGTTGTGGCAAAATAGCATAAGATTCATCTTAATCACCATACACTTTTACAATTGCCTTCTATTTTGCATTCCATGCTTTGGTATATGATATCTTAAAGTTATACAACTGTTGAATTCTTTCCTGAACAAGGGAAATGGTAACATCCTGACATGTTCGTATCATCTCACAAATAACATTTGATATAAACTATGAATCAAGGGAAGAGTGTTCCTGTGACAAGCTTGGATGCACACAAGTGTGTGGCCCTTATAATTTGGTTATCCACCAAGATGCAAAAAATTATCAAATATTGCCATTGATCAAAATTTACATTCTGGCCCATATTTTTCACAACAAATGATATATTTTTTTTCTTTGACTCATCAACCACAAATGTGAAATGTTGCTCAATGTGGTATTGCTTTATCACATTTTTTATGGCCAGTTTACTTTTAAACTTCTGCCTGACATAGATGACATTATCATTTGATACAGACCTATTCCCTATAATGTTAGGGAATTCAGAAGCTGATGTAATGACATCCCAATCAAAATGTTGTTCATGATACATTCCTTTAACTAAGGAACTCAATACTAAAGGATGATTACCACTAACCGATGGATGTCGTGGAATCATGTCTCTCAAAGAAACCTCAGAAGGTTCATTGCCCACATCACCCTCTGTAACAGCCCAAGATTTTATAAAAAAAAATATTCTTTTTAATTTTATTAATGTCTTGTGTTGTACGCTACACCAAAAGGAGCTTGCACAACACACATCCTTGACTTGCCTTGCATTACACGCAATCGCGACCTTCCTCGATAGCGTGTGTAGTACGCAATACCGAGTTTCACTAAACAACGATATGCTATAAAAATATTATTAAAACTAGCCGTTATGAATAGTAATAACCACTTTTTGAAATCCAGTAAATCTTATTTTTCAAAATGAACTTTATTTTTGGATTCGGAGTATCGAATTTAGCCTAAGGTGAAATTTTGGTACTTTTCGGATAACTTTCATATTCTAATGAATAGTGAAAATTACTAAATTATAATTAAAGACAACTTTTTTAATCAAAATAATTAATAGTGATAAATTATTAATTTGAGTGGTTTTAAAGTATATTTAGAATATATTTTTACAATTTAATACAATGTTGGCTATTGGTTGTAATTTCACATTTAAAACAGACATAATCAAATGTCAATCTTTTGATAGATTTTGATTCTTAAAAAAACACGCTATTTGTTTTAACAGCGGGATTTAATTATAAAATTAATTAATGCAACTTCTATGTTATGAATTTGGTAAAATAGATTTCATTTTTGAATTCGGAATATGAAATATAGCTTAGGATGAAATTTTGGCATTGTTCTGAAAAACATCAATTTTTGATGAATAGTGAAACTACTAAGTGGTAGTTAAAAAAAACTAAATTTTTCATAAAACTTAATTTTACCGCTTCTGTGAATGGAATTTCGAAAATCCGAGAGACACGGTTAATATCAAGGACTAAAATGTGGTTCAATGAGATGAAAATAATTTTTTGGTGAATAGTAACTTTTTACTTTTTTACCGCGGTTAATAGTAAATAGGGTAACTAAGGGTAAATATGATATTACTATTACCCTAACACATGTCCTAATTCTATTGGACAAGTGTAATTCGACCAAAAACAAACTTAGGAATAAAATATGACCATTTAGGCCCACTTGGATTAGATTAGGACATTTATTATTAATTTATTTAAAGAAAGGTTAAAATAGTTAAAATCAAAGTTTAATAAGTAAATCATTTTTAATATGGGGTTATACATAAGATAAATTAGATTGTAATTATTCCTTAGAAAGCTAAAAAGATTTCCTACATGATGGTATTTTATTTGTAATTTTTAGACATCAAATAATTTAAGTTATTTATGACACAACGATGATGCAGTAATTATCTTATTAATGAAATATTGACATAATTGATGTTATAAACACCAAAATAAATGTAATTTGAGATTTTTTATGAATTAAAATAATTTTCTAGGTTACTATGATATATTAATGTTGATTTAATCAACTTGGTTCGAACATTTAATTCTGTTATGACTTTCACAAAAATTATATATCAAATAGTGTCAAAATTGACACAAAATAGTTTTTAAATCAAATATTATATTATTAATTGTTATTGTATTCCTAAAAATCTAAGGTTCGGCCAAATGACCTAGATAAGGATATATATATTAATAATAAACAATTTGGGGTTCGTTTGGCATGTTATAGTAAGTGTATTAACCATATAGTGAAAGAAAACAAAAAGACATGATAAAAGTTAAATTATTTAACTTAGAGTTAAATCTAATTGATAAGGTTAAAATAATATCCTAAACTTGTCTAAATTCTATTGGTTGATAGGATTTCTACCCATCCCCACTTTAGCTTCGAAATAAGACCCTTTGGAACCATTATAAACCGATTTTGACTTTAATATAAAATAATATTTTGAGATATTCCTAAGGTGCCCCTCTCCTCCCCTATAAAAGGACACCTCCTCCCCCTCCTCCTCACACCAATTTGAGCACTCAAGCTCGGCCAACCCCTGCCAAAATTCCTTCTCCACTTCCCTAGCAACATCCTAGAGGTTCTGGTCTTCCTCAAAGACCAATTCTAGTGCCCTAAGAGGAGGTCTCAAAGAGGCACTTCAAAGAAGAGGTAATTACCGTTACCAATTCTTTCATCTTTATTTCTTCTTCCACTTCTTCTTCTTAGGTTGTTTCATTATGAAGTAATAACATCAGTATCACTCATATACTGATATGTTATTATAAGTATGAAACAACCCAATTTCACCATCTATCCATCCTACGGAAAAAGAAATCACCGCGCGTGCGTACGTACGGAATACCGTCTCCACGCCGTGGTGTAATCTATTTTCCACCACCACCTTACATGGATGGGTATAATGGTGTAAAGAATAACTATACATAGTTATTACAACATCATATTGATTCTGATATATTGTATAATCCACTCCAATTCAATTCAATATTTATAGAAATGATATCATCGCTCGTGCGTACGTACGGACTACCGTCTCCACGACGCGATGAGATTCATTCTCCATGTTAACCATTTAAGAATGATTATAATGTATATATAAGAAATAATAATGAAATATATGACATTATAAAGCTACTGGATTTATGTATATATATACATATGTATGTCATCTACTTACTTCCATTTCAAGACAATAAGGAAAGAAAAACAGCGTTCATGCGTACGTACGGACTACCGTCTCCATGAACGATGTTTTTCATTTTATTTATCTATCTATTATATAAATATACTGAATATATATGATATATAAATCATATTTTATATTCTGGAAGTAAGTAAATCATGATATAAGTAATAATGATGTCAAGAACAACAAGTCAAAACACCTACGATAAATGAAACGATTTTACCCAAAACGCTTCTTTAACATGGAATTTACAAAAGAACGGGTAATATAATGTCATAAGTGAACCATATATGATATCATAACAATGAATATGATTCTGTAATAAGTCAATGACATTATTTAAATCATTATACAGGAGGTTCGGACACATACGAAGCAAATTGGACCTAAGGTAAGGGAAATATCACAATCTCATTTTTATCCGAGATTGTTTATTCGTAAGTATTTACTGGGGTGTATTTTATCATCCACATCCATGTTTCATCAATATGTAATATTATTTCCATCCACCTAAAATTGTTTAAATCCATTTTTACCCTTCGGTGAGTTTTTAGTAATATGTATGAAAGGAATCTTTTGTCGTACGAGGTACTTTTTGACTTTTCCGACAAAAGTACGAAGAATGTTTTTTTTAACTTATACGGCTTGAATGGATTTTTAAAACATTATTTCCAAGAAGCTTCCTTTACAAGTTTTCAAGTTTATTTTTAATCAACTTCTTTATTTTAAAGTTGTATGACATGTTATGAAAGGAAAAATGTTTTTGAAGAAGAAAGGATATTTTCCTCAAGAATAAAGTTCAAGTATTTTATCAAAATTATTTTCCATCTAAGATAATAAAAGGGTTCTGTTTTTATCCCTATTATTACATGGATTTGATTATGTTGTGATGGAAACATTTTTATGAATTCCTTTATCTTATATGAATTGTTTTATGATGTCATGTTGTTTAATAATCCCATTTTTATTACATGGGTTATGCGATGATGTATGATTTATGATTATGTGGCACACATAAGAAAGGATTCATTATAAGATGGGTGGGACCTATATCTCCCTCCAATGCATTGGGTAAAGATTTCATATCTCATGAGATAGACATGGCTGGAATGGTAGGTTATACCGGTTCAGTGAAACAGGACTGAAACGAGGATTACTCGATTCAGAAAGGGACTTTGTCCACTAAGATAGTCTTGGCAATGAGTCTTGGCTAACAAGAAATGATTCTCTATGATTATGTGTGTATGCCACAATGAGTAATGTTTTAAGTTATGGTTTCATTTTCACTTCTATGATTTATTCCATGTTAAGATATTTTGATCTCTTTTGCAGGTTATGATTTTCAAAAAGATATGATATGATTTTTATTTCCTTTATTGCCCTTGCTGAGCATTTGAGCTCACCCTTTTATGTTTTCTTTTCCCCAGGATATAAAGAAAGGTTTTAGGTAAAAAAAAAGAAGATATTTATGGGAGATGTTGAAGATCTTTCACCACGATTAGAAGATTATAGTCCGAGTTTCCAAAGACACTAAACTATTACGGTCCTTGTGTGTGTGTTTTTGTAATGTACTAAGTATTCTGCAAAAGTAATGTAATGTCCATGTACGTCAGGCTACGGGTCTCTAGATTTGGTATCAGAGGAAAGGTTTAGTCAACCTTTGGAAACTAGGATGCGAAAACGTTAGTGAGATCCCTAGAGATATTTCTAAGGTATGTCTAGGGATGCCCCTAAGGATAAGTATACGTATAGGATATAGTCCTAGAACTACGGTAACGATCTTAGAATTTAACCTAAGATGTTAGATATTGAGGCTGCTCCCCCTTTACTATGTTGTCTTCCCTAGCATGATTTCGCCTCTCACAAAATTATTTTTGTGTTTTAGTTAATGGAGGGAACCAGAAGGAATTTGGTTAACATTGAATCCAATGGACAAATTGGTGACTATGAGCAACAAAATTGTGTGATGCCTAGAGATAAAGATATTCTGATTATGCCGAATCAGTCATCGCGATATATGATTAACAAGGTGAAATTTAGTGGTATGACTAATTCATCAAAGAAGAGGAAGATAAACTATTATGCATGTTCGCATGTTGAGGAGCATAAAGAAAGGAAGATTGAGATTTCTAAAGAAGGGAAGAAGAACCTTGAGGAATACCTCAAATGGAGGGACCGATGTTATCTGTGTGGAGAAAAGGTTCATAGAGTGACAGATTGTTATGGAGTTCAATGTCTTATTTGTGGAGAACATGGGCATTACCCAACTCAATGCCCTGACCTGAAAAGATACTTCTAAATCAAGGAAGGAATTATTCCAGGACAGTCATTGAAGTGGATGGACTGAAGTGTTGGTATTCAAGAATAATGTTGTTGAGGTACTTTTATGGTGTATTGGAATATTTATGTATTGGTCTAATGTGGTATTCGAAGTGATTGAGGTATTTTTGGAAAGTATATGATATGCGCATAATGAAGGGATAATACGATAATGAGATGTTTGATTGTATGCATGAGCTCATGATTGATATAAGGACTAAGTGATATCGTGGTTTGAGTATATAGAATTTTGAGGATTTTGGTATGTGGAAAGTGTTAACTTTAAACTGCATTCATGTTTTCACTAAGGTATTCAAGAGTATACATGATTAAGGACTTTGAATGTTTAGAATGTGACCAACAAAACATATCTTATGATATATGGGGATCAACGATGGTATTAAATCTCTGGTAATCGTTTTCACTATGTTATGAGAGTGGACTGCAGTATTATGGATAAGCCTAAAGATTGAAATGGATTATAAGTTAGTATTGTTTAAGGATAGAAGATTTTCGATATTATTGATGGGATGTTATAGTAACGTAGTTTTAGAAAAAGGACAACCTGCAGGACGGGCGACATCCCATCGCTTCGGACAAGGCTGTAGGAATCGAACCCACAACCGAAATGCGACTGGCCTTTATTGCCTACCACTGGCCTATAGGAAGTCCCTGTTTAGTAGAAACTAGTTTTATTATATTAAGCAGTATGATATATGAAGTATAATTCCATTTTAGGAACTATATATGATTAATCTCACTATAGAATGACTTATGTATATTTAATAACTTTTTCTTACCTTTTGTTTGAGACAGATGGAATGACCCGTCATTCTATCACATGATCTGCTAACACTTCACGAATAACAAATTCAACTTCATTTATTTAAGAGATGAAGTGGAAATTGTTCAAGGCACGAACAACAGTGATATTGTATCAAAATAAAGTAAGTATTTATTCTAATTCAAATTTTCAACTTTAGGGAAATGATCTTGAAAACCAAAAATGTTGTCCTAGTGATCTTATACCTGATGAATCAGATGGTACCTTAGATCGTCACAAATTTATGGATTTGTGATTACTGGCTTTTCCATAGCCATGTTCTCTACCACTCTCCATCAGAACATGATGGTTAGATTTCTCTTCCATATCCATATTTTCACCTATGTGGAAACCCAGTGATTAGTTTATTTGGGTAATCGTTACATTTCATACTTTAGTTTTGGTATTCCCTTTTACGATGTGGGTTTCTATTAAAGAAACTTTCAAATAGTAAACCATTTATAACCCCGACGAATTTCGAGGGCGAAATTCATTTTAAGGGGGGTAGAATGTAACAGCCCAAGATTTTATAAAAAAAAATATTCTTTTTAATTTTATTAATGTCTTGTGTTGTACGCTACACCAAAAGGAGCTTGCACAACACACATCCTTGACTTGCCTTGCATTACACGCAATCGCGACCTTCCTCGATAGCGTGTGTAGTACGCAATACCGAGTTTCACTAAACAACGATATGCTATAAAAATATTATTAAAACTAGCCGTTATGAATAGTAATAACCACTTTTTGAAATCCAGTAAATCTTATTTTTCAAAATGAACTTTATTTTTGGATTCGGAGTATCGAATTTAGCCTAAGGTGAAATTTTGGTACTTTTCGGATAACTTTCATATTCTAATGAATAGTGAAAATTACTAAATTATAATTAAAGACAACTTTTTTAATCGAAATAATTAATAGTGATAAATTATTAATTTGAGTGGTTTTAAAGTATATTTAGAATATATTTTTACAATTTAATACAATGTTGGCTATTGGTTGTAATTTCACATTTAAAACAGACATAATCAAATGTCAATCTTTTGATAGATTTTGATTCTTAAAAAAACACGCTATTTGTTTTAACAGCGGGATTTAATTATAAAATTAATTAATGCAACTTCTATGTTATGAATTTGGTAAAATAGATTTCATTTTTGAATTCGGAATATGAAATATAGCTTAGGATGAAATTTTGGCATTGTTCTGAAAAACATCAATTTTTGATGAATAGTGAAACTACTAAGTGGTAGTTAAAAAAAACTAAATTTTTCATAAAACTTAATTTTACCGCTTCTGTGAATGGAATTTCGAAAATCCGAGAGACACGGTTAATATCAAGGACTAAAATGTGGTTCAATGAGATGAAAATAATTTTTTGGTGAATAGTAACTTTTTACTTTTTTACCGCGGTTAATAGTAAATAGGGTAACTAAGGGTAAATATGATATTACTATTACCCTAACACATGTCCTAATTCTATTGGACAAGTTTAATTCGACCAAAAACAAACTTAGGAATAAAATATGACCATTTAGGCCCACTTGGATTAGATTAGGACATTTATTATTAATTTATTTAAAGAAAGGTTAAAATAGTTAAAATCAAAGTTTAATAAGTAAATCATTTTTAATATGGGGTTATACATAAGATAAATTCGATTGTAATTATTCCTTAGAAAGCTAAAAGGATTTCCTACATGATGGTATTTTATTTGTAATTTTTAGACATCAAATAATTTAAGTTATTTATGACACAACGATGATGCAGTAATTATCTTATTGATGAAATATTGACATAATTGATGTTATAAACACCAAAATAAATGTAATTTGAGATTTTTTATGAATTCCAATAATTTTCTAGGTTACTATGATATATTAATGTTGATTTAATCAACTTGGTTTGAACATTTAATTCTGTTATGACTTTCACAAAAATCATATATCAAATAGTGTCAAAATTTACACAAAATAGTTTTTAAATCAAATATTATATTATTAATTGTTATTGTATTCCTAAAAATCTAAGGTTCGGCCAAATGACCTAGATAAGGATATATATATTAATAATAAACAATTTGGGGTTCGTTTGGCATGTTATAGTAAGTGTATTAACCATATAGTGAAAGAAAACAAAAAGACATGATAAAAGTTAAATTATTTAACTTAGAGTTAAATCTAATTGATAAGGTTAAAATAATATCCTAAACTTGTCTAAATTCTATTGGTTGATAGGATTTCTACCCATCCCCACTTTAGCTTCGAAATAAGACCCTTTGGAACCATTATAAACCGATTTTGACTTTAATATAAAATAATATTTTGAGATATTCCTAAGGTGCCCCTCTCCTCCCCTATAAAAGGACACCTCCTCCCCCTCCTCCTCACACCAATTTGAGCACTCAAGCTCGGCCAACCCCTGCCAAAATTCCTTCTCCACTTCCCTAGAAACATCCTAGAGGTTCTGGTCTTCCTCAAAGACCAATTCTAGTGCCCTAAGAGGAGGTCTCAAAGAGGCACTTCAAAGAAGAGGTAATTACCGTTACCAATTCTTTCATCTTTATTTCTTCTTCCACTTCTTCTTCTTAGGTTGTTTCATTATGAAGTAATAACATCAGTATCACTCATATACTGATATGTTATTATAAGTATGAAACAACCCAATTTCACCATCTATCCATCCTACGGAAAAAGAAATCACCGCGCGTGCGTACGTACGGAATACCGTCTCCACGCCGTGGTGTAATCTATTTTCCACCACCACCTTACATGGATGGGTATAATGGTGTAAAGAATAACTATACATAGTTATTACAACATCATATTGATTCTGATATATTGTATAATCCACTCCAATTCAATTCAATATTTATAGAAATGATATCATCGCTCGTGCGTACGTACGGACTACCGTCTCCACGACGCGATGAGATTCATTCTCCATGTTAACCATTTAAGAATGATTATAATGTATATATAAGAAATAATAATGAAATATATGACATTATAAAGCTACTGGATTTATGTATATATATACATATGTATGTCATCTACTTACTTCCATTTCAAGACAATAAGGAAAGAAAAACAGCGTTCATGCGTACGTACGGACTACCGTCTCCATGAACGGTGTTTTTCATTTTATTTATCTATCTATTATATAAATATACTGAATATATATGATATATAAATCATATTTTATATTCTGGAAGTAAGTAAATCATGATATAAGTAATAATGATGTCAAGAACAACAAGTCAAAACACCTACGATAAATGAAACGATTTTACCCAAAACGCTTCTTTAACATGGAATTTACAAAAGAACGGGTAATATAATGTCATAAGTGAACCATATATGATATCATAACAATGAATATGATTCTGTAATAAGTCAATGACATTATTTAAATCATTATACAGGAGGTTCGGACACATACGAAGCAAATTGGACCTAAGGTAAGGGAAATATCACAATCTCATTTTTATCCGAGATTGTTTATTCGTAAGTATTTACTGGGGTGTATTTTATCATCCACATCCATGTTTCATCAATATGTAATATTATTTCCATCCACCTAAAATTGTTTAAATCCATTTTTACCCTTCGGTGAGTTTTTAGTAATATGTATGAAAGGAATCTTTTGTCGTACGAGGTACTTTTTGACTTTTCCGACAAAAGTACGAAGAATGTTTTTTTTAACTTATACGGCTTGAATGGATTTTTAAAACATTATTTCCAAGAAGCTTCCTTTACAAGTTTTCAAGTTTATTTTTAATCAACTTCTTTATTTTAAAGTTGTATGACATGTTATGAAAGGAAAAATGTTTTTGAAGAAGAAAGGATATTTTCCTCAAGAATAAAGTTCAAGTATTTTATCAAAATTATTTTCCATCTAAGATAATAAAAGGGTTCTGTTTTTTTCCCTATTATTACATGGATTTGATTATGTTGTGATGGAAACATTTTTATGAATTCCTTTATCTTATATGAATTGTTTTATGATGTCATGTTGTTTAAGAATCCCATTTTTATTACATGGGTTATGCGATGATGTATGATTTATGATTATGTGGCACACATAAGAAAGGATTCATTATAAGATGGGTGGGACCTATATCTCCCTCCAATGCATTGGGTAAAGATTTCATATCTCATGAGATAGACATGGCTGGAATGGTAGGTTATACCGGTTCAGTGAAACAGGACTGAAACGAGGATTACTCGATTCAGAAAGGGACTTTGTCCACTAAGATAGTCTTGGCAATGAGTCTTGGCTAACAAGAAATGATTATCTATGATTATGTGTGTATGCCACAATGAGTAATGTTTTAAGTTATGGTTTCATTTTCACTTCTATGATTTATTCCATGTTAAGATATTTTGATCTCTTTTGCAGGTTATGATTTTCAAAAAGATATGATATGATTTTTATTTCCTTTATTGCCCTCGCTGAGCATTTGAGCTCACCCTTTTATGTTTTCTTTTCCCCAGGATATAAAGAAAGGTTTTAGGTAAAAAAAAGAAGATCTTTATGGGAGATGTTGAAGATCTTTCACCACGATTAGAAGATTATAGTCCGAGTTTCCAAAGACACTAAACTATTACGGTCCTTGTGTGGGTGTTTTTGTAATGTACTAAGTATTCTGCAAAAGTAATGTAATGTCCATGTACGTCAGGCTACGGGTCTCTACACCCTCACCCACATATCTCAAAGGAACCTTAGAAGGTTCATTCCCCACACCACCCTCACCCACATAATCTCCTGATGGATCACCAGATTCTTCTTCCTCAGATAAACTTTCATTCACTATATTAGCACACAAAGGGATGTTATCTACATTTCCTTCCAATTTTTGATCATCTTCTTCATAATTTTCTTCTATTACAGGATTCATATGAGGAGGCAATGAAAAAGACTGATGTAAAGGACCAACTTCTATAGAGCTCACAAAACATGGTTTTGTAGTAGTCAGTTTCACCATATCTATATCAGAAATCACAACATACAAATTCATCAAACCATTAACACACTGCTGTCTAAATAAGGAAAATGCATCCATCCAATCATCATAATCATCGAACAAAGGTTACTCGGTGTTCCAGAAACGTTCAAGATGTTGTAGATGTCTATATGTGATTAAAGAAATGGATTTATCGACCCTCAATTTTAACCGATTATGAATCTTATTGTGAACTGCATCCAATATCATACAACTTTGAAGATTTACCACTCTGACAATTGGAACACTATATCTAAATCCCTTCTCTATATAAATGGTCTCACCATTGCAATATATTTGCGTAGACATTATTACCTATAAAAAAACAATTAATAAAATATTATATACTACATCAATATATTACATTATTTAAATTGGTTTTTAATAATTGACTTTATCTGGAGACTTTTTTATGTATTTATTTTTAACTATTGAGGTATAGTGATGATGGAATTATTACCAAAGAAAATTTAATATAACATTATATATTTTATTTAATTATGAATAAATAATCATGAATTTATCTTGAGACTTATTATTAGTTTATCATTATTTGATAAACTAAAAAAACCTATGGGTAGACTCATGGAGTCTCTATTATCAAATATTTCAGCAATTGTCAGTCTCCTTTCCAATAGAAACGCCTCCTTTTGAATGTTTGTTCTCGAATACCTCTTCAGGGACACCTCTTCAAGGACACCTCTTCGGGGATGCCTCTTGTTGATTGCATTTTAATTACAAATGTACTCACATGCATGTGAGGGGGTCTAGGGGTATGAAATACATAACTTTTCTTAAGAAGACATGTAGGTCCTTACATACTTAGTTAGAGATGACTCGCATGTCATCAATACAGAAAAATAAATGCAATTATTACAAATTAAATAATCACATTCACAAAACAAGACATGCAATTTCAATTATGCATCGACCGGTCATCTCAAGATCAGTAATCACACAACTTACCATGTTTTCAGGTATACTTATTATATCTATTACTAGATGAAATACATATTAAATATCTACATCTCTTTTATATTTAATAAATTTAATTATAACTAATATAATTTAAAATTATTATTTATACAAAACTATTTTAATACCATTAACAATTTTTTTCTCAATATATTTTAATAAATTCAAATATGATACATATAAATAATATATTATTCCTAAACTATATTACTAGTGTATACAATATTATAATTTAAATTAATATTACTTTTAAAATAAAATTTTTTATAACATATTTAATTTTCATAAATATTCAATATGAATTCATACAACATTTTAGACATGACATAATTAATTTTTTAAACATTCAATACGAATTCATACAACAAACACATCATTCAAAAATTAAATCATACAAAATATGCTAATTTACACATCAATACATATTAAATAAATAAACTATACACACAAACACTAATTTCTACATATCACAAATCAAATAAATAAATCATAAAAATGTAATAAATAAACACAATTAAACAATTGAAAATTTAAATAGAAATTTTACCTTCTTAAAAGAAGAAAAAATATGTTGAGAAAGAAATTATGTAGGGCTTCGCAAAAAAATCTAGAGGTGAATAATGAATTTTGGGGGGGAGAGACCCCCTTTTATAGATTTTCTCAGCCAAATGCATGAATGGGGTTCACGCATCTCTCCACGCCGTAGATGCGTGAACAGGGTTCACGCATCTTGATACCCATTTTTAATTTTTTTTTGAATCCTATACCTTTTCTATAAAAAAATAAAACCCATAAATAAAAAAACCCCAAATCTACTTGATTATATGGGGTAGAATATTCCTTAAGTTCTATTGTTTTACTTGTAAGGGATGAATAATCTAAGTTGCATAGGGATAACAATGGCTTTGAGGAATTCAAGAAAATTAATTGTGGGTCTCCTATGAGCATTGGTTGTGCTCTAGGCCACTAGTGGCAAGAGTTTGAAGGTAGGATATAAGGGGCCTGCAAATGAGACCCTAAAGATCTTTATTTTGTATCCCAAGAGTTGAAAGGAGCTGGCTTAACATGTTCAACTATGGAAGGTAATGTAGCAGGTATGTATGGATGCATTTTTTCACCTTCCTGCCAGTATGTGGTTATTGGTGTGAATGTAGCAAGCGAAAGGGAAGGCGTGCGAAGGGTGGAATAAATTAAAGAAGGGGTTGAATGCTTAAAGCTAGAATTTCAGGGTGTTAAACCCTCTTTTATTATTTTGGTTATTTCTGAGTCCCACATTAGAATACTTATGTATGTATTCCTTTTTTCTCAATCTATAAAAGAAGGCATCCGCCTCACCTTGAGGTCCTGCCTCCCTCAGGAGGACCTCTCCTCCCATTGCGACCCTCCTTCCTTCTTTCGAGCGGCTCTCCCGGCACCCAGAGTCCAATCCCTCCTACCCGTTCCAAGTGGCCCCTCACTCCCGCAATGTCACTCTCCTTGCAGCCAGCCTTCCACCAGCCTCCCTCCCGACGACGCTCCCGGCTCCCCTCCGTCGCGCCGTATCCCGTCACCCCGGATCCCGCTCTGTGCTGCTCCCAGCTTTCTGTGCCTCTCCATAGCAACACATCTCGATGCCCCCATCCCTCCCGATGGAGTCCCTCCCTCCCTCCCAGCGGTTGCGCTATGCCCCGCCGGGGTTCCTCCCCGATGGCGTCCTGACCTCCCATAGCTCCTCTGTGGTTTTCCTGGAAACCCCCCGTCGCCGGCCCCGCTAGCTCGACTGCCCTTGTTGGCCCTCCTACCCAGAAGCCTCTCTTCAACTGGCCTCTCGTGCGTCATCCCTCCTGCCCGATAGCCTCCTGTCGACCGGTCTCCAGCATGACAACGCCTCTCACATCCCTGCCTTCTGCACGCAACGACGGATGCCCCACCTCTTGGCCTGTCCGCAATGGCGCATCTTGGATTCATCCTGGCTCTTCTCTACTAGGCACTCCCGACCCACCTCCAATGGTTTCTCAGATCTTGTCTTCCTCACAACTTCCCAACCGACCTCTTGTGGAGAAGTCCTAGCCCACGCCCTACTCAGTGTTTTCCCATCCCATCGACTCTTCGCTATGTCAGCCTTTCCAACCAAAAATACCACGCTTCATCTGTGCATATGTACAACCACCTAAGATGTCATCCCCTACTCTGTCATCGGCTCATCCACACAATAGTTCCCCTTCATCCAACCGCAGTTTCAAAACGACACTCTCGACAGAAGCAATGGACTAGATACAATCTTATTAGGCGATTGTACCACCGTCCTTTTCTCCATCCCCCATTGCTCAGTCTGACGGCTCCACCACCTATTTATCTCAACAACCAACAACATGGATGTTATACTCTGGTGCATCAGAACATCTCATAGGGGACTCTGGTATGTTCACTACTTATCATCTGTACACCAGTACCTCTACAATTACTATTGAAAATAGATCAACAATCCCCATCATCGGATTTGGCACATGCCACTTGACCCCATCTATTCACCTGAATTTAGTTGCTCATATTACTTAAAGTCCATTTAATCTTATCTCCATAAGCAAACTCACAAAAGATTTAAATTGTGTTGTTACTTTTACTTCTTCTCATGTTGTTTTTCATGAGCAGACGACGAATTGGGAGCTTGGTCAAGGTCATCTTCAGAATGGGGTGTACATGTTCGATACCCCACCATATCTTGCTTACTCATCCACCTCGACTCAAGATCTTGACCTACATTCCCATCTTGGTCATCCACCAGCTTCCATCCTACATAAAATGTGCCCCAATTCAGTTCCCACCTATCCTTCCATTTTGAATCCTGCAAGTTTACTAAAAATCATCGGGTAACATATAATCCTTGACAGGAACCACGTGTAGTGAATCCTTTTGATCTTTTTCATACCGATGTATGAGGTCCATGTAGGGTTCTGATCCGGTCTGGGTACAACTATTATATCACCTTTATTGATGAATTCTCCCGTGTGACATGACTTTACATGCTTTGTGATCGGTCTGAAGTATTTCCTACCATTCAAACCTTTTACAATGAAATCCATACTCAATTATCCACCTCCATAAAATGTCTCTGCTCCGAAAATGGATGAGAATATTTATATACTTCCTTTTAGAAGTTTTCTAAGGATCACGACATCATTCATCAAACATTCTGTCCTGATACACCATCTCTCTAGTTTCCAAGATGACATCCATTCGATTATCCATCTCTTTGGCCACTCATCATCACTGGACGCTTCATCAACTGGACATCAAGAATTCCTTCCTCCATGGATTTCTTGAGGAAGAGGTTTATCTGTAGCAGCCCTCTGGATTTTGTGCCTCCGTCTATGGGTTCCAAGTCTGCCGACTACGCCGCTCTCTATACGATATTAAGAAGTCTCCTCATGCTTGGTTTGGAGGATTTAGAACCTTCATCACTAAATTTAGGCTCAACCGCACTATCTATGTGTTAGAGGATAAAATGAAGTCTTGTATGTTAGAATTTTTCTAGAGCTAGGAGGATCACTCACCATTGCTAGAGTTTGGGCATAATAATATCTACCACTCTACAATCAGCATGGAACCTTTTGAGGCCCTATATGGGAGACCTTGAAGGTCACCCATATACTATAGTGATATCAATAAAGAATCTATTTTTGGGCCAGAGATAGTGCAAGCGATGAAAAATAAGGCCTAGGTCACCTGTGAGCAGATGAGGACCACCCAGACTAGATAGAAATCTTATGCAGATTAACATCATAGGCCCTTGGAGTTCGATTAGGGATACCATGTTTTCCTGAGATTATCCCCATGATGAGGAGTTTGGATTTTCATATGGGGAGGAAAGTTATCCTCGAGGTTCATCGGGCTATTTGATATCTTATGAAGGGGTGGTGAGGTTGCTTACAGCTTCGCCCTATCTCCACAGTTGGAGCGGGTGCATGACATCTTCTATTTGTCGCAGTTGAGGAGATACGTACATGACCCCACACACATTATCAATTAGGTAAATCTAGACATAGAGAATTAATCCACTTTTGTGAAGCACCCAGTGGTGATCGGGGATCGATAGGAGAGGACCCTACATGGACAGACAATCCCCTTGGTTAGTGTGTTGTGGAAACACGAGAGCATGTAGGAGAGCTCCCGGGAGTGGGAGAGCCATATGCAGGCTCAATATCTTGAGCTTTTTGTTTAGTTTTTTTTCTTTTCAAGGATGAAAATCTTAAAAGATGGAATAATTAAAAACCCTATTTTTTCCTTATGAGACTTTAAAATATAACTAGAAACGTTTTTTGGATTCATACGTAGAGATGACGCATGATTTCGAGGCCCGGTGTGCCCAGAATTAAATTTATAAAATATTAAATATATTTTATATCATGCTCACATGATTTATTAAAGAAAATGGGATAAATATTAAATGGAGTCATGGATCAAGAATCTGAGACCATGATTGAGTCTGAAATGTGAGATTTACCCTAGGTGCAACCTAAAGTTGGTCGGCGCGGGGTGTTTGGATAAAGCGACCATTGGCGGTATGTTTAGTGGGTTAATTAAATAATTAATTAAATTAATTTATTAATTGGATTAAATAGAAATACCATATAATTACACCATTATGGTGGATCACCAGGGTTAGTCGCATAACCTTGGGACCATTGAGAGGAGTTTCCTTTTACTTTTTGTTGGTGAATTGAGATCAGACAATGAGACTCCAGATATAGGAAAATCGAGGCATAGTAAATGTAAATAATTATCTTATTCATTGACAAGAATGGTTTTCATCAAGGTAGTACTCATAAATTTTTTTATTCTTCCAAATTGATTAAAATATTGAGCATGATCATATTGTTTCTTTGATCTACATTCAAATTGAGCCTTTGCATGAGCTCATTAACCGATTTTAAATTGTTTAGTCAGTTTTCTCACCCGTGAGCATAACAATTTGTATTCATTGGCCAAGAATGATTGGAAATTTTTTTTTCACATACGTTTCTTGTGATTTTCCCCCTTTGTTCTTTAAATTCTTTGCTGATTAGCCTACAGAGTCTTAGTTTGACATTGCTCGGTGGGATCGAGTGCAATCTGACCCCTGGATTCGCAGCATATTCATGTGTGATGAATGGTTTGATGAATTAGGGATTGATTCATAGAATTTTTGGGTTTTATATGATTGATTCATGGATCCAAGACCTGAATTAGAGATGGTGTGACATTGTATATGAACAAGGAACGTACATGCATTGAGTAGGTGAAATGGAAATCTATTTTCGAGCCAATGGATGATCAAAAATGATGAGTGAAGGTTACCATTTGATTTTGGGTGGACTAGAGGTGAGATTCAAAGCATTGTGAATGTATTTAGAATGTGTATGATTGAATCTAACTTTCTAGGAAAAAACACGACTACACACCATGTAGTTTGGATGAACACACATCGAGTAGTACCTCTACGGTTGTGACACTAGGGTTTTGGAAAGAGTTAAGGATAAAATGCCTTGTGGCTAGTCCACATGTTGTGTGACCATCCATGGGTAGAAATGCCATGTGGAAGATCAAATAGGAAGGACCCTGTTTAAGAGAATATGATGTGTATCGAAGTACACAGACATAGGCAAGGTTACACAGACACAGTTAGGAGCACGGTCAGGACCCCGGGTGGATGAGGCATGCCATGTAGTCCCTTTACAAGCCATATAGGGATACATGGCCAATGATACATATACCATAAGGTATATTAATATCCATAAAAGTGGGACTACACGCCATGTGGGTCCCCTTATAGGTCATGTACCCCTATTTCTTTTTGAGGAAAATTCTACCTCTTGTATCTCCTACATTTGGATTCAGATTTTATCACATGAGTAGACTATCCTGAGTGTTTTACCATATAGAACATGATGGTATCCTTTTTGGTGGATATTGAGATATGATGTGAGATGCTTTGATTGTGATGATTCTTTAGGTGAAACTTGACAATGACATTGATCAGACAAGATCATTAGAGGGATTAGAGTGGAACCCTCTTACTAGTTAGGTCATAGGTTCTCTATCCACTATCATAGTGGAAACCTTCTGCTAGGTAGGGAATGGGTCCTCTATCAACTATCAGAGTGGAACCCTCCTTCTAGGCATGACATGGGTACTCTATATATTATTTGAGTGACACCCTCCTGCGGTATCAGGGTATGGGTCCCCAAATACTAGATTGGAACCCTCCTACTGGGTAGGGCATGGGTCATATATCTATTATTAGAGTGTCACCCTCCTATGGTATCAAGTTTTAGGTCCTTGGCCAATATAGTGACACCCACCTACTCGGTAGGGAATGGGTCCTCTATCTACTATCTAAGTGGTACCCTCCTGTGGTATCTAGGTATGGGTCCTTGACCACTAGAGTGACACTCTTCTATTGAGTATTGTGTGGATATTTTATCTTATATCTGAGTGAAACCTTCCTACGGTATCAGGGTATGGGTCCTCAACCACTAGAGTGGAACCCTCCTGTTGGGAAGGGTATGAGTCCTCTATCGACAACTTGAGTGGAACTCTCATGTTGTACCAGGGGATGGGTCCTCTACCTAGAGATTATGGACCCTCAATCGTGTGACATAGTGTTGAGGTGTGGCTTGACTTAGATGATTTTTCGAACAGACGTGTGAGATTATAAGCATCATTGATGGACCTTTTAGAACTATTGACACTCTTTCCTGGTATGGGCTATGATATTGATATCCCCTTTCTCCCTCATTTGATCTTCTTTTGTTGAGAATATATATATATATATATATATATATATATATATATATATTTTTCATTAGATGTTGTTACTCTCTTGCTTTGGGTTGAGCTGTCTATTTCCTATAATGTCTCTTACTGCTCCCCCTTTAGCTTTCGGGGCATCCTACTAGGAAGGTATATTTTCATCACTACATGGGATTTTCCTACACATGTAATGTCTTTTTTAGATGAAGGATAATTTGGTGGTGATTACATAGGAGAATAGGGATACCCTGGTGTACTAGACCATGTACGGGGGTGGAGCTTAGAGATCTGGAGTTGGGCACTCTCAGTATTTTACTTTTCTTGTTTTTAGGTCGGGACATCTTTCTAGTTAAGCATATATTTTTCCACTTTTTTACTTTTTATTTTACACTATCTTACTATTTTAATCCCTAGAGGTTTTACATGCATGGTTTATTCTCTAGATGTGGTATCTTTTATTATTATTCATATTCACTTTTTCATGAAGATGGTTGGGTGTGTATGTACGGGTAAATTAGGAAAATGCCTACCATATTAGGTATGCCTTTTAGTTCTTATCATAATCCCCTGACCTATGAAAAAAGGATTGGGTTAGTTGCGGCTCAAGCCTTGTTGGTTTAGATCATAACACTGGAAATAAATATATGGAGTAGAGAAGGGGAGAGTTTGACTCAAGATCCCAGAGTCCAACTACCAAACATAGTCAACATCACCACATACTTCTAAGCTCCACTGATACTAGGTCCACCATAGTCACTGATAATTTGTATGTCTTATGCATAAGACACAACACGTGTGGGAAAAGCTCGTGCAGAGGTGAGTATATACATACCCAATAGGACACCATAAAATCACTAAGCACAAAACATCAAGAGATATTAATCAGAAAATGACAATGAATACATGTCAATTGGGATATGAGAAAACAACCATAACAATAAACCCATATATGATGAACAAGAATCCCAAATGAAGAGAGAAATGATATATCCATCTCCACAACCCAACTAAGAACAATGAGTATGTATGCATCTCCAAAAGTCCATCTTCGATGCCCAACATCATGTGAAACCGCACAAGAATCTATGTGGAGGAGACCACACCTTTCCACTACACTCCACAGTTGAGGGATCCACAACCCCAATCAAGCATCCCACACAACCTCAATAGAATTTGAAGATATAGAGGGTCCTTATACTCACCACTACACTCCATGGTTGAGGGATCCATGCTCCATGGAGGACCTTCACCCCGCCAAAGCTTGAAGACGGGGGAGTACCACTCCGTAGATAAAGGACTAGCGCCTTGTATAACATAGGTGAGTACCCAATTTACTTGTGTAAAGAATATGAGAGACCCACACCCTGATGTAACAAGGGGGGTTTTCAACCCCAGTAACACTCTGAATATCACACTCAATCGCTACTACCAGTGTATGGAGTATGAGGGACCCGTGACCTAGTGTGATGGGGGAGTACCGACCACAACATCTCTAGTGATCCAACTTTACCAAAACCATTATCCAAGCATCGCTGAATAAAGAGTCACTCATAACACCTTGAATCATACCTTTGATGCCAAAAGGGAGACCATCATTGTGTTTTACATGGAAAACTACTTGTCATAGGTTAGTCCCAGGACAAAATACGAGTCTATAAAAATCTTGACGAATGCACGAGGCTCATCATCATCCCATAAAGCTAAAATTTAAATCCAATGATATTTCACCAAAAATGGCCATTAATGGATAAAAAAATCAGGTTGTTGCAATCCTCACAGAAAAACACTTAGGATAGACTATTTATTTTCCCAAAATGGACACCCGATGAAGAAAATGCATTTCATAATAACATGTATATATGTACATTGCTTCATGGGACCAAGCCACGAGTTGGAATAAAAAATCAAAATTGGTCATGAAACATACGCCTCAATATCAGGGTCACAATGCTGTAGATAGATCATCAATCCGATGTCATACGGAGAAATTACGACTAAAACCAAGTTTTGATAATAATAATAACAATATTATTATTATATTATTATCATTAAAAACAATAACCCCCTTATTCTCCCAAAATGCGCGTAGGGGGAGGGTCTTCATGTGACTTCACATTGCCGCTACATAGGGTGGGGGAGCACACCCCCACTATGCGCAGGCCAGCTCACCACTGCTCATTGTCACCCTGCATCGCTACTATCGGGGGCCGCCTTATCATAGGGGAGGGGTGTTGCGGAATCATCAGGAGTCCCAACACAAGAAACGAGAAATGAAAGAAAAAAATGCAGAAGAAAGGAAATGAACAAGAACACAACGATTTACGTGGTTCAGGAATAATCCCTATGACCACAGAGAGGCAGAACTTCACTAATTTGGGAGCACAAATTACAAATTTTTTCAGTAGTAACCCTAGCTTGAAAATGATATATAAAATGGATAAGATGATCCACTGTTTTCACAGGAAGTCCGTGTCGCTGTAGTTAAAGGTGGCTAGATTTGTCAAAAGTGATACAGTACAGTTGACTCCGAAGTCTGCACCGCTACAGTGCTTGTCGGTGTTGGTCGGTCAGCTCTACTACAGTGGTCAGAGATGCTATAGTGCTGAAAAATTAGGTCGGGGGCCTTCATCCCTCAGACCCCCGAAGCAGGAGTGTGTTTCCCCATGCAACCCCAACAAGCTCACCACAAAACTCGACCCATGACAGTTGTGGGCCACAAGCATTCAGCCCAACCGGATCAATATACACCAATCCAACAAGGGGAAGCATCACCACCATGTGTCATCATAGGGGAGAAGGAGGGATTCACATCACTATCGCCCGTCATCCAGAAGGGAGGAGGTCACATCACCATTGATGTCGCTGACTTCACCATGAATCACATTGGGGATTGCATATCTAGGGTCAAACATTCCTAATCCATCATTAGTGGCCATATTTTTTCCACTCGAGGTTCCCATGATTCAATCTTGCTGTGTTGCTCATCCATAAGCAGAAATCCTCGAACTAGGGTCTCCCAATTTGACTCTGATTCATCCGAGCTCACCCATTTCACAACACCATGTCTTGATCATGCCCTTGATCTCAATCCTAATCCTCCAGATACAATCCATTATGCCAAATATTGAACATGAATTGATCAGTTTCTAGGTATCATTGAACAACCGATCAAACGAGACACCAGTGATGAATGCATAAATAATTTGGGGAGAAAGGCACAAAACAAAAGTAAATCTTGATCAATGATCATGTTCATTTTTCCATAATAAATATAATACTATAATGAGATGGGTTATCAAATCAATAAATCCAACATTTAATAAAATCCAAATTCCTAGAACAAGGAAGAGAAAATATACATTGGACCGACCAATGAAGATCGATATGTAAATTAATTCGGTAAAGGATTAATCTGTGTTTGTTTCTATACATAAATGGGAATAAAACCAAAAAAAATAAAAATATATTACCTCAATTATGGATCAATCATTGGTGAAAAACATGTATTCTAGTGATGAAGAAGAAGATCTGCTACATTCATAATTCTCATTGCGGTTCACCTCGATCCGTTTGTCATCAATCCTCGATCCTAATCCTACAACAACGTTGAGGCTCTCCTCCAATTATCTCAAGGTTATAAAAATAACCCTATAAATACATCATAAATATGTATTTATAGAGTATTATTTATGTTAGGTTTATTAAATAAATTTATTAAATTAATTAATTAATTCAATGCAACCTCCAACGAATGCCTTCTATAAAACTTATGACACAGACCAAATTTATATTGCACCTAGGGTAAACCTCGAATTCTGGACCCAACCCTAGTCTCAGATTTCCGATCGAAGACTTTGTTCAAGATTTATTCCATTATTTCATAAAAACTATGTGCACGTGATATAATATATTTAATATTTTAATTATATCTACATCGAGGCTCACCGAGACCTGAAATCTTGCAATGACACAATGCCTAGATCTGTAAATATTCGTAGAAATATTTAAAAGTCTTAAATAGAAAAAATGGAGTCATTAAACTCTTCCCACTTTCAAGTATTTTCATCATGAACGTGAAAAACTACTCAGATAGGTGATGATACTAAGCTCTCAACTAGTTTTCTCATTCCCATGAGATCTCCTAAAGGTTCTTGTGCCATCAATAAATATGTGCCCAAGGGAAATACTTTCCCATGAAGATTCTTCCCCTATCGGTTCTCAAGCACCTCCAGGTACCTCCAAAAAGGTAACTCCATCCTCAACGTCCAACTCATCCTGGTCGATATCATGCAATGAGTCATGCACATATCTTCTTAGTTGTGACACATGGAAAACCCTAAGCACCAAGTCTTACTACGACCATAGGGCCAAGTGGTACGTCACCCTGATAACTCATCACAGTGCCTGTAAAATGGATTATGATCCTTGGATATCTCCTCATTAAATAAAAAATCCCACTATTGTTGGTCCTCAAGGGGATCTTGAAATTTTTTAGCATTCCTCATCCACCCCTCAATGAACAGCACATTTTACAACCCTTGCTAGCACTAACTCTAGGCCCACAAGTGTTTTCTCCCACTAGCTCCAACCAGTACAGGGGTGACCTATAGGGTCTCTCATATGTGCCATAAAATAGTGCCACACCAATGGTAGATGATCCTCCCAACTATATCCCAGAACTGACATGAAACCCGAAGCATGTTCACCAGAACTCAAATGGACCTCTTTACCTAGCCATTTTTCTAGGGTAAAAACATCATGCTTAACCCCAATTGAGTCCCAAAGGCCTCCTAAATCCTCTCCAAAATCATGATGCGAAGTAAGAATCACATTCTGAAATGATCGTTGAGGGAATTCCATGAAGTCGGGCTACCTCCTGGATGCACAGGCGTCCCAACTCACTACTAAGATCTTCTCTTGGATGGTAAGAAAGTGGGATAACTTGGAAAGTTAGTACATGATCACTCAGATAGTGTTGTGGCCTATTTCTATTCATGGAAGTCCCCATCATGAAAACCAAAAAGATACCATCCCATTTCCACTTCTATTAGGGTACATCAGACTCCACCTATAGGCAGGTGAGACATAAAGAGATAAACACATCAACAAGCTACAACATCCCTGACCACCAACCCAATGCCAAAGGATCAGGGTACATCCTCACCTCATCTGGATGTACTACCAAGGGAAAACAACCTCGACAACACCTCCTCTTATAGCATGGATGGTTCCATAGTATGTCCTCAAATAAGGATGATGTGTTCTCCGCCTTCAGAAAATAAATCGAGATCATGTCCAGTGGATATCTAGTCATACAATAATTCACAGTCAATATCGCCAAGTTGAGCCTCCCTAACATGATGAAGAAGCGGTGTGGTAAAAACCATCGATAGGAGATATGCTGCACCATCCTTATCAATAAGTCCAATTGCAAAGAGTTTAACTACCCTATCACCTCACTTTACAATAATGGATGAAAAAACTCACTATGAACATGTTCAGAACCATTCTCAAGTGTCTCACATGCTCCTCCTCAGACATTGACCATGCTAGGATGTCACAAATAAGACTATCATGAACTGATCCAATAAGGGTTAAGGATATGGTACATAATTATCACAAACTCCATTGATCATTTAACACACCAAAGGGTATCACCATGGACTCAAAGAAACTAAAATAGATATTGGAAGCTACACTTGGTACATCCTCTTCTCGAATCCAGAGCTGGTGATAACCTATCCTGAGGTCAAACTCCAAGAACCACTTTGTCCATATCCACTGGTCAAATAATTCATCGATTCTTAGGGGTGGACACTCCTTCCCAATAGTCACATGGCTAGGGTGATTTCAATCCACACCTAACCTCAAGATTTGTTCCACAGCCTAGGAGAACAACATAGGGTTTCCCAGGGGAACACATCAGGTCTAACAATCCCTTGATCTACATATCCTTCAATTTCACCCTTAGCTCTTGCAGCTATACAAGTTCATATGATATGCTGGTGAAAATATCAGGCCATCCTTAGGACAATTCCATGCATAAAAAAACTCTTTATGGGGAGGTAAACACAGAACATCCTCAGGAAAAATGTCTTTGTACCTATCCCACATCACAGGAATTAAAACTCATAGAATTCATTGGTCCAAGGGTCACACTAGCTAATAGGAAATCGGTTGTATCCTCTCATAAATGAGATCATCCTGCTATTTCTAGGATTCCTTCTCACCAAGAAATAAAACTTCATTCCTACAACCTAAAATCATGAAAAACCTTACTGGTAATAGTCATCTAAGCATGGATGGTAGTCGACCAATCCATACCGAGGAAAAAATCATAGGGTCTCACAGCTGCTACAGAAATATTCTATGTGATTCTCTCTCTCTCTCTCTCTCTCTCTATCTCTCTATCCATCTCTCTCTCTCTCTCTCTCTCTCTATCTATCTATCTCTCTCTCTCTCTCTCTCCCTCCTCCCAGATCCATGTCACACTATCATAGAGTGCACGATCACTGATCCTATCTACATGATCTTCCAACATAAGGGTCAAGAAAAAAGGGCTCCACTGGTATCACTAGGTCTTGAATAGGGGATACATCCATGGAAAAGTGGTGTGTGACCCCCAAAACTTTTCTTATTGAATCCATCTTCCCCTTTCCCACATGTTCACCACAACTAGATCTTACTTTGAAACCTTTACATTAAGATAACCTCAAACACACAAGTCAAAGGAACTCATCCACTACACCTATACATTATCCGCTTTAAGAGGCATTGAATCACTTACATGGTTTTAAATCACATCATAAGGACGTGTCTCAGTAGGGGAAGTTACCCTCTTCATTGCATGCCCGAAGTCACATCGAACTTCTCTAATACATGGCTCTACTGATGTCCCATGTCACCTTAGATAATTCTTATTACCAGGACCACCATCAAGATGGTTCATAACCAAGTGGTACACTCACACCACAGGCTCATTCCCACCCTCTACCACCTAAGAAGGGGGTCTGTCTCACCATGAAGCCTAGTTGATATCTAAATCTGGATCCCATGATACATAATAAACATAAATGCTCCATCGTCTGGTACCACTGAAACTAACTGTTACTCCACATAGAAGACTAGTTGCAAGTGAAACCATCCAATTGGTCATGTAATCCCAACCCGGAAACTCAGACCACCTCCTCGAGCCAAGCCTCTACTACCTAATAGTCTAGATCATCTCGAAACCTGAGTGGTCTCTGTCATTGAAACTCTCATAACATGTTAAGCCTATGTACACTATCATCCTGTCATATTGGATCCATACACTTCTCAATATACAAATGATCATATTCATAGACTGCTAAAGGAGGGTCCATGCACTACTCAATATGTGGTAGCATTGCTTGGTGCTCACGTAGAGGAAACACCTCATGTATTGGTCCCTGAGTTGAGGTCTCATCGCTCAAATGGTTGTCTTCATGACACTGTCTTGAAATCTTAGATGAATGTCATCATGAAGGCATCCTGAAAATTATCAAGATGTATCAAAGTCAAATATAATATTGGGGTAGATGACTCTATAATGAAATGAAAGTCAAAATATGTTGGAGTTGGTTCCCTAGAACCAAATTATTTTGTACTTTATGATAACTTATATTCATGGTTTTTAATATTAATAAATTTATTATCACATCATGATTGTTCTTATGTGTAACATTGTATGTGATAATGTCCTAAGAGTAACTATCACACTAAATGGTCATAGAGGATCCCTATTATAATGAGAACCCATAAGTGTTATGAAAATATTCTTAAATATATGTTCTATAACCAGATGATATCATTTGAGGGACACAAATGATACAGGATATCAAGGGTAGAGACTCATAAGACTTTGAGGCACCTTCTCATGGTATACGCCCTTGGTAATGTCCAAGAGGATATTATGAGAACAAGACCCATCAGTAGGAAATCCACATTTATATGTGTGTCATTAGATTTTCCTATCTATGGATGTGTGTGTTGGTCCTTAGACTTTAATATTATTATAAATGAGTCTAATGAGTCATTCACATAGATGTATTTCAAAAACTGTGACGACAGATATTCATGCCAAGGTAGGATATGTTGGGTGCGTCACGAGTAATATTGCATTAATGAATAATGCGAGAAAGGATTTATCCCTTATGTTCTTTAACAAAAGATAATATCTCAGGCCCTTTATGGAAATTATATATCCTAAATAAATCCATCTCTATAGTGATAAATAGGCAAGTTATATTTTCGAAAATTCAAAGAAAGAGATATTGAACATATAGGTTGATAGCACTGGCATGTAACCTACTCGATTATAGATATTGCGATAAAGTGATTATATTACATGGTAAGTGTTTTTATGAGGTGAAATGTCATAGTGACATTAACTTATTTCACTATGGATGCCTTAGCATGTTGCTAGATAAAAACCTTGGACTTTAGGAAGGTTTGCCTAATGCCACTAAGAAAGAGGCCTAGAGGGTCACACACTAAGTGTATCAAGTATATCAGTTAAATTATTTATTATTTAACAAATTGAATAAATATTATTCTTTGTTATGGTTTAATAATTATTCATGTATGCTTGATCACATTTATTCTGTCTCTAGTTATTTGAGAAAATATATTGTGGGCGGAATAATTAATAAATATTGAGGAGGATTGGCGAACCGAGTTTAATGGTCTAGTGAGAAATAATAATATTAAATATTATTTGATTAAATAATATTTAATTATGATTTTCAAGTTAAGAGAATTTCAATAAATAATAATATTTTTGTTATTATTTGACATGGGGGTTTTTCTAGGATTAATGAAATAATTAAAGTCACTTGTGAAAATTATTTATTATTACCCTAGTGAAATAAATTCCTAGTGATATTATTCTCTCATTAGCCATGGGAAAACCAAGCGACACCTATTCAGTTGTGCATAAAAAAATTGTAGAAAATGTCTCAATCCTAGAGAGTTATTTCTTCTTAAGATCGCTCTCAAGAATGATAATGATCCTCCTCCACCACATCAAGGAGAATGCTTTGGAAGTGGTTCTCAAGGTGATCAAAGGTGGACATCACAAGTGTAAGGATCTTCCATGCTAGCACCTAGAGACTCCTTCGGTGATGTCCAAAGATACATGGAACACATGTGGATCACCACTAAAGAAATCCCACACTTGGATTCTACAAAGCAACAATGCCACACTACATATTTGTGGCCATATGCATCAATGAAGAAAGAATAGCCTTATAGGTAATTATTATTTAATTAAATTAATTGTAAAAAACATGTGTTGATCTACTCTCTATTGGTTCTGGGTTTTATATCCTTTGCTTGTTCTTTGATTCAATTCCATTGGTCATGATGTTCTTTATTAGAATAGACCTTAGATTGATTATCAATAACGGTAAAAGAAAATTTAGGCACCATCCCTCCCACACTTCCATTGCACTCAGAACCTACAAGTGGTATCAAAGGGGTCACATCGTTGTTTATAATTATTTAGTTTTGTTTATGATTTAGGCTTTCATAATTTAGTTTTTTAATTCAAGTTATTCTTTCTTTAAATCTGAATTGTGAGATATATTTATTCCTCCATTATTTCTCATAAATCTAATAGAAATAATTAATTTTATGATTAAAATAAAATCGAGGAACTCATCTGGAGGTGCTAAGGATTCTAACTGGATAACATAAGAGTACACACCGTGTAATCGGCATTACACTTCGTGTACTCGTGTTCAATGCACTAGAAGTCAATTCATAAATTACTAAACCTGTGTGCATTAATGTAACACCCCGTGATTTTATAAGATATATTCCTTTTAATTTCTTTCATATCTTCTGTTGTATGCTACACCAAGATTATATTGCACTATACGCAACACCGTATTAGCTTGCAGTATATACAACACTAATCTTGGATCGTATTAAAAACAATTTCAAGTTTGTTTTATAGTAGTTATTCAACAAAACATTGAGTGTATATAGATATATATATTAAATGTATAAATGAAATATGGTTGAATTTTTTTATACGCAAAAACAAAGGATTATTTCACTACACTCAACCCTGACTTGGCTTGCATTACAAGCAATCGCGACCTTCCTCGATAGCGTGTGTAGTACACAATACCGAGTTTCACTAAACAACGATATATTGTTATAATATTATTATGTACTAGCCGTTATGAATAGTATTAATTAAATTTTAAATTTTATAACATTATTATTCATCTTACACATTTTCTAAAACATGTTATGTGAACAAAATAAAATTTTCGGGTAAAATAAGTATTTTTCAAAAAATGCAGTTTTGCCGCCTTTTGATGGCGCACCCACTTTAAATCTAGTTTTTGGTGGGTTTATAATTTCAATTTGACAAAATAAAGTTATTATATTGAATCGGGATATAAAAATTTACATTGGATAAAGTTTTGATATTTTTCTGATAACTTTCATATTTTAATGAATAATAAAAACACGCTATATTTTAATTAAAAACAACTTTTTTCATCATAATAATTCATATGGTTAAATTATAATATTTAATGGTTTTAAAGTATAAATATAATATATTTTTACCATTTAATATAATTTATTTCATTAGCATTGATTTTACATTGAATTCATAGGTAAAATCATTTCAATCTTTTGCAATGTTTTAACTTTTAAAACTCGTTTTCTTAACAACAGGATTAATTTTAAATTAATTTCTGCAACTTTTGTGTATTGAATTTAGAAAAATGGATTCAATATTTGGATTCAGTGGGTGCAAATTATGTTAATAGGCTACTTTTTATTTTTGGGCATTATGAATAGTAACTACGGTAAATTTTATTTACCATAGTAAAAGGTTAATCAGGTAATTAAGGGTAAATATAATATTATAAAATTACCCTAACACTTGTCTTAATATAATTGGATGATTATATTTCATCCTAAGGCATATTTGGGTCGAAATGGAATCCATTGGAACCCACTTGGAGGTGATTAAGACCTTTAGTTTATTTTATTTAAAGGAAAGTGAAATATGTCTCACTCAACTTTAATAATTAAATTATTTTTAATATAAATTTATACAGAATATAAATTCGGTTATAAATACTCATTTTAAAGATAAATTTTTTTTCTATATCATGGTAATTTTTTTATAATTTTTAAGAGATATTTAATTACCTTAATAGCTTATACATTAATGATGCCGAAATTATTTATTTAGTGAAAAATAAGTTATACAGTCTTTATTGAAATAATAATACCCATTAAAAGGCTCAAAAACCTGATCAAAACTTATTGGTAGTGTATATATACACCATAATCATCCAATGACCGAATATATGACCGTTTGGAGTTTTATAAAAGTGATTATGACACTTATATTATTTTATTTTAAATGATGTCAAAGTTGTCACCTTCATAATTTAATAAATAGAACATTTTAAAAGTTGGGTGTTTTAGAATATAAATCCGACTAAAAGAATTATTATGAAATATATAGAATTTATATTCATCCTAGTATTTTATTTTTAATTTCTATGAAACAAGTAAGTATATTTAATAATTATCTAAAAATTTTGTAGAAATTATTTTATTAAGAGAAGTATCAAATAAATGGTTTTACAAATAGTAAATTAAATATTATATGAACTATTTAATGTTATCCAATAATTTTATAGATGAATATGACATGTTAGGAACCTATTAAATATTTTATTTCGAATATATCTTTTGTGTGGATTTTATTTAAATTCAAATAAATGAATAGTGTCAAAATTGACACTATTGTTATTTTATAAAAATAACATATTATTAAATTGTTTAAAAATCACAAAAATATTTAAAAATTATAAATTTAAATTTATATAGTCTAAAATGTCATAAAGTATCCAATTATGTAAAATTAACAACACATAAGTGATTATTTATAACCATTTAAAATTTAGAATTTTATTACCACAAATAAAATAAAATAGATTAAATAAGGATAAATCAAAATGATAAGATTTAAAAAAAGATCAAAACATGTCTAAATTTGATTGGTTGATGATATTACAACCCTATATCATCTAATATTCGAATTGAGTCATTTTTTGAGGTTTTTATGTGGGGTTTAAATTTATATTAAACTAATATTTTTGAGGATTCCAAAGGTGTCCCTCTACTCCCTTATAAAAGGGCACCTCCTCCCTCTAATCTTTAAAAAACTTTGAGCCTTAAATCTCAGCCAACCCCTACCAATTTCCCTTCTCAACCTCCTTAGAAACATACTAGTGGTCCTAGCCTTCTTCAAAGACCAAATTTAGTGCCCTAAGAGGAGGTTTCAAAGAGGCGTGTCGAAGAAGAGGTAATATCCGTTATCGATTCTTTCAAATTTATTTCTTCTTGTACTTCTTCTTATTTAGTTGTTTCATTATTAATTAATAACATAATTATCACTAATATACTGATATGTTATTATAAATATGAAACAACCCTATTTCACCTTCTATCCATCCTAAGGAAAATGAAATCACCGCGCGTGCGTACGTACGGAATACCGTCTCCACGCCGTGGTGTAATCTGTTTTTCCACCACCACCTTACTTGGATGGGTATAATGGTGTAAAGAATAACTACATATGATTATTATAACATCATATTGATTCTAAGATATTATATCATTCACTCCAATTCCATTCAATAAATATGGGAACGATATCATTGCTTGTGCGTACGTACGGATTACCGTCTCCACGACGCGATGAGATTCATTTTCCATGTTAACAATTCAAAAATGATTATAAAGTATATATAATAAGTAATCATGAAATATATTAAATAATAATTATACTGCATTTATGTATATATATATTTATGTCATCTACTTAATTCCATTCAATTCAATAAGGAAACGAAAACAATGTTCATGCGCACGTACGACCTACCGTCTCCATGAACGGTGTATTTATTTCCATTTATCGATCTATTATATATATTTATATTCTGAATATATATTATATATAAATCATGTTTTATATTCTGAAATTAATTAATCATGATTTAAGTAATCATATTAATAATTACAAGTCAAAACACGGACGATAAATGAAATGATTTTGCCCAAAACGCTACTTTAACATGAATTTACAAAAGAATCGGTAATATAAAGTCATAACTGAACCATATATGATATCATAACAATGAATATGATTCTTTAATAATTCAATGACATTATTTAAATCATTATACAAGAGTTTCGGATACGTACGAAGCATATCGGACCTAAGGTAAGGGATAACTATTCCAATCTCATTTTTATCCGAGATTGTTATTCGTAAGTATTTACTGGGGTTATTGTTATCATCCATGCACATGTTTTCTAAAAATGTTTTCATGTATTTTTAAAGTCCTTTTTACCCATTTTTGAAATTTACCAAATGTTATGAAAGGAATCTTACTTTTGTTTACCACATGAGGAACTTTTTGACTTTTCCGACAAAAGTACGAGAAGAATGTTATTTTTAACTTATACGATGTGAACAGATTTTTATGGTTTCATAACGCTTAATTTTCATGAAGCTTACTCTACAAGATTTTATGACTATTTTCAACAAAATACTTTTCTTTTAAAATTTCATGGCATTTTGTGAAAAGAAAATTATTTTGAAAAAGAAAGTATATTTTCCTCAAGAATTCATTTCAAGTGTTTTATCAAAAACATTTTCCATCTAAGATAACATTATTTCATATGTGTATGTTTCAAGTATAATGTCTCTATGATTTACATGGTTTAACTTTTCTTATGATGAAATATTCATTTTTTATGTGGATTATGTGAAGATGGTATGATGTTTATGAAACCCATTTTATTCTTTGGGTTATGATGAATGTTTTAAGTTTATTTTGTGGCACAAGTAAGAATGATTTCATTATGAGATGGGTGGGACCTATATCTCCCTCAAATTAATTGGGTAAATATTTATATCTCATGATATAGACATGGCTGGAATGACAAGTAAATCTGGTTCAGTAATACAGGGCTGGAACGGCAAGTAAACCCGGCTCAATAAGGGACTTTGTCCACTAAGATGGTCTTGACAGCAATGCCTTGGCTACTATGGAAATCATATCATGTGCTTAATGGTTTTCCACAATTAAATATTTTATTCCCATGCTATTTCATCATGATTTATGTTTCTTTATGATCTATGCCTTACGTACTGCCATGATTTATTTCACAACTCAATATTTTGATGTTCAAACTTTATGTTCATGTTTTGAAGTTCAAATGTATATGGTTTGTTTTGTTTTCTCCATGATTACCATTACTAATAATTTGACCTCACCCTTTATATGTTTTATTTTCCCCAGGATATAAAGAAAGGTTTTAGGTAAGAAAAAAAGGAAGATCTTTATGGGAGATGTTGAAGATCTTTCACCAAGATTAGAAGATTATGTTCCAAGTTTCCAAAGACACTAAACTATTACGGTCCTTTGGTGTCTGTTTTTGTTATGTATTAAGTATTCCACAAAAGTAATGTAATGTCCATGTACGTCAAACTTTGGGTATCTACAGTTGGTATCAGAGGAAAGGTTTAGTTAACCTTTGGAAAATAGGATGTGAAAACTTTAGTGATATCCCTAGATATATTTCTAAGGTATGTCTAGGGATGTACCTAAGGTTAAGTATAAGTATAGGTTATAGTCCTAGAATTACGGTAACAATCTTAGAATTTACTCTAAGATGTTATATATTGAAGGTAATACCCCTTTATTATGTTTTTTTCCTAGCATGATTTTTTCCTCTCACACTATTCTATTTGGGTTTTAGACGATTGCTAGAACCCGAAGGAACCGTGTTTATCAATGTAATGGACAATGCAATGATTGTACTCATGAACAAACCAATGTTATGGGAGATGGAGTGAAAAATATTATTGCTATACTTACACAAGATATGAATCATTCTGGACTTCCAAATGAGCAGAGAAGGGAACAATATTCTATTGAGTCCTTCATGAGGCAATGTCCACCTTCTTTCAATGGGTCTTTTGACCCACTTGTTGCCGAACAATGGATCAATACCATTGAAAAGATATTTTCCATACTTCGTTGTTCAGAACATGAAAAATTCATTCTGGCTATTTACCATTTAGAAGGTGAAGCAGATAAATGGTGGACTCTAATTAATAATACGAGGCCCCGAGATGAAATTGAATCCATGGAATGGGATGAGTTCAAGAACTTATTTTTCAATAAGTACTTCCCTCGCATCCTTTGAAAAAAGATGGAAAAGGATTTCCTTGAGATTAAGAAAAAGGATGATGAATCTGTTGGTATATACGAAGCGAATTTTACAAGTCTTTCAAGGTATGCATCTGGCTTTATCATCCAACTTGAAAGTAAAGTTGATATATTCTTCAGTGGCTTAAAACCAAGTCTTTGAATGGAATTAGCTATAAGAGACTTCAGTAGCTATGAAGAAATTGTGTGTTGTGCTATCAAGGTAGGAATGGAAGTTGGTGTTACATATCCATCTCATGGTTTTGATAAGAAACGAAAGATGGAGTTCAAGGATAAATCTCAGAATAATGGTGAAATGAAGATAAATGTTTCTTTATGCTCAAAGTGTGGAAAGAAGCATGGTGGAGATTGTCTTAAAGGGACTAGAAAATGTTTTAAGTGTGGAAAAGAAGGTCATAGAGTAGCTGAGTGTCGAAGTAATGGAAAAAGGGTTTCTAATGATGTGAATAAAGAAAATACTGTAGAGAACACACCACCAAAACTTCAATGCTTCAAGTGCAAGGAAATGAGGCATTATTCTAATCAATACCCTAATACAAGGGTTAATGATGATCAATGTGAGAAACCTATTAAGGAAAAGGACAAAGGGAAGTCACATGCGATCACTATTAGCAATGTTGAGTATGACAATAATGTGATGGAATGATTATGTGTTTATGTAAAGGGATTCCAAAATAATGTTGTAGAATCTCATTTATAGTAATTGTGGAACATTGGAATATCTATGTAATGGTTTATTGTGGTTTTCGATAATTATATGGTACCGGTAACCATGAAAAGTGATTCAAATATTTTGGAAAGCAGATGATATGCGCATAATTAAGGGATAAGGAAAAAAAATTAAATGTTTGATAGTATTAATTAGATCATGACTGATATGAGGACAAAGTGATATCATGGTTTGAGTGTATAGAATTTTTAGGATTTTGGTATGTAGAAAGAGTTAGCTTTTGAAAGCATTCATGTTTTCACTAAGGTTTAATGGGTATTCATTTTTCAAGAGACTACATGATTAAGGTATCCAAATTTCTGTAAAGTGACCAAAAAGATATATTTTATTATATATGGGGGATAAATGATGGTATTCACATGCTCGGTAGATGACATTTCTAGTAATTGTTTTCTTTATACTATGATCTTGAAAAGAAGTATTTTGGATAAGCCTAAAGATTGGAATGGATTATGTTAGACATAAGTTAGTATTGTATAAGGCTAAAACTTTTTTTGATATTATTTGATGGGATGTTATAATAATGTAATTTTAGAAAAAAGGATAACCTGCAGGGCGAGTGAAAATCTGTCGCGTCGGACAAGGCTGTGAGAATCGAACACATAACTGAAGTGCGACATGCCTTTATCACATACCACTGGCCTACAGGAAGTTCCTGGTTAGTATAAATTAGTTTCAATTTATTATGTGGTATGATATACAAAGTATACGTCTATTTTAGGAACTATATATGATTAATCTCACCATAGATGGACTTATGTATATTTAATAACTTTTTCTAACCTTTTATTTGAGATAGATAGATGACCTACCATTCTATCACATGATCTGCTAACGCTTCATGAATGAAAAATTCAACTTCATTTCTTTAAGAGGTGAAGTGGAAATTTTTCAAGGCACGAACAAAAGTGAGATTGTACCAAAATCAAGTAAGTATTTCTTTTAATTCAACAATTATTCAAATTTAGGGAAATGATCTTGAAAACAAACAAAAAAATTCCTAGTGCTCTTATATCTGATGAATCTGATGGTACCTTAGATCATCAGAAATTTATGGCTTTGTGATTGTTGTCTTTTTCATAGCCATGTTCTCTACCACTCTCCATCAGAAATTGATGGTTAGATTTCTCTTCCATATCTATATTTTCACCTATGTTCTCCTATGTTGAAACCCAGTGATTAGTTAATTTGGGTAACCATTACGTTTCATACTTTATTTATTAAAGAAAAGTTTTTTTATTCCTTTTTACGATGTGGGTTTCTATGAAAGAAACTCTCATGTAATAAACCATTTATAACCCCGACGAATTTCGAGGGAGAAATTCATTTTAAGGGGAGTGGAATATAACGCCCTGAGATTTTATAAGATATATTCTTTTTATATTCTTTAATATCTTCTGTTTTACGCTACACCATGATTATATTGCGTTATACGCAACACCGTATTATCTTGCAGTATATACAACACTAATCTTGGATCGTGTTAAACACAATTTCAAGTTTGTTTTATAGTAGTTATTCAACGCAACATTGAGTGTATATACATATATATATTCAATGTATAAATGAAATATGGTTTTATTTTATTATACGCAAAAACAAAGGAGTCTTTCACTACACGCAACCCTGACTTGGCTTGCATTACACGCAATCGAGACCTTCCTTGATAGCGTGTGTAGTACGCAATACCGAGTTTCACTAAACAACGATATATTGTTATAATATTATTATGGACTAGCAGTTATGAATAGTATTAACTAAATTATGAATTTTACAACATTATTATTCATCTTACACATTTTCTAAAACATGTTATGTGAACAAAATAAATTTTTCGGGTAAAATAAGTATTTTTCAAAAAATGCAGTTTTGTCACCTTTTGATGGCGCACCCACTTTAAATCTAGTTTTTGATGGGTTTATAAGTTCAATCTGACAAAATAAAATTATTATTTGGAATCATGATGTAAAAATTTATATTGGATAAATTTTTGATATTTTTCTGATAACTTTCATATTTTAATGAATAGTAAAAACACGCTATATTTTAATTAAAAACAACTTTTTTCATCGTAATAATTTATATGGTTAAATTATAATATTTAATGGTTTTAAAGTATAAATAGAATATATTTTTACTATTTAATATAATTTATGTCATTATCATTTATTTTACATTGAATTCATAGGTAAAATCATTTCAATCTTTTGCAGTGTTTTAACTTTTAAAACTCGTTTTCTTAACAACAGGATAAATTTTAAATTAATTTCTGAAACTTTTTTATATTGAATTTAGAAAAATGGATTCCATATTTGGAATCATTGGGTCCAAATTATGTTAATAGGCTACTTTTTATTTTTGAGCATTATGAATAGTAACTACGGTAAATTTTATTTACCATAGTAAAAGGTTAATCGGGTAATTAAGGGTAAATATAATATTATAAAATTACTTAACACTTGTCTTAATATAATTGGATGCTTATATTTTATCCTAAGGCATATTTGGGTCGAAATTTAATCCATTGGAACCCACTTGGAGGTGATTAAGACCTTTAGTTTATTTTATTTAAAGGAAAGTGAAATATGTCTCACTCAACTTTAATAATTAAAGTATTTTTAATATAAGTTTATACAGAATATAAATTCGGTTATAAATACTCATTTGAAAGATAATTTTTTTTCTATATCATGGTAATTTATTTATAATTTTTAAGAGATATTTAATTACCTTAATAGCTTATACATTAATGATGCATAAATTATTTATTTAGTGAAAAATAAGTAATATAGTTTTTATTGAAATAATAATACCCATTAAAAGGCTCACAAACCTGACCAAAACTTATTTTTAGTGTATATATACACCATAAGCATCCAATGACCAAATATATAACCGTTTGGAGTCTTATAAAAGTGATTATGATACTTATATTAGTTTATTTTAAATGATGTCAAAGTTGTCACCTTCATAATTTAATAAATATAACATTTTAAAATTTGGGTGTTTTAGAATATAAATCCCACTAAAAGTATTATTATGAAATATATCATATTTATATTCATCCTAGTATTTTATTTTCAATTTTTATGCAACAAATAAGTATATTTAATAATTATACAAAAATATTGTAGAAATTATTTTATTAAGAGAAGTATCAAATAAATTGTTTTACAAATAGTAAAATAAATATTATATGAATTATTTAATGTTATCAACTAATTTTATAGATTAATATGACATTTTATGAACCTATTAAATATTTTATTTCGAATATATCCTCTGTTTGGATTTTATTTAAATTCAAATTAATGAATAGTGTCAAAATTGACACTATTGTTATTTTATAAAAATAACATATTATTAAATTGTTTAAAAATCACAAAAATATTTAAAAATTATAAATTGAAATTTATATAGTCTAAAATTTCATAAATTATCCAATTACGGAAAATTAACAACACATAAGTGATTATTTATAACCATTTAAAATTTAGAATTTTATTACCACAAATAAAATTAAATAGATTAAATAAGGATAAATCAAAATGATAAGGTTTAAAATAAGATCAAAACATGTATAAATTTGATTGGTTGATGATATTACAACCCTATCTCATATAATATTAGAATTTAGTCATTTTTGGAGGTTTTTATGTGGGTTTTGAATTTATATTAAACTAATATTTTTGAGGATTCCAAAGGTGCCCCTCTCCTCCCTTATAAAAGGGCACCTCCTCCCTCTCATATTTACACAACTTTGAGCCTTCAAGCTCGGCCAAACCCTGACCATTTCCCTTATCAACCTCCTCATCAACAAACTAGAGGTCCTGGACTTCTTCAAAGACCAATTTTAGTGCCCTAAGAGGAGGTTTTAAAGAGGCGTGTCGAAGAAGAGGTAATATCCGTTACCGATTCTTTCAAATTTATTTCTTCTTCTACTTATTCTTATTTAGTTGTTTCATTATGAATTAAAAACATCAGTATCAATAATATACTTATATGTTATTATAAATATGAAATAACCCTATTTCACCTTCTATCCATCCTAAGGAAAACGAAATCACCGCGCGTGCGTACGTATGGAATACCGTCTCCACGCCGTGGTGTAATCTATTTTTCCACCACCACCTTACTTGGATGGTTATAATGGTGTAAATAATAAATACATATGATTATTATAAAATCATACTAATTCTAAGATATTATATCATTCACTCCAATTCCATTCAATAAATATGGGAATGATATCATCGCTCGTGCGTACGTACGGATTACCGTCTCCACGACGCGATGAGATTCATTTTCCATGTTAAAAATTCAAGAATGATTATAAATTATATATAATAAGTAATCATGAAATATATGATATAATAATGCTACTGTATTTATGTATATATATATGTACGTCATCTACATAATTCCATTCATTTTAATAAGGAAACGAAAACAACGTTCATGCGTACGTATGGCCTACCGTCTCCATGAACGATGTATTTATTTCCATTTATCGATCTATTATATATATGTATATTATGAATATATATTATATATAAATCATTTTTTATATTCTGGAATTAATTAATCATTATTTAAGTAATCATATTAATAATTACAAGTCAAAACACGGATGATAATGAAATGATTTTACCCAAAACACTACTTTAACAAGAATTTACAAAAGAACAGGTAATATAAAGTCCTAAGTGAACCATATATGATATAATAACAATGAAGATGATTCTGTAATAATTCAATGAAATTATTTAAATCATTATACAGGATGATCGGATACGTATGAAGCATATCGGACCTAAGGTAAGGGATAACTATTCCAATCTCATTTTTATCTGAGATTGTTATTCGTAAGTATTTACTGGGGTTATTGTTATCATATATGAACATGTTTTATAAAAATGTTTTCATGTATTTTGAAAGTCCTTTTTACCCATTTTTGAAATTTACCTCATGTTATGAAAGCAATCTTACTTTTTTTTACCACACGGGGAACTTTTTGACTTTTCTTACAAAAGTATGAGAAGAATGTTATTTTTAACTTATACGATGTGAACAGATTTATACGGTTTCATAACGTCTAATTTTCATGAAGCTTACTCTACAAGATCTTATGACTATTTTCAACAAAATACTTTTCTTTTAAAATTACATGGAATTTTGTGAAAAGAAAATGATTTTGAAGAAGAAATGATATTTTCCTCAAGAATTCATTTCAAGTGTTTTATCAAAACCATTTTCCATATAAGATAACATTATTTCATATGTGTATGTTCCAAGTATAATGTCTCTATTATTTACATGGTTTCAATTTTCTTATGATGAAATATCCATTTTTTTATGTGGATTATGTGATGATGGGATGATGTTTATGAAACTCATTTTATTCTTGGGGTTATGATGAATGTTTTAAGTTTATTTTGTGGCACAAGTAAGAATGATTTCAATATGAGATGGATGGGACCTACATATCCCTCCAATGCATTGGGTAAAGATTTATATCTCATGATATAGATATGGCTAGAACGGAAAGTAAATCCGATTCAGTAATACAGGGCTGGAACGACAAGTAAACTCGGTTCAGTAAGGGACTTTTTCCACTAAGATGGTCTTGGCAGCAATGCCTTGGCTAATATGGAAATCATATCATGTGATTAATGGTTTTCCATAATTAAATGTTTTATTCCCATGATATTTTATCATGATTTATGTTTCTTTATAAACTATGCCTTACGTACTTCGAAGATTTATTTCACAACTCAAGATTTTGATGTTCAAACTTTATGTTCATGTTTTGAAGTTGAAATGTATATGGTTTGTTTTTTTTTCTCCATGCTTACCCTTACTGAGAATTTGAGCTCACCCTTTATATGTTTTATTTTCCCCAGGATATAAAGAAAAGTTTTAGGTAAGAAAAAAAGGAATATCTTTATGGGAGATGTTGAAGATCTTTCACCAAGATTAGAAGATTATGTTCCAAGTTTCCAAAGACACTAAACTATTACGATCCTTTGGTGTCTGTTTTTATTATGTATTAAGTATTCTGCAAAAGTAATGTAATGTCCATGTACGTCAAGCTTTGTGTCTCTATAATTAATGAGATGCAGTGTAGTTAATTCTTACACTACGTGTTGACTGGGAAAGAATGGCGCATGGCCAGCTGGACTACATGCCATGTGGTCCACTGGACATGGCGTGTAGTCCCTTCGAGTTAGGGTTGGGCTATGAATTCCATACATGGCCTACCCGATCGGTGACCATGGAACACGAAGTCAACACAGCATGTGACCCACTAGACACGTTGTGTACTCCAAGATTTCCGAAGTACACCTCACACGCCGAATCCCTAGGCATGTACTTCAGATACATGGTGAAGAATGTACCCACTATGTAGATCATATCTACATGCTGTGTAATTTTACCAGTTTTTTAGATTTAAAATTTATTATACTATGTAACCCTTGAGACATGTATTTGTGTGTGGACGTAAAGTTGAGACACACCATGTGATAGACTTTTATATGTGTGTATATATATATATATATAATTTTTATTAACATCTATGTAATATTCAAGATATGCACATCGTGTATGAGTTGTATTATAGTTATTATTCTATCTACATACTATATGTCACAAAGAATAAAGTGTATACATATATAATATATGTTGGGTAGTTTTGGATGGGTATTCATCGGGTAACCTTCAGGTTGCAAGTTATGTACACAGTTAATTTTAAATGAATTTATTAATTTGTTTAAAACGAATGGATGAGAATCTCAAGGAAATTTAGAAAAGTATTAAGATAAAAGGTTTGATTAATTAAATATAATAGTTAATTTATTTGAGCATGATTTATCTTAAATAATAAATATTAAATAATTGAATTCTAGTTTTATTAAATGTGTAATTCGTTGCATTCATGTGGATGATCATGATCTAGACTAGACCTTTGTATGTGATTGGTTTCCTTTTAATTATTAAATTAAATTGTTAGCATCCATGCATTCTATCCTCATTAATATATAGGGCTTTCATGTCCATGGTTTCTTTTATGTAGTCCCCATTTTATCCCTCACCTGCGTGTGAGTAAAATAATATATAATGGATGGAGATCCAAAGCTAGTAGAGGTGGTTCAAGTTAGGAGTCGAGGTGAAACCAATCCAAGAAGATAAAAAGGTGGATAGGTGAAAATCTATAAACATGAAACTTAAATGGTTCAAGGTGTTTCTTCCCTAGGTTTGTGGTTATTTTATCAACCGCTAGATAAACTAACCATTAGAACAAGCTCATGATCATACCCTTTATTTTAATTCTGTCAGTTTCATGGTAATTTCATTATGGATTTTTTTTCATGATCACATAATTAATGAATTAACAAGCATGAAAATATAGAACTAAAATAAATTGGCTTATGTGTAAATATTATCTAAAGACATGGTTAATCACTTAAGTAATCCCACTTAAAATTAACAATAATGTGAAAATATAATAATTGGAAATTTACACATAAAGGATAAAATCCCTCAATAAAATATTAAGTCGGTATAGCCTTACATTACTTCGGTTAGAATCGAACCATATTTCAAAGTGCTTGACCAGCCAAATTTGGGGTGATTTCAATTATTAGGGAATTCTAATTTGAGGTTTTGGTTTGATTTAACTTGGTTGACATCAAGGGTTTACTGCCAAAGTGGGACTTGGTGTATCTGAGAGGAAAATTTTGAGGAAATCTAAATTAATGATTTTAGGATTGGGTAGTCCACTCAACAGATCAAGGAACTGTGAGTTAATGAAGATGGCATTTGGAATACCGACCCAAAACCATTCGAGTTTCTTGACCATCCAAAGTTGTGGTAATGATAATGTAATATGGATCCTTTCCACTAGAATATCCAAGCAACAGGATATTCCAAAGCCAATGGTGAGGGCTATTGGGTTTTGATAAAATAGTCGGAGACTAATAAATATAATATTTATTTATTTGTCTAAATTTTATCAGATAAAGTATTAAAATTATTCTCTTCTAATTTATAGAAACGATATCAAAATGAAATCAAACATATCATTACGATCCATACTCAAGAAGGAAAAACTTCTCATCATCACTAATTTGTAGGAGTGGAAAAGGCACCTACCGGTTATCCTTCTCCATGGAAGGAAACTTTATGTGTTGGAAGAACCTTTACCAGTTGTGCCTGGAAATGAGGTGAGTGATGAAGAGATCTCTCTGTATAAGAAACATCTAAATTATGCTACAAATGTTCATTTATTCATGATATCATCCATGTCCAGTGATATCTTGAAGCAACATGAGGAAATAGATTCTTATAGAATGATGTATTACCTTTGGGATCTCTATCAAGAGAAGGTGAGACAAGAGAGGTATGAGATATCCAATTATTTTTTCATGACTAATCTTGGAGATTCTATGACAACTAGGCCTCATCTAGTCAAGATTATCGGCTACATTGAGCATTTGGATATCGCAGGGATTAAATTCCTGGATGAGTTGTGTATAGATATCATACTTTCATAACTTCCCAAGGACTTCTCTAGTTTTATTATGAATTATAATATGAGAAATAATGAGAATAGTATATCAGAACTTCTGACCTTGATTCTCCAAGTGGATAAGGACATGGTTCATGACAAACCCACAATCTTTATGGTGAATAGGAAGATGAAGGACAAGGAAAAGGGACCTAAGACTTATAAAAAATCTAAATCCCCCAAGCACCGTCTAACCTAGAAGAAGAAGATCCAAAGGCAGGGTAAGGAAAAATAGGTAGTATGTTTTGTGTGTGGAAAGTCAGGACACTGGAATAGGAACTGAACCCAGAGTCAAGGGGAATCTAAAGGTGCGTTCATTATCAAGTGTAATCTTTCCATTTCTACACATTGGGTATTATATACATCTTTTGGTGCTCACATCTATATCCAAATGTAGGAACCAAGTGGATTTTGAAAAATTGATAGAGGATAGGTGGATCTGTGAGCTACAAATGGTGTGAGTCTGGCTGCTCTTACCATTGGTGACTACCACCTTTCATTGAAAACAAGAATGATTTTGGTTTTACATGATTTTTATTATGTACCTATTGTTACCAAAAACATAATTTTTGTATCATGTTTAGATACAGATGGGATTATTTTCAGGTTCATAAATAAAAGTTGTTTCTTTTATAAGGACAACATATGTTATAGTATGGAACATTTAAATAACATTCTACATGTATTAAATTATGAAAACCAAGTGTTGGAAATTGATAACAAATCAAGTTCACATGATGAGTCATGAAGATATTTTGTTATCCTTTTGGGGATATTCATTACAAACTATGACATTCACATTAAACCCGAGTACAAACTAAAGTAGAGAATAGAATTCCCTTCGATCTATGGAGTGTAAATAAACTAATTTTATCACTTACACGTGTATGGGGATGTGAGGCATTTATTAATGATTTATCAGGAAACAAACTAGCACCCCAGGGCATGAAGTGTATCTTTATAGGGTATCCTAAGGAAACAAAAGGATACTACCTATACAACCCCTTAGAAAAGAAAGTGACCCAAACAAGCTGTCTTTCTTGAGAGGGATCACATCCTAAAAAAGGATAGTGGGAACAAGATTAAATTCAATGAAGTTTATTCTCATGATACACAGGATTTAGTACAGGAACATGTTCTATAGGTCCTCGTGGAAGAAGTAGTTCCTAAAACACAAGTATGTGTAGGATCTCAAGATAGGTAAGGGAACCAGAGAGATATGGTTTTCTAGTCACCAAGGATGGTGACTCATTATTATTGGACAATGATGAACCTATCTCCTACAAGGAGGAAGTAGAGATCTTAGAAGTTTCAAGATGGATAGAAGCTATGAATTCTGAGATGGATTCCATGTATCAAAACCAATTTTGGGTTCAGGTTGATGCGCTAGTTGATGTAAATCTTGTTGGGTGTAAATGGGTATTAAAGGGGAAACTAGACATAGAAGGTTATGCGAGTACCTATAAAGTAAGGATAGTGGCCAAAGGGTGTAAATTGAATCAAGGAATTGACCATGATGAAACCTTTTCACCAGTTTCCATTTTTAAATCCACAAGAATCATATTTTCCATAGCATCTTTCCATGACTATGAGATTTGGTATATGGTTTTCAAAATTGTATTCCTTAATAGGAACCTTCAGGAAGATGTTTATATGACATAACCAGAAGGGTTTGGGACACTAGGTGATGCTAAAAGGATTTTCAAATTGTAGATATCCATTTATAGATTGAAGAAATCATCTAGGTCATGGAATATTTGATCTTATGAATCCATAAAAAATGGTTTCATTAAAAAACGAATGTGAGTCATGTGTTTACAAAAGGTTTAGTGGGAATGTAGTCATTATCCTAGTAGTATATATTGATGATATATTACTTATTGGAAATTACATACCAGTCTTATAATCTGTTAAGGATAGGTTGAAAAATGATTCTCCATGAAGGACATAGGTGAAGCAACCAACATTATAGGGATTAGGATAATTCATGATAGATTCAAGAGGCTGATTGGACTAAGACAAAGTGCATATAGAACAATCCAATAGAGGATTGGTTCTAATGTCACATGTTTTATATCTTTCTAAGAAAATGTTTCCCCAGACACAATAGGAGAAAGATATAATGTGTAAGATACCATACACTTTGATGATAGGATCAATCATGTATACAATGTAATGTAATATACTTGATCTTGACTATGCATTTAGCATGGTAGGAATATATCAAGAAGATCTAGGAGAACAACATTGGACTATTGTTAAGACTATCTTTCATAATCAGGTTATGTTTTCTGTCTCAACAGAGGAGTTGTGAGCTGGAATAGTTCAAAGGATCCAGTTGTAGCTGATTCTACAGTGGAGTCTAAGTATATAATGGCTTTTGATGCAGTCAAGGAATCCATCTATATTTTTAACTTTGTCTAGTATCTTTATTTGGTACCTATAAGTAAATACCCTATCACATTTTATTATGATAATACTACAACAGTGGCTCTTGGAAAAGAGCCAAGGTCACATCAATGGAAAAAACACATACTCTAGAAGTATCACATCTTAAAGAATTTTTATCAAAGGGGTGAAGTTTTAGTGAGAAGATCATCCATATAAGATAACGTGGAAGACCCCTTGACTAAAGGCCCATCTTAGAAGAAGCATGAGTATCATATGAGAGCTAGCGGACTGAAGGTCATTAGCAGTTGGCTCTAGTGGAAGTGGGAGTCTGTTAGAGTCGGTTCCATAGAACCAAATTCTTTTATACTTTATGATAAATTATATTCATGGTTTTGAATATTAATAAATTCCTTATCACATTATGATTATTCTTCCACGTAACATTGTTTGTGATAATGTCCTAAGAGTAACTGTCACACTAAAAGGCCATAGAGGATCCCTGCTATGATGAGAACCCAGAAGTGCTATGAAAATATTCTTAAATATATGTTCTATAGTTGGATGATATCATTTGAGGGACTTAAATGATACATGATATCAAGGGTGGAGACTCATAGGAATTTGAGGCACCTTATCATGGTGTACGCCCTTGATAATGTCCAGGATGATATCATGAGAACAAGACCAAATGATAGGAAATCCAAATTTCCATGTGTGTAATTGGATGTTCCTATATTTGGATGTGTGTATTGGTCCTTAGACTTTAATATTATTATTAATGAGTATTATGGGTTGTGCACTTAGATGTATTGATAAAAACCATGATGACAGATGTTCTCGGTGAGGTAGGATATGTTGGATGCGTCATGAGTAATATTGAATTAATGAATAATGTGAGAAATTATTTATCCCTTATGTTCTTTAACAGAAGATAATATCTCAAGCCCTTTGTTAGAAATGATACAGCCTAAATAAATCCATGTCCATGGTGATCTATAGGCAAGTTCTATTTTTGAAAAGTCAAATAAAGCGATATTGAGAATATAGGTTGATGGCACTGGCATGCAACTTGATCGATTAGATATATTGTGATAAAGGGATTATATTACATGGTAAGAGTTCGTATGAGGTGATATGTCATTATGGAATTAACTTCTTTCTATATGGTTTTCTTGGAATGTTATTAGACACTAACCTTGGACTTTAGGCAGGTTTGCCTAATGCAACTGAGAAAGAGGCCTACAGGGTCACACACTAAGTGTATCCAGTATCGCAGTTAAATAGTTTATCATTTAAAAAGTTGAATAAATATTATTTCCGGTTATGGTTTAATAATTATTCATGTATGCCTGATCACATTTATTTCATCACTAGTTATTCAAGAGAATATATTGTGGGAGGAATAATTAATAAATATTGAGGAGGATTGGAATACTGAGTTTAATGGTATAATGAGAAATAATACTATTAAATATTATTTGATTAAATTATATTTAATTATTACTCGCAAGTTAATCACATGTCAAGAAATAATAATATTGTTTTTATTATTTAACATGGGGGTTTCACTAGGATTAATTAAATAATTAAAGGTACTTGTGAAAATAATTTATTATTACCCTAATGAAATAAATGCCTAGTTATATTATTCTATCATTAGCCAAGGGTAAGCCAAGTGATGCATATTCTATTGTGCACAACAAATTTAAGAAAATATCTCAAGCCTAGAGAGTTCTTTCTTATCATGAATGCTCTCAAGAAAGAGAGTGATCCTCCTCCACCAAATCAAGTAGAATGCTTTGGAAGCAGTTCTCAAGGTGATCGAAGGAAGACATCTCAAGTGCAAGGATATTCCATGATAGAATCCAAAGACTCCTTCATTGATGTCCAAAGATACATGGAACATGTGTGGATCACCATTAGATTAATCCTACACTTGGATTTTACAACGCAATAATGATGCACTGCAGATCTATGATCGGACACGTAAACAAAGAAAGAATAACCTTAGAGATAATTATTATTTAATTAAATTAATTGTAAACAACATGTGTTGATCTACTCTCTCTTGGTTCCAGGTTTTCTATCCCTTTCTTGTTCTTTGATACAATTCTAATGGTCATAATATTATTCATTGGAATAAACCTCAGATTGACTATAAATAACGACAAAAGAAAAGTTGGTCACCGTACCTCCTGCACTTCTGCTGCAGCCAGAACCTACAAAAGACTCAATCCTATATAGTGGATGTACAATTGGTTCCCTAAAACCAATATCTTGGTATGCTGAGTTAAAAAGTAGGTAGTTAGAGTCTTGATGTATGGATAAATCGACCTTCACACTAACACTGGGTTCATTGTCCTAAAATCCACACTCGAGACACTCAGGCATTGTTTTCCTAGGTTCCCAAACTAGTCCTCACCATGGGTTTAACTCTAAACACCAAACCAATGACAAACCACATCTGATGCAACTTTTTCATGACCAGACCCACTAGGTCCTTTTTGTTCAGTGGTAAGCTAAGTGTGAAAAGCCCAATACTTCCTCCAATGGGAAAGGGGTTGGAAAAAAGCATCAAGTAGGCATAATACTGAAATGAGAATCCTTATCCTAAATTTCTAGTACACACACACAACCAACTTCATGAAAAAATTAAGAGGTATAATAAGATACTAAATATCTAGAGTGTAAAAAATGCATGAAATAACCACTTTGAAATACATATCAAAGTAAAATAATGTAATGAAAATGAAAAATGGTAGAATACACACCTGAAAATAAATAAAGGGGAAACATGAACTGAAAATAACTGTAAGGAGTAGATCAGGGGAGAGCCCAACTCAAGATCCTAGACTTTGACCATCGAACACGGTCAACGTTACCACATACTACTAAGATCCACTAATATTGGGTCCATAATAGTCACTTTTAATATGTATTTTATCTAAATAAGACATAACATATGTGGGTAAATCCTATTCAGGGGTGAGTATATACATACCTAGCAAGACACCTCAAAATCACCAAGCATAAAGCATCAAGAGAGAATAGTAATCTCATCACAAGAAAAGTTTGTTATTCCGGATATGAGACCACAACCATAATAATAAAACCAAATATTCTCAATAAAAATCCCAAACAAAGAGAGAAATGGGATCTCAGTCACCATATCCTGGTTACGAACAATGAGTATGCTGGTATCTCTAAAAGTCTATCTTGTTGCCCAAAATTATGTGCAACTATAGAAGAATTCATGTGGAGGATCCCAAACCTTGCCACTATGCTCCATAGTTGAGGGATACATGACTCTAGTCAAGAATCTTGCACAACCTGATCATAATTTGAATATGGGGAGGGGCCCACTCCTTCCCACTACACTCCAAAATCGAGGGATCCATTCTTCGTTGAGGACCCACACCCCGTTGGAGCTCGAAGATGGGGGAGTAACAGTCCATAGATAGAGGACCCAAGCCTTATATAGTATAGGGGAGTTCTAACTCTACATGTGTAAAGAATATGAGGGATCCATGCCCTGGTGCGACAGGGGGGTTGATAACCCTGATAACACTCTGAAGATCACACTTGATTGCTACTACCAGTGTAGAGATTATGGGGGACTTACGCCCTGAGTCAAAAAAGGAGTATTGACCATGAAATATCTAGTGATCCAACCCAACCACTATTGTAGACAAATTGTTTCTAAAGAAAGATTTATGCTCATAAAACCTCATGTCATACCTCTGATTCTAAAAGGAAGGCCACCATTTCATTCTACGCAGAGTCCTACCCAGGATAGGCTGCTCATGAGTCAAAATCTGAGTTTGGAAAAATCCCAATGAATGCAAAAGGAACATCATTGGTCCACTTATATAAAAAGTAAATCCACTGATATATCACCATAAATGTCCATTAATGTCCAAATAGATCACACATTTGCGATCCTCATAGAAAAATACTTAGGGTAGGTTATTTATTTACCCAAAATGGACATTTGGTGAAAAAAAATCATTTCATCATAAAATGTACATACGTCGCTTCATGGGCTAAATCCAAGAGTCAAAATAAAATATCCAACATTGGTCTTGAAACTTACACCTTAATATTAGGGTTACAATGTTGTAAACAAATCATCAATCTGACACCACACAGAGAAGTTATGATTAAAATGGTGTTTTGATGATGATGATGATGATGATGATAATAATAATAATAATAATAATAATAATAATAAATCCCTTCTTTATTCTCCCAAAACTCATGCTGGGGAGGGGGGATTTATGTGGCTTCACACCTCCACTGCACAGGGAGGGTATTCCATCACCATACGTAGGACACTTCCCCACTGTTAGAACTAAGGATGTTCTTTTCTGGAAATAGAGTATGGTTTGTGTTTGTTTTCAATAATCTAATATATTATTATATATATTTCAAGGAAAGGGATCATGTAGTTCAATCCGTAAGTAGTATTGAAGGTGACTCTATTTCCTAGTTTTTGCCAAAATTTTGGGGTCCAAAATTTGGAGAATGGAAAGCATTGCAAAAAGTGTTTTTTCTTGAATATCTCATGAAAATTTGGAAAAGACATGAGTTTCACAGAGATAGAATTCCTGAAGTATGTTTCGTGAAGAAATGAATATTGTGAAGGTGTGCACTGTGATTACAAGAATTTAAGCATTGTGGGAGTGCAGGGGTTTGACAGAAGGCTTTGCTAGTGGATCATTGCAGCGGCGCAAAGATATTTGATGAAGAGTGTTGTGGTTACAATGAGATTTGCGAATGAGGAATATTCATGGAGATTCATGAAGGGATATGCACCATGAAGAAATTTTTGACCGATCTGGAAATCATGCTGAAATATGTGGAGCTCTGCATCAGACCACGCCTATAAATAAGAGGCCACCCCTCTTCATTTCACATGAACTTAAGAGAGAAAATTCAGAATCTCTTTGATTTCGCGAAGAAAGGGGTGATCGACGAAGATGGTTGTCTATGAAAACTTGTGATTTATGAAAAGACTACTTTAGTCTTGAACGGATTCAATGATTCTAAGTATTGAGTGATTCATGAAGATAGGGCGTTCCATGTTGGCTTAGTGAACTTCGCGAAGGAAGTTATTCCATGAAGGCAGCATGCTTCGCGATGACAGTGAGTTCCGCAAAGGCAGTTGTGATTTTAGAAGGTGTTTTCTCTACAAAGTTCATATATCTACGAAGGGTTGAGCTCTACGAAGTAGTGAGCTCTATGAAGCAGTGATCTCTGGAAAGTAGTGTTCTCTATGAAGTAGTGTGCTCTGTGAAGGGTGATATGTGAGAGGTTGAGTTTCAATAAGGGGGGTTTTAAAATTTCAGTATTGGATATCCAGGTTAAGTGTACAGGGCTTTCAGTGTACATCTACTTAGGTATTTGATGCAAGTAGTGTCTTATGTTGAATAGAGACAAAGACTTCAATGGCAATCTATTGAAGCGACCTTCAAGTTGATAAATTGAGTTATACTTCCCTCAAAGAAGTAAGCTATGGGGAGTTGATAGAAGTGATCCAAGGGACATAATGAGATATCCCTAAACCAATGTAAAGGAAGTGTGCCTGGCATAGAGTGGCTGTGACCAAATCTTTGTATTCCACATCTAGTAAAGATTAGTGTACTTTGGTATGACAGACACACTATTGGCGTATTCTCCTTAGATGTATCCATTTGTGGTGAACCAAGTAAAATTGTTGTGTCATCTATTTGAATAAATTTTTCTGATAGGTTTAACAAATTCCTACCAATGTGGGAACAAGATCCATCAATTTAAAAATAAAAAGTTGACACCCTGATTCACCCCTCCCCTATCAGGGTGTTTCGGGGTCCTTAAAGTGGTATTAGAGTGAGGTTTCTTGTGTTAGATCTGTCCCTTTTTGTTATGGAGAATTCAGCCAATGTTAGGGGAGTCCCCCTCTTTGATGGAAGTAATTAACAGATTTAGAAGAAAAAAATGAGATCCCATCTAAGATCACTTGGAATAGAAGTCCTCTTTTATATTTTTCAAGTAATACAAGTTACTGATCCAATAGATATGTCTATGACAGACACATACAATAAAATTCTTGATGCAGATGCTAAAGCACAAAATGATCTCATTGTGGCCCTATATGATCAGATCTATCTAAAGGTGATGATTTTCACCTCAGCAAAGTCTATGTGGGGTAAACTTGAAAATATTTATGAAGGAGATATAAAAGTGAAGGAGGTGAAACTACAAGTTCTTCCCAATAGGTTTGATGATTTGAGGATGCATCCTAATGAGAATGTTGATTCCTTATTCAATATAATTACTAAAGTGGTAGGAGCAATTTGATGTCTGGGAAAAGAAATCAAAGACATTCATATTGTAAAGAAAATATTGAGAATACTTCCACCCCATTACAATGCAAAGGTGTCATCTTTTGATGAAATAGATCTTTTCAAACTTTCTTTGGATGGTTTTCTGAGAATCCTGGTGGCATATTAAATGAGATTCAAACCATAAGATACTATGAATCATGTGAGAAAGTAAAAGGAGTTCAAAACCATGGAAAAAATAAAAATTTTATGAGATAGTATTGGTTAAGATGATGAAAAAAAAATCTTTCTCTCATTAACAAGAATTTTAAGAAGGGAAAAGGGAATTTTAAAGGGAAGTTACCTATAGCTTTCTTTTGTTGTGGAAAAGTTGGAAACATTGCCTCTCAGTGCTCAAGAAATTTCTAAGATTAAAATAGAAAAGTTGAAAACATCAAGAAGCATTAGAAAAGGTTTTTCAAAAAGGGAGACTTCAAATATGGAAATAAAGTACAAAAAAAGAGTTTTTTCATGTGAAGAGGAAGATAATGATAATGAATTATATGAAGAAGAAGAACCAGAATTTAAAACTGGAAATCATGATTCCATGATGGATACCATTTAAAAGTCATAACCATCAAAAAATAAATCTAGTAATAACCAGTTGAAAACTAATTTGGATCCCAAGTTGAAACTTAAGGATTATTTTGGTAAGATTTAGAATAAGTTTAAGAGAAGAAATAAGTGGAAAGAAATGGTGGAAGATTCATTAGAATATTTTTATCAGCTTGAAGCTGAAATTGAATGACTAGAAGAACTAGGGAAAGTACAGTCATAAATCATTAAAAGTAATGATGATGCAGTGGAACTAAAGATCAGAATAGAAGAATAGGAAAAGGTCATCAATTAAATTATCTTTGGACTAGAGGAGAAGTCCAAAACTATTGAGTTACTTAAATAAGAAGTTTTTACTCTTAGGAGTATACTCAAAAGTGAATCAAATCCAAAATAAGCAAGGAAGAAAATAAAATTTAGTAGGTTCTCGAATGATGAGTAGCTAGAGAGAGAAAAATGTGGTTCTGATGGAGTTAAAAATATTTTGAGTGATCAAAGACCCACATGCATGGGAAAAAGTGGAATCAATTTTGATGTTGAAAAATTAAATGTTTCAAATAAAGTGGACCAGAATAAAGGCATTTTGAAAGCTGATCATGTTGAAAAATCACTAGAAGTGCTGAAAAAGAGACCCTTGAATCAAAATGAAAGAATAATTGGAGATTATCCTAGAGCTTCCAAAAATGATTGGCGGTCAAAATATTGTCCCAAGGAAGAATTCATGAGGAGAAATAGAAATGAGAAGACATTTCCTCTCAAGAAATGTAAGTTATATGGATATTTGGGTCACACCATGTCATATTGCAAAGAGATAAGGAGCTATCTGAATGGGGAAGAGCTAGGTGTTCAACGAAGGAGAACAAATTAATATCATACATATTATAGAAGAAATAGTTTCTCTGGATACTATTTTCATTATTCTAACTTTGGCCATAAATCTGTACATTGTAAGCAGAGGAATGACATGATATTTTCTTACAACACTCAGAGACAGGTGAATACTCTCCAACCAGAGAGTGTTTCCATCTCAAACAGGTTTTGGCTTTTGGAAGAAGAGTATGAATATAAAGAATCCATGTACATTTAAGAGGGATTTTAAAGGCCATCAGTGTCCCACAATCAATCCAATATATCATGGAAAGAAAATAGGAAAATTGAAAAATACAATCTTATAGAAATAGACCTCAAATCTACAAAGAACAACAACACCTAGATTCTTGAGAGTAGATGTTTATCCCACATGATGGGTAATGATGACCTATTAATGAATGTCACAAAAAGGGTTGATGGACCAGTGAGGTTTGGTAATGATAGTGCATTAAAGATCAAAGGTAGTGGATGTACTGAGCTAGCTAATGGAGAGATGAAGAAAACCAAAGTCATTAATGTGGAAGGTTTGCATCAAAATCTCCTCAGAGTGATTCAACTCTGTGACTCAATACTTATAGTGACATTCAATCAAAAGGGATTCACTATAAAGGGAATGTCAAATAATTCTCTCTTGAAAAGATATAGAATAGATGATAACTTATATCAGGTTGACAATAAGGATAACACTTTATATTTAACAATTGAAAAAGAAAACAACCTGTGGAATCAGAGATTGGGTAACATCAATCAGTAAGAAATGGGAAATATATCTAAGATGAAGATAGTCATGGATATCCCCAACTTGAAGTGTGAACGAGAAAAGGCATTTGATGCGTGCATATGAGGAATGATGGTCTGCAGTTCCTATCATCCAAAGAAGAAAATAGCATCTAATCTTCTTGACCTCATTCATACAGACATATGTGGCATGATAAATGTTTCCATAACACATAGAGAAAGGTACTTTGTTCTTTTCATAGATGATTACAGTAGAATGGCATGTGTAATGGTTATACACAGGAAGTGACAAGCCCTTGATTGCATGGAAACTTATCACTGAATCACAGAGAATGATTCTGAATGGAAAATCAAAGTTCTATTATCTAAAAATGGAGGGTAATACATGTCTATTGATTTTGAAAATTACCTGAAAACCATGGAATACGGCATTATGTGGCTACTGTGAGAACTCTACAGCAAAATGGAGTAGTTGAGTGTCAGAATTGGTAGGTGAACAACATGTTCAGGACTATGCTGATTGAGAGTTGTATCTCTCTCCATTACTGGAAATAAGTTTTTGAAGTTGTAGTGCACATTAAAAATCTAATGAGGATTTATATGGGAGAGATGAAGACATTATATGAATTGTGGCATGTAAGGAATCCTTATTTGAAATATTTTTTGTGTTTTCAGAAGTAAAATTTTCGTCTAAAATAAAGAAGGAAATCAAGGGAAATATGGTGACAATGCAGACAAAGGAATATTCCTTGGATATCGAATGAACAACAAATCTTAAAAGAGTTTCAATAAGCTCTTAGGAAGGATTGTGGAAAACAGTGATATTAAGATCATTAAAGAGAAAACCAAAAATTCCTCAATGAATTCCTATGCTGATGAGATAGAAGATGAGAAAGAATGTGAAGACAGATCGAATAGGAATGAAAAAGTAGAGGAAGGTGTAAAAAATTCTCAGAAGTCGCATCGTGATGTTAACTCAAAAGAGAAATTAGAAGAGGAAACCATGGCTGGAGATAATTCGATTGAACCTCACATGAGAAATCGAAGAGCAGAGATTAATAAATCCAACATCATTGGGGATATGAATTCACCCACACAAACAAGGAGAATGAGGAATAATAAACAATCTACATTCTTATATGTTGTGGAACCATCATTATTTTAAGAGGCTACAAAGGATGAATCATGGGTGAAATCTATGAATGAAGAGTTAGATCAGATTGACAAGAATCAGACTTAGGATCTAGTCAAGAGACCTAAAGGTCACAATGTGATTGGTATAAAGTGGATCTTTAAGAACAAATATGATGATCCTGGTAATGTGATCTGAAATAAGGCACAACTGGTGTGTAAGGGATATTCATATATTGAAGGTGTCTATGTGAGGAAACATTTTCTCTAGTGGCTAGACTGGAGTCAATCGGGCTATTTCTTACCATGGAAATACAAAGAAGGTATAAAGTGTATCAAATGGATGTCAAGACAACATTCTTAAATGGTGTTCTTGAAGAAGAATTTGATATTGAACAACTGGTGGGTTTCCTGCTTGGAAATGACAAAATGAAGGTATATAGGTTAAAGAAATCACTCTATGGAATAAAGAAGGCACCACCAGTATGGTACTCTTGACTGTATTCTTATCTGAAAAATATTGAATTCAAAAGAGGATTGGATCAAAATATCTATGTAAAGAATTATTATAAGGATTAGTTCATGGTATTGGTATACATTAATGATATTATTTTCAGTAGAAGTAGGCAGGGAACAGTGGATGAATTTTCCAATCACATGAAATCAGAATTTGAAATGTTGATGATTGGTGAACTCACATACTTCTTAGGGCTACAATTGATTTAGAAGAAGGATTAAACTTTTGTTTCTCAGGAAAATTATGGAAAAGATCTATTGAATAAATTTAATATGCAAGATTCTAAACCAATGGATACTCCAATTGCGGTTGGAACAAAACTCAGAAAGCCTGAGGATGGTATTTCTATGGATCACACAATGTATATGAGAATAATTGGAAGCTTACGATACCTAACAGTGACATAACCAGATATTGTCTTTGCAACATGATTAGTGTCCCTCTTTCAGAGTAATCCAAAGGAAGAACATATGGAGATAGTGAAACGGATCAGAAGGCACATTCAAGGTACTAATAATTATGGGTTATACATTGCTTCAAGAAGAGACAGTGAACTATCATCATTTTATGATGTTGACTGGCATGGAGATATAGTAGACATAAAGTCCACCAGTGGTGGAGCATTCTATATTGGGAAGAAATGAATGGGATGGTTGAGAAATAAATAGGAAAGTACATATCTTAGTGCTGCTGAAGCTGAATATATCTCTGCTACTAAGGTGTGCACTTATTTACTTTGGATGAAGCAGCAACAGACTGATATAGGTGATGATTTGAAACAACCAATGGTGATTTATTGTGATAAAAATAACACAATTGATTTTATGAAGAATCATGTTTAGAATTCTTGTATGAAACATATTGAAATCAGATATCACTTCATTAAGGAAAAAGTTGAACATGGCATGATCAAAATAGACCATGTGGGAACTGTTGAGAAAGTGGTTGACATTATGACCAAGCCACTATCAGTGGATGTGTTTGAGAAACATCGATTGAACCTCAATGTTCATCCACCTCCTAGTACATGAGGATGCTACAGGTTTTCCCTTATCTCTAATTGTTTTAATTGTGTTAATATGTTTTTGAAAGTGATGCAGGTTTATGGGAGAGATAGGATCCATGGGGAGTATATTATGAGCTCTTCAATGTTCAAATACTGTTCTTTGGGTTTATTTCCAATGGGGGAGAAATGGATAAATTCAATGTAAAAATGTTTAGGGATGAAGTGTTATTATAGTTGCAGGCTGGTTGTAGGATAATGGAGAATGTGAAGGGAGAAAACAATTTGGTGTCATGAAGAAGCATTTAAAGCATTCATTTGATCACACGAGAACACAATTTATGTCTTCCCTCTTATTTTCTACAACGAACATTGCTCACATAGACCTGGAGTGTTGATTGAGTTTATTTTTTCGTCTTATGTTTTGATAGTGGTTGGTTCTCTATTGAATTTATCTGTAGATTGAAAACAAACCCAAAGGGGGGGATTGTTGGAACCAAGGCTATTATTTTCTAGAAATGAAATATGGTTTGTGTTTCTTGTCAATACTTTAATGTATGATCAGAGAGACTGTAAATAAAAGTATCATACAGTTCAAAATGTAAGTAGTATTGAATGTGACATCATTTCCCAATGTTTTCCAAATTTTTAGGGTCCAAAATTTAGAGAATGTCAAGCATTATGAAAAGTGGTTTTTCTTAAAGATCTCGTGAAAATATGGAAAATGCTTGAGTTTTATAGAGATGGGCTTCATGAAGTGTGTTTTGTGAAGACTTGAAGATTGTGATGGTGTTCTCTACGATTATGATAATTTGATCATTGTGGCAGCGTGAAGGTTTGATGGAAGGCTTTGTGAGTGGAGCATTGTGGTAGCACAAAGATATTTGACGGAGAGATCTACAGTTATGACAAGCTTTTTGAATGGACATGGAGCCCCATGAAGGGAGATTCATTACGAAGATGTTTTTGATAGATCCGGAAATTGTTCCATAAGAAGCATATCTCCACGTTCAACCGTGCCTATAAATAAGAGGCCACCCCTCTTCATTCTACACGAACTTAAGAGATAAAATTCAAAATCTCTTTGATTTTGAGAAGAAAGGGGTGTTCCTCAAATCCTGTTTTCTATGAAAGCTTGTGATTTTCAAAAATACTAATTTAGTCTTGAACAAAGTCAATGCTTATAAGTATTGAGTGATTCGCAAAGATAGGACATTCTGCATTGGCTTATTGAGCTTCACGAAGGAAGTTGTTCCATGAAGGCAGTGCACTTCACGATGACAGTGAGTTCTGCAAAGGTAGCTATGATTTGAGAAGGTGTTTTCTCTGCAAAGGTCATAGAACTATGAAGGGTTGATCTATATGAAGTAGTGATCTCTACGAAGCAGTGTGCTATGTGAAGGTGTGTGCTTTGCAAAGTATTGTGCTCTGTGAAGGGTTGATCTTTGAGAAGGGGGTTTTCAAAGAAAAATATTGGATATCCGGGTTAAGTGGACAGGGATTTCAGTGTGAAAATACTTAGTTCTTTGATTCAAGTAGTGTATCATGTTTAATAGAGACAAATACTTCAATGATAATATATTGAAGTGACCTTCAAGTCAATAAACTGAGTTAGACTTCTCTCAAAGCAGTGAGTTAGGGGAGTCGATGGAAGTGATCTGAGGGACGCGGTGAGCTATCCATAAACCATTATAAAGATAGTGAACCTAGTACAGAGTGACTATAACTGAATCTTTATATTCCAAATTAAGTAAATATTAGTTTATTTTGGTACAACTGACACATTGTCGGCGTATGCTCCTTGGACGTAGCTCTTTGGGGTGAACCAAGTAAAATTGTTGTGTCATCTCTTTGCATACATTTGTATGAAAAGTTTAACAGTTTCCTACCAACATGGGAACAAGATCCATTAGTTTAAAAAGAAAAAGTTGACACCCTTATTCACCCCTCCCCTCTAAGGGTATTTTGGGGTCCTTTACCCACCGCTCATCGCCACCCTGCATCACTATCGGGTGCCATCGCAGGGGAGAAGGAGGGAGTTGCATTGTCACCAACTACTTTTTGAAAGGGAGGGGGTCACACCACCATCACCATTACAAATTACACCATTAATATCATCGATGATTGTGAATATAGGGCCAACTATGCCTAATCCATCACCGATGGCCAAATTTTGACCACCTGAGGCACCCATGGTTCGATCCCATTACGTTGCTCCTCTATACGTAGAGACCCATGAACTAGGGTCCCCCAATCTACCTCTGATCTGTTCAAACTCTCTTGTTGCATAACACTATGCCCCGATCATGCCATCGATCTTGATCCTAATCCCATATATATGATCCATTGTGCTAAATAATGAACATGCATTGATTAGTTTTTGGGTATTATCGAACCGCCAGTCAAACGAGACACCAACGGTGAACACATGAAGAATTTTGGGAGAAAGTCAAAAAACATTGAGTAAGGCTCGATCGATAGCCATGTTCATTTGGACATTATTGACAGAATTTGATAATGATATGGGTTATCAAATCAGTAAATCTAACATTGAATAAACTCTAAATTCTTATAATGAAGATGAGAAAATAGATTTTAGACCGACCAATGAAGATCAACTTGTGAATTAATTTGGGAAAGGATTAAACTAAGTTCATCTACATCCATTAATAGGAATAAAAAAAATAAAATAAAATGTACTACCTCAATTATGGATTGATCATTGGTGAAGAACACATCCACTGATGATGTAAAATAAGATCTGTTGTTTTCATTATCTACCTTGTGGTTCACCTCAATCCGTTCATCATAGATCCTTGGTCCTGATCTGCCAATGACGTTGAGGATCTCCTCTAATTCTCATAGGGTTATGCAGTTAACCCTGGAAATAAATCATAATGATGTATTTATATAGGATTATTTTTGTTAGGGTTATTAAATTAATTAATTAATTAATTAATTAATTCAATGCACTCGCTAACAACCTACTTCCACGAAACACCTGATACTGACCGAATTTATGCCATGCCTAGGGTAACCCCCACATTATAGACCCAACTGTGGTCTTAGATTTCCAATTCGAGACACTGTTTGGGATTTATTCCATTATTTAATAAAAACTGCATGTATGTAATATAATATATTTAATATTTTTATTATATTCGCATCAAGGCTCACCAAGCCTCAGAATCTCGTATCGACTCATCGACAGACTCCAAAAATATTATTAGAAATATTCTAAAGACTTACACACAAAAAATAGTCATTACATACCATCACAGAGGGAAGAATGTTGGAAGACCAATTCATTGTGCAGTGGCCAAATCATCAAAGAAGTCATACAGATTTGGCTAGTAATATATGGATCCTACGATGTAGTCCACCTATGTAAATTCTGAAGGAGGTTTAACTGGAGGTCAAATAAACTAATCTAGTTTTCTCTCCATGAAACACAAACACCTTGAACCCTATAGTTAGATAGATATGAATGCATGGGTGACTTCACCTCATCTAGACACATGAGACACACAACCTCCTAATAAAGGAAATAGACAGTAAGCAAAAAAACTCTTAGGAAATAACAACATTATCAGTGATCAAACTCTTAGTAAAAAAAACTCTGATTTTCTACCACAATAGAAGGAATAAATACTTTAAGTTGATCTATCGATACCTTGGAAAAAAATTTAGAGACCCATAATTTTTGAGTTTTACAACAAAATTATATATCATAGTAACAAATTTCTCAAATAGAGAAATTTGATATTGATGATCAAGTGTTTGATAATAATTTTGTTTCATCTAGGTAGATAGAAGAAGTATAAGATCTTATTTATGCTCACTAATCTCCGACTAGAGTGGATTTAAGGGTTACTCTCAGAAATATAGTCACCATAGAAGGTGGTAAGAAAAGGACCCTCACTGTTTATGTTGATTCCTCTCATTATATTGATTTTCCTAGATGTGTTGGAGCTAGTAATGTTTTACAGGGGCCTGTTGAAGAGTTTTCAGTTGATCAAACCTCTGAGCAAGTAAAGGTTAAAAATGATTGTTTTTTCAGAACTGAGATTGTTGGCTTAGATAGGAAATAAATCGAGGTAGAACCACTACTTTTTAAATTCAGTAGAATATAATTGGAGGTTTAACCTTATCTTGGAGAAGAATAAAGGGAAGAAATATCTCCAATAGTTCAAGAGATAAATCACACTTAATCAGATAGTAAAATTCAGACCTTTGTAGAGATTTTTTTTTCAAATACAATTTTATTAGAGTATAAATGGGAATTTTGAAAGACCAAGTGGCATACTTGAAATAAAACTCAGTTCATAAATCCTAGTTTGATGATCTAAAGGATATGATAAAGGATCTATCATAAATTATCAAGAATATTCCCATTGTTCAATCAGATATTTTTGCTTCTGTCTTAAAAAAGTTTAAGTTTGTTAATGATAAAGTCAAAATAGAAATTAATTATTTGAAGAAAGAGATGATATCTTTGTTTGAGTATATAAATAATATTTCATCTTCTCAAAAGTTTCATTATCTCATATTAATAATTCCCCTAATGTTGTTTTCGAATAATTGAGAAATTTGTCACCAGACATGAATATGTTGGAAGGAAAAATTAAAGAATTAAAAATGTGATTCTATTTCTCTAGACATCCTTTAACAATTAAAAAATGGATATCATTTCTAAAATTAAGAATGTTTAAGATAACTACAAACAAAAGATTCAAATACTTGATAAATACTTCTCTGACCGTAATTCTTTTATTAAATAATGTCACGCTTCATTGAAACTGACATCATTGGACACTCTCAACTCTTATGAAAGCACTGTGATCATGATAAAATAGTGGGATCCTACTATCAATGAAAACTTTGTACTCATGTTTTATAGACTCAAGGATATTAAGTCAAAAATTGAAAATACATTTACTTTTGATTATTAGGAATCTTATGAGAAGGATGTTGAGACAAAAGTTCAAGTTCAAAGGGATAATTCCAAAGGGAAGGTAGTTGTTGTTTAAAGAAAATATCAGATTGCTCCTATTATTTTCACATCCACAACTATTTGTTTCAGAATATCAGTTCTTTAGATAGAAGTCCGGAAGAGTTTTATTGCAAGTTTTTCCCATAAATCAGATCTACAAGACTGTCTAAAGTTTTTTAAACAAAATAAATAGAAAGGATATTATATTATCCTATATTTATATAGATAATATATTATCAAAAGGATTGATATGTCTGTAGATTCACTTTTACATATTAGAGTTAGAAAATATATAGGACCTGTACCTCTATATAGGTATCCTGCAGCTTAAAAAATCTAAAGGAAACCTTTAATCCTAAACCTTGCAACCCTAAAGTTGCTACCAAACCACCTCCTGAGTAACAAGATTTATATTATCTCCAGTATTTTGGTTATTTTTTATAAACTTTTCAATGTTATTTTGATTTTTCTATGAATTAAAAGTTCAGTGATCTATTATTATTTCATTTTTTATCCTTAAATGTTTAATATTGATGTATAATTTCTTATTAAGTTTCTGTTTTTTAATCCATTCATATAAGTTAATGTCATATCATTATTCATTTGAGTTTTTTATATTCTCACAAGTTTTATTATTTTATTATGTTATATTGAATGTGTTTTATCTCATTACTCTAACTTATTTTTTGATATCACAAAAGAGGGAAAAGATATGAGAAAACATAAAATTTTAAGATTTGTAAATTTTTTTGTTTAAATTATTATGGGGTCTGTGATCATCAAACTATGGGATATTGTTGGACACACTAATGTTATTCCAATATATCCCAATATTTCACAATTTTTGATTCTCACAAAATCATCATTTGTTTTACTTCTGAATATATCTTAAGTTCAGGTTAATATTTGATAATTTCTTAAGAACTATTTAATTTGGAATCATTTTCGTTAATTCCATATTATTTGATTTTGAATAAATTTTCCTAAGGAGAATATCCCACGTGCTGAAAAATTATTTTACAGTCGGACTCAAAAATTCATAATTTGAAAAAGTAAATTATCTTATAAGATTCTCTTAAATGATAAATATAATATGATGTAAGTAAATTAACATACACATGTATGAATTATACTATGACTAAATAAATTATCCCATGAGAAAAGTATTTCTAAATTTTATCATGGAGTTCAAAGACCAAATGCCGAAGAATATTCTATGAAGCTGAAGATTTATTTAGGAATAAATATCTCACGAGACACAAAGAATATCTTTCAAAGGTGAAAATATATTATGAAAGAGAATAATTTTTCACTAATTCCATAACTCATCTGAAGTGGTAAAGTTAGAAGAAAAGTATTATGATTATAAGGAAAGACTTATGATGAAGGCTTGTGATCAAATTTAAGTTATGTGATCTAAAGTGAATTATTATTATCAAAGACAAATTTATACAATTAGAAAACTTTCCAAATAAAGCCCTATGAATCTAAAGATCTATAAAGCTGAATATTTTTCATTATTTAATTATATTTTAAAGGAACTTATTACTATTTATATTTTGTGAAAAAATTCCATGCATGTTTTTTATTTATCAAAAATTGAGATGCATGAATGAGGAAAGTCTGGATTAAATAAAGCACCAATTTCCAAGAATTTTATGGTTCCAAGGGAGATTGTGGCTGTATTTAGAAACTGCCTCTATTTTTTTAGTTTTCATAGAATAAATTCACATTACAAGGGTAACTTGATTTTTTCAATTAATATATACATTTACCATCGATTTTTGGAGTCTACTAATTCTCAAGAAGAGTTTGAATTCAAAAAGGGAAGTGATGTGTCTATTTAAGTGCATGAAAACATACACTCTATTTTAAAATATTATTTTTGTTGTTTGACTAAAAATAATAACTATTGTTGTTTTTGTGTACTCATGTTTTATAGACTCAAGGATATTAAGTCAAAAATTGAAAATACATTTACTTTTGATTATTAGGAATCTTATGAGAAGGATGTTGAGACAAAAGTTCAAGTTCAGAGGGATAATTCCAAAGGGAAGGTAGTTGTTGTTTAAAGAAAATATCATATTGCTCCTATTATTTTCACATCCACAACTATTTGTTTCAGAATATCAGTTCTTTAGATAGAAGTCCAGAAGAGTTTTATTGCAAGTTGTTCCCATAAATCAGATCTACAAGACTGTCTAAAGTTTTTTAAACAAAATAACTAGAAAGGATATTATATTATCCTATATTTATATAGATAATATATTATCAAAAGGATTGATATGTCTGCAGATTCACTTTTACATATTAGAGTTAGAAAATATATAGGACCTGTACCTCTATATAGGTATCCTGCAGCTTAAAAAATCTAAAGGAAACCTTTAATCCTAAACCTTGCAACCCTAAAGTTGCTACCAAACCACCTCCTGAGTAACAAGATTTATATTATCTCCTGTATTTTGGTTATTTGTTATAAACTTTTCAATGTTATTTTGATTTTTCTATGAATTAAAAGTTCAGTGATCTATTCTTATTTCATTTTTTATCCTTAAATGTTTAATATTGATGTATAATTTCTTATTAAGTTTCTGTTTTCAATCCATTCATATAAGTTAATGTCATATCATTATTCATTTGAGTTTTTTATATTCTCAAAAGTTTTATTATTTTATCATGTTATATTGAATGTGTTTTATCTCATTACTCTAACTTATTTTTTGATATCACAAAAGGGGGAAAAGATATGAGAAAACACAAAATTTTAAGATTTGTAAATTTTTTGTTTAAATTATTATGGGGTCTGTGATCATCAAAATATGGGATATTGTTGTACACACTAATGTTATTCCAATATATCCCAATATTTCACAATTTTTGATTCTCACAAAATCATCATTTGTTTTACTTCTGAATTTATCTTAAGTTATTTCAGGTTAATATTTGATATTTTCTTAAGAACTATTTCATTTGGAATCGTTTTCGTTAATTCCATATTATTTGATTTTGAATAAATTTTCCTAAGGAGAATATCCCACGTGCTGAAAAATTATTTTACAGTCGGACTCAAAAATTCATAATTTGAAAAAGTAAATTATCTTATAAGATTCTCTTAAATGATAAATATAATATGATGTAAGTAAATTAACATACACATGCATGAATTATACTATGACTAAATAAATTATCCCATGAGAACAGTATTTCTAAATTTTATCATGGAGTTCAAAGACCAAATGTCGAAGAATATTCTATGAAGCTGAAGATTTATTTAGGAAGAAATATCTCACGAGACACAAAGAATATCTTTCAAAGGTGAAAATATATTATGAAAGAGAATAATTTTTCACTAAGTCCATAACTCATCTGAAGTGGTAATATTAGAAGAAAAGTATTATGATTAGAAGGAAAGACTTATGATGAAGGATTGTGATCAAATTTAAGTTATGTGATCTAAAGTGAATTCTTATTATCAACGACAAATTTATACGATTAGAAAACTTTCCAAATAAAGCCCTATGAATCTAAAGATCTATAAAGCTGAATATTTTTCATTATTTAATTATATTTTAAAGGAAATTATTACTATTTATATTTTGTGAAAAAATTCCATGCATGTTTTTTATTTATCAAAAATTGAGATGCATGAATGAGGAAAGTCTGGATTAAATAAAGAACCAATTTCCAAGAATTTTATGGTTCCAAGGGAGATTGTGGATGTATTTAGAAACTGCCTCTATTTTTTTAGTTTTCAGAGAATAAATTCACATTACAAGGGTAACTTGATTTTTTCAATTAATATATACATTTACCCTCGATTTTTGGAGTCTACTAATTCTCAAGAAGAGTTTGAATTCAAAAAGGGAAGTGATGTGTCTATTTAAGTGCATGAAAACATACACTCTATTTTAAAAGATTATTTTTGTTGTTTGACTAAAAATAATAACTATTGTTTTTGTTGTGTACTTTCAATATATATCTATAACAAATATAATTTCTTTAGAGATGCTTTAAATCCTACCCATTCTTTGAAGAAGTTTGATCATCTGCCAGTTGCTACTTGCAACTGTGTTCCAAAACTACAATCTTTTCTATATCTTCTTTATCAGTAAAGTGATAAACCCCTATACTGAGTGTCATGATAGCTTTGGATAGGTCTTGTAAAGGGAGATCCTAGTTGAAAGATCTTAGACCTTTGTAATAAGTAACAACTACTTGCACTCAATTGGAAAACCCTAAGAAAAGGTATAGTTGATTATTAAATCACCATACTCACACTAAGAGTTGATGGAGTAGATTAGGGGTAGTTCCTATTTCCCTAAACTACAATAAATTTCATGTGTCATACTCTTTCTTTTCTACTTTATTTTTCATTGCATATTTGATAAATTGTGAGGGATAGATTTGATTAAGATTTTAAGAGGTTGGTTTCAAGTTTGTAAAAAAATTAAGAACACAATTCACCCCCTATTGAGTCATTGTGAAACCCCTGCTGGGATAATATAATCTACACCCCATATCTGTTGATAACCCTACACAAACTTTTCACACTAAAATTTCATCCAATGAAAGACCATAATGACAAAAATAGATCAAAGTATGAAATTCCTATAACACTAGTGTATCAAAACTAGGAAGAAACAATTTTACCCTAATCACCGCACTGAGTTTCACTTACTCAATCCCATTTAATCCAAACCCACATAAACATTAAATAAAAAAACCAATAAATGTAAAATAAAGAAATAAAATAAGGCATAATAAGGTTTTGTATGGTTTGTACTTTCATCCCATGTCCAAAGGGAGAAGCATCAAAATATTTGATTATATCAGAAGTAAAAAAGTTAATCACTATGACCAGGTTTCCATATAGATCACTAAATCATATGATTGTTTGAAACCTAAAAAAGTGGTCCCAACCCCCTTTTATAGAGGGTCATGCCTGATTGTCTGATTACACTAACCTCCTATAATCGCGGGGATTCATCCATTTCACTGTTCAACTTCTAATATCTTGGAACTTTATTTGGCTTGACCACCAATCACCAATAGATAAATAATTATTCTTATTCCTCACTCATCCCCACAAACCCCATGTAAAGTGTATTCCAAACATATACAAAACTCATATTTTGGTGATCTCGTCATCAGCTAAACTTCTAGTTAGTTGACCACCATCCAATCATCCATCAGAAATTCTCATCTTCTGGTTAACACATTATCATCCACTGAAGTCCAACTTTGCTTCTCTATAACAAGACCAAAAGTTTATAGGATTTTATCCTTTTGATAAACTTAATCCATCATTTGAATAAGATTTTCATAATGTAATGACCTCATTTTTTTATTATTACCTTTGAATATGGAAAAAAGTCTCATATGGATAAAATGAGGTTGCCATTGAATTTGGAACGTGATTTTTCTCTAAAAATTACATAAATTATGTTTTCTTTGGATGTTTCACTAATTTTTATTCATGGAAAGATTATAGATATATGTATTAAAAAATTAATTTAATTATTTAATAGATGTTTAACCTAACCATTCCTCTATTTAACCCACCTTATGGAAATTATCTAGGGTTATCTACAAACCCTAATAATTGAGAGGGGTAGAGAGAACCACCGTTGGGAGAATCTTCATTGGGAAATCAAGAACGATTCACATACTAATGAATACAGTGGAATTACTAATGATATCACCTATGGGTACATTATTCTCCAGTGACCAAACCTTAATTGAGGTAGGTATTTCATTCTTGTTAGATTTTTACCCCATACTTGATATCAATATGATCATGGGTTAGTTCACCTATAATTTAACCGATGATCAATCATTGCATAACCCTGTTAATTTATATACTTTGTTAAACCTATGATATGAGAATCATGGATTCTATAACACTCAATCAATATGTGTTTCTTTTAATTTACTCACCTATAATGATGGCCAATCATGTAAGGCCATCATTGATTCTCACTTTTTTGGTTTATGGATTTTACCCCATGTTCTTCATATATTTATCACCGGTATTCAGTTTAGATAGTGATATAAATCTTTCCATAGAACGAATCAATGTGTTATTTTAAATTTATCTTATAGTATGTTGTTATATGATTGATATTATGGATTGAGACATATGGATTAAACAATTATTAATATAGGAACACAATAGAACAATGGGGATAGGTTGCTTGCATGTGGTGGAAATGTGTGAGGTGATAGGGCTTCAAAGGAGGGTTATGATTCCAATGATAAATAGACAAAAATGAGTTTCTAAAAATTGTGGGTATATATATGATGTTCTTAATGTATTTTCATACATGATTTGAGGTTAAATTGAAGGAATATTTGAGGAAAAAAATTCATTGAAACTGTGAAATTTTTAAAGAAAGTGCGACTACACGATGTGCAATTTAGGAGAAAAACATGGTATGTCTCATTGATGCAAGACTAGGGATATTATAATTAATATAATAATCACATGTACATAAATGACTAATCTCATAGTGATGTAATTCATAATTCCATAAATCATAACCATACTATTAAGGCATCGTGCCAAGATATCCGACATAAATGGGTAAGGATCCAGATAATACCCAAACTAGTTTGTATCATGAGACCTACCAATGCATCAAGGGACTATAGCAGGCCCCATCCATCACTTACTATATCCAATGAATTCCTTATGCTAATAAATAATATAGTTTAATCAACATTCCTTAACAAAATCAATAATTGTCCGTATTGGAAGAATGAGTCATACATAATATCAATACTTTCCCCAGTAAAAATGATCATAAACCATCTAAAGAAATATTATGAATGGTATTATTAGATTTAATCCTTAAAATAAGATTCAAAAAAGGTTGTAAACATATATGGAAATACTTTAAATAGATTACCAGAATGTTTCTTGAGGAAAATACCCTTTTTACTTAAAAAATTATTTTTAGAATATAAAAATTGCGAACATAATAAAGAAATAAATTTCTTTGAAAAGAAACTTGTAAAATTATAAATTAATATTCAAAACATCAAGGCATCATGATGAAAAAAATTCAATTCATTCTATATAAGTTAAAAAACATTCCTTTCACACTTTTTTAAGAAAAGTTAGAGTACCTTGTTCGAATAATGACAAAAAGATTCCTTTTAAGACATTTTTTAAAAATTAAAACAAGGATAAAAATGAATTTAAACATTCATTGGAGAATAGTAAAAACATTTTTAGAAAACATGGATATGGAATATAAATATTCCTCATCTAATACTTAAAAATAAACAATCCTGAATAATGATGTGATTGTGAAATAAACCCTTACCACTTGGGTATATTTTGAATCATAAGACCCATGAAATAAATAACTTCAAATGAAACTTTAAATACCATTAAGAAAAATATATTCATGATATACTATATCAAATTGGAATTATATACACCCAAAAAAATAAATAAATGGTGATCATGACATATGTCTCACAAAAGTAAAAGTGAGACGAGAAACCCTTACCTCAATTTCAGATTCCTTCAAATGTCTATGTACATCCTATATAATGGTTTTAAAAAAGTTATTACTAAAACCATAATATCATATATTATCCTATTATATCATCTTATCACCCATTTTTTAATAATATTTCATTATTACACTTGTTTCCGGTGTTAGTTGCCTCATTTTCCCATGCATGTTTTGTCATGTACATTCCAATTATTATGAATAGGATATAGTTCTATAATCTCCAGAATATTATTAATGGTATAAATATAATATATATTCAATATATAAATAATTATATTCATCCATAAAATATAGATATAGAAAAATTAATTACACCGTTCATGAAGACAGTGGGTCGTACATACGTATGGACGTTGTTTTTATTTTTTTATGGATGCGACAAAATATAGATAAAGAATACTTAACCTTTTAGGAATAATTATTATGTAATATAGATCATATATATTCCTTATTTTCATATTTATAACCATACACTTAAAGTGTAGATGAAAAAATAATTACGCTGCTACATGGAGACGGTAAGTCGTACATACGTACGAGCGATGTTTTCTATTTTTGTAGAATGGAAAAGAGATGGAATATGGTTGTAACATAATAATTAAAACATATAAGTATATTTATTATACTGGATTTATTAATTAAGGATTGAAATGACATTAATAGTAAGTATAAAAGGAAATAAACTTGAAAGAGTCGGTAAAGATGATTACCTCTTCTTCGGTGGTATCTCTTTAGATCTCTTCTTAAGAGACATAGGGTTGCTATTTTGGAAGGAAAATAAACTCAAGAACTTGGATAAGGATTTTGAGAAGAGTAATGGGTAGGGTTCAGTCGATCTAGATAGATCAAAGTGATGTAATTAAGTGAGGAAGGAGGTTCCCTTTTATAATTCAAGAGAGGGGGTATCTTTGGAATTTCTCAAAATCTTGAATTAATATAAATTAATATTCAATTTAAAATGGATAAAAACTCATTTATTTAAAATATAGGATGATTATGGTTCATAATAATCTCATACAATAATTTTTTGATCAGTTTAGGTCATGGTTTTGCCCTTATTTTTTTAACCTCCCATTAACCCTTTTGATAATTACCATACTATTAAAATATTCTACTCTCCATAGGTCAATAATCTTACTATAAAATTAAAAAAGACCCATAAATGGATAATTTTATATTTAATTAACCATAAACCATTAATTTTAATGAATCTAATATTTTTAGTATTTTTATATCATTTAATAAAATATTATTTATTATAAAATATCAATATTGTCAATTTTTAGAACTATTCATCAATTTGAATTTAATAATATCAAGACAACACTTAAAATTTAAAAAAAAATTATTATATACCTAACATGTCATGGTCATTTATAAAATTATTTTATCATATTATTTATCTCAAATTATATTACTTTTAATATTTTAAATATCATTTATTTTATTTTTCCATTAATTGAATAATTACCGTGTCAGCATTGTGTAAGCATTTAAGGTAATTATTTCTTCACTAAAAATTGAAAATAAATTAAAATAATGAATATAAATATTTTATATTTCAAAATAAGATTTATATTGAAACATATCTTTAGTATCAATATATATTAAAAATATTATAGTTATTAAAAAAAGAGTGTGGCTTGTTTGACTTTTCTTGAAATAAAATAGTAACATGGTCATAATCTCATCCAAATGGCCATAAAATTCCATGTAACAGAATATTGGATGATTATGGATGAAATTGAATCATATAATAATATTAATTCAAGTTTTGGGGTCATTTTATAGTCCTTATCATTTTATTTTTAAGTTTAATTACTCGATTTAACTTGTACTGTGATAACAAAAATTACCAAGGTTACTATTCATGTTGACAAAAAATAAAATTGAAAATTTAAACATAATTAATAAAAATATGGAATATATTTATCAAAATTCAAAACATATAATTTTCATAATTTAATTTAAAATTAAACCGGAAAAACACAATGAAAAACATTTTTCAGAAAAATGTCCTTTTTAAGTATAAAATGATTTTATACCAAATTCAACCATGAAATTGATTAAAATTAACTTAATTGGATGATTAATAATATAATATAATTAATTTTATTTTTAAACCATTTTAAAATAAAATAAAACTTTTTAAATGGTTGAAATAAAAAAAAATACAGTTTCTAATAAAAATCAGTATTTTTCATTATTCACTGGAAAATAAATCTTTTCAGAAAAAATTGAAAATTTTACCCTAAGATAATTTTGATATTTTTATTTAAAAAATTATATTATTTTTATAAAATACAATTTATATATGTTCCATAATTTAATTATAATATTTTCTCAATATAAATTATTTTTGAAGAAAACGTATTTCTAAAGCATAAAGTAACTTTACTTAAAATTGAGTACTTATTTCATAATAATTAATAAATAAATTTGTAATGATTAGGTACTTTATATATATATATATTTCATAATTTAGTTAATACTATTCATACTCGCCAATTTAATGATTAGGTTATAATGATCATATTTAAATAGTATTTCACAGTTTTTTGAAGCTCAGTGTGGTGTGTAGTATACACTACTGAATAGAGTATTCTTTTAAAATCGCAAGGTTTCGTGGAAAAAAATCCATCAAATATATTAAACTTATTTAAAAATATACATACCATAAAATCTTGGGGTATTACATTCTCCCCCTTTCAATAAATTGCGTCCTTGAAATTTGAACTTGTGTTTGGTAATTAAGGGCTTGAAATTTAAAAATTACTTTGTTTAAAATGAAAATAATAAATAGGGTTAATAAAAAATCGTCTTAAAAAGAGGAAAAAGGAAATTAAGGTCATTATAAAACTAGGTTTTTGAATTGGATAACTTTGGTGGGAGGTGAAAATATAGACACGGAAGAGATAATTAACACCCAGGTATTAATAGAGAGTGATAGAGAACATGGTCATGAAGTAGTTAACCATAAAAAACCATAATTATATGATGTGTTAAAAGGACATTGATTTCTCAGTAATAAAATTAAATGGAATTTTTTTTATTTCAATGTCCTTTTTCTAAAGTCGATGGATTATTTTACTATCTAGATAAAGCACTCAATAAAATAAACTTACTTGATTATTTCTATGTAGTAAGCATAATATCATCATTTGGTTGTGATTTAATCTATTTCCACTTAATCTCTTATGCTAGTAAATGGATATTCAAGATTAATTTTTCATTCTTGAATCACTTTTAATGAATCAAAATATCCATAAATCATTCCTCCAACCTCTAAATATTTACGAATGCCAATATGGTTAGAATAGGTTATCCAATATGATAAATCATACTTTAAATTCAAACAATAATATCCAAATTTAAACTTAATCCATTCCACAAGTTTTCAATCCTAAGGATCCTCTAAAATATTTCTGACCAAATTAAAAAAATCCAAAAATGTAGAAATATGGTCACTAAGTTTCCTATATCAACTTATCCTTAATATCCCATAAATTAGCTCTTAATGTCACATACAAATACCTTGATTATATATTCTTATAAAACATGGTGATCACCATAAAAACTTAATGAAAACATGCATTATTCTAAAAATAAAATCTCATGTTATTGAATATATTCCATAAATCCAAAAATGCAGTAAATAAACTCCATCATGAATCAAGTCACTAACCATTTTCAAGCTCACAAATATTATCCCATTTACTTCCATCTCAACATGAGGAATGTATTAGGGTTATATTTCCATTTTTTCATATATTCTTAAAAAACACTACCTTACCACTAATCAATTTTATTGGTTATTGATACCATTAAACATATACTTTCAAATCCTTAAAGAAAAAGTGATATAGTACAATCCTTATACATTTAACAATTATTATAACTATAATATCATTAAAAAAATACTCCTATAATATAATTATTTAATTCAAATACATAATTACTTTAATAATTCCACTTATACTGTAATAATAACATAATATTGTTCTTTATCCCTTTGTTTCTTCTAAGTTATATTACCTTGATACTTTGGGCATTCGTTTGCACAATTCCCTATCTCCTTACAGTTAAATCATTTCACATTGACTACTTCTTTACTTCCCTTGAAATCATGATCTTGATGTCCTTTATCTATGCACTTTTAGTAAACTCTCATTCCCTTCAATCAAGACCCATAGTGTTTATTTACACAATTATCACATGTGGAAAAATCCTTCTTTATTTTATTCCCCTTATCCATTTTTTTCTCTTCCATACTCTTCTTCTTTTATTTTTCTTCATAACCAAAAGACTTGGACAATTATTTCTCTATATTTATAGAACTTGATATTTTATCCTCATATGATGAAAATTTTTGGGAGACCAGTGCCCTTATAAGGATTGGTTTAATCCCATCAAAGAAATGATCGATATTACTCTTTGGATTATGTACATTGTCTACAACATGTCTGAATAACCTTGTAAATTTATATTCATTCTTAGCAACATTTTCTTCTTCCATTTGTCTCAGACTCAAGAATTGTCTCTCCATATTCTCTTGATGTTCTTGAGGAAAATATTTTTCCAAGAAAAGTTCCTTAAAATCCTTCCATTCCATGCTTGTTATTTCTTCCGTGTCCTTATTGTTTCGAATCAATGACCACTATTGATCTGTATCCCCCATGATATGATAAACTACCATGAAAATTTTCTCTATTTCATTATTTCCATGCTTGTTTATGTATGAATCATTATAATATTATTACACCATGTTGTAAATTAGTAGTATGTTCTATACGGGAAAGGTTATTTCTTATAACCTAAGCTAGCTATCCCAATATAGTTCTAATTTGTTCACATCTAGCAGTAACTCTATCTCCCATTGCATCCCCATCTCTATCCTAATTATCTTGAAAATTAGGGCAATCACTACATGGATTGTGTGTATTAGTGTGGTTTACATTCTTTCTTTTATGCACCATTTCTAAAAAATGGTATATACTAGATTAGACCATAACATTATAAAATGTAATGTATAATCTCAAAACTAGTGAAACACTTGACGTAAATTAAAAATTTATGTTTAACTAACCACTAAATCATAATCTTGGTTTCTTTGGGAATATTTCAAAATTCTTTCATAGGTTATCATATTCTAATCTATGTTTTCCTATATCTAGTTCCTAAGGTTTATACTAAACTTCCTATGATACTAACTATAAAGTCCCCAACTTTAGTATCCTAGAGACAGTGGTTATTTTATTAAATTATCACTAGATACACAGAATCACATCCCAAAGGACCGAATAGTTTAGTAGTATTCATAGACTAGATACATACATTAATTTCACATTACAATTTAAAAGATAAAATACAATATAGTATTTTTTTTTAATACACCATTATTACCTTAAGAATAGGGCATGTTAATCATAATACACTTTTTTTCATCTTAGAGAAAGGAAATATAAGAAAGGGGTGAGATGCAATGATCAGTAAGTGTATGCGTATATCATAAACTATCATGAATAAATAATCATAAACAATATGGAAAGGTAAATAGTTGAAACACATGCCATTTAATCAATAACCTGAAAATACTATGGAAGGAATAAATAATGATAAAATAATTCCATATACGTAATCACATGAGATTGAAACTTTTCTATGGATATTATAATTAATTTAATAATCACATAGACATCAATGACTAATATCATTGTTAGGGAATGAAAAATTTTAGACATAATAACCATATCTTCATGGTCCCGTGCCAAGACATCTTACATAAATGGGTAAAGCCTCAACTAATAACCAAGCTAGTTTGTCTCATGAGACTTACTAATGTATATAGGGGATATAGAGGGACCTTACCATTAATTAATAAGTCCAATTAATTCCTTATATGAATAAATAATACAACAGAGTCAACATCCCTTAACAAAATCAATAACTATCCATATTGGAAGAACTAGTCATACAGAATATAAATAATTTCACCAGTCAAACTGATCATAAACCATCCTAAGGAATATTATGAATGGTATTATTGGATTAAATTATCAACATAATATTCAAAAAAGGATGTTGACATAGATTACAATACTTTAAAGAGATTATTGGAATTTTTCTTGAGTAAAATACCCTTTTTTAATTTGAAAATTATTTTTAAAATCTAAAAATTGTGCATGTAATAAAGAAATAATTTTATTTGAAAAGAAACTTGTAAAATTATAAAGGAAGCTTAAAAAATTGCGGTGTCATAATGGGGAATAATTCCCTTCATGCCATATAATTTAAAAAACATTCCTTTCACACCTTTGTAAGAAAAGTGAAAATGTACCTTATTTGGATAACAACTCGGAGATTCCTTTTAAAATATTTTTTAAAAAGTAAAATAAGGATAAAATGAATTTAAAAAATCATTAGAAAATAGTAAAAAAAAATCTTTTTTTTATAAAACATTGACATGGAAGAGAAATACTCCTCTTTTAAGACTTAAAAATAAACATTCCTGAATAATGATGAGACTGTAAAATAAACCTTTACCACTTGGGTATCTTTTTGAATCATATACCAAATGAAATAAATAACTTAAAATTAAACTTTAAATACCATTAATACAAATATATTCATGATATAGTATATCAAAGGGGTAGTATATACATCACATGAAAGAAATAAGTGGTGAATATGACATATGTCTGATAAAAGTAAAAGTTAGACAAGAAACCCTTACCTCAGGTTCGACTTCCTTAAAATGTGTTTAAAAATATTATATAATGATTTTAAATATTTTATTACAAGAAATATGAAATAATATATGATCCTATTATATCATCTTATCACCCATTAATAATATTTCATTATTACCCTTATTTTGGATGTTAACTGCCTCATTTTCCCATACATGTTTTATCATCTAAGTTTTGGTTCTTGTTCATAGGATAGTGTTCCATCATCTCTATAATATTATCCATGGTATAAATATCATATATATTCAATATATAGATAATTATATTCACCCATAAAATATATAGATAAAAAATTAATTACATCATTCATGGAGAAGGTTGGTCATACGTACACATGAACGTTGTTTTCATTTTTTGATGGATGGAAAAAAATAAAGAGAAAGAATAATTTACCATTAAAAATCATTATTATTTAATATATATAATATATATTAATTATTTAAATATTTATAACCATTCATGTAAAGTGATGATAAAAAAAATTACACCGCTATGTGGAGACGGTAAGCCGTATGTATGCACGAGTGATGTTTTCATATTTTGTAGGATGGAAAAGATATAACCACTAAAATAAAAGGGACCAATTTACCAAATTTTAACCACCTGATTAAAAACATAGAATCAAATTTTCAATATTAAACTTATAGAGTTCATAGAAATAAATTTTAATATAAATGTGTAAAACGTAATGAAAAAGAGTTTTTAGAAAAATGTGTTTTTTAACCTAAAAATGAACTTATAAAAAATCAAGTATAATGAAAATTACTATATAATTAATTATATTACTTAAAATTTAAGTATATTTATGTTACTTTAATATCAAATTCAAAACATAATGGGACTTTTAAATTACCCGGTTTAATAAAAATAAATGACCCTTTTTAGAAAAATTAGTATTTTCACTATTCACTTAAAAATAAATATTCTCAGAAAAATACTAAAAATTAAACCTAAGATAATGTTGAAATGATTATTTCAAAAATAATATTCCTTTACTTGAATAAAATTTATAAAAATGGTAGAAATTAATTATAATGCTCAAGCACAAAATGCAATAAAAACTATTTTTGAAGAAATCATATTTTTAAAGAATAAAATGACTTTACTAAAGATGGTATACTTATTTATTATGAATTAATAAATAAATTTACATTATAAAAAAAATATGCATATTTTTCTTGATTTAGTTATTCCTATTCATACCACCAATTTAATGGATAGGTTATAATTGTCACATTTAAATAATGATATTTTTATAGTATATCACAGTTTTCTTAAAGCTCAATGTTGCATGTTAAGGAAGATATCAAGATTATTATTATTTTAAACAATATTTTTTGGGTGTTACATCAATATTTATTCAAGTATATATCACTTTAGATTCCATTAACACTTATGAAAAACTTACCTTATTTCCTTCGTAAGCATGTTGTCCTGTTTGAAGTTACCAAGAATGTTAGGACCATTGAAAAGTGGGGAGGGGGTTTAATTAGTGGTGATATTTTATAATTTATTTTCTTCTGAAACTAACCCCCCACCCAATTTTTTAAAGTATTGATCCTTTCAACTTTTATATCTCAACCTTACTCACATGAAAAGATAATAAATTAAAGTAAGGCACACAATATTTATAAGGTTCGCCCCCAAATGTGGGTGACTACATCCTTTCCATGGTGACTTGTAGATCTATGGAAATTAAATATGATAAAAGTGAATAAAAATTGATCTAACTACCATCAAGATCATTCTATCTCCCAACATGTAATTATATTGACTCACATCAATTAAATTTTTTTTTTTAAATTGTGATCCAAAAAAATATAAGAAACTTTTCTTAAAAGCTCACAAAAACTCTATCCAAAAATACTTTGTCTGGTATACTTAGAAACTCCATCTGATAAGTAACCATTTGGAATTCCCCTATATAATGTGCCTTATTCTGATGCACTTTGTCTGGTACACCTCTATTCAGTGTCTTTTCATGATACCTATGTCTATTACCTCTGTTTACTATACCACTTTTTGGCATGCTTATTATTCTTATTCTTAAACCAAGAGATTACTTAGGTATAAACTCACACTACTAAAATTATATCATTTTTCTCTCTATCTGGTAGCTCTGTCTGGTACCTTTTTTATAGCACTTTAACTCTTTATCATGTATGAACAATGTACATTTTTTACTATACTATCACCCTTTTATACAGACACACTTCCATTGAAAGTTAAGAAGAAAGTTCAGGCTCCCACTTGAGTTTTCCCACTCAACTAAAATTTGAATTTGAAACCATCCCAATCAACTCAATTTCATTAAAAATATCTCAAACCTTCAAGAACATTCTTGAAATTTCCAAAAAACTCAGCGTCAACTACTTTCTTCAAAATTACTCAAACATTTTATATATTAATGAATGTTGAAATTATAGCTTAGCATCATCATGGTTAAAGTTTATGTAAATATCCTCAAAACTCTATATAGTAAATGTTTTTCCCATTATTTTACAATAACTCCTTTCAAAAAATGTTTTTTCAGTGCCATCATAGGAACTTCTTTATCCGATACTGTAATACATGACTCCCCACTGTCTATTCTGCATTGTTTGATTGAATTGGACAAGTAAACTCAACATTTATTTGTATGGTGATATTCACATGCTTCCTTTTTATGATAAAATCATATATGTTCATCCGGATTGATCTTTCCATTGAGTTGGTATACCTCCATCTGATCATCCAAATTTTTCTCAAACTTCATATAAGAATTGATATGCTAAGTTTAGTATAATGAAAATTCATTTAATTGTCCATATGATGACATCATATTTCTATATCTCATGCTTATCTATCTATTGATCCCTTAGAATCTTATTGTATCAAACTTCTATAAAACTTCATTTAATATAAATGGATCTCTTTTTCCATTCTAATTTCATTGCTTACCTTGTTTGTACACCATGGTTTAATCAAATTGATTTGTTAGACTCATCCTGGATATTTTATTAATAATTAACTCTCTCCATCTGATGTACTTAATTCTTCTATGTCTAGTAAAATGAAAAACTTTCCTTTGAATTGAACTTTTATAAACCTTAATTCTGACCCCTATACTTTATAATACTATGTCAAATGCAACTTTGTAGTTGTACATCTGGTGACCTTTAGAGTTATCTTATTCTTCTAGCGATACAACATCATTGTTTGATCAACCTTTGTTTGATTAAAACTTCATAGAATAACATTCATTCAGTAGGAACTTCATGAAATCATATCTTGGAACTTTGTATAACTTTCAACTTCATCACTTTACAATTTGAACTTCATATAAATTGTCTTTACAACAACTTAATCATCATATTTCTAGTATAATTGATCCATTATATTTCATTCTTGTCTATCTAATCATTATTTTTAACTCCACTATATCATATCTTAAACTTTATACAACAAAAACTTCAACTTTGTAGATAAAACTTTGGATTCTCCCCTTTGTAAAAACTCATACAAAATCATCTATAATCATTATTATATTCATGATGTTAGGAACTTGAATATAAACATAGAATCATCTAAATTATTTTGGAAACTTTCTTAACCTCCTTTAAAAACTCATAAGGAAACTTTCTTAACCTCCTCCTATAACTCATAAGGGAGGATTATTACCTGAAATACAAAAACATCCAAAAATAAGACATTGAAAACAAATACAAAACTTCTTACAAAAACAACCCAAATGATCTTAAATATCCCCCTTTGTATTTTCTAGAAACATTCTTAACAACTCAATGTTTTTTAAAAACTTTCACAAAACCGCAACATTTATCATAGAGAATGTTCTGACACCACACTACAAGTTTAAGTAATGGAATTAAATATATTCCATCCTTGGTGAAAAGAAATTTTGTGTCCATGATGAGATAAAATCCCTATCAATATTTTACCCCTTTTTTATGAAAAAACAAACATTAGATTCACAAACGTTAAAGTTTCACTTCTTCTTAAAAAGTTTAACTTCTTCTCCCCATTTTACAATAGAATCAAAATCAAGGTGGGGTCTATTTCCTTAAGAACTTTCTTATGTTATTGGTAGAGGTTGAACATATAGTTTCATTCTCAATTTCTCAAATCTTTCCCTTCATATATCTTTGGTGAAAATATTAGTAATTTGGTATTTTTTTGAAATATACTCAAGCATAACATCTCCACCAAAAACTTTTTACTTTAAAAATATATATTTAATATCAAGATGATTTGATATGGAATGTTGAAAATGATTTTTGGAAATATAAAGAGCACTTTGATTATAACAAAGAATATTTAATGGTTTGTCAACATTCACCCTAAAATATTCCAGCTAAAATTTCATCTATATCATTGTGTATAGGCCTAAATAGTGACGAAATATTCTTCTTCCACTGTACTCAACATGAAAATATATGTTTCTTACTATACCATATCACACAACATTCTTATAAGAAGAAAGTTCCCCCTAATTCTTATTTTTTATAATTTCAATCACCAACCCAATTGGCATCAGTGAACCCATGAAAGGTCATCTAATTGCTTGTTTTATACATCAGGGCATAGTTGGATATTCCTTCAATATACCTAGATGTTATTTTTACTGCCATAATGTTTGATTCCTTAGGACCACTCTAATATATTACTCACAATTTTATATAATAAGAAATTTATGGTCTTTTAATAGTAAGATAGAGTAAGATAATAATCAACTTAATAAAGTCTTTTCGATTCACACTTTTCATAGCTTCATATTTAATTATATTCATTCCAATAGAGATAGGTGTATAAAATTCCTTTGAATATTACAAGACAAACTTTTTTAATAACTTCTTGGAATACTTTTCTCATGATATGAAGATGTATCTTCCTTTCTATGGAACTTGTAACCCAAGAAAGAAGTTCAAATCTATGAGAATTGAAATATCAAATTTCTTCTTCATTTGTTTAGAAAACTCTTCATAATCTTTATCCATATCACCAGTAATAATTATATAATCAATGTAAACAATGATAATTAGGGTTCTTATACTCATTTCCTTCACATATAAGTTGTTATCAACTTTTACTTTAGAAAATTTCAACTGCTTCAGGCAACTTCTAAGTTTTAAATACTAGGCGTGAGGAGCCTATTTTAACCCATACAAATCTTTCTTTAGTTTACACATCAAGTTACATATTTATTAATTAAAATCCCACCAGGTTTCTCAATATTAACTTCTTCCAAGATTTATTCATTTAATAAAGTTTACTTAACATCCATTTGATGAACTTTATAGTTTTTATAAGTAGTAACTTCCAAGAACATTCTTATAGTTTCAAGTCTCGTAACCAAAGCAAAAAGTTTCTTCAAAATTGTAACCTTCCACCTTTGAGAAACCTTTTCAAACCATTCATGTTTTATTTATTTAAATTTATCCATGTTAATTGAGCCTTTTTCTAAACACCTGTTTTATCCCTATAACATTCTTCCTGCTGTTCGAGGAACAAGATCCCAAGTTTCATTTTTCTCAATTTGATCAAACTCTTCATTCATTGTATTTAGCCATTATTTATATTCAAATAACCCTAAAATGGAAAGTGGTTCTTATAGAGAACCTAGATTTTTTATACATATTATTACATTTTTTTTAACATAAACATCTAATAAACACAACCCAAAGATCATGAGGCATAGTATCTTTATAAGACTAGGTTTATAATACATAAATGGAAACTAAAAAATAAATTTTTTACATTATTCTCCATAATTAGCTCCTAGATACATTTGATATCCTAAAACAATATAATACAACCTAGGGAATACATAAAATAAAGTGGTGAGCTAAAAAACCCAGTAAGTTAATAAACATGATAAATAAGTATAACATGTGAGTTAAAGATATAACATGATATCATAAAAGAGAAGGCTCTTGAGTAATCACCTCAGATAATAACATAAAGAAAATAGTATAATAATATCATGGAGACATATTAAATGTGGTAAAAATATAAAACATAACATAAACATAAGTCAAGGATAACTTCCAAGACAACATCACATAGTGGACAGAGTCCCATATTGGATTAGGTTTACTCCCTAATCCCATACATAATGTCCCATGAGACTAAAACTTTACCTAATGAATTAGAGCGCTATCTGGTAACACCCATAATAAAATGTTCATGATTTTGTTTTATATAAAATTAAATCAATCATAAATATAATAATTTCCTACAGAAACAAATGAGTTTTATAATCTTGCCTCATATCACAAGCAAAAGAGATTTATATAAAGAAGGCATTTAAGAAATGAAAATAAGGAATGTATTACCCATAAAAGTAAGGTATAATAATATAGGTATATATGTGAGAGAAAAATATATATTATTTAGAATCATCTCGTAAAATTAAATATATAGAGAGAGGTTTTGACCCAAAGAAAATGGTGGTTCAGAGATATCATTTACTTTAAGTCTTGTATTTCTTTGTACACATTAGAAAATAATGTATATTAAATATAGATTTATTATAAATGTATTAAAAAACATAATAATATATATAATACTATATATTATTTTCTTATAATATCTTACCACCTCTTTATTAATTAATTCTTTATTAAAATCATTGTTATGTGTGATAATTGCTTTGTTTTTCATGCATGTTTGGGTTCGACGGTCTCAGTTTTTATACATTGATCATGGTTCCATCATCTAAATAATTTTAAAAATTAAATAAATATCATATATATTCATTATATATATATTTATATTTATATTTATATTCATCCATAAAATGTAGAGATAAAAAAATGAATTACATTATTCATGGAGACGGTAGGTCGTACATACGCATGAACACTATTTCCATTTTAAATGGATGGAACGAAAGAAAGGTAAATAATAAATCATATTTATAAAATAATAATAATATCATAAATAACATATATATTTATTAAATTCATCATTATAACTAGTTGTAAGAGGCGATGATGAAAAACGAATTACATCAGTTCACGATGCGATAGTCTGCAATACACATGAATGCCGAATAGATTTCCCATTTGATAGAAGTGGAGATGGATGTAAGTGATTAAATTAACATAATGAAATTTTCTTATATGAAATATATTGGTGTTATTATTTCATATTATTTTAATAAGATTTGAATGGGGTATAATAAGAAATAAAACTAAAACATTCGGTTAAAGACTATACCTCTTCTTCGAACAACTTCCTTTTCTTTATATATTAAACACTAAAATATTTGTATTCTTCCCAAACCAATACATATAGAATGTGTTTATGAGTGTTGTTAAGGTATTTGGGTAGGAATTTTCTAAAATAAAATGTTTTTTAAGTGTGAAGAAAAGAGGATAGGAGGTTCCCTTTTACAAGAAAGGGGAGAGATACTCTTGGAATTACTTAAAATATTAAATTAATATAATTTTTTTCATGGAAAAAAGGATATATATGATATAATTTGAATATAATATGTTTATGGGTTTAAATAATAATATAAAATAAAAATTTTACAAGTTTAGATTAATTTTTTTATCCTTATCTCTTTGTTTTAACTCGCCTTAACCCCTTTTGACATTTACTACGATAACAAAGTTTTTACTCTATAGGGGTCAAGATTATTAGTATAAAAGGACAATTGGTACATAAAAGGACCATAGATGGTATTTTTAAACATATAAATATCACTTGGATGAATATATATTTTTTAGGAATTTTAAATCATTTAATAAATTATTATTTATTATAAAATAATATTAATGTCATTTTTGACACTATTCATTTAATTTGACTTTATATACATCAATACAAAGAGGAAATTAGAATATATACTTTTAATACATCTATAATATTTCATATATATCTATAAAATTTATGGTTAACTGTAAATCACTAAAAAATATTACTTTTAGTGTTTTTAAAATAATTTATTTTATATTTCTAATTATTGAATAAATACTATATCGGCATTGCGTATGCATTTAAGGTTAATATTTAATCACAAAAAATTAAAGTTAAATTAAAATGATAAAAAAATAATTTATCTTTCAAATAAAACTTTTATAACCAAACATATCAACTATTTATCCCTATTTCAAAAATTTATATATAATAAAACAAAGAGAATGACATTTTTTACTTTTCTTTATATAAAATAATATAAAGGTAAAAATCAAATAAATATGGAATAAAGTTACCATATTTTATAAACTTTGATATAAATGGATGAACTACACTCATAATATATGATAAATAAAATTGTTAGGGTCATTTTTTAGTCATTGTCATATTATTTTTAACTTTAATTACCTAATTTACCCTTATCGTGGTGACAATTATTTACTATGATTACTATTCATAATGTCAAAAAATAAAAGGAAGTTGTTTTAAAATTTTGGACCTAATTACTCTAAAAATATATAAAAAAATTAAATATTCAATTTCTATAAGTTTAATTAATTAATTTAAAATTAAAATGCAAAACGCATTGAAAAAACAGTTTTTTCAGAAAAAAAATGAGTTTTTAACTATAAAAATGTTTTTATACCAAATTAAAGTATAAAATAAATTAAAAAGACTATAATTAGATTATTTTTAATCAAAATTAACTAATTAAATTTTAAAAACAATCCATAATATAATTTTAATTTTAAAATAATTTAAAAGAAAGTGTAGTTTTCAATAAAAACCAACATTTTTCACTCTTCATTGAAAAATCAAACATTTTAGAAAAATATAAAAATTTCACCATAAGATAATTTTGATATGATGATTTCAAAAATGATATATTTTTTATAAAATAAAATACATAAAATTTCTATAAATTAATTATAATATTTTCTCATAAAAATCATTAAAAACCATTTTTGAAGAAAACATATTTTTGAAGAATAAAATAACTTTTCTAAAATTGAGTGATTATTTACTAAGAATTTATTAATATATTTATATTATGTAATAAATTTATATATATTTTTCAAATAATATAATCCTATTTATACCCTCTAATTTAATGACTAGGTTATAAAAATCATATTTAAATAATAATATTTTATGGTTCATTTAGGCTCGGTGTTGCGTGTCATATACACTATCGAACACAACATTCTTTTAAAATATCAGAGTGTTAAATTATTACCCCTTAATACATTTCACCCTCAATATTTTATATTACATTCTAAGTTTAAAACAAGTGAGTGTACTCGTAATTTATGGATTTCTCCAGTTCCCATGTTGTCTCCTCATATTTATGGTTTTGTCATAGTACTTTGACTAGGAAAGTTGTATTGTTGTGTAAAAATTTATCTCTATGATTTAATATATTCATAGGATTATCCTCATAAGAGATATAATTTTATATCTATAACACCTCTGAATTTAGTACATGTGAGGGATTTGTGATGTACTTACTCAAGAGGGATATGTGGAATACATCATGTACTTGAGATAGAGTTGTCGGGAGTGCTAGTCGTTAGACCACAACTCTAATGTGATCAAGAATATAAAAGGTGAAGATGTACCTATGACTTAGCTTACCCTTATTCCCATATCTCATGACTCTATTCCATGGATTTATTTAGAGAAACACTTTATCACTAACCTCAAACTTCAAGTCTCATCAATGATTGTCAACATAGATCTTCTATCGAATCTGAGTAACCCTAATGTGTTGCTTCATGGTCTTGACCTTTTATACTATTTCCTTAACCATTTAAAGTCCTAATAAAATTTTTTCACCAAATCCATCCCAACACACATGTGTTCTATATCTATTCCTATAAAGGGATTCATAAGGATCCATTTGGGTGTTTGAGTGGAAACTATTATTGTACGATAACTCAATCAGAGGAAGATACTAATCTCATCCTCTTTTTAAGTCCATAGATCATGATCTAAACATGTCTTCCAATGTCTAGATAGTATAAATATATTGGACATCAGTTTGTGGTGATAATCCATAATAAAGATCAACTCAATGTTTAGAGAATATTGAAGACTTTTCCAGAACATATAGGTAAATCTTAGATCTCGATCAGATGCAATTGATAATGGTGTTCCATATAACCTCATTAATTCTTTGACATATATCATAGTAAGATAATAGAGTGAGAAGTCCTTTTTAATTACAATTAAGTGAGAAGTCTTTGTAAAGTGATCCACTACAACCCATATAGAATTATTTCCTCTTGGTGTCTTCTAAAGACCAGTGACAAAGTATATGATTATGTTTTCCCATTTCTATAAAGGTATGACTAATGGTTATATAACCCCCTTTGACTTTTTCCTTACATCCTTCACTAACTAAAATACTAGGAATTTTTTATGTATATTCCATGTTCTCCTTATTCATATTGTTCCTCTAATAGTGTTATCAAAGATCTTGATACATCTTTGTGATCCCTGGGTGGATGAAGAAGGTCGAGCTATGTGCATCATTCGATAGTTCCTTCTTTATCTTAGGATTTTATGGTACACATACTCATAACCCAAATCTTAAAAATCCTTATTCATTAAATTTTAACTTTTAAGATTTACCTTTTCTTATAGCTTCTATATTATTCTGAATTGTGACATAATCTCTTTGATTATCCTTTATCTTCTCCAAAAGGGATGGTTGAGAAATCATTTGAGAAAGGAATTATTAGTTTCTTACCTTTATGATTCCCATGTCCATCCTTTGCAAGTTTAAGAATCTTGGATCCTTCTCAATTATCATCATTGATAAATTTGTCAGATCCTTTCTACTTAGATCACCTACCACTTTTTTTTCTTTCCCAAGATAGTAATATATTGAGTAGTCATAGTCCTTGATCATCTATAACCATCTTCCCTAGTTCATATTAATCTCATTCTATGTGAATATATATTTGAGGTTATTATGATCCGTATATATTTCACACTTCTCCCCATAGATATAATGCTGGAATATTTTTAATGAAAAGATCACTAAAGAAAAATCCAGATCATTTTTTGGATAGCTCTACTCATGAACTTTCAACTTCCTTGAGGCATAGAGTATCATTTTTTTTCATTTTTCATTAATATGGATCCCAAAACCATCTTTGAAGAATTTTTATATACCGCAAAAAGTTTCACACTTGAGGGTATTATGAGGATTGGTGTAGTGATAAACCTCCTTTTCAATTCCTTAGAGTTCTCTTCACATTCATTAGTCCATAAAAACATTACTCCCATATGAGTCATCTTGTTTAGTGGATCTGACAATCGCGAGAAGTTTCTCACAAATCATCGGTAATACCCAACTAGTCCAAGGAAACTATAGATATTTTTTATAGATGTTGGTGTCAACCACTCTTCAATTTCCTTTATCTTATAAGGGTCTACAAATATCCCTTTTCTGGTGATAGCATTCTCCAAGAATGATACTTCCTTCATCCATAACTCACTTTTACTATAATTTTCATATAACTTATCCTTTCAAAAAGTATTTAGCACAATATTGAAACGCTTCTCATGATCCTCCTTACTTTTAGAACATATTAGAATATCATCTATAAATACTGCCATAAATTTGTTGAGATAATCTATAAAGTATCTATTCATTAATTCCATAAATATTTATATAACATTAGTGAGTTTTAAGGGAATCACTATGAACTCATAGTGTATATACCTTATTTGAAATTAAATATTGGGAATATCTTCCTTCTTCACCTTTATTGGTGATATCATGACTAAAGGTCTGCCTTAGAGAAATATTGGGCCCCATGTCGTTGATTGAACAAGTCATTTATTCATGGAGGGGGATACTTATTCTTTATCATGATTTTATCAAGTTCATGATATATAATACATAGGTGTATTGACTCATACTTATTCATGATGAAGAGAATCGGATCACCCCATAGTGAATCACTCAGGTGTATAAAACCCTTTTCTATATTCTTTTATAACTACTTTTTTAGTTCTTCCAACTCAATAGTGAACATTCTATAAGGAGTATTGTATATGAGAACTCAACTTTTCAGTCAGGAGGAATACTGGGAAACTCTTCAGGGAATACATCAGTATAATCCCCCTCATTGGGAATGTTTTCAATTCTTTCTTTTTTCTCAATCATTTGAGCAAGATATGATTTATCATAAGGCAATAATATCCACACTTTAGAAGAATATTCCAGGAGAGATCCATCCTCCTCCTTATACTTATATAGAATCATAAGATGACTTGGGACGCGAAGAGTGATCTCCCTCTCCCAATAGTTGATGTTGGATTTATATAAGGATGGGAAATAATTTCCCAATATTTCATCAGACTCCACTAAAGGAATTAAGACAATATTTTTTGGGAGATTAATTTCACAAACATTGAATGGGTAGGAGTTATATACCTAGTATGTAACAATTTATCTATTTTTTATTCTCACAGATAGCTCAACCCCCATGTTTTGAGGTATTTTTTTAATAGTTATACTAAACTTGTAAGATATGAAATAATGTGTAGAACCAAAATCAAAAAGTACATTCTCTATTATTGAATGAATTATAAGTGTACCTATCACTGAATTACTTTTGGGATCCACATCATAAATAGTGATAACATATTCCCTTCCTTTCTCTCTAGGACTTGGAGTTTGTTGTCATTGATTGTCTCAGACAACCCTTGGCTTAGGGTATTGTCTTGCATAATGCACGTGTTCTTTATAGTTGAAGCATTGTACCATAAATAGAGTGTTGATATGAACCTTCTTTTACTCTATCGCATTAGTGGACTTATTCATGTCCCATCGACATTTATTATCTTGATTCCCCTCTTTTCAACACTTGAAGCATCTCTCGGTTCCCTTTAGACAGTTTCCAGGAAAATTTCTCCCACACTTTTGATATGTGGGATGTTGAATTTTATTTCCTCCATGAGATTTATGTGTTGATACTCCCAAAGAAAAATCTGTTTTATTCTTTTTTTTCTCTAATCTCACAAGACCACTAAGAGTTACCAATATTCATATCGACCTTAAGGGAACACAGAACAATATCATCATAGTTTTTAAAGTCTTGAATCACCAGATCTTTTCATATTATTTTCTTTAATCCACTAAAAAAGTGGTTCTCCATACTTTTTAAATTTATTACTAAGTCTAAGGAATACCATTCAAGCCTTGTGAAGTCTTCCTCATACGCCCTAATAGAATCATATTCATTTTTCTTCAATTTGACGAACTCCCTCTCCTTTTTAGATGGATAGTTCGGGTAAAATATTTATTGAAAAATATTTTATTGAATTCTTTGCATTCCATGGAATCAATTTCCCATTTGGACTTTGGGTTCTTTATTAGCATCCACCACTATTCAGTTTCCCTATCCATGTGATAAATGGCCAACATAACTTTCTCTTATTATAATAATTGGAGGGAAAATAATATCTTCTCAATGGAGTTAATTCACTTTTCTATTATGAGGGGATATGAAGATCCAATAAAGGTAGGAGGTTGTTGTTTCATAAAATACTCATCTATAACTTTCTCTTTCTTAGGAGAAGTAGGGTATTCCGCATGATTCATGTTACTATTCATAGCACGAGTCAGCTAAGCTAGTACTATCATGAAGTTACTAGATCTTTATCCTATAAGTTTAGGGATATCATTAGGAAAATAATCATATTGCCGATCACATTGGTTGTTGGCATGGTTCCTACTATTTCCCACCATAAACTAAAATAAAGGAAAAGAAATATGAGAATAATTCAACTAATAAATATATAAAACGAGAAACTATAAACTTATAAGGAATAAATTATAAATAAAAAGTATATCCAAACTTATGAGTCTCTAAGCCTCTGAGCAACGACAGATTCTCTCTTGCGGGGGATAGGGTTTCTTCGTCAAATACGTTCCCTCCCCCCCCCCCCCCTCCGGCATTCCCCGGATGGTCAGGTGTCGGATTCCTTCTCCTTGATGTTGGTAGGGTTCGTTGTAGAGGCTCCGAGTTTCATCGGCTCAGGAAAGGTTCGGCTTCACCGTCTTCATACTCGGCAGGCAGCGGCTTCGACAGGCGACGACCTCAGCTCTAGGTGGATAGGGGTGTCTAGGCGTCGGATCCAGGCTCGGTTTCGTCAGTTTGGGCATGGCACCGTCTTCTTCATCTGGTCACGCTTGGTGGATGGTGGATTTGGCAGGCGACGATGCGGATCTGGGTGGATGGAGTTGTATCAGCGGCGGATCCAGGTTCGGATTCAACAGGTGGAGGCTTTGCTCAGGCATGGCCCCGCGTTGGCCCTGGTGTGGCGCAAAGGGGGGAGGGCCACCTGGTTCGGGAATCTGGTGGTCATGCGGTCTCTGCACAGGTCCGATATCCATGATTCAAGGTTGTTTCTTGTTGATTGCATCTATTTGGTAGTTCTACTGGTTTGTGGAGGGTCAAATCTGGTTTGCAGAGTCTCCTTATGCCACTTCTTGTTGGTTTCTTCCATTTCTTGTGCTTTGGTTGCATCGGACTCTGGTGAGGGGGCATCTTCAATCTGTTCTGAGAAGATCCATGCCCAATGTGGAATTTCTAGTTCAGAGCGGTCTAGATATCCTCAATGGCGACGTTCCTCTGGAGTAGTGTTGGGCCATCCAGTCCTAGGTGATGATGGTCTGGCTTCGCGACTTTGATCATCTTCTATTCGCTCTAGCATGTAGTGTGGTGAGAGTCATGAGGTGCGCAGTGGGATGAATTCCATGGTGATTGGGTGTTGTGTTTACTGCTTATGATTGAGTTGGATGGGAATGTTGGTAGTGGTTTGTTTTAATGGTTTGACCTCGAAAGTGAGAAGTCATTACACCGGGACTTGTCTTGTATCATCATGCTCCATAGGAGGATCCAGAGCTGGCGTTTCATCTTTGCAGAGCTTTTCAGACTTGGTCATTTGAGAGGGTATGGCTTCAGCCGTCGGATCGGGCCTGTGCTTTGACACAAGACACTTGGTCGCCAAATTGCCTTGCAATGGTGGAAAACTTTACTTTGATTATTTACTGGGAGGGGAAGATCTATGTTTCCAGTCTTCTTTTAATCTTCTTTTTGCCTTCACATGTTATTTGTATAAGTTCATGATTTCTTTTGGGTTCCCCCTTCATCCCTTAAAATGGGGTTTTATCAATAATAAAAAAAATTGAAGGCCTTCGGGCCGTTAGATGGATGAGGCTCTAAGTTTCAATCTAGTTTATCCATGGTAATTTCCTATTAAGTTTTCTAACATAACGTTTTGTTCAAGTCCTTCATAATGGTTCATAAAGATTTCATGAATTTCCAAACCATATCCCTCAGGAGTGTCAAACTAGGTGTGTATCAAGGACACTTTATCAAGCACCAGGTGAAGATCGAGTCAATTCCCAATGCACCATTTTCATAGTTATTATCCCTTGGAACAACTATGTCAGTGCCACATCCACTTTTAGTATCCACACAGGGATGTAATTTCTTGAAAACCGCTTACTTTATATTTCACTAAAATTATAAGATATTTTACTATACTTAGACTTATCACTAGATTTATTACTGAATTATTCTATCCCTAATACCAAAAAATAACTATACCTTTCACTGATACCAACTATAGAAACCCAATCCTTTTTACTCATATTATTACATGATTTTTAACATAAACATCCAATAAGAACAGCCCAAATATCATGTGGCATAGTGTCATTGGAATATTGGTTTCATAATATATAAAAAATAAAACTAAAACATAACCTATTTATTTTATTCTCCATAATGAGTTCCTAAATCCTTTTGATCTCCTAAAAATACATAGGATAACCTAAAGAATACATAAAATAAATGGGTGATCTAAAAATCCTAATAAGGTTATAAACACGATAAGGAAGTATAACGTGTGAGTCAAAGGTATAACATGATATCATAAAATAGAAGGTTCGTGAGTAATAACATTAGAGAATAAAATAAATAACATGGTATCATAAGATAATTAAAACATAGAAAATTTATAAGCAATATAAAACATAACATAAGAATAAGTTAGGGCTAACTGCCAATACAACATCACATGGTGGTCAGAGCCCATATTGGATTGGGTTTACTCTCTAATCCTATACATAACGTTTCATGAGACAAAAAATTTACCCAATGAAATGGAGAACTATCTAGGAATACCAATTATAACATGTTCATGATTATGTTTTACAAAAAAGGAAATAAATCATAAATTGTAAACATAAAAATTACCCATGGAAAGAAATGAGTTTCATAATCTTACCCCATATCATAATCAAAAGAGATTTCTTTAATGATGTCATTTGAGAAATGAACATAAGGAATGTATTACCCTATAAAAGGAAGGTAAATTAAGATAGGTATATATTTGAGATACATATATACAGAATTTATGATCATACCATAACATTAAAGAGAGTGATAAAGTGTGTTAGAGAGAGATAGAGGCCATAACCTAAAGAAAAAGGGTGGTTCAGAGAGATCCCTTACCATAGGTCTTTTCATTATTTTTATGTGTTAGAAACTCCTATATAATAAATATATTTTTATTATAAATGTATTTCAGAACCATAATCATATATATAATACCATAAATGATTTTATTATAACATCTTATCACCTTATTATTGGCAATTATTTATTAAAATCCTTGTTTTAAGTGATAATTGCTTCATTTTTCATGCATGTTTTGGTTCGATGGTATCAATATTTATACATTTATCATGGTTAAATAATATAAATAATTTTAACCATGATATTAATATCATATATATTCATTATATATATATTTAGAGTCATATACAAATGGTAGAGATAAAAAATGAATTACACCATTCATGGAGATGGTAGGTTGTACATACACATGAATGTTGTTTCCATTTTCAATGGATGGAAAGAAAGAAATATAAATAAAAATTAAACTTTATAGAATCATAATAATATCATAAATAACATATAGATTTATTAAATACATCATTATAACCATTCGTGAGAGACAGTGATGGAAAAAGAATTACATCAGTTTGCGAGGAGGTAGTCCACCGTACACACAAACAGTGATTTTGTTTCTCATGTGATGTAAGAGAAGATGAATGCAAGTGATTACATTAATATAATAAAATATAAATATATTTAAGATAATTTTTTTATTTCATAATTTTTTAATAATATTTTAAGGAGTTATAAGAAGAAATAAAACTAAAACATTCAATTAAATACTATACCACTTCTTCAGACAACTTCCTTTTCTTTACACCTTAAACCCTCTAAGATTTGTATTCTGGCCAAACCAAGACCTTTATAATGTAGAGAGGGATGTTAGTAAGGTATTTGGGAAAGTATTGACAAAACTAAAAGGCTTTTGAATTTGAATAAAAGATAAGAGGAGACATCCTTTTATAAGAAAGGGGAGGGGTACTCTTAGAATTACTTAAAATATTAAATTAATATAAATTAATTTTCATGGAAAAAGGATATGAACTGATATAATTAAAATATAGGATAAGGATGATTTGAAATAATATCATCCAATAAAATTTGGACAATCTTGGATTAGTTTTTTACCCTTATCTCTATATTTTAACTCGTGTTAACCCTTTTTTACAATTACCATGATAACAAAGTTTTTACTCATTCAGGGTGAAGATAGTTACTATAAAAGGAAAATTGGTCCATAAATGAACCATATATGATATTTTTAAACATATACTAATAAATTTACCAAATATAGTATTTTTAGTAAATTTAAATCATTTAATAAAATATTATTGATTATAAAATAACATTAATATCGTTTTTGACACTATTCATTTAATTTGACTTTAAATACATCAAGAAAAGGAGTGAATTCAAATATAGACTTTTAATAAATTTCTAATATGTCTTATATATAAAAAAAATTAATGGGTCATTATAAATCACTTCAAAAAATATTACTTTTATATTTTTAAAATATTTTATTTTATTTTTCTATTAATTGAATAAATACTTTATTGATGTTGCGTAAGAATTTAAGGTAATTATTTAATCACTAAAAATTAGAAATAAATTAACATGATAAAAAATAATTTATATTTAAAATAAACTTTTTATAAAAAAATATAACTTCTTTTTATCCTTTTAGAAAAAAATTAGAGATAATAAAACAAAAAAGAATGACATTTTTGACTTTTTTTACATAAAATAATATAAAGGTAAAAATCAAATAAATATGGAACCAAGTTTCCATATTTTAGAAACTTTAATGTATATGGATAAAATTCACTCATAAAATAGGATAAATGAAAGTTTTAGGGTCATTTTTTAGTCTTAATCGTATTATTTTTAACCTTAATTACCTGATTTACCATTACCGTGATGATAATTATTTACTATGGTTACTATTCATAATGACCAAAAATAAAAGGGACATATTTAAAAAAATTGGAACTCCTAATTTCAAATATTTAATTAATTTTTCTAGATTTAATTTCTGAAAGTGGAAAAAATTAATCTAAGATTAAAATGAAAAATGCAATGAAAAACAACTTTTCAAAAAAAATGACTTTTAAGTATAAAAATTGTTTTGTACCAAATTCAAGTATAAAATTAATTAAATAGACTATAATTGGATTATATTTAATAAAAATAAACTAATTATATTTTAAAACTAATCCAAAATAGAATTTTAATTTTGTAAATACTTTAAAAGAAAATACAATTTTTAATAAAAACCAGTATTTTTCATTATTCATAGAAAAATAAAATATTTTAGAAAAAGCTCAAAATTTCACCATAAGATAATTTTGATATGATTATTTAAAAATTGATATAATTTTTATCAAATAAAATTTCAAAAAAGTTACAGAAATTAATTATAATATTTGGTCACAAAAAGCAATAACAACCATTTTTGAAGAAAATATATATTTTTGATAAATAAAACAACTTTACTAAAAATTGAGTGATTATTTACTAATAATTTATCAATAATTTTATATTGGGTGAGACCTTTATATTTATTTCATAAATAATTTAATCATATTTATACCCATTAATTTAATGACTAGGTTATAACAATCATATCTAATAATAATATTTCACGGTTCGTTTAAGTTCAGTGTTGCATGTCATATATACTATCGAATAGTGTTATTTTAAAATCTTAGAGTGTTACAATTCCACTTATGAGGTAAGTGATTTCTAATTCTCAATTTTTAATTTTCATCTTGTCTAAATTGGAGCTTATTGATTTATAATGATGTTATCGGATTCAACCTTTTTTTATAAAGTTCATAACTTTTAAGATTTTCTTCTAGTATTATTTTATTCATCACTAGACTAATCTGATTCAACTTGTACAATATTAGGCTCACAGTCATATTCCTTCCAATTATCTTCTTTAGAAGTCATCATTCCATCTTTTGTAACTTCTTTAACAAATTTTTTTATGGTGGACTGATTTTCAATAAATTTTACATCAAAGAAATCAACTTACTTATGTAGTTGTTTATTCTAAAAATTATAATTTTTTCTATTGGATGTGTATCCCATGAAAATGCATTCTTCAGACTTTTCATCAAACTTTACTAAATCCATATTTTTTATCTTTATCAATCAAGGAATCCCAAAAACCTTAAATTATTTCACTATAGGATTTATCTTATACCACATCTCATAGGGTGTTATCTTGTATTCTGGACAAAGAAAACATCTGTTTTAAATATAAACCATTTTACTTAGAGGTTCTCTCCAAAATAATTTTGAAAGTTTGTATTCAGCGAGCATGCTTCTTCCCATTTCAAATAAACTTATGTTTTTTCTTTCTATAACTTAATTTTGTTGAAGAGTGTAGGGTGCACTATATTGGTGTTTGATTCCATGTTTCTTTGTACATGACTTGAAAGAGTTACTCATTTAATCATTTCCATTGTATGTCATTAGCTTCAATATATATACACTAAGATCTTTCTCAATATCCGTTCTGAAAATTTTGAACAACTCTGCGACCTCTAATTTATAAAACAAGATTGGGAGATAAGAAAAACAACCACCAAGAAACTCCAAAAAATAAAATAAAGGTAAGAATAAAATCATCCCATGATGCATGAATAAAGTAAACAAATACATATAAAAATATCCAAAGTAAATTACCAAAAAAAATCCCTATATTAGTGACTCAACAGAAGCTCCAACCCAAGCTAGAAATGTCCAGTTCAATCCCCAAAGTCCTTATGGAAACCTGAAAGGAAATTTATATTCATAGGGTAAATATACATATACACTCAATAGGTACATAACCAAGGTCTCAAGTGTACATGTGAAAAGGGCATGCTAATGCGCCAGTGAACAAATAACAGAACCAAAAAGCATCTATATAGGTTAACTAACTAGAAATCAGCCTCATTATGGAATTCTCACCAAATCATGCATCCAATATAATAAAATATCATTGAGATCATGATAAAGCAAGGTTCCCCATTTCCAATTCCCCATTGATTTTCTACTCTCACGCCCCAACATCAAACATCCTATTCTCTCACCCCTTCCATACATATCAAGTCACATCACACCATAACACATCATATGCTAACCATCTATGATGTGAGTCAGGATGTGTCCCTACCTACCCCACCCACGCAAGGTCTAGAATCGGGTGCTAGCATCAGGTATCATCAGATCAAATCTTGCTTTAAGACACCCGGTACATCACATCATACCTCACTCAAAGACACCTGGGCCATCACATCACACCTCACCCAAAGACACATGGGATAACATAACACATATAATCCACATAACTAGAGTAGTGGGTATCATGAACATGAATTAAACCAACCTCATACCCTCCTACCATACATGACATCCAACATATATCACATCTCATCACATCCATATCACATCACCTCTCCTGAAAACACCTGGGCCATCACTTAATAACTCTCCCAAAGACACCTGGGCCATCATTGCTGAAGGAAGAGTAGGGAAGAGGGGGCAGCCAACCATCCATATCACCACCATCCTAGATGTTGGGGAAAATACCCAGAACCCAGAACCTATGAGATTTGGTATGGTTATCCAACTCAGGTGGGGTTTGTATAGAAATAACATTAACATACATGGTATATAGATAGCACACAAAGCCTAAACTATGGGTTCACATCAAATGCACTGGCGCATACCACATCACCACCACTGTACCACACATCTTTCATCACAACTAAATCCACCACTACATGTAGCCCCACAAAACTTCCACACAAGTCACACAAAATTTACCACTTTCAATTACAAGTTTCACCATTTTCAAGAATTATCAAGTTACCACTAACTTTAAATTACTAAAATGATTTATTCACATTTACCACATATATTAATTCCAACCATTCATATTTATTTATTTTAAAATCATAATTTATACCATGGATAACTAGGAAACTATCACATCCATGTCGCACAACAATTGGCCCAATGCAAACAACCATTTCCACAACACAACACATCCACCATCATCACCGTGCGACATCTACCAAGCTATATCACCACAACAACAACATGTATCATCCACCATCATTACAACTACCATGAACCATAACTACTACATGTCACACATCGCCACCATTGCGCACCACAACCATCACACGTCACATCCACATAGCATGACACCACCACACATCATCACCACTACACATCATAACCATCGCGCACCACAACCATCACACACCATAACCTTACATCATAAACTCTACACACCAAATTTCACAACTTCTCACATCGAATCCATGCCAGCCAACCATCACATCACTACCCTATGTGTATCATAGCCCAACCGGTCACCTCCACCCCCACATGACATCCCAAACCATGCATGGAAACACAAAAAACACAAACACACAACAACACTAACTAGATTCCAAAATTTATTCAAGGGCTTTCATCATGTTACTTATTTATTTAGAATGGGTATTATCACACAAACTATATTACATGTGAAAAAATTTATTATCAAAATATACATTCTTTAGACTTTTATTCAAGGTGTGATCACACAACAACAGAGCTAGGGTCTTATGGAATATCATCTATAGTGAAAACAAGGCCTCAAACAACCATTATATTGAGCAAGGTAACAACATGGCATAATATCATCAACAACAATATTAAATTAGTCAAAACATGTGATATCTCCTCATAACCATCAATTCTAGGCTTCCAGTTAATTTTATTTATTATGCCTACCCTAAAAATCCACCAAAAGGAAAGTATAATCATGTAAATATCACACATAGCATGTAAACACATGAGAACGAGGATCTCCTACCTCGAAGAAGCTTTGCGATCTCATTGTACACCACAGGGAAAAGATGAAATAACCTACAAACCGAAACCACCCAAGGAAATGATGGATCAAACTAAATCACATTAGGGAATCATCAAAACGCAACCTAAAACACACCCCAAACAAAAACCAACATCGTAGCAATAGAAGCATGGAGAATAATGGAAGAAACCATGGGGATAAAGGAGAAGAAATCACTATCGATCACTGAAACACCACCATCGTAACCTGAGTATCAAGGTGAGGAAATATGGGATATAAATTCTCTTAAAATAATCTAGGTTTCATCACAAAATGATAGGAAGATCCAACATTTGAATGTATAAATAATCTGCCAAACAAAACCTATTTACAACCTAGAATTCTCTCCTTTCATGTTGTGAAATACAAATTCACATTATGAATTCTATGGGGGTCATGGATTATAAGTTGTGAATTTGGTACAATTCATGAAACCTCCATATCTCTGGTATCCATAGAAAATTAAGTCACCTTGGATCAAATTAGATATACAATTTGAATTACCCTTTTATGATGTGAATCCATTTCATGGACTCTTCCTTTACCCACATACAAGCTATGAATTCTCCAGCTACCCAAGAGATGAATAACTAACTCACAACATGAATCTTGTTAATGTTGTGAACCACATACAGTAGTACTCTTGCATCTTCAACTTCTATAGAACCTCCTCAAGTCTCTTTTGAACACCTTCGACTACCCAAACTGTCAAAGTAATGGGTCGTGAAGGCACATACTGTTATATCATGACTACTCCCAAGGGGAGACATGTTGTGAAAATAATTATATGACTTTTTAATGTATATACCACAACACCAATATTATCTTCCAAACCACAATCTTCTGTAGAAATATATTTTTTAGCTATGATGAGTTTGTTGAGGTTCAACATATCTTTCAGCATATAATTCCCCTTGGTGTGAGAAAATAATTTTCCAAAGATTATTTTTAACTTATATTAATGTGATGTTTTTTTCACATTCCTTTTCAACCTAATATTTCCCATAGTTTTTTGTAACACTTTCATCATTAGAAAAATTAGATAAAATTTTATGTTTAGTGGGCATAGATTTCACCTGATTCTTTGGATAATTTCTTTAAGTAGCTTGATATGTTTTTAACTTTTACCTATGAAGATTTGTTGATTTTTTTTCATTTTATTTAAAGTATTTTTAGCCTCGAGACATCTTGATTGAGTCTTAAATAACTCTTCTTACTTAGTAATAAGTTTTTCATCAATATTTTTCATTATCTTCCCTTGTTATGAAACTTTCAACTTGAGGTTTTTAACCTTCTCAAGGTACCTATCTTTTTTATTAAGGAATTATTCCTTTCCTACATTCTCCTTCTCTCTTTCCTTATTCGACATTCTAGATTCTTACTTGATTTTTGTGTTTTGGTTAAAAAATTCCGCAAGAATTGATCTGAGCTAATATTCCCTATAGGGTTCTTCACCTTCTTATTATTCATTGTTTTAAGTATCTTACTTTATTCCAACATTATCAAATAAGGTTATGAACTTCTCTGGATTTTTATCTTCTAATGAACTATTTTTAGTAAAGTCATACTTAAATTTATTACTTAACATACTTATTTTATTTATTCCTATTAAATTTTTCTTTCCTCCTGTGGATTTATTATCTTCCTTAGAAGTTTTTATCCACTTCTTCAACTTAGGATTTTATTTGGAATCATAATCATATTCTCCAAATTTCCTATTAGGATATTTCATATAAAAATTTCCAATGCCTCCACACTCAAAACATTTAAGCGGGAGTTTACCATTATACTTTACTCTACCATTCCGATAATTTTACAGATAAGATACATAATTATTTCATTAAATTTAACATCACCTTCTTTATCTTCTAATTTACTAAGTCATACTAACTCATGTTCAGGTTCATAAATTTTTTGCTTTCTCATAACTTCAAAATTCATTTCTTCCTTAAAATTATTTTTAAATGATGGATATTTCCTCATTTCATATGAAACTAGAAAGTTATGCAATTCATCAAGATATAGATCATCTTTATATTCTAAAGTATATATTTTAGAATCAAACCTATCTGAAAAGTTTCTCATTAAATTTTTAACAGTAGTTGTATCTTTCAAGACATACCCGAATCCTATGATGTTCCTAGTGATTTCATTAACTCTTATAAAGTAATCATAAATAGTTTCATATTCTACCATTCTGATATCATCAAACTTGCTTCTCCATATTTTAATCTTTGCTTCCTTCACTTTTATATTTTTCTCTAAGACACTTTTGTTTTTGTCCCAAGTTTCTTTTACTGTCTTGAGACCCATCACCTTCATATAAACATTTTCTGACAAGGAAATAAAAATATAATTTTGAGATTTCCCATCAACCTCAAGATTTATTTTATTATAAAATTTCATAGGATAATCTTTCTCAATGGGTGGAATCCCAAATGTAGCTATATAGATCACCTCCAGACCAAAATATAGAAGATAAGGTATCATTTTATTTTTTCATCCTTGAAAATTGTTACTATAGAAGGTAGTAATACCTATATTGTTGAATGATTTAAGATTATCCATGATAATAAAATTAAGGCTCTTACATAGGTAACCCATATGCTTTGATACCACTTGAAGTTCCTTCGAATGTTAGGACCACTGAGAAGGCGTGGATTCAATCAATGGAGATATTTTATAATTTCTTTTCTCTTGAAATTAACCTCTAAAATTTATTAGATTGTAAATCATATAAAATTTTACATATAAACCTTACTCTCATGAAAATATAAGAAATTAAATTATGTCACACAAATTTAAAAGGGTCACCCCCAATGTCGGTGACTACATCCTTTATATGGTGACTCCCATCAGTCCATGGAAATTCACTATGATATGAAGTGAATAAAAATTAAACCAACTCCCATAAATTTACTTCTATATCTTGATAGGTAATTATACTGAATCCAATCATTTATATAGTTTTATTATACTTCTGACCCAAAAAAAGATAAGAAAATTTTCTTAACTGTTGCTCACAAAAACTTTGTCTTGAAATACTACATCAGGTATACTCAGAAACTCAATCCTATAAGTCACTGTCTGGTGTGCCTCTATATGATTCACCTTAGTCTGATTAAATCTTTCCTATACACCTCTATATGATACCTCTATATGATACCTCTTTCTGGTATCTCTATCTTCTATACCTCTTCCCAATGTGGTTCTTCTTCTTCAACCAATAGATTCCTTAGTTGGAAACTCACACTGGTAAAACTTTAGCTCCTCTACACTCTGTATGGTACCTTTTATTCAAAACTTTGACTCTTTCTCATGAATGAATAATTTACATTTCATATTTCACAACACCAATTTATATAGGTACACTTCTTCCAAAAGTAAAGGATAAAGCACGAGGTACCATTTGAGTTTTCTTATTCAACTAAATTTTGAGTTTCAAACCATCCCACTCAACTCAAATTCATTAGAAATCTCAAAAAATTTCTATAACTTTCTTGAAGTTTCCTGAAAACTCATCATTAAATAATTTCATAAAACTTCCTTAAAAATTGTATAGATTAATGAATTTTAAAATAATATATTAGCATCATCATGGTTAAGGACTTTACCAAGTTTATAGAAATCTCCTCATAACTTTTTCCAATAAATGTTTGTCTGATTCTTTCACAAGAACTCCTTCTGGAAAATGTGTGTCCAGTGCCTTCATAAGAACTAATTTGTTCAGTACTATTATGTATGAATCCCCTTTAGCTGATCTTCATTGTTCGATTGACTTGGTTTGATAAACTCAGCCTTTATGTTCCTGGTTCTCTTCATATGCTTCTTTTATTTAATGTAATCACATATGTTTTTATGACTTAATCTATCTGTTGAGTTGTCATACCTCCATATGGTCATATTTTTTTCTCAAACTTTATATAATTCTCAATCCACTAAGCTCAATCTGGTGAAAATTCATAGAATCCTACATCCAATGACATTATATTTCTCTGTCTGATATTCATCCATATGTTGATCCCAAATAATCTTGTCCAGTAAAACTTCTAAAAAAATTCATCTGAGAGAAATGGATCTATATTTCAGTTCCAATCCCACTAATTACCTAATCTATTCCCCTTTTCTAAATTATATCAATTTTTTAGAATCATCCTAGTGAATTTATTGATCATCAACTCTCTTTTCTGATGTATTTCCTTATTCACTTTCTAGTAGATTGGTGAACTTTCCTCTAATTTGAATTTTTATAAACCTTATTCCAACCCATGGACTTTATACAACTCTGTCAGATGTAACTTTGTACATATCTATCTATTAACCTTCAAATTTATCTTCTTCTACTGGTGATACAACATATTTTTCTGATCAACCTTTGTTTAATGACAAATTCAAAGAATAAATTTCATTCAATAGGAACTTCATGACTTTAAATCTTTGAAATTTGTACAACACACGACTTCAACACTTTATAATTTAAACTTTTTACAAATTTCTTTTCTAAAAACTTCATCGGCCTCTATCTAGTAGACTTAATCTATTGGATTTAATTATTTTCTATCCGATTATCAGTTTCAATTCCACTATATCTTATCTTGAACTTTGTACGGTCTCAACTTAAACTTTGTATATCAAACTCTAGTTTATCCCCTTTGTAAAAACTCATACAAACCTAGCTAGAATAATGATTATCTTTATATTGTTAGGAACTTGAATATCAACATAGCATCATCTAACTTATTAAGGAATCTTTCTTAACCTCCTTCAGCAAATCATAAGGAATCTTTCTTAACCTCCTCCTAAAACTCATAAGGAAAGTTTCTTACCTGAAATAAAAAATATTAACAAACAAGATATTGACATAAAATACAAAAATAATTAAAAAAACCCCAAGGGATATTCATTTTCCATCAACTTTCATTCACCTGAGTCTTACTAAGTCACAATTTTACCTCATACTTTCTTGGACTAAAACCTTCATGAACATGTTAGTTCGATTATGCTTCCCAACTATCTCTTACAACTCTAACACCTTGTATTCTAGTAGATTCTGGATAAAATGGAATTATAAGTCAATTTTTTTGTTCTTTTATGAAAAAATGGAATCCATGAAAGGTGGATAACACTATGATGGTTTCAGAATAACTTTCCTCATTTTGGTTCCTTTACAAGCTCTTTTAGAAAGTGCATTAACCAGACTAAATCCTTTCTGGATACTGTAGATGCTATGTATTTTACATATATTGTAGACAAAGTAACCATAACTATAGCTATGAAATCCAAATAACTAATGTCCTACCAAATATAAACATAAAGCTCATTGAGATATTTTGGGTATCTAAATCCCTATCAAAATCTAAATATATGAATCCTTATAGAATATAATCTTCACAAAATCATAGAATTTTATCATATGTTCCCTTAAAGTATTATATGATCCATTTCACGAATTCACAATTCCCCCTTATATGGTTTGACACAAACCAAATTATAACCCCCACAACAAAGGAAATGTATATATGATTACAATTCATCACATACATTAAGCTTATGAAGGTTGATGTATATGGTAATTTCTCTATATATCAGGTCTCATTATCTGATGTTGGTGATTATACCTTGGATAGATTGAAGTGTCTAATAATGGGTTTTAATAGATAATTACATTAGATTATTTGAAATTTATTGATGATCTTATGGATTTATTTTTTCTAGGATAATACCAATGTGCCAACTTTTCTATCCATCTCAATTATCATCCCCATGATTTTCTTATCTTTTCCAAGATCCTTTATTTCAAATATTTTGTAAAACTTAATCTTCAAATCCTAAATCCATGAACTCTCAAGACATATAAGAAATAAATTATTCACATAGAGTAAGAGTATGATGTGAATCACATTATTCCATGATTTCTGATAAAAAATGATCAAATTAACTCCTCATAAAACCTTCTTTAGTTATAAATGCATCAAATTTATAGTTACACTCTTGAGGTACCTATTTCAATCCATTAAGGCTTCACTTAAAATTATAACAAGGACCTCCTTCTAATGATATTCAAAACCCATGGGATAATTTATATAGATCTCATCCTCTAAGTTACCATGAATAAAGGCAGTATTAACATTCATTTACTTTAGGTATAGATCATCAGAATCAACTAGACTTAGAACCATCCGGATGGTAGTGTGTTTAACTAATGGTGAAAATATTTCTAAGAAATTTATTCCTTCCTTATGTTGGAATTATTTCATCCCCAACCATGACTTGTATATTATACCTCCTTCAACTTATTCCTTCAAATAGAAGACCCGTATGTTCTCTAGTGATATCTTTCCCTCTAGTAATTCAGTCATCTATCAAGTTCCATTGAAATTTAAGGAATCCATTTCTTCCTCCATAGATGAATTCCACTATTTTTATTCACTGAGATTCATTTCCTATTTCAAGAAATTGAGTTCCCAAAAAACTATTAAAAGTAGGAGGTTTTCATCAACCTCTATTGAACCGATCTCCTGACTCTAGAAGACCTTCTCAACTATACCTAATATTCATCTCTTTCTTGTACAACTATTTATAATGCCCTAACTTCTGGTGAATCTATAAGGACCCGACCATATTACATTACATAATCTTGAATTTAGTCAATAAATCACTTCATTTAACATTGAGTATCTTTTAAAGTTTAGAGATTTAGAGAATTGGGACATAATACATTCATAACATTACACATTAATACAGAGTGGATACCAAAAAAACAGTATTCATTTCATCCAAAATATAAAACTTTTCAAATAAAACATGATTTCTTTGAAAATTATTAAAACATTTAACTTGGCTTCATTATTTGTCTTACACGTCCTTATAACCTGTGAAAATAATTTAAAAACTTTGGATGAGTACAAAAAGCTCAGTAAGGGATATAAAAAGAAGAAAATAACATATTAGTCCATGAATACTTGTAACGTATGAAATCATTTTCAAAAGACATACTTGTCACCCATATATACTTTGTGAAACATGAGATTTCCAAAAGATTCTCACAAAACATGAGAACATAAATAGACCCATAAAGGTATCTTGGGTATTAATTACATAATCTTGTAACCCTCTTGACTACCTTATAATTTGTAACCCTCATGGCTACCTTACAATTTGTGTAACCATCACACTTACACTTGGAGTAACCATACGAACGACCTCCAACTTAAACATACCCAATTAATTGTAGGGAGATATAGGTCCCAATATTCATCATAAAAAATTCCCAATAACCAGAAAAAAAATCATGCAACATGAATAATTTCATAAAAACATTGCTTTTGATTTTTGTAAAATAGAATTTTAAAAGAGGTTTTTAAAAGAAAAGTCCCTTATAAATATCATATAATTGAAGTGAGGCTTAATAGAGTGGATGGAATATGTATATAAAATATAAATACACATAATTAAACATAATATAAACAAAATTCATCTCACAAACAATTTAAATACCACATAAATAATTAAGTATAATGTTAACCCAAAGAATGGAAATCGGGTTATGAATTCCCTTACCTTGGGTTTGTATTACTTCAAACTCATTTAAACCTGCATTATAATGGTTAAAAAAGTGTTATTAATATCTTAAATAAAAACATTAATTTTTATAATACCTTATATGATCATTTCATTGCATCATTTCACCCTTTAATTATTAGTATTTTGTTCCTTGCATTGTTTTGGGTGTGTTCTTTATATGATTTCCATGATCGGTTCATGATGGATATTATTGTCGATTGGAAGTAAAACTAAAGAATTGGAATGGAGTGGTATTTAAATATTTATAAAACCATAAATTATACCATTTATCAATTTTAATTCTGACATGAGTATGATTCATGAGTTAAAACATTAGTGATATTTGTTTAGGTCATTTTGGTGATTCTTTGATTGTAAAGAACTCATTTTGTTTTATAAATTAATAACATGTTTAAAAAATGATTACAGAACCTTATATAATATATAATACATAAATTATAATCTGGTTCAACCATAAAAATGGTTTCATGACCAGTCTTTAATGAAGTAAAATAAATTGAAATCACATTGTCCATGATGTCGGTAAATCGACACATCACGGACGATGTTTTAATTTTTTGAATAAGTGGGAGAGGAGAAGAAGTATATTGGCGAGTCTTCCATAAACATTATGAAATATATAATATGTAATATACTAGATAATTCATGACTCTTGGATAAGGGGAGGTGAGTAGATAAGAATAATATAAAAGAAAGTGAAAAGAAAAGAAAGAAAACAAAAGAGGATATTTACCTTTTGATCTCTTCTCCTTGAGATCCTTCTTAAGGCTTTTGGTTTTGGCCTTTTGGTGAGACCAGTAGCTCTAAAATATATAGAATAGACTTGGGAGGATTATTTGGCAGAACTTAGGTAAGGATGAAGGATTGAGAGGTGTGGGAGGAAATGATGGTGTGAAGGGTGGTATTTATAGTTGAGGGGAGGGGTGTTTTCCAAATATTTTAATCATTAGTTTATTAATTTCCCTCAAGACAAGAAATAGTGAGTATTTTGTGACTAAATACGATAATTAGGTCATATGAGTTAGAAATAATTGGGCTTACATCAGCATAACATCACCCATGACTCTATAATCCATGAATTCAACTTAATTTGTAAATTATCGTATTTCACTATTCATAAAAAATTCAAGTATTTCAAAAAAATCACAAAAATTCACCCTAACCATTTTTTGATATATAGAATTAAAAAATGAACTCAATTTTTTGAAAATAATTTTTTAATTATTATTAATTTAATTTTTATATAAAATCATAATTTATTCAAAAATAACAATTTTAAATCTATAAATCATTTTTTAACACCTTGAAAAATTAATCAAGTTGAAATTATCTTAAAGCCTTAAGAAAATAAAATAATAATAAAATTTACTATTCATTAGGTTCATATTACTATTCATATGGTTATTGTAACACCCCAAGCTTCCACGGTACGCTTCTCTTTGAATAATACAGTAGCGTGTGTTGTACGCAACTTCGAGTTCTAACACACACCACAACCAATCAAACTAGCCGTTATGAATAGTAATGCCCATTTTTTGAAAGTTTATACATTTTATCTTTCAAAATGGACTTCATTTTTGGATTTGGAATATCAAAATTAGCTTAGGGTGAATTTTTGGTATTTTTCTGATAACTTTCATATTTTGATGAATAGTGAAAATTACTAAATTTTAATTAAAAAAAACTTTTTTAATCAAAATAATTAATAGTGATAAATTATGAATTTGAGTGATTTTATAGTATAATTAGATTATATTTTTACCATTTAATCCAATGTTGGTCATTGGATATAAATTCACATTTAAACTGGACATAAGCAAGTGTCAATCTTTTGATAGTTATTATCTCTTAAAAACACGCTATTTGTTTTAACAACGGGAATTAATTTTAAACTAATTTATGTCACTTCTGTGTTTTGAATTTAGAAAAATGGATTCCATATTTAGAATCAGGAGGTACAAATTGTGTAAATAGGTAACTTTTATTTTTATACATTTTGAATAATTACTTCGATAAATATTTTATTTACCATGGTTAAAGGGTAAATCCGGTAAATAAGGGTAAAAACAATATTATAATAATAATAAATTACCCTAAAACGTATCCTAACTCTATTTTTTGATACATGTCCGACCATGGGAATCTTTGGGTCAATTTTGGGACCCCATGTATCCACTTGTAAGTGATAATGACACTTTATATTAATTAAGTTAAAGTAAATACAAAAATGACATAAGCATGTATATTTTAGAAAAACAATTTTTACATAGGTTTATATATGTTATATTTTCTTCTATAAATATTCATTATAAAGATAAAAATATTTCCTACATAATGGTATTTTATTTATAATTTTTAGACATTAAATAATTTAATTTAATTATGACACAATGATGATGTAGTAATTACCTTATTAGTAAAATATTAAAATAATTGATATTATAAATACCCAAATAAATAAAATTTGAGACTTTTAATGAATTAAAATAATTTTATAGTTTACTATGACATGTTAGGGTTGATTAAATGAATTATTTTTGAAGTAATAATGTTGTTATAAATTTAGCAAAAACAAAATACTAAATAGTTTCAAAATTGACATAAAAGATTTTTAAAAAAAATATTATATTATTAATTGATATTCAATTCCTAAAAATCTAAGGTTCGGAAAAGATACTTATATAATGATAGGTGTATCATTAATGGACCACTTGGGGGTATCTTGGAAGTATATGGTAATTTTATTAACCATATAATATAAAAATACAAAGTGACGTGGTAAATGTCAAACTATTTAACAAAGAGTTAAATATAAATGATAAGGTTAATATAGTGAACCAAACCTGTCTAAAATCTATTGGATGAAAGGATTTTGACCCATCCAAACCTTATACTTTTAATAATACACTTTGGATCCATTATAAACTAAATATGAATTTATTATAAATTAATACTTTATGTTTTTCCTAAAGAGCCCCTCCTCCCCATTATAAAAGGACACAACTTATAACCAATTCTCCAGACCTTAAAGGGCTTTTAGTTCGGCCAAAATCTACCCAAATACCCTCTCAACTATCCTCCCTTAATAATATAGGCCTTACTTTAGTCATAAATCCAACCTAAGGATCCCTTTTGATCAAATCAAAAGAAAGAACCCGAAGAAGAGTTAATGTTTTCACCACCCTCTTTCAAGTTCTTTTCTTCTTCAACTTCTTCTTTCTTTGTTATTTCCATTATAAAATAATAAATACAGTATATTCTATATACTATGATGTTATTATAAATATGGTACAACCATATTCATTATTCTATCCATCCTTTGAATGACATGTCACCATACGTGCGTACGTACGGCCTACCGTCTCCACGTCGTGGTGTAATTGTTATTCAATACATTATTATTTGGATGGGTATATTAATGATGTGTAATTCATGTAAATAATAAATATAACATGATAATTATTCTGTATATATGATATACCATCCAATTATATATTATTTTAATATCAAAAGAATGATATTGTCGCTCGTGCGTATGTACGGATTACCGTCTCCACGAACGCGATGAGATTCATTCCCCGTCGTATCCATTCAAGACTAAATTTTATTTGATGATTAAAAATAATTTTTAGAGACATGATATCATTCTGGATATGAATAATATACATCCCATCCATAACAAATATGTCTCACATAACAAAGAATATAAAGAAAAACGAATCTGTTAACACCCGAAATGATGATAATACTAAGATATTATTAACAAATCAATGTTAAAAGATCATATTTGATATCATATTTATGTATATGATTATTGTATAATTTAATAACAATTATTTAACCATTATAAAGGAGTTTAACCTACCCTCAACCAAGTAAAATTACAAGGTAAGGTTTTATTTCATAATCTCTTCATTATCTGAGGTTGTTTATATGTAATTATCTACTGGAACCTCTTTATCATCCAAAACCATGTTTTTTTTTAAATATTTCAAATAATTCTTAATATTTTACAGAATATGGGTTAAATTCATTTATACCCTTGTTTTACTTTTTATAATAGGTTTATAAAGTAATTTTTCCATTGTTTTCCAAACAAGGTCCTTTTTAACCTTTTCGACAGAATTAAGGTAAGAATGTTTTTTTTAACTTATACGGTAGGTGCAGCTATTTTCCACCATTATAAAATCATCAAATCTTCCATTACAATCTTATAAGGATATTTTCAAAGTAAATTTTTTATTTTATAATTATTTTACTTTTAAATGATTTCAAAAAAAGAGATATTTCTCTCAAATAGTTTTGATTTCATCTATGTCAACATCCTTTGTTGGATTTTAAGCTTATTTGAAGTTGATTTATTATGATACAAAACTTCCATATAGTATTGAAGGTTTTTTGATATGTTTGAATTTGGATGTGTTATTTTTATACCATTCATGGTTTATGGATAAAGTATTGACATTTCGTATGCTAGTTTTAATACGAATGTTTATGTTATGTTTAAACTTGTTCATATGAGGAATGCATTGGACTTAATAAGTGACAGGTGGAGCCCGCTATAGCTCCTCTATGCATCAGTAGGTATCATGAGACAAACTAGTGTCTTGGCACAAGGCCTTGAAAAAATCTTATTTGTAGTCTTGGTACAATGCCTTGACTATGTGGTTATGATAGTCTGGAATTATGCATTCCATCATTATGGAAGTGGTTATTGATATTGCATGTGATTATTCGACTAGTATAATATCCATGTAAATAATTAAATGTCATTATTTAATTTTATTTTTTCCATATTATACTTAAGTTCAAGTTTAAAAGTCTTTTGTTTTAGTTATACATTGCCTTAAAGGTTTATGCTTATTTATGAAATTTTATGCTATATTGTTATCCTTACTGAGCATCTGAGCTCACCCCTTTCTATGTTTTATTTTTCCCAGGATGTGAAGAAGTATTTTATGAATGAAATGCAGGGATAGTATAAGGGGATATGAGTGTGGATACAAGATGTTTTTGTAGTTTTCACTTTATGATGTAATGTAAACTTTATGAATGTATCTAGTGATTCCAAGGCTACTAAACTAATTGGTCTTTCAAGACATGATCTTCTGTGATCATGCCAATGTTATGTAATAATTCACCGACTCTAGGTAATTGGGTTCAGGGCGTTATAGTTATGTTATTTTTCACCAATAAAACAAGTTAGTTCTATCAGACTCCAAATAAATTACTGATCACAATTGTAGATGACCGTTTTTTGAAATTCAAAACATAGAAGTGGAAAAATTATGTTTAAATACTAGTTATAAATATCTAATTAAAAAAAAGTTTCATGAATTTCAATTTATTTTTAAAAACATGGGGTGTTACATTATCCCCACCTTCTGGAAATTGTGTCCTCACAATTTTATTTACTTATTAAACAAGTGAGGGTACCTTTCCCTCATAACATTTTCAGACTCCCATGTTGCTTCTTCAACCATGTGGTTTCTCCAAAAAACCTTTACCTGGTGTATTAACTTATTCTACAATATTTGTTACCTTTGATCAAGAATCTAAACTAGTTTCTCTTCATAATAAAGGTTCTCTTCCAGCTGAACTTCTTCTAGGATCAAAACATGAGTTGAATCTAGCACATACTTTCTCAACATCGAAACATGAAAAACACTGTATACCTGAGATAAATTCAGAGGCAAAGCTACTCGGTAGGAGACTGGTCCAACTTTCTCTAGAATTTCATAAGTTCCAATGAACCATGGACTTAGCTTTCATTTCTTACCAAAATGAATAACACTTTTCCATAGCGAGACTCTAAGAAAAACATGATCACCTACCTTAAAATAAAAGTCTTTCCTCTTATTGTATGCATAACTTTTCTGTCTACTCTGAGCTGTCCTCATGTGTTGCTGGATTATATTAACTTTTTCAACCACTTCCTCTACTAATTCTGGTCCCATCAACTTCATTTCCCTAACTTCATCCCCAAAAACTAGAGTTCTACACCACTTCCCATACAATTCCTCTAAAGTTTCCATCTGTATACTGGAATGAAACCTATTATTATAGGAATACTAAAATAAAGAAATATGTTGATACCAACTTCCCCGGTAGTCCATTAAACAAGATCAAATCATATCCTATAAAGTTTAAATCATTCATTCTGACTTCCCATCTGATTGAGGATGAAAATTTGTACTGAAATTTAATTCTATGCCCAACAACTTCTGAAGGCCCTTCCAAAAATTAGAAGTGAACTTGGGATCCTGGTCAAATAAAATGAAAATATTAACTCTATGTAACATGATAATATCTTTTAGTTACAGTCGAGAAAGCTGATCCAAAGACATTGTATCTCAAATAGAAAGAAAATGTGCAAATTTTTTCAGTCGATCAATAACAACCCAAATCACATTATTACCTCAAGAAGTCTTAGGTAGTCCCACCACAAATTCCATGGATACATTATCCCATTTCCACTCTAGCACTGACAAAGTCTAAAGCAACCCCTTCAGTAACTGCCACTCTGCTTGAACCTATTGACATGTCAAACATTTCGTGGTAAAATAAGCAATATCTCTTTTCATTCCATCCCACCAATAATACTCTTGAAGGTTTATGTACATCTAAGTACTACTAGGATGAATTGAAAATGGAGAACTATGAGATTCACACAACAAATATTTCTTCAATTGGGAATCACAAGGCACACACAACCTTTTTCCCAAATCTTAAAAAACAATCTTTATCAAGGTTAAATTCTATAAACTTACCCATTTTAACCAATTCTACCTTTTTCTATAGCTCACGGTCTTCCTTCTATGCTTTCTTAATTCTGTCTGATAACGATGACTACACTAAAACCTGAAACAAAACAGAGGTATTTCCTGCACCAACAAATTCTAATCCAAAATTCATCAAATCATTAATCAAGGGATCATGTTCCAAACGTAACATAGTTAATGATGCATGATGTTTTTTACTCAATCCATATGCCACTTTGCTTTTCCCAGATGGTAATTGATCATGAAATCAGAATCCTTTATCAGTTCAAGCCATCTTATATGCCTCATGTTTAATTTCATATGAGTGAATATATACTTAAAACTTTTATGTTCAGTATATATTTAACATTTGGATCTGTATAAATGATGCCACCAAATTTTCAAAGCAAAAACCACAACTACCAATTCCAAATCATGTGTGGGATAATTTAACTCACGAGTTTTTAGTTATCTTAAAGCATAATAAATTACCTGATTATTATGCATCAGAACACAACTAAGTCTCTTCAATGAAGCATCATTGTAGATGATAAACTCACCATTTCAGGAAGTCAAGGCCAAAACTGGAGCATTCACCAATCTCTTCTTCAGTTCCTAGAAACAAACATCACATTCTTCTGTCCAAATAAATTTAACCCCTTTTTGTGTTAACTTACTTTGCAGGCTCGATAATTGTGAAAAGTTTTTAACAAACTATCAGTAATAACCTACTAATACAATAAAACTATGAACCTCTGTAACATTTGTGGATCTTGGCCACTCATCAACCACTTTTGTTTTGACAGGATCAATTTTCATTACATTATTATTTACAATGTTCCCAAGAAAATAAATTTATTGCAACCAAAAATCACACTTTCTGAATTTTCCATACAGTTTATTTTCCTTTAAGATTTTTAAAAAAACCCTTAGATGTTTTTAATTCTCCTCTTTATTCTTATAAACTACAATAATTTCATCAATAAATGAAACTACAAACTTATCCAAGAACTCATGAAATATTCTATTGATAAGATTCATGAATAAAGTATGTGCATTAGTTAACCCAGACGGCATAAAAACAAATTCATAATGCCCATATCTAGTAAAAAAATCTGTTTTTGGGATGTTATCCTCGTTTACCTTTAGCTGATGGTATCCGGATCTCAAGTCAATCTTGGAAAAGTACTGATCTCCCTGGAGCTAATCAAACAAGTCATCAATATGAGGAAAAGGATACTTATTTTTAACAGTGATTTTATTCAAAGATCTATAATCAATGAAAAGTCTCATGAAACCATTTTTCTTTTTAACGAACCAAACAAGATCACCCCAAGGTGAAGTGCTAGGATGAATGAATTCTTTATCAAGAAAATCCTGCAACTGATTTTTCAATTCGATAAGTTCCATTTGAGCCATTATATATGGTGGTTTTGAAATTGGATTAGCATTAGGAACTAATTCAATTGTGAATTTGACTTCCCAATCAGGTATGAAACCAGGCAACTCATCAGAAAAAACATCAATGTATTCATTTACCATTGGAACATCATTAATCTGAACAGTTGCCTCGTTTTCAACAATATGAGCAAGATAACTTTCATTTTCATATTTCAACAGTTTCTTAGATTCTGGTATGTTATCAATTGTATGGGTTCTTTCTTTAATAAAAACTAAAATTCTTTCAGAAAAACAACTTCTTTATCTCTATAGTTAATCTTAGCATGATAAACAGAAAGCCAATCCATTCCCAGAATGACATCAAACTCTACTAAGGGAAAAACAACAAGGTTTTTAAGTAATTTCTTTCCACATAGTTGTATAGAAAGATTATTATAATTACTATTTACTATAGTATTTCCCCTGGTGTTTTAACAATAAGTTTCAATCTCATTTTTTGGGGTGATATTTCCAATTTACCAGAAAATTTCTCAAAAATAAAGGAATGTGTAGACCCCGTATCAAAAAAAACTTTAGAAAAATCTGAGTAAACAAACAAGGTACCTGATACAACTTCATTGGATGGACCGAAGTCTTCTAACATAGTCGCAAAGGATCTCACTACACATTTCTTCTTATAGTATTTCTTCTTTATATCATTTAGATCTCTCTTTGAGTAGGAATTTTCATAATGACCCATCTCACAACATTTAAAACATTTTATAGTTTTTTTATTAGGATTAGTCTTAGGATCATTTTCATTAAAATATCGGGCCATATGTCCAAACTTACCACATCAAAAACACTTCCCAGTTTTTGTAAGGCATTCCCTAGGGTGCTTTTTTCCACACTTTTCACAAACTAGGAACTGATTTTCTTACCATCAAATTTATTTGGTTGATTCTTACTCATCACTTGACATATGGACCTCTTCTTCTCCTTATTTTCAAAATGCATGCGATCATCAGCAAACTCCACCTCTACCATCTCAGCACATCGGACAAGTTTCTCATAACTTTTGAACTCACGGGAGGCCAGTGCCCATCGATACCTTGGATTCAATCCTGAGTAAAAGCAGATGATTTTTATATCAAGATCCATAATATGATTTAGAGCATACCTTTCCAGTTGGGTGAAGTTAGCTTCATACACAGCCCCTGAATATTCCTCATTTTGCTTCAATTCAAGGAATTTCTTCTCCATCCTAAGTAGAACCACCTTAGGAAAATATTTTTCAAGGAAAATACTTTTAAATTCATCCCACTCTAAGGCATCAATATCCTTTCAATCCCTAATATTCTTTACCATTGACCACCACTAATCAAATTCACCTTCAAAACGATATATGTAAAGACTTATCTTTTGATTATCTGAATATTCCATAACATATAATATCTTTTCAAGGGCTTTAATCCATCCTTCAGCCACTACTAGGTCAGAAGATCCATTAAAAGTAGGAGGGTTTTGTCTCATAAAATGTTCCATTATTGTCATGTTTTGTTGTGGTGCCTATGGTTGTTCTCTTTCATGGATTCCACCACCATTTATTGCCTACATTAGCTAAGACATTACTATCACAAATTGCTCGGTTCCAATCCCTACCATTCTGGACTTCAGATTCAGAAGGATATCATTCTATTAGTGCCTCTCCACTTCAGCTTCCCTATTTCTTCTACGGACAACCATTCTGAACAAACATATCTTATTCAAAGAAACATGGTAATATTTAAACGATATAAAATTTCAAATTAATCATAGAGTAAAAATTATTTATGGTATTTTATTAACATCACCCTATCCCTTAAAGTTATCTAAACCATCCTCTGATACCAACTATAAGGACCCAGCCTTATTAGATTACATAATCTTGAATTTATTCAAGAAATAACTTCCTTTAACATTGAGTATCTTTTCAAGTGTATAGATTTAGAGAATTGGGACATAATACATTCATAACATTACACATTAATACACAGTGGATACCACAAAAATAGTATTCATTTCATCCAAAATATAAAACTTTTCAAATAAAACATGATTTCTTTGAAAATTATTCAAACATTTAACCTAGATTCCTTATTTGTCTTAAAAATCATTATAACCTATGAAAATAATTTAAAAACTTGGTATGAGAACCAAAAACTCTGTAAGGGATATAAAAATAAGTAAATAACACATTAGTCCATGAATACTTACAATGTATGAAATCATTTTCAAAAGACATACTTGTCACTCATATATACTTTGTGAAACATGAGATTTATACAAGATTACCACAAAACATAAGAACATAAATAGATCCATAAATTTATCTTGGAGAATTAATTACATAATCTTGTAACCATCTTGACCACCTTATAATTTGTAACCCTCGTGGCTACCTTACAATTTGTGTAACCACCACAGTTACACATAGAGTAACCATATAGCCGACCTCCAGCTTACAAATACCCAATGAATTTAAGGGAGATATAGGTCCCACCCTTAATCATAAACAATTCCCAATAGCTATAAAACAATCACGCAACATGAATAATTGCATAAAAACATTTCTTTTGATTTTTGTAAAATAGAATTTTAAAAGAGGTTTTTAAAAGAAAAGTCCCTTATAAATATCATATAATTGAAGTGATACTTAATTGAGTGGGTGTAATATGTATATAAACTATAAATAAACCTAATTAAACATAATATAAACAAAATTCATCTCACAAACAATTTAAACATCACATAAATAATGAAGTATAATGTTAATCCAAAGAATGGAAATCGGGTTATGAATTCCATTACCTCAGGTTTGTCTTACTTAAAACTTCTTTAAACCTATTGTATAATGGTTAAAATAGTTTTATTAATATATTAAAGAAACATATTCATATTTATAATACCTTAAATGATCATTTCATTGCATCATTTCACCCTTTAATTGTTATTATTTTGTTCTTTGCATTGTTTTGGGTGCGTTATTTACATGATTTACACGATCAGTTCATGATGGATATTCATGTCGATTGGAAGTGAAACTCCAGAATTGGAATGGAGTGTTATTTAAATATTTATAGAACCATAAATTATACCATTTATTATTTTTAATTCTAACATGAGGATGATTCATAATTTAAAACATTTTTGATATTTGTTTAGGTCATTTTGGCGATTCTTCGATTGTAATGAACTCATTTTGTTTTATAAATTAATAAAATGTGTAAAAAATGATTACAAAACCTTATATAAGATATAATACATAAATTATAAAAAACTTAAATCATAAAAATTGTTTCATGGCCATTATTTAAGTAAGTAAAATAAATTTAAATCACATCGTCCATGATGTCGGTAAATCGACACATCACAGACAGTGTTTTAATTTTTTGAATAAGTGGGAGAGGAGAAGAAGTATAATGGTGATTCTTCCATAAACATGAATAAATCCATAATATGTAAGATACTAGGTCATTAATTCCTCTTGTATAAGGGGATGTGAGGAAAGAATAATAGTAGAAAAGAAAGTGAAAATAAAAGAAAAAAACAAAAGAGGATGTTTACCTCTTGATCTCTTCTCCTTGAGATCCTTCTTAAGGCCTTTGGTTTTGGACTTTTGGTGAGACCAGCAGCTCTAAGACGTGGGTAAGAGCCTTGGGAGGAGTATTGGGCAGAACTTAGGTAAGAATCAAGTCTTGATAGGTGTGGGAGGAAATGAAGGTGTGAAGGGTGGTATTTATAGTGGAGGGGAGGGGTGTTTTCCAAATATTTTAATCATTATTTTATAAATTTTCATTAAGACAAGAAATAGTGAGTGTTCCAGGAATAAATACAGTAAGGAGGTCATGTGAGTTCAAAATAATTGGTATTACATCACCATAACATCACTCATTACTCTATAATTCATGAATTCAACTTAATTTGTAAATTATCGTATTTCACTATTCATAAAAAATTCAAGTATTTCAAAAAAATCCCAAAAAATTAAACCTAACCATTTTTCAATGTGTAGAATTAAAAAATTAACTCAATTTTTTGAAAATAATTTTCTAAATATTATTAATTTAATTCTTAAATAAAATCATAGTTTATTCAAAAATAATAATTTTAAATCAATAACTCATTTTTTAACACCTTGTAAAATTAATCAAGTTGAAATTATCTTAAATACTTAAGAAGATAAAATAATAATACAATTTACTATTCATGAAGTTCATATTACTATTCATGTTACTATTCATAAGGGTATGTTACTATTCACCAAAAAAACAAGTTCGTCCTATCAGACTCCAAATAACTTATTGATCACAATTGTAGATGACCATTTTTTGAAATTCAAAACATTGAAGTGGAAAAATTATATTTAAAGTCTCATAATAAATATCTACTTAAAACAAAGTTTTATGGATTTCAATTTATTTTTAAAACCTTGGGGTTTTACAGAATCAACTGTCGATTTTTCCACTTTTAGAGATTTCCTTTGAGCTTCAGTGGGCCTTGAGTATTCTGGAATTTCTTTCATTGTTTATACTTATGGTGATCTCATGTTAACATATATTATTAAAAAAAAATTTGATCTTTCAGTGATTTTAACTAAATTAACTTGAACTTCATAAATAGTATTCTTGTAATAAACTTCTAATTCATCCAAGTTCTTATCATTCCATTGAATCTTATCATTAAAGAACATTTTTACATTTAATGGCTAAGAGATTTTCATTATCCCATAGTCTGAAACTAAAGTCTTCATTCCTATTTCCTATAATAAAACAAGCTTTGGACTTTTCCTACAGCATGCCTCCATCCTTTTCATCAATAAGAGAATAATCTATACTTCCAAAGACTTTATAGAAAGAAACTTCTGGTAATATATCAAACCATAGTTATTCCAGTAGACTTTATCCCACTATAGAATCTGGAATTATGTTGACTGGATATGTTTTCATGTAAATTACTTCCTCCCAAATGTAATTGGTCATTCTGGAGTGCACATGCATGAATTTTTCCTTCTTGGTCAAAGTATGATTAATTCTCTCTGCCACACCATTTTTTATGGTGTTCTAGGTACCACTATTTTGATCTTGATCCCTTTATTATAAAAGAAGTTCCATAAGTTGATTTCATTTTACTTTCCACCATTATTTGATTTGATTCATTTCAAATTTCAAACACTTTCCAATTCCACCATGGATTTCTGCTGAATAGGTGTACTAAAAATTCCAAGATCATTCTTAAGAAAATATATCCATACCTTTCTCATGCATTATCCACAAAAGTAACTTTCTCTACTTTGAGATGAATCTGGATCATGTTAAAGTCATTCACGTGATATTTTACTAATTTCCAATATAAAAACCTCAAACTAAAAAAAAACTTGTCACGAACACTTTGTTTAATTCTATCAATTTCTCATACATATATATCAAGGTCTCCATTGGATCAATTGTAGTCTTCTTCTCCCATATATTAAAAGCCACATTTCATACCAATGACATCCTCACTAATCCAAGTGCCTTTATATCAAAATTTTTCCATTCACCTTTCTCTATATTGGTATTCTTGTCACTACCCAACCAAATTTCTAGATCTTTCTAAATGAGATAGTCTTCTATTTGCATCCCCCAAAAACCATAGTCTGCTCCATCAAACTGATTGATCTGAACCTTTCCTTATTATGTTGTCATATCTTTTAATGATATTATACCCAATTTAAATCAATATAAAGAAAATGAAATTGATAATGTTACTTGATAATCCAATTGTATTCAATAAATCTATGATACCACTTTATAGGAAGTGAATATCCATACAACATCCATATAACAGAACATGAGTTCATCAAAAGATCATGATGCCAATGGTTCTACATGGTAAAATCAAACTGCTAAAACTTACCCATGACTTAGAAAACCAGAAATAGGAAGTCCACAACACCCCAATCACCACCAATAAGTGGTACATCTCACACACTCTTTTGAGTAACTCAAAAAAACATTTGAACAAAGAAAAGTAATAATAAAATTAAAGTGAACACACAAAAATCATGTGGTTAGGACTTTCATCCTACATCCATGGGTGAATACTACCAAATATTTTATATTACCAGAACTATAAAGTTTTATAATTATTATAGATAGCCAAAAATTACACTTAATCCTGAGTACAAAGTACTTTTAAAATAAATATAGTCAGCGTCTGGTCCCACCTCACTTTTATATAAGCACTTATCCAATTGATCATATTGAACCACCATTTGAGAAATGTAGTCATACCTCTATTGGATACACCATTTTTATATAGTCATAAATAACTCAACTATTATAGTTAGTGGATTGTTCACATCCCCCATCCAAACAACTGATACACCACAAACCCAATTCCAATGAATATAGACTAGCCTGTTTAGCAAATCATAAGAAATCCACCTTCCAAAAAACATGCCTATATATTGAAGTCTTCAACTGTAACTACCTTGAAAATACTATAAGACTACTGAAGTTCCTCATTCCGGTAAATTAAAATGGGTGATATGAAGTAGAGTTCACAATCCCAACAAAATTACCTCACTTTATTGTATAGGGATAAAAGGCTTAAAACTAATACCCTTATGCCTTTACAATGGGCCCCAAAGGCCTTAAAAATGGGTCCCAATGGGCCTTTTTTAGTAGTTTTCCCAAAATTCTACTATTCCTACTACAGTGCTTGTTATAATACTCATTTGTTACATTTACTGCTATATTAACTCGAAAAAATTCTTATGTTGGGGTTTGAACCCCAATTTCTGAAAGAGATATTCCTTAAATCCATTATGTATATAATTCATTTGGACATATCATATGAGATTATATGAGTATATCAAAAAGGTAATGATATAAGATATCATTCATGCTTCCCATGCAAGTCTTTTTATATCACCAACTATGGATCTTAAGGTATTATTAAAATAGAAATCAAATAGTAAGTAGTTAATGTTTAGATCTCATACAAATTTTCTATCATTAAATTATGTGTTTAATATGATGAAATGAAAGGGATTTGGTTTGACTGTGGGGTTTAAAAGTGTTTGTAAATCCATGCATAACTCATACATTCCATAGTGTATGAGTTAATTCATGCATCACTTGGGACTATATTGAGAGGATATGAATTAATATTACCACCATATGATGGTATAGGTAAGATTCACTAAGACTTGGTTGAATTCTTTCTCCTTGTAAACTCTCTTCTCCCTCACCCCATTCCTGAGTGAGACACTAGCATACTGTGGGTATGTGGAGGGTCCTACCTACGTGATATATGATTCATTTTCAACCAGTGGATACCTATGGAGGAATAATGTCATTAATTTTCCTCTCACATGATCTTCATCAACCACATATGATGAATATTTTGTAGTGGCTCTATGGTGTTAGGTATAAACAATGTGTTCTTCATTTTACAATACATGTTTTTGGGTTATCTTACATGGTTTATATTGGGTTGGGTTTATATATTTCTTCTTCTATGTTTAACAAGTGGATTTATACCCTATGAAACCCATCGGTGGTATTATATCTTCAACATGATATTTGGTTCTTAAAATCATGCTTGAAATGAAGTTTTAAATGGCTACTAAAAAACAAAGTATCATAGCATTGTTATGATTTATTCAATAGAATAAGGTGCTAGAAGACTTCTCCCAATCCAAGTCCCTATGCTCACACTATGTAATTCCCTTTTTAAAGTCACATGAGGTATAAACTCACCTTACATGGCACCGAGGATTTAATATTACATCGGTCCAATCATAAACCTGCATGGATTAATCCTACACATAATTATGTTTAATCTCATGTGAGATCTAGGTTAATCATATATGAAACATTTTTCATTTCATTTAATCTGACATGGGGTTGTAACAAAGTTAATCATATATAGATTAGTAGTATTCAGACCTGTGTTGTGCAATATTAATCATTTGTGGAATGATGAGTTTATTCCAATGTGAGGCATGGTTTAATCCCATGTTAGGTCACTGCGTATTATCTCTCCTTATGCATCACTCATATTAATCACATGTGAGAACCTTCTGAAGTACATATTTAACCCCACACATGAGGTTTTGTTCCAAGTTATTCCTATGTAGCTCAACCTATTCGAGTTTAATCTCACCTGATAACTTTCTATGCTGGTTCAATCTCACACGAGGCTTCCCTTCGTCGATTAATACTACACTATCTATGGTTTAATCTTATGTAGGGATTGTGTATGTCGTTAAAATGACTTAGAAACAAAAAAAAATTGTTTTTCTGAAAAATTCAATTAAGAACTGAATTGTATAATTTATAATTTTTTTATAAATTATAGAAAAAGTTATTTTGGGATAATTATTAATTTCTAAAAAAGTTTATAAATTAATTAATTATAAATAAATTATAATTAATTAATAAATGTTTATAGAATATTTATTAAATAGATATCCATAAAATATTAAATGTTAATATTGAAATGCCTTTTTTATATTAGGTGGCATGCCTTATAGTTTATAAATAAAATGTTTATTTAAAAATTATAAGGTTAATCTATAAAATGTCTATAAATTATAAATAAGGAAAAAATATAAGTGTTTATATTTAAATTATGAATTACTCACAATTAATTAATTTTAAATTTTCAAATTAATGTCCATATATAGAAAAATTATTTAAATAACATCAAAATAATTTTTGATGTTTGATTTGATCAAAGTCTTAAATAATGATAAATATGTGATATTTAGAATATGTAAATAGTTACATAATATATTGAAATATAAAATTTTTATATTTTATGTAATATCATATATTTAGATTAAATTTCATGTAATGAAATAATATAAAGTAGTTCATGTTGGAAAAGAATTTTAAGTGTTTAAATTCAAAATTATATGATGTCCATAATTCATGGCTAAATTATAAATTGTTTATTTTTAGTATTATTTATGAATTGTTTATAAATGTTTGTCGTATGTTGAAATACTTGAATTTTCAATTTATTTATTCCCTACTTTATTCATAAATATAAATTTTTTATATTATTAATGTTTGTATGCTTTAGTTTAAATTTTTTAAACTGCTTCTAGAGATTATCATACATGCATCTAAGGAGTTGCACACTGGATATGATGATGGATTTAGGTTTCTTCTATCTTGACTTTGTATTGTATAGATTTATGATCTTGAATTAACTATTTGATTATGATTTATACATATTAGGTGTTATAATTATGATGGACTTGAAGTATCTCATGAGTAAAGTATCTCTGGGTAGAGAGACTTTGGGTAAGACTACTCACTGTCCTAGATGATTATGTATTATCTTGAAAAGTGAGGGTTGAATATCTATGAATATAGGCTTACTCATATGGAGTTGGTTGATTTCCTATAATTCTAAACCTTTACATGAAAAGTTTTCATGTTCCTTATACATAGGATGCATTTGGATATGTATGAACATAGTTGGATTTTAATTTGGGTTAGTACATGAGATATGAGATATGTAAGAGTTAGACATTATGAAACCACCTATAGGATCCTTGGGAGATCACTAAGTGGGTGGTGAATCGGTGATCTTAAATTTGTTTAATTTTTATTTTCAAAAAAATATTTACCACCTATTAAGATTAGTGATATTTTTTTCCACACATATCCAATACACACCAACATAAGGAGCACAATGATTTACATGGTTTGCCTCTCAATGTGAGAAGGCTATTACTTGGTGTGATATGGATTTCTCCAGGATCACACTACACACTAGATTAATCTTATGAGTAAAAGAAAGTAAGGTATATCCTTGAAACTCACATTTTCATGTCTCCCAACTATGTCTCGGTGCATCCCACACTTTACAATGATAAATATATAACAACTAAAGAGTCTTCCACTGAATAGACTTTTATAAAATTGTTAAGTTTGTTGATTTATTATTATTATTCTTATTTAGTTTCACAATAGTTAGTAAGAAACACTTCTTTTTATTCTATTACTTTCATAATATAAATTTACTTTTTCACTTTGTATGTACAACACATACACACATCCACTTCAATTCTTCTTCTTTGGTGAAAAAAAAATATTGCACCAAGTCTTACACCCTTTTTGGACAATCTCAAAGTTTTATCTCATCATATACTTTGAATATGCATAACAAAGTGATATATCCTGAAAAATGATTTTTGAATTTCAAATTTGAAATTAAAATCTCAAGATAAAATCCAACTTCTCCTCAAAATTCTGCATATAGATCTTTGTCCCATCATATCTTCATCATTAAATTATAATAGGTAGTTATCAGGGGTTGAAATAACTACCAAAAATTTCAGGTGAATCCGAGTTATTAATTCTCTTCCAATAGTACAATTTTCAAAGATAATGGCATAGTAATATCCTTTACGGTATGACCTGATGGTTTTCAAGATAGTTAAACTCAACTACTTGAATCCTTGCGGCGTGGAGTGTTCACTACAACATGAGTTCATCAAATTTTATAGATACATAAAATTATTATTGAATAGATTTGAGGCATGGTGATACTTGCATAGTGAAAACACCTCTATTACATATACATCAAAATTCACTTGTAGTTTGTTCACTCCTTCCAAATCATAGAGACATCAAATCTTCCAGAACCTCTAAAATTTCCCAGGTAAACTTTACGGTGTGGTATGTCTATTTTGCGGCATGTACCTCTTTCATTCAATGAATTATGTCTTGTAATATACACTATGGAATGAGAGACTAAATATTTCCAAAGATATGAAAATATTTTCAAACATCCTTCACAATACAATCAAGAATAACGATGCAAACACATATCTTCGACCAATGCAGTGTGATGAAATATTCTAATATACAAGCAATAATTCTTCAAAAATTCAATCAAATTTCACAACGCAGCACATACTTTACATCATGGACCTACCTCCTTCAATATATTTCATTATAAACTCCTTAAATGATAATTCAATAATAAAAACTATCTTAATCATCATTTAAATATGTAAATCTTACAACTTCATCTCATATAAAAGACTTAATTCATATGATATTGAATATGATTTATGCATTGAAAATAAAATACAATACACTAACCATATCTAATATAACCTATCTTAAATTTTTCTTAAGATAACAACTTCAACAAACTCCTCACAATAATATCTCAACACCCCTCGGTCTCAAAAATATCCCCCTTTAGATTTTATTGTCAACCAAGGAGCATAAATCACTATAAAACTCTACATTCTTATGAATGCATCACTATTGAATAATTCTAATCCTACTTGATCAAACTCAATATAGTAAATAAAACCATTAAATAAATAATATTATGTTTTCTATAAAAATAGTGATCTATACTTACCACACCATAGTCATGATTCTATTTGATACCAACTATAGAAATAGGTATTAGAATCCAAACTTCATCATCACCCTATTCATAATTCATAATAAAATATGTCCTCAACTTTACAAATCATTTTAAGGAACCTGTTAATGAACAAATTCCTTCATTCACTTCAACAAGACTGTTAAAATAGTTCGCACATGCACCATGTTGAATTCACATCTTACCCCTTTTAACAACTCTCTATAAATACATGCTCCCCTATTTAAAATAAAGTGACACATATATCAATGGGTAACCCCCTATTTAATTCTCACCTTTTGGAAAAACCTATGGAGATAAAAAAAATAAATTTTTATGTGGTTTTTCTTTCTATCCCCCTTTGATAATAATATCCAAATAAAAGATGAGATGGGGGAGGCATAAAACCATACCTTATCCTTTAGAAGAGTAAGGTTGAACTCCCAACATCAACCCCAATTTATGAAATGCATCTTTAGATAATGGCTTGGTGATCACATCAACTATTCTCTCCTTTATAAGAACAAATTTCAGCTTCAATTCATTTCTTTCCACAAGCTCCTTGATAAAGTGATATTTGATATCAATTTTCTTGCTTCTTGAATGTTGAACATGATTATTTGATGAATTTATATCACTTTTATTATCACAACACAAGATAAGTGGAAACTTCACTTCTACCTTGAGATCATCCAAATGAGTCTTTATCCACATTATTTGGGTTGTGGATTGATTAGTAACCACATATTATACCTTTTTAGTGCTTAAAGTGACCAAATTTTGCTTCTTTATGTTCCAAAAAGAATACCTATATCCAAGAAAAAAAAGCTTCACCAAATGTGAACCTCTTATCATCAACCCAAACCAACCAGTATGCATCTGTGTAACTAAATATATCAAGATTCCATTTACTATCATATTTTAATCCAAAATAAATTGTACCTTTGATGTACCTAAGAATACTCTTCCAAGAACTGAAATGAGACTCTTTAGGATCACTTTGATACCTAGAAAAAATTGTAACAATATATACCAAATATTTCCTTAAAGCCATTGAGTATAGAAAACTACCAATAAGCTTTCTAAACTCCATTGGATAAACTTATTTTCCCTATTCATCTTTGGATAATTTTTTCCCGTGAGAATTAGTGTGGAAACAGGATTTGAATCATCCATGATGAACCTTTTCAATAGTCCCCTATCATACTTATCTTGAGAAAGAAAAATGTGTTATTTCTATTAAGAAATTTACAGGACAATAAATTACCTCATCTCTCCAAGAATGGACATTTCAAATAATTACTTTATCTCATTGGAAAAATTCTCACAAATGTCTTTACCATTTCCAAAAAAACATGATATCATCTGAAAAATAATAATAATGAGAGATACCTATTTTTCATCCTTAAAGTAGATATTATTTTCCACTCTTACTTTTCTAAAATTTATCTTCTTCAAATAGGTTTCCAGCTTCAAATACCAAGATATTGGGGGATTATTGTAGCCCATATAAAGCCTTATTTAACCTAAAAACATTATTCTTATCTTCTCCTAGCAAGAAACCACAAGGTTTTTCAATGTATAATTTTTCTTCCAACTCACCATTGAGGAAGGAAGTTGACATCCATATGAAAAATATTTTATTACCTTTAGGCAGTGATGGAAATAAATATTATATTGGTTTCAAGTCTTGAAACCGGTGCAAATGTCACATCAAATTCTACTCCTTCAACCTAATAATAACCCTTTAACATATTCATTTATTTATTTTCTTTCACTTCACCATTTTCAATAAATTTATTTCATAACACCCACTTTGTTCAAATTGAATTATTCTCTTTAGGATTGAGTACCAACTCCTAAGTTTTATTCATCTCAATATGCTCTAGTAATTCATTCATAGAAGCATAAATACACTCTTTATGCCTCAATTCTTATTAAATATCTCTAGTTTAAACTTGATAAAAAATGAAGTATGGGTTGTTGTCCTCAAATTTATCCTAGTTTTTATATTTTATCTTGGTTCTCCAATAATATTTTAGACTTGATCTTTCCTTCTCATCCTTTGATGCAATGAATTAGGTTGTTCTTTGTCACTTGGAATTTATGAATCTTCTTCTTCAACCTTTAAATCTTCAACACTTTAGCCTCTATTTGAAATTTCTTTAGGATGTTTTAAAAAACTGGTACCATCATCACTTATGGAACTTGTCTCTTCATATATAACTTATTTATTTGAATGTTTGAGGAATTTCACAAAAATAATATCAATTATTCTTATAGTATCATTTTTATAGCAGTAGTATCCCCTTCCACTTAGAGGATATCCTAGAAAGATCACATCAACTCCTCACTTTTAAAACTTTCCAAGATTCTCATATTTTACCTTGATAATAAAGGGGTTTCCAAACACATGAAGATACTTTAAACTCATAAAATTATTCTAATACATCACATAAGGGGATATATCTGAGTTTTTTCTATATAAATAGTGGTTTTGAATGTGGACTACTACATAAATATATTTTCTTTAAAAATATTGAGAAGTATCATGCTCAACTAGCATTTCCCAATCCATCTCCACTGAACATATGTTCTTATGTTCAGATACACCATTTTGCTATGGTGTGTGTAGTTCAAAAAGTTCATGTCAAATGTTGTTATTATCTAGATAATCTTCAAACTTCCCATTTGTATACTCAGTTCCATTATATGTCTAGATGTTCTTAAGAGTAAAACTACACCTTCTCTTAACTCCTTAAAAAACTTTTAAACTTACTAAAGGCCATATAATTTTATTTCGTAAACATTACACAATTAATGAGAGTGAATTCATAAATAAAAGTAATAAAGTATTTATATAAATTGTTTGATTTATTCCTCATGGGATTACAAACAACTGAATGAATGATCTCCAAAGGTTGAGTATATTGAATCTATACCTTCTTGTATAAAGAGTTAACAATATTCCCCATTTAACAATATTTTTGCATCAAGTCTCTTTCTCTTTTAAAAAAATTATCATCACAAACATTGTATCCTTGAGTGATCATGTTCATTTTCTTTTAATCGATATGTCCAAGACTTCCATACAACAATTAATTTTCTTCTTTCATGCTTAGATAACATGAATTTCTAGCGTAACCAACTTGAAATAAATTTCCTCTAGTCCACTATCCTCTTACACTACTCTTCTATCTTCAAGGTTATCAACTAAGAACTCATACTTGCTAAAAACCAATTCATTTCCTTCATCACAAAGCTAAGAAGTAGTTAATATATTGTGTTTCAATCCATAAATATAGAGATTATTTTTGGATTTCATCTTTTCTTACCCAATAAAAAGTGAACTAACTCCTTTAACATGTAGTGACCCATCATTTAGCAATGAGAAAATTTTCATCATCTTCATCACTGGTAGATCCAACTACACCTTAATATTCACTATCTTCACTTTATTTAGATAAGAATTTTCACTTTTTAAATTTAGAGAACTTATTACCCTTATCATTGGAAGAAACCTTTGACTTATTGGATTTCTTATTAGATAATCTTGTAGTATTTTCTTCTTCCTCATTTTTATCTTTGTCAACTTTTTATTTTGGATAGTTTATAGTGAAATTACCAATAGATCCAAGCATGAAACATTTTAAAGGGAGATTTTTCTTGTACTTTCCTTTCATTCATATCATTTTTCTAGAGACAAGGTACATAACTTCATCAAAATTCTCTTCAACATCTTCATTATAATATGAACAAAAAAATTATTCTTTAACAAAAATATTCTTCTTTATCTTCTTAGGTTTTAAGGATTTAAAGAAAATTTCCTTTTAAGTATTTTCATTCTTATTGATAATGTTATCTTTTATCATATCATAAGATATCAAAATACTATATTAGTAATCAAGAGGGGTGTCACATGGATATTTATCTTCCAAATAAAATACTTTCACATCAATTTTTTCATTTAAGATACGCAAGATCTTCTCTACAATAATAGAGTCTTACAACTTCTCACCATAGCTTCTTGTTGTTCTCACAACTTCATTAACTCTTATTAAGAAACTGTAAACATCATGCATTAAAATATCATTATAGTTTCATCTCAAAATCATAAACTTTTTCATTTTAATTTGGTATTTACTTTAATGATATTCTCTATTTTTTTCCAAATAAATGTTTCTGTTTTGATTCGTTTGGATTCCAAAAATTCACTCTCTAAAAGAGAAAAAAATAGAATTTCTAGAACAACCATCATTCTTCATATTCCTATTGTCTACTACTATTATGGTATCACCTTTAGCATGTGGGGGAAATCCATTAGTTGAAACTTCCAATACATCATAAGTAATAAAAAGAAGGTATGGAAACATTTTTATCCTTCTATACATGATAAAATTTCTTATAAAATATGGGAATACCCTTATTGTTCATCAAATTAAAAATATCCATAATAGACAAAAGAAACTAGTGATTGATTCCTATTCCTAAGAGAGACTCCAAACTTCAATCGTTAAATATTCAATCACAAACAAAGGGAACATCTCTTTGATACCACTTGTGGAACCACTTTCATGATCCTTGGGAGATCACTAAGAGAGAGTGAATCAGTGATATTAAATTATTTTTATGTTTATTTTAAAACAACCTTGGCCACATTATAAAATTAGTGATATTTTATTGTCCACACACAACCAACACAGGGATCATAGTGATTTACAAGGCTCACCACTAAATATGAGAATCGTAATACTTGGTGTGATATGGATTCCTTTGAGATAACACTACCCACTAGAATAATCCTATTAATAAAAGTGATTAAGTTAAAGCCTTAAAATTCTATTTGTATGTCTCCTAGATATGCTTAGATTCATCCCACAAATAAGAACATCCCAAAATTTACAATGATAGATAGATAATAACTAAATAGTTTTCTACCAAATATACTTCTATCAAATTATTGATTGTGTTGATTTCTTCTTCTTCTTTAGTTACACAATAGTGAGGAATAAAAACTTATTATTCAATTGTTTTCACAAGATATTTTTATGAACATCACATGCACACAACCACTTCACTTCTTCTACTTCTTCAGTGCACAACAATACCGCAATGAGTATTTATCAATTTTTTAGATAATCTCTAAGTATTATCTCATCATATATTTTTAATCTACACAATTGGGTGACATATCCTAATTTTTTTGAATTTAAATTTTGAAATTCAAATCTTAAGATAACATCTAACTTCTCAGCCTTCAAATTTATCCTTTGTATTTTTTTCCCATTACATCATCATCATTGAATTCAAATTGATAATTATCATGGGTAAAAATAACTAAAAAACATTCCATATGAATTCAATTCATCACTTATTTTCCAAAAATATAGTTTTCATATATTGTGATGTTGTGATAGGCTTTGTTCCATGACCTTTCAGTTTTCAAGATAGTTAAACTCAAATACTCAGAGCCTTACAGCATGGAATATTCACTATGGTTTGAGTGCCTCAAAATTTCAAGAGACATCAAAGTATGCTTGAATATATTTGAGTTGTTCTGATACTTCAATGATCAAAAATCCTCTATTAAATATATATAAAAACTAATCTATGGTGTGATCTCTCCTTCCACATCATAGTGACATAAAATCTTACAAGACCTCAAAAATTTCCTAGGTAACCTTTTCAGTGTGGTTCATCTATCTTGTGGTGTGTAACATGAACTATAACATGTAGAACTAAATATTTCTAGAGATATGAATATATGTTCAAACATCCTCTATAACTAAATCAATAATTATAGCATAAACACCTATCTCTAAAAATAATTCAATCTTCCAATGTTTTGTGATTAAATATTCCACCATGTAAGTAGTAATTATTCAAACATTCAATCAACTTTCATGGTGTATCACATTATTTGTAGGTGGACCTACCTCCTTCGATAGCTTGCATCATGAACCCCTTCCATGATCATTCAACAATGAAAACCATCTAAATAATCATCTATATCTGCAAATCTTACAACTTTATCTCACATAAAAGACTTAATTAATGTGATGTTGAATATAATTTATGCATTGATCAAAAAATCCAACATACTACTCATATCCACTTCAACCTCTCTGTAATTATTCTTGAAACAAAAACTTCAACAAGATCCTCACAACAATATCTCAACACCTCTTGGTCTCAATACACATCAATATGGTTTAAACATATTGGTTTGAAAGAATGAATATGATTCCAAACTAAATAATCATAACCATGTATACATTAAAGGAATAACATGATAAAATATGGTGATAATTAAATCCGCTTCAAAATAATAAGTGTTATATTCCTTCCAAAGTAGTTCTTGTCAAGACCTCAATCATCCAACTAGGTAGGTCGTGACAAATTTGGGTGCCCCTGGATTATCTTGTATAAGGAAAGTAAGTAATCAGTGACCCTACTAGGATTAATTTCCTGATCTTGGAATTTTTATTGGGTTACAATTAATTAGGTGACCCTAATAATATTAGGTTATTGGAGGAATAAAGTTTAGTTTATCTATTTAATGGATTATGTAAAGAGTTATTTTATTAACTATACAAGATTCATATATGATATGATTAGGATGATGCCATGCCTAAATAATTAAATGGTGATAGAATTTACAAAGTGAACTCATTTCTGATTGAAATATGGATCGTGGACCACTAATAGATATAATGAATTTAAAATGGATCATAATATTTAATGGGAACACATTTAATAAAATTCCTTATTAAATATTTTTAAAACATGGTACACATATAATAAAAGTTTCTATTATAGATGAATAACAACATCATCTTAAAACTTTTCATTGAAATCGGTACTTGAAAATGATAATATTAATTTAATAAACTCCTAAGACTGGTAACTTGAGAAAAGTTCTTAAGTAAGATAGATTTTATGCGTTAGAGAAATACCTTCCTGAATAAACAAACTATTAAAGTTGTTTAACAAGTGAATATAGATGCTTATGAGAAGCATAGAATGATTCAATTAAAGTTTAAAAGGAATTATATACAATATGACCTAATGAACTTTAGTCTATGCTCATATACTCAACATGATTGAGTATTCCAATGACTACGTGAGACTAGAGGTTTCCTTAAATCTTATTTTGGTTAAAGAATTAATTATATTTTCATTAATGTAAATACTACAAAAATGTAAATGTATTCAATAAATGTTTACCCTTTTTTCTCAAAGTGTTGAGAAAAGATGAATTAGGGAACGTGATGCCAAGGTTTTGGTGTTGTATAGAAAGTAAAAGTGGGTAAAAGTTCAAATTAGAAGAAGAAAAGTTAGTTGGAGAATCCAACAATGTTTTTTTGATTATCCAATTAAGGTCATAAAAACCTAGAGTTTTCATGAATATGGTGCTTAGGAAATTCTGAGAGTCACAATGAAAAATAGGATTGAAGATAATGAAAAGATAGAACAATAGAATAAGAATAAGATGAACGCAAAAACAAAAAAAAATACATGGTTTAGGAATAATCCCTACATTCATGGAGAGGCAGAATCACTTCACTAAAATTCAAGGGCACAATTACAGGTAGATCATAGTTTCACACACACATAGAAACCCTATCTCAAATGAACTAATAAATAAGATAAATTATTGTTCCACTAACCGCATAGTAAGTCCACTATGTTACAGTGAACGATGGTTGGAAGTTCCCATTTCTACAGTGTTGTGGAAACCCAAGTCCAAGATGTTATAGTGGTAAGTGGAAAGAAGTCCACACAACTATAGTACTACCATCTCCAAAGTATGAGATGTTATAGTAGTCATGCCAAAGTTTTCACTACTACAGTGCCCTATTAGTGTTGCCTATTCAACTCTACTACAGTCGGTTGGAGTTGCAGCCTAGTGTGTAGTATGATCCGCAAGCATTCCAACCAACATCATCTAAATAGATCGGGCTACACCAATCCAACAGAAGGAGTAATGATTACATAGGATGGAGTTTTCATGATACTTGAAGGGGTTTTTTAAACTCCATAGAATATTCAGGTTAGGTGTCAGTGTTATAGAAATTAATTCTTTAGTTTTGAAATTTATTTGATAAAAAATGTATAATTTATGAATATTATGAGTATACAAGAGTTCAAATCAAGGGAAGAATCGATTGAGATTATATTTTTCATTCAAGTGATGAAGCAAAAAAGTTGATATATCAAAGATTTGAATGTAAAGGAATATATCAATCTTGAATGGATTTAAGTAAGGGGTGTTTATAATTATCTCATTTCTCTTATATGATAAGAGGAGTGCCTGAATGCCTAAAGGATTTATATATTTTTATTAATTTTAAAATAACCTTTTTATAGGTTGAGGGGTGACCTTTACATAGTTTGTATACCCATAGGCACTAAATCTTGATACATGGACATTTTAGGCACAAGGACCAAATTCCCAACCACAATTCCCACCCTAGCTTATATAAATTTTTATGAACCAAAACAATCGACCTGTAAAGATGCTCAACAAGAAATCCCAATGCATGAATGCATGGGATTAGTACCGATGGAAAATTCATACCCTCTCAAACATCAAAATACGAGAGCATTGGTGATGATTTCTCCTTTCTCTAACATCGTTTGGGACTACGCCTAGGATCTAATCCAAATTTTTGCAAAGTCAACCAGTCTATTGAAGTTTTCTCATCAATCCACTCCAACAGCTTCTCTTCGTCGTATTCTACACCACCTGTAACAACCTCACCATTAAACTGCCATCTTCCACCACTGATGCTATCACCCAACCCTTCTATTGATGTCTTCTCCCTTGCACGTCATTTCTCCTTCCACCACCGGAGGAGCACCTCTACCTGCAGTCGATCATCCGCCCCCCACCGACATGAAGCCCACTCGATCACAGACTGACTCAGGACACTCAACCAATCACACCATCTCCTGTGAAGACCACTCAATGTAGGAAATTTCCAAGGTCCCTCCCACCCAGAGATAACATCTCCACACCTTGATTTCATGAAGCACCTGACTAGCAACGTGGCCCACCCAAAAAATCCTCCGCACTCCACTGAAAGGTGCAGATGCCTGAATTTGAACCTGGGTTGAATGAATTCGATACACATGTTTTATGATTCTTTAGATTCTATAACATGTTTTGAGAAGAATATAAGGATAAAAATGTTTCATCCAAGATAAAATATTTTATCCAGTTGTTTGTTAAAATATGAGGAACTAAGATTCCACCACCATCAATGGAATATTTTAAAGAATAATCTTATTTTCAAGAAAATGTTCCAAACACAAAGAATACCATATATGATATATATACAATATTTTATTTCTTAAATATTCCTACTAAAAGTAAATAATTTTTATTTCCTTAACACAAAATATTTTTTGTATCTTAGAAATATATTTTGAAGATAATATAGTGTCTAAGAGGCTAGTGGAAGTATGTTTAAACATAGATAAGTTCAAATTTAAAAAATAAAATATTATTCTAGTCAAAATTCATAAGTAAATTTTACTTAATATCCTAAAAGAGTTTAGGGTATAGAGGTAAAGATAAATGTAAAGGGTCACATTTACTTATCATAAAAATCTAAATGGAACTTTATCCTAAAGAAGCTTAGGATGTGTTGCTAAAGAAATAATGTAAATAGTTACATTAGTTATTAAAATATTTCAAGGAAAGGTTTGATGGAAAAGGTTCTAAGTATGGTGATAATGAGATTAAAAGGAGTTATAAGTACACAAAAAAATTATTAACATCATAAAATTTGATGTTGTGAAGTTAAGGAGTTTGAATATGTTCAAGGAGTTGAACATTAGGAATATGATTCCTAAGGATCATCATTATTAAAACTAGACTGCTTCATAGATTTTACTCACTATAGTGTTTAGTGGTAGGGTTTTATTAGGTGGTAACATAGTGATGTGGTAGGAATTATATAGAGATGTAATGATTTTAACAAAACCCTTGAAAGTGTAGAAAAAATAAGGCTAATCTAGAATTCTATCATATATGATATGTTAGATGGGTACTTAAGTATTGTTTTGTTAAGTATTATTAAATGGGTTTAAGAACATAAAATGTATCATGTTATACAAAAATGAAATATCCAATTTATCATTATTTCATATTTTCTACATATATGTTTATATTGATAAACATTTCATGAAGTGAAATGATAATTGACCTCTCAAAGTGTGACTTTGAGTTATCCCAAACCGATGTTCATCATGAAGTATTATAGGTTATGATGAAATGTTAAGGTTAGAATGAGTATGATTCTTGTATCAGGATACGAAATATGCTCATGAGTCACAAAGGAAGTGGGTGGTTGGGAATGTTGTTGATCGCGTCATCGGTTGGAGCCCAATTAAGATGGGATTTTTCCCCTCATATGGTGATTATAACATATAGGTCCTTGATTGAGATAAACTAAGGAAGTGTATTCTTGTACCTAGATATCTCAAATGATGTGATTACCTATTGAGGTGATGGGTGTGTGATGTGATTATCCATAAAGGTGAATAACATATGATGTATCCATTTACCTGGTCAACCTATACTTAGAGAATCAAGAACGCATGAGTTGGCAATATGGGATTGACATACTTTACATCCCATGGTCACTCAATATCTTAGGCATAGAGATCATATGAGAATGCACACTTGCACATGATGAAATTAGTGGGAACATGTATATTCACAAAGTTAAATATTAAATAAATACTTTATCATATGTTTTTTATTATTTTGTATAACTTTAATGTGATAATGTTCTAAAGTATCCATCACATTGAAAATTTCATAAGTAGTTAATCGCTATGATGAGAACCTTGATATGAAATGACAATATTCTTAAACTTAGTCATACATTTATGTGATGTCATCTAACATGACACAAATGATGAAAACTCTCAGGTGTCAGTACTTGCAAGCAGATGAGACTTCATCTCATGAATTTCACACTTAGTAATCTCTAAGACCTGAGATTATGATGATAGATCCTCCAATAGGAATTACTCATGCTTGTGTGCCATTGGATATTTATGTATGTGAACATGTGTAATGATCATTATATATTGATATTATTATTATTAATGAATATCATGAGTCACGTACTTAGATGTTTTTTTGTAAACTGTGATGACATATACTCATAATAAACTTGGGTATGTTGGGTATATCAAACTAGTATGTTATTAATTAATAAGTCGAGAAAATATTTTCTTCTTCCATCTTCATGGGAGTTCATATATCATCCCTTTGATTGAAACAAAACTATCTAACTAAATTCCATAGTCATAGTGTGTGGATGAGTTCATTTCAGAAAGTCATGAAAAACGTATGAATCACATAAGTTGGTGGCATGGGTATGAAATTATCTTGAAAAGATATTGAGACAAAGTAATTATATTACATAGTAAGTGATTGTATGTGGTTTTCATAATTATGACATTAACTTCTTTTGCTTGGATTTCCTTACATGTTTCTAGACACAAATATTAGACTTTAGGCCAGTTTTCCTAATGTTACTAAGGAAGAATCCTAGAGGGTTACACACATAGTGTTTCCATTGATCTTAGTTAAATATTATTTATATTTAATATTTGGAATAACTATTATATTTTAGACCAATGAATAATGTTTATTTTGTATTTTATTGATCACAAATATTAAATAAATATTATTCATCAGATAATGATATAATATTTATTTATTTATTTATTATATGAATAATATTTATTTAGATATTTATTCAGGGTTCAATAAATATTCAAGAGGATAAGTGGATTGAGTATTGAGTGTAGTGGTAAATATTTATTTACCAAATTGTAAAATAGTATTTATCATTGCACAGGTTAGCACATGTCATGAAGAAAAATAATATTATTATTATTTTTTATGGCATGGGTAACTTTATGGGTTAAATATATTATTAAGGGCCCATGTACAATTAAGAAATATTTTAACCCTATACCTAGGCTTATAAATATCCAGTTATATCTATTGTAGTTATAAATCATTGTAGATACAACCCGTTGTAGATACAAACTATTATAGATACAAAATGTTGTAGATAAAATACATTATAGATACAAACCATTATAGATACAAACCCTTGTAGATTTAATTTCATTGTAGATACAATCCATTGTGTGAAAAATTCTCTACCCAAGATAGTTCTCCCCAAAAAGGATCATCTATAGGTTTTTTGTAAGAAATGAGAGAATTGATGCTTCTCCTCCATCCTCTCCAGCTAGAGTGATCATAATCAATTCTTACAGACTGAAGGAATCATGGTAATGATCAAGGTAGTGGTGCAAGATGATTGATACCACCATGATAGCACTAATAGTATCATCGGTAATTATTTGTGGTCAAGGTAACATATGTAGGCCATTGCTAGAGGGATTATACACTTGGATCCTCAAAGAAAAATGAAAAATCAACCAAATGAAGTTGGATGACCAACCTCTTCTTTGAAGAAATAATCTCAAGACCATGATAATTGTATTCTTATAAATTAATTATAATTTTAACATTAAATGATACCTTCTTGGTTATAGTGTTATTTTTTAAGGGGTTTTTTGATTTTATTCATTTGTCATGATAATTTTGTCACGTACATGTTGGATAATCCATTTAATATGATGAAGGGTGATTTTTTCCTAGGCCAAATATTTTATTGAGTATAGAACATTTAAGTAGTATCAGAGCAATCACATTCAAATTTATAATTATTTATTAAATGTTGATCGATTTACACATTTACTATTTGTTTTTCATTTCTATAATGTGTTCTTTAAAATACAAACATCGAGTTCTTCTCTTATTTTTCTTATTTCTCACACATATAATAAAAAAATTGTTAATAATATACGAAGAACATATGAAGAACCCATCCAGAGGTTCATAGAATTCTGGATGGATAACTCAATATTATAGGATGTGTAGGTAGTTTCTACACACTATGTATTTATGTACATTGCACCAGGATGAGAAACAAGAAACCTAGGCCATCTTGGAATAAATACATGCATCATGTATTAATATATATCATGTGTTGACTAGGATATCCTAGAACATGGTTTTCTATATTAAACATCACGTAGTCCATGTGTTTTCATGGAAGAAAACGCCGAGTCAAAATGCATTGTGCATAAATACACGATGTGTGTGACTGACAACCTTATAACTCAGAAGTCACATGATGTGTAACTCCTATACATTTTGTGTACCTAATTAATTTATGTGGTCATGAAACATTCTCAATTCCTAGGCCTGTGTCACATATAGATGGAAAAGAGTTATACACAGGGTGTAGTAGGCTTTTACGCATCGTGTATCTTACTTTTTTATGTCAAAAAAATAAAATTAATATATTATTACTTTAAACTTAATCAATGCATGTTCATGTGTCATTTATTGATAACACACACTGTGTGATGGTTTATATATATATATATATATATTAAATATTTACTTAATTTCCGTGTAATTTTTGGAAATAAATTTCATGTATGGTTATCAGGCACCGTATACTCCAAATACATTAATAGCATTACAAATCATGTAATATACATGTATTTTTGTGTTTTTTATTGACAATACACATCATGTAATTATGTAATATTTCATTTTTTCTAAATTTTGTGAGTAAACAGTACACAATAAGGACCATGTCAGGTAGTTCGGACAAGTACATGTCATGTTGCCTCCCAAGTACACATTATATACTTAATTAATTTTAAATAAAACCAATTAATTTAATTTGTTTAAAATTAAATTGGACAGAAATCTAAATGAAAGTTTTGATGAAAAATTAAGATAAATTAATTGATTAATTAATAAAGATAATTAATTAATTCGAGTGCATTTTATCTAGATTGTGAATAAATGAAATGAATGTTTGTTTATTAAATGTGTATTTATCGTATGTGTGATGATCATGAGATTAGACCAACATGTATATGTATGTGGTTTTTTTTAATTTAATTATTTCATTAATTTTTTCAAATTATTATTATTAAATTAAAATGATAGTTTGCATATCATCACTCCCTCCTTATTATGTAAGGGACTGCATGACAATGATTTCTTTTATATAAACCTCATTTCTGGTTCCATTCACCTATATGTGAAGTAAATGCATTATAGGGATGGAAATCCCAAATTCATGTAGTTAGTTCAAGATGAAATTGAGGTGAAACCAACCCAGATGATACACGAGATAGAGGTGTAATGTTGTAACCCATGCCAAGACTGACTCAAGGAGTTTTTTCCCCTGGGTCTATTGTTTTTTTATTTTCCACTAAATAAAAAAACGGATAGATAAAGCTCATGATCATGCCACATTATTTTTTATATTATGAATGGTTATTTATTTTATATATACTTTATCTCGATTACATAAATAAATTAATTAAATAACAAGCATGCTCATATGGAATAAAATAATTGGATTATGAGTAAAAATTGATTTTATCAAGAATATGATTAATTAATTATGTAAAATACATATAATATCAACAATACATGTTTTCACATAATAAAACAATACCTTAATCAAATGTTAAGTCAAAAAATTCTTCCATCATCTAAATTAAGATGCACCCATAGTTAAAGTGTCGGTTTGTCCCCTGTAGGTGGCACTTTTAGTTATTGGGAAGTCTTAAAAATATAGTGGGTTGATTTAATTTAATTTTTATTTGTTTTAATGGACTTATTCTATCTAATGAAAATTTAAAGGCAAGTGTTTAGAAAATCTGAGTTAATATTTTTGGATTGGGGGGTCCACTCAATGGATCAAGGAGCTACCTATTTACAGTTGGTAAGACCACATACCTAAATACTTTCTTATACTTTTCATGGACTTCGTATGGGTTATAACAATAGAAATAGAGATCCTTTCCACTATAATTTCCACATGATTGAAATTTTAAATCCAATGGATAGGGACATTGGGCTTGATAAAATAGAGTGAGACTAATAATTAAATTTATTTTAGATTATATACTTATGTAATCATATAAAGTACTTATTTATGCTTTTATTCTATTGTAGTTAAATGGAAATTTCATCAACCACATTATACCTATGATCAATTTTGGAGAAAGATCACCTTCTATTTGGCAGTAACTTCTAGAAATGATACAAGTGATTGTACATTATATTATTCCACGAACGAAAGTCTTACATGCTAGAAACCCAAATCTTTAATATGTCTTCTAAGGAGGTGAGTAATGAAGATCTCATTGTTCATAAAAAACACTTGGATGGTTTATTAAATTTCACTACTAGAGATTTAACCTATATCCATGGATGGATACCATGGCTATAGGTTACCTAACTATGGCCATAAGTTAAGGCCATGATCAAGCCAACCATGGTGGATATTGTCATGGATAAAGCTTGTGGTTATTTCCATTATCACGGGGGATGACCCATGTGGTACCTATATCTACAATCTATGGACTATGGAAATAGAATAATTTCTAAAATGGTGTACGTCGGGTTTCAATCGAAGCACCTCATAGTTATAATTTGGAGTATTTACCACTGTTCTATTCTGTTTTTATGTATTAATAGATACAAATTTATATTTATATACATAATTAAATTAATATTTTATTATTAAATACTATATACATCTCTAAACATGGCTATAGGTTGAAGAAAGGCCTATGGCCACAGTCACCTAAACTGTGTCTAAAGGGTTAAGTTTCAAAGCCTATAGCCACAGTCGGCCCAAGATTGTGGTTGTAGGGGAACCTATAGCCATGTTCAGCCTATGAACATGGTAGTAGGGTTGATTTTTGAAGCTTATAGCCACAGTTATCCTAGAACCATGGTCATAGGGTAACTTATATCCACGATCGTCCCATGATTGTGTCTATAGGTCTTTATTGCGCCCTTCGCATGTGAAATATATTCCTTATGATAGACGTGGGAAGACCTATCACCATGTCCATGATAAGACCATGGCTATAGGTTCCCCTATGGCCATGGTCTTGGTCTGATCATGGATATAGTCATTTATGGCCATGGTCAAGCTCAACTATGGCTATAGGGGTGTGGTCATAAATCAAATTTCCTAGTGTGTCTAGTGTTTAATGCTTTCATCCATGAATGATGGACGCATGAAAACTCATAAGAGAATGAATGTTTATAGAATTATCAAGAACCTTCATGATCTATATTAGGAAAAATATGGAAAAGTTCATTTTTAGATTATAGGGTTCTCTTTATGAGAAAAACTTGGAGAAAGTACACCATTTGGACCTCACGTAGTTAAGTTTATCGGCTACATTGAGCATCTATAGATTCTAAGGTTTCCATTGCCTGAATAACTATGCACCAATCTAATTATGGAATCACTCCCTAAGATTTTCTCCAGTTTTGATATGAATATTAACATAAATAATATTAATAAGTCTCCCAGATCTCCTAACTCTGCTTTACCAAGTTGATAAGGAAATGAAGCATTAAAATCCTTATGTTATTATGGTGAAAAAGAGGAGGGGAAAAGGAAAAAGATCTAAGACTAACACTAAGTCCAAGTCTACTTTGAAATTCCCTTCTAGGAGAAGGAAGATCAAGAATCAAGGGAATATGATGTTGTCTGTTTTTCATGTGGCAAGAATGGCCACCGGAAGAATAATTTCACCCGGACAAAGAATCAAGGGGAATCTTAAGATGTGTTCATTATCAAGTACCATTTATCTATTTCTAAAAATTGGGTATTAGATATATCATGTGGTTCTCACATATATATTTGAATATAAGAACCTATTAGATTCTGAAATATTTCCTGAGGTGAGTTGGATCTATGATCAGCCAACGGAGCTAGACATCCTATTATGGATATTGGAGACTACCACCTCACATTGCCGGATGGAATTATTTTGGCTTTAAAATGTTTTTATTATGTTCTATTTGTTACCAAAAACATTATTTCTCTATCCAGAATTGATATAGATAGATTTATTTTTAAATTTATGAATAAACATTGCTTCTTTTATAATGATAGCAATTGTTATGGTAACACATATTTAAAAAATGATATTTATTTTTTAGATTACACAAACTAAGTAGTGGTAATAAAGAATGAATCAAGTTCAAATGACTCATATCACACCTATATATGGGCTCACCATATAGGTCATGTAAATGATAAGTGCTTAACCAGATTACACCAAGATAAAATATTTAGATTCTTTTTATCTAAAATCACTTATTGTATTTCACGTTTGTTTACAAGGTAAAATAACCAAATCCCAATTTAGCAGAATAGGGGAAAGGCCCACAAAGTATTTTAAGTTGGTTTATACCAATGTGTGTGGACCATTTTTAGTTAAAGAAAGGGGTGGATACTCATACTTCATAAATTTTACTCATGACTTTAGTAGATATGGATATGTATACTTGATGAGGTATAAGTTTGATTCCTTTGAGAAATTCATGTAATACAATAATGAAGTTTAGAATCAACTTTCTAAGAAAATTAAGAAACATTTTTTAGACCATGGTGGATAATATTTTAACCAATTTTTCATTGATTATCTATGGGAGCATGATATTTTATCTGAGCTCACTCCTCTACATACACCATAATGGAATAGTGTAAGTGAAAGGATGAACTGCATCTTTCTGGACATAGTGAGATCAATGATGAGTCATTTCAGTCCCACTATCCTTTTGGGGACATGAATTACAGATAGAAGAATACATTCTAAACTGAGTTCCAATGAAAGTGGAAAACAGTATTCTATATAACCTCTGGTATGGAAATAAACTTGTATTTTTTAATATACAAGTGTGGGGTTGTGAATAATTTGTTAAGGATATTTCTGGAAAAAAACTTACACCCTGAGGTAATAAATGTATCTTTATAGGACATCCCAAGGAAACAAGGGGATATTACGTATATGTCCCCTTATATAATAATATTGTGGTTGACATAATTTCTATATTTCTTGAGAGGGATAGTATATCTAAAAGAAATGGTGGTAATGAGATAGTCATTAATAAAGTCATAGATCAATATGAAAAAGAGTTAGTATAAGAATCAATACCAAAAATACCTATGGAATAGGAATTTCCAAAGACACAAGTATTACATAGGAGTACAAGAGAGGTTAGAGAACCTAAAAGATGTATTTTCTAATCACCAAATATGGTGTCTCATTATTAGATGACAAAACAATACTGTAACCTATAAGAAAGTAGTAAGTGGCACAAAAGCTATCAAATGAAAAGAAGATGTGAATTTTTAAATGGATTCCATATACCAAAACCATTTATGGATTTTGATAGATACTCTAGTGGATGTAAATATATTTGGTTGAAAATGAGTATTGAAGAAGAAATTAGACATGCATAGACAAGTCAAAACCTATAAAGAACGATTGGTTGTAAAAGGGTATAAACAACATCAATAAATTGACTAAGATGAAAACTTTTCTCCAATCACTATGTTAAATTCCATAATAATTATACTTTCTATTGAAGCATTCCATGACTATGAAATTTGGAAAATGGATTTCAAAACATATTTTCTTGATGGAAACCTTCAGGAAGATGTCTATATAACGCAACCTAAAAGGTTTGTGACTCCAAATAATTCCAAAAAATTATGCAATTTGTAGAGATCCCTTTATGGATTAAAGTATCCAGGTCATGGAACATTCAATTTGGTGAATCTATAATGGAATTTGTTTTCATAGAGAACAAATGTGAACCTTGTGTCTATAAGCGGTTTAGTGGGAGTGCAGTATTTTTTCTAATAGTATATGTTTATTAAATATTACTTATTAGAAATGAGATATGTCGTGACCCGTCCCAATGGGACCCATGTCACAACTCCCCAATCTCTCCTCTAATAGGTCGAAGTATGGAGACTAGCACCGAGTAGGCATATCACTAAAATGGGAGACCTTAGCCCAAGTACTTGTACACATGCACACATCTCCAAGCCGATATAATGCTGAAATGTAAAAAAAAATTAACAACCATGTATGCATGCATCTAAATCCCACAACCAGAGTATGATAAAAGGTAAAGAAAGTAAACAAGGCCAAATAAAATCCCACTACAAAGAGTCTAAAATAGAAGTCCAACCTGAAGGTAAAACTGGGACTGTTGTCAGAATACCACGGGAACAAACCTCAGTTTTTCTAGTTTCACTAAGCATTGTTTGGTCATGGTCTGTCAAGGACTATGTCAAAGAGTCGATCATCTACACAAGACACAACGCATTCTTGTAAATACCAAGCAGGGGTGATTATAACAATACCTATTAGGACACCCGAAACCACAAAGCATACAACAAAGGAAATACAGTCAGATCTACATAGATATATGTCTACAAAACAGACAATAAGAATATCCGGATATATTCAACAGAGACACACAGTCAAAAGGTATGTCACAACTATAGTATACCGTCCAAGTATTCCACAAAGTAATCATCTGGGAGAACACACTCTCAAGTCTGATAATAATAATGATGTCCGTCTGATATGTAATGCTTGTTGGGTCTCACCATTAAAAGTACAAACTAGTAGTTCAAAGAAAATATTATACATAGATGAGGATCACTCCCAAGGTCATGGGGTATACCAACAAATGAATCTGAATTAACCCACTAAGTAGAGGATCAACACCCATGTAGTATAGCTCATGATGATACTAATAACTCTGCTTAGGACATGAAGATGAATAGAGGATCTCACTTTGGGCATCACAGAGAGATTTCAATGAGTCTATCCAAGAAACCATGTTGAAGGGATCATTGTCCTAGGAGTGGGAGACGATTCCATACTAACCCTCAGGGAGAGGATATGGGGAACACACCCTAATGAAACTTTTCCAAGATACAGAGGATAAGGGATCCAAGCCATGTCTTAGAAAGTATACGATGTGTAGAAGGGTTACACGTCGTGTCCCTTAACCTTGGGTCATGTTCATTTTATCGGCCCATGTCTCATATCATGACCATGTCCATATAGAATTATATGGTGTGTTGGATGAACATATACTCTACCCATGTTCTAATACATGGATTAACCCGTGTACTTTTCCAGGTCGTGTCTGTGTAGGAGATTACAGAGTGTGCTCCAACCTGTGTACTCTAACTCATGTCCCTATACACTATGAAGTACACGCTAAGTCACTGGGAAGAGACCACACTCCATGTGATAGGGGTCACACACCATGTGATACTTAACTTTATTCAAAACCCTAGACACCACATAGTGGGGCTACACAGTGTGTAACTATGGCTTACACACCGTGTAACGTGGAATTTTCAAAAATTATAGATCTCATTATCACATTCATTATGGTGCCTCTGACCTTAGAACTAGTGACTTCCTTACTGGAAAAATTAAGGGATCTTGTTGTTCGAGCATCTCTATTATCGAACAACAAGTTCTGGCCCTTTGATCCATTCAGAAAATGGATTTATACATCACTCTTTGTTGCGCACCAAAGAACAAGAAATATGGTATCCAAATCCATCTGATCCATCAATGATCCCATCATCGCACCACTTTCATGTCATGAGAATCCCATATCTATGATTTCAGATCATTTTTCTAAGAAACGGGTGCACAACAATCGATCGATCGGGATATGTTGAGTCGTGAGTCAAACGAAGAATGCCCGTGATGAAATAAAAATTGAGAGAAAAAATAACAAGAAAAATAAAGAGGAACAGACCTCGATCGATGTTCATGTCAATATCAATTCATTTCTATTATAACGATAATCGAAGAATCAATAATTTAATCACAATTAAAATTCTCCCAAAATAACCCCGCAAATAAACCCATCCCGAAAGACGATCAATCCGTGAATCAATTCAATGGTTGATTGATTCACATTCATCATAGAAAATAACAACGGGGAAATAATCCAAATCAAAAAACCATCCTACCTTTTTTTGGATTTATCACTAATGAAGAATAGAGTTGTGTCGTGATCATTGGAAATATCCTTCAATTTTGTTGTGTGTTAATTATTTATCCATGATCCGGTCATCGCCTATCCACAGAGTCTAATACGATGTTCTTCCAATGGCTCTCAAAATATTATTAGGGTTATGCAACTAACCCTAAAAATTATCCATAAGTGTATATTTAAAGAAAGGGTTAGGTCACTGCATCAATAAAACAAATAAAATAATTTAATTAATTATTTTATTCATTTTACGTCTACAATGGATTTTCCACAAACAACCCGCACCGACAAAGGTTATGTCGCGCTTAAGGTAAAACCCATGTTCTAAACTGAATGGTGCCCTATAATTTCTAATACGGGCCCCCATTTAGATGTTATAACACTTTTTTAGGAAAACTGAATGTGTGTGATTTTTAATATATTTATTATATTTCAAACATTTATTACGAGCACACCAGGACTCAGGATTACACGTCGTCTTAGATCCTGGTCACAAAAATAATCCACACAATATCCAAAAATAATACATGAAAAAATCTGATTCATTACATTCTCCTCACATTGGGGATTTGCATCTCAAAAAGTCAAAACAATGGATATACAAAGATATGTGGGTAATGAGTATTAATTTGAGCCTCCCACTCCCATGTGCTCTTATGAATATTCTCATGACATTATCGGATACACACGAAAGGATCAGTCTCCCATGAAGGATCCTCCCCTTCCTATCCTTGATCTCTACCAAGTACTCAGAAAAGGTAGCTCCATCATTGATGTCCATCTCACCCTAATTGATAACGTGTGATGGGTCATACACGTACCTCCTTAGTTGCAGCACGTGGAAGATGTCATGTGCCCAGTCTAAATATGAAGGTAGATATAACTGGTATTCCACCTCTCCAACTCTACATAGTATCTAGAAAGGGCCAATGAATCTCAGAGATATCTTTCTACCCAAGCCAAATCTTTGTAATCCACATTGAGGTGAAACATATAGGAACACATGGTCTCCTTACTCAAAGTCCAAAGTCCTCTATCATATGTCGTCATAAGACTTATGTTGGATATGTGCATTCTTCATCCTCTCATGGATTATTTTTACCTTATCGATGGTTTCTAGCACCTACTTTGGGCCCAGAAGTGCCAAATCTCCAGGTCATTCCAACAAAGTGGTAACCTACAAGTTCATCCATGCAAAGCCTTGAATGGTGCCATACTGATGGTGTAATGATAGTTATTATACGCAAACTCCAATAGTGGTATCCTCCCAACTATTTCTAAATTCCAACATGCTACCTCGCAACATCTTTCTCTAGAACATGAATGGTCCACTCAATCTGGTCGTTAGTTTGGAGGTGAAACGTTATGCTCAAGAATAACTGATTCCCAAATGGCTCCTACAATCCCTTACAAAACTATTATGTGAAGTGAGAATCATGGTTAGAAATGATCATCAATGGAACTCTATGGAGTCAGACTATCTTATGCACACAAATTCATCTCAAGAACTCTACTAAACTCTGCTCTCGAATTGCTAAGAAGTGATATGACTTGGTGATTTACTATATGATCACCCAGACAGCATCATGTACCATGGATGTACGTGGTAATCCCATCATGAAGTCCATGGATATCCCATCCCACTTCCATTTTGTGACCTAAAGGGGTTGAGCTAAACTTGTTTGAACTTGTTGCTCAACATTCACTTACTGAAAACTAAGGCATCGAGAGAAAAACTATGAAACTCCTTTCTTCATCCCTGACCACAAAACTATCATTGGATGTTCTGATACATCTTTTACACACCTAGATGTACTACTAAAGTAGATGTATGAAACTCTCCCAAAACATCCTTCCACAACATCACTGGTACCATTATGGATCCTATGAAAAGAACAACATGCTCTCCACCTTTAGAAAATCCATCAGAATCATGTCTAGTGGATATATGAGTATGTAGAGTCTTACGATTAGTATCCCCAAGTTGTTCCTCCCTGAATCGCTACAAGAGTAGAGGGGAGATAGCCATCGACTGGAGGTAAGCTACTCCATCTCCATCCATAAAGTATAACTACAATGAGGCCAAATTCTATGGCATCTCATTCAGTAACTATGAACAAGATCTCCTAATAAGAGCATATTCTTCCAAATTTCCCTTCTTAGGAATATAGACAATTTCGAAGTCATAATCCTGGAGGAACTCTTGCCACCACATCTATCTTAAGTCGAGATCTTTCTTAGAGAATATTTACTTGAGACTCTTGTGATCATAATAGATGATAGATCGCTCACCCATTGGGTAGTGTTACCACATATTTAGTATGAATACTTCCACTGCTAACTCAAGATTGTGGGTCATGTAGTTCTGCTCATGTGGTCTCAAATGACATGAACCATAGCCAATCACCACCTTTCTCTACATCAGAACACAACCAAGCTTAGTTCCTACTGAATTGTAGAACACTACGTACTCAACACCCTCTTCTGAAAATATCAAGATGGGAGCACTCATCAAGCTCTTTCCCAACTATTGAAAATCATGTTGGCACCTCTCTGTCTATATGAGAGGTTGTCCCTTTTGGGTAAAAGCTTCCATGGGTGCTGATATTCTAGAGAAATCGGGTATGAATATCTAGTAATAACCTACCAAACCAAGGAAGCTCCACACCTCCATCATGCTCTTAGGTGGCTCCCAATCTAACACTACCTTGACCTTTTTCGGGTCCACTTCCACACCATATGCTGAGATAACATGTCCTGTAAAGTAGACCTCCTGAATCTATAATTCAAACTTTGAGAGCTTCCTGTACAGTTAGTCCTCCCAAAGTACATCTAAAACCATCCTCAAGTTTCTTGCATGATCCTCCTCGGATGCAGAGTACACAAGGATATCATCGATGAAGACTACCATGAACCAGTCTAAGAAAGGATGAAATATCCAGTTTATGAGTCCCATAAACACTGCTGGGGAGTTTGTCACATCAAAGGTAATTAAAAAGTACTCATAATGACCGTAGAAACATATGAATGTCGTCTTCGATATATCCTTATCTTGTACTTGCAACTTGTGATAGCCTAAACTTGGGTAAACCTTTGAGAACCATCATTCCCCACTCAACTGATCAAATAGGTCATTGATCCTTAGTAGTAGATACTTATTCTTCATGATCACTTGGTTCAAGTGTCAATAGTCCAAACATAACTTCAAGCTCTCATCTGCCTTCTTGGAAAACAAAACTACAGGCTACCCAGGGTGAAACACTAGGTCTAAAAAATCCCTTCCTCTATAAGTCCTCTAACTTCACCCTTAGATCACAAATCTCTATGGGAGACATCTAATAGCTGGAACAAATATCAGGGATGTACCGGGGTTTAGATCAATGCGTAATTCTATCTCACATTAGGGAGGTAAAATTGTAACATCCTTGGAGAAGATGTCCTTATACTCCTCCACCACTGTAGGAAACTAGGAAATCATAACATCCACTACACCAATGGTTATTCTAGAAAACTAATGAGTAATTGACTGCACCCTCTTATGTACAATTCCACCCTGTGCTATCTGGGTTTCCTTTTCACTGACAAAAAAGAACATGGTTATGTCACTACAGACACATCGCATCCTCCGCCTAAAATAGTCAATATGGGCATGAAACATGGATAAAAATTCCATACCTAAAATGACATTGTAAGGACTTATTGTTTCTACAAAGAGATCCCAATAGAAACTCTTGCCTCTAAGAGTTAGGTCACACCATCGGCACAAGTGTGTGATCACCGAGTCTTCTCTAGTAGGAGTTTCCAAGCGTAAGGGTTGAGCCAAGGTCTCCAACAGAATCTATAAGTATCGTATAAGGTATGTGGAAAGAATTAAATTACTAGAACATGTGTCTACCAGTAATTAAGCTAAGGTAGAAAAGACAAAAATTGTACCTCAAATAATTCTTGGAGCCTTTGGGTTATAAGATTTGACTGCCTACAGTTGTCCCTCCCCCAATCCTCCAACCCCCTAAGCCTAGTGTGGACCACCTGGAGGTGGTGGTCATGAAAATTCAAAGCATCGACCACCTCTTTCTTCTCTCCCAAATCTTCTGCCACGTACTCCACCTTGCAAACCTTCATATTCCTGTCATTGCCTCTGCCTCAGTGGCCCATCTACGGTCACTATGCCAGCTATACGATGGGTCAAGAAATCTTGTGTGAGGTGTACCCCAGCATCAAATGAGTAGCACCACCTCTCCCTATACTAATTAGACCTACCCTGTGAGCCCTGAATCACATATCCTCTATCCTGGGACCTCCTACTAAAATGTCTCTCATGCGCAGGTCCTTGAGACTGACGTCACCTCCCTACTGCCAAGGTCTTTTCTCCTATATACACACTACTGGAAACCATTGGTTGTATCTGCTCACTTAGCCAAGAAATTATCAACCACCAAAGCTCTCTCTAGAACCCCATCCTAGGTAAGAATTCATAGAGGAATAAAATTATCATGTATGTCTCTACACAGACCTCGCTCAAAGGTCTGAGCCCTGAAGAACTAGTCACGAACCATATTGATCGAGTGCTTGGAAAGGTTAATAAACTTATATGAATACTCATATATTATCATGATACCTTTTTGGAGCTGCAGAAGCTCCTGGATATGTATAGCCCTCAACATAGCAGGTGAGAACTCCTCTCTGAAAAGGAATTCAAAATCTATCCATGAAAGATCCTCCTCTTCATAATAATGTATCACTAACCCCCACCATCACCATACTGAGTCATGAATAAGGATCTCTACTAGAACCACCATCTAATATGCTGGTGTCCCAACTAGATGAAAAACTCGGGTCACCACCTCAATCCAGTCCACAGCCGTCTGTGGTTCAGGCTCGGCTCGAAACCTGAAGGGTCTCTTTCACTGAAACTCATGAAGTGTTCTTAGCCTACACACCTCATTTGTTGGTACTATGAGTACCATCATCTACTTAATAGGTGGTATACATGGTGAACCACATGGAGGTAACATCTCAGTAACTGGTCCATGTATCGACGCCCCATCACTAAGGAGATCATCTTTATGATCATGATGATAAATCATAGCTGGTATAAGTTGTAAATGCATCCTGAAATAAACAATATTACCATGGTCAATGAGTATATATGGATATTTTACTCAAGAAGGACATGGAAACCATTACCCATTCCTATATGAGTCATGTACCATTATTTTCTCTACTACCATTGTTCTCATGTACCGAGTTGAAAATTAGGTGATCAGAGTCATGGTGTATGGATACATTAACCATCACATCGACACTGGAGTCCCTGGCCTCAAAGCCAAACTCAAAACACATAACACTGTTTCCACAAACCAATATCACAGACTCTGGTCCTAAAGTATAACCAACCTCTCTAATACCACTCTATCACAACTCATCCTAATGGGTCCTGTGTCGCAACTCCCCAAACCCACCTCCAATAGGTCAAGGGATGGAGACTAGTGTCGAGTATGAATATCACTGAAATGGGAGGCCTTAGATTAAGTTCCTATACACACACACACACACACACACACATTTCCAAGCCTATACTATGCTGAAATATAAAAACAACTGAACTACCATGCATGCATACATCTAAATCCCACAACTAGAGTATGAAATAAAGTAAAAGAAAGTAAACATGTCCAAATAAAATCCCACCATAAGGAGTCTGAAACACAAGTCCAACCTGAAGGTAAAACTAGTTCTGCAGTCATAATACTGTAGGAATGCACCTCGGTTTGTCCAATATCACTTAGCACCGTCTGGTCCTAGTCCATTAAGGACTCTGTCAAAGGGTCAATCATCAGCACAAGACAAAAAATGTGTGGGAAAGGGCCATGCATGGGTGAGTATAACAATACCTAATAGGAAACCACAAAACCACAAAGAATAAAATAAAGGAAATACAATCAGATCTACATAGGTATATGTTTACAGCACATACAATAAGAATATCAAGATATACTCAACAAATACACATAGTATAATGGTAAGTCAGAACCATAGTATACCAGCCTAGGATTCCACAAAGAACACATTTGGGAGAACACACTCTTGAGTCTGATAACACTAATGACATTTGTCTAAGAAATAATACTTGTTGGTTCTCTCCATTAGAAGTACATGCTAGTAGTATGAAGAGAATACAATACACAAATGAGTATCACTCTCAAGGCCATGGGGTATACAAAAAACTCAATCTAGATTAACCTTATAAGTATAGGATTGGAACCCACGTAGTGTATGTTATGAAAATACCAAGTACTCCACTTAGGGTATGAAAATGAATAGAGGATCTCACTCTGGGCCACACAAAGGGATTTCAATGACTCTATCCAAGAATTCATGTTGAAGGGATCATTGTCCTAGGAGTATGAAATGATTCCAAACTAACCCTCAGGGAGAGGATATGAGGAACACACCTTAACAAAACTTTTCCAAGATATAGAGGACAAGGGATCCAAGCCATGTCTTAGAAAGTACACGGTGTGTAGAAGGGTCACATACCACGTCCCTTGACCACAGGTCCTGCCCATGTATCATCCTATGTTTGTTTCCATGTATAAGTACGTTGTGTGTTGGATAACCATGTAATCTACTCATGTTCTAGTACATAGATTAGCCCATGTACTTGTTCAGGTTGTGTCCAGGTAGGGGAGCACATGGTGTGCTCCAACCCGTCTCTTTGTACCCTCCGAAGTACAAGCTGATTCACTTGGGAGAGACCACATGACATGTTATAGTGTTTACACACTCTGTAATACTTAACTTTATTTGAAACCCTAGCCACCACATAGGGTGTCCCACATGGAATGTTGCTCCATCTTACATGATGTGTAATGAAGAATTTTATAGAATTTTGGATATGGTTATCGTGTTTGTTCCAGTGCCTCTGGCCTTCGATTCAGCAACCTCCTTGATAGTAAAATCATGGAATCATCTCTTAAAAGCCTCTTCATTATCAAAAAACAAGTTTTGGCCCTTAGATCCACTCAAAAAATGGATCTATACATCGTTCTTCATTGTACGTAGAAGAATATGAAATCAGGTATCCAAAACTATATGATCCATCACCACTCCCATCATTGCACCACCTTATTTTCGTGCTGATCCCAGATCTACTATTTCATATTGTTTCACCAAGAAAGGGGTGTGAAACGATTGATCCATTGTGATATGTCAAACCACAGGTCAAACGAATAACACCAGCAATGAATGGAGAATCGGGGAATAAATGCACAAGAACAATAAAGAGAAATGGAACATGATTAATGTTCATGTCGATCTCGGTTCATTATCATTATAATGAAAATTGAAGAATAAACAATTTAATCACAAAGAAAATTATCCCAAAATAATCCTGAAAATAATCTCACCCCACAAGATGACTGATTTGTGAATCAATCTGTTGGTAGATTGATTCGTGTTCATTATAGAAAATAATAATGGGAAAAGAATTCAAATAAAACAACCATCCTACCTTTTTTTGGATTTATCATTGATGAATAATGGAGATGTGCCATGATCATTGGTGAGATCCTTCAATTTTGTTGTGTGTCGATCGTTGATCTCTGATCCAGTTGTCATCCATCAACAGAGTCTCATCCCATACTCTTCCAATGGTTCTCCAATGATTTGTTGGTTATGCGGCTAACCCTAAAAATTATCCATAAGTGTGTATTTAAATAAAGGGTTAGGTCGCTTCATCAAGGAAACAAATAAAATAATTTAATCAGTTATTTTATTCATTTTACACCCACGATGTCTTCTCTACAAATGACCCACACTGACAAAGATTATATTGTACCTAGGGTAAAACCCGGGTTCTGAACTCAATAGTTCCCCCATATTTTTTATCCAATCCCCTATATAGAAGTTATTCAAATTTTTCATAAAAACTGCACATATGTTCTTTTTAATATATTTAATATATTTAAAACATCTATTATGGGTACACTGGGCCTTATAATCATACAGTGTCTCAATGCCTGAACTTGAAAAATAATCCATAAAATATCTAAAAAAATACATAGAAAAATTTTATTCATTACAAGATATTAGTTTTACATCTTGTTAATATGTGGTTGAACTAGAGCTTCTCTATGAAGAAATTTGGTGAAGCAACCTACATTCTGGGAATCAAGATCCATCATGATAAATCTAAAAGGCTGGTTGGGCTAAGTCAAGATACATACATTAACAAAATACTAAAGAGATTAAATATGGAATGATACAATAGAATATTATTTATAATATCACATAAAATTCATCTTTATAAGAAAATATGTCCTCAAAAACATGAGGAGAGACTAAGAATGACAAGGATACCATATGTATCTGCGATAGGTTCATTTTTCTATGTTATATTATGTACCAGAAATGATTTTTCCTATACTCTTAACATGGTTTAAAGTTCTAGGTGACCACCATTGGATAGAAGTCAAAAATATCCCAAAATACTTGAAATGTGATAAGGATATGTTCCTAGTGTATGAAGTAGATAATGATCTAGTCACAAAAGAATACATAGATGTTTGCTTCCAAACACATAAAGGCGGTATAAAATTGCAATAGGGAAACATATTAATTTTCAATAGAGGTATTATTGGCTAGAAGTGCTCAAGATAAGTTGCGGTCATTGATTCTACAATAGAATCTTAGTATATTACGGTTTTTTAGGCAGCTAAAAAATATGTTTGGATACGCAACTTCATCCAAGATATTGATGCGGTGCTCCGTATTAAAGACTATATCACACTATATTGTGATAATACTACAATGGAGAATCTCGTGAAGGATCCAAGGTCACATATGTGAACAAATCACATACTCTAAAAATATCATCTCTTGAGGGATTTTTCTCAGAGTTGTGATGTCACAACAAGTAAAGTTTCTACAGAAGATGACACGGTAGACCCATTGACTAAAAGCCATATCTTAGTATAAGAATGAACATCATGTGAGATCTAGTGGAATTAATTTCATCAATAATAGGCTCTATTCTAAGTGGGATACTATTGGAGTTAGCGTTTTAGAACCAACTTATTTTTACTTTAGATTACATATATATTCACAAAATTGAATATTAAATAAATATATTATCACATATTGTTTTTTATTCTTCATAAATTTAATGTGATAATGTCCTAGAGAACTTATAGCATTAAAAAGTTCATAAGTAGTTCTCTACTATGATGAGAACCTTGATATATAGTGATGATATTATTAAACTTAGTCTTATGGTCGTGTGATGTCATCTAACATGACACAAATGATGCAAACTATTAGGTGTGAGTACTCATAAGTGGGTGTGACTTAATCTCATGAAGTTTACACTTTGTGATCTCCAAGACCAAATATTATGATGAAAAACTCACTAGCAGGAAGTCTACATGTTCGTATGTCATTGGATATTCCTATTCATGATCATGTGTAATGATATTTAGACTTTAAGATTAGTATTAATGCATATCATGAGTCATGTACTTAAATGTATTGTCATAAACTATGACACCATATGTTCACGATGAAGTTGGGTAAATTGGGTATGTTATTAATGAAGAATTAGAGAAAGGAATTTCCACTTCCATCTTTATGGAAATTGATATCTCAGTCATTTTATTGAAATGAAACCATCAAACTAAATTTTGTGACCTTGGTTCATGGACAGGTTCATTTCAGGAATTCAAAGAAAGACTTCTCAATCAAATAGGTTAATAACATGAGTATGCAATGGCGTGACCACCTCCCTCCAAAGGTACCCCTCCTAAGTCAAAAAAAGGAGAAAGGGAGATAACGACCCCTGAGCCCCACCTCCAGAAGGCCTCAGGTTGGCGACTAACACTAAGGGTATAAAGAAGGTTGCATATATGTGAGACATAGCCCTCAATAGAAATAAATTTAGGATCGATAGATAGGATATCAACCACCAAACAACTCCATAACATAATAAAAGGGTTAAAATCCATAATATCTCATAATTCATGTAATATCATACAAATACAAATGAAATAAAATCTAAAACCCCAATCAAACTACCAACTCCATCTAAGCTTCCCAAATAGCAACTTCAGCTTGTATGATCTAACCAGCAAAAATTAGTAAACTGTGGTGGGGTGAGTACTTGGTAGTACCCAATAGGATAATCCCTTTAAACAAATCAACATCCTTGTGTAATAATATATAAGAATAATTAGTATTGAAACCAATCAAGAAAATTGTCAAAACATAATCATCAGTAATGAGAAAGGAGGGAATATGAATAAACCAAGGGCCATAATATCAAAAATAAACAAGAAGTATCAATAAAACCATAGACACCTTTTTGTTTCCATTCCCATGCCATATCCACAAATAAAAATACCTTTCATAATGAAAACAGACCAACAATCCATAAACATCACCACAACACTTCCTCCTCTAGGCCTAGATTATACTCATCTCAGCTCTAACCGGTCACTAAGGGGTTCTTCCACTCAAACTAGCAGTGATCTGGTAGGATCATCCTCTTGTAAGCGTAGGGATGCAAGTATGAGTAAACACTAATAACATATCATCAACCATCATTCCATGCATCTGCAACCACATCACCATGATCCCACATATCCACATCCTTAACCACATTTCCACAATCACCATAATTCCATCACTTTCTAACCATCTATGTACATTTCACACCAAATCCATTCCATTCTCAATAGTAGGGTATTGTAAACATGTTGGGAATCAACCTTGTGCCTTACCCCTAACATGCATAAACCATACTATGAATCGCCACATCCTCTCATCAACATTAGTTTCCTTTTTTACTTTTGGACATTAAAACCCGTATGTATACACCAACCTCGAGCCATTATATCCCATGAGACTATGTGACCATTATGATCCATTATATCCCATGAAACATTTAATGACATATTTCTTTCTTCCAAACAACTTCTATAATTTCTATCCACAATATAATACTCATACATAAATTAACACGAGGTTTAACAAGGAAATAACAACAACATCGCAATCAATACTCATAATATAGGGGTCAAATACAATAAGTTTCCTCAACCATTTCATTCCATTTTCCCAATTACCAGCCATATTTACTTATTAAGTCCATCCTTTTCACATCAAGTATTAACCACTTTAATCACACTTTCCATTTTTATTCAAGTGTTCATTATCCATTCCAACCTATACCATTTAAATTTCATTATTAATAATTTATTCCATCACTACCAAGAAACTAGCACAACACCACACAGCACAATAAAAATCCATCCTTCTCATGCCAACAAGCCCCACATTTCCACCATTTCACATCATCACCACTTCACATCACAACTGCCACATATCACAACCACATCTCACCACATCCACCCACACATCACAACCATTTTTTACTTATTTATCATATGTTATTTCAAATTTAAACAAAGGGTTTTCATCATATTCACTTATTTATTTCAAGGGAATTCTCACAAAAACCATAATTTCCATGGGGAACCAATTTATTTTTTTGATATACGTTCTTATAAAATTTTAGGAAAGTTATAATAAACATGAACATCATCACAAGCCTTTTTTCATCAAGAAACCATAAAAATGACATTTTAAGGCACTAATAATTTCATCAACATAGTTCATATTTCACATTATAGAATTTTCCTATCCTGGTTTCCATCTTTAAGTGATTATTCATTTTGGGGTTCCAAGGTCCATTAGAAATATCATTAAACATAAAAAAATCATCATTGAAACAATTGCAGTATTAAACATGAATCGCATAGGTTCAAAAACAACAATAACATGGAAACCATAAGGCATAAACAACACCCCCTTTCCCCATTAAATTTATCTTCTTACCTAGTTCATTATCGTCATTAATTTCTTACTTTCTTTATGGTGTTCCTTGTATTACTTCCCTTTCCCAAAAACAAAAACACCCCAAAGAGTCACAACAACATAATTGGAAGTCAAACAAAACCATTATATTCAGGAATATTAATCACAAAAGATAGTATATAAGTACTGAAATCCTCTACTTTGAAAACAAGGAGCTTCCATGCTCCACCCAAAACAAAGGAGAGAGAGTGTGGAAACTCATCCTTCCTAGATATTGAATTCATGATCAAAGGTGGCTTAGAATCGATGTAGAAGACTCTAAAGAATTCAAGGAAGATTTTAGATTATCCATACTTTAAATAATTTTAAGGAAATTGAGAGGGGGTGGGTGGGTGGGTATTTTTTTAAATAGCATCAACACCTTCTGAAAATTAGAGATGCACAACATCTGGAATCCCCAATTTAACCTGGTATAACTCAAATCTTTAATGTAAAGCTTTTAAAATCTTCATAAATATTTGGTTTGATGGAAATAAGTTAAAAGTGATAATTCCCATGATTTTTGGAGTTTAAAACCATTGAAATAGGGTCCACACAGTTTTCATATCGAAAAGAGGAAGAAGATCTGAAAACCGGGAAAGAATAGATACCCATACGCAACTCAAGTGGTCTACATAAGGGAAACATGTTTTACCCTTATGCAATACTAAAAAAGGTCTTATGTAAGGGTATATTGAGCTTACCTTTATGCACACTTTCAAAATTCCTCCTTACCCTTATGCACGGTAGGAGGTCTGGGTAAGGGCAACTTGTTTTACCCTTGCACGAAGGTAGGAATACGCTACCCTCATGCAATACAAGCCTTAGATATACATAGTGGATGGAATTCAAGGTGAACCTTATGTGAGATTTGGAAAACACCAGCCTAACCTTATGCAAAAAAGGGTTACCATTATGCAACTAAAGGGAACCAAGGATTACCCTTACGTAACTAGCACATTACCCGTACATGTCCTTAAGGATCTTTTAGGTTACCCTTATGTAAGGCGATGAATACCTTTACACAAATATTAAAAAAATATATTTTTCCCTTACACGGTGGTGATTTTACCCATACACAACATATTTTAATTCTATGATACCTTTACGTGACTCATGAAAAAACAAGCTTTCCATTATACAAGCCATTAAAAAACACCACTACCCTTACGCAACACATAGAAAACAACTTGTACCCATAAGAATCCCTTTAAAAATAGGAGTTACCCTTATGTAAAAGCAAGGACCTACATAAGGGTAAAATTAACTTTTATAAATATTAAATTTTCACTTAAAAAAACTTATATATAATTAAACAAAGGCTTTATTAAAATTTCCAAAAACATTAGAATCATTTTAAAGCATCTAAATTAATTTCCAAATAAACCTTTAATACTTTGAAATTACTTATATAAATTAAAAAATATTTTTAAAACTACATTATAAATTAGAAAATGGTTTTAAATAAACTTTTAGAGTTTATTAAATCGCTCCCGAATCACTGGAAATCTGAGAATGAAAAATGAAGGGTTTGAAAAAAATTGAACCCTTACATTAGATAACACTCAAAAAATTCTTATCCTCAAGAATCAAAAAAAAATCTCAGAATGGAAAGGGAAAATTTTCAACAAGTATCCCTCAAGATACCTCTCTGTAATCTCGTTATAGCTAGAACATACCACTAATAGAACACACTCTCGGGAGATACTTCTCAAATAGAACCAATCAATTACCAATGAACTCAACAAGAGCCAGACTACAATCCTCCCAAAAAAACGTCCCTGAGAAATACTCATGAAAACTGGATATACCTATCAAACAGGACACCAAAGTGGAACCATCCACCTCACTCACAACTAACTATTCCCAACTAATCCTTCCATTTTAAAAAGATTTTCAAGATATCCACACCTTGACAAACAATTTCCTCAACCTAATTAAAAATTTATCATTTGATTTTGAAAACGTATGAATGGGAATATTTAATGAAAAAATTGATACTTTAATATTCTAAAACGTTCAACAAAATTTTCAAAAATAAGACAAGAAAATTAAAAAATAGTGTTCATGCATACGTACGACCTATTGTCTCCATGAACGGTGTAATTAATTTCCTATTACTATCTTTTGTAGATTATTATAAATATGTATATAATGAATATTTATTATATTTATATCATGGTTTACATTCTGAAAATAAGGAAATCATGATATAAATAAGAGGACTAAGAATTATAAGTCAAAACATGTACGAAAAAACATAGCATTTATTACTCGAAACGTAACATTAACATGGAATTGTTAATAAAAAATAATATAAAGTCATAAGTAAATAATATATGGAATTATATATATGAATATGGTTCTATAATAGATTTATAATAAACTTATATTTATTATACTGTAGTTTTGAATGAGTATGATGAGAGTCAAGACATTTTGTAAGAGAATTTCATCTCACTTTTTATATCTGTGAGATACATGTCATATTCACCACTCATTTATTTTATGTGGTGTATATACTACCCATTGAAATTTTATATAATTAATTTCCTTTATTTCCTGATATAAATTTTTTCAATTGATGTTATAATTTCATGGGGATCAGGATTCAAAAGTTACTCAAATAGTAAGGTGATTTCTGGTCTCACTTTTATTTCTGCGAGACTTATGCCTTATTCACCACTCGTTTCTTCAATGTGGTGTATATACTACCCATAAATGTATTCTATCATTATTATCCATAAATTTATTTTTATTTACATATCCATTTTATTACCTCTATTTAATAGTTTTTATAGTTAAAAAGTTACCAAATCATAAGGTAATTTTTGTCTCAATTTTTCTTCTTTGAGACACATGTTATGTTATGCACCTATATTCTTTTATGAGGTGTATATACTGAACTTTGAAATGTTGTATCATGATTATACTTCTTTCATGATATTTTAAACTACATGTAATTTTAATCTCTCATGTGTATTATGAGTCAAAGTTACCAAAGTGGTAATAGTTCATTGCTGCAATCTCGTCATTTATCAGATTGTTTACAATTATGCTTCTATTGATGAAATATTATGAACCATCTCTCAAGAACACTCATGACTTTTCTTATACTATGGTTATTCATCATATATTCATTTATTGGTACCATTTTTCCATTCTTTGGTACTTAAGATAATTAAGAAAGTGTTTTTAATAAAATCTAACCTTATTTCTCCCTTCGATCGAAAATATGTTTTATTCAAAAACCCTGTTTTCAAAAATGTTTTTTAAATGGTTTTTTAAGATCATTTTCAAGGAAAAGGGATTTAAAAAATTCTTTATGGTTTTCAAATATTCCTTAAATATTTTCAAATCTATTTCCAAAGAAAAAGGTTTTCAAAAATGCATTATGTTTTAAAAAGTGTTTTTCAAAGCAGAAAAGAAATTTTTCCTCAAGAAATGTTTTTAAAAAAGATATTTCAACATTATTTTCAATATAAGATGGAATACTCTGGTTTTAATCATATATTTCTGAGAATATGATCCCACGGTTCCATTCATATTCTTTCTCTAAATGTTTTATGTTTTGATGGCATGATATTTATGAAATTTGTTTCCCTTTCACGGGTTATATGTTTATTAAACATGTTTCTCTTTCACGGGTATATGCTTATGAAACCCACTTATTTTCATGAGTTATGATTTGATGATATGATTATGAAACCTATCTATTTTCCAAAATTCATGATATGATGACATGTTTATGATACCCATTTCATTTTATGGGTTATGATATGACTGTTTGTGATCTCATGGCACATGTATGTATGATTTCATTATGAGATGGGTGGGGCCTATATCTCCCTCTAATGCATTGGGTAAAGATTTATATCTCATGAGATAGACATGGCTGGAAATAAGAGTGAACTCGGTTTGGTAAAGAAATTTGTCCGTTAAGATGGTCTTAGGAGTGAACCTTGACTACTAAGATGGTCAGGAGAGTGAACCATGACTACCAAGATGGTTTGGGGAGTGAACTCATTCCATTAAGATGGATTTGGAATTAAGCCTTGAATACTATGGAAATAATTTTATATGCTTATGTGTCTACCAAAATTCCATGTCTTATTCCAATTTTATGCTTTCATGTCTTATTCTCTTGATTCTTTTATGATTCATGTAGTATGAACTACCAATCTTTATGCCATTATTCATGTTTATGATCTTTGATATGCAGGGTATGATCTTATAATGTTATAATCACATTCTCATACCATTATATTCATGATTATGCCTACATATATCCCTTGTTAACTCTTACTGAGCATCTGAGCTCACCCCTTTTTATGTTTCATTTCCCTGGGTTATGAAGATATATATTATGTATGATGTGTCTAAGAAGGGTGCTAGTCATGGAGAACCTAGTGGTAGATAATGTATCTCACTTACGTACCAATGTTTATATTTCCATGTTTTCAAAGGAACTAAACTAATACGGTATTTGGGTGTCTATTTGTGAAATATATTAAGTATTAAACAAAAAAATGATGTAATGTCTATGTATGAGGATCAAGGGTCACTGTAATCTAAGTTTCTCAAACAGAAACTACAGGTCCAGTAATCTAAACTGTAAAAACTATAAAACTATGGTGGGGTGAGCACTTGGAAGTACTCAATAGGATCATCCCTCTAAATAGATCGACTTTTGTGTGAAATAATATACAAGAATAAGTAGGGGTGAAACCAACCAAGAAAAATATTAAAACATAATCATCAGCAATAAGAAATGAGAGTATAGAAATAAACCAAGGGCCAAAATATCATAAATAAACAAGAAGCATCAATAAAACCATAACCACCACTAGATTTCCATTCCCCCACCACATCCACAACTAAACCCACCTTTTATAACCAAACCAAACCACCAGTCCATAATAATCACCACAACGCTACCTCCTCTGGGCCTAGATTATACTCATCTCATCTCCAACCTATCACCCAAGGGTTCTCCCACTCAAACTGGTAGCGAGCTGGTGGGATCTCCCTCTTGTGAGCGTGGCGATGCAAGTATGATTCAACATTAGCAACATATCATCAACCAGCATTCCATACATCTACAACTGCTTCACCACAATCCCATATATCCACATGCAACCACATTTCCAGAATCACTATAATTCCATCACCTTTCAACCATCCATGTATATTCCCCACCAACTCCATTCTATTCTTAATAGTATCATATATTGAACATGTAGAGCATCAACCTTGTGCACTCCCGCTACCATGCATGACCCTATCTATGAACTGTTACATCCTCTCATCAACATCACTACAAGTGTACTTTTTTACTTCTGGTCAATGCAACCCATGTGTATACACCAACCTCAAGATATTATAGCCCATGAGAATATGTAACCACTGCGAGCCATTATAACCCATGAACCATTTCATGGAATCTTTCATTATTCCACACCACTTCCAAAATTTTCATCCACAACATAATACTCACACATCAATTAACACAAGACAATAACAACATCACAACCAATACCTCATAAGATAGGGCTCAAATATAATAAGTTTCCTCAACCATTTCCTTCCATTTTCCCAATTACCAACCATATTTATTTATTAAACCCATATTTTTCACATTAATCATCAACCACTTTAACCACACTTCCCATTTTAATTCAAGTATTCATTAGCCATTCAAACTAATACCATTTCAGTTTCGTTATTAACAATTTATTCCATCACTACTCGACAACTAGCACCACAACACACACTACTACAAAATAGAATTTTAAAAGTGTTGGCCTTTATCAGCGCTAACAAAAAGTGCTAATAAATGTTACCTTTATCAGCGTTAAAAAGAGCCCTGATAAAGGGTATCATTTATCAGCCCTAAAAAATCACTCATAAAAGAACCATTTATCGGCGCTTTTTTTACCACTGATATTATCAGCGCTTTATTTTTAGCGATGATAAAGGATGGGATTTGTCAAGGATTTTTTAGCACTAATAAAGGTCTAGAATAAAATGAAATAATTAAACAAATAAATATTAAAAAATATTAACAATTTTATTAATTAAATAATTATTTATAAAAATGAATAAATTGAATATACATATATATTAAATATAAAAAATAATAAATGGTATATATTAAATATTTAGATATGTAAAATGACTAAAATAAAATAAAAAAATAAAAATTAAAGGAGTAAATTAAGAAAAATATTAAACATTTTATTAATTAAATAATTATTAATAAAAATGAATAAATTTAAAGTGTATATATATATATTATAAATAATAATAAATAGAATATATTAAATATAGATACATAAAATGAATAAATTGTAATAATAAAAAAAATTAAAAATGAATAAATTGAAATAATTATATAAAAAATTAAAAATGAATAAATTGAAAAATTATTTAAAAAATTATTAATAAAAAAATTATTAATAAAAATGAATAAGTATAATATATATATATATATATTATAAATATAAATAAATAATATATAATAAATATAAATATATAGAAAATGAATAAAATGTAATAATTAATGAAATATTAATGTCTTATTAATTTTTAATGTTGTTTTATTTTTCAATTTAACATATATGAAACATGTACTACATTGATTTCACATACATATACGTAATTAATATATTTTTATATACAATACACCCACATAAATATTTACGCAATTAATGAAATCTTATATATAGACACATACACCTAATATTTATGCAATTTATTCAAATTTTAGTATATTTTAGAATTTCATTATAACATGATACATTTAGTATATTATGTTTTTAATTAGTCAATTTTATTTGTTTAGTTTTAATATTATTACAATTAGGTATTATTTATTCATTTTTATTTTTTTTATTTTTTTATTTTTTATTTTATTTTTGAATTTAATCATTCTCTATTATTTATTTATATTTATTTATTTACTATGTTTTGTTATTTTCAATATATATTCATCTTTACTTAAATATATATATCCATATTTTTTTAATAATTTATATTTATTTAATAAAACTTATCCATTTTTTCAATATTTTTAAAGCGTAATCATTTTTAATTATTCAATTTCACTCATTTTTAAAATGCATGTATTTTAGATTATATATTCATTAATAATGTTAAAAATACATTTTTAAAAAAATATTTATAAATATATATATTTATAAATATATATATTTATAAATGTATATTTACTACATTTATAAATTTATTTATTTATAATTATTATAAATATATAAATATTATTTTTAAAAAATTATGTATATAATTATAAATAATTAATTATATATATTTAAATAATTATAAATTTATAATAAATTTTTTTAAATGATGAATTTACTATATTTATATTTATAATATATATATATATATTAAAGTTGCGGTCAAAGCCTCAGTTTATTCGAGGAAAGTGGATACAATACAAAGAAAAGAAGACAATATATAATGCAGGGATGTAATCGGCAAGACTCGAACTTGAGACCTCGTTGAGACCCACAAGGGCAGCTAACATTGAGCTGCACTCTCGGGTCTATATATATATATATATATAATTATATAAATATATAAATATATATACTTTTTTTAAAAGTTTTGTTCATATACTTATAAATAAATAATTTCATATTTAAATAATTATAAAATTGTAATAAATATATTTAAATAATATATATATTTATTAAATATATATATAATTATATAAATATATATAATAATATAAATATATATAATAATATAAATATATTTATAATTATAAAATTATAATAAATATATTTAAATAATGAATATATTTACTATATTTATATTTATATATATTTATTAAATATATATATAATTATATCAATATATATAATGATATAAATATATTTATAATTATAAATAAATAACTATAAATAAATAATTATATATATATATATTTATAAATTTATATTTACTATATTTATAAAATTATATATTTATAATTATAAATAAAAAATATAAATTTTTTTAAAAGTATTAATGTAATTAGAAATAAATAATTATATATTTAGATAATTATAAAATTATAATAAACAAATATAAAATTATATAAAATTTTTTAAAAAAAATATATTTATAATTATAATTATAAATCCTTTATCAACACTTTTTTAACACTGATAAAGATCAAGCTTTATCAGCACTAAAAAAGCACTGATAAAAGGAATCTTTATCAGCGCTAAAGTTTTAACACTGATAAAGATATATTTTATCAGCATTTTTTTAACACTGATAAAGCTCGATCTTTATTAGTGCTAAAAAAGCATTGATAAAGATGTCTTTTATCAATGCTTATCAATTTAGAACTAATAAAAGGGATCTTTATTAGCACTTTTTTGAAAGCATTGATAAAAGTGTCCCTATTCTATTTAAAGGAACCCCAACCATGACTCATTCATTCGTGATTCTCAAACTCTCACAAAACTCCCCTACTGTCGGTGCAACTCCTCTACATTCTCTCTATTGAATCAAGGCTAGAATCCAAGGTATGTGATTTTCTCTTTTTCATCTCTCATTGTTTTATATTTTGGGTTCTGCGGTTTGCATTTTTGCGTTCTTCTTAACCATAATGAACCCTACATCTCATCTCTCTCTCTCACTCACTTACCTATACCTACACAACCCCACCCCTATTCTGTAAACTCATTCTCACTTCATACGAGACCACTGGGAATTGCATTTCCATCCACTGTTGCAACTGATGATTATTTTCTTGATGTTTCCGTTATATTATTTCTTGTTACCTTTTAAATAGTGTGGTTTGTCTTTGATTGAATCTTGTTTCCACAGTATGACATGCACATGAAGATGAAAAAAAAATTAATACGATAAGAAGAATCATAAATATATGTGTATTTATTAAGCAAATCATCTTCATAAAATTTCATATAATGATAGGTGCGGATTATTGCTTAATTAATATTGGATGATTAGTTTCGTATAGGTGATGTAGTAGAATGAATAAATGAAGTTTTTTCCTATGTCATAAAATGATATAATTTTATGGTGGTTCCTATGTATTTTCTTTCTTTTGATTATTTTTTGTTATTCATACACAATTTGATTATAAATATAAATATAATTTCCCATGCTGAATATATTATTGAGTAACGAGATGATGATATGATGCATGCAATAATTATTAAAGGTGTTAAGTTAAACTTGTGAGAAATATTATAAAATTTAGTGTTGCTTTATATTATATTTATGATTGCGGTAATTTTTACCATAAATGAATTGATAGATTCAAACCAGTTAAATGGAAAGGTGTTTGTTGGGATTACATTGTGGTTGGTGGTATGTTGTGATGGAAAGTGAAGTATATTTTTTATAGGGGTCATACAACCTTTGCAATGTGAGTAACAATGATGTGTTATTTGATATTGTTCTTTTGATTATGATTATGGATTAATAATTCATAATCATTGTTAACACTAAAAAGGACCACATATTTCACAAATAAGGTCGTGTAAATAAGGAATCATTTTGGTAAGATGAATATATAATACAATACACTTCATGCATAAAATTCCTCATTTTCATGCATCTTGCATGAAAATTGTTACTATCTTGAACAGAAATATAATACTTCAATACTCTAGTACAACTAACTTTCACTGCCTTTATTTAATCTGTCCTCAGAAGCTTGATTGTCTTTCATCTCTTAATGATGAATTGGACTCCCTCTTTCAAACTAGTCTTCCTCCCATTATTGTCATTCCAAAGTTTCTTGATGAAATACCTCGCGCTCAGATTGTATTCATTAATCTTAGTCAAAGTCACTACCACGAATTTGAATATCGCATCTCCCAACCCATCTTCAACTCTTTCAACCTTTCATCCTCCTCATTTACTAACTTTTGAGAACACCAAAATTGACACCTAAAAAACTGTGTTTATTACAACGCACTCAAGAAAACAAACCGGCCCATGGACTCAGGCCCGCGATCACCGCCCCAAACTGTTAACCCCTCTGCCACCACAGCCACCTGCGTGGGGACCAAAAATGACACCTAAAAATTAATCTAAACATAATGAATGAATTTGTTTAGTTCCTTAATATTCCTTTTCTTATGAGACTCAATCGATTATTTTTCAGAATTTTTTAAGAAATTGTTCACTGTAATTGTCATATTTGGAGCAAAAGAAGGCTAAAAACATTTTCAACAACTTTATTTTGATCCAAATACACCAATTATAGTGAATAGGGTTGTCAGAAAGGCTAATAAAATCTAGAATTTATGCTATGTTTGGGGAGAAAAAATAGCGAATTAGAAAAATGAATGGATTAGGGAATAGCCAATTTTATAGATTAAGGGAATCAGAATTTATTTCAATTTTGATTTGAATGTTCATTGATTCATTATTGAAATGTAATATGTTAGAATCCATAATTCAAAATTGCATTTAGGTTATTTTGGAATATGAGTGGTTTAGAGTATACATGGGATAAACATATTTTAAAAAAATAATAAGTGTTGGGTTTTATGTGAGGGCTAGGTATGGTATGTTAGAATGTGAGTTACTCTAAACATGTTATAGATTCGTTGAGGGATAGTATTGAATGCTAGGGGTCTGAGATTGTATCTCATGGTACCTGTGATGTGGTTATTTCTAGAGGGAGATAAATAATTTTATCTCCTTTTATGATTCAAATTTTAACCTCTAATTAGAGAAATGATTTGAATGTCAGGGAACAACCATGGTATAAACTTATGGTATGATTAGTATAATTCACTGGTATGAAATCAAGTTGGTACAATTAATTATCATGGTTTCCTAGTTAGTACACAGTGACTTGACTTACATATTTATTTTGAGTGTTACTACTTTGAACATATACTCAAATATATTTGTTGTATATTTTAAGGTCCGTGTTAGTATTTACTTGTTTATTTTTATACCCACACCCTACACATGAACCTCAATGGATATAGATATCTTATATTTGAGATACAGATGCGGGAAAAGGACTAGTAACATAGATTAGAGTCAATGCAGCTCAGTGAGAATGAGTTGATGTTCTCATGGTAGTGTCAGGGACCTTTTAACATTTTGAGATGACATTTGAAATTTTAAATTAATATGTGGTAATTTAAAAGGTTTTAAGGAGACAATTTTCATCCTCACCAGCTTCATCACCTGAACAATTATTATTTCATTTTGTTGCTTTAGAATCATACCTCATTTCTTCAATGTTTCTTGAACTACTCTGAGCAGTGGTCTTCCAAAATGATCACCAGTAATCGGTATGGGATGACTTTGGGTTAGAATAGTTCAAGAAACATAGGTGGATGCCCGTAAGAGATTAGGGATGAGTATAAATCAACAAAATGCAATAATAATTTTTCGGGAGATGAAGCTGATGAGGATGAAAGTTGTCTATAAATTTCACCTTTGGATGAATTCATAGGATAATACCTACCATAGTGGGGCAATTATTTTCTTAAATTCAATTACCTATTTCCTTCCAAATGGATGCATGCTAATCGTTTGAAAAAAGAGTATGAATATGGAGTTAAAGAGTTCATTATGTTTTCAATAGAGCATGCATGTGACCCTTCTGAAATCCTTTCTCCATGTTTACATTGTTATTATTTAAGACAAATTAAATGTTTGACTACTCATGAAGACAATGTCTTCTGCACATGATGATGTTACCAATCCTGAGGAAGAACATATTGTTGATGATGAAACTGCATAATTATTAGGGGATCAATAACATATTTATGTAAAAAACAACAACGAATCAGCATCACAGTGTTGAATAAAATTATCAAGGAAATAAGTCGGAGTATAAAATTTGAGGTTGGTTGGAATCAATGCGGCCAGCCTATTGACCCCAACAAGTCAATGTTCATTAGTTATATTGGGGTCACAATGAGGATGAAAGTGCAGATTGATATTGATTCATGGTGCCACATCCATCTGGTAATGAAGGAAATCATTTGGAAACATATAATAGTAATGTTACAATATACTTTATTTTATGAAAAAAAATATAATGAAACGCTGATTTAATTTTCATTATTCCTTATAGAGTTCATTTATTTTAGAATATTTCCATAATAAATTTACCCTAATGTCCATTATAAAAGCCCATAGAGGCTTCTAGACTCTTCTTAAGAAGTTACATCTTAGGGATGTTGAGGGGAAAGTAAAACCTCACCCACCAGTTAGTTATGAACACATTATAAAGAAGGAAACATGGACTTCTTTCATCAATCATTGCATTGAAAAATCAATTTAGGTGCATCTTAATTGATAATATATTATTTGAAAATATTAATTTTATCCAAATTTATTCAAAATTGTTAATTTATGAAACATAAAAAGAGTGCTGAGTATAAAGAACGTGCATCAAAACCAATGTACCCTTATCACAAAGCAAGGACGGGGTGGGATTAATTAGAGAAGAAAATTTTATATATATTAAATCAATAATAAAAGTTTAATTATGTGATATGAAACAACATACGTTCCTTTATTTATATGCAGGTTGATGAATCAAAATCTGAAGTCACTTCCATCTTGCATTATATGTTATAGAAGGAGCCTCGTGTAAATAAGGAGGGTAAATTATTTGATGAAAACACAAAAATAGCATGGGAAACATATGTAAGTATGACATAATTGTAATTTGTTATGATTTATAACAGTATTACATAAAAATATCTATTTATGTTCATATTTTTTATATGGTTTAGACACAATAATTGACAACGACTGTACTGGAAAAAAAAAAGCTATTTTCAGTAGCTTTGAAGTGACCAAAACAATATTGTCACGTTAGAGGGTTAGGTTTTGGAGTCTCTCTTAGAACATATTTTGAGAATATAAAACCACATGAAGATACATATAATATGGTGAGATAATTACATGCAAAAATAGACTCATTGTAAGATATTATTGATCAATCTGGTTTGGAAGACCAATGTATGAGAAAGGATCAAAGCGAACTGGCGGTGGAAAAAAAATCTGCACATGAACTAAATGATCCCACTAGATTTGAGGCTATTCGTTCCCCCCAACCACATACCTTACTCGAGGTAATTAATTTTATCATTAATATTTCTCCTAAATGTGAATCAAACAACTTCTGATAACTTTATATTACTAAAATTCTTCAAGGTAAAATTGTATGTGATTTGTATCTGTAAACACTCATGCACCGCCTTATTGCGATGGATACAATGTATAATATCTCGGGAGACAAGCTACATTATAATGACCTCCCAAAATATCACATGAGAGTGGGAATTGAGGTAGATCATGATCTGACTATTGAGTTGCATGTTCCACTTGATGATTCATATATTACAACAGTCAATGATGCTATTGGAGATTTCATAGCATGGTCATTTAATCTTATAAAGATATATGAGGTGTGTCTTTAACAAATTTTTTCATATGAAAAACCTGTAGCAGTTGATGATAAAAGGTATAAAGTGAGTTATGATATTACATATGAATAATAAAGTGGTGGGGAAATAGAAGGTCGGATCAAGAAAATCTAGTGAATCAACCAAGAAATCAAAACATTATTCCAAGAGTATCTTCTCCCTACCAGTTCCATAGAAACATTTATTATCATTACAACTTCATGCAGAGACCATATTTAAAGATTAAAATATGTCTTACATTCCATATGAAAAAATAAATATATGGAGCTTCCATGATAAGCGTGATTAGTCTCGAGACTATAAATGTGATTCTCAAACATGAATGGATGGGTGCCTCAGTTATGAATACATACATAAGGTACATTTATACATCTATCCAAATAATGAGCTAATATGTTTATTAAAGTTAATAACTATTCATATTTTCTACAGGAGTTTATATTAATACTATATAAAGGGGAAATCATGGAAAATGAAAATTGGATTCATTAATCCCTATATCATTTCTACGTCAAAATTTACTTTGGATAATGAAGAAATTGAGAAGAAAAGATATGAGTTACCCAAAGCATTTGTGCAAAAAAACATCAGATGAAAGACTCTTTTTGATTCCTACAATGTAGAAGTAAAACTCTACACTCTAATCACATAAAATATATTTTTAATTTTTTCATTACTTATTTGTTTTTTTAGGAATCACTAGATGATAATCGCAATCAATCTGGATACCCTAAATATTTATTTTTTGGACCCAATGCATATATATCCAACCAACCAACCACACATGATCTGTATTGTGAATTTTTAATACACTTATATATAAACTTCAAATCATAAGTTTCAGTCTGTGTTTTAACAAGAATTTTATTATGATAGGGCGGTCGCTAAATATAGGTTAAATCATGGAAAGAAATCGGTGAATGGAGAGATAAAACTTGTGGATTACTAAAAATGGAAATAAATTAGGGTATATATAGAAAGATTTAACTATCAAAACATTTAAAAATAATTTACTAGTTTTTTTCAATGATTATGAAGTGTCTAAAGCAAGATAATGACATCGATTGTGGATATTATGTTTGTAAATTTCTGAGAGAGATCATGAAGCATGAAAAGACCATCATCCCCTAATAGGTAATTTATGAAGGTAATTATAATTTCATTATATATATTTCATAATCATTTGTTTTTCTATATTTTCTCAGTACTATAAAGATTTCCGACAACTTTCATACTCAAAAGAAGAAATAAATTTGTTTATAGATGAGTGGGTAGTGTACATGTTGTCAGAATGTATACCTCTAATAAATTTTGGTGATTACCTGCTATGTTTGTGATATAGTACGAGTTATGACCTTATAAATATATTTTGGGTGTGAAACATTAGTGTCATAATGCTTATATATTACTTTTGATTTGTTTCTCAAGGAGAAGTATAATGGAGGAAATCAATATGTTTAAAAGTGCTAACCTGCAAACAATAAAATTGTTGGGCAATGGCGAAGGTGTAGGTGGAGGTGGAGGCAGAGTCATAGGCGGAGTCGAAGACTGAGGTGGAGAAGGAGATGAAGCATTGGCTTACAAACAATAAAATTGTTGGGCAATAGAGTAGAATGAGGATCATGCCAAGTTTTTATTTGAGAAAAGTTTTTGAAAAGTGCGCACAACACTTATCACTTAAGATAAGATCCATTATGCAAGTGTTTCAAGTAGCTTATTGAAAAAATATTTTTCACCACTTTTTTAAGTGATTTTATATAGTAATTTAAGTTGAATAATTTTTTTAGAAGCAAAACAAACACCACTTATTTTTTCAAACTAATTTTCATATGCTACAATTTCTATTAGCACATTCTAAGTACTATCAAATACTACCGAAGTGCGAAATAAACCCCTCACCAAGAACAAACTGAACAACAACAACAAAAATAGATGTAGTTATTTTCCCATGAGTTCTCTACACTGTAAAGAAAGGGTCTTAATAGTGGATCCAATAGTCACTTTAGAGTCATACAACACCAACCCAATCATAAAACAAGTATATAATCCAACTTAAATGTTTGAATCCATATGTTTGTAATCAACCACCGAAGTCACCAGGTGTATGAGAGAACTATTGGAGGAAAACCAGCATTAATTGAGAGATCGTGGTCATCAAGGAGGGCTGGTTTCAAAGGAAACATGACATCAAATGAAAAGAAACTGTCTTATGAAGAAATCCCTGAAAATGAAAAATCTTCTTCAAATGAAATCATAAAGCACTGAAAATTCAAACGAAAACCCCTTTGAAAAAGAAGCTAGTAGCTTGATCCAAAACCTCTCAAAAAAATAAAGAAATACAATATTTCATCGACCAAATCATAAATTTTCATAAAATAACAATATAGTGGTTTCACTTTGGTGGGTGGAGGAATTATTTGGGCTATTTGATCATCAATTAGATGCATGATATAATATCAGAAATGCTTGTAAAATTCCTACAAGTAACATCCATTAGGCATGTGCACATTCATTATGTAAAATGATCCATGTTCACAAGCTCATTAATAAAAAACTCATCATCATTCTCAATAAAAAATAAATGAGAATAGGGATATTCCCATTTTGATGAACAAATAATTATGATTTTATTTTAGAGTTTACCATCACCCATAAAATGCATTTGTATTTTTTTAAAATTAACATTAATTTTAATAAAAAAGACAACTGACATACTCAAAACTGAGAAAACACATTCAGATTGTTTTGGTACTTTATAAAAATGAGTCATAAGTCATTTGTGACATGCAGGAATTAAATGCACATCAATCCAATACATGATGTTCCTGGTATGACTCAAAGTGTCCATTATCAGTTTAAAATTGACATTTTAATACAAAAAAGTGTCACTCACTAAAAATCGAGAAAACGTGCTTGGGTTGTCTTGATAAGTTGGAACAGCGATTTATAATTTATTTTTGATGTGTATAAATTAGTCTCACATAAAACCCACACACGATGTGATTTGTATGACTCAAAGTGCATGTTTCCTGTTTATAATGACATTTTAGTAAAAAACACAAGTGGTGTACTCAAAACTAAGGAAACACATTCATGTTGTTCTGATATTTTAGAAAAAATGGTTCATAAGTAATTTGAGATGTATAGGAATCAGTCACACCTCAATCCGATGCATGGTGTGACCGGTATGACTCCAAGTGGGTCTTTTTATTTAAAATTGACATTAATTTTAGTAAAAAGGACAACTGACCTAATCAAAACTGATCAAACATAGTCAGATTATTTTGATACTTTAGGGAAACGATCTATAAGTCATTTTTGAGGTGTAGGAATTAGTCTCATCTCAATATGATACATGATGTGCCTGGTATGATCCAAAGTGTCTCTTATCATTTTAAAATCAATAGTTTAGTTTAAAAAGTGTCACTCACTGAAAATCAAGAAAATGTTCTCAGATTTATTAATAATTTAGGACATCAATTCATAAATCATTTTTTACATGTAGGAATTGATCTCACGTCAAATTGATCCACGATGCGATCGATATGAGTCAAAGTGTGTGTTTCTAGTTTAAAATGTCATTTTAGTAAGAAAGGCAAGTGACATACTCAAAACTAAGAAAAAACATTTGGATTGTTTTTATACTTTAGTAAAGAATTTATAATTCATTTGAGACATTCAGGAATCATCCACACCTCAATCTGATACACAGTGTGAGCGGTATGAATCCAAGTACATCTTTTTATTTAAAACTGACATCAATTTTTGTAAAAATGAAAACTGACCTACTTAGAATTGAGAAAACACATTCTGATTGTTTTGATATTTTAGTAAAATGATCCACAGTTCATTTGTGATTTGTAGGAATCAGTCGCACATCAATCTGAAACATGATGTGTTCGGTATGACTCAAAGTGTTTGTTACGAGTTTAAAATTGACATTTTACTTCAAGAAGTTTCACTCACTAAAAACCATTCAAACATGCTCAGATTTTCTTGATAATTTATTACATTTATTCATAAGTCCTTTGTGATGTCTATGAATTGGTCTCATGTCAAACCGATACACGATGCGATCAATATGAGTCAAAGTGTGTGTTTCCAGTTTAAAATGACATTTTAGTAAAAAAGAAAAGTGACGCAATCAAAACCGAGCAAACATATTCATATTGGTTTGATACTTTAAGAAAATGATCCATAAGTCATTTGAGACATGTAGGAATTAGTTTCACCTCAATCCGACACACAGCGTGACCGGTATGGCTCCAAGTGTGTCTTTTTATTTAAAATTGGCATCAATTTTAGTAAAAATGACAACTAACCTACTCAAAACCAAGTAAACGCGTTTTGATTTTTTATGACACTTTAGGAAAAAAATCCATAAGTCATTTTTGACATGTAGGAATTAGCTACACCTCAATCTAATAGATGATGTTCTTGGTATGTCTCAAAGTGTCTGTTATGAGTTTAAAATCGATATTTTAGTTCAAAAAGTGCCACTCACTAAAAACTGAGAAAACGTGCTCGTATTTTCTTAATAATTTAGGACATCGATTCATAAGTCATTTTTGATGTGTATGAATCGGAGTCATGTCAAACTAATACAAAATGTGATCAGAATTATTCAAAGTGTGTGTTTTCAGTTTAAAATTACATTTTAGTAAAAAAGACAAGTGAAGTAATCAAAATCGAGAAAACACATTCAGATTATTTTTATACTTTAGGAAAATGATCCATAAGTCATTTAAGATGTGTAATAATCATTCACACCTCAATTTGAAGCACGGAGTGACTGGTATGACTCCAAGTGCATCTTTTTTATTTAAAATTGACATCAATTTTAGTAAAAATGACAACTAACCTACTCAAAAATGATCAAATACATTCAGATTATTTCAGTACTTTAAGACAACGATCCATAAGTCATTTGTGACATGTAAGAATTAGCTTCACCTCAATCTAATACATGATGTGTCTAGTGTGAATTAAAGTGTCCGTTATTATTTTAAAATTGGTATTTTAGTTCAAAAAGTGTCACACACTAAAAATCGAGAAAACGCACTTAGATGTTGTCTGTTTTTCATGTGGCAAGAATGGCCACCGGAAGAATAATTTCACCCGGAAAAATAATCAAGGGGAATCTTAAGATGTGTTCATTATCAAGTACCAATTATCTATTTCTAAAAATTGGTTATTAGATATAGCATGTGGTTCTCACATATATATTTGAATATAAGAACCTATTAGATTCTGAAATATTTCCTGAGGCGAGTTGGATCTATGATCAGCCAACGGAGCTAGACATGCTATTATGGATATTAGAGACTACCGCCTCACATTGCCGACTGGAATGATTTTGGCTTTAAAAGATTTTTATTATGTTCTATTGGTTACCAAAAACATTATTTATCTATCCAAAATTGATATAGATAGATTTATTTTTAAATTTATGAATAAACATTGCTTCTTTTATAATGATATCAATTATTATGGTAACACGTATTTAAAAAATGATATTTATTTTTTGGATTACACAAACTAAGTAGTGGTAATCAAGAATGAATCATGTTCAAATGACTCATATCACACCTAGATATGGGCTCACCATATAGGTCATGTAAATGATAAGTGCTTAACCAGATTACACCAAGATAAAATATTTAGATTCTTTTGATCTAAAACCACTTATTGTATTTCATCTTTGTTTACAAGGTAAAATAACCAAATCCCAATTTAGAAGAATAGGGGAAAGGCCCACAAAGTATTTTAAGTTGGTTTATACCAATGTGTGTGGACCATTTTCAGTTAAAGAAAGGGGTGGATACTCATACTTCATAAATTTTACTCATGACTTTAGTAGATATGGATATGTATACTTGATGAGGTATAAGTCTGATTCCTTTGAGAAATTCAAGGAATACAATAATTAAGTTGAGAATCAACTTTCTAAGAAAATTAAGAAAAAAAATTTAGACCATGGTGGATAATATTTTAACCAATTTTTCATTGATTATCTATGGGAGCATGATATTTTATCTCAGCTCACTCCTCTACATACACCACAATAAAATGGTGTAAGTGAAAGGATGAACTGCATCTTTCTGGACATAGTGAGATCAATGATGAGTCATGTCAGTCCCACTATCCTTTTGGGGACATGAATTACAGATAGAAGAATACATTCTAAACTGAGTGCCAACTAAAGTGGAAAACGGTATTCTATATGACCTCTGGTATGGAAATAAACTTGTATTTTTTAATATACAAGTGTGGGGTTGTGAATAATTTGTTAAGGATATTTCTAGAAAAAAACTTACACCCCGAGGTAATAAATGTATCCTTATAGGAAATCCCAAGGAAACACGGGGATATTACCTATATTCCCCCCTATATAATAAGGTTGTGTTTGACATGCTTTCTATATTTCTTGAAAGGGATCGTATATCTAAAAGATATGGTGGGAATGAGATAGTCATTAATGAAGTCATAGCTCAAGATGAAAAGGATTTAGTATAAGAATCAATTCCAAATATACCTATGGAAGAGGAATTTCCAAAGACATAAGTATTACATAGGAGTACAAGAGAGGTTATAGAACCTAAAAGATATATTTTCTAATCACCAAATATGGTGGCTCATTATTAGCTGATAAAACAATATTGTAACCTATAAGAAAGTAGTAAGTGGCACAAAATCTATCAAATGACAAGAAGATGTAAATTTTTAAATGGATTCCATATACCAAAACCATTTATGAATTTTGATAGATACTCTAGTGGATGTAAATATCTTTGGTTGAAAATTAGTATTCAAGAAGAAATTGGACATGCATAGACAAGTCAAAACCTATAAAGAACGATTGGTTGTAAAAGGGTATAAACAACATCAAGACATTGAATAATATGAAACCTTTTCACCAGTCACTATGTTAAATTCCATAATAATTATACTTTCTATTGCAGAATTACATGACTATGAAATTTGGAAAATGGATTTCAAAACATATTTCCTTGATGGAAACCTTCAGAAAGATGTTTATATAATGCAACCTAAAAGGTTTGTGACTCCAAATATTTCCAAAAAAGTATTCAATTTGTAGAGATCCCTTTATGGATTAAAGTATCCAGGTCATGGAACATTCAATTTGGTGAATCTATAATGGAATTTGTTTTCATAGAGAACAAATGTGAACCTTGTGTCTATAAGCGGTTTAGTGGGAGTGTAGTCATTTTTCTAATAGTATATGTTTATGAAATATTACTTATTATAAATGAGATATGTCGTGACCCGTCCCAATGGGACCCATGTCGCGACTCCCCAAGCCCTCCTCTAATAGGTCGGAGGATGGCGACTAGCACCGAGTAGGCATATCACTAAAATGGGAGACCATAGCCTAAGTACCTATACACATGCACAAATCTTGAATCCGATACAATGCTAAAATGTAAAAAAACTGAACAACCATGTATGCATGCATCTAAATCCCACAACCAGAGTATGATAAAAATTAAAGAAAGTAAAAAAGGCCAAATACAAGCCCATTGCAACGAGTCTAAAATAGAAGTCCAACCTAAAGGTAAAACTGAGACTGTTGTCAGAATACCATGGGAACACACCTCGGTTTTTCTAGTTTCACTAAGCATTGTTTGGTCCTGGTCTGTCAAGGACTATGTCAAAGAGTCGATCATCTACACAAGACACAACACATGCTTGTAAATACCATGTAGGGGTGATTATAACAATACCTATTAGGACACCCAAAACCACAAATCATACAACAAAGGAAATACAGTCAGATCTACATAGATATATGTCTACAAAACATAAAATAAGAATATCCAGATATACTCAACAGAGACACACTGTCAAAAGGTATGTCACAACTGTAGTATATCATCCAAGTATTCCACAAAGTAATCATTTGGGAGAACACACTCTCAAGTATGATAACAATAATGATGTTCGTCTGATAGGTAATTCTTGCTGGGTCTCACCATTAGAAGTACAAACTAGTAGTTCGAAGAAAATATGATACATAGATGAGGATCACTCCCAATTTCGTGAGGTATACCAACAAATGAATCTGAATTAACCCACTAAGTAGAGGATTAACACCCATGTAGTGTAGGTCATGATGATACTAATAACTCTGCTTAGGACATGAAGATGAATAGAGGATCTTACTTTGGGCATCACAGAGAGATTCCAATGAGTCTATCCAAGAAATCATGTTGAAGGGATCATTGTCCTAGGAGTGGGAGACAATTCCATACTAACCCTCAGGGAGAGGATATGGGGAACACACCCTAATGAAACTTTTCCAAGATACAGAGGATAAGGGATCCAAGCCATGTCTTAGAAAGTATACGATGTGTAGAAGGGTTACACGTCATGTCCCTTAACCCTGGGTCATTTTCATGTTACCGGACCATGTCTAATCTCATGACCATTTCCATATAGAAGTATATGGTGTGTTGGATGAACATATACTCTACCCATGTTCTAATACAAGGATTAACCCGTGTACTTTTCCAAGTCATGTCTGTGTAGGGGATTACACAGTGTTCTCCAATCTGTGTACTCCAACTCATGTCCCTATACCCTATGAAGTACACACTGAGTCACTGGGGAGAGACCACACTCCATGTGATAGGGGTTACACACCATGTGATACTTAACTTTCTTCAAAACCCTAAACACCACATAGTGGGGCTACACAGCATGTAGTTATGGCTTACACACCGTGTCACGTGGAATTTTTAAAAATTCTAGATCTGGTTCTCACATTCATTCTGGTGCCTCTGACCTTAGATCTAGTGACTGCCTTACTAGGAAAATTGAGGGATATTATTGTTCGAGCATCTCCATTATCAAACAACAAGTTTTGGCCCTTTGATCCATTCATAAAATGGATTTATACGTCATTCTTCATTGCGCGCCAAAGAACAAGAAATATGGTATCCAAATCCATCTGATCCATCAATGATCCCATCATATCACCACCATCATGTCATGAATATCCCATATCTATGATTTCAGATCATTTTTCTAAGAAACGGTTTCACAACAATCGATCGATCGGGATATGTTGAGTCGTGAGTCAAACGAAGAACGCCCACGATGAAATAAAAATTGAGAGAAAAGAACAAGAAAAATAAATAGGAATAGACCTCGATCGATGTTCATGTCAATATCAATTCATTTCTATTATAACGATAATAGAAGAATCAATAATTTAGTCATAATTAAAATTCTCTCAAAATAACCCCGCAAATAAACCCATCCCGCAAGACGATCGATCCGTGAATCAATTCATTGGTTGATTGATTCACATTCATCATAGAAAATAACAACAGGGAAATAATAAAAATCAAACAACCATCATAAATTTGTTTGGATTGATCACTAACGAAGAACAGAGTTGTGTCGTGATCATTGTCAATATCATTCGATTCTGTTGTGTGTTAATTATTGATCCATGATCCGGTCATCGTCTGTCAACGGAGTCTCATACGATGTTCTTCCAATGGCTCTCAAAATATTTTTAGGTTTATGCAACTAACCCTAAAAATTAGCCATAAGTGTATATTTCAAGAAAGGGTTAGGTCATTGCATCAATAAAACAAATAAAATAATTTAATTAATTATTTTATTCATTTTACATCCACGATGTATTTTCCACAAACAACCCGCACCGACAAAGGTTATGTCCTGTTTAAGGTAAAACCCATGTTCTAAACTGAATGGTTCCCTATAATTTCTAATATGGGCCCCCATTTAGATGTTATTACACTTTTTTAGGAAAATTGTATGTGTGTGATTTTTAATATATTTATTATATTTCAAAAATTTATTACGAGCACACCAGGCCTCAGAATTACACGTCGTCTTAGCTCCTGGTCAAAAAAATAATCCACACAATATCCAAAAATAATACATGAAAAAATATGAGTCATTACATTCTCCTCACATTGGGGATTTGCATCTCAAAAAGTCAAAACAATGGCTATACAAAGATATGTGGGTAACGAGTATTAATTTGAGCCTCCCACTCCCATGTGCTATCCTGAATATTCTCATGACATTATCGGATACAAACTAAAGTATCACTCTCCCATGAAGGATCCTCCCCTCCCTATCCTTGATCTCTACCAAGTAATCAGAAAAGGTAGCTCCATCCTTGATGTCCAGCTCACCCTAATTGATAATGTGTGATGGGTCATACACGTACCTCCTTAGTTGCATCATGTGGAAGATGTCATGTGCCCAGTCTAAATACGGAGGTAGATCTAAGTGGTATTCCACCTCTCCAACTCTACATAGTATCTGGAAAGGGCAATGAATCTCAGAGATATCTTTCTACCCAAGCCAAATCTTCGTAATCCACATTGAGGTGAAACCTGTAGGAACACATGGTCTCCTTACTCAAAGTCCAAAGTCCTCTATCATCTGTCGGCATAAGACTTATGATTGATCTGTGCATTCTTCATCCTCTTGTGGATTATTTTTACCTTATCGATGGTTTCTAGCACCTACTTTGGGCCCATAAGTGCCAAATCTCCTAGGTCATTCCAAAAAAGTGGTAACCTACAGGGTCACCCATGAAAATCCTTGAATGGTTCCATATTGATGGTGTAATGGTAGCTATTATATGAAAACTCCAATAGTGGTATCCTCCCAACTATTTCTAAATTCCAACATGCTACCTCGCAACCTCAGTCTCCAGAACTTGAATGGTCCACTCAATCTGGCCGTTAGTTTGGAGGTGAAACGCTATACTCAAGCATAACTGATTCCCAAATGGCTCCTGCAATCCCTTACATAACCAGGATGTGAATTCATCATCATAGTTAGAAATGATCATCGATGGAACTCTATGGAGTCAGACTATTTTATGCACACAAAGTCATCTCAAAGACCTCTATTGAACTCTGCTCTCGAATTTCTAAGAAGTGAGATGACTTGGTGATTTACTCTACGATCACCCAGATAGCATCATATACCATGGATGTACGTGGTAATCCCATCATGAAGTCCATGGATATCCCATCCCACTCCCATTTTGTCACCTAAATGGGTTGATCTAAACTCGTTTGATCTTGGTGCTCAACCTTCACTTGCTAAAAAGTAAGGCACTGAGAGACAAACTATGCAACTCCTTTCTTCATCCTTGACCACCAAAACTATCATTGGATGTCCCGATACATCTTTTACACACCTAGATGTACTACTAAAGGAGATGTATGAAACTCTCCCAAAACATCCTTCCACGACATCACTGGTACCATTATGAATCCTCTGAAAAGAACAACATGCTCCCCACCTTTATAAAATCCATCATAATCATGTCCAGTGGATATATGAGTATGTAGAGTCTTATGATTAGTATCCCCAAGTTGTTCCTCCCTGAATCACTACAAAATTGGAGGGGCGACAACCATAGACTGGAGGTAAGCTACTCCATCTCCATCCATAAAGTATAACTGCAATGAGGCCAACTTCTATGGCATCTCATTCAGTAACTACGAACAAGATCTCCTTCTAAGAGCATATTCTACCACATTTCCCTTCTTAGGAATATAGACAATTTCGAAGTCATAATCTTGGAGGAACTCTAGCCACCACCTCTATCTTAATTAGAGATCTTTCTTAGAGAAGATGTACTTGAGACTCTTGTGATCAAAATAGATGATAGATCACTCACCCATTGGGTAGTGTTACCACATATTTAGTATGAAGACATCCACTACTAAATCAAGATTGTGGGTCATGTAGTTCTACTCATGTGGTCTCAAATGACATGAACCTTAGGCAATCACCACCTTTATCTACATCAGAACACAACCAAGCTCAGTTCCTACTGAATCGTAGAACACTATGTACTCAACACCCTCTTCTGGAAATATAAAGATGGGAGCACTCGTCAATATCTTTACCAACTACTAAAAATCATGATGGCACCTCTCTGTCTATATGAGAGGTTGTCCCTTTTGGGTCAAAGCTTCCATGGGTGCTGATATTCTAGAGAAATCAGGTATGAATATCTAGTAATAACCTACCAAACCAAGGAAGCTCCACACCTCAATCATGCTCTTAGGTGGCTCCCAATCTAACACTACCTTGACCTTTGTCGGGTCCACTTCCACTCCATATGCTGAGATAACATGTCCTGTAAATTAGACCTCCTAAATATAGAATTTAAACTTTGAGAGATTCCCGTATAGTTAGTACTCTCGAAGTACATCTAAAACCATCCTCAAGTTTCTCGTGTGCTCCTCCTCAGATTCAGAGTACACAAGGATATCATTGATGAAGACTACCATGAACCAGTCTAAGAAAGGATGAAATATCCAATTTATGAGTCCCATAAACACTGCTGGGGAGTTTGTCACATAAAAGGTAATTAAAAAGTACTCATAATGACTATATAAACATATGAATGTCGCCTTTGATATATCCTTATCTTGTACTTGCAAATCGTGATAGCCTAAACTGGGGTACACCTTTGACAAACATCATTCCCCTCTCAACTGATCAAATAGGTCATCGATTCTTAGTAGTAGATACTTATTCTTCATGATCACTTGGTTCAAGTGTCAATAGTCCAAACATAACTTCAAGCTCTCATCTGCCTTCTTGGAAAACAAAACTATAGGTTACCCAGGGTGAAACACTAGGTCTAAAAAATCCCTTCCTATGTAAGTCCTCCTACTGCACCCTCAGATCACGAAGCTCTGTGGGAGCCATCTAATAGCTGGAACAAATATCACGGATGTACCGGGGTTTAGATCAATGCGTAAGTCTATCTCACATTAGGGAGGTAAAATTGTAACATTTTTGGAGAAGACGTCCTTATACTCATCCACCACTGTATAAAACTAGGAACTCATAACATCCACTACACCAAGGGTTGGGCTAGAAAACTGATAAGTAATCGACTTCACCCTCTTATGTACAATTCCACCCTGTGCTATCTGGGTTTCCTTTTCACTGAAAAAAAACAAACATGGTTATGTCACTGCAGACACATCGCATCCTCCGCCTAAAATAGTCAATATGGGCATGAAACATGGATAAAAAGTCCATACCTAAAATGACATTGTAAGGACATTTTGTTTCTACAAAGATATACTAATAGAAACTCTTGCCTTTAAGAGTTAGGTCACACCATCGACACAAGTGTGTGATCGCCGAGTTTTCTCTAGTAAGAGTTTCCAAGCGTAAGGGTTGAGCCAAGGTCTCAACCAGAATCTATAAGTATCGTATAAGGTATGTGGAAAGAATTAAATTACTAGAACATGTGTCTACTAGTAATGAAGCTAAGGTAGAAAAGACAAAAATTGTACCTCGAATCATTCTTGGAGCCTTTGGGTTGTAAGCTTTGACCACCTACATTTGTCCCTCCCCCTATCCTCCAACCCCCTAAGCCGGATTTGGACCACCTGGAGGTGGTGGTCATGAAAATTCAAAGCATCGACCACCTATTTATTCTCTCCAAAATCCTCTTCCACATACTCCACCTTTCGAACCTTCCTATTCATGTCGTTGCCTCTACCTCGGTGACCCATCTACGGTCTCTATGCCAGCTATACGATGGGTCAGGAAATCTTGTGTGAGGTGTACCCCACCATCAAATGAGTAGCACCACCTCTCCCTATACTAATTAGACCTAGCCTATGAGCCCTGAATCACATATCCTCTATCCTAGGACCTCCTCCTAAAATTTATCTCATGCAGAGGTCCTTGAGACTAACGTCACCTCCCTACTGCCAAGGTCTTTTCTCCTATATACCCACTTTTGGCAACCATTGGTTGTATCTGTTCACTCAACCAAGAAATTATCAACCACCAAAGCTCTCTCTAGAACCCCATCCTAGGTAAGAATTCATAGAGGAATAAAACTATCATGTATGTCTCTACACAGACCTCTCTCAAAGGTATGAGCCCTGAAGAACTAGTCACGAACCATATTGATCGAGTGCCTGGAAAGGTTAATAAACTTAGATGAATACTCATCTACTATCATGATACCTTGTTGGAGCTGCAAAAGCTCTTGGATATGTATATCCCTTAGCATAGAAGGTGAGAAATCCTCTCTGAAAAGGAATTCAAACTCTATCCATGCAATATCCTCCTCTTCATAAGAATGTGTCACTAACCCCCACCATCACCATACTGATTCATGAATCAGGCTCACTACCAGGACCACCATCTAATATGTCGGTGTCCCAACTAGACGAAAAACTCGGGTCACCACCTCAATCCAATCCACAAGTGCCTGTGGTTTGGGCTCGGCTCGAAACCTGAAGGGTCTCTTTCACTGAAACTCATGAAGTGTTCTCATCCTACACACCTCATCTGTTGGTACTATGAGTACCGTCAGCTACTTAATAGGTGGTATACATGGTGAACTACTTGGAGGTAACATCTTAGTAACTGGTCCATGTATCGATGCCCCATCACTAAGGGGGTCATCCTTATGATCATGATGATAAATCATAGCTGGTATAATTTGTAAATGCATCCTGAAATAAACAAGATTACCATGGTCAATGAGTATATATGGATATTTTACTCAAGAAGGACATGGAAACCATTACCCATTCCTATATGACTCATGTACAATTATTTTCCCTACTACCAGTGTTCTCATGTACCGAGTTGAAAATTAGGTGATCAGAGTCATGGTGTATGGATACGTCAACCATCACATCGACACTGGAGTCCCTGGACTCAAAGCCAAACTCAAAATACTTAACACTCTTTCCACAAACCAATATCACAGACTCTGGTCCTAAAGTTTAACCAACCTCTCTAATACCACTCTATCACAACTCATCCCAATGGGGCCTGTGTCGTAACTCCCCAAACCCACCTCCAATAGGTCAGGGGTTGGAGACTAGTGTCGAGTATGAATATCACTGAAATGGGAGGCCTTAGCTTAAGTACCTATACACACACACACACATTTCCAAGCCTATACAATGCTGAAATATAAAAACAACTGAACAACCATGCATGCATACATCTAAATCCCACAACTAGAGTATGATATAAATTAAAGGAAAGTAAAAATGTCCAAATACAATCCCACCATAAGGAGTCTGAAACAAAAATCCAACCTGAATGTAAAACTGGTTCTGCAGTCAGAATACCGTAGGAATGCACCTCAGTTTGTCCAATCTCACTAAGCACCGTCTAGTACTAGTCCATCAAGGACTCTATCAAAGGGTCAATCATCAGCACAAGACACAAAATGTGTGGGCAAGGTTCATGCAAGGGTGAGTAAAACAATGCTCAATAGGAAACCACAAAACCAAAAAGCATAAAATAAAGGAAATACAATCAGATCTACATAGGTATATGTTTACAGCAAATACAATAAGAATATCAAGATATACTCAACAAAGACACATAGTATAAAGGTAAGTTAGAACCATGGTATACCAGCCTAGGATTCCACAAAGCACACATTCGGGAGAACACACTCTTGAGTATGATAACACTAATGAAATCTGTCTAAGAAATAATACATGTTGGGTCTCGCCATTATAATTACACACTGGTAGTATGAAGAGAATACAATACACAAATGAGTATCACTCTTAAGGACATGGGGTATACAAAAAAATCAATCTATATTAACCTTCTAAGTATAGGATTTTCACCCACGTAGTGTATGTTATGAAGATACCAAGAAATCCACTTAGGGCATGAAAATGAATAGAGGATCTCACTCTGGGCCACACAAAGGGATTTCAATGACTCTATCCAAGAATTCATCCTGAAGGGATAATTGTCCTAGGAGTATGAAATGATTCCAAACTAACCCTCAGGGATAGTATATGAGGAACACACCTTAACAAAACTTTTCCAAGATATAGAGGACAAGGGATCCAAGCCATGTCTTAGAAAGTACACGGTGTGTATAAGGGTCACATACCATGTCCCTTGACCACGGGTCCTAACCATGTCTCATCCTATGTTTGTTTCCATGTATAAGTACACAGTGTGTTGGCTAACCATGTAATCTACTCATGTTCTAGTACACATATTAGCCCATGTACTTGTTTAGGTTGTGTCCATGTGGGGGAGTACATGGCGTGCTCCAACCTGTGTCTCTGTACCCTCCGAAGTACAAGATGAGTCACTTGGGAGAGACCAAATGTCATGTGATATGGTCCACACACTCTGTAACACTTAACTTTATTTGAAACCCTAGCCACCACATAGGGTGTCCCACATGGCATGTTTCTCCAACTTACATGCTATGTAACGTAGAATTTTACAGAATTTTGGATATGGTTATCGTATTCATTCCAGTGCCTTCGACCTTTGATTCAGCAACCTCCTTGATCGTAAAATCATGGTATCATCTCTTCCAAGCCTCTTCATTATCAAAAAACAAGTTTTGGCCCTTAGATCCACTCAAAAAATGGATTTATACATCGTTATTCATTGCACGTAGAAGAATATGAAATCAGGTATCCAAAACTATCTGATCCATCACCACTCCCATCAATGCACCGCCATATTGTTGCACTGATCCCAGATCTACTATTTAATATTGTTTCACCAAGAAACGGGTGTGCAACGATTGATCCATTGTTATATGTCGAACCACAGGTCAAACGAAGAACACCAGCAATGAATGAAGAATCGGGGAATAAATGCACAAGAACAATCAAGAGAAATGGAACTTGATTGATGTTCATGTAGATCATGGTTCATTATCATTATAATGAAAATCAAAGAATAAACAATTTAATCCCAAAGAAAATTATCCCAAAATAATCCTGAAAATAAACTCACCCCACAAGATGACCGATCTGTGAATCAATCTGTTTGTAGATTGATTCATGTTCATTATAGAAAATAATAATGGGCAAAGAATTCAAATCAAACAACCATCCTACCTTGTTTTGGATTTATCATTGTTGAATAATGGAGATGTGCCATGATCGTTGGTGAGATCCTTCAATTTTGTTGTGTGTCGATCATTGATCTATGATCCAGTTGTCATCCATCAACGAAGTCTCATCCCACACTCTTCCAATGGTTCTCCAATGATTTGTTGGTTATGCGGCTAACCCTAAAAATTATCCATAAGTGTGTATTTAAATAAAGGGTTAGGTCTCTTCATCAAGGAAACAAATAAAATAATTTAATTAGTTATTTTATTCATTTTACACCCACGATGTCTTCTCTACAAATGACCCACACTGACAAAGATTATATTGTACCTAGGGTAAAACTTGGGTTCTGAACTCAACAGTTCCCCCATTTTTTTTATCCAATCCCCTGTATATAATTTATTCAAATTTTTCATAAAAACTGCACATACGTTCTTTTTAATATATTTAATATATTTAAAACATCTATTATGGGTACACCGGGCCTTATAATCATACAGTGTCTCAATGCCTGAACTTGAAAAATAATCCATAAAATATCTAAAAAATACATAGAAAAATTTTATTCATTACAAGATATTAGTTTTACATCTTGTTAAGATGTGGTTGAACCAGAACTTCTCTATGAAGAAATTTGGTGAAGCAACCTACATTCTGGGAATCAAGATCCATCATGATAAATCTAAAAGGTTGGTTAGGCTAAGTCAAGATACATACATTAACAAAATACTAAAGAGATTCAATATGGAATGCTCCAAGAGAATATTATTTCTAATACCACATAACATTCATCTTTCTAAGAAAATATGGCCTCAGAAACATGAGGACAGACTAAGAATGACAAGGATACCATATGTATCTGCGATAGGTTCAGTTATGTATGTTATATTATGTACCAGGCATGATTTTTCCTATACTCTTAACATGGTTGGAAGTTCTAGGTGACCACCATTGGATAGAAGTCAAAAATATCCCAAAATACTTGCAATGTGCTAAGGATATGTTCCTAGTTTATGAAGGAGATAATGATCTAGTCACAAGAGAATACATAGATGTTCACTTCCAAACAGATCAAGACGGTCTAAAATTGAAATTGGGATATATATTAATTCTCAATAGAGGTATTATTGTCTAGAAGTGCTCAAGATAAGTTGCAGTCATCGATTCTACAATAGAATCTGAGTATATTATGGTTTCTGAGGCAGCTAAAAAATATGTTTGGATACGCAACTTCATCCAAGAGATTGATGCGGTGCTCGGTATTAAAGACTCTATCACACTATATTGTGATAATACTACAATGGTGAATCTCATGAAGGATCCAACATCACATATGAGAACAAAGAACACACTCTAAAAATATCATCTCTTGAGGGATTTTTCTCAGAGTTGTGATGTCACAATAAGTAAATTTTCTACAGAAGACGGCGCGGTAGACCCATTGACTAAAAGCCCTATCTTAGTAGAAGAATGAACATCATGTGAGATCTAGTGGACTTAATGTCATCAACAATAGGCTCTATTCTAAGTGGGATAATATTGGAGTTAGCATTTTATAACCAACTTCTTTTTACTTCAGATTACATATATATTTACAAAATTGAATATTAAATAAATATCTTATCACATATTGTTTTTTATTCTTCATAAATTTAATGTGATAATGTCCTAGAGAACTTATAGAATTAAAAAGTTCATAAGCAGTTCTCTGCTATGATGAGAACCTTGATATATAGTGATGATATTATTAAACTTAGTCTTATGGTCATGTGATGTCATCTAATATGACAGAAATGATGCAAACTATTAAGTGTGAGTACTCATAAGTGGGTGTGACTTAATCTCATGAAGTTTACACTTGGTAATCTCCAAGACCGAATATTATGATGAAAAACCCACTAGTAGGAAGTCTAAATGTTTGTATGTCATTGGATATTCCTATTCGTGAGCATGTGAAATGATATTTAGACTTTAATATTAGTATTAATGCATATCATGAGTCATGTACTTAAATGTAGTTTCATAAACTATGACACCATATGTTCACGATGAAGTTGGGTAAATTGGGTATGTTATTAATGAAGAATTCTAGAAAGGAATTTTCACTTCCATCTTTATGGAAATTGATATCTCAGTCATTTTATTGAAATGAAACCATCAAACTAAATTTTGTGACCTTGGTGCACGGACAGGTTCATTTCAGGAAGTCAAAGAAAGACTTCTCAATCAAATAGGTTAATAACATGAGTATGCAATGTCATGACCCCCTCCCTCCAAAGGTACCCCTCCTAGGTCAAAAAAGGAGAAAGGGAGATAATGACCCCTAAGCCCCACCTCCAGAAGGCCTCAGGTTGGCGACTAACACTATGGGTATAAAGAAGGTTGCATATATGTGAGACATGGCCCTCAATAGAAATAAATTTAGGATCGATAGATAGGATATCAACCACCAAACAAATCCATAACATAATAAAAGGGATAAAACACATAATATCTCATAATTCATGTAATATCATAAAAATACAAATGAAATAAAATCTAAAACCCCAATCCAACTACCAACTCCATATAAACTTCCCAAATAGCAACTTCAGCTCCTATGATCTAACCAGAAAAAATTAGTAAACTTTGGTGGGGTGAGCACTTGGTAGTACCCAATAGGATCATCCCCTTAAAAAAATCAACATACATGTGTAATAATATATAAGAATAATCAGTATTGAAACCAACCAAGAAAATTGTCAAAACATAATCATCAGTAATAAGAAAGGAGGGAATATGAATAAACCAAGGGCCATAATATCAAAAATAAACAAGAAGTATCAATAAAACCATAGACCCCATTTTTGTTTCCATTCCCATGCCATATCCACAAATAAAAATACCTTTTATAATGAAACCAGACCAACAGTCCATAAACATCACCACAACACTTCCTCCTTTAGGCCCAGATTATACTCATCTCAGCTCTAACCGGTCACTGAGGGGTTCTCCCACTCAAACCAGCAGTGATCTGGTAGGATCATCCTCTTATAAGCATAGGGATGCAAGTATGATTAAACACTAATAACATATCATCAACCATCATTCCATGCATCTGCAACCACATCACCATGATCCCACATATCCACATCCTTAACCACATTTCCAAAATCACCATAATTCCATTACTTTCTAACCATCTATGTACATTTCCCACCAACTCCATTCCATTCTCAATAGTAGGGTATTGTGAACATGTTGGGAATCAACCTTGTGCCTTCCCCCTACCATGCATAAACCCCACTATGAATTGCCACATCCTCTCATCAACATTAGTTTCCTTTTTTACTTATGGACATTAAAACACATATGTATACATCAACCTCGAGCCATTATATCCCATGAGACTATGTGACCATTGTGATCCATTATACCCCATGAAACATTTCCTGACATATTTCTTGCTTCGAAACAACTTCTATAATTTCTATCCACAATATAATACTCATACATAAATTAACATGAGGTTTAACTAGGAAATAACAACAACATCGCAATCAATACTCATAATATAGGGGTCAAATACAATAAGTTTCCTCAACCATTTCATTCCATTTTCCCAATTACCAGCCATATTTATTTATTAAGTCCATCCTTTTCACATAAATTATTATCCACTTTAATCACACTTTCCATTTTTATTCAAGTGTTCATTATCCATTCCAACCTATACCATTTCAATTTCATTATTAATAATTTATTCCATCACTACCAAGAAACTAGCACAACACCACACAACACAACAACAATCCATCCTTCTCATGCCAACAAGCCCCACATTTCCACCATTTCACATCATCACCACTTCATATCACAACTGCCACATATCACAACCACATCTCACCACATCCACCCACACATCACAACCATTTTTTACTTATTTCTCATTTGTTATTTCAAATTTAAACACGGGGTTTTCATCATATTTACTTCTTTATTTCAAGGGAATTCTCACACAAACCAGAATTTCCATGGGGAACCAATTTATTTTTTGGATATACATTCTTATCCAATTTTAGGAAAGTTATAATAAACATAAACACCATCACAACCCTTTTTTCATCAAGCAGCCATAAAAATGACATTTTAAGGCACTAATAATTTCATCAACATAGTTTATATTTCACATTCTAGAATTTTCCTTTCCTGGTTTCCTTCTTTAAGTGATTATTCATTTTGGGGTTCCAAGGTCCATTAGAAATATCATTAAACATAAAAAAAATCATCATTGAAACAATTTCAGTACTAAACATGAATCACATAGGTTCAAAAACAACAATAACATAGAAATCATAAGGCACAAACAATACCCCCTTTCCCCATTCAATTTATCTTCTTACCTAGTTCATTCTCATCATTAATTTCTTACTTTATTTATAGTGTTCCTTGTATTACTTCCCTTTCCCAAAAACCAAAACACCCCAAATAGTCACAAAAACATAATTGGAAGTTAAACACAACCATTATATTCAAGAATATTAATCACAAATGATAGTATATAAGTATCAAAATCCCCTACTTGGAAAACAAGGATCTTCCATGCTCCACCCAAAACGAAGGAGAGAGAGAGAGTGGAAACTCAGCCTTCCTAGATCTTGAATTCATAACCAAAGGTGGCTCAGAATCGATGTAGAAGACTCTCAAGACTCCAAGGAAGAGGTTAGATTATCCATACTTTAAAGAATTTTAAAGAAATTGAGAGGGGGTGTGTGGGTGGGTATTTTTTTAAATAGCATCAACACATTCTGAAAATTAGAGATGCACAACATCTGAAATCCCCAATTTAACCTGGTATAACTCAAATCTTTAATGTAAAGCTTTTAAAATCTTCATAAATATTTGGTTTGATGGAAATGAGTTAAAAGCGATAATTCCCATGATTTTTGGAGTTTAAAACCATTGAAATAGGGTCCACATAGTTTTCATATTGAAAAGAGGAAGAATATATGAAAACTGGGAAAGAATAGATACCCATATGCAACTCAAGTGGTCTACATAAGGGTAACTTATTTTACCCATATGCAATACTAAAAAAGGTCTCATGTAAGGGTAGATTGATCTTACCCTTATGCACACTTTCAAAATTCCTCCTTACCCTTATGCATGGTAGGGGGTATGGTTAAGGGCAACTTGTTTTACCCTTGCACGAAGGTTTGAATCCGCTACCCTCATGCAATACAAGCCTTAGCTGTACTTAGTGTATGGAATTCAAGGTGAACCTTATGTGAGATTTGGAAAACACCAGCCTACCCTTATGCAACAAAGGTTTACCCTTATGCAACTAAAGGGAACCAAGTATTACCCTTACGTAAGTATCACATTACCCTTACATGGCCTTAAGGATCTTTTAGGTTACCCTTATGCAAGGAGATGAATACCTTTACACGAATATTAAAAAATATCTTTTACCCTTACACAATGGTGAGTTTACCCATACACAACCTATTTTAAGTCTAGGCTACCTTTACGTGACTTGTGGAAAAACAAGCTTTCCATTACACAAGCCATTAAAAAACACCACTAACCTTACGCAACACATAGAAAACAACTTGTACCCATAATAATCCCTTTAAAAATAGGAGTTACCCTTATGTAAAAGTAAGGACCTACATAAGGGTAAAATTAACTTTTATAAATATTAAATTTTCACTTACAAAAACTTATATATAATTAAACAAGGGCTTTATTAACATTTCCAAAAACATTAGAATCATTTTAAAGCATCTAAATTAATTTCCAAATAAACCTTTAATACTTTGAAATTACTTATATAAATTAAAAAATATTTTTAAAACTACATTATAAATTAGAAAATGGTTTTAAATAAACTTCTAGAGTTTTTAAATTTCTCCTGAATCACTGGACATCCCAGAATGAAAAAGGAAGGGTTTGAAAAAATCTGAACCCTTACATTAGATACCACTCAAACAATTCTCATCCTCAAGAATCAAAAAAAAATCTCAGAATGGAAGGGGAAAATTTCCAACAAGTATACCTCAAGATACCTCTCTGGAATCTCATTATAGCTTGAACATGGCCTTTAACAGAACACACTCTCGAGAGATACTTCTCAAATAGAACCAATCAATTACCAATGAACTCAACAAGAGCCAGACTACAATCCTCCAAAAAAAACTTCACTGGGAAATACTCATGAAAACTGGATATACCTCTCAAACAGGACACCAAAGTGGAACCATCCACCTCACTCACAACTAACTATTCCCAACTAATCCTTCCATTTTAAAAAGATTTTCAAGATATCCACACATTGACAAACAATTTCCTAAACCTAATTAAAAATTTATCATTTTATTTTGAAAAAGGATGAATGGGAATATTTAATGAAAACATTGATACTTTAAGATTCTAAAACGTTCAATACAATTTTCAAAACTAAGACAAGAAAATTAAAAAATAATGTTCATGCATATGTACAACCTATTGTCTCCATGAACGGTGTAATTAATTTCCTATTACTATCTTTTGTAGATTATTATAAATATGTATATAATGAATATTTATGATATTTATATCATGGTTTACATTCTTAAAATAAGGAAATCATGATCTAAATAAGAGGACTAAGAATTACAAGTCAAAACATGTACGAAAAAACAAATCATTTATTACTCGAAACGTAACATTAACATGGAATTATTAATAAAAAAATAATATAAAGTCATAAGTAAATAATATATGGAATTATATACATGAATATGGTTCTCTAATAGATTTATAATAAACTTATATTTATTATACTGGAGTTTTGAATGAGTATGATGAGAGTCAAGACATTTGGTAAGAGAATTTCATCTCACTTTTTATATCTGTGAGATACATGTCATATTCACCACTCATTTATTTTATGTGGTGTATATACTACCCATTGAAATTTTATATAATTAATTTCCTTTATTTCATGATTTAAAATTTTTCAATTGATGTTATTATTTCATGGGGATCATGATTCAAAAGTTACTCAAATAGTATGGTGATTTCTGGTCTCACTTTTATTTCTGCAAGACTTGTGCCTTATTCACCACTCGTTTATTCTTTGTGGTGTATATACTACCCATGAATGTATTCTATCATTATTATCCATAAATTTATTTGTATTTAAATATCCATTTTATTACATCTATTTAATGGGGTTTATAGTTCAAAAGTTACCAAATCATAAGGTAATTTTTGTCTCAATTTTCCTTCTTTGAGACACATGTTATGTTATGCACCTATATTCTTTTACGAGGTGTATATACTGACCTTTTAAATTTTGTTTCATGAGTATACTTATTTCATGATATTTTAAGCTACATGTAATTTTATTCTCTCATGTGTATTATGAGTCAAAGTTACCAAAGTGGTAATAGATCATTGCTGCAATCTCGTCGTTTATCAGATTGTTTACAATTATGCTTCTATTGATGAAATATTATGACCCGTCTCTCAAGAACACTCATGACTTTTATTATAATCTGGTTATTCATCATATATTCATTTATTGGTACCATTTTTTCACTCTTTGGTACTTAAGATAATTAAGAAAGTGTTTTTAATAAAATCTAACCTTATTTCTCTCTTCGATCGGAAATCTGTTTTATTCAAAAACCCTGTTTTCAAAAATGTTTTTTAAATGGTTTTTTAAGATCATTTTCAAGGGAAAAGGATTTTAAAAATGCCTTATGGTTTTCAAATATTCCTTAAATATTTTCAAATCTATTTCCAAAGAAAAAGGCTTTCAAAAATGTTTTATGTTTTAAAAAGTGTTTTTCAAAGCAGAAAATATATTTTCCTCAAGAAATGTTTTTAAAAAAGATATTTCAAAATTATTTTCTATCTAAGATGGCATAATCTGGTTTTAATAATATCTTTTTGAGAATATGATCCAACGGTTCCATTCATATTCTTTCTCTAAATGGTTTATGTTTTTATGGCATGATATTTATGAAATTCGTTTCCCTTTCACGGGTTATATGTTTATGAAACTTGTTTCTCTTTCACGGGCTATATGCTTATGAAAACCACTTATTTTCATGAGTTATGATTTGATGAAATGATTATGAAACCTATCTATTTTCCAAAATTCATGATATGATGACATGTTTATGATACCCATTTCATTTTATGGGTTATGATATGATTGTTTGTGATCTCATGGAACATGTATGTATGATTTCATTATGAGATGGGTGGGACCTATATCTCCCTCTAATGAATTGGGTAAAGATTTATATCTCATGAGATAGAAATGGTTGGAACTAAGAGTGAACTCGGTTTGGTAAAGAACTTTGTCCGTTAAGATGGTCTTAGGAGTGAACCTTGACTACTAAGATGGTTAGGAGAGTGAACCATGACAACCAAGATGGTTTGGGGATGAACTCATTCCATTAAGATGGATTTGGAATTAAGCCTTGAATACTATGGAAATCATTTTATATGCTTATGTGTCTACCAAAATTCCATTTCTTATTCCAATGTTATGCTTTCATGGCTTATGCTCTTGATTCTTTTATGATTCATGTATTATGAACTGCCAATCTTTATGCCATTATTCATGTTTATGATCTTTGATATGCAGGGTATGATCTTCTAATGTTATAATCACATTCTCATACCATTGTGTTCATGATTATTCCTACATATATCCCTTGTTAACTCTTACTGAGCATCTGAGCTCATCCCTTTTTATGTTTCATTTCCCTAGGTTATGAAGATATATATTATGTATGATGTGTCTAAGAAGGGTTCTAGTCATGGAGAACCTAGTGGTAGATAATGTATCTCACTTATGTACCAATGTTTATGCTTCCATGTTTTCAAAGGCACTAAACTAATATGGTCTTTGGGTGTCTATTTGTACAATATATTAAGTATTACACAAAAAATGATGTAATGTCTATGTATGAGGATCAAGGGTCACTATAATCCAAGTTTCTCAAGGAGAAACTTCAGGTCTGGTAATCTAACCTATAAACACTATAAAACTATGGTGGGGTGAGCACTTGGAAGTACTCAATAGGATCATCCCTCTAAACAGATCAACTTTTGTGTGAAATAATATACAAGAATAAGTAGGGGTGAAACCAACCAAGAAAAATATCAAAACATAATCATCAGCAATAAGCAATGAGAGTATAGAAATAAACCAAGGGCCACAATATCATAAATAAACAAGAAGAATCAATCAAACCATAACCACCACTAGATTTCCATTCCCCCACCACATCCACAATTAAACCCACCTTTCATAACCAAACCAAACCACGAGTCCATAATCATCACCACAACGCTACCTCCTCTGGGCCTAGATTATACTCATCTCATCTCCAACCTATCACCCAAGGGTTTTCCCACTCAAACTGGTAGCGAGCTGGTGGGATCTCCCTCTTGTGAGCGTGGGGATGCGAGTATGAGTCAACACTAGCAACATATCATCAACCATCGTTCCATACATCTACAACTACTTCACAACAATCCCATATATCCACATGCAACCACATTTCTAGAATCACTATAATTCCATCACTTTCCAACCATCCGTGTACATTCCCCACCAACTCCATTCTATTCTTCATAGTAGCATATATTGAACATGTAGAGCATCAACCTTGTGCGCTCCCCCTACCATGCACGACCCTCTCTATGAACTGTTCATCCTCTCATCAACATCACTACAAGTGTACTTTTTTACTTCTGGTCATCGCAACCCATGTGTATACACCAACCTCGAGATATTATAGCCCATGAGAATATGTAACCACTGCGAGCCATTATAACCCATGAAACATTTCATGGCATCTTTCCTTCTTCCACGCCACTTCCAAAATTTTCATCCACAACATAATACTCACACATCAATTAACACAAGGCAATAACAACATCACAACCAATACCTCATAAGATAGGGCTCAAATATAATAAGTTTCCTCAACCATTTCATTCGATTTTCCCAATTACCAACCATATTTATTTATTAAACCCATCTTTTTCACATTAAGCATCAACCACTTTAACCACACTTCCCATTTTAATTCAAGTATTCATTAGCCATTCAAACTAATACCATTTCGGTTTCGTTATTAACAATTTGTTCCATCACTACTCGGCAACTAGCACAACAACACACACTACTACAAAATAGAACTTTAACAGTGTTTGCCTTTATCAGCACTAACAAAAAGTGCTGATAAATGTTACCTTTATCAGAATTAAAAAGAGCCCTGATAAAGGGTATCATTTATCACCCCTAAAAAATCACTCATAAAAGAACCATTTATCAGCGCTTTTTTTTACCACTGATATTATCAGCGCTTTATATTTAGCAATGATAAAGGATGGGATTTGTCAAGGATTTTTTAGCACTGATAAAGGTCCGGAATAAAATGAAATAATTAAACAAATAAATATTAAAAAAATATTAACAATTTTATTAATTAAATAATTATTGATAAAAATGAATAAATTGAATATACATATATATAAAATATAAAAAATAATAAATGGTATATATTAAATATATAGATATGTAAAATGACTAAAATGAAATAAACAAATAAAAATTAAAGGAGTAAATTAAGAAAAATATTAAACATTTTATTAATTAAATAATTATTAATAAAAATGAATAAATTTAAAGTGTATATATAGATTATAAATAATAATAAATAGAATATTTTAAATATAGATATATAAAATGAATAAATTGTAATAATCAAAAAAAATAAAATTGAATAAATTGAAATAATTAAATTAAAATTTAAAAATGAATAAATTACAAAATTATTTAAAAAATTATTAATGAAACAATTATTAATAAAAATGAATAAGTATAATATATATATATATTAATTATAAATAGAAATAAATAATATATATTAAATATAAATATATAGAAAATGAATAAAATGTAATAATTAAAGAAATATTAATGTCTTATTCATTTTTAATGTTGTTTTATTTTTCAATTTAACATATATCAAACATGTACTACATTGATTTCACATACATATACGTAATTAAAATATTTTTATATACAATACACCCATATAAATATTTACGCAATTAATGAAATCTTATATATAAACACATACACCTAATATTGATGTAATTTATTCAAATTTTAGTATATTTTAGAATTTCATTATAACATGATACATTTAGTATATTATATTTTTAATTAGTCAATTTTATTTGTTTAGTTTTAATATTATTACAAATAGGAATTATTTATTCATTTTTTATTTTTTTATTTTTTTATTTTTTATTTTATTTTTGAATTTAATCATTCTCTATTATTTATTTATATTTATTTATTTACTACATTTTGATATTTTCAATATATATTCATCTTTACTTAAATATATATATCCATATTTTTTTAATAATTTATATTTATTTAATAAAACTTATCCATTTTTTCAATATTTTTAAAGCGTAATCAATTTTAATTATTCAATTTCACTCATTTTTAAAATGCATGTATTTAAGATTATATATTCATTAATAATGTTAAAAATGTATTTGTAAATAAATATTTATAAATATATATATTTATAAATGTATATTTACTACATTTATAAATTTATTTATTTATAATTATTATAAATATATAAATATTATTTTTTTAAAAATTATGTATATAATTATAAATAATTAATTATATATATTTAAATAATTATAAATTTATAATAAATTTATTTAAATAATGAATTTACTATATTTATATTTATATTTATATTTATATTTATATTTATATTTATAATATATATATATATTAAAGTTGCGGTCGAAGCCTCAGTTTATTCGAGGAAAGGGGCTACAATACAAAGAAAAGCAGACAATATATAATGCAGTGATGTACTCGGCAAGACTCGAACTCGAGACCTCGTCGAGACCCACAAGGGCAGCTAACATTGAGCTGCACTCTCGGGTCTATATATATATATAATTATATAAATATATAAATATATATACTTTTTTAAAAGTATTGTTCATATATTTATAAATAAATAATTTCATATTTAAATAATTATAAAATTATAATAAATATATTTAAATAATAAATATATTTATTAAATATATATATTTTTTATAAATATATATAATAATATAAATATATTTATAATTATAATATTATAATAAATATATTTAAATAATGAATATATTTATTATATTTATATTTATATATATTTATTAAATATATATATAATTATATCAATATATATATAATGATATAAATATATTTATAATTATAAATAAATAATTATATTTATTTATTTATTTGTTTATTTATTTATTTATTTATAAATGTATATTTACTATATTTATAAAATTATATATTTATAATTATAAATAAAAAATATAATTTTTTTTAAAAGTATTAATGTAATTAGAAATAAATAATTATATATTTAGTTAATTATAAAATTATAATAAACAAATATACAATTATATAAATATTTTTACAAATTTTTTATTTATAATTATAATTATAAATCCTTTATCAACACTTTTTTAACACTGATAAAGATCAAGCTTTATCGGCGCTAAAAAAGCACTGATAAAAGCAATCTTTATCAGCGCTAAAGTTTTAACACTGATAAAGATATATTTTATCAGCATTTTTTTAGCACTGATAAAGCTCGATCTTTATTAGTGCTAAAAAAGCATTGATAAAGATGTCTTTTATCAGCGCTTATCAATTTAGCACTAATAAAAAGGATCTTTATTAGCACTTTTTTGAAAGCGCTGATAAAAGTGTCTCTATTCTATTTAAAAGAACCCCAACCACGACTCATTCATTCGTGATTCTCAAACTCTCACAAAACTCCCCTACTGTCGGTGCAACTCCTCTACATTCTCTCTATTGAATCAAGGGTAGAATTCAAGGTATGTGATTTTCTCTTTTTCACCTCTCATTGTTTTATTTTTGGGTTTTGCGGTTTGCGTTTTTGTGTTGTTCTTAACCATAACGAACCCTACATCTCATCTCTCTCTCTCACTCACTTACCTATACCTACACAACCACACCCCTACTCTGTAAACTCATTCTCACTTCATACGAGACCACTGTGAATTGCATTTCCATCCACTGTTGCAACTGATGATGATTTTCTTGATGTTTCCGTTATATTATTTCTTGTTACCTTTTAAATAGTGTGGTTTGTCTTTGTTTAAATCTTGTTTCCACAGTATGACATGCACATGAAGATGACAAAAAGTTTAAGACGATAAGAAGAATCATGAATATATGTGTATTTATTAAGCAAATCATCTTCATAAAATTTCATATAATGATAGGTGCGGATTATTGCTTAATTAATATTGGATGATTAGTTTCGCATAGGTGATGTAGTAGAATGAATAAATGAAGTTTTTTCCTATGTCATAAAATGATAGAATTTTATGGTGGTTCCTGTGTATTTTCTTTCATTTGATTATTTTTTGTTGTTCATACACAATTTGAATATAAATATGAATATAATTTCACATGCTGAATATATTATTGAGTAATGAGATGATGATATGTTGCATGCAAGAATTATTAAAGGTGTTAATTTAAACTTGTGAGAAATATTATAAAATTTAGTTTCTTTATATTATATTTATGATTGCGGTAATTTTTACCATAAATGAATTGATAAATTCAAACTAGTTAAATGGAAAGGTGTTTGCTGGGATTACATTGTGGTTGGTGGTATGTTGTGATGGAAAGTGAAGTATATTTTTTATGGGGGTCATACAACCTTTGCAACGTGAGTAACAATGATGTGTTATTTGATATTGTTCTTTTGATTATGATTATGGATTAAGAATTCATAATCATTGTTAACGCTACAAAGGACCACAGATTTCACAAATAAGGTCGTGTAAATAATGATTCATTTTGGTAAGATGAATATATAATACAATACACTTCATGCATAAAATTCCTCATTTTCATGCATCTTGCATGAAAATTCTTACTATCTTGAACAGAAATATAATACTTCAATACTCCAGTACAACTAACTTTCACTGCCTTTGTTTAATCTATCCTCAGAAGCTTGATTGTCTTTCATCTCTTAATGATGAATTGGACTCCCTCTTTCAAACTAGTCTTCCTCCCATTATTGTCATTCCAAATTTTCTTGATGAAATACCTCGCGCTCGGATTGTATTCATTAATCTTAGTCAAAGTCACTACCATGACTTTGAATATCGCATCTCCCAACCCATTCTTCAACTCTTTCAACCTTTCATCCTCCTCATTTACTAACTTTTGAGAACACCAAAATTGACACCTAAAAAACTGTGTTTATTACAACGCACTCAAGGAAACAAACCGGCCCATGGACTTGGCCCCACGATCGCCGCCCCAAACCGCTAACCCCTCTGCCACCACAGCCACCTGCGTGGGGACCAAAAATGACACCTAAAAATTAATCTAAACGTAATGAATGAATTTGTTCGGTTTCTTAATATTCCTTTTCTTATGAGACTCACTCGATTATTTTTCAGAATGTTTTAAGAAATTGTTCACTGTAATTGGCGTATTTGGAGCAAAAGAAAGCTGAAAACATTTTCATCAACTTTCTTTTGCTCCAAAGACGCCAATTATAGTGAATAGGTTTGTCGGAAAGGCTAATAGAAGCTAGAATTTATGCTATGTTTGGGGAGAAAAAACAGTGAATTAGAAAAATGAATGGATTAGGGAATAGCCAATTTTATAGATTAAGGGAATCAGAATTTATTTCAATTTGGATTTTAATGTTCATTGATTCATTATTGAAATGTAATATGTTAGAATCCAAAATTCAAATTGCATTTAGGTTATTTTGGAATATGAGTGGTTTAGAGTATACATGGGATAAACATATTTTAAAAAAATAATAGGTGTTGGGTTTTATGTGAGGGCTAGGTATGGTATGTTAGAATGTGAGTTACTCTAAACATGTTAGAGATTCGTCGAGGGATAGTCTTGAATGCTAGGGGTCTGAGCTTGTATCTCATGGTACCTGTGATGTGGTTATTTCTAGAGGGAGATAAATAATTTTATCTCCTCTTATGATTCAAATTGTAACCTCTAATTAGAGAAATGATTTGAATGTCAGGGAACAACCATGGTATAAACTTATGGTATGATTAGTATAATTCACTAGTATGAAATCAAGTTGGTACATTTAATTATCATGGTGTCCTAGTTAGTACACAATGACTTGACTTACATATGTATTTTGAGTGTTACTACTTTGAACATGTACTCAAATATATGTGTTGTATATTTTAAGGTCTGTGTTAGTATTTACTTGTTTATTTTTATACCCACACCCTACACATAAACCTCAATGGATATAGATATCTTATATTTGAGATACAGATGGGGGAAAAGGACTAGTAACATAGATTAGAGTCAATGCAGCTCAGTGAGAATGAGTTGATGTTCTCATGGTAGTGTCAGGGGCCTTTTAACATTTTGAGATAAGATTTGAAATTTTAAATTAAGATGTAGTAATTTAAAAGGTTTTAAGGAGACAATTGTCATCCTCACTAGCTTCATCACCTGAACAATTATTATTTCATTTTGTTTCTTTAGAATCAGACCTCATTTCTTCTATGTTTCTTGAACTACTCTGAGCAGTAGTCTTTCAAAATGATCACCAGTAATCGGTATGGGATGACTTTGGGTTAGAATAGTTCAAGAAACATAGGTGGATGCCCGCAAGAGATGAGGGATGAGTATCAAGCAACAAAATGCAATAATAATTGTTCGGAAGATGAAGCTGATGAGGATGAAAGTTGTCTATAAATTTCACCTTTGGATGAATTCATAGAATAATACCTACCATAGTGGGGCAATTATTTTCTTAAATTCAATTACCCATCTCCTTCCAAATGGATGCACGCTAATCGTTTGACAAAAGAGTATGAATATGGAGTTAAAGAGTTCATTAAGTTTTCAATAGAGCATGCATGTGACCCTTCTGAAATCTTTTCTCCATGTTTACATTGTTGTTATTTAAGACAAATTAAATGTTTGACTACTCATGAAGACAATGTCTTCTGCATATGATGATGTTACCAATCCTGAGTAAGAACAGATTGTTGATGATGAAACTGCATAATTATTAGGGGATCAACAACATATTGATGAAAAAAACAACAACAAATCAGCATCAGAGTGTTGAATAAAATTATCAAGGAAAGAAGTTGGAGTATAAAATTTGAGGTTGGTTGGAATCAATGCGGCCAGCCTATTGACCCCAACAAGTCAATGTTCATTAGTTATCTTGGGGTCACAGTGAGGATGAAAGTGCGGGTTGATATTGATTCATGGTGCCACATCCATCTTGTAATGAAGGAAATCCTTTGGAAACATATAATAGTAATGTTACAATATACTTTATTTTATGAAAATAATATATAATGAAATGCTGATTTAATTTTCATTATTCCTTATAGAGTTCATTTATTTTAGAAGATTTCCATAATAAATTTACCTTAATGGCCGTTAGAAAAGCCCATAGAGGCTTCTAGACTCTTTTTACGAAGTTACATCTTAGGGATGCTGAGGGGAAAGTAAAACCTCACCCACCAGTTAGTTATGCACACATTATAAAGCAGGAAACATGGACTTCATTCATTAATCGTCACAATGAAAAATCAATTCAGGTGCATCGCAATTGATAATATATTATTTGACAATATTAATTTTATCCAACTTTATTCAAATCTGTTAATTTATGAAACATAAAAAGAGTGCTAAATATAAAGAACATGCATCAAAACCAATGTACCCTTATAACAAAGCAAGGATGGGGTAGGCTTAATTAGAGAAGAAATTGTTATGTATTTTAAATCAATAATAAAAGTTTAATTATGTGATATAAAACAACATATGTTCCTTTATTTATATGCAGATTGATGAATCAAAATCTGAAGTCACTTCCATCCTGCATCATATGTTATGGAAGGAGCCTCGTGTAAATAAGGAGGGTAAATTGGTTGATGAAAACACAAAAATAGCATGGGAAACATATGTAAGTATGACATAATTGTAATTTGTTATGATTTATAACAGTATTACATAAAAATATCTATTTATGTTCATATTTTTTATATGGTTTAGACACAAGAATCAACAACGACCGTACCGAAAAAAAGCTATTTTCAGTAGCTTTGAAGCGACCAGAACAATATGGTCGCGTTAGAGGATTAGGTTTTGGAGTCTTTCTTAGAACATATTTTGGGAATATAAAACCACATGAAGATACATATAATATGGTGAGATAATTGCAGACACAAATAGACTCATTGTAAGATATTATTGATCAGTCTGGTTTGGAAGACCAATGTATGAGAAAGGATCAAAGCGAACCGGCGGTGGAAAAAAATCCGCACATAAACTAAATGATCCCACTAGATTTGAGGTTATTCATTCCCCCCAACCACATACCTTACTCAAGGTAATTAATTTTATCATTACTATTTCTCCTAAATCTGAATCAAACAACTTCTGATAACTTTATATTACTAAAAATTTTCAAGGTACAATTGTATGTGATTTGTATCTGTTAACACTCACGCACCGCCATATTGCGATGGATACAGTGTATAATATCTCGGGAGACAAGCTACACGATAATGACCTCCCAAAATATCACATGAGAGTGGGGATTGAGGTAGATCATGAGCTGACTATTGAGTTGCATGTTCCACTTGATGATTCAGATATTACAACGGTCAATGATGCTATTGAAGATTTCATAGCATGGCCATCTAATCTTATAAAGATACGTGAGGTATGTCTTTAACAAATTTTTTCATATGAAAAACCTGTAGCAATTGATAAAAGGTATAAAGTGAGTTATGATATTACATATGGATAAAGTGGTGGGGAAACAAAAGGTCGGATCAAGAAAATCTAGTGAATCAACCAAGAAATCAAAACATTATTCCAAGAGTATCTTCTCCCTACCAATTCCATAGCAAAATTTATTATCATTACAACTTCATGTAGAGACTATATTTAAAGATGAAAATATGTCTTACATTCCATATGAAAAAATAAATATATGGAGCTTCCATGATAAGCGTAATTGGTCTCGAGACTATAAATGAGATTCTCAAACATGAATGGATGGGTGCCTCAATTATGAATACATACATAAGGTACATTTATACATCTGTCCAAATAATGAGCTAATATTTTTATTAAAGTTAATAACTATTCATATTTTCTATAGGCGTTTATATTACTACTATATAAAGGGGAAATCATGGAAAGTGCAAATTGGATTCATTAATCCCTATATCATTTCTACGTCAAAATTTACTTTGGATAATGAAGAAATTGAGAAGAAAAGATATGAGTTACTCGAAGCGTTTGTGCAAAAAAAACATCACATGACAGACTCTTTTTGATTCTTACAATGCAGAAGTAAAACTCTACACTCTAATCACATAAAATATATTTTTAATTTTTGCATTACTTATTTGTTTTTTTAGGCAGCACTAGATGCTAATCACAATCAATCTGGATACCCTAAATATTTATTTTTTGGACCCAATGCATAGATATCCAACCAACCAACCACGCATGATTTGTATTGTGAATTTGTAAGACACTTATAGATAAACTTCAAATCATAAGTTTCAGTCTGTGTTTTAACAAGAATTTTATTATGATAGGGTGGTCGCTAAATATAGGTTAAATCATGGCAAGAAGTTAGTGAATGGAGAGATAAAACTTGTGGATTACTACAAATGGAAATAAATTAGGGTATATATAGAAAGATTTAACTATCAAAACATTTCAAAACAATTTACTAGTTTTTTTCAATGATTATGAAGTGTCTAAAGCAAGATAATGAGATCGATTATGGATATTATGTTTGCAAATTTATGAGAGAGATCATAAAGCATGAAAACACCATCATCCCCCAATAGGTAATTTATGAAGGTAATTATAATTTCATTATATATATTTCATAATCATTTGTTTTTCTATATTTTCTCAGTACTATCAAGATTTCCGACAACTCTCACACTCAAAAGAAGAAATAAATTTGTTTAGAGATGAGTGGGCAGTGTACATGTTGTCAGAATGTATACCTCTAATAAATTTGGGTAACTACCTGCTATGTTTGTGATATAGTACGAGTTATGACTTTATAAATATATTTTGGGTGTGAAACATTAGTGTCATAATGCTTATATATTACTTTTGATTTGTTTCTCAAGGAGAAGTATAATGGAGGAAATCAATTTGTTTAAAAGTGCTAACCTGCAAACAATAAAATTGTTGGGCAATGGCGAAGGTGGAGGTGGAGGTGGAGGCAGAGGTAGAGGCGGAGTCAAAGACTGAGGTGGAGGAGGAGATGAAGCACTGGCTTGCAAACAATAAAATTGTTGGGCAATAGAGTAAAATGAGGATCATGCCAAGTTTTTATTTGAGAACAATTTTTGAAAAGTGCGCACAACACTTATCACTTAAGATAAGATCCATTATGCAAGTGTTTCGAGTAGCTTATTGAAAAAATATTTTTCACCACTTTTTTAAGTGATTTTATATAGGAATTTAAGTGGAATAATTTCTTTAGAAACAAAACAAACACCACTTATTTTTTCAAACTGATTGTCATATGCTACAATTTCTATTAGCACATTCTAAGTACTATCAAATACTAATGAAGTGTGAAATAAACCCATCACCAAGAACAAACTGAACAACAACAAAAAAAAACAGATGTAGTTGTTTTCCCATGAGTTCTCTACGCTGTAAAGGGTCTTAATAGTGGAGCCAATAGTCACTTGAGAGTCATACAACAGCAATCCAATCATAAAACAAGTATATAATCCAACTTAAATGTTTGAAACAATATGTTTGTAATCAACCACCGAAGTCACCAGGTGTATGAGAGAACTATTGGAGGACAACCAGCATTAATTGAGAGATCGTGGTCATCAAGGAGGGCTGGTTTCAAAGGAAACATGACATCAAATGAAAAGAAACTGTCTTATGAAGAAATCCCTGAAAATGAAAAATCTACTTCAAATGAAATCATGAAGCACCGAAAATCCAAACGAAAACCCCTTTGAAAAAGAAGCTAGTAGCTTGATCCAAAACCTCTCAAAAAAATAAAGAAATACAATATTTCATCAACCAAATCATGAATTTTCATAAAAGAACAATATAGTGGTTTCACTTTGGTGGGTGGAGGAATTATTTGGGCTATTTGATCATCAATTAGATGCATGATATAATATCAAAAATGCTTGTAAAATTCATACAAGTAACATCCATTAGGCATGTGCACATTCATTATGTAAAATGATCCATGTTCACAAGCTCATTAATAAAAAAAACTCATCGTCATTCTCAATAAAAAAATAAATGAGAATAGGAATATTCCCATTTTGATGAACAAATAATTATGATGTTATTTTAGAGTTTACCATCACCCATAAAATGCATTTGGATTTTTTAAAAATTAAAATTAATTTTAATAAAAAAGACAACTGACATACTCAAAACTGAGAAAACACATTCAGATTGTTTTGGTACTTTATAAAAATGAGTCATAAGTCATTTGTGACATGTAGGAATTAGATGCACATCAATCGGATACATGATGTTCCCGGTATGACTCAAAGTGTCTGTTATCAGTTTAAAATTGACATTTTAATACAAAAAAAGTGTCACTCACTGAAAATCGAGCAAACGTGCTTGGGTTGTCTTGATAAGTCGGAACAGTGATTTATAATTTATTTGTGACGTGTATAAATCAGTCTCACATCAGACCCACGCACGATGTGATTTGTATGACTCAAAGTGCATGTTTCCAGTTTATAATGACATTTTAGTAAAAAACACAAGTGGTGTACTCAAAACTGAGGAAACACATTCATGTTGTTTTGATATTTTAGAGAAAATGGTCCATAAGTAATTTGATATGTGTACGAATCAGTCGCACCTCAATCCGATGCATGGTGTGACCGGTATGACTCCAAGTGTGTCTTTTTATTTAAAATTGACATCAATTTTAGTAAAAAGGACAACTGACCTACTCAAAAACTGAGCAAACACAGTCAGATTATTTTGATACTTTAGGGAAATGGTCCATAAGTCATTTTTGAGGTGTAGGAATCAGTCTCATCTCAATCTGATACATGATGTGCCCGGTATGAGCCAAAGTGTCTCTTATCATTTTAAAATCGACATTTTAGTTCAAAAAGCGTCACTCACTGAAAATCAAGAAAATGTTCTCAGATTTCTTAATAATTTATGACATCAATTCATAAATCATTTGTGACATGTAGGAATCGATCTCACATCAAACTGATCCACGATGCTATCGATATTAGTCAAAGTGTGTGTTTCTAGTTTAAAATGTCATTTTAGTAAGAAAGGCAAGTGACATACTCAAAACTGAGAAAACACATTCAGATTGTTTTTATACTTTAAGAAACAATTTATAATTCATTTGAGACTGTCAGGAATCATCCACACCTCAATCTGATACACAATGTGAGCGGTATGACTCCAAGTGCATCTTTTTATTTAAAATTGACATCAATTTTTGTAAAAATGAAAACTGACCTACTCATAATTGAGAAAACACATTCGGATTGTTTTGATATTTTAGAAAAATGATCCACAGTTCATTTGTGTGTATAGGAATCAGTCGCACGTCAATCTGAAACATGATGTGTTCGGTATGACTCAAAGTGTCTGTTACCAGTTTAAAATCGACATTTTACTTCAAGAAGTGTCACTCACTAAAACCCATGCAAACATGCTCAGATTTTCTTGATAATTTAGGACATCTATTCATAAGTCATTTGGGATGTGTATGAATCGGTCTCATGTCAAACCGATACACGATGCGATCAATATGAGTCAAAGTGCGTGTTTCTAGTTTAAAATGACATTTTAGTAAAAACGACAAGTGACGTAATCAAAACCGAGCAAACACATTCAGATTGTTTTGATACTTTAAGAAAATGATCCATAAGTCATTTGAGACATGTAGGTTTTAGTTTCACCTCAATCTGACACACAACATGACCGGTATGGCTCCAAGTGTGTCTTTTTATTTAAAATTGGCATCAATTTTAGTAAAAATGACAACTGACCTACTCAAAACCGAGTAAAAGCATTTTGATTTTTTCTGACACTTTAGGACAACAATCCATAAGTCATTTTTGACATGTAGGAATTAGCCACACATCAATCTGATAGACGATGTTCCTGGTATGTCTCAAAGTGTCTGTTATGAGTTTAAAATCGATATTTTAGTTCAAAAAGTGTCACTCACTAAAAACTGAGAAAACGTGCTCATATTTTCTTAATAATTTAGGACATCGATTCATAAGTCATTTTTGATGTGTATGAATCAGAGTCATGTCAAACTAATACACAATGTGATCAGAATTAGTCAAAGTGCGTGTTTTCAGTTTAAAATGACATTTTAGTAAAAAAGACAAGTGACGTACTCAAAATTGAGAAAACGCATTCAGATTATTTTTATACTTTAGGAAAATGATCTGTAAGTCATTTAAGATGTGTAGGAATCATTCGCACCTCAATTCGACGCACGACGTGACTGGTATGACTCCAAGTGCATCTTTTTTATTTAAAATTGACATCAATTTTAGTAAAAAAAGACAACTAACCTACTCAAAACTGAGCAAATACATTCAGATTATTTCATTACTTTAAGACAACGATCCATAAGTCATTTGTGACATGTGGGAATTAGTTTCACCTCAATCTGATACATGATGTGTCTGGTGTGAATTAAAGTGTCCGTTATTAGTTTAAAATTGATATTTTAGTTCAAAAAGTGTCACACTAAAAATCGAGAAAACGCACTCAGATTTTCTTATAATTTAGGAAGACGATTCATAAGTCATTTGTGGCATGTATAAATTGGTCTCACATCAAACTGATACATAATGTGATCAGCATGATTTGAAGTGTGTGTTTCCAGTTTAAAATGGTATTTTAGTAAAAAAGATAAGTGACGTACTCAAAACCGAGAAAACGCATTCAGAATGTGTTGATACTTTAGGACAACGATCCATAAGTCATTTGAGATGTGTAGAAATCAGTCTCGCCTCAATCCAATGCACGATGTGATCGGTATGGATCCAAGTGCACCTTTTTATTTAAAATTGACATCAATTTTAGTTAAAAGGACAATTGACCTACTCAAAACTGAGCAAACACATTTAGATTGTTTTAATACTTTAAGAAAATGACCCATAAGTCATTTGTGATGTGTAGGCATCATCCACACCTCAATCTGATACCCGATGTTCCCGGTATGACTCAAAATGTCTGTTATCAGTTTAAAATCGACATTTTAGTTCAAAAAGTTTCACTCACTGAAAACCGAGTAAACGCACTTTGATTTTTTTGATAATTTAGGAAAATGATTCATAATTCATTTGAGATGCGCAGGAATCAATCTCACATCAAACAGATACACGATGTTATCGGTATGAGTGAAAGTGTGTGTTTCCAGTTTAAAATGACATTTTAGTAAAAAAGACAAATGACATACTCAATGTTGGAATTGGTGTAGCCTGATCCTTTTTGGATGTTGTCGGGCTGAATGCTTCCAGCCCATATTACGCACCTGGCCGCAACCTTCATAGGGGTCAAGCTCCGCGGTGAGCTCATTGGGGGTTGCTTGGGGCAACATGTCCCTGCTTTGGGAGTCGAAGGCCCCCGGCCCAAATTTTGGGGGGACTGTAGCAATCCTGATACTGTAACAGAGCTGACTAACCTACACCGATAGGGCACTGTAGCGACATGGACTTCCAATCTCCATTCATTGTAGCTCTTTGAACTTCCAGGCGGCAGCCACTGTAGCACTTTTGACTTGGGTGGTTGTCTTTCACTATAGCAAGCAGACTTTCTGACAGTTGGTGGAATAGTGTTTTGTCCTCCTTATTAGCCCATTTTGAGCTAGGGTTTCATGTGTTAGAAACTCTAAGAAATATACTATAAATTGTTCTCTCGAATTATAGTGAAAATTATGCCTCTGTGAACGTAGGGATTATTCCTGAACCACGTAAATCTTCGTGTTCTCATTTTTTTCGATTTTTTCCTTTTACTCTTCTGTGAATCATTTCTTTTCTGTCGTTGCGAATCCTGACGTTTCCGCATCAGTTTGATCATCCAGACTTTAGAGAATTCGAAGGAAATTGAGAGGGTGTCAAGTATTTTTTTTAAATAGCAGCAACACATTATGGAAATTTGAGATACAAAACATCCAAAATCCCCAATTTAATCCAGTATAACTCAAATCTTCAATGTGAAGCATTTAAAATCTTTATAAATATTTGGTTTAATGGAAACGATTCAAAAGCATTAATTCTCATGATTTTAGGATTTTAAAATCATTGAAACAAGGTCCACACGGTTTGAAGATCAAAAGGAGGAAGAAAATCCAAAAATTGAGCAAGAATATATACCCATATGCAACTCAGGGGGTTTGGATAAGGGTAAATTGATTTACCCATACGCAGTGTTATGGAAGGTCTCGTGTAAGGGTAGCTTGAGCTTACCCTTACGCATGCTTTGAAAATTCATCCTTACCCTTACACACAGTAAGGGGTCTGTGTAAGGGTAACTTGTTTTACCCTTATGCAGCAACAGGAATCTGTTATCCTCATGCAGCACAAGTCTTACCTATACGCAACAGCTAGAATTCATAGTGACCCTTACGTACAATTTGGAAAACACAAATCTGCCCTTACGTAGTGAAGGTTTACCCTTAAGTAACTAAAGGGGACTGAGGCTTACCCTTACACAACTAGCATATTTCCCTTACGCAGTCTTGAAGATTTTTTAGGTTACCATTACACAAGGAGTTGACTACCTTTAGGCAGCTATTAAAAACTCTCCTTTACCCTTACATAGAGAAGGGGATACCCTTGCGTGGCATATTTTAAGGCTAGGCTAACTTTACACAACTCATGGAAAAACAAGCTTACCTTTACGCAAGCCATTAAAAACCACCACTACCTTTACGCAACACGTAGGAAAGAACATGTGCCCTTACAAACCCCTTTAAAAACAAGAGTTACTCGTATGTAGAAGCAAGGGCTTGTATAAAAGTAAAAGTAACTTTTAGAAATATTAAATTTTCAATTACACAAAAACTTTTAAATAATAAAACAAAAGTCTTTATTAACACTTCCAAAAATATTAAAATCAATTTAAAACCTCTAAATTGATTTCCATAAATTTTTAATACTTTGAAATTACTTCCATAAATTGCAAAACCTTTTTAAAACTACTTTATAAATTACAAAATCATTTTAAAACAACTCTTGTAATTTATGAAATCGCTCCCTAACCACTGCACACCCCAAAATGGAAAAGGGTTCGAAAAAATCTAAACCCTTACAGACAACCTATGAGATATCAAGACAAAAGGGATTATATTACCTGATAAGCATTCATATGTGTTTTTCATCATTGTGACATTAACTTCTTCCTCTTGAGTGTCCTTACATGTTGTTAAATGCTGATATTGGACTTTAGGTCAGTTTGCCTAATGTCACTGAGGTAAAAGCCTAGGGGTCACACAATTAGTGTTTCTATATATCTCGGTTAAATATCATTTATATTTAATGGTTCTAATAATTATTATTTTTTAGGTCGACAAATAATATTTATTCAGTATTTTATTGATCACAAATATTAAATAAATATTTATTCATCAGACATTGAACATGATATTTATTCATTTATTGAAAGAATAATATTTATTTAAATATTTATTCGAGGTTTAATAAATACTTAGAAGGATAATCAGACTGAGTATTGAGTTTGGTGATAAATATTTATTTACCAGAATTTAAAATAATATTTATCATTGTGCGGGTTAGCATGCACTATGAAGAAAAATAATATTATTATTATTTTACATGACATGGGACACTTTATGGGTTAAATATATTGTTAAGGGCCTATGTGCAATTAAGCAATATTTTAACCCTAACCCTAGGCTTATAAATAGTTGGTTATATTCGTTGTAGATACAAATCGTTGTAGATACAAATCGTTGTAGATACAAATCGTTGTAGATACAAATCGTTGTAGATAAAAATTGTTATAGATACAAACCATTGTAGATATAAACCACAAACCATTGTAAATATAATCCATCATAGATACAAACTATTGTAGATACAAACCGTTGTAGATACAATCCATTGTGAACAACATTCTCCACCCTTGAGAATTCTCTCCAAAAAGGAACGTCTCTAGGGTTTCTCTCAAAAACAAGAGAAGTTATTATTCTCCATCCTCTCCATCCAGAGAGATCAAAACTGATTCTTCCAGAATGAAGTAATCGTGATAGCGATCAAGGGACAGACGCAAGACGATCAATACCATCGTTCTAGCACCCAGAGTATTATCGTTGATGCTTCAAGATTAAGAGAACACATGTGAATCACCTCTAAAGGGATTCTACAGTTGGATTATCAAAGCACAACGACAAAGCAACTGATCAATATTTGAATGATCAACCACTTATTAGAAGAAAGAATCTCAAGGCCGTGGTAATTTGCTTTTGATAAATTAATTATAATTTTAACGTGAAAAGATCCCCTATTGGTTCTTATATTATTTGTCAATGGTTTTTTCGGTTTTATCCATTGGTCATGACAATTTTGTCACATACATGTCAGATAATCCGTTAAATATGACAAAGGATGAGTTTGGATCGAACCAAATAGGCACTTTTGTTGCGTTCAGAACCATCATTATATTGAAAAGGGCATGATATATGATATCATGCATATTGCCCATGCAAGTTGTTTTATACGAATGGATATGAATTGTAAGGTACGATTCAGATGGTAGTTAAACATTAAGTAGTTAATGTTTAGATCTCATATGTGTTGGTTATCATTAAATTATGTGTTTGATATGATGAAACATAAGGGAGTTAGTTCAGTCATGGGGTTCCAAAGCATTTGTAATTGTATGCATAACTGATAATGTATGAGTTAATTCATGTATCACTCGGGACTATTGTTAGGACCAAACTGATGAAGAAGGTGATTGTTTTCAGATGTTTTATTTTGTTGTCAATAAAGTTTAAGAAAGAAGAAAGGAATATTGAGAAGAAATGAAAATCACCTCACTTTGTATTTGAATCGGATTGACCATCGTATTCAGGAATCGGATTCACAATACTTGAAAAGGACAATCGTATTAAGTGTGAATAATACTTTCCATTGTAAGATTGGTGATATTGAAGTTGTTCTCAAATGTATTCAAAATCATGAAGGAAGTCATGATAAAAGCACAAGTTTTTGATTGAAGGAAGTTGTTGAAGTCGAATCTACTGAAACTAGTCCATCGTATTCAGTATTTCAGCGTATTCACCAGAGGCATATTTGTTTCTTTGGGAGAAGCCTGAGGTATCATATTCAGAAGAGAAAGATAAACTCTTATATGGTTTCAAATGTTTTGTTTTTCAATTGGGTCAACAGTAATTGTATCAAAATTGATGTTGATTCATCCTTCTGAAGAGAAGTTAATGTAATTGAATTACTTCATTCAAGTGGATCAATAGAAGAGCTGAAGGAAATAGCTAGATGTGTTGTCTAGGAGGAGCTTGAATTTTGGAGAAGATATTTCGATTATTCAATTGGTATAGAGCATCGTAAGGAAGAATCAGAATATAGTTTGAGAAAAAGATAAAAGCTGCCTATTTCTTCATACATTTACATTCAATTGGTACAGAGCATTGTAATGAAGAATTGAAATGGATTTTGAGAAAAAGATGAGATCTGTGTATTTCTTCATACACTTACATTCAATTGGTACAGAGCATCATATTGAAGAAATTAGATTAAGCTAATCGGAATGAGAAATCAGAATCAGACTGGTGATTGAAAAGAAAGTTTGAAGGAAAACTGAAGTTGTGAAGAAGATTCGAGAAGAATCGAGAAGCATTGAGGAAGTCAGAAATGCACCTGAAATTCAAGGCATAATGCAAATTTAGGGAATTTGGTTGAGCGGGAAACCGTTTCAGATTCTCACCAAAACCATTCTTAGGTCACTTATAAAAGATGAGAAATACATCGTAGTTTTATAGATTCTGATGACTAAGTACTGTTCACGAGAGTAGAGAGAGAAGCTCTGAAGTTTAAGGGAGAGAAAGAAGTTTTCGTATTAAGTTGTGTTGAAGAAGTTTTCATGGATAGAAGTGAAAGGAGAAGAGACAAGATCACAATGTATTCAACTGGTCATCGTGTTCAGTGATCATCGTATTCAGTTTTTTATCGTATTCTGCTTGTCATCGTATTTGGTTGGTCATCGTATCGAGCTAGATAATCGGATCATAATTTCTGTATTGGGATTTCCGGATTGAGGAAGAAGGCATTCTAAATTGTCTTGATCGTATTTAGACAGATTCATATCTATCGTATTGGGAAATCAGAATTCAAGATCGGATTGGAAGATCTGATTGGGCAATCGGATTGAATTCTATATCAAAGTCCTTGAAGTTCTTACCAACTTCTGGATAAGAAATTGAAGAATTGTTTTGAAAAGAATACATTTGTGGAAGTTGAAAAAGAAACACAGGTAACATGTTTTGTTACTCCAACATTGTATTACCCCAATTGTGTTAGAGGGTGCACATGCACTATTTGATTATTTACATAGTACTACACAAGTGTAAGGGCGTATCATACTCGTTGTATTTCACATAAAAGAGATTGTTTTCTAGTGGATTGTGTGGTATCGAATCATTTCCAAATCATATCAAGGACGTAGCTAATCTTATTAAATAGTGAACCTTGTAAATACTTGTGTTCATGTGGATGTGAGTTTGAATTGTTTTCAATAGAGAATGAAATCTTTAACAGGAGGCGAAGGTTGTTTCATTTGCAAGAAAACATAAAAGGAAAAAAGTATCACTGATTCACCCCTCCCCCTCTCAGTGATACAATTATCCTAACTGGGCACTTTTAACTGGTATTAGAGGGTAGGTTCTCTTCGCTTATTCTTTGCTGGTGGAGAATTTGAATTGTGAGAACAGTAAAGATATTTTCTGGTTTTTGATTGAAATAATTATCATATCTGAAAAGATAGAATGTTGTCTTATCTGATGTATATTGGATATGATGTTCTTGAAGCTGCAACAGATGGGTTTCATCATATTGATTATAAAGTCCCTCTTATATCTATTGATAAGAAGAATCTTGAGAATGATGGAAGGGTCAAGAATGATTTATTATCATCACTTTATGAAAGTGAAATACTAAGGGTGAAAGGTGTTTCCACAGCCAAAAGTATATGGGACAAATTGAAAAACATATATGAAGGCAATAAAAAGTAAAGAACCCAAAATTACAAATCTAGAGATTGAAGTATAAAGATTTGAAGATGGGTGAATACGAATCTGTTGAGGACTTCTTTACCAGGGTAAATGAAATTGTCACCACTATCAGATGTCTTGGTGAAAAGTGTTGGATTTGTGTAACCTGATCCTTTTTTTATGATGTTTTTGGGTTGAATGCTTGCAGCTCGTACTATGCACCGGGCCACAACCTTCACGGGGGTCGAGCTCCGCGGTGAGCTTATTGGGGGTTGCAGGGGGCAACGCATCCCTACTCTGGGGGGCTGGGGGTCGAAGGCCCCTGACTAAAATTTTGGGGGACTGTAGCAACTCTGACTACTATAGCAGAGCTGATCGACCGACACCAACAGGGCACTACAGCAAGTCAGACTCTGGAGTCAACAGTACTGTAGTGACACAGACTTCCACCCGCCAGCCGCTATAGCACTTTAGACTTGTGTGGTCGTGACACTGTTGCGATGCGGACTTCCTGTGCGGTTGGTGGAACAGTGGATCATCTTCCTCCTTTTGTAGCCCATTTTGGGCTAGGGTTTTGTTGTCAGAAACTATGAGAAATATCTCTATAAATTGTGCTCCCGAATCATAAAATTTTTGTCTCACTGTGTACGTAGGGATCATTTCCCGAACCACATAAATCTCTGTGTCCAAGATCTTCTTTTTATTTCATTTTTTTCCTTTTACTCTTCTGTGAATCGTTTCTTTATGTCGTTGTGACTCCCGACGTTTCTTTATCAAAAAGTTCAAAGATTCTACAGTTGTTGAAAAGATTTTGATAATCCTTCCTGACAAGTTTGATGCAAAATTTTCTTCACGGGAGGACAAGGATCCTGAAACATTATCTCTAAATGGTTTGCATAGCACTCTCATTACTTGTGAAATGAGAAGGGGGAAAACTATGAGAAGTGAAACAAAAGTTGATAGAGAAATTTTTTTCAAGGTTGCTAAGAAAGAAAAGTCAAAGAATATTCTTATTGAAGATAAATCTGGTGAATTTGATTCTGAAAATGAGGTATGTAAAAATTTTGATGATATTTTATCCTTATTTTCTAAAAATGTGAAAAGAGGTACAAGGAAATATAAAGGAAAACTTCCCTTGAAATATTTTGAATGTGGAGTCGTTGGGCATTTTGCGGCTAATTTTCCTCAAAGAAATAAAGAAGATGGTGATGGAGAAGAAAGAAAACCAAAAAGATCGTGGAAGAAATATGGAGATAAAGAAAAATCATATTCCATGGGGAAAGATAAAAAATTCTTCAATTCCAAAAGAAAAAGTTTCTTATCTAAAGATGAAGAATAAGAAGGCAGTGATGTTGAATCCTAAAAATCTGTTGAGTATGGTAATGATAATAATTTTATTACAACAGTGAATGATGAGGAATTCAGAAGCAGTAGTTTCAAAGAAGAAAAACTCAACTTGAATTTCATTTGAAAGAATAGTTCAAAAAATGTCTGAGAAAGATTAGAAGTTTTGAAAAGGAAAACAAAAACTTGGAAGATGAATATTCATCAACAAGCAATCAAGAATGATTTGCTGATGAGAAGGTGAAGCAGGTGAAAGAAATTGATGATCTGAAGAAATTTTTTCAGGAAGAAAAGAATCGTAATGAACATCTGGAGGTGAAGCTGAAGGCAAAAGAAGAAGAGTTGAAACTTATCCAACAAAATCTTTCTAAAGCCGAACAGAGAAATACAAGTTTCAAAAACTCTATCTCTGAAGTTTGTGAGAGTTCTCGAAAGGAGAAACCTGAAAAGGATAAACAAAATTTGCCTTCAAAGGTTAAGAAGAAAGATGGAATTTTTTCTGAAAAGAAGAAAGCTGGGAAAGTTATGTTTGTACCTAAAGCAACAAAGTTGGGAATTCAGAAGGTTCAAAATACCATGAGCCCAAAAATGATTCCAAACATTCTGGATCTGAAAAGATTTCCAATACTCCTGATTCTGATAAATCTGAAAAGAAAAAGAAGATTCCGATTGATAACAAAAAGGTTGATGACTCAGAAAAGAAAGATGAGAAGGTTGCTGAGAAACGTATTCACAATTCCGGTCAATATTGAAGTTTTAGAAACAAATACTCTTTCCATGGCTACTGCTGGTATTGTGGTGGATTTGGATATACAAAATGTGTTGGTTCAACCAACAATATTACTATTACTCCATAGTTTATGAAATGCAAAGGTTGAGAGTCAATTCCTTCAAAAGAAGAAATCGGAAAAGGTTGTTTTAAAGAAACCTGAGAAGGTTGTTGTGAAAATTGAAAATAGGTTCCAACCTTTGGAAACTATTTGTGAAAGATGTGAACAACCTAGACACCTTGCAAAAGGATGTCTTGTTTTGTTACTAGCACAACAAAATATTCTTAACAATTCTCATAAGCTTGAGGTGAAGAAAGAAGGAAGAAGAAAAAACTCACCGCTCTGAAAACTGCAAAAGGATAATGACCTTGGATTATTGATAGCGGGTGTTCTTCTCATATGACAAGAGATCTAAATTTGTTGAAGAATGTGAAAGATTTCAAAGAAAGAACTATGACATTCGACAATGATGAATCACTAAGAATCAAAGGTGTTGGATCAGCCATCATTGGAAAAGAAAAGTTGAAATCCAAGAAAGCTTTGTATGTTGATGGGTTGAAACACAATTTGCTAAGTATTTCAAAATTGTGTGATGAGGGTAAAAAAGTTATCTTCAGAAAAGATGGATTTGTTGTGAAAAGTGAAGAATATAGAAAGATAGTTACAAAAGGCCAACATACCAAAGGGAATTTGTTTTAAGTTGGTGAAATACAAAACTCTTGTTACTTGAATATAGTGGAAGAGAATAATTTGTGGCATAAAAGGCTGAGACACATGTATCAAAGAAACATGAGCAATTTTTCAAAGTGAGACAGTGTTCAATACATTCCTGATTTTCCAAGAATAAGATATTGGTGTTGCATTATTTGTCAGAAATGAAAGATTACAAATGTTGTGCACAAGAAAGTTAATATTTGTTCAAAACAACCCCCGGAGCTTATTCATTCCGATATCTGTGTCAATGAGAAAACAATCAACAAATAGAGATAAGTATTTCATTACTTTCATTGCTGATTTTACTCGAATTACTTGTGTTACGTATATGAAACATAAGTCAGATGCTTTAAAAATGTTTAAAAGTTTCAGAAGGAAAACTGAAAAGGAATGTGAGTATTCAGTGAAGAAGTTGAGAACTGACAATGGTAGTGAATACAAAAATGAAGAATTTGAAATATATCTTGAGAAGCATGGAATTTGACATAAGTATTCTCCACATACTCTCCAACAAAATGGGGTTGTTGAAATAAAGAATAGAAATTTGGTGAAAATTAGGAGAACTATGTTACTTGAATATGGTCTTTCTCATTACTATTAGAGGAAAGTCATGAGTACTGTTGTGTATATTCAAAACCGATGTTTCTACAGACCAAGCTCACACATGACTCCATATGAATTGTTTTATGGAAAAACTCCAAGTTTAAAACACTTAAGAGTTTTTGGGAGTCCATGCATTATAAAGAAGAAAGGTGGAAACTTAGGAAAATTTGAGCAGAAAAGTAAAGAAGGAATCTTTCTTGGCTATGCTCTGGAAGGAAGATGATATAGATGTTTCAACAAAGAAATAGGGATAATTGTTTATTCAATTGATGTGAAAGTCATTAAAAGATCTGAAGAAGACAAACACATTCAAATTGACAAGGAAGTTGAGCAGGAAAGGTTTGATAACAATTCCAATAAGGATACAAACAATTGTAATCATATTCAAAGAGAAGAATCAGACACGGTTATTTCAAGTGATGAGGAAGATACTTGAAAATATCATCCTAGGATGAGGAAGCAAATGGAAGCTCGGAATATAATTGGGGATCAACATCATAAGGTTCAAACAAGAAAAACAACAAATGCTATTACACATACTTTTTTGTATTCAAAAGTAGAGCTGAATGATGTGAAAGAATCTTTTTAGCATCTGAAATGGGTTCAGGATATGAATGAAGAGACGAATCGGATTGAAAATAATAATACATGGGAACTCGTACCCAAGCCATAAAACAAAAATATTATTGGTACAAAATGGGTTTTCCAGAATAAGCTAAATGAAGAAAGTAAAGTGATATGAAACAAGGAAATATTAGTGTTCAAAGGATATTCACAAATTGAAGGCATTGATTTTGATGAAACATTTGCTCTAGTGGCATTGATTTTGTGTGCAGATTAAAGAAGGCATTGTATGGGCTAAAACAAGCTCTGAGAGCATGGTATTCCAAATTGGATATTTTCTTAAGAAAGACGAGTTTCAAGAAAATAAGAGTTGATAGCAATCTTTATATCAAAGAAACTCAAGAGTATTCCCTTATCATAATTGTTTATATTGATATTATCTTTGTTGTAAATGATGAAAGAAGTTGTGAAAGATTTGCTGAATAGATGAAAAAGATATTTGAAATGTCCATGCTGAGGGGAAATGAAATACTTTCTTGGGTTAAAAATTTTACAAAATGAGAAACACATTTTTCTTTCTCAAGAAAAGTATTCTAAGGAACTTCTTAAGAGGTTCGACATGGAAAAGTCAAAACTTGTTTCCACACCGATTTCAATTGGAACAAAGTTGACAAAAGATGCAGAAGAAAAGGAAGTTGATCATAAAGAATTTCATAAGCTGATTGGAAGTTTGTTGTATTTGACTGCCTCAAGACCCGACATTGTTAATGTTGTGCCAGATTTCAGAGTGCCCCTAAAGAATCACATTTAATTACTAGAAAAAGAATTTTTAGATACATCAAAGGCACAACAAATTTCAGAATTAGGTATGACAGCTCAGAAAATATTAATTTGTTTGGGTATTCAGATATTGATTGGACAGGAAATGTTGATGATAGAAGATCTGCATCTGGTAGAGTATTCTTTTTGGGAAAGAATTGTGTTAGTTAGCATTCAAAGAAGCGGAATTCAGTAACTCTCAGTATGGCTAAAGTTGAGTATGTTGTTGCCACTCAAGTCGCTACTCAACTTATGTGAATAAGAACTCAATTAGAATACTTGTTGAAGTGAAGTTATCATTGCTCTTGGACTATGATAATCAAAGTACAATCAATCTCACTGGGAATTCAGTTCAACATTCCCGTTCAAAACATATTAATATCAAATATCATTTTATCAAAGAGCATGTGGAGAAGAATGAATTGAAGTTGGAGTATGCTCCTACATCAGAACAAGTTGCTGACATTTTCATAAAACATTTACCGAAAGAATCTTTTTCTAAATTGAGGTTGACTATGGGCATCCAACCTCTTTCTCATCAAGGTTGAGGTATGTGTTTTTGTCCTCTCTCATATTACCTTTGGATAGTGTTTTCAATGTGGAGATATCAATTGTTTCATAAATCTATCCTTTTGAATGCATGTAAAAAGGGGGGAGTGTGGGTAAGCTGTGAATTCAGCATTGTAAGTGTGTGAACTATTCTAACTGTTTGTTGGAGTGGTTGTAGGAAATAACTTTTTGTATTTCAGAAAAGTGAATAAAGGCTAAAGAAAAGAAAGGCTGAGGAAGTTTTCATAATCACTTCTTTTGCACAACATGGTTTTGTTGTCAATAATTCTTGTTTCCTACAATGAGTAAGCTCGCGTAGACTTAGAATTTTTTATAAGTAATTCATAGCTTGATGATACAAAGTTCAGCGATTTATGAAACTTGGTTGACAACAAAATCCAAATGGAGAGATTGTTAGGAACAAGCTGTTGAGGAAGGTGATTGTTTTCAGCTATTGTCTTTTGTTGTCAAGAAAGTTTAAGAAAGAATAAAGGAAGTTTGAGAAGAAAGTAAAATCACCTCACTTTGAATTTGAATCAGACTGACTATCGTATTCGAGAATCGAACTCACAATGCTTGAAAAGGACAATCGTATTGAGGATGAATCTTGCTGGAAGTAAAGGGTCGTCAGATTCACTCTGAATCCAGTATGGAAGGTGTGATTGTATTGGAGGAGAATCAGAGTTTGCATGACTACGATTTAAATGTGACGATACTTTGATGATCTTGGAGTTCTCATAAATCACAAGTATTTGGAAAACTTGTGACGCAAACTTGATGAAAGAAAGGGGGAGTGAAAGAGAGGTAGTCGATCATATTCGAATTGATCAGATCTGGATTGAAAGAAAAAAAGGGTGTTGGAGATCGTATTCAAGCTGATCGTAATCATGTTGATCATAATTATGTCTATCATATTCAGACCAATTGAATTCTGAACAATCATATTCATGCTGAATTGGAAAGAAAGCCGGTTGGTGGAGTTTGGGGAAGTTGCAATACTTTCAATTGCAAGACTGATGTTGTTGAATCTATTCTCAAATGTATTCAAAGTCATGAAGGAAGTTATGATACAAGCACAAGTTTGTGATTGAAGGAAGTTGTTGAAGTCGAATCTGCTGAAACCGGTCCATCGTATTCAGTATTTCATCGTATTCACCAAAGGCAAATTTGTTTGTTTGGGAGAAGTCTAAGGTGTTGTATTCAAAAGTGAAAGATGAAATTTGATCGGTTTTCAAATGTTTTTTTTTTCAATTTAGTCAAGAGTCATCGTATCAGGATTGATGATTCATCCTTCTGAAGAGAAGAAGTGGATATAATTGAATTACTTCATTCAAGTGGATCAAGAGAAGAGCTGAAGGAAATACCTAGATGTGTTGTCAAGGGGGAGCTTGAATTTTGGAGAAGATGTTTTGATTCTTCAATTGGTACAAAGCATCGTAATGAAGAATCATAATAGAGTTTGAGAAAAAGATGAAAGTTGTCTATTTCTTCATACATTCACATTCAATTAGTACAGAACATCGTAATGAAGATTCAGAATGGAGTTTAAGAAAAAGATGAAAGTTGTCTATTTCTTCATACATTTACATTCAATTGGTATAGAGCATTGTATTGAAGAAATCAGATTGAGCTAATCGGAATGGGAAATCGGAATCGAACTGGTGATTGAAAAGAAAATCTGAAGGAAAAATGAAGTTGTGAAGAAGATTCAAGAAGAATCGAGAAGCGTTGAAGAAGTCAAAAATGCACTCAAAATTCAAGGCATCATGCAAATTTGGGGAATTTGGTTGAGCGGGAAACCATTTCAGATTCTCTCCAAAACCATTCTTGGGTCACCTATAAAAGACGAGAAGTACATTGTACTTTTATAGATTCTGACGACGAAGTATTGTTCACGAGAGTAGAGAGAGAATCACTGAAGTTTAAGGGAGAGAAAGAAGTTTATGTATTGAGTTGTGTTGAAGAAGTTTCGACTTAGGGAAGTGAAAGGAGAAGAGATAAGATTGCAACATATTCAGCTAATCATCGTATTCAGTGATCATCGTATTCAGTTGTTTATCATATTCTGTTTGTCATCGTATTCAACTGGTCATCGTATTGAGCTAGATAATCAGATCGGAATTTTCGTATTGGGATTTCCAGATTGAGGAAGAAGGTATTCTGAATTCTCTTGATCGTATTCAGACAGAGTCATATCTATCATATTGGGCAATCAGATTTGAAGATCGGATTGAAAGATCAGACTAAGCAATTGGATTGAATTCTATATCAAAGTTCTTGAAGTTCTTACCAACTTTTGGGTAGGAAATTGCAGAATTGTTTTAAAAAGAAAACATTTGTGGAAGTTGAAAAAGAAACACAGGTAACATGTTTTGTTACATCAACATTGTATTACCCCAATCATGTTAGAGGGTGCACACGCACTATTGGATTGTTTACATGGTGCTACAAGAGTGTAAGGGCATATCATATTCATTGTATTCCACATAAAATGGGTTGTTTTCTAGTGGATTGTGTGGAATTGGATCATTTCCAAATCATACCAAGGACGTAGCTATTCTTATTGAACAATGAACCTTGTAAATACTTGTGAAAAAAGTATCACTAATTCACCCCCTCCTCCGCTCACTGATACAATTATCCTGGCTGAGCACTTTCAACTATCTCTAGGTAAATAAAATGAGTCTACTGCCATACGATGGTAAAGGTGAGCTTTCCCAAGCCTCGGTCAATTTCCTTCTCCATGTAAGCTCTCTTCTCCCTCACCCTTTGCCTGAATGAGGCAGTGGCACATCTCAAGTGTGTGGAGGGTTTTGCCTATGCGATCGATGATTCAACTTCAACCCATGGATACCTCTAAAGGAGAGATGTCATTCATCGACCTCTCATATGATCTTCATCAACCATATATGATGATGATGTTGCAGTAGCTCTACGATGTACGCATGACATGTTTTTCATTTTACAGTATGTGGTTTGGGGTTATCGTGCATGGTCGATCTTAGCTTGGGTTTATTTATTGTTTCCACTCTGTTTAAAGAGTGTCAATAGACCCTATGAAACTCATCAGTTTCATTACGCTGGTAGAAAAATACCTTTTAACATCATTTTTTTTTTTGCATTTTAACGTTGGTTTTATATTTGATATAAATGTTGTCAACATTTTTAGTGTTATTTTTAATGTTAGTTATATGAACCAACGTTAAAGATATTATTTTTGAGAATTTCACTGTTGGTTCTTCTGATAACTGACGTCAAAAGTACAATTTCAATACTTTTGACGTCAATTATTATGATCACCGGCAACCAAAGCACAATTTCAGTATTTTTAACGTCAGTTATTATTATAACCGATATTGAATTATACTTATAACGTCGGTTATCATAATAACTAACATTAAAAACATGAAAAAATAGATAGGGGTGTAGTTCGTTTCACGAGATTCGATTTGACCGGTCATGAATTTAAAACAAACTTACATATCAAAAGTTATGATTGTTAAAAGTTTCAAAATAAAAATAAACTTCATGCTTTGACTTAATTTCCTTGCTTGTGTCGACGCCCTTTGAATCAGAATATCACATGTTGATATTCATTATCTTTTGAGATAAGAACTTGTAAACATCCTCAATTGTGGTTGTTAAGGCATTTTAAACTCCAGTTGGTAAATTTCATGTGGATGTTTTGTCTTCTCAACTTGATGGGGTGAATTCTACTTTGTCATAGGAAAACAATTCATAAAAATGTATAATGATGAAGAAAACCAATAATAAAAGAATAAAATGACGAGAACGTGACGATAATTACAATGGTGGAATCGTTGAATAAAGAAACGATTAAACGGCGATGTTGATCGAAGAGCAATAGAACGAAAACGTAGAAAAATGGAGAAAGAAATGTTGTATATGTTAGTTGTAAATGTTTGATTGTGACATTACGAAAAAATTGAAATTGCGCTTCTAAGCATTGTGATATTTAACTTTTTAACGACGTTAAACATATTTTAAAATATATATATACAAAAATATATCATTGAACGTAGGATATGTTGCGGAATCGTCGGGAGACACAACGACAGAAACGAGAAAAAAAAACGAAAGAAAGAAAGCAAAAGGACACAACGATTTACGTGGTTCGGGAAAAATCTCTATGTCCACGGGAGAGGCAGAATTTCACTATGAGTCGGAAGCACAAAATTACAGAGGATTTCAGTCATAAAACCCTAGCCCGAAATGGGCTATAAAACAATAGAGAAGACGATCACTGTTCGAAAAGCGGTCCGCGTCGCTACAGTGAACGGCGGTTGGCTTTGTCAAAAGCGCTACAGTAAAGTTGACCCCAAAATCCGCACCGCTACAGTTGCGGGCCACAAGCATTCGGGCCAACCGGATCGGACAACACCAATCCAACAGGATAGGGATCAAGCCCCATCCCGTATTAAAAAAAAAAGAAAAATACAACGGAAAGATGAGGCCAGACATGACAAAAACAACCCGCATCAAAAAGACAAAAAAAAACAACCCTAAACCGGGGACACCAACAAGGAAAAGCACTAAAAGTCAAAACCAATAGTGCAAGATCTGCCCATTCTATGAAGTGAACATCACCCACCTCCATCGTGAGGGTTGCCTCTATCGCACGGGTGTCGTCCTCGCCTCCACATCTTTGCCCTCTGCCAAGTCTCAAGATCTTCATCAAAAGAGAGAGATTGAGCCAAGTCTTTTTCTTTGCCCATTTTACCTATGATCTGAAGTCCACTTTCCATGATAGGTCTCGGATATCCAACTTGGGGTTGAAGCGGATATTGTCTTCAATGGTGAAGTATAAAAACTCCAAGACTGCAAGGTAGTCACTTGAGCTGAATATTTCAGGCTCCAATTTTGAAAATATGTATTCTACCTGAAGATCAAACCAGTCTGCCATAGCACTACTAAGTCTTTGAGGCAGCCACTCTCGCTCAAGATCCTCCAAAAGGATTTTTCTTTTTGAATTTAACTCCTTTGCCTTCTCACATTCTTCAGTCGTGGCTCTGCCAAAATCAGCTGATAATGCATTCCCTGTCTTCCCAGCCATCCCCATAGAAGCAACTACATCAGCCAGAATTCAATTCTGCTCTGCAGCCATGCCATCTAAAGATGAATTAGAGATGGCAGAACCTGTCTCCACTTCCTGGTTATCCAGGGACACAGGATGGTCATCCTCTCTAATATCACCAAGCAATTCAAAGGAGTAAGAAGTCGCCATCCTTAACTCTGCAGAAGGAACAGACGCCATTGCTGCAACAGGCTTGTCCACTTCTTGTAAAGCAGTACCTAGAAGTACCGCAACATCATCTGCTTTGCTCAAAGATCCAGCATCAGACACATTCAGATTCATGCTAAACTGCACTGGAAACCGCTGAGGGGGAGCTTCAGCCACTGGGATTCCTCCAGTTTTGCGCATATCCAGAAGATGCAGCCACTTGTTCAGGAGCAACTTATTGTGCATCAGTGAGGGTACCCCCAGCTTGGATACTTGTGGCATCCCCCTATTCATCAGACCCACTAGCGTTTGCACCAGGGAGACCTCCAAGTACTGTAATTGGAATTGGCCAACTCCAAAGATTTTGCCGAAGGACCCAAAGCCAACCTAGCTTCCACAAGCCGCTCACCTGTACCTTGCAACCCAGCAGTCTGGTTTTTGCATGACAGGAGCTGAGAACACAGGCCTGGAAGGCTGCAAATCAGCCTTGCCTCTTCTCTGTTTTGGTTTCTCAAGCCGAACAGAAGAAATGGAACTCACTAGAAGTGATTTTTTTTCCCTTTTCCTGGAAGAAGAATAAAACCTATCCTCTTGATCCTGCTGCGAATTCGTGACAGAGAAATCAGAATCCTCTTTTCAGTGATCTGACTCTACATTTCTGATCTGAACCAATCCAGCATCCAACTTTCCATGAGTACTGGGCTCACCTTCTTCCTGAACCTGCTCATTGTGTTGATCATCAATATTCACCCAAGCACTTGGCTCACCCTTCCTGAATCTGCTTAAAGTGGATACCATCGTTTTCTAAATTGTGATCAGATTGATCGCCCCTTGCATGTTCCTGTGCAACCTCCTGACCAGCACCTTCCGCATTGGAAGGAGCCTGATTTGATGTCCTTTTACATTTGTCAATAGAATGCCCCCTCATACCACATTTCACACAATTTAAACCTCTACGACATTTTTCAAAGGCATGTCCGATATTATTACACCCCTTAAAAAAATGTGGGACTTTCTCATACTCAACTAGAAAATCGAATCTGTATTCAATGCACATGACATGACTTTGATCAAAAGAAAAAGATAACCAAAAAATTACAGCGACCAAATGAAAAAAAAAAGACAATGTTTTGTCTTCCTCTCCTTAGTTGTGGTCGTGCCAACTCTAGAAATCATTTCTTGATATCCATTCACTTTGCAATGGAAATCTCATGAGGCATTTTAAACTTCATTTGCTTCGCGATGAAAAACACCTGGGGCATTTTGAACTTCGGTTTGTAGATCTCATGCAGAAGCTTAATCATTTCTACCATATTTGGAAGTCATTGTTTGAAAGGGATTCGTAATAATCCACTGTTCTTCAGTTTAATCTGGCTCATTTGCAGTGCTTTTTGTACCACACCCCGATATTGAGAAAACATTCAAAGTCCGACTGCGGCCTCTCGATCGCATGTTATCATTGGGGAAGACGATCACCTTGACCTCGGCTCTAAGCTCCTTCAATGCCCGGGCATACTGCATTCCATTAGAAACTGGAACTCCAAGATTTTGAGCACCAAAAAGAAAAAGGGTAGGCGCCCTGACCTTTGAGAGGTGTGAAATGGGAGACTTACTGTAAAATAGGGTAAGTTGGTCGGGAGGAGGCGCCTCTGTAAAGACGGATCTTCCTTCACTTCCCAGTGCCTCCACATAACACCAGTCTGGAATATCGGTCGTACCAACCATCAATGCCATGTTACATACAGGGTTCCTCACAACAGCAGTTGCAGCAAACTTATCTGGTACCTGGCCAATCAAGTGAGTAGTTAAAAAATCCACCATGAGAACCACCAAGTACAGTTATTCTGTATGGGTCAGCAAGCCCCATATCAATGAGATAATCTATAGCTGTGACAACATCATCAACATCCTGGGACCCAACTTTCCCTAACAGAGACTGCAACGCCTCCTTGCCAAATCCCAAGGAAGCCCTATAATTTACAATCAGTAAGTTGAAGCCAGTAGAAGAGAGAAAAGCCAAAGACTTCGAAAAGCTTGAGGTCGCAACAGAATGAGGTCCCCCGTGAAGGATTATAATTCTAAGATCAATTTCAACAAGTACCCTTGCAAAATGCCTGTACCTCGCCCTTTCGGTTTCCTTATCCATTTTTATTGGAACTCCTACAGCATAAGCTATTTACCACAAAATTTGAGGATGCCAAAAAAACTAACTCAGCCCCTGATCCTAATCCAAACCTGAGTAACATAATTCTTCACATTCAAGGGGTAAAAGAGTGGATTCCAGTCTTGAATTCTAAAAATTCCATGCTTGAGGTTGAAAAAGCCAAGACCCCACGCCCTAGACTTGCCACAAAATTTGAGGATGCCAAAAAAACTAACTCAGCCCCTGATCCTAATCCAAACCTGAGTAACATAATTCTTCACATTCAAGGGGTAAAAGAGTGGATTCCAGTCTTGAATTCTAAAAATTCCATGCTTGAGGTTGAAAAAGCCAAGACCCCACGCCCTAGACTTGCCACAAAATTTGAGGATGCCAAAAAAACTAACTCAGCCCCTGATCCTAATCCAAACCTGAGTAACATAATTCTTCACATTCAAGGGGTAAAAGAGTGGATTCCAGTCTTGAATTCTAAAAATTCCATGCTTAAGGTTGAAAAAGCCAAGACCCCACGCCCTAGACTTGAGGGTCGCAGAAGGGAAAACAAAATAGAAGTATCCTTTCCCCAATGATGTCAATCTGCAATCTTCAAATTCCCACCATTCTAACAATCTCTTCTTAAGATCAGCGAAACTCAATCCATTTTCTTTAGATAGAAAAGCTAAATGAGCAATTACAGAGTGCTTGCACTCATTGAGCCTATCAGAGATGATACCCTTACTCTCTTCCACAAAGGTCGTTTCCCCCTTCTTCAGCATTATTCCGCTCAGTGAATTCAGATCACAAAAATCTTCAAAATATCTGTTAAACAAAACAGAACCCCATCTCATGGCACTCCCGATTCTGTAAATTATATGTGGTAAAATGAGTGTATTTAAAAAAAGTTGAGGGAAAAAAATTCAAATTATTTGATTGAAAATATATTTCTCATAAAATAATTATTAAAAAAATGATATTTAGAATTTTTTAATGTAAAGGTATCTTCTTAATTATTCAATTTAAAACAATTTTTTAATTACAAATATTTTCATTATTCTTTTTTATGTTTAGTGGGAATATAGATTTTTTTTATTTAAAAAAAATGAGGCATTAGAAGTAACAAATTAAAAAAAAAAAATGTTCGGAAAATATATGATTTTTTTATTCTGATAAAATTAAAAGGGGGTTTTTTTAAATTATCTTAAGAAAAAATATATTTTTTAAATTTTTTAAAAGAAAATATTGATTTCTTTATTATTTATTAATTTTATAAGGAAAATACACATGTATATTTCTTTTTAATGTTTTATATTTATCGATTTATAATGATTTTTTATTTCAATTATAAATGAAAATAGGTTTTCTAGATTTAAAATGAAAATTTTTATTTTATTTATTTTTCATGTCAAAAAATAGTTTTTAAATTTCAAAGAAGATATTTTAGGGTTTATTAAAAACGAAAAATGAAATATTTTACTAAAAGATGATTATTTTTGAATTTTTAGAATATAAAACCTTTATACAGGTAAACTTCATTGAAAATTTTTAAAATAAAAAATGATTTTTGTAATTTTTTTATTATTAACGATAGAAGGGATTTTTTTTTTTTTTTGAAGTTTTGAAATGAAAAAAAAAATTAAAAAATAATCGGTTTCATTAAAATAAGGTAATTTTTATCATTATTTTTATTAAAAATGAGAAATTGTTTTTATTATTTAACAAGAATGATGATATTTTTTTATTTTTTTATTTGTTTTTAAAGGGAGGCTATTGATTTTTCATTGAAATTTCAAAAATATTTGTTAAAAATTCAATTTTTAAATTTCTTAATGATAAAGTAAATTTTTTATTTTTCAATAGTAAATGTTACATATGTTTTTAATTTAAGGAGTTGTCACCGTCAAAGCTGTGAATTAATCTCCGCATGAAATCATCCTCGAGGGCCTCATTAAAATTATTAACTTTTTATTCCAAGGCCCCCACCCCCAACTGGTTAGCAACAACTGACCCATATAACCCTGATTAATTTCTTCACAAGCATAGACCCACTCTAAACAAAATTTCTAATTAAAGAGTTAACCTCCCTTACCAGATTAAATGGGTTTCTATAAATCATAAAACAGCTTGGCGACAATTACAGAATTCGCCAAACAAATTCTTCCAGCCACCGAAAGCGACATACCCTCCGAGGCTGAGAGTAGTTGATTAACTCCGGTGATAATCTTAGAGAAACAAGCAGCTTTTGGCTTCCCCACAAAGCATAGGCACCCCCAAATAGGTAAAGTTTAATGCCGCCTAAAAAATTCCTCAACTGGTGCTTCCTGGAAGAGATAAAATCTTTGCCCAAAAAAATATAAGATTTGGGCCAGCTTGTACACTATCCAGACACAGACCCAAAATAGTCGAAGATATTTTTTGATACTTTGAATATTTTGTTGGGATTATGAAGCCTTCTTCAAGTTGCGGGATTCAGTTTACCTGAAGGAGAAACTTCAGTGGAACTTTTGATACACTACTAGAAATATAGCCATTTGCACCTGTTGAAACCGATGACCACCTATGGCGATCGCTATTGGGGAGCATCAGCAGCCACCTTTGGCGGTCGTTGGCCCAAATTAAAAAAAAAAAAACCTAATCTATCCCCCCAAAGCATAGGCACCCCCAAATAGGTAAAGTACCTTCTTTAATGCTGCCTACAAAATTCCTCAACTGGTGCTTCCTGGAAGAGATAAAATCTTTGCCCAAAAAAATATAAGATTTGGGCCAGCTTGTACACCATCCAGACACAGACCCAAAATAGTCAAAGATATTTGTAGAATGAGAAAATAGGATGACCCGAACCCCCAAGGTGTTCTCTCTAAAGGAGCCCTTGGGGTTAATTTATAATGAATACTAAATACCACACCGGACCTCAAGTCCGATGTGGGATGCAGACTCCAACACTCCCCCTCAAGCTAGGTGTATCTAGCTTGGACACATAATGAAAGGAAAACAACAAAAAACAGATGCTAACACTCCCCCTCAAGCTGGACATGCCCAGTTTGATGACAAATACACGATAAAAACAGAAGAAAACGGAAATACTAAAATCGTTGTTGATGTTGCTCCCCCTCAAGATGGTAATGTGATGCCGCTGATAAAAAAAGGATGGGTCATCGCCGGAAAAGTGCGGGGCCGGACAACAGAGCGCCGGAAAATCCACACTGGCGGGTCGGTCGTCAGAGCGTCGGGAAAATCCACACTACAGGCCGGTCGTCAGAGCGCCGGGAAAACCGTAATGTCGGGCCGATCATCAAAGCGCCGAGAAATCCGCTCGGAAGGGCCGGTCGTCAAAGTGCCGAGAAAGCCGCAATGGCGGTGCCGGTCGTCGAAGCGCCGGGAAATCCGTAGGAGGAGGCCGGCGATTGAGGCGGGAATGCCGCAGGAAGCAGGAAGAGGCCGGCATGGAGGGAGGTTCGCCTGGAGGGAGCCGGTTCTGGAAGGGAAGTAACCGGACGGGTGGGTGCCGGCGCGAAGGATCCGCCGTGAAGGGAGCAGCCGGACGGAGAGGGGCAGACGTCGGAGAGCCGCTCTGACGGAGGCGGGCCGATCTGCTAGGGCAGGGAGAGGCGGGCCGGACAGAACCGGAAACCGCAGGAGAGGCGCAGGGAGATGCCGGCATGGGGAGATCCGCCGGAAGAGAGTCGCGCGGGAGTGCGGCAGGAGCCGCCAGACAGCAGCAGACCGCCGGGGAAGGGAGGCCGCTGGTGAAGGGAGGCCGCTGGGCGAGGGCGCTGCTGGGCGAGGGCGCCGGGGCGAGGCGCAGCCAGGCACAGTCGGGAGGGAGGGCCGTCGGGAAGGGCAAAGCCGCCGGGCACAAGAGGGAGGGCCTCCGGGAAGGGGGCCGTCTGGGCTGGCGCACCGGATCTGGACGAGAGGCGCGCGCATGGAGGATGGGAGCCGATCCGCCGGGAGGAGAACGCATGGAAGGAGATCCGCGCTGGATCTGGATGCTGCCGGGAAGATCCGCGGAGGGCCGACGACAGGAAGCCGCGGGAGAGACCCGCTGAGGGGACCTGCGGCCGAAGGAGACGCCGAGATGTGGTCGGCCGCGCGGGAGGAGGAAGTTGCCTGGCGCCCGGCCGTGCTGCGCGCACAGGAGGAAGCCGCGACGGGGAGCGGCACTGGAGAGCCACCGGACAGAGCCGCCGGGATGGGAAATCCGCCGGGAAGGGATCGCCGGCAGGGCGAGCCGCGGGCTGCCGCGAAAAAACCACAGGGAAGGAGCCGGCGCCGGGAGGGCTTGTGCGCAGGAGGAGCGTGCGCCGGGAGGGAAGGCGCAGGGGAGCCGCACCGGGCAAGAGACGCCGGGGATGGGGCCTGGTTGAGCCGGGAATTCGGAGACCGGCCAGGGAGGGATCCACCGGGAAAAAAAGAGCCCCGAGGGGCGGCGGCAGACAATAAACCCAACCCTACATTAGGGTGGTCGTTGCCCCCCACGGGGGAGAGTTATGAGAAACCCTAGACGGGGAAAATAAAATGGGAGGAGGAGGGTTCGGGATTAATTTCCCTTTTAATACCATGTAGAACAATAAAAATAGGAGAAACCCGAACCCCCAAGGTGTTCTCTCTAAAGGAGCCCTTGGGGTTAATTTATAATGAATACTAAATACCACACCGGACTTCAAGTCTGATGTGGGATGCAGACTCCAACAATATTTTTTGATACTTTGAATATTTTGTTGGGATTATAAAGCCTTCGTCAAGTTGTGGGATTCAATTTACCTGAAGGAGAAACTTCAGTGGAACTTTTGATACACTACTAGAGATATAGCCATTTGCACCTGTTGAAACCGATGACCACCTATGGCGGTCGCTATTGGGGAGCATCAGCGACCTCCTTTGGCGGTCGTTGGCCCAAATTAAAAAAAAAACCTAATCTATCCCCCCAAAGCATAGGCACCCCCAAATAGGTAAAGTACCTTTAATGCCGCCTAAAAAATTCCTCAACTGGTGCTTCCCGGAAGAGATAAAATCTTTGCCCAAAAAAATATAAGATTTGGGCCAGCTTGTACACTATCCAGACACAGACCCAAAATAGTCAAAGATATTTTTTGATACTTTGAATATTTTGTTGGGATTATGAAGTCTTCGTCAAGTTGTGGGATTCAGTTTACCTGAAGGAGAAACTTCAGTGGAACTTTTGATACACTACTAGAAATATAGCCATTTGCACCTGTTGAAACCGATGACCACCTATGGCGGTCGCTATTGGGGAGCATCAGCGGCCGCCTTTGGCGGTCGTTGGCCCAAATTTAAAAAAAAAAAAAAAAAAAAACCTAATTTGTCCCCCCCGCCCGCCCTCGCTCCCCCCCCCCTCACCACACCCCCTGTCGGAGCCGCCGCCGCCCGTCCGCACATCCTCTCCCTTACCCTCGCCGCACCCCCTGCCGTAGTCGTCGCCGCCGCCTGTTTTCGTTGTCGCAGCATGATCTCGATCACCGCCGCTGCCCCTCTATGTCGCTGCCCCAGATCCGGCCGATGTAGCCCCCTCTGCTCGCCACCATCCCCTCAGGGTGAGGTTGTCCTAGCCGACTCCACCTCTACACGCCCAATCTCTCACTTAGTTTTCAGATTCATCACGCTATCAGAGATAAACCTTAATTTTGATATATAAATCATATTATTTGATTCATCGGAAACACCCTCTATTTTTGGGTTTAATTTTTTAATGTTCCGTGTTTTAAATTCCATATATTTTTTTACAAACATTTTGATTGATTTAGTTGAATTTTAACTAAAATGTTATTTTGAACTTGTTTTAGATTGTTATGGTTTTGGAATTTATATATCCAGTGTTCCATGTTTTTATTTAAGATATAATTTGTTGAAACATATTCTAATTTTGATTGTTGAAGTTTGATAACTCATGTTCGGTCCGATTAAGTTTTGATAATTTTATGCATTGCATTCATTCTAATTTTTTATGGATAAATTTTCATAAAGTATTGAATTTTTATTTACAACTTTCATGTTGATACGTAAGATAATATTCAGGGTGATATATATCATATTTTTCATTGTGAAAACCGATATTGTTGATTGTTTTCCCTGCAAACCCACGGTAGATTTATTGATGCTAAATAGGATCTGCCTATGAATGATATGAATTTATAATGGTGTGATATAGTTTATTCATTGTTAAATTGGTTACATGATTGTTTGGATAAATATTTCAACCAAATATAATTGAGTTTTCACATTAATTTCATACACATACCAATTAAATATTCATCAATCATTTGACCACCAACATATCAACGATATTCGAATAACATAATAATTTTTATGTAGTTTGATAAATAAATTTATAAAATAATCATTGGTCATATGTTAATATAAAAGTTTGTTTTTTCACTTTTTTAATTTTCTTTTCATCTATTATTTTAGAAGTGAATCTCTATAAAATATTTAGTCATGTACAAAAAAAAAACTTTAAAAAATAAAAGGCATAAATAATTAAATATAACTAAAAATGTGATGATTGTGTCGTTTGTGAATGGTTTTGTTGTTTTGGATGAATATGAATTGAAGGTCACATGCAATCGGTTAGTCTTCTTTTTGAAAATATATTTTGGAACTAAAAATCTAAAAATGCATGCAATATGAAGTCTTGTGTAATTGTTATTGTTTGTTGTACTGCCTTAGGGGCGCAGCCTAGTGGTTGCGCCCTATGGTGGTTTTACGGGCGGTCTCGGTTTCGAGCCTCCCCGCATGCATGTAGGTAGTCTTTTCGTTTGTTTCCCCCTTCCCTCGCGGTTGTTATTGTTTATTGTACAGATATGAATGTGGATAAGAGTTAGATTAATATGAAGTTCGTGAGGGGCACCTATTCTTGAATGGGTTTCTGAAAAATCATAAAGAGTTCGACTTGTCACAGGAAAGAATATATTCATTGTCATCAAACAAAAATTGTTCGGATGAATGTTGATGCGAGGACAACTAATCTCGTGCGTGAAATGCACTGAAATGGTATGCGGGTCGGCTCCTAAAGGCATTAACATATGGAATGTTGAGACTGGTGAGATCAATTTGCGCTCTGGTGTAGACCCTGATTCATTGAGGTTTTATGAAATACTTGATAATGTACAAACTAGATTATATTCTGGGTGTACCACTTACAGTAAATTGTCATTTATCGTGAAGTTGTTACCCTTGAAGGCTTTGAATTAGCGGTGAGACACATCGTTCGACATGATGTTGGTGTTATTGAAAAAAGTATTTCCCACTGAAGCTAAGATTCCTGAGTCGTACTACCATGCTCGTAAGTTGACAGAGAACTCAGGTTTCACATATGAGATCATAGATGCATTTGTAAACAACAATATATTGTTTAGAAAGGAAACCGCTCATTAACATATGGAATGTTGAGACTGGTGAGATCAATTTGCGCTCTGGTGTAGACCCTGATTCATTGAGGTTTTATGAAATACTTGATAATGTACAAACTAGATTATATTCTGGGTGTACCACTTACAATAAATTGTCATTTTTCGTGAAGTTGTTACCCTTGAAGGCTTTGAATTAGTGGTCATACACATCGTTCGACATGATGTTGGTGTTATTGAAAAAAGTATTTCCCACTGACGCTAAGATTCCTGAGTCGTATTACCATGCTCGTAAGTTGACAGAGAACTCAGGTTTCACATATGAGATCATAGGTGCATTTGTAAACAACAATATATTGTTTAGAAAGGAAATCGCTCATTAACATATGGAATGTTGAGACTGGTGAGATCAATTTGCGCTCTGGTGTAGACCCTGATTCATTGAGGTTTTATGAAATACTTGATAATGTACAAACTAGATTATATTCTGGGTGTACCACTTACAGTAAATTGTCATTTATCGTGAAGTTGTTGCCCTTGAAGGCTTTGAATTAGTGGTCAGACACATCGTTCGACATGATGTTGGTGTTATTGAAAAAAGTATTTCCCACTGACGCTAAGATTCCTGAGTCGTATTACCATGCTCGTAAGTTGACAGAGAACTCAGGTTTCACATATGAGATCATAGATGTATTTGTAAACAACAATATATTGTTTAGAAAGGAAACCGCTCATTTGGATATTATGCGGTCTGTGACTCTTTTAGGTGGAAAGATAATAAGGGAAATCGGACTCATCAAAGTGAGACTGCAAAACGGGGAAAACTGATTGTCATAAAGCAAATGTGTTGGTTTCCGATGAAGTCGAGGTTGAAAAAATTATTTATGTCATTTAAAGTTTCTAAATTAATGAGATGTGTGGAAAGAAATAAAATGATATGTTAACTCACCCAGAAGACATTCTTGCATGGAAAGAGTTCGATCAAAAGCACCCCAACTTTGCTAAAGATAGTCGTAATATCTTATTGGGATGGTTTCAATCCCTTCAAGTATATAGTTAGTGCAACTCATAGCACATGGCTCGTGGTGTTGGTTTCGTATAATCTCCCTTCATGTCTTTGTATGATACAACAATTTTTATTAATTTCCACTCTTATTGATGGACCTAAAAGTTCGGGGGATCGGATTGATGTTTACCTCCAACCATTGATGAGTTGAATGAATTTTGAAGCGATGGTGTGATGACTTACAATTGTGAAAGAATGAAATGTTCAAACTGTAAGCAGCTTTATTGTGGACAATCAATGACTTATCAGCTTATGCAAATTTAGCAAGTTAGAGTACGAAAAGGGAATTTGTTTGCCCTTGCTACAATAAAAGTAAAACTTTACATGGGTTAAACATTGTAAAAAATGGACATACATGGGTCACAGACGTTTTTTCCCCCTCAACACAGGTTCAAAAAGGACAAAGTGGCATTTGATGGTTCTAGAGAATTCAACCCAGCACCAAAAATCATGACAGGACTATAAATATTATCGCAGATTAGGTAAGAAAACATCCCCACATTATATAAATTTCAGGATTTAATGGCTCATTCATTACCCTCTATTCGTGGTGCGGGCAGACATCGCAGTCACAATTGAAAGAAGAAAAGTGTTTTAAAGTCTCCCTTACTGGAAAACTAACATACTAAGGCATAATCTGGACGACATACACAATGAAAAAAATGTTTGTGATAATATATTGTGGATCATTTTGGGTGTCAGTGGAAAATCAAAGGATCATGTCAATGCACGTCGTGATTTAGAAGAAATGGGTTTAAGGAAACAATTTCATTTACAACTGGGTGTGGGCAATAAGACATACATGTCCATTGCACAATATACGATGAGTAAAAATGAGAAAAATACTTTTCTATCCATTTTGAAGATGCTCAACGTGCCCGATGGTTACTCTTCTAATATTTCCAAGTGTGAATGTGACGAGCAGGACATTGTTATGGTTGAAAAGTCATGACAATCACATGCTACTTCAGCAGTTGATTCCAATATCAATTTGTGATTGTTTATCTCCCAATGTTATTGAACCATTGATTGAGATGAGTAATTTTTTTAGACATCTTTGTTTAAGAAATCAACAAAAGAGGGATTTAAAAATTTTGCAGGCTAAAATTGTACTTACGCTTTGTCACATGAAAAAACTTTTTCCACCCTCGTTTTTTGATGCTATGGCTAACTTGATGGTGCACCTAACCGGTGAAGTAATGACTGCTGGTCCAGTGCAATTCAGCTGGATGTATCCTATTGAGCGGTGTCTGAATACATTGAAACAATTTATACATAACGGAGCATGTCCGGAGGCATCAATGGTCAATGGTTATTTGATGGATGAGTGTACTACTTTTTGTACTAGATATCTTACGGATGTTGAAACAAAATTAGATAATCCCTCTCGGATTCATGATAAGACAGTTGGAGAAGAAACTATATTTGATATAGACAACATCGACTGAGTACATGTTCATCGTCACATTTGTTCAATACTCTATCAGTTGCACCATTGTTGCAGTATGTGTCTTATCACTTTTACTGTTTAACCTTTACGTGTTTGGCTTGCATATAAAAGTTGATCATTTAAACATGGCGTTATCATTTGCAGGAAACACATTAATAAGCTAAAACAAGATATGCCTCGTGCGAGTGATTATCAGATTCAACGATCCCATTATGCATCATTTCATGATTGATTCAAAGATTTTGTACGTATAAATGGATTTTCATTATGATTGAAGTATAGTACTGATCTATTTCTGCATAACTTTTTTATTGAATTCTGTGAAATATATAGGTCCATAACCTGCGGGAGTTAGGTGACCCTACACTTACTGAAGAATTTAACCAACTAGCTGAGGGTCTGTCTATAACGGCTCGTCACAAAGCTTTAGATGCTAATGGCTTTTTGATTTCTCATTAAAAATGTTGATGACAAACGAGCAACACAAAACAGTGGCAATAGTTGTTCATCTATCGATTCGGGTTATTATTATGGTCAATTGAAAGACATCATTGAAGTTGTATATGCGCACAGGTTGAAATAGAGATTGATAAAGTGTATTTGACTTGATCCAATTCGTGGAACTAAAATCGATCAAATCAGTTTACATTGATGAACTTTAACAACATGTTATATAGAGATGAACGAGTTAGTAACGAACCTTTCATTTTGGCGTCGCAAAATAACAAGTTTTCTTCGTTACCTTGTCATCTAATCTGAATTGGCAAGTTGTTGTGAAAATGTCGAGGCGAGGAGTGTTTTTAATTGAACCAGTTGAAACTGAGACTATTGTCTTTATTACTCAATAGCTTGATCAACACACCGTAGCTCAACGTGAAAAAGATATTCAATGTGTTAGAGAGAGCGTTTGAATGAGAAATGATCGACTTGCATGTTTAATGAAAGGTGCGATTTTTTTCCCGCTCTTCGGTTTAAAACCTATTTTTTAACTGTTTAACTCTTTATGAACTATTTAAATGATTTTTTTGAGTATTTACTGTCAATTTCTTTGATATACAGTCTAAGTGTGTTTAAATAGTAATGTTTTCTATGACTGCAAACATGTCAGGAGATCAAACACCAGATCCACATCATTCTGCAGAGGCATCTACATCTACAGGTCAATGTATGTATGAATGTAAATGTGTGTTTATTTTTTAAATTAAGCGTTAAACATATATGTACATCTGTCAGATTATGTATAAAATTGTTTTCAATGGGATCGGACTCGGCCTCCTCTCTCGTAGGAGAGGCCCTGGACGTGGGACTTCATTATGGAATTTTGACACAACCTTTGATATATCATTTGAAAAGACATATTATTATGTGGGAGAGGGTGCCCCAACATTTATTCTCCAGTTGGGTCATATCATACGCGACCCACACAGATTTTCATTTACTACACATGACTGACCTTCATTCCCTTGGGATACATTAGATCAACTATGGAGAGAAGTACAGGTAAGAGTCATTTTAATTTCTTAGCTGTGTTTAAAAAACATACATTTGTGATAATTTTTTTTAAATAGAATAATCTGTGTGTGCCTCAATGAGTTTTGACCAGTGTTTAAGGTCAAATGTCGTAAAATGTGGAAAGATTAAAGATAGAGTGAAGAGGGACCACTGAGTACCAAATGTAGGTGTCGCGAACATTCTGAACAGAGTCTCGAGATGCGTTCATCCACCTCAGTGGCGTGACTTAGTTGCATATTAGTCTACTAAGACTGCGATGTTGGGCCTCTTTATTATGGTTTACATATTTCGAAGAATGTGTAGCATTTAACATGTTTCAAATTTGAATTAATTGAATGTAAGCGATGACAACACGTCATTCTGAGAGTCGCGCATTGCGGGGACCACCTCACGGGCTTGGGGCTCGTCGCGTGCCCCAGATTCGACGTGATGTATTTATCATTTACTTTTTATATTTATTATTTAATATGCTTTTGTGCTCTATGGTTATATCTTATTGGTATACAGTTACGATAGCAGGATTCACCGACTGATAAAATGTCGGTGTGGAAGATGACTTGTAGTCAAAATGATCCTGAGGTTGCAGCTCTTGTAGTTAGTTCTTATATTAATTATCAATACTTACATATATCTGTATATACATATATATTTATATTTATATATTACACATGCTCAATTTGAGGTTAAGTTAGCATAACTGCCAGAGGACCAACGACAACTTTCAATGCGAAGTGATTAGATATTCCATCGCATTATTGGTCGTGATGGACATATCTACAGCTTGACATATGACACAAGGATTCCTCGTTCTGTAGTTTCACGTACTGAGGTTGTGGCACCTGTTGTTGTTGGGATGACACAACAGGCGAAAGATTTGGAAGCACGAATGTGTGCTTCCAATGAGGTAAATGTGCAGTTGTTAGCTGAGGTCAGAGCACTGCGGGAGTATATGCGCCAGGGTGATGGTGCAAGGGATCCTATGACGGAGGTTTATCCTGGATTTTTTCAGTTATTTTTATTATATTTATTATTATTATCTTCATAATTTTTATTTGTTGCAGTCCCCTACCACACCGAACGCAGGTAGCAGTCATGCTCCTAGATGATGCATCAGATCCAGAGGGTGTGTTTCGTTTTATATTTTTGGTTTCTCGTTCAAATTGAATCTCATTTTGTTTTAGTATTTTTAATAAAGTTTCAAAACACATTTACATTTTCATTAAAATAACATTCAACAAAGTGAGGATTCAAAATCAACTAAAGATATTTAAATTGATAAGAAAACTTAGAAAAAAATCCAAGTGTGTTCCTTCATTTTTTACTCTTAAACTGGTAATAAGTCATTTTAAGAATATAATAAATGTGAAAATGTACTTTAAATTGTATCGACCATTCCAAGCATCCAATTGGCACACTGTTGAAATCTAAAGATAAAAAATCACTTACGATTATTTTCCTCAGTTTTCTCAGTTGGTTTTGAATCTCTACTTGATCAAATGTCATTTTAATGAAAATGTAAATGTGATTTGTGACTTTACTAAAAATATGAAAACAAAATGAGACATTCAATTTGAACAAGAAACCATGAAGATAAAATGAAACACACCTCCTGAGTCGGATGCATCATGTGGGACCATGGTTGCTCCCTCGTCCGGTGTGGCAGTGGCTTACAACAAATAAAAATCATGAAGATAATTATAATGAATGCAAAAAAAAATTTAAAAAAAATCCAATATAAACCTACGTCGTAGGATCCTCTGCACCATCACCCCGGCACATATACTCCCACAGTGCTTTGAGCTCAGCTAAAAGTTGTGCACTTACCTCCTCGAAAGCACACATATGTGGCCTCCAACTCTGTCATTTGTTGTGTCAGCAACATCAAAAGGCACAGCCTCAGAGCACAACAGGTGACATATTTGAAGGCACGGATGCATGCTTCCGAGGAGGTAAATGCGCGGCTTTTAGCAGAGCTCAAAGCACTACAGGAGTATATGCACCAGGGAGATGGTGCAGGGGATCCTACGACACAGGTTTATAATGGATTTTATTTTATTTTTTTTCTAGCTTTCATTATTATTATCTTCATGATTTTTATGTGTTGTAAGCTCCTGTCGCACCATTCCAAGCATTCAATGAGCACACGGTTGAAATCTAAAGATAAAAAATCACTTAATGATTATTTCTCTAAGTTTTCTTATCAATCTAAATGTCTTTAGTTGATTTTGAATCCCTACTTTGTCAAATGTCATTTTAATGAAAATGTTAATGTGATTTGTGACTTTACTAAAAATACAAAAACAAAATGAGACATTCAATTTGAACAAGGAGAAAGATAAAACGAAACACACCCCCTGGATCAGATGCATCATGTAGGATCATGGATGCTACCTGTGTCTGATGCGGTAGGGGCCTACAAAAAATAAAAATTATGAAGATAATAATAATAAATATAATAAAAAATAAGTGAAAAAATCCAATATAAACCTACGTCGTAGGATCCCTGCACCATGACCCCGACGCATATACTCCCGCAGTGCTCTAACCTCAGCTAACAACTGCACATTTACCTCCTCAGAAGTATACATTTGTGCCTCCAAATATGTCACCTACTGTGTCATCCCAACAATAACAGGAGTCACAGCCTCGGTATGTGAAACTACAGAATGAGGAATCCCTGTGTCATATGTTAAGGTGTGGTCATGTCCATCACGGCCGATAATGGGATTAAATATCTCATCCCTTCGCATTGAAAGTTGTCGCTGGTCCTCTGGCAGTTATGCTAACTCAACCTCAAATTGATCCTATGTAATATAAAAATATAAATATATATGTATATACAGATATATATGTTGTTGGAGTCTGCATCCCACATCGGACGTGAGGTCCGATGTGGTCTTTAATATTCCTTATAAATTAACCCCAAGGGCTCCTTTAGAGAGAAGACCTTGGGGGTTCGGGTCTCCTATTTTCCTATTCTACATGGTATCAGAGGAGGTTTGATCCCTCCCTCGCATTTTTTTTTTCATTCAGGGTTCTACTTTTTTTTTTCTTCTCGTGTGGGGGGCGGCGGCTCCCATCCAAATAGTCGATCGCCCCCCCCCCTCCGTTGCTCCTGCCGGTCATCCCTCCCGAGCGGCAGCCTCCCGCTCTGGCTCGTCCGGCGGCTTCCCCCTCGGTGCGCCTTCCCTTCCGGCGGCCCTCCCTGCCCCGGCGGCCCTCCCTGCCCCGGCGGCCCTCCCTCCCAGCGCCCTCCCCGTCGCGCATCCCGTCACCCCCATCAACCCCGGTGCGCCTCTGCGTCGCGCCTCGTCCCGGCGACCCTCCCAGCACGCGCTCGTCCTACGCGTGATCCTCCCGGCGGCCCTCCTGCCTGACGCGGCTCCCGGCTCCCCGGCGTCCCGGCTCCCCGCGTCGCCCTCCTGCCTGGCGCGGCTCCCGGCGGCCCTCCTGCCTGGCTCGGCCCCTTCTCCCCTGCGGCGATCTTTCCGCCTCCTCGCGGTGTCGCAACCCCCGGTGGCTTCCTCCTCCCGCGCGGCCGACCTCATCCCGGCGTCTCCTTCGGCCGCGGGTCCCCTCCGCGGGTCTCTCCTGCGGCTTCCCGTCGTCGGCCCTCCGCGGCTCTTCCCGGCGGCGTCCAGATCCAGCGCGGATCTCCTTCCTCCCGCGCGACTCCCGACGTACAGATCCAGCGCGTCCAGATCTTACCTCCCGCGGATCCCAGACAGGCCTCCTTCATCTGTTCCTGGCCGCCCTCCTCCCCTCCGCTGCAAAGCGTCCCGGCGAGTCCCGGCCCCTGCGCACAGCCATCCGCCAGCATCCCCCTCCTGGCGGTTTCCCCTCTCCGCTCTTCCCGGCGGTCTTTCCGGCTCTCCGCTTACGTTGCGGCTTCCTGGCTCTCGCCGGCCCCCGCCCTCACGCGGCTTTCCCTGCTACAGTCGACGGCTCTTCCCGGCAGCCCGCCTCCTGTGCGGGTGGTCCTTCCAGCCGACCTCCATCCCAGCCGGCTCCATGCGCCGACGGCCTCCCTTCACCAGCCAGCCTCCATTCCCGGCCGGCTTCCAGCGCCGCCTCCCGCTGTGCCTGCGCTCCTCTTCCGGCAGCCAGCCGGCTCCAATTTCTCCCTGCGGCTGCCCAGCTTCAAGTTTCGGCTCTCCGGCACCTCCTGCGGCATCCCCACCTCGACGGCATCTCCCGACTACTCCAGGCAGCCGCCTCTCTGTCCGCAGGCACACCTTCACGCTTCATCCACCGTGGCGCAGCACCTTGACCGTCTTGGATTCGAGCCTTTTGGCACCGCCAGCCCCGCAACAATTCTGCGGAATCCCCGCCTCCCGTCGCCGGCCCCGCAAATGCGGTTTTCCCGGTATTAGTTTGGATTTCCCGGCGTTTCATCGACCGGCCCCCACTAGTGCGGCATTCCTGGCGTTTCGTCAACCGGCCGGTCTGAGTGGTCATCTGCTGCGCCCGCAACCTCATCCATCCATCATTTTGAGGGGAGCTGTGATCGTGAGGGGGAGCATCAGTGTTGCAGTATTTTTCCTTTATTTTATTTCGTCTTGTTTTGTCATCAAGCTGGGCATGTCCAGCTTGAGGGGGAGTGTTAGCGTCTGTTTTGTTGCTTTCTTTTCATTATATGTCCAAGCTAGGTACACCTAGCTTGAGGGGTAGTGTTGGAGTCTGCATCTCACATCGGACTTGAGGTCCGGTGTGGTCTTTAATATTCCTTATAAATTAACCCCAAGGGCTCCTTTAGAGAGAAGACCTTGGGGGTTCGGGTCTCCTATTTTCCCATTCTACATATGTAATTATTGATAATTAATACCCGAACAGACTATAAGAGCTGCAACATCGGGATCATTTTGATTGTGAGTCATCATCCACACTAACATTTTATCACTCGGTGGACCTTGCACCCATAGTTGTATACCAATAAGATATAATTATAGAACACAAAACCATATTAAATGATAAATATAAAAATTAAATGATAAATACATCATGTCGAATCTGGAACACGTGACAAGTCTCATGCCTGTAAGGTGGTCCCCGCAATGCGTGATTCTCCGAATGATGTGTTGTTACCGCTTACATTCAATTAATTCAAATTTGAAACATGCAAAATGCTACCCATTCTTCAAAATATGTAAACCAAAATAAACATGCTCAGTGTCGCACTCTCAATGGACTAATATGCAACCAAGCCACGACACTGAGTTGGAAGAACGCCTCTCGAGACTATTCAGAATGTTTACGGCACCTACATTTGGTACTCAGTGCTCCCTCTTCACTCTACCTTTACAATCTTTCCGCATTTTACGATATTTGGCCATAAACACTAACCGAAACTCATTGGGGCACACTCAGATTATTCTATTTGAGAAAAAAAAATATCACAAATGTGAGTATTTTTAAACATAGCTAAGAAACTAAAATGATCCTCTTACCTGAACTCTCCATGGTTGATCTAATGTAACCAGAGGAAATAAAGATCGGCCATGTGAAGTAAATAAAAATATGTGTGGGACGCGTATGATATGACCCATCTAGCGAATAAATGTCGGGGCACCCTCTCTCACAGGATAGTATGTCTTGTCAAATGATATATCAAAGGTCGGATCAAAATTCCATGATGAAATCTCACGACCAGGGCCTCTCCTACGAGAGAACGAAGAGGTCGAGTCAGATCCTATTGAAAACAATTTTATACATAATTAGACAGATGTACATATATATGTTAACGCTAAATTTAAAAAATAGAAACACATTTACATTCATACATACCTCGACCCATAAATGTTGATGCCTCTGCAGAATGATGTGAATATGACGATTGCTCCCCTGACATGTCTACAATCATATAAAACATTAGTATTTAAACACACTTAGATTATATATCAAAGAAAGAGACGGTAAATACTCAAAAAAATCATTTAAACTGTTCATAAAGAGTTACAATTAAAAAATAGATTTTAAACCGAAGAGTGGGAAAAAATTGTACCTTTCATTAAACATGCAAGTCGGTCGTTTCTCCTTCAACGGTCTCCCTAACACATTGAATATCTTTTTCATGTTGAGTTACGGCATGTTGATTAGGTTGTTGCGCAAGAAAGACAACAGTCTCAGGTTCATCTCGTTCAATTAAAAACACTCCTCGCCTCGACATTTTCACAGCAACTTGCCAATTTGGATTAGATAACAAGGTAACGAAAAAAACTTGTTCCGCTTGCAATGCCAAAATGAAAGGTTCTTTGCTAACTTGTTCATCTATATATAACATGTTGTTAAAGTTCAACTCGTGCGTGTATACAACTTCAATGATGTCTTTCAATTGACCATAGTAATAAGCAGAATCAACATATGGATGACCATTGCCAGTGTTTTATGTTGCCCGTTTGTAATCAACATTTTTAATGTGAAACCAAAATTTATTGGCATCTAAAGCTTTGTAATGATGGGTCGTTATAGACGGATCCTCGGCTAATTGGTTAAATTCTTCAGTAAGTGTAGGGTCACCTAGCTCTCGTAGGTTATGAACCTATATATTTCAAAGAATTCAATAAAAAAGTTACGCAGAAAGAAATCGGTATTATACTTCAATCATAATGAAAATTCATTTATACGTACAAAATCCTTGAATCAATCATGAAATGAAGCATAATGGGACTGTTGAATCTGATAATCACTCGCACGAGGCATATCTTGTTTTAGTTCATTAATGTGTTTCCTACAAATGATATTTTGTTTTAGTTCATTAATGTGTTTTATATGCAAACAAAACACGTAGAGGTTAAACAGTAAAAGTGATCAGGCACATACTACAGCAATGGTGCAACTGATAGAGTCTTGAACAAGATGTGACGATGAACATTACATACTCACTCGATGTTGTCCATATCGAATATAGTCATTTCTCCAACCGGCCCATCATGAATCTGAGAGGGATTATCTAATTTTGTTTCAACATCCATAAGATATTCAACACAAAAAGTAATACACTCATCAATCAAATAACCATTGGTTGTTGATGCCTCCAGACGAACTTAGTTACGTACAAATCGTTTCAATGTATTCAGATACCGCTCAATATGATACATACACCTGAACTGCACTGGACCCACATTCATTACTTCATCGGTTAGGTGCACCATAAAGTTAGCCATAACATCGAAAAGCGAGAGTGGAAAAAGTTTCTCCAAGTGACAAAGCGTACGTACAATTTTATCCTGCAAAATTTTTAAATCACCAATTTGTTGATTTCTTAAACAAAGATGTCTAAAAAAATTACTCATCTCAATCAACAATTCAATAACATTGGGAGATAAACAATCACGAATTGCGATTGAAATCAACTGTTAAAGTAGCACGTGATTGTCATGACTTTTCAACCATAGCAATGTCATGCTCGTCACATTCATACACTTAAAATATTAGAAGAGTAACCATCGGACACCTTGAGCATCTTCAAAATGGAAAGAAGTGTATTTTTTTCATTTTTACTCTTCGTATATTGTGCAGCAGGCATGTATTTGTTGTTGCTTACAACCAACTGTAAATGAAATTGTTTCCTTAAACCCATTTCTTCTAAATCACGACGTGCATTGACATGGTCCTTTGATTTTCCACTAACACCCAAAATGATCCGCAATATATTATCACAAACAATTTTTTTCAATGTGCATGACATCCAAATTATGCCTTAGTGTGTCAGTTTTCTAGTAAAGGAGATTAAAAACAATACTTTTCTTCCTCTAATTGTGACCGCGTTGTCTACTTGTATCGCACATGTTTTTCGGACTACAATTGCCAACAATTTATAGGCATTTACAAAGAAATGAAACGGGCACATTAAGAAATGAAACCGACACATTAAAGAAATGAAACAGCCACATGGGGAAGACCCTTGGAATTTTCACCAGATGTATTTGGTTTGCAATTCCAGCACTCCCCTTCAAACCAAAACAGGCTTCATTCCAAGCATAGTTCTTACCTGTTTGAATGCATCTATCAGTAACGTCTTTGTGAAAATATTAGCCACTTGTTCCGTAGTATGACAATACTCCAATTTTATCGTTTTATGCTTCACATGATCTCTCAGAAAATGATATCGGGTATCAATGTGTTTGCTTCTTCCATGTTGCACCAGATTTTTGAATAGTTTGATTGCCGACTTATTGTCCACATATATGATTGTGGATCCATCCTGCGAATGCTTCAACTTCTTTAGTAGGTTTCTCAACCAAATTCCTTCACAATGGACGATGTTCTTACGTACTCTACACATATGGATAAGGCGACCACACTTTGCTTCTTCGAATTCCATGTGAAAGCAGTCGTTCCAAGAAAGAATACATATCATGTGGTGTCTTTTCTTTCATCTTGGTCACCCCCACAATCACTGTCTGAGTATCCATATAGCATTGCTTCATCATTGTATGGATAGAAAAGACCAAATTCCACTGTTCCTTTGTCGTACCTGAGGATTCTTTTTGCGGCTAGTCAATGTGATTGTGAGGTACCTTAGGCTTTCAATCAGACTCTTGAACAGAGTCGAGTCAACACTTCTTCCTTCTCTATCTTTTGTCAGTTTTAAGCTCGTTGCAACAGCAGTTTTTACGGTGTTGCAATTGGCCATCTTGAACTTTTCAAGCAAGCTCCACCATGTTGTTGCTTTACTTCTATGCCCAGAAAAAAGGACATGAGACCTTCATCGATCATCTCGAACACCTTAAACATGGCCTTCTTGAATTCATCGAACATCGGTCGGTTGTTCCCTGTAAACAACAAATCATCAACATACAGGCATGTTATAAGCATATCGCCATGAGCATTCTTCTTGATGTAAACCGCATGCTCATATGGACATTAGATGAATCCGTTCTCTTGAAGATAGTTGTTGATGCGTGCATTCCAAGCACGTGGAGCTTGCTTCAACCCATAGAGGGCTTTCTTCAGTCGATACACCTTGTCTTCCTCCCCTTGCATAACAAAGCCTTCAGGTTGGTCAACATAGACCTCTTCTTCTAGAATTCCATTCAAGAATGCAGACTTCACATCCAGTCGGTAGATCATCCAACTGTGATGGACAGCAAGGGAGATAATCATCCTCACAGTGTCAAGGCGAGCAACAGGAACGAAGACTTCTTCATAGTCCACCCCGTACTTCTATTTATATCCCTTTTATACGAGCCTTGCTTGTAGCGATCGATCTCACCATTAGTATTTTGCTTGATCTTGTACACCCATTTGACGCCAATGGTTTTCTAGCTATTAGAAAGTGTAGTCAGCTCCCATGTGTCGTTTTTCTTTATGGCGTGAATTTCTTCTTCCATAGCAATTCTCCAACATTCATCCCTTGTGGCTTCTTAAAACGTCAGAGGCTCATGATCTACATACAAGCAAAAAAGATTTACCTTTTCGGTTGGCTCATAGATGTCTCTTAAGTTTTTCATCTTTATAGGTGCCATAGGTAAGGACGAGCTGGCCAAATTTTGACTTGATTGAATGCTTTCAGGAGTGATGAAATGTACTCCTGGACTCTTGTGTACTGACGATGCGCCCGAGGAAGGTGTTGCGGGCGTTTGCTCCTAATGATCATGTCTTTCTTCAAGATCTTTTGTTTCGACTGGAACATCTTTGTTTGATTCTTCATCCTTCCATTTCCACGCTTCTTCCTCACTAAAGACCACATCTCTACTCACCACTGCTTTATTGGTCAGTGGATTGTAGAGCTTGTAGGCTTTAGACGCTTCATTGTAGCCGATGAAGATGCACTTCTCGTCACGATATCTTTCTTCTTCTTGCTTCTGGAACTTGAGCGTAGGCAACACATTCAAAGATTCTTAAGGTGTGTCACGCTCTGTAACCACTCCACACCTCTTGTGGTGTCAAATTTCTGACGCTCTTGGTTGGACACCGATTGAACAAATAGGCCGTACATGCAACTACCTCTGCCCGGAAGCTCTTTGGCAGCCCTTTCTCCTCCAGCATGGTCCTCGTCATGACGAGGATGGTGCGGTTCTTTCGTTTTGTAATGTCATTCTGTTGTGGCATATAGGTTGCAGTGTATTGTTGCTGTTGGAACCCATTTAAATGTAAATGGGTGAGTCCCACATCAGACTTACCCGTCTTGTATATTGGTTTCCTAATCTATAAAAGAATATCCTCACCTCACATTGAGGTAAAGGGAATTCACCCATCTACATGGTATCAGAGGGATTTTTATCCCGAACCCTCCCCCCCTGCGGATTCCCGGAATCCTCCCGGCCCCGCCTCTCTCCCTGCTGCCCTAGCCTTTCCCGGCAGGCCCCCCCTCCTATCCCGGCGCAGCCATCTCGCCCAGCTCCTCTCCGGTCATCCCTCCCGAGCGGCAGCCTCCCGTCTGGCGCACTCCCTTCTCCCGCTACGCCTCCACCTCGCCCAGCCGGCCTTCGCCCGGCACCCGGCGTCCGCCGTCCTCCCGCGGTGCGCCCTCGTCCCAGCAAGCCTTCGCCCGGCGCCCGCGCCCTCGCCCAGAGGCCACCCTGCCCCGACGGCGCTCCCGCCGGATCTCCTCCCAGCGGCGCTCCCTCCCTGCGACGCTCCCTCCCGGCTAGCCCCGCCTCGCCCCGACGGAACGCCCTCGGCCCGCCGCCCTCCTGCCCTCGGCACGCGGCTCCCGTCGCGCCTCCCTCCTCTTCTCCCAGCGTCGGTCCTCCGTCCCAGCGCTGGACCTCCCGCCCCAGTTCCTCCCGCGACGGCTCCTCCTCCGGCGGCCCTCCTCCTGCAACCGCCCTCCGCAGCGGCTCTCTTCCCAGCAGCGGCTCCCGCCCGATCCGGCGCTCCCCAGCCCGTCTCCCAGCGGCTTCCCTGCAGCTACCTTGCGGCCTTCCTGCGCCGTCGGCCCAGCCACCTGCGTTAATGGCGGGCGTGTCTGCCCGCGACTCTCCGGCATCACCTCCGGACGACAGCATTCCGGCAGGGCCGCACCCTCACTTCCATTGTCGGCCTTCCCGAGCACCTATGCACTCAGCCGAGCAGCTCTCCCATCCTCCATCATCGGCTCTACCGCGCAGCGGTCCTCCTTCATCCAGTACCCGTTACAGGACAACACTTTCGCAGGAGGAGATTGCTTTGGTAAAATCTTATCGAGCGACTGTGCCACCATCTTCTTCTCTCGCCCCACTTGCTCAGACTGGCAACTCCACCGCCTGTGTTTCTCATCGACAGACAGCTTGGATGTTTGACTCCGGTGCGTCAGAACATCTCACCGGAGACTCTGGTATGTTCACTACCTATCATCCGTACACCGGTGCCTCTTCCATTACTGTTGCTAATGGCTCAACAATCCCTATTACCGGATATGGCACATGTTCCTTGACCCCGTCTCTTCCCCTGACGTCGGTCGCTCATGTTCCTCAAAGTCCCTTTAATCTTATCTCTGTCAGCAAACTCACCACAGATTTGAATTGTGTTGCTACTTTTAGCTCATCTGGTGTTGTTTTTCAGGAGCGGAAGACGAATCGGGAAATTGGTCAAGGTTATCTTCAGGATGGGGTTTACCTGTTTGATACCCCATCATCCCTTGCTTGCTCATCCACCACAGCCCGAGCCCTTGACCTCCATTCCCGCCTTGGCCATCCACCGCCTTCCACCCTCCATAAACTTTGCCCCCAATTCAGTTCTCACCTCTCCTTCCATTGTGAATCCTGCAAGTTTGCCAAACATCATCGGACGACGTATGCTCCTCGCCCGGAACCACGTGCAGCGGCTCCTTTCGCTCTTGTTCATTCCGATGTATGGGGTCCTTGCAGGGTTCCTAGCCAGTCAAGGTACAGTTATTATATCACCTTTATTGATGATTACTCCCGCATGACCTGGCTTTACCTTCTTCAAGATCGAGCAGAGGTTCTCTCAACCTTTCAGACATTTTTTCAGGAAATCCAGACACAGTTTTCTCTCCCTGTGAAATGTCTCCGATCTGACAATGGGCGAGAATACTTATCCACTCATTTTCAGCAGTTTATGAGGACCCACGGCATCATCCATCAGACCTCCTGTCCTGATACCCCTCAGCAAAATGGGGTGGCCGAGCGGAAACACCGTCATATCTTGGAAACCGCTCGTGTCCTCCTCTTCCACCGCCAGGTACCTCTTCTTTTCTGGGGGGATGTCATTCTCACTGCTACTTACCTTCTCAATCGTCTTCCCTCCTCCATCCTTCAGGGGGAGACTCCTTTTCATACCCTGTTTCCCTCTCTCCCTCCTCACTCCCTTCCACTCCGTGTCTTCGGATGTCTCTATTATGTCCGGGACACTTGCCCAAATCTCTTCAAACTATAACCTAAATCCCTTCGCTGTATTTTTCTCGGGTATTCCCGCACTCAGCGCGGGTACCGATGCTTCTCTCCAGACCTCCGCCGGTATATCACCTCTGCCGACGTTTCGTTTGTCGAGAGCTCTCCTTTCACTCTCCCCTCTCCTTCTCCTGACACTATCATCGATGACTGCCTTCCGCTCATGGTTCACCCGCCTCTGGTGTCTCCTCCGACCGGTCATCTCTTTGGACAGACCTACTCTCGTCGTCCTTCCTCTGTACCTCCCGTCCCGGCCGAGGAAACCATTGTTCCCGCTTCGCCTGATGTTCCTGACACAGCTCCCGAGGATGTGCCAATTGCGCTCCGGAAAGGTACTCGCTCGTGTCAGAATACTCCTCTCTTTGTATCTTCTTACAGGGGATTGTCAGCTCTGGAGACCGTGTCGCTTCCTCGAACGGTCGGTGAAGCCAAATCTCACCCCGGGTGGCTAGCCGCAATGAGAGATGAATTGCAGGCTCTGGATGCCAACCGTACTTGGGATCTTGTTCCCCTTCCGGCAAACAAACAGGCGGTCGACTGTAAATGGATCTTCACGATCCGTCTCAATCTCGATGGCTCTCTCTGCCGCCTCAAAGCCCGGCTTGTCGCCAAGGGATTTGCTCAGACATATGGCGTCGACTACTTTGAGACCTTCTCTCCAGTCGCCAAGATGGCCTCGGTCCGCCTCTTCATCTCTCTGGCTGCTCATCATCACTGGCCACTTCATCAACTCGACGTTAAGAATGCTTTTCTCCATGGCTTTCTTGACGAGGAGGTCTACCTGCAGCAGCCCCCTGGTTTCTCTGCCTCTGGTGCCGCCTCCCATGTTTGCCGTCTCCGTCGCTCCCTCTACGGCCTCAAACAGTCTCCTCGCGCCTGGTTTGGCCGCTTCAGCACTGTCGTCACCGCCTTTGGCCTCTCTCGGAGTATGAAAGATCACACCGTCTTCTTCCGTACAACGGCACACGGCTGTATCTTGCTTGTAGTTTATGTTGATGACATCATCATCACAGGGAGCGACTCCAGAGGCATCGCCAGCCTCAAGACGCATCTTCACCAGCACTTTCACACCAAGGATCTTGGTCCCCTCACGTACTTTCTTGGCATCGAGGTCTCCCGAACTGCGGACACTATCTCTCTCTGCCAGCGCAAGTATGCTCTTGATATATTGCAGGATGCCGGGTTGAGCACCGCCACCACAGTTGACACTCCCCTTGAGCCCGGGGAACGCTCCCTTCATTCCGACTCGGAACTCTTTCCTCATCCTGAGAGCTATCGGTGCTTGGTTGGTAAACTCAACTACCTCACCATGACGCGTCCCGACATTGTCTGTGTCGTTGGCAAAGTCAGCCAGTTCATGGAGCATTCCACCTGCTCTCAGTGGGATGTTGTCCTCCGCATTGCCAAGTACATCAAGAAAGACCCTGCACGCGGCCTTCGGTACTCACATCATGCTCACATGGATGTTGAGGCTTTTTGTGATGCGGACTATGCCAGTTGCCTCGCTACCCGCAAGTCTACTTCGGGATTCGCCGTATTCTTCGTCGGTAATCTCATCTCTTGGCGCAGCAAGAAGCAGACTGTGGTCTCCCGTTCTAGTGTCGAGGCTGAGTATCGAGTCATGGCCACTGTCACTACTGAGATCCTCTGGCTTCGTCATCTTCTCCAGGAGCTCGGTTTCCCGGCATCGACTCCTGCTCATATCTGGTGTGACAATCAGGCCGCCACGAAGATTGCCTCGAATCCCGTCTTCCATGAACGGACGAAGCATATCGAGGTGGACTGTCACTTTCTCCGCCACCATCTGGAGCAGCACCATATCGGTTTCGGCCATATCCTGACGGCCGATCAGCTTGCCGATCTCTTCACCAAAGGTCTTCCCGGAGCTCGTCTTGCGTCTCTCACTTCCAGGCTGGGTGTTCACAGCCTCCATGGCCCAGCTTGAGGGGGAGTTTGAGATTGTCTTGTTATTCTTTTTGTGTGGGACTCTATCCAATCTGGGCATGTCCAGCTTGAGGGGGAGTGTTGGAACCCATTTAAGTGTAAATGGGTGAGTCCCACATCGGACTTACCCGTCTTGTATATTGGTTTCCTAATCTATAAAAGAATATCCTCACCTCACATTGAGGTAAGGGGAATTCACCCATCTACAGTTGCTTTATGCCTTATTCCCTGCAAAAATCTTGAAATGCATTTGAAGTGCATTCTCAACCTCTATCAGATTTGAGTACTTTGATTTTGTGATCAATTTTTGCTTCAACGCGGGCTTTGAAAATTTTAAAGATAGTGAAAGCAGAAGATTTTTCTTGATGCAATACACCCAAAGCTTTCTGTTGAAATCATCAATGAGGGTAATAAAGTACTTATTACCTCCAACTGAGGGTGTTTCAAGTGGTCCGCAAATATCAGTGTGAACCAACAGAAGTGGTTCATTTGCTCTTCCGGACACTCCACTTGGGAAGGAGTTCCTTTGTTGCTTACCGAGTATACACGCCTCACACACATGATTTGGAACTTCAATCACCGGCAAACCACGCACCATGCTTGATGAGGATAAAAGTTTAAGCCCGCTGAAATGGAGATGCCCAAAGCGCAAATGCCATCTTCATGAATCATTCTTCATGAGTCTAAAGAGACACTTCTCGCCCTTTGTGTTGATATGCAGCAAAAACATGTGATTCTTTGCCATTTGGACTTGAGCAACAAGTCTCATGTGAGCATCTCTTATAGACAAAGAGTTTTCCGTGTGTATGACATACCCCTTCTCAAGGAGTTGGCTGATACTGAGGATATTATTTTTCATGTTTGGCACGTAATACATATTAAAAATGTAATTTGATTCACCATTCTTCTGATAGATTTTGATTTTACCTTCGCAAATCATGGGTACCTTTGATGAGTCGCCAAAACTCATGTCACCACGAACTTCTTCTGTGAGTTCCTCGAACAATTTTTTGTTACCACTCATATGGTTGTTTGCACCCGTGTCGAGATACCACACATTTGGCCGTTCACATGCATTTTCTTGTGCGAGGAGTGTGGTGACTTCTTCTTCATGGTGCAATGCTCCAGCATAGTTGGATCGTTCGTCATGATCCATTTTGCTCCAACACTTATAGGCATAATGGTCGAATTTCTTGCAATTGTGGCATTGAACGTTCTTTGAGTTTCCACGACCACGCGTGAATTGGCCTCCACCATTTCCTATTCCATGAAAGCTGGTAAAATTTTGTTGCTTTTTCTGGTGGCTTGGATGATATCCACGCCCTCTGCCTCTTGCACGATGATCGCCTCGTTGAGTTTGACCATTCTTTTGTTCTTGTAGAGTCAACTTAGACACTAAGGCATGCTCAATCGTTGAACCTGCGTTCTTTTGCATTCGTTGCTCATATACTTGCAACGATCCCATTAGTTTTTCAATTCACAGTTTTTCCAAATCTTTTTATTCTTCAATTGCCACAACATGCTCAAATTTGGTTGTGAGAGATCAAAGTGTTTTTTCAATGACACGAATGTCCTCAACTTTTTCATCATTTATTTTCAAATTGTTAACAATAACAATTAAACGTGAGAAGTAATCAGAGATACTCTCATCGTCCTTCATGTGTGCCGCTTCGAACTCCGCTCTTAGTGCTTGAAGGCGAACCCGCTTCACTCTCTCAACACCCTTGAAGATGGTGCCAAGGGTATCCCAAGCTTGTTTGATTGATGTTGTTTCGGCAATCTTTTCAAATGTTGATTCATCAAAGCCTTGATAGAGGAGGAATGCCTTTTTGTCTTTCTTCCTTTGATTTTTAAGAGTCGTCTTTCTTCATTTGTGAAGGCGGCTTCTTCCTCTGTAGTGGGTACTATATACCCGTCGGTGATGATCTCCCATAATTCTTACGTCTTCATTTGGATGCACCACCTTTCGTAGTTGTCCTTAGACAACTTCGAAACTTGCGGTTGAATTGCGATGGCCATCTTCGGAAAATTGAGGATGCCTTGGAACCGGCCTCTGATACCAGTTTGTTGGCTATACAAGCCGAGACAAGTGAGAAAGAAAAATAGAAGAGAACACAAAGGAGCTTTCAAGCTTTTTGCAAGGAACAAGGCATCAAGTGAAGAAGAAAACACATTGATACCCGATATCATTTTCTGAGAGATCATGTGAAGCAGAAAACGATAAAATTGGAGTATTGTCATACTACGGAACAGGTGGATGATATTTTCACAAAGAAATTACCGACAAATGCATTCAAACAGCTAAGAACGATGCTCGGAATGAAGTTTGTTTTGGTTTGAAGGGGAGTGTTGGAATTGCAAACCAAATACATCCAGTGAAAATTCAAAGGGTCTTCCCCATGTGGCTGTTTCATTTCTTTAATATGTCCATTTAAATGTATCGGTTTCATTTCTTTGAATGCCTATAAATTGTTGGCAATTACAGTCTGAAAAAGGTGTGCAATACAAGCTTGAAAGCTCCTTTGTGTTCTCTCCCATTTTTCTTTCTCACTTGTGCCAGCTTGTATAGCCAACAAACTGGTATCAGAGTCGGTTCCAAGGCATCCTCGATTTTCCGAAGATGGCCACCGCAATTCAACCGCAAGTTCTGAAGTTGTCCAAGGACAACTACGAAAGGAGGTGCATCCAAATGAAGGTGTTGTTCGGATCACAAGAATTATGGGAGATCATCACCAACGGGTATATAGTACCCACTACGTAGGAAGAAGTTGTCTTCACAAATGAAGAAAAGACGGCTCTAAAAATTAAAGAAAGACAACAAGGCATTATTCCTCCTCTATCAAGGGTTGGATGAATCAACATTTGAAAAGATTGTTGAAACAACATCAAACAAGCAAGTTTGGGATACCCTTGGCACCACCTTCAAGGGTGTTGATCGAATGAAGCGGGTTCGTCTTCAAACACTAAGAGCGGAGTTCGAAGCGGCGCACATGAAGGATGGTGAGAGTATCTTTGATTACTTCTCATGCTTAATTATTATTGTTAACAATTTGAAAAGAAATGGTGAAAAAGTTTAGGACATTCGTGTCATTGAAAAACCACTTCGATCTCTCACAACCAAATTTGAGCATGTAATTGTGGCAATCGAAGAATCAAAAGATTTGAAAAAATTGTCCATTGAAGAACTAATGGGATCGTTGCAAGTACATGAGCAACGAATGCAAAAGAATGCGGGTTCAACGATTGAGCAAGCCTTAGAGTCTAAGTTGACTCTACAAGAACAAAAGAATGGTCAAACGCAACGAGACGGTCATCGTGCAAGAGGCAAAGGGTGTGGATATCATCCAAGCTCTCAACAAAAGCAACAAAATTTTACCAGTTTTTGTGGAAGAGGAAATGATGCAGGTCGATTCACGCGTGGTTGTGGAAAGACAAAGAACGTCCGATGCAACAATTGTAAGAAATTTGATCATTAGCCCTCTTGAGTGTTGGAGCAAAATGGATCATGACGAACGATCCAACTATTCTGAAGCATCTTACCATGAAGAAGTCACCACACTCCTCGCACAAGAAAAGGCGTGTGAATGGCCAAATGTGTGGTATCCCGATACGGATGCAAGCAACCATATTAGTGGTAACAAAGAATTGTTCGAGGAACTCGCAGAAGAAGTTCGCAGCGATGTAAGTTTTGGCGACTCATCAAAGGTACCCATGATTGGAAAAGATAAAATCAAAATCAATCAGAAGAATGATGAGTCAAATTACATCTCTAATGTATATTATGTGTCAAACATGAAAAATAATATCATCAGTATCGGCCAACTCCTTGAGAAGGGGTATGTCATACACATGAAAAACTCTTCTTTGTCTATAAGAGATGCTCAAAGGAGACTTGTTGCTCAAGTCCAAATGGCGAAGAATCGCATGTTTGCATTGCATATCAACACAAAGATCGAGGCATGTCTCTTTGGACTCATGAAGAATGACTCATGGAGATGGCTACTGAGCTTTGGGCATCTCCATTTCAGCGGGTGTAAACTTTTATCCTCATCAAGCATGGTGTGTGGTTTGCCGTTGATTGAAGTTCCAAATCATGTGTGTGAGGCGTGTACACTCTGTAAGCAACAAAGGAACTCCTTCCCAAGTGGAGTGTCCAGAAGAGCGAAGGAACCACTTCAGTTGGTTCACACTGATATTTGCGGACCACTTGAAACACTCTCACTTGGAGGTTATAGGTACTTTATTACCCTCAATGATGATTTCAACAGAAAACTTTAGGTGTATTGCATCAAAGAAAAATCTTCTTTTACTATCTTTAAAATTTTCAAAGCCCATGTTGAAGCAGAAAGTGATCACAAAATCAAAGTATTCAAATCTGACAGAGGTGGAGAATACACTTCAAATACATTTCAAGATTTATGCAGGGAACAAAGCATCAAGCAGCAATACACTGCAGCCTACACGCCACAGCAAAATGGCATTGCAGAACGAAAGAACTGCACCATCCTCGACATGACGAGGACCATGTTGAAGGAGAAAGGGTTGCCAAAGAGCTTCTGGGCAGAGGCAATTGCATGTGTTGCATATCTGCTCAATCGGTGTCCAACCAAGAGTGTCATAAATTTGAAACCACAAGAGGTGTGGAGTGGTTACAAACTGAGCGTGGCGCACCTAAGAATCTTTGGGTGTGTTGTCTACGCTCAAGTTTCAAAAGCACGAAGAAGGAAGCTTGATGATTGTGGTGAGAAGTGCATCTTCATCGGCCAGAGTAAAGCGTCTAAAGCCTACAAGCTCTACAATCTACTAACCAATAAAGTAGCGGTGAGTAGAGATGTGGTCTTTAGTGAGGAAACGTAGAAATGGAAGGATGAAGAATCAAACAAAGATGTTTCAGTCGAAACAGAAGATCCTGAAGAAAGGCATGATCATCAGGAAGAAACGCCCGCAACACCTTCCTCGGGCGCATCGTCAGTACACAAGAGTCCAGGAGTACATTCCATCACTCCTGAAAGCACTCTATCAAGTCAAAATTTGGCCAGCTCGTCCTCACCTATGACGCCTATAAAGATGAAAAACATAAGAGAGATCTATGAGCAAACCGAAAAGGTAAATCTTTTTTGCTTGTATGCAGATCATGAGCCTCTGATGTTTCAGGAAGTCATAAGGGAAGAATGTTGGAGAATTTGCTATGAAAGAAAAAATTCATGCCATAGAGAAAAATGACACATTGGAGCTAACTACACTTCTTAATAGCTAGAAAACCATTGACGTCAAATGGGTGTATAAGATCAAGCGAAATGTTGATGGCGAGATCGATCGCTACAAGGCAAGGCTCGTAGCAAAGGGATATAAACAGAAGTACGAGGTGGACTATGAAGAAGTCTTCGCTCCTGTTGCTCGCATTGACACTGTGAGGATGATTATCTCCCTTGAAGTCCATCGCAGTTTTATGATCTACCAATTGGATGTGAAGTCTGCATTCCTGAATGAAATTCTAAAAGAAGAGGTCTATGTTGACCAGCCTAAAGGCTTTGTTATGCAAGAGGAGGAAGACAAGGTGTATCGACTGAAGAAAGCCCTCTATGGGTGATAAAACACAATTTTATTGAATATTTTATTGATAATAAATGGTATAATTTCCTCACACTGTGCTAAATATGTTTATTTATAAAATATTTGGGATTAGATCATTCGTTTGAAAATTTGATGAAAATTACAGTTTTACCCTTTAAAATGCATTGTAGTAATTCAAACATAAATATTTTAATTGGAATTATTTGAACTTAAAATTTTGTAGAAGTGTTCATCACTTAATGGGCTACAACTTTTATTCAGGACTACGGAGTTAAATCATGCATTTGATTGGATTAAAAGGATCATGAAGTCAAAGATGGGTTGGACCCGCTGGACACCACTTTGGTATTTGGGTCATAACTTCTTCATCCGTGCATGGATTGGGCCCAAATTTGGAGAAGTGATCGAGGACCCAATTTTGAAAAACTAATCCTTCTGGAAGGACAGCTAATTCACACGTTTTGGTGGACAAAAAGGTGGTGCAAGTTGGATTAAAATATTGGAATGAATTTCCCCATTCACACTTGAAACCACTTATAACCTAGCCTCCCCTCCACTCTATAAATATGTATTTTTCTCATCGAAGCATTCTTCTTCTTCACTTTGTAATATTGTTGTGCTTTCAATAATCTCTTAGTTTCTCTTCCATTTCTTCTGTTATTTTCAATTTTCTTCTTCTATTAATCTTCCTATTTGGGCTGAAATCAAGAGTAGAAACGTGATTGGGTCATACCCTTTCAACGACTTTTTGCAAATGCAAAACGTCTCTACAATGACCACACTGCCCATGGAAGAGTAATTCTTCTTAGTAATCGATCTAACTCTAACCATCTTCACTTAATTATTTTGAATCAATGAACTACTGTAATTCACATATTATGATTTATGAATTGTGTTTTTGAATTAAAAGAAACTAAGCAAGCAATTGAACGATTCACGCAAAATCACGAGAGGTCAAAAATTGTGTGAATTGTGAGAACGGGACCATAATCGGTGATACAAAACCACATAAGATTAATTTTTAGAGTTAAAATATAATCTCTAAACTCAATTCATCCTCATTTCCAGAATAGATATGTTCTCTAATTTACCATTGACCATAAGCTAGTATTGGAACGACAATCAACGCAGGGTGCTACGATTGCATGTTCTGAAACTAGCCTAGGATTCAATTCATTTCATCATTGTGGTTAACTCCCATAGAGTTCGAGGGTTAGCAAATTAAATGATCATAATTAAGTGGATTTTAATTTAAATGATAATGATTAATAAGTAAGTGAAGAGGTATAGTGAGATCAGTTACGCTTTTTAAAATAGTTTTCTAAAAAATCTTCTCATTGTGTTTTATTAATCAAATTTCATTTCAAAAACAAAAAACAAACAAAAATGCAATCTCCTTCCAGCATACTTCTTCTTATTTTATAAACATTGAACAACCCCCATCCTTCTACGTTGTTTATTTTATTTTCAAAATAGCTTTAATATGTTGTTTTAAATTACTTCCTCCTTTGAGAGACGACTTTGGTCAGCCACTCTGTTGCACCTAAATAACTCGAAACCGAATATCATTTGAGAGCGTCCACGACAGCGCCTTTCAAATTGGCGTCGTTGCCGGGGAGGTAAGTATTTTATTCAACTAATTAGAGGTAATTGTTTAATTTTATTTTATCCTTTTGTTTTCTCTTATTTCTTCCTTCTTCTTTCCCCTTTCTCAATTTTTGTTTGTTTTTTGTTTCTCTTTCTTCTCCCTCTCTCTTTTCTTCTCTGTTAGACCATCTATTGAAACTTATTCTCATGATATTATGGTCTAATTTTCTCAATTTCTATAATTCATGACACGATCTCATCCCAGGGATCTCTTTGATCTAGACACCGAGATTAAACGCAACCTTAGGGCTCGAATAAGACAATCTCGGTCTACGGGAAGTGTCGACATTTCCACAACTGGGGAATTCCTACACTCTAAGAACATTGAAATTGGAAACACTTCTGAATCCAACATAAAACAAAAACCAATGGCTGAAAATAATAATAATGAACTTAATAGAACCATTCGAGAATTGGCTGCACCGGATATTAACTATCAACCAAATTGTATTGCATACCAAATCTCAAATCGGATTTTGAACTGAAATTTGGATTAATTCACCTACTTCCAAAATTTCATGGATTATCTGGTGAGGATCCAAACAAACATTTAAAAGAATTTAATGTGGTTTGCTCAACCCTAAAACCAAAAAATGTATCTGAAAATCAAATCAAACTAAAAGCATTCTCATTTTCAATTGATGGAGTTGCAAATGATTGGATGTATTATTGACAATCTGAAGATGTAACATGTTGGAATGATTTGAAATGTCTTTTCTTGCAAAGATTTTTTCCAGCATCAAGGACCACTTCCATTCGTAAGAAGATTTCAAAAAGATCAAGCAAGCACAAGAGGAGTCAATGCATGGGTACTGTGAGCGATTCAAGAAGTTATGTGCAAGCTGCCCACATGTTGGAATGATTTGAAATGTCTTTTCTTGCAAAGATTTTTTCCAGCATCAAGGATCACTTCCATTCGTAAGGAGATCTCAAAGATCAAGCAAGCACAAGAGGAGTCAATGCATGGGTACTGTGAGCGATTCAAGAAGTTATGTGCAAGCTGCCCACATCACTAAATCAGTGAGCAACTACTCATCCAGTATTTCTATGAAGGACTCACACCTATGGAGAGGAGCATTGTGGATGTCGCAACTGGATGAGCATTGGTGGACAAAACACCAGTAGTCACACGTGCATTGATCGACAAGATGACACAAAACTACCAACAATTTGGCGATCGAGGTACGCCAGGTAATTCAATCTTCTCTTGAAAGTCATTTAATTGATACCAGGTTGGAAGAGTTGACTACTATGGTGAGGCAGATTGTTTTTGCTCAAAAGACATCCCAACCCACTCCTATGAGGCCATGTGGCATTTGCACTGAAAAAGACCACCCAACTGACTGTTGCCCCCAATTACAAGAGTCCGAGGATTGTGCAGCAGTAGTCCCTGGGAGACCATATCAACAACAACAGCCACATCCCCAGAAGAAGTATGATTTATTTGCTCCAACATACAACAGAGTAAAAGGGTCAATCAGACATGAGGTATGACTCTAGACAACAACAAAGGCCCCTTTTTTAACAAAATTTCCAGCAGCCTCCGCCTTACTAACAGGGTTTCTAGCAACCCCAAAGGAGATTTGAAACTCAAGCATCAACAAGTCAACAACAAGGGACTTCTCAACCAAAGGTAGATTCTAATACTGATGATCTTTTGAAACAAATTGTTCTTTATCAACAAAATGAGCTGAAGAGACAAGGTTCGGAGTAAGGGAGTTGAAGACTCAAATGAGCCAGATTGTCACCGCCCTCCATGAACTGGTAAGTAAGAACTTCGGAAATCTTCCTTCCCAGCCTACTCCAAATCTCAAGGGGAATGTTAGTGACATCACATTGAGAAGCGAGAAGCAAGCAACTAATACTTCTGCACCTGTCGTTCCACCGAGATTCACCTCAACTCCGGAGAAGTCTCATTCAAGAACCATTGATGAGAAGTCCAAGGAGAAAGACAAAGGTAAGAAAAAGATTGATGATGTTCCTCCTAAACCCCTTCCATTTCCAAACAAAGTTGTACAAACCAAAAAGATGACTGAAGAGGCAATGCAAAAAGAGGTTTTGGATACATTTAAGCGTGTTGAGATCAACATCCCTCTATTTGAAGCCATTAAACAAATACCAAGGTATGCCAAATTTTTAAAAGAACTTTGTACCAATCAAAGAGGGCTCAAGGGAAATGAGAGGATCAATCTTAAAAGAAATGTGTAAGCACTCATTACACCAACTCTAGCAATGCCAACAAAGTGCAAGGATCCTGAGACATTCACCATACCATGCACCATAGGGGAGTTACACTTTTCTAATACTTTATGTGATTTAGGTGCTTCCATAAATGTGATGTCTCACTCTGTATTCTCTTCTTTACAGGTTGGTGAGTTGAAACCGACGAGAGTAGTGGTGCAATTGGCGAACATAGCTACAGCATATCCAACGGGAGTCCTTGAGGATGTACTTGTTCGGGTAAGAAACATGATCTTTCCTGCAGATTTCTATGTGCTTAACATGGAGGATGAGCAGGTAACTTCTCATGCTCCCATTATCTTAGGTAGGTCCTTCCTCAAAACTGCAAAAACAATCATAAATGTCCATGAGGGTACACTTTCGATAGAGTTTGGAGATGAAGTTGTGATATTTAATGTTATAGACTCCATGAAGTACCCCTCAGAGGATCATTCTGCTTTTGTTATCTCCCATTTTGAACCACCAAATAAAAACCCCATGGAATTTGATTCTCCTGTGCTTAGGGAGATTATGAGTATTGGTTCTAATTTGATGTCTAAGAGCACTTCCACACCGGTTCCTAATGCGCACCCCTCTTTTAGATTTGATTTTGAAATGGATTCATATTTTGATTTTGATCATGTGAATTCTGATTATGACATGGCTGTTGAGTATGCTGATGGATTTGATGTTTTATTCTCTGATTTTGATGATGTATATTTTGATACTGATGTTCATTGTGCACATATTTCAGTTCCTTCAATTTCTTCATCCATACATCACTCCCCTACATTGGAACTCAAGTCATTGCCACCAAATCTAAAATACTCATACTTGTTGAGTGGTGAGAGATTACCTGTTATAATTACTAACAATCTCTCTTTTGAACATGAAGAAAAACTTTTGAATATTTTGAGGGAGAACATTATGGCAATCAGGTGGACCTTGGCTGTCATATCAGGTATTGGCCCCTCCATTTGCATGCATAGAATTCTTTTGGAGGATGTGACTAAACCAGTGAGGCAGCCACAAAAGAGACTGAATCCAGCTCTTTTGGAAGTTGTTAAAAAAGAAGTTGAAAAATTGCTCGATGCGGGTATAATTTATCCCATTTTAGATTCCCAGTGGGTAAGTCTTATTCAGATTGTGCCTAAGAAAAGTGGTGTTACAATTGTTAAAAATGAGAGAGAGGAGTTAGTTCCAATAAGGGTGCAAAATAGTTGGCGTGTGTGTTGATTATAGGAAACTAAATCAATCCACTCGCAAGGACCATTTCCCCCTCCCATTTATTGATCATGCTTGAGGATATTTTCAGGTTCTTATAGCCCCAAAGGATCAGGAGAAGACAACATTCACTTGTCCATTCGGTACATTTTCCTACCGAAGGATGCCATTTGGACTCTGCAACGGCCCAGGTACCTTCCAGAGATGCACGGTGAATATTTTTTCTGGTTTTCTTGAGACCTGCATGGAGGTATTTATGGATGATTTTACAGTGTATGAGTCTTCATTTGATGATTGTATCTCTAGTTTGGGAAAGGTGTTGAATCCTTGTATTGAGAAGAATCCGGTCTTGAACTTTGAAAAGTGTCATTTCATGGTATAGAGCATGGAATTGTCTTAAGAGCGAGTAATGTCAAAACATGGGATAGATGTTGATAGATCTAAGGTAGATATTATTTCATTCTCACTCTATCCTTCATGTGTGCGTGATGTTAGATCTTTCCTAGGGCATGCAGGATTTTACCGGCGCTTCATCAAAGATTTTAGTAAGATTGTTATTCCTATGTCACGATTACTTCAAAAGGATTCTGATTTTGTGTTTGATGATTCTTGTCGAACTTCCTTTGATGAGCTAAAACAGTGTCTAACCACTCCACTGATCATGCAACCCCCACGATGGAACATTCCATTTGAGTTGACGTGTGATGCTTCAAACTTCGCAGTTGGAGCAAACCTATCACAGAGGATAGAGGGGCGTTCACATGTTATTGCCTATGCTTCGAAGACGTTGGATTCGGCCCAATCAAACTACACGACCACGAAAAATGAGTTTCTTGCCGTCATATTTGCTTTAGATAAATTCCGTTCATATTTATTGGGCTCTAAAGTAATTTTTTTTTCTGACCATGCAACTCTGAGGTACCTCTTGAAGAAGTCAGATGTAAAGCCCAGGCTTATCTGATGGATGTTGCTTCTTCAAGAATTCGATATCGAGATAAAGGATAAGAAAGGTTCACAGAACTTGGTGGCGGACCACATGAGTAGGCTTACTCACACATTAGAGGCTGACACATTGGACCAAGAATCACTTCGGGACACTTTCCCCGATGAGCATCTTTATTCCATCTCAGGTACGCATCCTTGGTATGCGGATTTAGTTAACTACCTTGTTGCCTTTGAAATTCCTGTAAATTTAAAGAAACATCAAGTCCAAAAGTTAAAGAGTGAGTCAAGATTTTATGTTTGGGATGATCCATACCTTAGGCGCATGTGTAGTGATCAAGTTATTAGAAGGTGTGTTCTTGATCATGAGTTTGAGTCTGTTCTGCATTTCTGTCATACACTTTCATGTGAAGGACACTTTGGAACCCAATGAACAGCTAATAAAGTCTTAGACTCTGGGTTATATTGGTCTAGCTTATTCCATGATGCTCATGTGTTTTGTAAGTCGTGTTCACATTGCCAACATACTGGGAACATTTCTAGGAGATACGAGATGCCCCAACAACCCATATTATTCTGTGAGATTTTTTATGTATGGCGCATTGATTTTATGGGTCCTTTTCCCAATTCATTTGTTTTTTTTTTGTATATTTTGGTTGTCGTTGATTAGGTTAGACTCTCATGTTGTAGTAGACTTTGTCAAGGCATAGATTTTTTGCAGGTTTGGAGTACCAAATTCAGTGATCAGGGGACATACTTTTGCAATCGGAATTTGGCTCCCCTCCTTCGGAAGTATGGGGTGACACACAAAACATCAACACCATACCACCCTCAAACAAATGGTCAGGATGAGGTTTCAAATCGGGAGTTGAAACAAATTTTGAAAAAAACCATGCAGCCGAATAGAAAGAATTGGAGCAAACGCTTGGATGATGCATTGTGGGCTTATAGGACAGCATACAAGACCCTCATCGATATGTCCCCATTTCGGATTATTTTTGGGAAAGCTTGTAATCTCCCCGTGGAAGTCGAGCATCAGGCATATTGGACTATAAAGAAATGCAACATGGATTTGACCCAAACTAGAATTCAAAGGAAGCTGCAGATTCAAGAGCTTGAGGAGATTCGATTATCATCATATGAGAACTCGAAGCTCTACAAGGAAAGATCGAAAACAACTCATGACAGAATGGTCCAACAAAGGGAGTTTCATGTTGGAGAGAAAGTCCTTCTCTACAATTCACGACTGAAGTTGATGTCTGGTAAGTTGTGTTCCAAATGGTTAGGCTCTTATGTTATGTCTAATGTTTTTCCTTATAGTGCAGTGGAGATCACACAAGAGGACACTGGAAGGAGCTTTACAATCAATGGGCAACGTTTGAAGCAATACATTGAGAGAATTCCTACCCATGTAGTTGATTTCATCACATTGCATGACCCCGTTATCACTTGATAATATCAAGTTGTTCCTAACCCTTTCACTTTTATATTCTTTATCCTATTTAAAATTCTGCATTTCATGTGCATGTATCATTTCATAGGTTCACATTAAGGGCGATGCAATATTTTAAGTGTGGGGGAGGAGACAACATTTTGGGTAGATAATTATGATTTTCATTTGTGTGTTTTTGAGTGTTTTCTGTTAAGTTTTATGTTAAATTTTCAAAAAAATACAAAAAAAAACATATCATGTAACATGTTCATTTAGATATGTATGGAATATATGGAAAATACATGTTTTCAAAATTCATTGGCTCCGTGATAAGAATGAGCAAGATTTCATCATCAATGGTTGATTTTTATAAAAATTGAAGTCGTCGATGATATGATTGGTTGTGTTATTATAAAACATTTGAGATTTTGACATCATTATTTGTGATATTTGTTCACGGTAAATTGTGTCATTGATTTCTCCACACAACTTTTCACTCAACTATGACTTTTGAAATTTTTCCTACTCGGTTGAAGGTATCCATACGTTCGTTTCTCTTCCGATCGGTTTCATTACTGTACCGAATTAACCGATGTGTGTGTACCTGTTGTCCAACTGTTGTAAGCCCTCAAAAATAAAAACAATAAAAATATAAAAACCAAAAAAACATTGGTTGTGTCTAGGGTGGGTCAAAAACCACTCTTTCTCGACCTATGATCTTGTTATAACTATTAGAATTAGTGTCGTGAGGAGATCAAACAAGGGTTGAGAGATAAGTGTGAGATTTGATCCCGATGCAACTTTTGAAAAAAAAACAAAAAATAATAAATGAGAGTGATGAAATGTACAACACGTGGGGATATCTAGGTCGAGAGCTTAAGGTTTGACTTTCGAGAATGCTTAAGTGAGTGGATCTTGAAATCTAATTACAAAGGAAGGTAGAACAGGTTCGGTGAATTAAACCAGGTAAGAAGAATTGTTTTACTTGATCTGAATATACTGAATAAAGGGTGGACATATGAGTTTGAAATGGTTGGCACACACACACGTGGGGTATTAATGGCATGGTGGACCCATAACTTGTTTCGCTTTGATTAGTGTCATTAATCTCACTAGATTTTATTTTGATACAATTTATGAAGATAATGTCTTTCAAATTTATTGATATTGACTCTTGATAGAATTCTTAGTTAAACTATATTGCCATTATGGATCGAGAAATATGAACATGCATATTTTGTCACAATTTTTTGGAATACATGATATGAGGTTTTGCCTAGGAGTGCAAAAGAATAAGTGTGGGGGACTTGATAAAACACAATTTTATTGAATATTTTATTGATAATAAATGATATAATTTCCTCACATTGTGCTAAATATGTTTATTTATAAAATATTTATGATTAGATCATTCATTTGAAAATTTGATGAAAATTCTAGTTTTACCCTTTAAAGTGCACTGTAGTAATTCAAACATAAATATTTTAATTTGAAATATTTGAACTTAAAATTTTGTAAAAGTGGTCCTCACTTAATGGGCTACAACTTTTATTCAAAACTATGGAGCTAAATCGTGCATTTGGTTGGATTAAAAGGGCCATGAAGTCAAAGATGGGTTGGACCCGCCAAATTGGACATCACTTTGGTATTTGGGTCATAACTTCTTCATTCGTGCATAGATTGGGCCCAAATTTGGAGAGAAGATCGATGACCCAATTTCGAACAACTAATCCTTCTGGAATGACAGCTAATTCACGTGTTTTGGTGGTCAAGAAGGCGGTGCAATTTGAATTAAAATATTTGGATGAATTACCCCATTCACACTTGAAACCACTTATAAATGAGCCTCCCCTCCACTCTATAAATATGTATTTCTCTCATTTGGAGGGGTTGGGACATGCATTGGAAGATTAAAGGAAGAGGAGAATTGGTTTCACTCCATTTAGGATCCCTTCATCGAAGCCTTATTCTTCTTCTTCACTTTGTAATATTGTTGTGCTTTCAATAATCTCTTAGTTTATCTTCCATTTCTTCTGTTATTTTCAATTTTCTTCTTCTCTTAATCTTCCTATTTGGGCTGGAAATCAAGAGTAGAAACGTGATTCAGTTATACCCTTTCAACGACCTTTTGCAAATGCAAAACATTTCTACAATGACTACACCGCCCATGGAAGAATAATTCTTCTTAGTAATCGATCTAACTCTAACCATCTTCACTTAATTATTTTGAATCAATGAGCTACTGTAATTCACATATTATGATTTATGAATTGTGTTTTGGAATTAAAAAAAAACTAAGCAAGCAATTGAACGATTCACGCAAAATCAGACGAGGTCGAGAATTGTGTGAATTGTAAGAGCACGACCTTAATCGATGATACAAAACCACATAAGATTAATTTTTAGAGTTAAAATATAATCTCCAAACTCAATTCATCCTCATTTCTAGAATGGATATGCTCCCTAATTTACCATTGATCATAAACTAGTATTGGAACAACAATCAACGCAGGATGCTACGACTGCATGTTCTGAAACTAGTATAGGGTTCAATTCATTTCATTATTGTGGTTAACTTAACTCCCGTAGAGTTCGAGGGTTAGCAAATTAGGGAATCATAATTAAGTGGATTTTAATTTAAATGGTAATGATTAATAAGTGAAGAGGTGGAGTCAGATCGGTTACGCTTTTTAAAATAGTTTTCTAAAAAATCTTCTCATTGTGTTTTATTAATCAAATTTCATTTCAAAAACAAAAACAAACAAAAATGCAATCTCCTTCCAACATACTTCTTATTTTATAAACATTGAACAACCCCCATCCTTCTAAGTTGTTTATTTTATTTTATTTTCAAAATACATTTAATATGTTGTTTTAGATTACTTCCTCCTTTGAGAGACAATCTTGGTCAGCCACTCTGCTGCACCTAAATAACCCAAAACCGAATATCATTTGAAAGTGCCCACGACAGCGTCTTTCAATGGGTTGAAGCAAGCTCCACGTGCTTGGAATGCATGCATCAACAACTATCTTCAAGAAAACGGATTCGCCCAATGTCCATATGAGCATGCAGTTTACATCAAGAAGAATGTTCATGGCGATATGCTTATAACATGCCTGTATGTTTATGATTTGTTGTTTACAGGGAACAACCGACCGATGTTCGATGAATTCAAAAAGGCCATGTTTAAGGAGTTCGAAATGACCGATGGAAGTCTTATGTCCTTTTTTTGGGCATAGAAATAAAGCAACATGACGACATCTATATATCCCAGAAGAAGTATGTCAGGGAATTGCTTGAAAAGTTCAAGATGATCAATTGCAACACTGTAAAAAATCCTGTAGCAACGGGCTTAAAACTAACAAAAGACGGAGAAGGAAGAAGCATTGATTCGACTCTGTTCAAGAGTCTGATTGGAAGCTTAAGGTACCTCACAATCACAAGGCCAAATATCGTCTACAGCGTTGAGCTTCTAAGCAGATACATGGAAGCACCAAAAGAATCACATTGGCTAGCCGCAAAAAGAATCCCCAAGTACGTCAAAGGAACAGTGGAATTTGGTCTTTTCTATCCATACAATGACGAAGCAAGGCTATATGGATGCTCAGAAAGTAATTGGAGAGGTGACCAAGATGAAAGAAAAGGCACCACTTGATATGTATTCTTTCTTGGAACGACTGCTTTCACATGGAAAAGTGAAGCAAAGTGTGGTCGCCCTATCCACATGTGAAGCAGAGTACGTAACAGCACCGTCCACTGTTTGTGAAGGAATTTGGTTGAGAAACCTGTTAAAAAAGTTGAAGCATCCCCAAGATAGATCCATAGTCATATATGTGGATAATAAATCAGCAATCGAACTATCCAAAAATCTGGTGCAGCATGGAAGAAGCAAACACATTGATACCTGATATCATTTTCTGAGAAATCATGTGAAGCAGAAGATGGTAAAATTTGAGTATTGTCATACTACGGAACAGGTGGCTGATATTTTCACAGACATTACCGACAGATGCATTTAAACAGCTAAGAACGATGCTCGGAATGAAGCCTATTTTGGTTTGAAGGGGGGTGTTTGAATTGCAAACAAAGCACATCCGGTGGAAATTCAAAGGGTCTTCCCCGTGTGGTTGTTTCATTTCTTTAATGTGTCAGTTAATGTGGTTGTTTCATTTCTTTAACGTGTCCGTTTAATTTGGTTGTTTCATTTCTTTAAATGTGTCCATTTAATTTGGTTGTTTCATTTCTTTAAATGTATCGGTTTCATTTTTTTGTAAATGCCTATAAATTGTTGGCAATTGTAGTCTGAAAAAGGTGTGCAATACAAGCTTAATAGAGAGTAATGAATGAGCCATCAAATCCTGAAATTCATATACTGTGGGGATGTTTTCTTGTTCAATCCGCGATAATAATTCTACTGTCATGCTCTCTAAAACCATCAAATGTCACTCTGTCCTTTCTGAACCTGTACTGAGGGGGGAGAAAACGTATGTGTCACATGCATGCCCATTTTTTACAATGCTTAAGCCATGTAGAATTTTTACTTTTATTGAAGCAAGGGCAATCAAATTCCTATTTCGTACTCCAACCTGATAAATTTGCACAAGTCGAGAAGTCATCGATTGTCCAAAATAAAGCAGTCTGCAGTTTGAACATTTCATTTGTTTCACAATCGTAAGTCATCACACCATCGCTCCAAAATTCATTCAACTCATCAATCAATGGTTGAAGGTAAACATCAATCTTATCCCCCAAACTTCTGAGTCCATCAATAAGAATGGAAAGTAATAGAAATTGTTGTTTCATATAGAGCCACGGAGGAAGATTATACAGAATCGCACCACGGGCCATGTGTTATGAGTTGCACCAACCATAGACCTGAATGGATTGACATCATCTGTTGTTAACCCCAATCGGACATTACGATTATCTTTAGCACAGTCAGGGTGCCTCTGATCCAACTCCTTCCATGCAAGAGAGTATGTCGGATAGGCTAGCGTATCACTTTCCTTATTCATTTCCACGTGTCATCTCATTAATTTAGAAACTTTAGATGACATAAATAATCTTTTCAACCTCGGCTTCAGCAGAAAGAAACACATTTGCTTTACGGCAACCGATTTCCCCCGTTTCACAGTCTCACTTGGATGAGTCTGATTTCCCCTATTATCTTTCCACCTGAAAGAGTCATGAACCATACAATTATCCAAATGGACGGTTTCCTTTCTAAACGGCATATAGTTTACAAATGCATCTATGGTCTCATATGTGAAACTTGAGTTGTCTATCAACTTACGAGCATAGTAATACAACTCAAGAATCTTAGCGTCACCAAGAAGTATTTTTTTTAATAACACCAACAGCATGTCGAACGATGTGTATGACCACTGATTCAAAACTTTCAAGTGCAACAACTCCATGATAAATGACAATTTACTGTAATCAGTACACCCAAAATATAATTTTGTTTGTGCATCATCAAGTATTTCATAAAAACTCGACGAATCACGATCTGCACCAGAGCATGGATTGATATCGCCGATCTCAACATTCCGGATGTTAATGCCTTCAAGAACCAACCCACATACCATTTCAGTAAGCATTTCATGCATCAGATCAGTCGTCCTCGCATCAACATTCATCTAAACAGTTTCTGTTTGATGACAACGAATATATTTTTCACCGTGACGAATTTGACTCTAAACTCATTCAAGAATACGTGTTCTCTCACGGTATCTCGTATGAATTGATATTTGTTGGCCCATTTTCTACATAGACAGCTAATATAATCACTTTGAAATCCTGTAGTAAAATCAATAAACTGCATAATTCCCTTCAAAATATTCTTTAGACGTTCTATTTGAAAGATCAATCCAACTCTTATCCATATTCCTATCTATACAACAAGAAGTAACAAATACATAAGACTTATATATTGCATGATTTTTTAGAATTTCATATCACAGAATATAACCAATCTTATTCGTCACTATCCATAATATCATTGGTCAACAAGGTATAATTGATTTGATTGAAATATTTATCCAAACAATCATCTAACCGTTTTTAACAATGAATAAACTATGTCACGCCATATTAAATTCATATCATTCATAGGCAAATCATATTTAACATTAATAAATCTATTGCGGGTTTGCAACGAAAACATTCAACAACATCAGTTTTCACAGTGGAAAATATGATATATATCACTCCGGCTCCTCATGATATTATCTTACGTATCAGCATAACTAGAAAGAAAAACTCAATTACTTTATGAAAAATTATCTATAAAAAAACAGAATGAATGCAATGCATAAAATTATCAAAATTCAATCAGATCGAACATGAGTTTTCAAACTTCAACAATCAAAATTAGAATATGTTTCAACAAATTATATCTAAAATAAAGACATGGAACACTGGAAATATAAACTTCAAAACCATAACAATCTAAAACAAGTTCAAAATAATATTTTAGTTAAAATTCAACTAAATCAAACAAAATGTTTGTAAAAAAATATATGGAATTTAAAATAAAGAACATTAAAAAATTAAGCCCAAAAACTCCAATTTCTAATTATAACATACAAAGAATGTCAGACTTTGAACAAAATGGTTAGAATTTAATTATTTTCCCATTTAAGGAAAATTTTGACAACACCAACATTTCATAAAATAAATGTGTCGATTATGTATCAAATGTCGAATCAAGATAATCCCTACATTGTTATTATCAAAATCAAAACCCTAAAATAGAGGGGGTTTCCGACGAATCAAGAATCGCATGATTTATATACTGGAATTAGGGTTTACCTCTGATAGCGCGACGAATCTGGAAACTAAGTGAGAGATCGGGCGTGTGGAGGTGGAGTCGGTTGGGACAGCTTCACCCTGAGGGGACGGCGGTGAGCAGAGAAGGCGACAGCAGCCGGATCGGGGGCGGTGGCAGAGAGGAGCGGCAGTGGTGACCAGGATCAGGCAGCGATGACGAAAACGGATGATAGTGGTGGCGGCTCCGGTGAGGGGTGCGGTGGGGGTAAGGGAGAGGACACGCGGTGGCGTCGACTCTAACAAGGGGTGCAATGAGGGAGGGGGAGAGGCACGCGATAGATTTGGTTTTTTGGGGGGATCAGCAACCGCCACAAGTGGTCGCCCATTTCAACAGGCGCAAATGCCTGTATTTTTAATAGTGGGTCTTGTCAAGACAACAACAACAGTCGACTTCAGCATACAAGTAAGTCTGTCGGAAGATGGTGATCTTCCAATGGGCAGAGCAGGCTGGACTGAGTTTGTCGAAAGATGGTGATCTTCCGATGGGCTAAGCAGACTGGTCTGAGTTCACCAGAAGTTGAGTTGTGTTGGGATCAGTTGAACGAATGAGGAGCTGTTAACAATCTACCGGATGCAGCGGTTGAGGCAGTGTTGGTTACAGTGCAACGGAGGGTTGACTGCGAATCACAAATAGCGATGCAACCTATTCAACCAGCTGAGTACCACTATAAAATAGAGGTGGGACCAAACGCTAAGAAACTAGAATCAAAGTATTGCTAATTGCGACTAAGTGTAATTACTAGCTCCTTAGCTACAGTAATTTGCAATCCTTTATATTACTGGTGGAATAAAGATTTGACGATATTCTCTCATGGACGTAAAACGAAAGTCTGAACCATGTAATCTTTGTGTGTCCACACATTCCATTGTTTTTCTTTTTGCTTGAATGTTTATATGTGAGCTACTTGGAAGTGTGTGCCTTGAGTGTGGCTTAGTGGCGGTGATTAGGGTGCAGCAGACTTCCCAATTACGGTAACCCAAGTTGCGGGAAGTTTCGGAGGTGCGTTATCTACTACGATGAACTTCTGGTGTGTGGTCTTTCAGTGGTTTGAGATCCATCATCCGTTGATCGCACAGTGGCCACTTCCCAACAAGTGGTATCAATGCATTGTTCAGAGCTTGGTTGTTCGCACTCGACCACAACCTAGGCAACATCCACTCTTGCCATGAAGTTATATTGATTTCGGTTGAGATTAATGTCATTGAAAGATATGACGATGGAAGAAGGAAGAGTTTGAATTTATAAATTTTATGAAAGCGACTTCAATTTCTAGTAGATTTGGATGGAAGATTATCTCATTCAAAAGGATTTGAAAATTTCGTTGGATGGAGTCAAGTCGGACAAGATATAAGACAATGAGAAAAGTTGGACAGGAAGGCACTTGGATTAGTGAGGACATCGTTGGCACGAAATGTAGCATTCAACGTCTAGGAAAAGAAGACTACAACTGAGTTGATGGCGACCCTGGCAAATATGTACAAGAATCCAACAGCACTAAACTAAGTGTTCCTGATGCGACGCTTCTTTAGTATGAGGTTATAGGAAGGAAGGTCAGTGGCATATCATGTGAACGACTTCAACATGATCTGTAGCTGATTTGAAGCAGTGAAAGTTACTTTTGCGGATAATGTATGGGTAATTATACTGCTCTCATCTTTACCGGAATTGTGGGGATGGAATGGTTATTGCGGTCAATAATTCCTATAGAAAAACCGATTTGGTGTTCGAAGACATCCAGAATGTGATCCTCAATGAGGAACTTCGGAGAAGGGAGGTCCAAGTACCTTCCGATGATGCACTGAAGAAATTGTCGGCGATCGGAAGATAAATCAAGGGAGACGAGTCGGGGAAAATCGATTAGTTCAGGTCTCACCAGATGGCATTGTGGAAGGCGTGGACACATCCAAAGAAATTGCAGAAATGGAAAGTCACCGAAAGAACGGCTTCTAAAAGTTCGAATTTTGTTAACACAACGAAGGGAGGCAACAATTTGTTGCTTAGCGTTCATATTCCGATGGAGTCATGGGTGGTTGACTCAAGAGCATTTTCTATTCTACGGCAGAACACTGGTGCGTGGTCAACTATGTGTTTAGAAGCTTTGACAAAGTCCATCTAGCGAATGATGAAGCTTTGGAAGTAGTCTGAAAGGAAGATGTAAACATCCAGATGAAGAATGGAAGTTTATTACAGTTGAAATAAGTGAGAAATATTTCAGGTCTCCAAAAAAATCTCATCTTTGTGGGGCAATTGGATGATGCAGGCTACGACACTGCCATTGTCAATGGAGACTGGAAAGTGACTCAAGAGTCTATGGTTGCGGAGCAAGGAGTAAAGGATGGAACGTTTTACTTGACCGGAAATTTAGATGGAAATGTAATGGCCAAACGACAACCTCGGATGATTCGGAGGTCTAGCATAGCAGGTTCGATCACCTTAGTGAAAAGAACATCAAAGTTCTGGTAAGGGAAGGCATGTTGAAGCTTGATCACTCGAAAATTGGGAGCTGTGAAAGTTGCGTTCTTGGAAAACAAAAAAAGGTTTAATTCAATTTGGATGGCCGGAAGCCCAATGCCCGAAAGCCGAAGCTTGTTCACTCGGATGTACGGGGGCCAACCCCAATCTGGTCTCACGAAGGATCTCTTTACTTTGTCACTTTCATCGATGATGCGACAAGGTATGGGTGTATTTACTTAAGCATAAATCTGATGTCGTCGGTGCTTTTGTATAGTGGAAAGCCATGGTGGAAAGAGAAAGTGGTCGGAAGTTGAAGTGCCCAAATCAGATAATGGTGGAGAGTACAGCGGTGGCAACTTCTGAAACTTCTGTCAGAAAAAAGGGATCGGGCTGGAAATAACAGTACCCGAAACACCAAAACAAAATGGTGCAGCGGGAATGATAAACTGGACTTTGACTGAGAAGGCAAGATGCGTATGTGTGCACTTTGGAATGCCCAATACCATTTAAGCGGGAAGCAATCAACATTGTTGCGTATTTAGTCAACAGAAGTCCAACTTTTACAGTGGGGTAAAGTTTACCGAAAGAACTATGGTCTAATAAGATACCAGAAGTTGGTTATCTTAAAATCTTCAGAAGTTTGGCATACGTTCATATTGATGCGTGTGTGTGCACTATGGAATGCCCAATACCATTTGGGCGGGAAGCAATCAACATTGTTGCATATTTAGTCAACAGAAGTCCAACTTTTACAGTGGGGTTAAGTCTACCAGAAGAACTATGGTCTAATAAGATACCAGAAGTTGGTTATCTTAAAATCTTCAGAAGTTTGGCATACGTTCATATTGATGTCAAGACCTGAGACAAACTAGAATCCAAATCCAAGGTCTGTTTTCTTATTGGATATAGGAATGAAGATTTTGGTTTCAAACTGTGGGATGATAACAAGAGCCAAATCATCAAAAGTCGGAATGTTCTCTTCAATGAGAAGGTCCTTTGGAAGAATTGGAATCTGGTTGAATCAGAAGTTGAGATCAAAAGGTCAACTACTGAAGTCCAAATTGACTTGGATGAGAACATCAAAAGATTGCAAATTCTGATGATACCAGATGTCGGCACAAATTCACTGAAAGATGGACCAACTGAAGACGTGCCAGAATGCTCGAGGTATATTGAAGCCCGAGGGAAAGCTCTGAAAGTTAGCAATCGGCAGTTGGTGCGCCAGAAGATAAAGCACCAAAAATTGAAGCACCGGAAAGGGTTGAATCTCAAGCCGAGTTGAAAAGTTCTTCTAGAATCAGGTGACCAGTCCAAAGATATAGAGTTGATATGACCTTCTTACTTCTAACAGATGGTGGAGAACTCGAATGTCGAGAAGAAGCGACAGCCCTTAGTGACTCGAAACAATTGGAGTCAACGATGAAGAAAGAAATGGCTTCCTTAAAGTTCAACGGAACTTGGGAGTGAGTTAGATAAACCACCAAAAGGAAAGCGGACACTAGAGAACAAATGGGTCTTCCGTTTGAAGAAAGAAGCTAGAGGAAGCAGAAGATACAAGGCACTGCTCATGGTGAAAGGATTCCACAAAAGGAAGGAATTGATTTCTCAGAAATATTTTCACCTGTAATAAAGCATACTACTATTCGGATAGTGCTGAGATTAGTTGTTTCCGATGATCTGCACTATGGATGTAAAAAATGTCTTTCTTCATGATGACTTGAGGAGGAGATTTACATGAAACTTTACATGAAACAACCAAAGGGTTTTAAAGATCATCGGAACGAGGACCTTGTTTGTAAATTAAATTGAAGCCTCTACGATTTGAAACAGGCACCTCAACAGTGGAACAGAAAGTTTGATGCATTCATGACTGGAGAATGTTTCACGCGGAGCAACTCTAATCAAGGTTGCTATTGGAAATCATGGAATGATAGGACTTATATCATACTCCTATATGCAGATGACATGTTGATAGCAGGTCCGGAGATTTCACGGGATTCGGGAGGTGAAATGTAAGTTGTCCAGAAGATTCGAAATGAAGGACCTTGGCCAAGCCAAGAAATTATTGAGAATGAAGATCGAGAGACAGAGAAAATCCAATACGCTGGTGTGTTATCCCAAGAAGAATACATCTGGAAGATCATCAAGAAATTTGATATAACTGAATGTAAACCCGTCTCGGCTCCGCTTGTCGGACACTCCAAGTTATCCAAGGCACAAACACCAACAACGAAAGAAGAGGGTGAGTACATGGCGAAAGTACCGTTTGCATCAATTGTCGGAAGTTTAACCTACGCGATGATCTGTACATGGCCGGATATAGCTTTTGCGATGGGAGTTGCAAGTCGTTTTATGTCAAACCCCGAAAAGGAACACTGGGAAGTTGTGAAGTAGATCATTTGATATTTAAAGGCATCAGAAGATGCAGCGCTTTGTTTTGGGGGAGATGATCCTTTGCAAAGATTCATGGATGCAGATTTTGGTGGAGATTCAGACACCCGGAAGAGAACAATGGGTTTTGTGTTTACTTTTGGAGGAACGGTTAGCTAGTTGTCTCGGTTGCAGCTTGTGGTTTCCTTATCTACAACGGAAGCAGAATACGTAGCATCTATGAAAATTGGAAAGGAGTCAGTATGGTTAATGCGCTTGCTAAAGGAGTTTGGAAGGAGTCCGAAAGGAGTGTTATTCTGCAATAGTCAGAGTGTTATCCACCTCGCTGGAATCTGATGTTTCATGCAAAGAACGAAACACATTGACATGAAATTCCATTTCATCCAGAATTTACTAGAAGCCATGGTGTTAATGCTGCGGAGGATGGTTGGGAAGCAAAATATGACTAACATGTTCACAGGGGTGTTAGTCCAAGAAAACTTGAGGCGGCATCGGGCCTCAGTTGGACTCGAAAAGTTGATGGAGAACACTGCATACAGCGGAAGGAATATGGATGCTCAGTTTTGCCTAAGTGTTAGAGGGTGACGAAGTGATCCTTGAAGCAGTCTTCAAGTGAGAAATAGTTGGGATTGCGAAGCTTTCTTCATGTTACCGGATTCAGTTTACCTGAAGAAGAAACTTCGGTAGACCTTTCGGTCTTGTCGAAGCGGTCAGTCTGAGTTTGCTGGGAGTCGAGTTGTGTTGGGATCAATTGACCGGATGAGGAGTTATTAAAAGTCTACTAGATGCAGCGGTTGAGGCGGTGCTGGCTACGGTGCAATGAAGGGTTGACCGTGAATCTCGAATGGTAGTGCAATTTGTTCAACCAGCTGAATACAAAATAGAGGTGGGATCAAATGCTGAGTAACTAGAATCGAAGTATCGCTAATTGCGACTAAGAGTAATTAATGGCTCCTTAGCTACAATAATTTGTAACCCTTTGTATTTCCAGTGGAATAAAGATTTGGCGGTATTCTCCCATGGATGTAGAATGAAAGTCTGAACCACGTAATCTTTGTGTATCCACTTCTATTGTTTTTTTTTTTTTTTTGCTTGAATGTTTGTGTGAGTGTTTGGAAGAGTGTGCCGAGAAGTGGGAAAATCCCAGAGGTTCTTTGTCTGTTGCACTAAATTTTCGTTGTGTGTGGTCTTCCGATGGTTTGAGATCCATCTTCCAGTGATTGCACGGTGGCCGCTTCCCAACATATTTCTCCTACTCCCGGGCAAAAAAGAATTACATCGTCGACAAAGATGAGATTTGAATGGGCTGCAAGGCCTCTGGCAGCATGAATAATCTTGACATTCCTATCAGTCACTTTTCTCAGAATAAGTCTACAAATATAATCTTCAGCAATTAAAAAAAGAACCCAAGACGGTGATCACCCTATCTCACTCCCCTTGAACAAGAAAAGAAACCTTCAAAAGAACCATTTAAAAACACCGAAATTCTAACAGACTCAAAGCAAGCATTGATTCTCAGGATAAATGTCTCATTGAAACCAAATTGCTCTAAAACATTGGAGATAAAATCCCATCTAATGGTGTCAAAGGATTTTTTAATATCCACCATTGGAGCAACATTTCCCCCTCTAGTAGTTCTCCCAAGGATATTGCCACACTTAGAGGCTCTAATAAGACATACATGGACTTTCCTCCATGAATGAAGCCAAACTAATTCTTAGAGATGACCTTACTAATGATCCCAGTAAGCCTCATAGTCAGTAATTTACTATAGATTTTGTAAATGGAATTGGCCATTGTAATGGGCCTAAGTTTAGGTATCTCATCAGCATTGTTTTCTTTAGGAATGATAACCACAAATTGAGAGTTAGGCAAAACTGGATGTGTGCCCTCTCTGAAAAAGCTTTCACCATTCTCTCAATATCACCATGGACAAGGCACTGTAGCAGAGCTGACCGACCGACACCGACAAGGTACTGTAGCAGCGCAGACTCCCAGCCGCCATTCACTATAGCTCCTTGGACTTCCAACCGGCAATCATTGTAGCACTTTTGACTTGGATGGTCGTCTTTCACTATAGCAATGCGAACTTTCTGACGGTTGGTGGAATAGTGTTTCGTCCTCTACATTAGCCAATCTTCGGGCTAGGGTTTCTTAGTGTGTGTGTGAGAAACTCCTGTAAATTATGCTCTCGGATTTTTTTATAGTGAAGTTATTCTGCCTCTCTGTGGACGTAGGAATTTTTCCCGAACCACGTAAATCTTTGTGTTCTCGTTCTGTTTTTTTTCCTTTTACTCTTCTCTGAATCATTTCTTTTTTGTCGTTGCGACTCCTAACGTTTCCACATCACCGAGGACACCATCTCCCCAGTTTCACCTAACGCTCCTGCTCTGGCAACAAACGACTTGCCCATTGTATTGCGAAAAGGTACTCGGTAGCAAATAGATTTATACGATACGCCTGAATACAGATGGCACTCTTCATCGCCTTAAAGCCAAACTTGTGGCAAAAGGTTTTGCTCAGACATATGGTATTGATTATTTTGATACCTCTCTCTGGTTGCAAAGATGGCATTTGTCCGATTATTCATCTCTCTTGCCCCCTTACGACAGGTAAACAGATGGTCGGCAGCAAATAGATTTATACGGTACGCCTGAATGCAGATGACACTCTCCATCGCCTTAAAGCCAGACTTATGGCAAAAGGCTTTGCTCAGACATATAGTGTTGATTATTTTGATACCTTCTCTCTGGTTGCAAAGATGACATCTGTCTGATTATCCATCTCTCTTATCGCTCATCATCATTGGTCTTTTCATCAGCTTGATGTCAAAAATGTTTTTCTACATGGTTTTCTTGACGAGGAGGTATATCTACAACAACCTCCTGGCTTTTGTGCCTCAGGAGTCGATTCTCATGTCTGTCGACTTCATCGCTCTCTTTATGGACTCAAGCAGTCTCCTCATGCATGATTTGAAAGATTCTGCACAGTCGTCACTACATTTGGCATATCTCAGAGTATGAAGAACCGCACTGTCTTCTACCGCACGACGTCCTCAAGCAATATTCTACCGATTGTCTATGTTGATGATATCATTATAACTGAGAGTGACTCCAATGGAATCGTTCATCTCAAGGTGTATCTTCAACACCAATTTCAAACCAAAGATCTGGGTCCTCTAAAATACTTCCTTGGCATTGAGGTCTCTCGTTCTCCAGACACAATCTTTCTTTGTCAACGGAAATATGCTTTGGAAATCTTGCAGGATGTTGGTTTGACTCAAGCAACTGTCATTGACACTCCTCTTGAGAGCCCGGGGAACGATCTCTTTATGACAACACGGAACCATATTCTCACTCAGAGAGGTACCGTCGTCTTGTGGGAAACTCAATTATCTCACCATGACTCGTCCTGACATTGCATGCGTTGTCAGCAAGGTTAGCCAATTCGTGGAACATCCAACAAAATCTCAGTGGGATGTTGTCCTTCGCATTGCCAAGTACATTAAGAAAAACTCTGTCTGTGGTTTTCGATATTCACATCACGATCATCTGAATATTGAGGTCTTTTGTGATACTGACTATGATGGTTGCTTAGCTACCCAGAAATCTACGTCTGGCGTTGCCATTTTTCTAACAGGTAACTTAATATCGTAACGCAGCAAGAAACAGATTGTTGTCTCTCAGTCCAGTGTTGAATCAGAATACCGTGTGATGGCCACAGTCACTACTGAAATTTTTTGGCTTCGTCATCTTTTCCATGAAATTGGTTTCTCGCCACGGTTATCTGCTCATATTTGGTGTGATAATCAGACAGCCACAAAGATTGCTTTCAATCCCGTCTTCCATGATCGCATGAACCATATCAAGGTGGATTGTCACTTTCTTCGCCATCACCTCGAGCATCACCATGTCTACATTCCGACAGCTGATCAGTTTGTCGACATCTTCACCAAAGGCCTCCTGGGAGCTCGACTTGACTCTCCCTGTACCAAGTTGGGCATCCACAGCATCAACGACCCAGCTTGAGGGGGAGTGTATGGTCTTGGTTGATGTCTTTATTTTTTTTTGTGGTATTCTTTTCCAAACTATTATGTACTAGCTTGAGGGGGAGTGTTAAAACCAGTTTATTGTATTTCTGGGTAAAGGATGTTCCCAATCCCACATCGGATTATTCCAACTTGTAAATTTTTTCCTCTATCTATAAAAGAATGTCTCTGCCTCTCTTTGAGGTAGGGGACTTCACCATTCTACAATATCCTTCCAGGTTCAGCCACTGCTTGAGCTGTCCTAAAATCTGTAAGGGCCAAAGAGATGGCCGGTTTGTCTGGGAGCGATGCCAAATCGACTTGATCAGATGGGGCAATATCCTTCCAGGTTCCCCTTCCCTCAGTTCGGCTGGTTTACTTGTAAGGGATGCATAATCTAAGTTGCATAGGGATAACATTGGCTTTGAGGAATCCAAGAAAATTAATTGCGGGTCTCCTATGACCACTGGTTATGTTGCAGGCCACCAGTGGCGAGAGTTTGAAGGAAGAGGATAAGGGGCTTGCAAATGAGACCCTGGTGATTTGCATAAATACAGGTGAAAACACTAAAGAAGTTTATTCTGCATCCCAAGAGTTGAAAGGACCTGGCTCAATGGATTCAACTATGGCAGGTAATGTTGCGGGTATGGCTGGACAAATTTTTTCACCTTCCAGCTGGGATGTGGTTGTTAGTGTGAATGCAGCAAGTGAAAGAGAAGGCACGCAAAGGGTGGCAGAAATTCAGGAAGGGGTTGAATGCTTGGAGCTGGAATTTCAGGGCAGAAAAAAGGAGATTTGGTGGGTTTAGTTCCCCTTTTAATTCTACTGGAGGGTGGTGCAGCCCATAACATCTTATGGGTGAAGACGGCCCATGTAGAAGTAAGGAGCGTATGGGAGACCACTTGGCGTGCATGTGAGGGAAGGGCGCATTTTAAAGGACCCCCAAAGCACGGCCCTCAATTAGCAGTGCTGTTTGGTTCGGCCCATCGCACAAAATGCAGTGGTCTAAAGCATGGGGCATGCGTTAATGATTTATATTTGAAGTACCAACAACCTAAATTTATGCAGTTGATTAACGAAGGTTTTGGTGGAGAAGAGATGCCCAACATGCTGATTGTAGAAACAGCAGAGCAGGAGAATGTTAAACGACTGGAGGCTGCAAAACATCTTGATTTGAAGAAGTATGTAGTTTTTGATGACTCTGATCATGTGTTCAAGGGTGCTGCACCATTTGAAAAGCTTGCTTTTGATTTACAAAAATGAGTTGGCAGGGATAAGGGATGGCTGCTCCCAATCACAGAATAAAAAAACTGGGTGCATGCATAAGGTTAGCACACTTTATGAGGAGAAGTAAGCTGCCAGGCAGCAGCATAGAGCAGTTTGTGCAGCAGCAAGCCTAGGGTGGCACCCGCCAAAGGAAGAAGTATGGGAAGAACTCGGCAGATTCAAGTAACCTCATTGCACTTGCGCTGGAGATCAACCTCCACCGCTGTTGTTGTGTTTTGATCTGGTTCGTGTCTAATGCTGGTACACTGGTCATTGGAGGGGCGGGACCAAGCTATCACAATATGGGACAAGTCCACCATGAGGACAAAATGGTTTTCAGGAGGGTGGCAGTAATGGGAATGTGTGGTCTATGTGAAAGGGGGGAGGTGGTGGATTGCGTGAGGGTGCTGTTTGTACGTAATGGAATCTGCCAGAGGCAGAGTTGTAACTCTGATTGGGGGATTTGTACGGCCAGTTGTAGCTGTTAGGGGGGGCAGACAGCTGGGGGGTAATCTGGTGGCCCTACGGTTGTTAAAAGTGGGAGGGCTAGTGAGAGAGAAGGGGGGGAATGTGATGGGAATGTGTGGTCTATGTGAAAGGGGGGAGGTGGTGAGTTGCGTGAGGGTGCTGTTTGTACATAATGGAATCTGCCAGAGGCCGAGTTGTAACTCCGATTGGGGGATTTGTAGGGCCAGTTGTAGCTGTTAGGGGGGGCGGACAGCTGGGGGGATAATCTGGTGGCCCTACGGTTGTTAAAAGTGGGAGGGCTGGTGAGAGAGAAAGGGGGGAATTATTCTGCTGATGGGATCGGTTGTAGGCTTGGGCGAGAGCATCTGGGGGGGACTCTCGAGTTTCTTCATTCTTCTTATGCTACTCTTCCTCCTCCCTCTAGTATTTCTGCTCCTACTTTTCTCTCTATATTTACCAAGAAGTTTCCTAGCAGGCCTGTTCTTATCATAATAGGGTGATGATAATAATTCACCTTTTGAAGAGTTAAACAGAAATCTTTCTCCCAGAAATCCAAAGCAACATTATTAATGACAGTTCTGTCAATCATGCTAGAAACCATTGTATTATCAACTCTTCTATAACGAGTGTATTTAGCTCCGAGAAAGATTTATATCAATCAAGTTAATACTTGCAATGCAACTTCTGAATTCTTTACTGGTAGAGGAAAGATAATTCATACTTATCTTCTCTTACATGTCCATGAACACATGGAAATCACTTGTTATCATCCATGGATCATAGATCTTCATGTTGAGCATGTCAACTTCCTCCCATAGAGGCCTTCTATGCTGATGCCTGTCATAAACATATACAAGAGAACAGAACATTAATCTGTCATTTAACTTAACGGACAGGTAATCATCTATTGGAAAGCACTGGAACTAGAAATGTCAGAGATCATTGATGAAGCACATACCTAGAGAGTCTCAACTGCTGTAAGCCTGTCCTTAGCAGCAACTAGTTTATATCAAGCTTTTTTAAATTCAATCCCAGAAAAATAAGAAAACTGAATCATGGGTTCAACAATTCTAATAAGAAGGGGATTATGCTTCTAGATTAAATGCAAAAGATATCTACTAGTCTCTATTTTTTAGACCATTATAGTTCCAAAAATGGACATTAATCTTCTCCTTGATTACTTCTTATTTTTCCCACCCCTCTTGATTATGGTTTTTTATTATTAGTTGGTCCTTTTGGCCTTATTGCCTTTTTATTTTGACCTTCTTTAACAGGAGTGTCGAGTCCTTGTGAACTTTCTTTTCAAAATTGCCCATCTATCTCAGAGTTGCCTGATTTAAAGTGACCTCGCCCTCTGGAACTTACTTTACAAGTTCCCCTTGCTTTTCAGAGGTATAACCACCCTGATTTATTGGGACCTAACCTTCTGCTGCAGTTTTATTAGTAGGCTCATCCTTCTCTGAAGAGGTCTCCCTACCCAAGGTTGGTGAGATTTCTCCATCCTCAATTGGATCGATAGCGTCTTTGGAAACTACCACACAGCTTTACACATTCTGGTTCTTGTTCTCCTGAAATGGCCTTGAATTGTTAGAAGACTGTAAAGCTGAGTTCCCAACAAACGCCGCGCCATTGTTAAGTAAAGCTTCCTCCTCCACCACTGTCTCGTTCTCAGATATTTTCTCCTTGCCTGTAACTTGCAACTCTTTGATACCTTAGTCCTCTATGGGAGTCCCATTATATTTGTCTGCCTTCTCAATGTTAACAGCATTATTAGACATATCTCCCTTCTCAATCTTCTTATTCACCCAAGTCTCATTTTGTTTTTGAGCAGTTGTCTTCTTGATCTTCACCTTTTGGACAGCTCTGTAATTAGAAACAGCACGTCCCACCACCTTGCAAAAGTTACAGAACGGCAGTATGAATTCATATTCTACGTGAACCTCAGATTCAAATATATTGTAGAGAAAATTAACTTCATCCAGAAGGGGGTCTGCAATGTTTGCATCTACCGGGATCTGAGCAGGATATCCTTTCTTTCCCTCTATAGTGTAAAGAAAATTAACTTCATCCGGAAAGGGGTCTGCAATGTTTGCATCTACCAGGATCTGAGCAGGATATCCTTTCTTTCCCTATATAGTGTTTTCAACCATCTTCAGGGTTGTTCCTGTGCATGCAATAAGATCATTAAGGATCTGCGAGTGCTAGAAAATCTAACTGAGACCCTGCAACCTAACCCAGATTTGAGGGTGGGTATGCCTCTCCGGAAATGGATTGAATGAAATGAATATCCAATTCTAAACGCCGAAACACCCCCGGCTTGATGCTAAGATTTCCAAAGCTTCGAGATTGTGAGAGATCATCATAAGGGGCAAAAATAAGATGAAAATAACCTTTAAATCTTAGTGTCGATCTCCAGCTATTAATCCTACAAATACTAGAAAGTTTCATTTTTATATCATTCATGGACCAAGGCTTGTCGTCTTTGACCGTGATAATTTGATCTATCAAGGAAAATCAACATAACTTGAGCCTTTGCTTTAAAGATTCCTGCTTTACCTCCACAGCAATCTTTCCATCCATCAATTTTGTTATTGCAGGCCCTTTAGCTCCAGATATAAGATTGGCCCCAACCCCCGCATTCCGAGTGTTTAGGGCTTCCGAGAAAGTAACACCTCTTCGCACAAGTTTTTGCTCCTCAACTTGCTTACCAGGATCATTCTCTATCTTCCAGAGTTGCTGCAAATTTGAACGAGATCAGGCCACGAAAACCTAGTCGCCAACCCATCGCCATAACCGAGAACTCTCGACATCCTCAACCATTCATGGTCATTGAATCGGAATGTAAATTTTATTTTTGAATTGATTCAAAGGAAAATAAGTTTTTATTAGTTTTTTTAAAAGAAGAAATAATTATCATTTAGTGTTCTTTGAAATATTTTAAAAAATATTTTTTTTTGTTGATCCATAAAGTAAAAAATTATTTTTTTTACCTTTTTAAAATCCAAATAAATATTTCATAAAAAAACATGAGAGATTTCAATATCGAATTTTAAACAAAATGCAATTTTAAAAAAATTGAAGTAAATTTATATTTTAAATTAAATATGCTAAATCATTTACATAAATGTTTTTTATTTGAAAAAAGTTAGTTTTTTTCTTTTTTTATGAAATTTTTTATATGAAATGTTAAATTTTAAAGAAAAAGATGGATATTTACTGTTTTTAATGAAGAGGTGAATTTTTTTTAATTCAAAAATATTTATTAATGAAAATATAAAAGAAAACATATTTTTAATTGAATGATTTTTTCCAAAAAATATTGTTTTGGATTTTATAAAAATTTATTTGAAATATTTGAATATATTTATTAATTTAAAATTAAAATTAAAATGGAGGGGTTTTTTGAAAACATTGTTTTTTCATTGGGTTTTTTTTTTTTTGAAAACATTGTTTTTTCCTTGGTGTTATTATATAAAAAATGAAATTAGTTTTTTTAAATTGAGAATTAGACTTTTGACAAATTTATAGAAAAAATATGTTTCTATTTTTTTAGAAAAAACATTTTTTTATAAGAAATGGGTAACTATTTTTTAATGAATGGTTTTTATTTGTATTTTTAAATCTTCTATTTTTCAATTGAAAAGGTAATATGTTTGCATTAATTTAATAGAAAAATAATCCAATGCCTTATAATTAAAAATCAAAACAAAAAATCATTTTTTTAAAAATAAAATTAATGAATTTCATAACGATTTTGAATTACAAGTGGAGTTTTTTTAATTGTAAAAAAAAAGTTTAGTTTGAAACATGTCAAAAGAATCAATATTTGTTGAGGATTTTAAACTAGAAAAGGGTTTTTTGTAATTTATATTGAAAGATGTGTATTCTTATATTCAAACGTCGACTTATAGTTTTAAATTTTTTTTTTTTTTAAATGAATTTTAAAATGAAAAAGTGGATATATTTTAAGAAATGATGTTTTTTTATTTTATAAAAAGAAAATTTATTTTTAACAAATATTTTTTGATTTATTTTTTATTGAAATAATTAAATTGCTTTTTATTTATTTTAAACAAACAAAAGAAAAAATATATAATTTTTACCAAAATAATAATTTTTTATATATAAATTTTAAAAGTAGTTTTTATAAAAAAATTAGAAAGTGATTTCTTGAGTATTTATTATAATAAATTTTATTTTTAATTTGTTGGGGGCGAATTATGATTTTCTTCGTTTTAAAATTTAAATGTAGTAATTTTGAATTTATTTTAAATGAAGAATTTTAATTTCTGAAAATGAAAATGGTGATTTATTGAAGTGTTTAACTAAAATGGTATCATAAATTAAAAAATGTTTTCAAGATGAAAATATATTTTTATCTTTAAATTTTTATAATTTTTAACCGAAAAAAAAAATCATTTTGATTTTAATTTTTTGTTGGGAAATTTTTCAAATAGAAAGTCTTCATTTTAGAAATACAATTGTATTTTTTATGAAACCAAACAAGAGATTTATTAGCGATCATTCAAAACAATATTACAAAGCCTGTCAGGAAAATGCCCAAACCAAGTATGATCATCCAAATCTTTTCCAAAACCACCTAAATGATGAGCAACACGGTTACCTCCCACCCGCTTAATAGAAGTGATTTTGTGGTGGGAGAAACAGTCGATCAAAGACCAAATCCCCTTGAGAATAATCCAAAGCGCTTGGAGATCATCACTTTGATTAAGAATAGAATTGACAACAATCTTATTCAAAAATGAAATTATATCATCCATGTGCATATGCAAAAGATGGGTAGAGGAAGACACCATGAGATTCCGCAACATGAGGTGCCCAACGTGCCCTAAAAAGCCATACAATGGGTAGCCAGAATACGACCATATTCACTGCGAATGATAATTCTGGTACCCATTGTGTTTCCTAGGGCTACTACGTTATCCACATTGTTTTCGATGAAACCCTACAGGGGGGGCTCGAGTTAAGTCGTCGATATTAGCACTCATCTCAAAAAACGCAGTTGTTTGGGATTCCCATAACGTTGCCCATTCCAAAGCCTGGGCACACCATATACCATGTCCCGAACTAACCCATTGGGGCTTGCCTGATCGGTGGTAAGTCAAGTGTGACGAACCCAAGCTCACCTCCAATAAGCAACGAGTTGGCGACAAACGTTGAGTAGGTATAATACTGAAATGGGAAGCCTTAGCCTAAAGTATATGTACGCATGTGCATAACCAACTTCAGGCAACAATGCGGAGGTATAATAAGATACTGAAAACCTAGAGTGTAAACAATGTATGCAATAACCTATAGGAAATAAATATCAAAGTACAACGGTGTAATACAAATAAAAAAGGGTAAAATACACGTCCAACCAGAAATATTGGGGAGAACCTGAACTGACTATAGAGACCTTATTTTTTCCTTGTAAGAATTTTAAATATATCTAAAAATATTTGTAGATCCAGACATTGAGACGACGTGCAATTCTGAGGCCCGGTGTGCCCGAAATTAATTTTATAAAAATATTAAATATTTTTTATATCACGCATGCACAATTTCTTAAAGAAATTGGGATAACTCTTAAACGGAGTCTCGGATCAAAAATTTGATATCACGGTTGAGTCTGGAACGTGAGTTTTACCCTAGTCGCAACCTAAAATTGGTCGTCGTTGGGCGTTCAGATAAAGTGATCGTTGGCGGTACGTTTAGTTAGTTAATTAAATAATTAATTAAATTAATTTATTAAATGACCTAAACAAAAATCCCCTACAAGTACACCATTATGGTGGATCATCATAGTTAACCACATAACCCTCAAACCGTTGAGAGGAGTTTCCTTCCACCCTCATGTAACGTCCCAGACCCAAATTCCACTTAATAGTGTCTCGAGCTCGGTTGGCCACATGACCTCAAGTGCATCTCTTCAAATGTTAGAGGTTTTCGATTAGTAGTGAGAGCCTAGGTGTGTCCATGAGGAGACTATGCCCTCATCACCAGAGTGTAGCATAGTGGAAATACAATGACATACAATAGTGGAAGCGGTGATAACAATCAGACAACAGATACACAGTAGGAATAAATATCAATGCCAAAAGAAACTCATATACAATGATGATGATACATGTCATGCGTCTAGTAAAGCATCCAAAACATGTACACATCAGTATAATACAATACATGTATCAAAAGTACAAATAGGCCAAAAGATGTCCACTAGCATCACGAGCCTCAGCTCGGTTTCATACTCTCCTGCTCTTAAGCAACAATCAAGAAACTATATCAGGGCACTTGCCCTTATCCATACCTGCAATCATATAATTTGTTCAGGTACCCAAGGCAGCCCGAACAGGGTGTAAGACATAATCTGAGTAGGCAACCACCCAAGGTCTAGTGTCATCCAGTCAGTGAGTATATATAACAACAACAATGTGCAGGCAGTAATATAAGACATGAAGGAAGTGCTAAAAGTAAACATCCTATAGATTTTAGGTTCTCATTTATAATCAAGTTCATTTGATCATTCAAACTCATTTAAGTAGGTCTCGAGACCTAGCATACTGCCCGATGTCCCTTGTGATAACATGATCAAAGGATGCCTAAATAGGTCATCCATAAAGTATAAACAAAGAATAAATCCAAGAATATGCTTTGGTTTGACAGACGCATCATATAACTCGTTTCATTCATTATTCATTTATGAACATGAACCTGTCCATGTCACTCCTAATTTGGAATCTAGGTATCGCTCCAGGTATAATATAAACTAACACCGTACAAGCTCATCCATGATGATCCTCACAAGAACCTAGACATCGCTCTAGGTGTGGTATAACATCTTTGTCATTTGAGTTCGTCCTTGGTCGTTCGCTAAGAGAGCCCAAGTATCACCCCTGACATATGTAACACTCCAAAATCTTATGGTATGCCTCTTTTAAAATTTAGCATATTTGATAGTTTACGCTTCACGCAACACCGAGTTTAAAACAGTAATATACTATTAAATATGATTGTTGGAATAGTAATGTGACCATTAAGAATATCAATATGACCAATAGAATAATAGCTTCACCCATGAAAGTATAAATAAAATTTAGGTATCTTATAAATGAAAATATGATATATTTATATCATGGAATAAGTAAATAAATGCTTTAAAAATGATTAATTAAGTGTTTGTATTTTTGTAAGTCATAAATATTTAATTACAATTTTATAATTAATATAATAATTTAAAAGAAAATAAAATTTCATAAAATAGTCTCATAAATTAATATTTTGTTGGCTTGTGGTTATAAGATAATTTTACGAAATCTTAATTAATTTTTCAAAGTGTTATAAAACTAGTTGTAATTTTAAAATCAGTATTTTTTGAATAAATGATGATTTTAATTAAAAATTAAATTTCTCATAGTTAGAAAATTATTTTCATATAATGAAGTCTATTTTTGAATTCTACACGTTGAAAAATGGTTAGGGTGAATTTTTTGGATTTTTCTAAAATAGTTGAATTTTCTGTGAATAGTAAAATACGATAATTTACGGTACATATACATTATAAGTTAAATACACTATTCCTCAAGTCATCATTGATATAAACACCATAATCTCAAACTATCCTTCTCTCTTTACTGTATTTAGTAATGGAATCATCATTATTTCTTATCTTGATCCAAAATAATAAACTAATGAATAAAATAATAAAAAAACACTCCTCTCCTCAACTATAAATATCACCCTCACCACACCTTCTCCTCACACCTCCAAAACCTTGAAGCTTACTTATATTCTATTGAAATAATGGGTGCCCTAAACCCAACTATTCAGTGCTTTTGATTACCATATCATGTGTACAGTTAGTTATACATGATGTCATCTTACCATTACAGTGTATACTTTTTATGCGTCCACTATTGAATTGGTAATGTCCAAAGATTAATTGTCATATCAGGAGATTATATCAGTTCCTAGGCTATAATGATAACCTCAAGATACCATGACATTAATCTTAAATATATGTTCTATGGTCTAAATACATCTTACTGACTGGACACAGTAGATATTTGACTATCAGGTGTTGAGAGCTCATAAGCATTGAGACTTCTTCTCACGAAGTTCATACTTGGTGATCTATAGTAGTGAGATAATGGGGAAAAACCTGCCAATAAGAACACCACGTGTTTCAAGTGTCATTGTATGTTCCTATCTACGATCATGCGCAATGGTCTCGTGACTTGAGATCACTGTTAATGTATGTCATTTGATTGTGTACTTTGATGTAAGATGAAAACTATGGCAATGAAGTCATGACGAGGTAGTTTGTGTTGGGTACGTCATTGGTGGCATGACATTGGTTGAATGGTTAAGAAATGATTTGTCGCTTCTGAGTTATGGAAGTAATATATATCAGGTCATGTTGATAAGGATGACAATACCTTTATAAGACCATGGTCATGACAGTCGAGGGTAAATCCGTCCAGTTAGATCAACAAACAATAAAACAAGAAAAGGGTGATGACACATGAGTGCATCCTGCTTTATGAGATATTATAGACAAAGAGATTATATTACACAGTACATATTTATAGGTTGGTTGTCGCTGTTGTGACAATCTTTATCTCTTTAGGGGTCATGATGAGTTGCTAGATCTCTTTCTTGGCATGTGAATAATATTCACTACTATCTAGACAAGGGCCTAAAGGGTCACACATAATAGCGTATTCGAGAATCTTCCATATTCAGTTGAATAAAAGTTTTGGACTTAGTGGGCCCCACCACTGGAGTCCGAGATTTTTCCAAGGTTAAAAGATCACCAATGCAATAAATAAATTCATATTATTCGAGTTTAGAATAATGAGCATTGAATTTATTTATTAAATGTATTTATGAGTTTTAAGTAAATACATGAAAAAATATTAATTGACGAATATTAAATTATTCAAGGTTCAATTAATATTTATGGGAACGACAAGTCAAGTTTTGGACCCAATTATTGTCATGTAATATATTTAATATATTACAAGAAAATTATAATAATATTTATGACACAGTTTAGTAGTCATAAAATATCGTTGATAGTGTGTTAAGTATTTAGGGTTAGCGAGGCTATATCGGGTATTTTAATTAAACATTATAAATAGAAGAGGAGGGGCTTTTTCTAAACATTATTAACGGGGCTTCTCTCTCCTCTCCACTCTCTCATGTTCTAGAGAGAGACGCTCTGGATCCAAGGAGATCGGACCAGACTCTCTCTCAGGCATCACAAGAAAAGCGATGTCGTGATCGTTGGAGCGTCGAAGGCTTCGTCAGAATTCCGCACTAGCACCCGAACTTCGACGAACAACATTCCCGTAGTTTCTTGAAGCGCGTGCGGATGATCTAGAGGAGTTCGATGTCGGATTCTTCGAGCAACGATCACCAACGAAGAGCAGACGTCATGGACAACTTCAGATTTAAACCAAGTATTTTACGATTTATTTTTGTGCTTAAAACCCTTCATGTGAGATCCTCGGCTTAAAGCAGGTAACTGTTCGCCAACATCGACAAGATTACGTTGATCGTCGGTGATTTTTGTTTAAAAACCCACTTGTATGGGGCTTCCGCTGCACGTCCGGTTCCTTCAAGTGGTATCAAAGGGACGCATGTCGATTTTAAGCCAAGAAAAATTAAATTTGGATTATGTTATGTAGAGCGCGTCGTTCTGATTCCAACGCCGCAGACTGCATCTGAATCCGATATCGGATGGCCAATCTGCGGCCATCCGAAGTTTTAAATCGAAAGAGCTCCTCCTCCCCGGTGGAATTCTGGTTGCCGAAATAGTGTTTTCCGAGACCAGATTCTTCATAAGAATCTTAATTATTATTATTATTATAATAATTTTACTATGATAAAAATAGTTTTATTATAATATCTTAGTATAATAATATTATTTACTTTATTGTAATAATAATAATAATACAATAATATAATAATATAATTTTCCAAAGCCTAATAGAGAGGCTTTAGAAAATTTAAAGGGGTGCTTGACTTGTTAAAAAAAAAGGAAAGACTTAGACTTTAAGTCTTTTGAGAAAAGGGAGGGGGGGATAAACAAAACATTTTTTAGGGGCGGCGCCACTTGGGTGGATTGACAAAAAAATAAAAAATAAAAAATAAGAAGACCTGTAAAGTAGGTCTAAGAAAAAAATGAGGGCTAGGGTTTTGGGGGGCCGAGCACCCCCCTCTATTCACCCACGACGCCCCCGCAGGGCCGTCGACTTACAGCACGCGGCACAGGCCACCGCACCCAGGCCCCCTGAGGCCGCCTCTCGCCGGACCGAGCCACTGCCTCCTCTCGGCGCCGGCCGCCTGCTGCAGCCCTGCAACCTCCACCGCCTAGTGTTTCGCGCCGCACCCCACCATCGTCCTGCACCGGGCCGAAGCCGTGGCCGCCTCTCGTGCTCTGCCTCCCTGTCGGAGCCGCCTCGAACCGACGCCCTCCTCCGCCCTGCTACGGACCGGTCCATCTCCCGCTCTCGGCCAGTCCCGCATCGTGTCGCCCTGTGGTCCCGAGCACTAGGTCGCGCCTCACCCCGACCGCCCTTCCACACGCCGACGACTCAGCCAACTGCGCTTGCGCAACCCTGCTCGGACATATCCGGTCGTGCGGACGACTTCCCGTCTCCTCCTTACCAGACTACGCAGCACCTGCCAGCTCCTCCTCACTAAACCTGAGGTTCCCAGCCGCCCCGCCTGCTGCGGTCTCACCAAGTTCTGGCCAGCCCCGCTGGTCTTTTCTCTTTGTCGACCAGCGAACCCGACAACCTTTTGTGAATCGTGCACTGCTGTTTAGTCCCCTGCTAGTGACTAATCACTGAGGTAACCATAATTACGAGTTTTGTTTGGTCATGATATAATTCGCGCAGGTGTGCCCATCCCGAAATGGGCGAGAGCAAACCTGCCTTGCTAAAATCACCTCACACGGGGTCGGCTTAGCCTGGGATGGGCCTGCGCGGGTTCTGCCCGACCTGCACAGGCTCTGCCCAAGTTTTCAGGGCCCAATTAATTTTAATTTAATCAAAAGTTAATTAAATTAATTAATTTAATTACAATTGATAATTAAATTAATTAAATATTATTTTTTGGATTAATTATTACTATGGCGTAAATTAATTTAACTGTGATAATTAAATTAATTAATTAATTAAATTTTAGTTTTAAAATTAAATTATTTAAATGGGACTGAACGACGTATTTATATTGAATTAAAATTAGAGCGAAATTTTAATTCAATAAAATAATGCCCTTGAATTATTTAATGCAAGTTTAATTTTTATTCTGCATTTAGTTTACATACGCGAGTTTAATGCGTATACTGATCATGAGCTTGAGACCGACCAATGTTTGTCTGGGGCATTTTATTTAATTATTTATTTATTTAATTTATTTAATTATTACATGCTGGTTTGTAATAATTAGTTTAATTAAATAAAAGATGATCTGCGTGTCGTCTCAAGTGTCATTATATGTATAAGGGTCTGGACGCCCATTCTCAGAGTTGTATTTTATACCCCGAGACCCCCTCACCTACGTGCGAATATAGTTGTATAATGACGAGATGAGGTATGACGCACTTCACGCCAAGTGACAGCGACACACCAGACAAGAGTTGGATGAGCAGACATTTCTATTCAAGTTGCAAGCCACGCGACTAAAGGTATTGTACCTAGGGTCTCGGTTGGTTCCTTATTCACTCAATGGATCAACCATTAGAACCGACTCATGATCAGGTGTTCATTTTGTTTTGCATGGTTTATTATTTTTGTGCATGTGTAGTTTATTGCGCGATCACATAGTATAATAACAAACAAGCATGCATGATAAAATGAACATGTGACGTGATGAAATTTCTATTTCTTGCATGATCAGTTGTGAGTGCGATCACATAGTACGTGCTTATAAAAATAGAAAATGATTTCTTTCGTCACATTAAAAATAATAAAACCCTCAAAGATATATGAAGTCATAACCACCTTCCATCTTTCAAATTTGGACAAAACTGGCTGTTTAAGGTGCCGATCATGCCATAACTGAGGGTGCCTCTTACTATTGAGGAGTCCTTATAAGAATGATGGGTCGAACTAACTAAAGTATTATTAAGGATTAGCCATAACTAACTTGCTATCATTTTAGAGGCAAGCATTGAGTAAATCAAGTTCTGATTTTAGAAGCTAGGACTTCACTCAACATATCAAGTAACCGCAAGTGAAAGCAGTTGGCCAGCCAGAAGCCTACCTTGAACCCTCAAGTAGTGGCGTAGCCATAACTTGTAGACTATGAGGGGTGGTTCAGGGATCCTTTCCACTAGAATACTCTAACAATAGAGTATTCCGATTCTAGTACAAAGGGTTCCTAGAATCCGATAAAATAGTGGGAGGTATTAAATGATTTAAGTAATTAATCAAAATGTCTAAACCGGTAATCTAGATAAAAGGCACTAATTTTCTAAAGTTTACTTTTGTAAAAATATAAAGTTAAACCACAAGTTTAAAAACTATGATATTATAATGGACAAAGTAAATTTCCACACTGGCATGAGTATCCAAGAATAATATGGGCACTTGCACATAGTATTATGATATAAGAAACTCAAGGTGTCAGTGTCCCCGATATTGTTAAACTACCTCAAGAAGTGAGGGTGAAATTTCTTACAGGAGACTAATGTATAAAGCATATGATAGTTATATCATTATTCTTTCATCAACGACTAGTGTTAGTTGCAGTCTCTACACCAAGACATGGATGATATAACATGAAGTCTCATCTTTGAGAAGTTTTCAAGGAGAAAGTGAAGTAATGATATGAATAAGGCGATGGTTACACTAGAATGTGTAAATTGAAAGATCGATAATGATCTTTAAATGGATCCCTTTCTCATATCATTTTCACCACATTACTCAAGTCTTGTTTTAAGTTACAAAATGAACAAGTATTGAGTAAACGCTTCATTATCAATTTAGGGAAGGTTCGCTAAGATAATAATAATATCCAAGATAATTTCATCTTTAATACTTATGGCGAATAAATTGAAAGACAAGGCAAAAAGACCATTGGCATGTAATACCAATGACACATTCGCGACATCCTTCAATGAATGAGGTATTAACATAGGTTATTTGCATTACATATTATAAAATAAAACAAAGTAAGTTTAAATGCAATAAACTTTTTTAAAGAAGCAAGATTACCCACTTCTTCTTCAAAAATATTCATCAATTGTAATTTTTCAGTTTTATTGCTTGGGTATTAAATACAATATTCTGGTGTCATATGTGTATTCTAATACGATAACCAAGTTGGTATAAAAACCTTATTGGAAGTCAGGTGTATTCTCCAAGTGGCTGCGAAAGGGTGATACCTAGGTCAGTGGTGAGAAGTACATGACTTATTTAATTTCCAAGTGAAAGATTTGTGTTGAACTACTATTGAGTGTAACCACAAACGTTAATCTCATGTGTCCTTAGACGCAGGGAGACATTCTTTCAGGTTCTAGAATGAATTTTGTTTTTGGTATTTAAAACTCAATCACAAGTTCAGTAATACATGAATCATAGGCAATTAGTGATGATTATAAATGTAAGACTTATACCCAGCTATGACAAGATAATTCTTTGTCAAGTAATACTGAAATTGGATGTCATGAATATACCAAGTATGGTATTTAGGCTCAGAATAGCTAAATACTTTTGGTATTATCGGCGTCTTTAGTTTGGATAAAGGAGCCTTTAGAAATAAAGGTATGTCACAAAGATTTTGGAAACAGTTCAACAAGTAAGCATGAACTATTCCAAGTATAAGCTAGAGGTATATATACTTCATAAGATTCCTTTAAGTAATTAAGGAATAATAAAGTGAAGTATATGCATGGTCAGAAGATATGAGTTGCTTCGGGTTGGGATACCAAAGAATATATTGACCAAGCATTCATCAATCAGGATAATGTTGCATGGAGTAATTCTTAAATGCACATTACCTTATCGACATCACGACATTGATGTTAATGAGGAGGATTGATGATGAAATATTACATATCAACATTCATCAACAAATATGCAGCATGGAGAAATTCCTAAACGCATATTTTTATACATCAAAGTATTGATGTAAGTAATATCAATGTTACAACTTGCTGAAACTTCCATTATATTTTATGAAATGCTTTGAAAATAATGGTGTAATCCTATAATCATATGCCAACTAAAATGAAAAATGGATATCATATGTGTCAAAGTATGATGATAAATCCATTATGTCATAAGGACATGTGTTTGGATACAAATAGTTTGTTCAGATACAAACAAACTTGCATCAAGATAAACACATTGTGCATCTAAGGTACTTATCCTAACAGTTGCTTAGGATGTTACATAAATCCCTAATATAGAAAAGTTGGTAGTCAAGTAATAGACTACACTTCTATAAAAGGGTACACATATCTATTAAAGATAGTGAGAGCTATATTGACTTGTGTTTAGTCAATGCTCAAAATGCCCAAATAGTTGGCATAGGAACTAGTTCCACAAGCGTATGTGGAACAAAGTATGTTCCAGAGACACATACTGCGTAGGAAGGATAAAACCATGGTGATGGTTTTATATTCACTATGGTTGGTGATCTATTATTCAATGTGAATAATATTTCCTACAAGTAAGAAATGTATGGAAATTAGCTAAAATTGATAAGCCCAACTAAAATTCAATTGATGGATTCCATGTATCAAAGTGAAAAGGGGCTTATTATTTTGAATAATGTGGTGGGTATTCAAGTGATTTGATACATGGATGGTACAAGCGTGGTACTGATAAGGTTTGATTGGTTTCACCAAGTCGTTATACCTAAATCTGTTAGAATTTTACTTATCATAGCTAATATCTATGACCAAATTATTTAGCATTGGATGTCATGACCACCAATTGTGGATGGTGTCTATATGAAGCAACCAAAAATGGATGGTCACATCACAGAATGCTAATAAAGGTTGTAAGTTACTGAAATCTGGTTTAGGATTAAAGTAAGTAATATGATCATAGAATATACATTTTCAACAAATGATTTCCATGTGTCTACGAGAGGTTAATAGGAGCATCAAGGTTTTCCAAGAAAAGCATGTTCAACAACATATGGAAAACAGACATTTGCCTTACAGTTAGTTAAGACCAAAATGAAATTTATTCTCCAATGATTGACTTAAAGTAGCAACCTAAGTTCTAGGGAACATGATCTACTGAGGTAGATCTATAGGTTGCTTGGTCTTAGTCAATCGTACATATAATGACATTGTATTGAAAAATACAAGTTGGAACAATTCAAGAGATGAATTTTTGCCTATGTCACAGGGCATAATCTCTTTAGGTTAACATGTTTGGGACATGGGAAGAGATAAACGTGGTGAGTTACAATCCATACATCGAAGCGATGGATCAATCACGAATGTCATGATATGAACAAGTACTGATATTGCCAAGGTATATTTTACAATAAGCAAATAGAATTTATATCCAAGATCACTGTAAGGGACGCAGTCAAAACTATCTAATTGTACTTTGGAAAGTACAAAAGATATGTACCTGGTAAGTGGAGAAGAAATGATACTAGTTTTTGGGGATATAAACTAGTATTACATAGATCAATATGATCTACTATCACAGTTAGGCTAAAGAAGATGAGTGATTCAAGCTCATATAAGCCAGTGGTAGCCATACCTACAAGTACCAAGTACGTTGCATCTTTTAAGGCAATTAAGAATCAATTATTAAATAGAATGATTTGTTCCAGTTCTTGGAATCACACCTAGTAATAAAAGTATTATCATAATGAAAATTATGATATTCTTACTAGCTAAGATGTCAAGTTATGATAGTGGAAAAGTGGGATATACTTAGGATAGCATATCTTGAGAAGTTTTACTCAAGGAGATGAGGTCGCTATAGCAGAATTTCCATGCAACGGAACCGTGGAAATCCCGGTAGCTAAAGCCATTACTCAGAAGAAACATGATGTTCATAATGTGAGTAGCTAACAAGTTTGGTTAGAAATTTGGCTCTAGTTCAAGTGGGAGTGTTGAAATAGTGGGTTCCATAGACCCAACTATTTAGTGCTTCTGATTACCATATGAAGTTCCCAGTCAGGATCCAAGTATCACTGAGAGGGGGAGGGGGTGAATCAGTGATATCTTTTTCTTTTTATGTTTCCTTATTTTTGAAACAACCTTCGCCTCCTATTTAAGAGTTTCTTCCCTTCTGAACAAACATAACCACATGAACACAAGATTTACAAGGTTCACTACTCAACAAGAGTAGCTACGTCCTTAGTATGGTACAAAAACAATCCAACACCACACAATCCACTAAAAAACAATCCTTTGATGTGAAATACAATGAGTAGGATATACCCTTACACTAATGTAGCACTTGGAAAACAATATTCAAGTGTGTGTGCACCCTCTTAGCATAAATAGGGAATTATAATATTTCAGTGCTTCTTTACAATTGAACAGGTGTATTCTCTGAAGTACAAATCTTCACTTTCTTACCCAGAAGCCGGTAAGAGCTATCTTACGCACAAATGAATATGTGTGAAGAACCCAAATCTTTTAAGCACCCTTTTAGGTGTCTTGTGCACAAATTTTATGCTGCACGTGCAATATTTGACTTTTGTCATGAAACACCTCTTGCGCGCAACTCTCTTCTTGCGCGCAACTCTATTTCTTTCACGCACCCTCCTTTTCTTAATATTTTTCCGTGACTCAGAGCTATAGATTTATCTAATTGTTAAGCTACTTATATGTGAGGGGGTCACCTCTTATTTATAGACCTCTTCAACCCCTGCACGTAAAAACCCCGATGTGTCGCGCAAGATCCTGACGTGTCACGCAAAACCCCATTTGATGTCGCATTGGGTGCATAAGTCTCTTTCGTGCTAAATTGATCTTTTGCACACTTCTTAAATCTTTCACACTCTTCATTCCTTTTCCATTTTTCAAATTTTGGACCTCGAAGCATGCCTTGCACGCAATATTCCAGACTCCCTTCAATCTTGCGCGTAAAAACCAATCTTGCGGGCAAAAACCAATCTTTCATGCAAGCCTATCCTTTACCATATTTTGATGTTTGAATCATGGAACTCCACTTGTGTGAAACATACCAAGACATATTAAAACTTGTGTGTAACATCCTTTTCCAAAAAAACATTTCTTCATCTCTCGATTTTCAGGCCCTAAAATTTGGAAAATACTGGAAAACAATGCCACCTTAAAACGTTCTTTTGTGTAGCCTCCAGATTGTTCGTTCATTTTTCATTGCTCTCTTTACTGCATTATATAACCATTCTTCATCTTTAATCACAAAATCCACTATCGTGATATGTATCCTTTGACCGAACAACTTTAGCATCATCAGATTTTCAGTGGGAAGTACTGAAACTTCCCTATCTTCCAGCATCATCATTCCTTCCAATCAAAACTGTATATGACTGACATCGTCGTTTCTCCCCCTTTCCTTCATAAGGATTTCATAACAAGTTCTCCTAACTTATGATATTTGTGAAATACATATCATCAAAGTGTCATCTGATTTTCAAATTCTTTACAAAGTGTTTTGATTTATCTTCTTTGACAACAAAAGACAACACTCTGTAATAACAAACTCTTCTTAATTTATTCTCCATCCAACTTGGTCCCAACACCATATCACGTGTACAATTAGTTATAAATGATGTCATCTTACCATTATAGTGTAGATTTTTTCTGCATCCACTATTGAAATGGTAATTTCTAAAGATTAATTGTTGTATCAAGAGGTTATAACAGTTCCCACGCTATAATGAGAACCTCGATATACTATGACATTAATCTTAAATATATGTTATATGGTCTAAATACACCTTAATGACTGGACATAGTATATGTTTAACTATCAAGTGCTGGAGGATCATAATCATTGAGACTTTTTCTCATGAAGTTTGTACTTAGTGATCTCTAGTAATGAGATCATTAGGACAGACCAACCAATAAGAACACCACATGTTTCAGGTGTCATTGGATGTTCCTATCTACAATCATGTGTAATTGTCTCCTAACTTTAGATCATTACCAATTTATTTCATTTGATTGCATACTTTGATGCAAGAAAAAAACCATGGCAATGAAGTCGTGGCGAGATAGTTTGTGTTGGGTGCATCATTAGTGGCATGACATTGGTTGAATGGTCAAGAAATGATTTCTCTCTTCCAGGTTATGGAAGTAATATATCTCAGGCCATGTTGATAAGGATGATAGTACCTTTATAAGACTATGAACATGACAATTAAGGGTAAATCCATTCAGTTAGATCAACAAACAATAAAGCAACAAAAGGGTGATGACAAATGAGTGCATCCTACTTTATGAGATATTACAGACAAAGAGATTATATTACACAATGTGTGTTCATAGGTTGGTTATCGCTGCTGTGACAATCCTTATCTCTTTAGGGGCCATGATGGGTTGCTAGATCCCGCTCTTAGTATGTGAATAATATTCACTGCTACCAAGATAAGGGACTAGAGGGTCATACACAATAATGTATTCAAGAATCTTCCCTATTCAGTTGAATATGATTTTTGGACTTGGTGGGACCCACCACTAGGGTCCAAGATTTGTCAAAGGTTAAACGGTCACCAATACAATAAATAAATTCATATTATTCGAGTTTAAAATAATGAGCATTGAATTTATTTATTAAATGTATTTACGAGTTTTTAAGTAAATACATGAAAAAATATTAATTGATAAATATTAAATTATTCAAGGTTCAATTAATATTTATGGGAACAAAAATTCAAGTTTTGGACTCAATTATTATCATGTAATATATTTAATATATTATAAGAAAATGATAATAATATTTATGACACGGTTTAATAGTCATAAAATTTCATTGATAGTGCGTTAAGTGTTTGGGGCCAGCAAGGCTATACTGGGTATTTTAATTAAACACTATAAATAGAAGAGGAGGGGATTTTGCCAAGAATTATTCATGGGGATTATCTCTCCTCTCCACTCTCCCATGTTCTAGAGGGAGACACTTTGGATCCAAGGAGATCAGATCAGAATCTCTCTCAGGCATCACAAGAAGAGCGATGCAGTGATCATTGGAGCATCGAAGGCTTCATCAGAATTCTGTGATAGCACCCAGACTTTGAAGAATGATGTTCCTGTAGTTTCTTGAAGCGCGTGTGGATGATCTAGAGGAGTTTGATGTTAGATTCTTAGAGCAGAAATCGCCAATGACGAGTAGATGTCGTGCGTGACTTTAGATTTAAACTAGGTATTTTACAGTTTATTTTTATGCTTAAAACCCTTCATGCAAGATCCTCGGCTTAAACCAGGCAGCTTTTCTCCGACATCGACAAGATTACGCCGATCATTGGTGATTTTTTTTAAAACCCACTTGTTTGGGGCTTCTGCTGCATGCCCGGTTCCTTCACATTCTACCCATTTCCTCTCCCAGAATTCTCCCCCATGTTCTTATCTTGATGGTATTACCAAAATACCATTTCAAAATCCCTTAAGGAGGTTCTAAAGGAGAGGAATTCAAAAGGTAAAATCCTCTTTAATTCTTTTAATTTTGTTTCAATTTATTTTCTTTTATTATCCTTCCTTACCTCCTATGTCCAAACATGTATGATAAATCAAGTATCTTATATATATTTTAATGTTATCATGATAATGGGATATTCACCATAAATTCTTTTCTCTGCCCCTTTTTATTCTAAAAATGAAAACATTGTCAGTGAGGTGCCGATTTACCACCTTTGTGGACGATGAGTTTTTATTTTTCAATTTCTCCTTAGAGGCTGGCCATGAAACAATTTTTATGGTTAAAAACAACTTTAATATGTGTAATACAACTTATTTAATATTATGGAACTATTTTATATACACAATATTAATTCATAAAACAAAACTAGCACATGATGATCAAAAAAATGTCAAAATAATCCAAACGGTTATCATTAACATTTTATCTAATGAATCATCCTCATATCTAAAAAAATGACACATAAGACCATTTAATATTACATATGTTCATTAAAAACATATAATTTCAATTATGTATAACCATTACCATTTCACATGACCTTCTGTACATGTATACAAGTGAACCAATCGTGAAAACCAAGGAAACAAACATTTTCGAACAACAAAATTGATTCTTATAACTCATCAAAAAGACCATGAATAAACTTAATAAAATTATACTAAATAAAATTCAAGTTGAATAGATTTTGAATTAAATTATTAATGAATCTAATTTCATTATCTAGGATGTTAATTACAAGTGAAGAATGGTTCTGGACATAAGGTAAGAGATTCTCCTCGAACCTCAATTTTTCATTCAGGTTACGCTTTCTCTCTCTTTACACGAATGTAATTATTCTTTATTTTTATATAATTATTATAAAATCTATGTATATGTTCCAAATTCATGTATCTAGATAATTTTATCTATCTTTGATGGGTAAATACACATTTTATAAGTTTCTCTTTTCAATTCCTCCCGATAAGCAAGCCCGATTAAATGGTAATTCCCAATTTCTTACCCATTTTCAAGCACACTCCATAATATATTATAAGAAAACAATATTTTTATAAAATAACTCTTTTTATCATGAAAATTTATCTTAGTTATTTTATGATTTTATGCAAACAATTAATCTTTGTCCACTTTAAATACTCTTATATTTTCTCTTAAACCGCAATAAAGTGGCTCATTTCTAAAGACTCTTTTTACATGATTTCACTTTAGTTGGACATAATTTATGCCTTAAATATAATTTATTTTTCCTTAACTTTTATTTTATGGGATAAACATGATTACAATATGATTTTATACAAATGATTTTCCAAAATAACTCTTCTTTCTAAAGTAAAAGGGTATTTATCTCAAGAATTTCTCAATGATTCTATTAGAGTATTTACATCTATTTCAACACCCTTCGTTGAATCTTATGATTTATTAAAGTTGATATATTATGTTACCATATACCATATTTTATTGAATGATTTTTGATTATTTATGAGGATGTAATATCTTGATATCATTCACCATATTACTCTGGATGGTTTATGATTATGTTTATTGTTCGGGGAAAGTTATTAACATTTCATATGATAGTTTCAATATGAATTTATATGTTGATTATGTTTCAACCCTTTCATATGAGGAATGCATTATACTTAATAACTGATAGGTGAGGACCAATATTGCCCCACGATACATCGGTAGGTCTCATGAGACAAACTAGACTAGGTTTTTACCCATTTATGTATGGTATCTTGGCCGAAGCCTTCACAACATGTTTATGATGTCTAACATTATGAATTACCTAATTATAATATTAATAATTGATATATCACATGATTATTTTACTAGTAGAATATCCATGATTAAGTTTCATTCTCATATGATTATTTATATGAAATTATTTATTTAGCTTTTATTCCTGCCATATTATGCTCAAGATTATATTTTAATTGAATGTGTTTTTAGTTATTCACCATGCCTTATTGTTTATGTTTATTTATGATAGGTTACGTTGTATTTTTTACCCTTACTAAGCATCATATCTCACCCCTTTATTATGTTTTATTTTCCCCTATGATGCGAAGATGTATATTATGAATGACATGTAGGGATAATCTAGGAGTTCATGGGTGTTTCCAATGGAGCTTCTATGTTGCATTTCATTTAAAGTTATAATTTAAAACTTATGTTTGTATCTAGTTTTCAAATGCTACTAAACTATTTGGTCATTTGGGATGCGATTTCCTTGTTCATTATGACAATGTAATAAAGTAAGGTACCAACTTCAGGCTACTGGAGTCGGGGTCCTTATAGTTAGTATTAGATGAATTTTAGAAGAAATCTTAGAAAATAGAAAACATAGATTAGAAAAAATAACCCTAAGATAGACTCTGAGGATAAAAATAGAAGAACATCCTAGAATTTTTGTAAGGTATAGATTATTTGGGTCTTCCTAGAAATATATCCATGTATGAATACTATAAGTGGATTTGGTTCTGGCACAAATGTACCTAGGGGTAACAACTCCGACAAGGTGGGTTGGGCCTGACTCAGCGTAACCTGGTACATGACAACGAGCCTTACTCTGCACCTATTTTGAAACTCCTGAGAGATATTCTTAGGATAATTAAAATTTTCTTTAAAAGCCATTATAAATAATTTAAAAGAAAATATGCCCCCAAATAAACCATATTTATTATTATGAGATTAGCTATGCATAAAATTTTCAATTTATGTTAAGTGATTTGCTAGTTCAAAACTATGCATTATGATTCATAACCTAATGTATGCCATTGTTTAGAAATAGAGCCTAGTGGAATGAATGAAAACTGTATTAATGTGTGTATCCCATATAGGGATTTCCCTCCTATGTAAGATAATTATGTTGGAGATGTGCTACAATTGGAGCTGAAAAACTTATAACTATATTGGGTCAACTGACTCAGGTTATGAGAAATAACCTTACTCACATAGAGTAGCATGATCCACAACGTGGAGGAACAATGTTATACCACTTCATGAGACAACAACCTCTATCATTAAATGGGACTAAAAACTCTTTTTTAGTTGAACAGTTAATAAGTTCCTTATAGAAGATATTTCTTACTTTGAGAAGTAGTGAAAGAGAAAAGGTTATCATAATAGTTTATCATCTATTGGGATATGAATATCAATGGTGGTAATTAATTCAAAACACGAAGGAGGATGAATAAATTGAAAATATAGAATGGAAGGATTTTAAGGAAATTTTCTTGGATAAATATTTCCCTCAGGAACAAAAAGTGGATATGGAGAGAAAATTATTTAATCTGAGATAGAAAGAGGATGAAAATTTTTCCATGTATGAAGCCAAAATTATAATGTTAGCAATACATGCTATGGATTACGTACACAATCCAAAGAGAATGATCGATATATTATTTGATGGTTTAAAACCATTCCTCTAAAGGGAACTAGTCTTCCAAACTTCCTCATCATATGAAGATATAGTCTCATGTGCTATCAAGACAAAGAAATAATTCTATAGGTCTTATAAATTTAAAGGAATTCAAGAGAAGAAGATGGATTTTGAACACTATAGAAAAGGAAATAAGGAAATGGGTAAGAAGGGAATAATTGAATTTCCATCCTGTAATAAATATAGAAAGAAACATCATGGAACATGCCTATTGGGGATGAGAGTTTGTTACAAGTGTGGAGAAAAAGGCCACCAAGACCATGATTGAAAGGGAAAGAAAGAAGTTACTAATGTTCAATGATAGAATTGTAAAGAGACGAGACATTATAAAAATTATTGTCCTAAATGTCAAGGAAACTTACCCTAGAAAAGGCCAAGGGAACAAGGTTATGCTTATGCAGTCACAACAACTGAGGTTGAAGTTCCAAATAATGTGGTGGCAAATAATTTAATAATCTCATCAAATTTTTCTAAAGTTTTATTTGATTATGGATCATTGCATTCCTTTATATGTTCTGAGTTTTCTTTAAAAATTAGATTTTACCAATTCACCTTAACAAGGGAGTTGTTAGTAAAGACTCATAGTGGAAACCTTATTGCAAAAAATATGAATCTAGAAGTTCCTATTATGACACATAAACATGCTCTAATTGATGATTTTATCATAATACCTATGGTTGATTTTGATATAATCCTTAATATGGACCTACTTTTGAAATATAATGCAAAAATTTATTGTAAAGAGAATGAAATTATGATTTTTTATGATGGTATGTAATTTATAATCTTTAGAGGGGATACTTCATCATTTGAGTCATATCTGGATCCACCTCCAGTAGCTCTTCTAAATGAAATTCTTGGAGAGGAAGAGAAAATATCATATATGGATGAAGAAAGAAATCTTCAAATTGAAGATGTACCTATTATGAAATAATACATTGATGTATTTCCAGAGGATTTACCTAAACATCCTCCAGAGTGGGAAGTTGAGTTCTCTATTGATTTAATTCATGGTGTAAGACCTATATCAAAGACTCCTTATAGAATGATCACCATGTAATTAGTAGAGTTGAAGAAAAAATAGAGGAATTGAGTGATAAGAGATTTATTCACCCTAGTGTTTCTCCATGTGGAGACCCTATTCTCTTTTTGAATAAGAAAGATGGATTCATGAGGTTGTGTATTGAATATAGAGAAATCAATGCTATTACAATAAAGAACAAGTATCTTCTACCTTGCATTGATGATTTATTCAATCAACTTCACGAAGATAAATATTTTTCAAAGATTGACCTTTGATCTGGATATCATCAATTACATATGTGGAAGGAAGACATTCCAAAGATAGCATTTCGAACCAGGTATGGACATTACGAATTTACAGTAGGGCTATTTGGACTAACCAACACACCCTCTGTTTTTATGGATCCAATGAACAAAGTGTTCAAGGAATATCTTGATGAATTTGTTGTGGTATTTATTGATGATATCATGATTTATTCCAAAATCTATGAGGAGCATGAGAACCACTTGTAGGTTGTTCTAGATACTCTTAAAAGAAAAGAGTTATATGGGAAGTTTAGAAAGTGTGAATTCTAGCTTTAAACGATTTCTTTTCTTGGACATATTTTCTCTAAGGATGGAATCTTAGTTGATCCTGTGAAGACAAAGGTAGTCCAGGAATAACCTACACCAATAAATACAACCGAGGTATATAGTTTCATTGGTTTATCAGGTTACTATCAACATTTCATTTAGAATTTTTCCTGATTAGCTAACCCATTAACCAAGTTCACTCATAAAGGAGTTAAGTGTGTTTAGAAAAAGTAATATGAAGAATTCTTTGAAGAATTGAAGAGGTGATTAGTGAATGCTCTGATCTTGACATTACCATCAAGAAATGGTGGATTTGTGATTTATAATGACACATCAAAGGAAAAAACTGATTGTGTCCTTATAAAAAATGATAGAGTTATTGACTACGAATCAAGGTAGTTAAAAACTCAAGAACAAAACTATCTAACTCATGATATTGAGTTAGTAGCCATAATCTTTGCTATGAAGATACAAAGACACTATCTCTATGGTAAAATATGTGAGATATATACAGATCACAAGATCTTAACATATATCTTCTCACAGAAAGAACTCAACATGAGGCAAAGGTGATGAATCGATCTACTCAAGGATTATGATTGTTCAATACAATATCACCTAGGGAAGGAAAATAAGGTAATAGATGCATTGAGCATGAAGGATCATGAAGTTCTAAACAAATTGAGGATTGAAAGAGATCCTGTGTTTATGGATCTAGTGAAGATTGATATTGAGAATTATCAGGAAAGGTGAAACGTCATTACTTTTTCAATTGGTTGCTCAACCATATTTATTATAAAGGATTAAAAGTTCTCAGTCTAAAGATGATAATTTTCAAAGAAAAATTAAAATTGTGAATAATGGGAAGTTGGCAGACTTCATGTATGGGGATGAAATTCTGAAATTTGGGAAGAGCCTTTGTGTTCCCTCTATACCTAAGATAAAAAAGGAATTATTGGATGATTAATATAGCTCAAAATTCTCTATACGCCCTGGTATAACTAAGATATATATAGATTTTAAGGAACATTTCTGGTGGGATAATATGAAGTGGAAAATTGCTGATTATGTATCAAGATGTTTAGTCTATCAACAAGTGAAGGCTAAAAGTCAACATCCTAGAGGAGTCATGCAACCTCTACCTATTCTTATATGGAAATGGGATAACATTACTATGAATTTTGTCTATGGATTACCAAAAAATTCAATAAATAATGATGCAATATGATTAATTGTTGATCGACTTACCAAATCTGCACATTTCCTCACTATAAGGGAGGATTTTCCACCGGATCACCTTGCATGACTATATATTAATGAAGTTGCAAGACTTTATGGAGAACCTATTTCAATTGTGTTTGATCGTGATCCATGATTTACATTTAAATTCTAGAAAAGTGTTCAGAATGATTTGGATATTGATATTCATTTGAGTACTACTTATCACCATCAAACTAACGGACAATCAGAATGGACGATCCAAAATTTATTAGACATATTGAGATCATGCTTACTTGACTTTAAAGTCATGTGGGATCAATATTTACCTTTAGTAGAGTTTTCCTACAACAATAGTTTCTATTCAAGTATTAAAATGACACCATATGAAGCATTGTATGAGAAGAAATGCCATACACCAACTTGTTGGGATGAAATTGGTGAAAAGAAGCTTGTAGGCCCATAAATTGTGGAGGAAACAATAAAAAAGTTAGACTATTCAAACACATATCAAATCAGCCCAAATTAGGAAAAATAGCTATGTGGATAATCAAAGGAAGGATTTGGAATTTCAAGTGGGAGATCATGTTTTCTTGAAAGTATCTCCATGGAAGGGTGTTATAATATTTGGAAAGAAATAGAAACTAAGACCTAGGTACATTGGTCCTTTTGAAATCTTAGAGAGAATTGGAGCTGTGGATTATCATCGGGCAATGCCACATAGCCTTTCTAAAGCACACAATGTGTTCCACACCTCTTTGTTAAGGAAGTACATGCCAGACCCAATGCATGTCCTCACTTTTGAAGGAATAGAATTAGAACCTAATATATATTACTGTGAAGATTCTATCTATATTTTGGACACTAAAGAGTAGGTTTTGAGGAATTGGATGACTTAGCTGGTAAAGGTACTTTTGAAAATCATAAAATTGAGAAGGCTACGTGGGAACTGGAGGAATTTATGATGAAGAACTACCCAAATCTTTTTATGAGGTGAAATTATAGAAATTTCAAGGATGTAATTTTTATTGGAGGGGAGAATGTAACACCCCAATATCTTATGGTATGTCTATTTTTAAAATTTATCATCTTTGATAGTTTATGCTTCACACAACACCGATTTTAAAACCATAATATACTATTAAATATGATTGTTGGAATAGTAATGTGACCATTAGAAATAGTAATATGACCAATATAATAGTAACTTCACCCATGAAAATATAAATAAAATTTAGGTAACTTATAAATGAAAATATGGTATATTTGTATAATGGAATAAATAAATAAATGATTTAAAAATGATAAATTAAGTGTTTGTATTTTTTAAGTCATAAATATTTAATTATAATTTTATATTTAATATAATAATTTTAAAGAAAATATATTTTCATGAAATAGTCTCATAAATTAATATTTTATTGTCTTATGTTTATAGGATAATTTAACAAGACCTTAATTAATTTTTCAAAGTGTTATAAAACCAATTATAATTTTAAAACCCATATTTTTTGAATAAATGATGATTTTAATTAAAAATTAAATTTCTCATAGTTAGAAAATTATTTTAATAAAATAGAGTTTATTTTTTAATTTTAAACATCAAAAAATGGTTAAGGTTGATTTTTGGGATTTTTCTAAAATAGTTGAATTTTTGTGAATAGTAAAATATGATAATTTACAGTATATATACATTATAAGTTAAATACACCATTACTTAGAGTAATTACTGATGTAAGTACCATAATCTATAACTATACTTCTCTATTTACTTTATTTATTCATGTAATCATCACCATTTATTTTCTTGATCCAAAATAATAAACTAATGAATAAAATAATAAAAAAACACCCCTCCCCCACTATAAATACCAGCCCTCGCTGCCCCTTCTCATCATACCTACAAAACATTGAATCTTGATTATATTATATCAATTTAATCTCCCAAATACCTCCCAAACATTATGGTCTTTTTGGTCCTACCAAAATACCATTTCAAAGTTCCTTAAGGTGGTTCTTAAGGAGAAGAATTCAAGAGGTAAAATCTCTTTCGTTATTTTAATTTTCTTTCAATTTCCATTCCTTTTCTTACCCTTCCTTACCTCATTTGTCAAAAAATGCATGATAACTCTAGTATATTATATATTCTGTAATTTTATTATGGTAATGGTATATCCACCATCAATTCTTTTCTCTTCCCATTTTTATTCTAAAAAAGAAAACATCGTCTGTGAGGTGTCGATTTACAACCTTCGTGGAAGACGAGTTTTCATTTTTCAATTCCACCTTAAATACTGGTCATAAAACCATTTTTATGGTTAAAATAGACTTTAATATATGTAATAAAACTTATTTAATGTTCTGTAACTAGTATATTTACATAATATTAATTCATAAAACAAAATTAGCGTGTGATGATCGAAAAAATGCCAAAATAATCCAAACGGTTATCATTAACATTTTATACAATTAATCATCCTCATATATGGAAACAAAATGATATATAAGACCATTTAATATTATTTATGTTCATTAATAACATATAATTTCAATTTTTTATAACTATTCCCATTTCACATGATCTTTCATACATGTATACAAGTGAACCAATCGTGAAAACCAAGGAAACAAACACTTCTGAATAACGAAATTAAATCTTATAACTCATCAAAAGTACCATAAATAAACTTAATAAAATTATAATAAATCAAATAAATGTTGAATATGTTTCTAATTAAATTATTAATGAATCTAATTTCATTATCCATGACATTAAGTACAAGTGAAGAACAATTTCATACATAAGGTAAGAGATTCTATCCAAACCTCCATTTTTCATTCGGGTTACACTTTATCTCTCTTTACACCAATGAAATTCTTATTTATTTTTATATACTTCCTATAAACTCTTTTTATATGTTCCAAATTAATTTATCCATATCATTTCATCTATCTTTGATGGGGAAATACATGTTTTATAAGTTTCCCTTTTCAATTCCTCCTGATAATCAAACCCGACTAAAGGGTAGTTCCCAATTTCTTACCCATTTTCAAGTACACACCATAATATATTATAAGGCACCAATATTTTTCTAAAATCACTCTTTTTATCATTAAAAAATATTTTATTTCTTTTCTGGTTTTATGCAAACAATTAATCATTATCCACTTTAAAGTCTCTTTTATGTTTTCTCTTAAACCACACTAAAGTGGATCATTTATAAATACTATTTTTACATGTTTTCACTTCAGTTGGACATCATTTATGCCTTAAATATAATTTATTTTCCTTTACCTTTTGTTTTATGTGATAAACATGATTACAACATGATTTTATACAAATTATTTTCCAAAATTACTCTTCTTTCCAAGGTAAAAGGGTATTTCTCTCAATAATTTCTCAACAATTCTATTAGAGTATTTACATATATTTAAACACCCTATATTTAGTCTTATGATTTATTGAAGTTGATATATTATGTTACAATCAAAAATATTTTATTTAATGGTTTATGATTATTTATGGGGATGTACTATCTTGATATCATTCACCATATTACTCTGGATGGTTTATAATTATGTTTATTGTTTGGAGAAAGTTATTAACATTTCATATAATTGTTTCAATATGAATGTATATGTTGATTATATTTAACCCCTTTCACACGAGTAATGAATTATACTTAGTAAGTGATGGGTGAAGCCCGTTATAGCCCCTCGATGCATCGGTAGGTCTCATAAGACAAACTAGACTGTGTTTTTACCCATTTATGTATGATGTCCTCATTGAAGCCTTGATGATATGTTTATGATCTACGAAATTATGCATTTCCTCATTTTGATATTATTAATTGATAGCCCATGTGATTATTCTACTAGTATAATATTCATGTTTAAGTTTCATTCTCATGTGATTATTTATATTACATTATTTATTCAACTTTTATTCTTGCCATATTATGCTCAAGATTATGTTTTAATGGCATGTGTTGCCTTATTGTTTATGGTTCTTTATGATAATATCGATTGTATTTTTCACCCTTAATAATCATCTGATCTCACCCCTTTATTATGTTCTATTTTCCCCTAGGATGAAAATATGTATATTATGAATGACATGCATGGATAATCTAGGAGTTTATGGGCATTTACAATGGAGTTGTTATGTTGTATTTCATTTAAAGTTATAATGTTCCCTCTATACCTAAGCTAAAAAAAGGAATTATTGGACGATTACTATAGCTCAAAATTCTCTATACACCCTGGTATAACTAAGATATATATAGATTTTAAGGAACATTTCTGGTGGGATAATATGAAGTGGAAAATTGCTGATTATGTATCAAGATGTTTAGTCTATCAACAAGTGAAGGCTAAAAGTCAACATCCTAGAGGAGTCATGCAACCTCTACCTATTCTTATATGGAAATGGGATAACATTACTATGAAGTTTTTCTATGGATTACCAAAAAATTCAATAAATAATGATGCAATATGATTAATTGTTGACCGACTTACCAAATCTGCACATTTCTTCACTATAAGGGAGAATTTTCCACCGAATCAACTTGCGTGACTGTATATTAATGAAGTTGCAAGACTTTATGGAGCAACTATTTCAATTGTGTTTGATCGTGATCCATGATTTACATTGAAATTATAGAAAAGTGTTTAGAATGATTTGGATATTGATCTTCATTTAAGTACTACTCATCACCCTCAAACTAACGAACAATCAGAATGGACGATCCAAAATTTATTAGACATGTTGAGATCATGATTAATTGACTTTCAAGTCATGTGGGATCAATATTTACCTTTAGTAGAGTTTTCCTACAACAATAGTTTCCATTCAAGTATTAAAATGACACCATATGAAGCATTGTATAAGAAGAAATGTCATACACCAACTTGTTGGGATGAAATTGGTGAAAGGAAGCTTGTAGGCCCATAAATTGTGGAGGAAACAATAAAAAAGTTAAATACTATTCAAACACATATCAAATCAGCCCAAAGTAGGAAAAATAGATATGTGGATAATCAAAGGAAGGATTTGGAATTTCAAGTGGGAGATCATGTTTTCTTGAAAGTATCTCCATGGAAGGGTGTTATAATATTTGGAAAGAAGTGGAAACTAAGACCTAGGTACATTGGTCCTTTTGAAATCTTGGAGAGAATTGGAGCTGTGGATTATCATCAGGCAATGCCACATAGCCTTTCTAAAGCACACAATGTGTTCCACAGCTCTTTGTTAAGGAAGTACATGCCATACCCAATGCATGTCCTCACTTATGAAGGAATAGAATTGGAACCTAATCTATATTACTGTGAAGATTCTATCTATATTTTGGACACTAGAGTGCAGGTGTTGAGGAACTGGATGACTTAGCTGGTAAAGGTACCTTTGAAAATCATAAAATTGAGAACGCTACGTGGGAACTGGAGGAATTTATGATGAAGAACTACCCAAATATTTTTATGAGGTGAGATTATAGAAATTTCAAGGTTGTAATTTTTATTGGAGGGGAGAATGTAACACCCCAATATCTTATGGTATGTATTTTTAAAATTTATCATCTTTGATAGTTTATGCTTCACACAACACTGAGTTTAAAACCATAATATACTATTAAATATGACTGTTGGAATAGTAATGTGACCATTAGAAATAGTAATATGACCAATATAATAGTAACTTCACCCATGAAAGTATAAATAAAATTTAGGTAACTTATAAATGAAAATATGGTATATTTATATAATGGAATAAGTAAATAAATGATTTAAAAATGATAAATTAAGTGTTTGTATTTTTTAAGTCATAAATATTTAATTATAATTTTATAATTAATATAATAATTTTAAAGAAAATATATTTTCATGAAATAGTCTCATAAATTAATATTTTATTGTCTTATGGTTATAAGATAATTTAACAAGACCTTAATAAAATTTTCAATGTGTTATAAAACCAATTATAACTTTAAAACCTGTATTTTTTGAATAAATGATGATTTTAATTAAAAAATAAAATTCTCATAGTTAGAAAATTATTTTAATAAAATAGAGTTTATTTTTTAATTTTAAACATCAAAAAATGGTTAAGGTTGATTTTTGGGATTTTTCTAAAATAGTTTAATTTTTGTGAATAGTAAAATATGATAATTTACAGTATATATACATTATAAGTTAAATACACCATTCCTTGAGTAATTACTGATGTAAGTACCATAATATATAACTATAATTCTCTATTTACTTTTTTTATTCATGCAATCATCACCATTTCTTTTCTTGAGCCAAAATAATAAACTAATGAATAAAATAATAAAAAAACACCCCTCCCCCAATATAAATATCACCCCTTCTCATCATACCTCCAAAACATTGAATATTGTTTATATTATATCAATTTAATCTCCCAAATACCTCCCAAACATTATGGTCTTTTTGGTCTTACCAAAATACCATTTCAAAGTTCCTTAAGGTGGTTCTTAAGGAGAAGAATTCAAGAGGTAAAATGTTTTTCGTTATTTTAATTTTCTTTCAATTTCCTTTTCTTTTCTTACCCTTCCTTACCTCCTTTGTCAAAAAATGCATGATAAATCCAGTATATTATATATTCTGTAATTTTATTATGATAATGGTATATCCACCATCAATTATTTTCTCTTCCCATTTTTATTCTAAAAAAGAAAACATCGTCTGTGAGGTGTCGATTTACAACCTTCGTGGAAGACGAGTTTTCATTTTTCAATTCCACCTTAAAGACTGGTCATAAAACAATTTTTATGGTTAAAATAGACTTTAATATATGTAATAAAACTTATTTAATGTTCTCTAACTAGTATATTTACATAATATTAATTCATAAAACAAAACTAGCGCGTGATGATCGAAAAAATGCCAAAATAATCCAAACGGTTATCATTAACATTTTATATAATTAATAATCCACATATATGGAAAAAATGATATATAAGACCATTTAATCTTATTTATGTTCATTAATAACATATAATTTCCATTTTTTATAACTATTCCCATTTCACATGACCTTTCATACGTGTATACAAGTGAACCAATCGTGAAAACCAAGGAAACAAACACTTCTGAATGACGAAATTAAATCTTATAACTCATCAAAAATACCATAAATAAACTTAATAAAATTATAATAAATCAAATAAATGTTGAATAGGTTTCTAATTAAATTATTAATGAATCTAATTTCATTATCCATGACATTAAGTACAAGTGAAGAACAATTTCATACATAAGGTAAGAGATTCTATCCAAACCTCCATTTTTTATTCGGGTTACACTTTATCTCTCTTTAAACTAATGAAATTCTTATTTATTTTTATATACTTACTATAAACTCTTTTTATATGTTCCAAAGTCATTTATCCATATCATTTCATCTATCTTTGATGGGGAAATACATGTTTTATAAGTTTTCCTTTTTCAATTCCTCCTGATAAGCAAACCTGATTAAAGGGTAGTTCCCAATTTCTTACCCATTTTCAAGTACACCACATAATCTATTATAAGGCACCAATATTTTTCTAAAATTACTATCTTTATCATGAAAACATATTTTAGTTCTTTTTTGGTTTTATGCAAACAATTAATCCTTGTCCACTTTAAAGTCTCTTTTATGTTTTCTCTTAAACCGCACTAAAGTGGATCATTTATAAAGACTATTTTTACATGTTTTCACTTCAGTTGGACATCATTTATGACTTAAATATAATTTATTTTCCTTTAACTTTTATTTTATATGACAAAAATTATTAAAACATGATTTTATACAAATGATTTTCCAAAATAACTCTTCTTTCCAAGGTAAAAGGGTATTTTTCTCAATAATTTCTCAACGATTATATTAGAGTATTTACATTTATTTAAACACCCTCTATTTATTATTATGATTTATTGAAGTTGATATATTATGTTCCAATCAAAAATATTTTATTTAATGGTTTATGATTATTTATGGGGATGTACTATCTTGATATCATTCACCATATTACTCTGGATGGTTTATAATTATGTTTATTGTTTGGAGAAAGTTATTAACATTTCATATACTTGTTTCAATATGAATGTATATGTTGATTATATTTAACCCCTTTCATATGAGTAATGAATTATACTTAGTAAGTGATGGGTGGAGCCCGTTATAGCCCCTCGATGCATCGGTAGGTCTCATGAGACAAACTATACTTTGTTTTTACCCATTTATGTATGATGTCTTGGTTGAAGCCTTGATGATTTGTTTATGATGTACGAAATTATGCATTCCCTCATTATGATATTATTAATTGATATCCCATGTGATTATTCAACTAGTATAATATTCATGTTTAAGTTTCATTCTCATGTGATTATTTATATAACATTATTTATTCAACTTTTATTCTTGCCATATTATGCTCAAGATTATGTTTTAATGGCATGTGTTGCCTTATTGTTTATGGTTCTTTATGATAGGATCCATTGTATTTTTTACACTTAATAATCATCTGATATCACACCTTTATTATGTTATATTTTCCCCTAGGATGAAAATATGTATATTATGAATGACATGCATGGATAATCTAGGATTTTATGGGTGTTTACAATGGAGTTGTTATGTTGTATTTCATTTAAAGTTATAGTGTTCCCTCTATACCTGAGCTAAAAATGGAATTATTGGACGATTCCTATAGCTCAAAATTATCTATACACCCTAGTATAACTAAGATATATATAGATTTTAAGGAACATTTCTGGTGGGATAATATGAAGTGGAAAATTTCTGATTATGTATCAAGATGTTTAGTCTATCAACAAGTGAAGGCTAAAAGTCAACATCCTAGAGGAGTCATGCAACCTATACCTATTCTTATATGGAAATGGGATAACATTACTCTGAATTTTGTCTATGGATTACCAAAATATTCAATAAATAATAATGAAATATGATTAATTGTTGATCGACTTACCAAATCTGCACATTTTCTCACTATAAGGGAAGATTTTCCACCGGAGCACCTTGCATGACTGTATATTAATGAAGTTTCCAGACTTTATGGAGCACCTATTTAAATTGTGTTTGTTCGTGATCCATGATTTACATTGAAAATCTAGAAAAGTGTTCATAATGATTTGGATATTGATCTTCATTTGAGTACTACTTATCACCCTCAAACTAACGGACAATCAGAATGGATGATCCAAAATTTATTAGACATGTTTAGATCATGATTACTTGACTTTCAAGTCATGTGGGATCAATATTTACCTTTAGTAGAGTTTTCCTACAACAATAGTTTCCATTCAAGTATTAAAATGACACCATATGAAGCATTGTATGAGAAGAAATGTCATACACCAACATTTTGGGATGAAATTGGTGAAAGGAAGCTTGTAGGCCCATAAATTGTGGAGGAAACAATAAAAAAGTTAAAGACTATTCAAACACATATCAAATCAGCCCAAAGTAGGAAAAATAGCTATGTGGATAATCAAAGGAAGGATTTGGAATTTCAAGTGGGAGATCATGTTTTCTTGAAAGTATCTCCATAGAAGGGTGTTATAATATTTGGAAAGAAATGGAAACTAAGACCTAGGTACATTGGTCCTTTTGAAATCTTGAAGAGAATTGGAGCTGTGGATTATCATCGGGCAATGCCACATAGCCTTTCTAAAGCACACAATGTGTTCCACATTTCTTTGTTAAGGAAGTACATGCCAGACCCAATGCATGTCCTCACTTCTGAAGGAATAGAATTGGAACCTAATCTATATTACTGTGAAGATTCTATCTATATTTTGGACACTAGAGAGTAGGTGTTGAGGAATTGGACGACTTAGCTGGTAAAGGTACTGTTGAAAATCATAAAATTGAGAAGGCTACATGGGAACTGGAAGAATTTATGATGAAGAACTACCCAAATATTTTTATGAGGTGAAATTATAGAAATTTAAAGGATGTAATTTTTATTGGAGGGGAGAATGTAACACCCCAATATCTTATGGTATGTCTATTTTTAAAATTTATCATCTTTGCTAGTTTATGCTTCACACAACACCGAGTTTAAAACCAGAATATACTATTAAATATGACTGTTGGAATAGTAATGTGACCATTAGAAATAGTAATATGACCAATATAATAGTAAATTCACCCATGAAAGTATAAATAAAATTTAGGTAACTTATAAATGAAAATATGGTATATTTATATAATGGAATAAGTAAATAAATGATTTAAAAATGATAAATTATGTGTTTGTATTTTTTAAGTCATAAATATTTAATTATAATTTTAGAATTAATATAATAATTTTAAAGAAAATATATTTTAATGAAATAGTCTCATAAATTAATATTTTATTGTCTTATGGTTATAATATAATTTAACAAGACCTTAATTAATTTTTCAAAGTGTTATAAAACCAATTATAATTTTAAAACCAGTATTTTTTGAATAAATGATGATTTTAATTAAAAATTAAATTTCTCATAGTTAGAAAATTATTTTAATAAAATAGAGTTTATTTTTTAATTTTAAACATCAAAAAATGGTAAAGGTTGATTTTTGGGATTTTTCTAAAATAGTTGAATTTTTGTGAATAGTAAAATATGATAATTTACAGTATATATACATTATAAGTTAAATACACCATTCCTTGAGTAATTACTCATGTAAGTACCATAATCTATAACTATACTTCTCTATTTACTTTATTTATTCATTTAATCATCACCATTTCTTTTCTTGAGCCAAAATAATAAACTAATGAATAAAATAATAAAAAAAAACACCCCTCTCCCCCACTATAAATACCACCCCTCACTGCCCCTTCTCATCATACCTCCAAAACATTGAATCTTGATTATATTATATCAATTTAAACTACCAAATAACTCCCAAACATTATGGTCTTTTTGGTCTTACCAAAATACCATTTCAAAGTTCCTTAAGGTGGTTCTTAAGAAGAAGAATTCAAGAGGTAAAATCTCTTTCGTTATTTTAATTTTCTTTCAATTTCCTTTTCTTTTCTTACCCTTCCTTACCTAATTTGTCAAAAAATGAAAGATAAATCCAGTATATTATATATTCTTTAATTTTATTATGATAATGTTTTATCCACAATCAATTCTTTTCTCTTCCCATTTTTATTCTAAAAAAGAAAACATCGTCTGTGAGGTGTCGATTTACAACCTTCGTGGAAGACGAGTTTTCATTTTTCAATTCCACCTTAAAGACTGGTCATAAAACCATTTTTATGGTTAAACTAGACTTTAATGTATGTAATAAAACTTATTTAATGTTCTGTAACTAGTATATTTACAAAATATTAATTCATAAAACAAAATTAGCACGTGATGATCGAAAAAATGCCAAAATAATCCAAACTGTTATCATTAACATTTTATATAATTAATCATCCTCATATATGAAAAAAACCATATATAAGGCCATTTAATCTTATTTATGTTAATTAATAACATATAATTTCAATTTTTTATAACTATTCCCATGTCACATGACCCTTCATACATGTATACAAGTGAACCAATCGTGAAAACCAAGGAAACAAACACTTCTGAATAACAAAATTAAATCTTATAACTCATCAAAAAGACCATAAATAAACTTAATAAAATTATAATAAATCAAATAAATGTTGAATAGGTTTCTAATTAAATTATTAAGGATTATAATTTCATTATACATGACATTAAGTACAAGTGAAGAACAATTTCATACATAAGGTAAGAGATTCTATCCAAACCTCCATTTTTCATTCGGGTTACACTTTATCTCTCTTTACACCAATGAAATTCTTATTTATTTTTATATACTTCCTATAATCTCTTTTTATATGTTCCAAAGTCATTTATCCATATTATTTCATCTATCTTTGATGGGGAAATACATGTTTTATAAGTTTCCCTTTTCAATTCCTCCTGATAAGCAAATCCGATTAAAGGGCAGTTCCCAATTTCTTACCCATTTTCAAGTACACCCCATAATCTATTATAAGGCACCAATATTTTTCTAAAATCACTCTTTTTATCATGAAAAAATATTTTAGTTCTTTTATGGTTTTATGCAAACAATTAATCCTTGTCCACTTTAAAGTCACTTTTTTGTTTTCTTTTAAACCACACTAAAGTGGATTATTTATAAAGACTATTTTTACATGTTTTCACTTCAGTTGGACATCATTTATGGCTTAAATATAATTTATTTTCCTTTACCTTTTATTTTATGTGATAAACATGATTACAACATGATTTTATACAAATTATTTTCCAAAATAACTCTTCTTTCCAAGGTAAAAGGGCATTTCTCTCAATAATTTCTCAACGATTCTATTAGAGTATTTACATATATTTAAACACCCTCTATTTAGTATTATGATTTATTGAAGTTGATATATTATGTTACAATCAAAAATATTTTATTTAATGGTTTATGATTATTTATGGGGATGTACTATCTTGATATCATTCATCATATTACTCTGGATGGTTTATAATTATGTTTATTGTCTGGAGAAAGTTATTAACATTTCATATACCTGTTTCAATATGAATGTATATGTTGATTATATTTAACCCCTTTCATATGAGTAATGAATTATACTTAGTAAGTGATGGGTGGAGCCCGTTATAGCCCCTCGATGCATCGGTAGGTCTCATGAGACAAACTAGACTGTGTTTTTACCCATTTATGTATGATTTTTTGGTTGAAGCCTTGATGATATGTTTATGATGTACGAAATTATGCATTCCATCATTATGATATTATTAATTGATAGCCCATGTGATTATTCTACTAGTATAATATTCATGTTTAAGTTTTATTCTCATGTGATTATTTATATAACATTATTTATTCAACTTTTATTCTTGCCATATTATGCTCAAGATTATGTTTTAATGGCATGTGTTGACTTATTGTTTATGGTTCTTTATGATAAGATCCATTGTATTTTTTACCCTTACTAATCATCTGATCTCACCCCTTTATTATGTTCTATTTTCCCCTAGGATGAAAATATGTATATTATGAATGACATGCATGGATAATCTAGGAGTTTATCAGTGTTTACAATGGAGTTGTTATGTTGTATTTCATTTAAAGTTATAGTGTTCCCTCTATACCTGAGCTAAAAAAGGAATTATTGGAAGATTCCTATAGCTCAAAATTCTCTATACACCCTGGTATAACTAAGATATATATAGATTTTAAGGAACATTTCTGGTGGGATAATATGAAGTGGAAAATTGCTGATTATGTATCAAGATGTTTAGTCTATCAACTAGTGAAGGCTAAAGTCAACATCCTAGAGGAGTCATGCAACCTATACCTATTCTTATATGGAAATGGGATAACATTACTATGAATTTTTTCTATGGATTACCAAAAAATTCAATAAATAATGATGCAATATGATTAATTGTTGACCGACTTACCAAATCTGCACATTTCCTCACTATAAGGGGGGATTTTCCACCGGAGCACCTTGCATGGCTGTATATTAATGAAGTTTCAAGACTTTATGGAGCACCTATTTCGATTGTGTTTTATCGTGATCCATGATTTACATTGAAATTATAGAAAAGAGTTCAGAATTATTTGGATATTGATCTTCATTTGAGTACTACTTATCACCCTCAAACTAACAGACAATCAGAATGGACGATCCAAAATTTATTAGACAAGTTGAGATCATGCTTACTTGACTTTCAAGTCATGTGGGATCAATATTTACCTTTATTAGAGTTTTCCTACAACAATAGTTTCCATTCAAGTATTAAAATGACACCATATGAAGCATTGTATGAGAAGAAATGTCATACACCAACTTGTTGGGATGACATTAGTGAAAGGAAGCTTGTAGGCCCATAAATTGTGGAGGAAACAATAAAAAAGTTAAATACTATTCAAAAACATATCAAATCAGCCCAAAGTAGGAAAAATAGCTATGTGGATAATCAAAGGAAGGATTTGGAATTTCAAGTGGGAGATCATGTTTTCTTGAAAGTATCTCCATGGAAGGGTGTTATAATATTTGGAAAGAAATGGACACTAAGACCTAGGTACATTGGTCCTTTTGAAATCTTGGAGAGAATTGGAGCTGTGGATTATCATCGGGCAATGCCACATAGCCTTTCTGAAGCACACAATGTGTTCCACATCTCTTTGTTAAGGAAGTACATGCCAGACCCAATGCATGTCCTCACTTCTGAAGGAATAGAATTGGAACCTAATCTATATTACTGTGAAGATTCTATCTATATTTTGGACACTAGAGAGTAGGTGTTGAGGAATTGGATGACTTAGCTGGTAAAGGTACTTTTGAAAATCATAAAATTGAGAAGGCTACATGGGAACCAGAGGAATTTATTATAAAGAACTACCCAAATGTTTTTATGAGGTGACATTATAGAAATTTCATGGTTGTAATTTTTATTGGAGGGGAGAATATAACACCCCAATGTCTTATGGTATGTCTATTTTTAAAATTTATCATCTTTGGTAGTTTATGCTCCACATAACACCGAGTTTAAAACCATAATATACTATTAAATATGACTTTTGGAATAGTAATGTGACCATTAGAAATAGTAATATGACCAATATAATAGTAACTTCACCCATGAAAGTATAAATAAAATTTAGGTGACTTATAAATGAAAATATGGTATATTTATATAATGGAATAAGTAAATAAATGATTTAAAAATGATAAATTAAGTGTTTGTATTTTTAAAGTCATAAATATTTAATAATAATTTTATAATTAATATAATAATTTTAAATAAAATATATTTTCATGAAATAGTTTCATAAATTAATATTTTATTGTCTTATGGTTATATGATAATTTAACAAGACCTTAATTAATTTTTCAAAGTGTTATAAAACCAATTATAATTTTAAAACCTGTATTTTTTGAATAAATGATGATTTTAATTAAAAATTAAATTTCTCATAGTTATAAAATTATTTTAATAAAATAGATTTTATTTTTTAATTTTAAACATCAAAAAATGGTTAAGGTTGATTTTTGGGATTTTTCTAAAATAGTTAAATTTTTGTGAATAGTAAAATATGATAATTTACAGTATATATACATTATAAGTTAAATACACCATTCCTTGAGTAATTACTGATGTAAGTACCATAATCTATAACTATAATTCTCTATTTACTTTATTTATTCATGTAATCATCACCATTTATTTTCTTGAGCCAAAATAATAAACTAATGAATAAAATAATAAAAAAACACCCCTCTCCCCCACTATAAATACAACCCCTCGCCGCCCCTTCTCATCATACCTCCAAAACATTGAATCTTGATTATATTATATCAATTTAATCTCCCAAATACCTCCCAAAAATTATGGTCTTTTTGGTCTTACCAAAATACTATTTCAAAGTTCCTTAAGGTGGTTCTTAAGGAGAAGAATTCAAGAGGCAAAATCTCTTTCATTATTTTAATTTTCTTTCAATTTCCTTTTCTTTTCTTACCCTTACTTACCTCCTTTGTCAAAAAATGCATGATAACTCTAGTATATTATATTTTCTGTAATTTTATTATGATAATGGTATATCCACCATCAATTATTTTCTCTTCCCATTTTTATTCTAAAAAAGAAAACATCTTCTGTGAGGTGTCGATTTACAACCTTCGTGGGAGACGAGTTTTTATTTTTCAATTCCACCTTAAAGACTGGTCATAAAACCATTTTTATGGTTAAACTAGATTTTAATATATTTAATAAAACTTATTTAATGTTCTTTAACTAGTATATTTACATAATATTAATTCATAAAACAAAATTATCACGTGATGATCAAAAAAATGGAAAAATAATCCAAACAGTTATCATTGACATTTTATATAATTAATCATCCTCATATATGGAAACAAAATGATATATAAGACCATTTAATCTTATTTATGTTAATTAATAACATATAATTTCAATTTTGTATAACAATTCCCATTTCACATGACCTTTCATACATGTATACAAGTGAACCAATCGTGAAATCCAAGGAAACAAACACTTCTGAATGACGAAATTAAATCTTATAACTCATCAAAAAGAACATAAATAAACTTAATAAAATTATAATAAATCATATAAATGTTGAATAGGTTTCTAATTAAATTATTAATGAATCTAATTTCATTATCCATGACATTAAGTACAAGTGAAGAACAATTTCATACATAAGGTAAGAGATTCTATCCAAACCTCCATTTTTCATTCGGGTTACACTTTATCTCCTTTTACACCAATTAAATTCTTATTTATTTTTATATACTTACTATAAACTCTTTTTATATGTTCCAAAGTCATTTATCCTGATAATTTAATCTATCTTTGATGGGGAAATACATGTTTTATAATTTTCCCTTTTCAATTCCTCCTGATAAGAAAACCCGATTAAAGGGTAGTTCCCAATTTCTTACCCATTTTCAAGTACACACCATAATCTATTATAAGGCACCAATATTTTTCTAAAATCACTCTTTTTATCATGAAAAAATATTTTAGTTCTTTTCTGGTTTTATGCAAACAATTAATCCTTGTCCACTTTAAAGTCTCTTTTATGTTTTCTCTTAAACCACACAAAAGTGGATCATTTATAAAGACTCTTTTTACATGTTTTCACTTCAGTTGGACATCATTTATGCCTTAAATATAATTTATTTTTTTTACCTTTTCTTTTATGTTATAAACATGATTAAAACATGATTTTATACAAATGATTTTCCAAAATAACTCTTCTTTCCAAGGTAAAAGGGTATTCCTCTCAATAATTTCTCAACAATTCTATTAGAGTATTTACATATATTTAAACACCCTCTATTTAGTCTTATGATTTATTGAAGTTGATATATTATATTACAATAAAAAATATTTTATTTAATGGTTTATGATTATTTATGGGGATGTACTATCTTGATATCATTCACCATATTACTCTGGATGGTTTATAATTATGTTTATTGTTTGGAGAAAGTTATTAACATTTCATATACTTGTTTCAATATGAATGTATATATTGATTATATTTAACCCCTTTAATATGAGTAATGAATTATACTTAGTAAGTGATGGGTGGAGCCTGTTATAGCCCCTCGATGCATCGATAGGTCTCATGAGACAAACTAGACTGTGTTTTTACCCATTTATGTATGATGTCTTGGTTGAAGCCTTGATGATATATTTATGATGTACGAAATTATGCATTCCATCATTATGATATTATTAATTGATATCCCATGTGATTATTCTACTAGTATAATATTCATGTTTAAGTTTCATTCTCATGTGATTATTTATATAACATTATTTATTCAACTTTTATTCTTGCCATATTATGCTCAAGATTATGTTTTAATGGCATGTGTTGCCTTATTGTTTATGGTTCTTTATGATAAGATCCATTGTATTTTTTACCCTTACTAATTATCTGATCTCACCCCTTTATTATGTTTTATTTTCCCCTAGGATGAAAATATGTATATTATGAATGACATGCATGGATAATCTAGGAGTTTATGGGTGTTTACAATAGAGTTGTTATGTTGTATTTCATTTAAAGTTATAGTGTTCCCTCTATACCTGAGCTAAAAAAGGAATTATTAGATGATTCATATAGCTCAAAATTCTCTATACACCCTGGTATAACTAAAATATATATAGATTTTAAGGGACATTTCTGGTGGGATAATATGAAGTGGAAAATTGCTGATTATGTATCAAGATGTTTAGTCTATCAACAAGTGAAGGCTAAAAGTCAACATCCTAGAGGAGTCATGAAACCTCTACCTATTCTTATATGAAAATGGGATAACATTACTATGAATTTTGTCTATGTATTACCAAAAAATTCAATAAATAATGATGCAATATGATTAATTATTGATCGACTTACCAAATCTGCACATATCCCCACTATAAGGGAGGATTTTCCACTGGAGCACCTTGCATGACTGTATATTAATGAAGTTGCAAGACTTTGTGGAGCACCTATTTCAATTGTGTTTGATCGTGATCCATAATTTATATTGAAATTCTAGAAAAGTGTTCAGAATGATTTGGATATTGATCTTCATTTGAGTACTACTTATCACCCTCAAACTAACAAACAATCAAAATGGATGATCCAAAATTTATTAGACATGTTGAGATCATGCTTACTTGACTTTCAAGTCATGTTGGATCAATATTTACCTTTAGTAGATTTTTCCTACAACAATAGTTTCCATTCAAGTATTAAAATGACACCATATGAAGCATTGTATAAAAAGAAATGGCATAAACCAACTTGTTGGGTTGAAATTGGTGAAAGGAAGCCTATAGGCCCATAAATTGTTGAAGAAATAATAAAAAAGTTAAAGACTATTCAAACACATATCAAATCTGCCCAAAGTAGGAAAAATAACTATGTGGGTAATCAAATGAAGGATTTGGAATTTCAAGTGGGAGATCATGTTTTCTTGAAAGTATCTCCATGGAAGGGTGTTATAATATTTGGAAAGAAATGGAAAATAAGACCTAGGTACATTGGTCTTTTTGAAATCTTGGAGAGAATTGGAGCTATGGATTATCATTGGGCAATGCCACATAGCCTTTCTAAAGCACACAATGTGTTCCACATCTCTTTGTTAAGGAAGTACATGCCAGACCCAATGAATGTCCTCACTTTTGAAGGAATAGAATTGGAACCTAATCTATATTACTGTGATGATTCTATCTATATTTTGGACACTAGAGAGTAGGTGTTGAGGAATTGGATGACTTAGCTGGTAAAGGTACTTTTGAAAATCATAAAATTGAGAAGGCTACGTGGGAACTGGAGGAATTTATGATGAAGATCTACCCAAATCTTTTTATGAGGTGACATTATAGAAATTTCAAGGTTGTAATTTTTATTGGAGGGGAGAATGTAACACCCCAATATCTTATGGTATGTCTATTTTTAAAATTTATCATCTTTGATAGTTTATGCTTCACACAACACCGAGTTTAAAACCATAATATACTATTAAATATGACTGTTGGAATAGTAATGTGACCATTAGAAATAGTAATATGACCAATATAATAGTAACTTCACCCATGAAAGTATAAATAAAATTTAGGTAACTTATAAATGAAAATATGGTATATTTATATAATGGAATAAGTAAATAAATGATTTAAAAATGATAAATTAAGTGTTTGTATTTTATAAGTCATAAATATTTAATTATAATTTTATAATTAATATAATAATTTAAAAGAAAATTTATTTTCATGTAATAGTATCATAAATTAATATTTTATTGTCTTATGGTTGTAAGATAATTTAACAAGACCTTAATTAATTTTTCAAAGTGTTATAAAACCAATTATAATTTTAAAACGTGTATTTTTTGAATAAATGATGATTTTAATTAAAAATTAAATTTATCATAGTTATAAAATTATTTTAATAAAATATATTTTATTTTTTAATTTTAAACATCAAAAAATGGTTAAGGGTTATTTTTGGTATTTTTCTAAAATAGTTGAATTTATGTGAATAGTAAAATATGATAATTTACAATCTATATACATTATAAGTTAAATACACCATTACTTGAGTAATTACTGATGTAAGTATGATAATCTATAACTATACTTCTCTATTTACTTTATTTATTCATGTAATCATCACCATTTCTTTTCTCGAGCCAAAATAATAAACTAATGAATAAAATAATAATAAAACACCCCTTTCCCCCACTATAAATACCACCCCTCGCCGCCCCTTCTCATCATACCTCCAAAACATTGAATCTTGATTATATTATATCAATTTAATCTCCCAAATACCTCCCAAACATTATGGTCTTTTTGGTCGTACCAAAATACCATTTCAAAGTTCCTTAAGGTGGTTCTTAAGGAGAAGAACTCAAGAGGTAAAATCTATTTCGTTATTTTAATTTTCTTTCAATTTCCTTTTCTTTTCTTACTCTTCCTTACCTCCTTTGTCAAAAAATGAATGATAACTCCAGTATATTATATATTCTATAATTTTATTATGATACTGGTATATCCACTATCAATTATTTTCTCTTCCCATTTTTATTCTAAAAAAGAAAACATCGTCTGTGAGGTGTCGATTTACAACCTTCGTGGAAGACGAGTTTTCATTTTTCAATTCCACCTTAAAGACTAGTCATAAAACCATTTTTATGGTTAAACTAGAATTTAATATATGTAATAAAACTTATTTAATGTTTTATAACTAGTATATTTACATAATATTAATTCATAAAACAAAATTAGCGCATGATGATCGAAAAAATGCCAAAATAATCCAAACGGTTATCATTAACATTTTATATAATTAATCATCCTCATATATGGAAAAAAATGATATATAAGACCATTTAATCTTATTTATGTTCATTAATGACATATAATTTCAATTTTTTATAACTATTCCCATTTCACATGACCTTTCATACATGTATACAAGTGAACCAATTGTGAAATCCAATGAAACAAACACTTATGAATGACGAAATTAAATCTTATAACTCATCAAAAGACCATAAATAAACATAATAAAATTATAATAATCAAATAAATGTCGAATAGGTTTCTAATTAAATTATTAATGAATCTAATTTCATTATCCATGACATTAAGTACAAGTGAAGAACAATTTCATACATAAGGTAAGAGATTTTATCCAAACCTCCATTTTTCATTCGGGTTGCACTGTATCTCTCTTTACACCAATGAAATTTTTATTTATTTTTATATACTTACTATAAAATCTTTTTATATATTCCAAAGTCATTTATCCAGATCATTTCATCTATATTTGATGGGTAAATACATGTTTTTTAAGTTTCCATTTTCAATTCCTCCTGATAAGAAAACCCGATTAAAGGGTAGTTCCCAATTTCTTACCCATTTTCAAGTACACCCCATAATCTATTATAAGGCACCAATATTTTTCTAAAATCAAACTTTTTATCATGAAAAAATGTTTTAGTTCTTTTCTGGTTTTATGCAAACAATTAATCCTTGTCCATTTTAAAGTCTCTTTTATGTTTTCTCTTAAACCACACTAAAGTGGATCATTTATAAAGACTATTTTTACATGTTTTCACTTCAGTTGGACATCATTTATGCCTTAAATATAATTTATTTTCCTTTAACTTTTCTTTTATGTGATAAAAATTATTACAACATGATTTTATACAAATGATTTTCCAAAATAACTCTTCTTTCCAAGGTAAAAGGGTATTTCTCTCAATAATTTATCAATGATTCTATTAGAGTATTTACATATATTTAAACACCCTCTATTTAGTCTTTTGATTTATTGAAGTTGAAATATTATTTTACAATCAAAAATATTTTATTTAATGGTTTATGATTATTTATGGGGATGTACTATCTTGATATCATTCACCATATTACTCTGGATGGTTTATAATTATGTTTATTGTTTGGGGAAAGTTATTAACATTTCATATAATTCTTTAAATATGAATGTATATGTTGATTATATTTAACCCCTTTCATATGAGTAATGAATTATACTTAGTAAGTGATGGGTGGAGCCCGTTATAGCCCCTCGATGCATCAGTAGGTCTCATGAGACAAACTAGACTGTGTTTTTACCCATTTATGTATGATGTCTTGGTTGAAGACTTGATGATATGTTTATGATGTACGAAATTATGCATTCCCTCATTATGATATTATTAATTGATATCCCATGTGATTATTTGACTAGTATAATATTCATGTTTAAGTTTCATTCTCAAGTGATTATTTATATAACATTATTTATTCAACTTTTATTCTTGCCATATTATGCTCAAGATTATGTTTTAATGGCATGTGTTACCTTATTGTTTATGGTTCTTTATGATAAGATCCATTGTATTTTTTACCCTTACTAATCATCTGATCTCACCCCTTTATTATGTTTTATTTTCCCATAGGATGAAAATATGTATATTATGAATGACATGCATGGATAATATAGGAATTTATGGGTGTTTACAATGGAGTTGTTATGTTGTATTTCATTTAAAGTTATAGTGTAAAACTTATGGTTGTATCTGGTTTTCCAAGGCTACTAAACTATTTGGTCCTTAAGGATGTGATTTCCTTTTTCATTATGCCAATGTAATAAAGTAAGGCACCAGCTCTGGGCTACTGGGGTCGGGGTCTTTACAACATATATGATCAAATGCCCTTTAAGTCTATTCTTGGCAATCCACATGGATTCCAAATATCACTCAACATATAATAGTCAAGCCTACGAGTTTGTCCTTGACATTCCTATAGGGAGTCCATGTATCACTTCAGCATAAACAAGTTAAAATCTAATTGAGTATGTCCATGGAATTTTTATATTAATCCATGTGTCACCCAAGGCATATAAGCATTTAATAAAATTCATTTAACATGTCAAGGTCATCACCAATAACATTCAAAATAAATCTCACATCAAAAGGTGAATAAAGGCATTGGCCAAGCTTAAATGTCTTTCATCTTAACTACTCACATGGGGAATTTATTATAACAAGCATCTCATGCTTAACAAGCTATTACATAGCCAAGTCCAAGGGCATGTTCATCCATACCTTCCTATTAATCAATTCAATTACAATTCAAGCTACACTTCAAACTACAATTCAATTAATAATTCATTTCACATTTGACATCCCAAATAAAGGGGTAAAAGGGAAAACCCTATGATATCCAATTCATATACCATCATAATGTTCCATCTAATTAAACAACACACCCAAAGGGGTGGTTCCAATTTCAAGTTCTTCAAACTATAACCATTTATTGATGGGCCTCTTTAATTACATAGGCCATGAATAACAATTTAATTTAAGGATTTAAATTCATTTCAAGGGTGGAAATTTGAATATTGGTATTGCAACACAATTACACACATATATAAACACTTCAATTTTTAATTAAAATCATGATACCACCTACCATATTTCCGTAGAGGATAGCTCATCCAATATCAACTCCTGATTCGACTTAGATCGGGAGAAAATAGAAAAACAGATGAAGAACCTACAAATAAGGAAAATTAGATTGCACCTAAATATAAAATATAATACCAAACTAAATGATGAATGACACGAAAGTAATTAATAACTCACTGATGTGGATCTAATGAGATGAGCAGTGCTTGAATCCGAGCTTAGACATAGAGCCGACGACAAATCCTAGTTTAGAGCTTCAAAGGAGCTCTCAAAATCTCAAGGTTTTGTCTATTGATGAAATAGGAAAAGAGGATTAGGTTTAATATATTTAATAAGGGAAAAATATTAATTTCACCAAAAACATAGGGTCACGTAGTTTGGACACATGGTTGGATAACCCGTGTGCCAACCGTGCATGCTTAGCCATAGGGAGGGGCACACCGCATGGTTTGTTCGCACAGCTTGACTAACCCTGTGAAAACTGTGCAAAAATCCTATGTCAAAATTGCAGACATGGACACATGGATGTGCACCCCAAATCACACAGTTTTCTCTAACCATTTGTCCTGTATCTCCCCATTATCCATCCTCGCACAATTTTATCTCATCGTGTGGCCTACCCAACATAGTTTTCACTAACCATGTGCCAAGATTATTTCACCCAAAAATTTGGGTTCCAAGATCCAAAATATCCCTAGACACCCCAGACACCCCCGATACCTCCAAGACCTCAAAGGGAATTCATAATAGGCCATATTTAGAAATTTAAACTAAAATTTATATAAAGAAAATGATTTGTACCTCAAGAAAGAACCAGGTTCTTAAAAACTTTACTCCTTAAAGCAATTAATCATTGAATTGTCTTCTCTAGGGTGGTTAAGAATGTATGAGAATAACTCTGAACACTATGATCATACATCGGCCTCCCACTCATAGGTCTTATCTCGTACTCATCCATGCTACCATAATAACCGTACTAAAGGAAGGAACTGGACTCGTAGAACCTTCATGCTATGATCCAAAATATGTATAAGATGCTCCTTAAAGGACTCATTTACCTCTAACTCAACCTCCTCAAGATAAAGGGCATGAGATGGGTATGAATAATAGTGGCGTAACTGAGATATATGGAAGACGTCGTGCATGAACAAGTAGAAAATTGACCTATAGCCATGGTCAAAAACTGTGTTTATAGCCTCAAAAAACATGGTTATAGCTTATAGCCATGGTCTAGATGGACCGTGGCTTATAAGGCGTGGCTATAACTAAAATTTATAGCCATGGTTTTGTGAGCTATATCCATGATTTTCCACCGTGGCAATAGAGGCTATTGCCACGGTTTGGAAAACAGTGGCAATGGCTTATGTAGTTTTCCACCATGGCAGTTGAGCTATAACTATGGTTGTCCACCATGGAAACAGAGGCTATAACCCTGGTAAACTATGGATATATCCCAAAAATAATATGTTTCCAGTCGGATTTGATCTTTGTACCTCCACTATGGGATTTAGCCGCCTAACCACTACACCACAGATGACTTCGGGTATATATATATATAAATATATATTGTTATATATATTATTAAAAACCATGGATATAGGATCTAAACTATGGAAATAGAGCTTCCCGCACTTTTTTCATGGGATTTTTTTCCCGTGAAAGTGTGGGAGACTTATATCCATAGTTTTGAGAAACCGTGGATATATGAAAACTTTATAGCCATGGTTTTGTCAAAACCATGGATATAGGTATACTTTATAACCATGGTTCCATGAACCGTGGATATAGCCTTTGAAGAAACACTTATAGCCACAGTTTTGGGAAAACCATAGATATGGAGCTATTTTATAGTAGTGATGGATCAATAGCTATAAGGTAGCTGTAACCGATAGGCTATTAACTTGAATATATCCAGAATATCGAACATACTGACACATTGTGGTGAAAGCTTAACCTATCTCCTGATCCTCCTATGTCCCAACCTTAGTGAAACATATAAGAAAACCCAATCCCCGAACTCAAACTCTAAATTCCATCTGTGGTGATCGACATATGATTTATGCTGAGACTGTGTAGTAGTCATATATTTCCTAATCAACTGCACCTGCTTTATGGTATCCTGAACAAGATGATGTCCAAACATAGCTGCCTCTCCTACCTCTAACCAATATAGGGGTGATCAGCATAAACTACCATATAAAGCCTCATAAGATGCCATATGAATAGTATCCTAAAGCTATTTTTGTAGGATAATTCTACCAGGGGTATGTGCCTCTCCCAAGAACCCCCAAAATCTAGGACGTGTGCTCACAATATGTCCTCAAGCACCTGAATCATGTGCTCTGATTGACCATCTGTCTAGGGGTGGTATGTTGTGCTCAAAAGCACCTGTGCACCCAATGCCCTATATAGACCTTTCCAAACGATAGTGCATGGGACCCTGTGAAGCCATACTAGATCACTGATATATAACTTCCCAAGATCATAAACCCTGAAGGTTTCTTTGATCGATAGGGAATGTGAAACCTTCATGAGTCCATAAAAAAAACCCATACAACATCATTATATTGAGGTAACCTCAGTAAATCTATCACAAAATACATTTCAAAGTCAACCCACTTCCACTCAGGGATGGGTAATTTCTATAAAAGCTTAGCTGGTTGTTGGTGTTCTGCCTTCACCTGCTGACAGGTGGAACACCTCATGACAAAACCAGGTACATCTATTTTCATACCCAACCACTAGTATTGGAGATGTAAATATCGATACATTTTGGTGATTCTAGGATGCACTATCCAAGATTAAGTATGAAAGTCTCGCATTAAGTCCTCAAGCATGTCTGAAGAAACCTATACACAACCATGTACACATAGAATCTCATCCTCACCTACGGTCCAACCAGGAGGAGGGTCCTCACCTTCCACAATCTACTGTAGGACTAGGCTCTTAGAATATGATAGTTGAATTATCCTTACTCTATCCACAAGGGTAGAGGTAAAATCTAATAATGATAAACAAGTCTACCCCTAACTGCCATGAACCTCTAGGTGCATCTCAGAGAACAAATCCACGAGCTTCCACTCGCTACTGGCCTGCTGAATTACATGTATTTGATTCCTCTTGATCAGTACATCGATCGCTGTATTTACTTTACTAGGCATGTAGGCAAGCTCAAAATCAAAAGATTGTAGGTATTAAACCCACCTCTATTATCTCATATTCAGATCATGTTGTGTAAATATGTACTTGAGGCTTTTGTGGTTCGTGAACACCATAAAATTCTCTCCAAGTAATATCTCCAATAACATAATGCGTGAACAACTGCAGCTAACTCAAGATCATGTGTTGGGTAATTACTCTTGTGTAGACTCAAATACAGAGACCTTTATGCCACAAATCTATCACCCTACATAAGAAATACTCTTAGCCCAATATCTGATGCATCATAGTATACAGTGTAACTCTTTATTGGATCTGGAAAAATCAGTATCAATGCTGAATCCTATTTCACTTTCAGCTCTTAAGATACCATCTCAGATGAATCTAACCATAAAAAATTCACACCTTTCTTAGTCAAGCCCATAAATAGAACTACTAGGCATGAGAAGTACTGTATGAAACTCCTATAGTAATCAGATAGCCCTAAGAAAATCCATACCTCAAAGACATTCTTGGGATACTCACATGAAACAAAAACTCTCACCTTATATGGTTCAACTAATACTCCCATCATAGAGATAATGTGACCCAAGAAGTGAATTTGATCCATCCAGAAGTGGAACTTTGTGTGCTTAGCATATAACTAATGCTATCTTAATGTATTCAATATGATCTCAATATAATTGGCATAGTCATGTAGATTTTGAGAATACACCAAGATATCATCCATGAATACCATGAAAAACGAATCCAGATAAGGATATAACACTCGGTTCATTAGTTCCATGAAGATCGTTGGTGCATTCGTGAGACTGAACAAAATAACTAAATACTCATATAGACTATACCTATTATGAAAAGTTGTGCAAGGTATATTTGATGGTCTAACACATACCTGATGATAACCTGATCTTAAATCAATTTTTGAGAACACCCGAGCTCCTCAAAGCTGGTTGAAGAGATCAACTATTCACGATAGAGGATACTAGTTCTTAATCACCAATTGGTTAAATTTATAGTAATCCACACATAGCCCAAGAGTTATGTCCACCTTTTTTGAAAAAGGACTAAAGAACCCCATAGAGAAGTATTGGGTCGGATAAATCCCTTAGCATATAAATCCTATAACTGCCTCTTGAGATCTCACATCTCATTAGTATCCATCCTATAAGGAGGAATGGATATTGGTGAAGATCTTGGAACTAAATTGATAGAGAAATCTACCTATCTCACTAGAGGTAATCCTAAAAATTCATCCGAGAAAACATCCCTGAAATGATCAACCACCGAAGGGAAATATGCCTGATGTGTTCCCTGGTCATCTAGATATAAACTCACAATCTGGTCTATCATCCCACACAAACCATGATGACCGGGTCCAGCTCAGCTCTCCTGAACATCCCATTTACCTTTATGAATAAACTCTCTATCCTCTGGTGATGTGAAGGTCACCCTGTAGTGATAAAAATCAATGAAGTCATGGAAGGGTACCAACTAGTCCATCCCGAGAATGATGTCAAAACCTTTCATCTTGAGGAAAAAGAGGTCCCATATGAAGTGACACCCTCCAATCTCAAGGGTGCACTCCCTACACTAACGTACATCCTCCATTCTTATCCCCAATGGAGTGTCGAGCATCATAACACCATCAGAATCATAAAAACTAAGCCCAAGTCTCTCCACAATGGGCATAAATATAAATCTATATGAATCCCATATATAAAAAAGTGTATAAGCTAAAGTAGAGGCTACTAGAATAGTACCTATGACATTAGAAGGTTCATGGTCATACTCCTCAAGGATCTGTTGCACTACGTATATCTGGACTGAACCACAACTCTGTGATACTACCTAGCTACCATGAGAATATCTGCTCTACTGTCACTATAAAACTGGGGTCTGACTACTATATCCACTACCCCCACCTTGTCCTGACCAATCAGCTGTACCCCAACTCCCTACCTGATGAGAAGCTGCTGACCCACTCCTAAATGTGGAGTCGATGCAGACCCTCTCTCACTGTTTTATGGAGGAAAATTTTTGTAGAATCACTATATATGACCCATATTTCCACATGATCAACACTTGATTGGATCCCTCATACATCGAGGCCTTATATGTCCTGGCCTACCACACTGGTAGCACCTCACCTGGTTACCTGAGTATGCTCTCTAAATACTAATATCACTATATGGAAGCTCTAGACGACACTTCCTACTACCAATTGATGTAGTACCATATCCAAATGTTAACCTACCCTGACTCACACCCCATCCTCTATCAGGTTTCGCTATGTGATAATCACCTAATTCACAATTCTAGATATGGTAATCAACCGAAATACATTCACCTAAGTTCAAATTTCATACCTAATACCATCCTTGAATCGTCTAATTTTAGATAACCTGTCACCCATCAGAATAGGTATTAAGCGCTGAAGCTCAGTAAAAGGGGATGAATAATCCATAACTGATGTCTCTGAATCCTGTGGCCCACCATCCCCCAAAAACATGGGCGGATGATGCTACTGGAACTTACGCGTCAACTTTTCCATAGTCGAGGTAGGTCGTGATGCTCCCTAAATAGTCCGCATGAATCATAATAATCCCTTGAGAAACTATGCCTCAACACTTGTGTCGGGTACTACTATTGGTGCCTCAAGTGGCACTATTGGAGGATCCACTGGTAACCCATGGACTACCACCTATGGAGTATGGTTGTCGCCACCCTACTGGATTACAATTGGAGGACATCAAGGCAATATACTTCTACAAGTGAAAATCAAACACCTCAGACCAAGAACATTATCAAAGTTCACAACTCAAAAGCGTATATAAAAAAATATGATAGGTACAAGCCTTCCTATATAAGAACACACCTCTCTGCTTGCTCCTAGAGTCAGGTCTGGGTGACTTAAAAATCATATATAAGCAGAAAATACTACCTAATTACCACTACTAAGGTTGAGATTGGGTCAAGTTCTTTTTTATAACAATTTTAGTTTCCATTTCATTTGAATTCATACCCATTTTACATTTATCACAATTCTTTTTAATAGGTTGAACCAATGGTTCACCAAATTCTGATCAATGAGGGACCATACTCCTCAGGAACCAAAGTATGGTGTCTAATTTATTCATACTATAACACATTCTAGAATACCTATCACAACAGTAGGAATATATATCACAACACCTATCACAACAACATGCAACAAGTAATGCATCCTAAATGGCATGGAATAATGCATGGTATGTGATTCCTATAAGGGTCTAATATGATACATGATATGGAATACCCTCATATCATCGGGTTGCAACACAATATAACCCACAATTGTATCAATAATAACATCACAATTCAAGTGCATCACCCAACGGTGGAATCAAATCAACTATAATAGTCAAAATCTAGAAAACAACAATTTCATTCAATACAATTTGGATTTTTCCTATACGTGGGTTAGCTACTCATGGAAAAAACTCATTACCAAACTTCAATTCCTTTCTATCCCTTTATATTGTCACCAAATAGTAAATCAAACTAGAAAATAAGGGATCTGATACCACTTTGTAACGTCCCGGACCTAGATGCTACTTAACAATGTCCCGATCTCGGTTGTCCACATGGTCTCAAGTGCATCTCCCCAAACACCAGAGGCTACCGACTAAAAACAAGGGCCTAGGTGTGTCCATGGGGATACTATGACCTAATAACCATAGTTTATCACAATAGAAATATAATGATATAGGATAGCAGAAGCAATAATAGTAATCAGACAATGGATACATAATAGGAATAGATATCAATTCCAAAAGTAGCTCATATAAAACGATGATGATACATGTCATGTGTCTAGTAAAGCATCCAAAATAGGTACATGGAAGTATAATAAAATTCATGTATCAAAATTACAAAAAAGTCCAAAAGATGTCCACTAGAATCATGAGCCTCAGCTTGGTCCCATGCCCCTTTTCTCCTAAAAAAATCAAGAACCTCTATCATGGTGCTTTCCCTTATCCATACCCGCAATAATATAATATTTTCAGGTACCCAAGGTGGCCCGAACAGGGTGTGAGACATAATAACAGTAGGCAACCACCCAAGGTCTAGTGTCATCCAGTTAGTGAGTATATATAACAACAATAGTGTACATGCAGTAATAGAATTCATAAAGGAAGTACTAAAAGTAAACATCCTATAAAGTCCAGGTTCTCATTTATAATTAAGTTTATTCAATCATTCAAACTCATTTAATTAGGTCTTTATACCTGGAACACTACCCAATGTCCCCCATGATAACATTATCAAAGGATGCCTAAACAGGCCATCCATAAAGTATAAACAAAGGATGAATCCAAGCTTGTGCTTTGGCTTTGAAGACACATCATATAACTCATTTAATTCATTATTTATTTATGAATCTAAGCCTATCCATGGAATTAGTAATTTTGAATCCATGTATCACTCCAAATATAATATAAACCAACACCCTATAAGCTTGTCAATGATGATCCTCACAAGAACCCATGTATCGCTCTAGGTGTGGTATAATATCTTTTCCATTTGAGTCCTTAGTCATCCAGCAAGGGAGCCCAAGTATCACCCTGAAATATATTCAAATTCCCTTTGAGTCCATTCTTGGAAATCTATATGGATTCCAAGTATCACTCGACATATAATAGTCAAGCATCTGAGTCTGTCCTTGGCAGTCCGCTAGGGAGTCCAAGTATCACTCGGTCATAAGCAAGGTAAAATCCAATTGAGTCTGTATATAGAATTTGTATATGAATCTATGTGTCACCCAAGGCATATAATCATTTAATCAAATTAATTTAACATGTTAAGGTCATCACCAAGAACATTCTAATTCAATCTCACCTCAAAAGGTGACTCAAGGCATTAGCCAAGCTTAAAAGGCTTTCCTCTTAACTACTCATGTGGGAAATTTATTATAACAAGTATCTCATGATTAAAAATCTATTACATAGACAAGTACAGGGGCATGTTCATCCATCCCTTCCTATTAATCAATTCAATTAAAATTCAAACTATACTTCAAATTACAATTCAATTCACAATTCAGTTCACATTTGACATCCCAAAGCAAGGGGTAAAAGGGTACACATTAAGTCATCCAATTAATATACCATAATAACGATCCATCTAATTAAACAACACACCCAAAGGGGTGGTTCTGATTTCAAGTTCTTCAACCTATAACCATTCATCGTCAGACCTCTTTAATTACATAGGCCACGCCTAATGATTTAATTCAAGGATTTAAATTAATTTCAAGGGTGACACTCCAAATATTGGGTGTGCGATACAATGAAATATATATAAACACTTTTAATTTTAATGAAAATCATGATACCACCTACCATAGGTCTGTAGAGGATAGATCATCCAATATCAGCTCCCAATTCAACTCAGATCAAGAGAAAATTGAAGAACGAATGAAGACCCTAAAAATAGGGGAAATTATCTTGCATATAAATAGAAAATATGATGCCAAACAAATTGATTAACAAAACAAAATTAATTGAGAACTCACTGATGTATATCTAATGAGATGAGCGGTGCTTGAATCCAAGCTCAGATGGAGTTTCAGAAGCAAATCCTAGTTTAGAGCTTCAGAGGAGCTCTCAAAATCTCAAGGTTCTATCTGTTGAAGAAATATGAAATGAGGATTAGGTTTAATAGATTTAATAAGGTCAAAATCAAAATTTCACCAAAAAAATAGGGTTACATGGTTGTACAAATCATACGCCAACCGTGCATGCTTAGCTGTAGGAAGGGGTACACCACACAGTTTTACTAACCATGCGCAAACTATGAAAAACTCCTCTATCAAAATTGCAGACATAGACACAAGGTCATGCACCCCAAATTTAATAGTTTTATTTAATCATGTAGCCTTTAGCTCCCTACTGTCTATCCTCACATGGTTTTATCTAACTGTGCGACCTTCCTCACATGGTTTTCATTAACCATGCGTCATGCTTATTTCACCCAAAAACTTGGGTTCTGGGCTCTGAACCTTCCCCAGGAACCCCCGATACCTCCAAGAACTCAAAGGGAATTCATAATAGGACATATTTAGAAATTTAAACTAAAATATATGGAAATAAAAGGATCCATACCTCAAAAAAGAACCAGGTTCTTACACTTCATTGGTGAATTGAGATTAGACGATAATGAGACTCTAGATCCAAGTGTATTGAGGTGCATCAAATGCAAAAAATTCTATTATTAATTAGTGAGTGTGTTATTTATCAAATAATGATCCAATATCTAGGTATTAATTGTAAATTTGTGGATTATTCCCCAATTTATTAAAAGATTGATCATGATCATATTGTTTCTTTGACCTGTGTTAAAATTGAGCCTTTGCATGAGTTTGTGAACCAATTTTAAATTGTTTATTCAGTTTTCTCACCCTAGGCATCCCAATTTTTATTCATTGGAAAATAAAACTTGAACAATGATTGTTTCATAGTTTTTTCTTGTGCTTTTACCCCTCTGTTCTTAATGTTCTTTGTTGATTGACCTACAGAGTCTCGGTTCGACATTGTCGGGCGAGATAGAGGGTGATCAAACCCCTGAATTCACGAATGATTCATGTGTGATGAATAGTTTGATGAATTAGGGATGGATTAATAGTATTTTCAGGTTTCAAATGATTTATTCATGGACCCTGGATCTGAAGTGGATATGGCGCGACACAAGAGACAAACAAGGCACATACGTGCATTGAGCAGGTGAATCAGAAATCTGTTTTCTAGACAATGGATGGATGAAAATGATGAAAGAAGGATTATCCTTCAATTTTGGGTGGCCTGAAGGTGATATTTTATGTATTGGGGGTAGATATAGAACATGGTGGTTCTGATCTAACTTTCTAGGAAAAACATGATAGACGCCATGTAGTTCGGATGGACACACGCCGTGTATTACCCCTACGGCTGCGGCGCTATGGTTTTGAAAAAAGTTAAGGATCACACACTATGTGAATAGGACACATGATGTGTGACCCTAACAGGGTAGACAAGTTGTGTGGGGGAGCACATAGGCAATACCCCATGCGGGAGTTCATGCCATGTACCAGATTACACAAACACGATCAGGAGCACGAGCAGGACCCCGAGTGGCTGAGGCATGTCGTGTAGCTCTCTTACACACCATGTAGGGATATTAGGTCAGTGATCCATGTATCATAAGGGAATCATCCAATAAGTGTAGCATGAACACATGCCATGTGGGTCCCCTACATGCCGTGTACCCCTATTTCATTTGTAAGTAAACTTACTCCTCTTGTATCTCCTTTGTTTAGACTCGGATTTTGGCTTGTGAGTAGCCTATCCTGAGTGTTTTTCCATGTAGAACATGATGTTAGTCTTCATGGTGTATGTTGAGATATAATGTTATATTTTTATAGTGTTACCCTTATTTAATTGATTCTCGATGATGGCAGTGATCGTGTATGATCATCATAGGGATCAAAGTGACACCCTCCTACTAGGGAGGGCATGAGTCCTCTATATACTATTATAGTAGTATCCTCCTATTGAACAGGGAATGGATCCACTATCTAATATCATAGTTTCAACCTCCTACTGGGTAAGGCATGAATCCTCTATCTATTATCTAAGTGACACCCTCCTATGGTATTAGAGTATGGGTCATTGACCACCAGAGTGGCACCCTCCTGCTAGGCAGGGCATAGGTCCTCTATCTATTTTCTGAGTGGAACCCTCTTGAGGTATGAGTGTATAGTTCCTTGACCACTAGAGTGAAACCCTTCCGCTGGTAAAGGTATGATTACTCTATCTATTATATGAGTGGCACCCTTCTACAATATCAAGTTATGGGTCCTTGACCACTAGACTAGCACCCTCCTACTAGATAGGGAATGAGTCCTCTATTTGTTATCTGAGTGGCACCCTCCTATGGTATCAGGGTATGAGTCCTCAAACAATATAGTGAAACCCTCATGCTAGGAAATACATGGGTCTTTTATCTAGTATCCTAGTGGAACCCTCCTGCGGTATCAGGGTATGGGTCCTCGACCACTAGAGTGACACCCTCCTGGTAGTATGAGTATGGGTCCTCTATCGACTACTTGAGTGGAACCCTCTTGTTGTAACTGGGGATGAGTTCTCTACCTAGAGATTGTGGTCTCTCAACAGTATGATAGATTTGAAAGGTGTGGCTTGATTTGGATGTTTCTTTAGATAAACACATGAGATACTAGGCATCATTGATGTACCTTTTAGAACTGATGAAATTTTTTTCTGGTCCGAGCAGTGAGATAGAGATCCCCATTCTATCTCATTTGGGATTATTTTATTGATAACACACACATATATATCTATATATCTATATCCATGTTATTGGATGTTTTTACTCTCTTTCTTTGGGTTGATCTATCTATATTGTTGGACCCTATATGATATAGTGGTTTTCATAGTCACAAATAATGTCAATCTACAGATTTTATTATTTCATGTCATTTAATATCTCTAAGTAAATTAATTATGTCATACTGAACAATACATTTCAATAACTCAATAAACTATATTTATGATTCAATATATTTACAAGTGTATATTTCCATGTATTTATGGATGTCACTTAATTTATTAGTGCTCTGTGTAAGACAGACACTTCATAAGTTCCTCAGAAGTCCCTGGCACCGTTAGTTCAGATTGAATCACCGATGGACGACACACCGATGATCGACTCACCGATGGAGGACACACCAATGGATGACACACCAATGATCAACTCATTGATGGATGACACACTGATGGAAAGCACACCGATGATCGACTCACCGATGGATGACACATCGATGATCGACACACTAATGATCGACACACCAATGATCGACTCACTGATGGATAAGTCACTGATGAACGACTCACCGATGGGTGACAGATCGATAGCACAAACGACTCACTGATACTTTGAGTCACTGATATATATGAAAACAACTCACTGATACTTGGAGTCACTGATGCTGATAGACCCATGCTAAAAAACCGATGCTGACAGACTGATGTTGACAGACCATTGATGACAGACCGATGTTGACAGACCGATGCTGACAAACCGATGCTGATAGACCATAGATGACAGACCGATGCAAATGAGTCACTGATACTTATGACTCACCGATAGTCATAAATAGTGTTTCAAATTTATTAATTCAAATTTATTTCTAATGGTCATATTTAGAAAAATTAATGTTTTTGACATTATTTAATGTTGTATGTAGAACTATCCATAGACAGTACGAGGTACATGTACATGGGGAGATCTTCATGCCTACCAGACCTTGAACTATAAAATGATTACAAGATAAACTGTGAAAATAATTGGTGTGATATAGACCGTGTGAATGTGCTAAATAGTGAAAACAGAATAACTTGAAAATTTGTACAAGAACTCAAAGCTGAGTACACAAGGAGTTCAATAAGACAAACAAGAATGTGCTTAATTTCTTTAAAAATCCTAACATAGAAGAGTTGGAATTTTCACACCTAGAAGCTAGATTTCAGAGGCTGTGATACTCTATTTTGAATTCATATTCTAGAAGAGGACTCAAATAACCTTTTCTCTCCTTCAATCTAGTCCAGAACTTCACTACATAACACACAGAGATTTCTAAACTTCTTTATTTATTTATAACTCTGTTGTGATCTTATGTTTACCTTTTTTAGCAGTGTGTGCATATGTTTTCTTCAAACGCATCGTCTCCTATGTATAACTAGAGGATACTCAATATCCTCACACTCACTATCTTTTTTCTCTTGTATTTCACGTAGAATAGTGGAAGAGATCAAGTGTGATATGTTTGTTTTTTTCCTATGAATAACTATGGTAGAGGTCAAGTGTGAACTAGATAGCCTTGTGTGCTGTTGTAAACCCCAATATAGGGTGTGGATTCAAAATTTTATTAATATAAACTACCTGGTGGCAGGTGATCACCAAGTGGAGAGGACTAAGTCTCAGCTTGAGACTAAACCTCTTTTTTTATCCACTGTGTATTTATCTTTTAGTTTAATCTGATATGTGTTTATTTCATTTCAAATAAAAATAAATTGAACTTTGATAGTTAGTTTACCAAGTGTTTATATCTGTTTTGAATTAGTAGATTAGTTTCAAAATTTTGAATAATCTTTAGGTTGGTAAAATTGAGAACTAATCAATTTTCTGAGAAATTAATTGAACATTCAAGACTTTTATAAATTCACTACAAACTGACTTTGATTATATTTTAATTGGGGGATATCTTTCAAAGAACCTTTTTTAATAGAATTTTTTATAGATACTCAATTCACCCCCCTATTGAGTGATATACTCTAACAAAAATTTGGTATTATAGGATTTATTAATTATTGTCATTTTTCAAATATTTTCAACAGTGATTGTAGTTGTTTTTCAAAGATCTTAAAATTTCTATTAGTTATAAAATTTTATCTCTTTGAAATTCTTTTACAATTTATATCATGGATAATATATTAGAAGGGGATGATACTAATAAACCACATTTCTTTAATGTAACTAACTATTCTCAGTGGAAGATTAAAATGAAAATACATCTAGAAAGCATGGGGTTTGAAATCTGGACTGCTATTGAAAGTAAATATGCAATTCCTACAACTGCTATAAACACTTGGGATAAACCTACCAAGAATACCTATAATAAACACTTGGGATGAACCTACCAAGACTACCTATAATAATAATTGTAAAGTAATGAATGCTTTGTACTATGCACTAGGATATGAAGAGTTTAATCATATTTCTGCTTGTAAAACTACACATGAGATTTGGGACACTCTGTCTGTTTCTCATGAGGGAACATCTAATGTTAAAGAAATGAGATTAAATACTTATACTATTAAATATGAAAACTTCATAATGAAGCCTGACGTATCTATTTTTGATATGTATCTCATGTTCAATGAAATTGTGAATACCATGATTTCTTTAGGAAGAGAAGTTACAACTAAAGAGAAGATTGTGAGGACTCTGCGATGCTTACCAGAGAGATGGTGAGGGGCATCTGTATCTATTAGAGAATCATGAAACATTGATAAGATGTTAGTGAATAAATTTATTGGAAAATTAATGATGTATAAAGAAGAATTGAAGGTAAATTAAGAAGAGTATGAACCAAAACGAAAGTCTCTATCCTTCAAGACTACTTCCTCTAAAATTAAAGACAAGGAGAAAGTTCAAGCTACTGTTGAAAGCTTCAGTGGTGAAGAATCAGTTTCAGATAGCGATGAAGAAATGGCCCTGCTAGCTAGAATATTCAAGAAATTTTATAGGAAAAAGAAGTTTTTTAGAAATCCAAATTACAAAGGAAATTATGATAACAAGGGAAACTGGAAAAAGGATTGGAAGAGAAATGATAAATCAGAAGAGATAATTTGCTATGAATGTAAAAGGAAAGGGCATGTCAAGGCTGACTGTCCAAATATGAAATACAAGAAGAAGTATGAAAATAAGGATAGAAAGTATAAGAAAGAAATTAAGGCCATATGGAGTGCCTCTGAGGATAGATCCAGTGAATTTGCTTCATCTCATGATGAGAAGGATGATGTGACTAATATGTGTTTTATGAAAAACAAAACTGAGTTAACCTTAGACTCTCCTACACATAATTATTATTATTTCAAAAAAGAAAGTGATTTTGAGAATATGAAAAATGATGAATTATTTGAATATTGCAACATGCTAGAAGAAACATAAAATGTGTTAAAAGATAAGTATAAATATTTGAAGAAACAACATGCTCTTACCATGACTGTTAAATCTGAACTTACAACTGAAAAAGAGAAAAATGCTCAACTGCTCAAGGAGAATGATGAGTTAAAAATATCTAATGAGCAATTGAAGAAGGAATTAGAAAAGTTTACCAATGGGAAAAATAACTTTACTCAAATTATTGCTAAACAAATAGCTACTAAGTATACTTCTGGGATAGGATATCAACTAGGTCAATGGAATTTATCCAAACCACATTTTGTAACCAAATCTAGAAAATCTGCTTCTTTCTTCAAAAACCAGAATTTTACTATAAGTTCCAGTTCCAAGAATTATTTTACTGCATTCAATTATTCAAGACTAAATAGAGTTTATTTTTCAAACACTCTATATTCTGCATATAGGATTACCGTAAGACAATTGTGGATTCCTAAAGCTTATATTACTAATTTATGTGGACCCAGACAAATATGGGTACCAAAATTGTTTCTTGGATGAACTGTTTTGTAAGTAAACTACCTAAAGAGCTCCTGTATAAATCTATGGTACTTGGATAGTGGGTGTTTAAGACATATGATATGGTACTATTCAATCTTTAAAAGTATTATCAAGATTGATGGAGGACATGTCACATTTGATGACAATGGTAAAGAAAAAATCATCGGCCTATGCCAAATTGGTAACCCTAACTCTATTTTAATTTCCAAAGTACTTTATGTTGATGGGTTAAAGTATAAATTGCTTAGAATATCTCAATTATGTGATGATAGATTTAATGTAAAATTAAAAAATTATTCATGCCATGTTTTTGATGCCAAGAATAACTTAGTATTCACTACTCTTAGAAATGATAATGTATATGCTATAAATTTAGACACACTAGCCTCACAAAATGTTTCTTCTCTAAATGACTTTCACAAAGAGACCTGGATCTGGCACAAAATACTAGGAAATTGAAACATATAATATCTTAAGAAGTTAACTAGAAAAGGTTTAGTTAAATACCTACCCAAATTAGAGTTTCCAGATAGTAAGGTGTGTAATCCTTGTCAAAAAGGAAAACAACATAAAACCTCTTTCAAACCAAAGAAAGAAGTAACCACTTCTCAACCTCTTGATCTAGTTCACATGGATTTTTTTGAACCATCTAGAGTTTCAAGTATCAATGGTAAGAACTATGTTTATGTCCTTGTAGATTATTTCTCTAGGTATACCTAGACATTTTTCTTAGCTCACAATAGTGAAGCTTGTTCTCACTTCACCTAGTATGCTAGGACTATAGAAAATCTCAACGGACTTAAGATTAAATCCTTAATAAGTGATCATGGTCGTGAGTTTGAGAATCAAGATTTTGAATCTTTATTCTCACAAAATGGCTATAATCACAACTTATTTTCCCATAGGACACCTCAACAAAATGGCGTGGTAGAAAAAAGAAATAGAACTCTATAAGAAATTTCCCAAACTATGCTTAATGAATATGACCTACCAATTTATTTATGGCCTAAAGCTATTAATACAACTTGTTACATAATAAATAGAGTCTTAATCAGACCCATCCTTAAGAAAAACCCTTATGAGTTTTGGAATAATAGGAAACCCAAAGTAAGTTATTTTAAAGTGTTTGGATGTAAAGTTTATATTCTAAAAACTAAAGACAATTTAGATAAATTTGCCCCCAAAAGCGATGAAGGAATATTTCTTGGATATTCTACATCAAGAAAAGCCTATAAAGTTTTTAATAAGAAAACAAAGTGTATGGAGGAATATGTACATGTCAAGTTTGATGAAATAGATCCACATGAGCCTAAGACCTCACTAGAAAATATTGAAGAGGATATGTCCAATCTGGATATTAATGATAAAACCTCAAATCATCATATGAAGGAATCTGTGAAAACTCCCAGTTCTAGAAATTCTCTAGATCCTAGCCATAATGAACCAAATCAAAATAACAAACCTGAAATAACTAGTCCTACCTTTACTAAACCAACTAGGACACTTAAAAATCATCCCTTAAATGATGTTGTTGGAGATTTAGATAGAGGAACACAAACCAGAGATTCCTTGAGAAACTAGGTTGAACATCAAGCATTCTTGTCACAACTTGAACCTAAAAATATCAATGATGCAATCAATAATGAATTTTGGGTAATGGCCATGCAAGAAGAACTTACCCAGTTTGAAAGAAATAAAGTTAGGAAACTTGTAGATAGACAAAAGGATATTTTGACCATAGAAACCAAATGGGTGTTTAGAAATAAAGTGGATGAAGTTGGAAATATAGTTAGAAACAAAGATAGGTTGTTTTCACAAGGATATAATCAAGAATAAGGAATTGATTATGAAGAAACCTTTGCACCGGTAGCTAGGCTTGAAGTCATTAGAATCTTACTTGCCTATGCAGTACACTTGATTTCAAACTTTATCAAATGGATGTCAAAAGTGCATTATTAAATGGTTATATAATTGAGGATTTTTTTTGTTGAACAACCCCCAGGTTTTACAAATCCACATTTTCCAAATTAAGTGTTCAAATTATCTAAAGATTTATATAGTTTGAAACAAGATCCAAGAGCTTGGTATGAAAGGTTAAGTAACTTCATTATTTCTAAAGGATTTACAAAAGGACTTGAAAATCCTGCTTTGTTTATAAAAATAATTTCAAAATAAGTTTTAATAGCTTAAATATATGTAGATGATATTATCTTTGGATCTTCTAAAAAATCTTTATGTAATGATTTTTCTAAAACAATGCAAAGTGAGTTTGAAATGAGTTTGATGGGTGAACTTAAATATTTTCTTGGATTTAAAATATTTCAAAATAAATAAGGTATTATTATAAATCAAAGTATGTTCACTAAATATCTTTAAAAAAATATATGGCCCTGATAGCATTAAGTCTAGTGAAACCCCTATGAGTTTCGTATGTTAGTTAAATCTTGATGAAAATGGAAAATCCATTGATCAAACTACATACAGAGGAATGATTGGGAGTTTGTTGTACTTAACTACCAGTAGGACGAATATTATGTTAAGTGTGTGTATGTGTGCAAGATTTCAAGCAAACCCAAAAGAATCACATTTAAATGTTGTTAAAATAATTTTCAAATACATCAAGTATAAAACTAATTTAAGACTATTTTATCCTGAAGGACAACCATTTGATTTAGTTAGTTATTCAGATGCTGACTTTGGTGGATGTAAATTAGATAGAAATATTACCTTTGGAACATGTAACTTTTTTGGAAAGTCTCTAATATCATGGTGTAGTAAAAATCAAAATTCAGTTGCATTATCAACTGTTGAAGTAGAGTACATTACAACTGGTAGTTGCTGTGCACAAATTTTGTGGATGAAACACACCTTATTAAACTATGGATTTCAATTAAAACATATCCCCATAAAATGTGACAACACAAGTGCTATTAAAATTTCTAAGAATCCAATTTCTCATTCTAGAATAAAACATATTGATGTAAGACATCAATTTTTGAGAGATCATTATCAAAAAGGTGATATAACTATTGAGTTTATCAGGACTGAGCATCAACTTGCTGACATATTCACTAAACCCTTAAACTCTGAGAGAATAAACTAAATTAGACATGAAATAGGAATGGTAAATCTATAAAGTCTTGTCAAACCTTTGTTATCAGTGAAACCGATCTGTAAAATTGATCAGTGAAACCGATTTGTGAAACTGATCAGTGAAACCAATCTCGTGAAACCGATCAGTGAAACCTATCTCATAAAACCAATCCGTGAAACTGATCTCTTAAGACCAATTTGTGAAACCGGTCTATAAAACCGACCAGTGAAACCGATCTCTTGAGACCGATCTCATGAAACCAATCTCGTGAAACTGATATCTTGAAATCAATCCCTTGAAACTGATTGTGTGAAACCGATGCCTTGAAGGACCCTTTTGTAATTATGTCCATTTTAAATAAAACGATGCAGTTTTATGTTCTTTTTACCATTTGTGTGTGTGTGTGATTTATGATTTACAATCCCTAAATGATATAACAAATTTAATCCACTTCAACCTTTCACATTCCCTCTACCGTAAAACCTTTATCTCTTTGACACTCTATCTCTCGACCCACGACCTTTCAACTCTCTTTGGACTCAATCTTCAGAAATGGAAAGGATGAAGCATGCGATAGAAGATTTGAGGGAATCTCCATTAGCTAAGCATTAGAAGGATGAGTCTAGTGGTACTGCAAATCCAGGTTTAGGAAGTCGAGTTGTTACAGCCGAGAAAGAAGTTTTTGCAGAATGGATTCTATCAAGCATGTCACTTTTGCTAAGGGTGCTATAATCTCAAGGATGGCTATGCTAGTTCTCAAACAATGAAAGACCATTATATCCCTAGCTTGTCTATGATTTTTATCTCAATCTGAAGATATTTTTGGATGGAGATGAAGAAGCAAGGATGTGGTCTATAGTAAAGGGAAAAAAGAAAAATTTTTCATCTAAGGAATGGGATGAATGTTTGGAAATGCATCATGAAGGTGTATATGATGATTATCAGGGTAATATTCCACATTTTTTCTAATTTGTTTTCATATGAGAATGCTATAAAGGATCTGACTAGAAGTGAAGAATCAAGAAGATACTTCCGGAAAATTTGATAGAGAGGCAAGATTACTTTTTAAGTTTATTCAATATCAAATATTCCCAAGGAAGGGATATTTCTCTGCTGTGAAGTATCAGGATGTATTCCTGATTTACCTCTTGAAAAAATGGGATAAATGTGAATATTTGTAGGTATCTAATGGTTCATATTTATAATATGATAAAACCCTCCAAGAAAGCAACATGTTTGTACTATACTAGGATGATCTTTTCAATGATAAAGAAGTTGGGTTGTGTGGAAGATGGAGATGAAATTATTAGTGCCTGCAGTGGTTTCTTCCTTCAAAAATAGATTTGAAAGAGAATGAAAATTTTCTGTAACCCATGGAAGAATTTTTGGGTAGGAGATAAGGAAATATTGTATGAGGAGTTCAATCTGATTGACCATCCTACTAGACCAAAGGATCAAGTTGATCGAGGCCTAAAACTAAGAGAGTAAGCTGTCTATTCAGATAAGGAAGTTGAGGATGAGTTTCCAAGGGAATAAGGATCTTATTTTGTTGATAGGAGTGATCCTGATATTGTTGAAATCCCAAAAGACATTTCTTATGGACCAAGTAGTCTACCTTTGGATTTACCCTCAAGGTAACCTTTGTTAGGTGATGAGGATGATGAAGAGACATAAGTCACTGGTGTGGAAGGATATGTAAGTAAGTTAGATGAAGAGTCTGATGATGATGATGATGATGATGATGATGAAGAGGTAGATGATGAGAATGATAGTGATTCTTTAAAAGTGATACAACAAGTAGTTGACAGATCCAGTGGGGAATCTATACATGGAGCTACTGATGGTGTTGATCCTGTTGAACATGAGGCTATTGATCATGGAGATGCTAGTAATGAAGACATACCTCTCCATCCTATTGTTGAAAATCAAGAAATAATTTTTGAGTTGAATGAAATTGTGACTGGTGGCCATGAGGAAGAGGCTGAGGATCAGGTGCCTCAAATTGAGAAAGTTCTTAGAGAAGTTGAAGTGGCTGGAGCACATGTAGAACCTCAAGTTCAGTTGGTACCTGTGCCCAGAAATATTATTTTGTCTAGAGGACAAGATGAAGAAGAATATTAATATGAAATTGTACTTGAGCCATAGGGAAGAAGAGTCAGGATTAACACTATTGAGCCAAGAGATTGTACCTATAATCAAGATTGGAATAAATATCCAAGATACATTCTATTTGGTTTGGAATATAACTCTGATGAGGAGATAGCAGCACCTCCTCCTGCTCCTCAAGTTCAAGCTGAACCTGAACCTATTACACCTACTTCACCAGGTGAACTTCTAGCAGATGATCCAGTAACACAACCAATGCCTAGTGACTATGTCACTAAGGCTGATTTAGAGCAATTCAAAAATAATATTTGTGAGTTAGTGAGAGCCTAAGTTGGATCTAGAAGTGAAGCCTCTACTTTAATGAGTATTTTAGATGTTGATGCTGCAAAAATGGAAAGGATGGTGATCTAGGATATTCAACCTAATCTCATTACCACAGCTGAAACAATCATTAGACATAACACCTTATTAAGAGAAGAAGTAAGGAAGATGAGTAATGAGTTAAATTCTCTAACCACTGATTTCAAGACCTATTTTAGTGGTGTGATGGAAGTTCTTAGGAACTTAGTGACACATCTACTGAGTGTATATTTGAAGAAATTTAAAGAAGAGCTTGGAAAAATGATCATTGGTCCATCCACTTCTAGAGTTGGGAGAGGTGTTGTTGCTGATTTGGAATCTCTCAAGGATGTAATAAGAGAAGAACTCAATAATCTTCAGAGTGATTTAGACAAAGAAACTCTTGAAAAGGTACATAGAAATACAGACCTGGTTTATAACATGGTAAGGTGGTGCACATATGAATCCCCTTCTTCTCAGAAAGAGATTATAGAGAAAGTAGATAAGTACTTTACTAAGATCTATACCAATCATGATCTCATCAATAGCTTCAAGTTTTTAGTCAAAAATCTCAGAATTCCTCTAGTAATAGAAGCCTTTAAGAAACAAGTGGCACAATTGAAGGAGTTTACCCCTCTGCTGGATAAATTCCTAGAGAATAAGGATGATTTCGAGAAGGCCATGAAATATGGTGGTGAAATTATTAATGATTTCATCAAGCTCCTCAAGCCATATCTACATGTTTAAGCTGAAGCAATTGCGGTTCCTCTTGATGCTTCCATTGGCACTACCTCTCGACCTCATACTCCTATAACTGTCTCTCAGGCCCTTTATTAGATTCAACCAGTCATTACCAAGCAACCTCAGAGCTATGAATTATCATAAAGAAGACCTATACTTGTAGCAAATTTTTCTAAAGATGTTGCCTTTCTTGGTGTTGTCTTCAGACCCCCTCTTCCCACTACCAAACCAAAACCTTCTGATCTTACTCCTAATCCTTCAGATAAAGTAAAAACACCTCAAAATCCAAACCCTTAGTGGTGGATTGTGTAATTAATATGGATTTGTATTTTTTTGCTGGTTTTACTCTTTTGAACCTTAATGGAAATCCTTTTTTTCTTCACTATGTTTCTCATCTTCTTTATGTTATTTCTCTTTCTTCCTTATCCTTCTCTTAAATTTTTTTTTCTAATCCCAAAAGGGGGAGAAAGGTATAAACATACATTATTGATTTCAGGGGGAGAAACTCTGGAATAGGCCACATGGAATGTACTCACCATAATATATATACACACGTATTTTATTTGATCCAATAATTTAAGGGGAGCTTTGTTTTAAAAACACAAACAATGGAAAGCTTTAGTTATATTGAACAATCGCATTCAGTGAGATTTGCTAAGTCAAGTAATTAATTTTCCTTAACATCACATTTATAACATAATTTTTTATTATCAAAAAGGGGGAGATTGTTAGACCCTCTATGATATAATGCTTTTCGTAATCACAAATAATTTCTATATACAGATTCTATTATTTCATGTCATTTAATATCTATAAGTAAATAAATTATGTCATACTGAACAATACATTTCAATAACTCAATAAACTATATTTATGCTTCAATATATTTACAAGTGTATATTTATATGTATTTACGGATGTCACTTAATTTAGTAGTGTTCTGTGTAAGATAAACACTTCGTAAGTTCCTCAGAAGTCCCTGAAACCGTTAGTTCAGATCGACTCACCGATGGACGACACATCGATGATCGACTCACTGATGGATGACACACTGATGGACGGCACACCAATTATCGACTCACTGATGGACGACACATCGATGATTGACTCACTGATAGAAGACACACCGATGATTGACTCACCAATGGACGACACACCGATGATCAACACACCAATGATCGACTCACTGATGGATAAGTCACTGATGAATGACTCACCGATGGGTGATAGACCGATAACACAAATGAATCACTGATACTCTGAGTCACTGATACCAATGTAAACAACTCACTGATACTTGGAGTCACCGATGCTGACAGACCGATGCTGATAGACTGATACTGACAGACCATTGATGACAGACCAATGCTGACAGACCAATGTTGACAGACCGATGCTGACAGACCGTTGATGATAGACCAATGCTGACAGACCGTTGATGATAGACCGATGAAAATGAGTCACCGATAATTACAACTCACCAATAGTCATAAATACTGTTTCAAATTTATCAATTCAAATTTATTTCTAACAGTCATATTTAGACAAATTAATGTTTCTGACATTATTTAATGTTGTATATAGGACTATCCATAGATAGTACGAGGTACATGCACGTGGGGAGATCTTCATGCCTACTAGAACTTGAACTATAAAAGGATTACAAGCTAAACTGTGCAAAGCGTTGGTGTGAGATAGACCGCATGAATGTGCTAAATAGTGAAAATAGAAGAACTCAAAAAGCCGTGAAAAAACTCAAAGACGAGTACACAAGGAGTTAAATAAGAAAAGAAAGAACGTTCTGAATTTATCTGAACATCCTAACATCAAAGAGCTGAACTTTTCACACCTAGAAGCTAGAGTACAGAGGTTACAATACTCTGTTATGAAGTCATCTTCCAGAAGAGGACTCAAATATCTTTTTCTCTCCTTCAATCTAGTCCAGAGCTTCACTGCATAACACACAGAGATTTCTAAACTCCTTTATTCATTTACAACTCTGTTGTGATCTTGTGTTTACCTTTTTGAGTAGTGTGTGCATCTGTTTGCTTCAAACATACTATCTCCTGTATATAACTGGAGGATACTCAATATCCTTACACTCACTATCTTTTTTGCTCTTGTATACCACATAGAATATTGGAAGAGATCAAGTGTGATCTTTTTGTTGTTTTTTCTCACGAATAACTATGTTATAGGTCAAGTGTGACTTGGACAGCCTTGTGATCTGTTTTAAACCCCGATCCAGGGTGTGGATCCAAAAGTTTATTAATATAAACTGCTTGGTGGAAGGTGATAACCAAGTAGAGAGGACGAAGTCTCAGCTTGAGACCGAACCTCTTGTTTTTATCTACTGTGTATTTATCTTTTAGTTTAATCTGATTTGTGTTTATTTAATTTCAAATAAAACTAAATTGAACTTTTATAGTTAGTTTAGAAAGTGTTTATATCTGTTTTGAATTAGTATATTAGTTTCAAAAGTTTGACTAATCTTTATATTGGTAAAACTGAGAACTAATCAATCTTCTGAGAAATTAATTGAACATTAAGGACTTTTATAAATTCACTAAAAACTAACTTTGATTATATTTTAATTGGGGGATATCTTTCAAAGAACCTTTTTTAACAGAAATTTTTATAGATAGTCAATTCATCCCCCTCTTGAGTGATCTACTCTGACCAACATATATCTTATCGTGTCTCTTACTGACCCCTTTAGATTTTGGGGAATCCCACTATATATACTCACCCCTGCATGATATTTTCCCGTATGCGTCGTGTCTTATGTAGATGACGGATAGGTTGGTGAAAATTATAGAGGATCATAGGGATACCTTGATGCACTAGATCACATATGGTGGTTGGATATTAATGATCTGGAGCCATGCTCTCTCAACATTTTACTTTTCCAGTTTTGTCAATTTGGGACATCTTTCTAGTTGGGAATGTATTTTTCTCCCTTTTATTTTTTAGTTTACACTATCATACTCTTGTAATCCCTAGAGGTTTTACATGTATGGTTTATTATATAGATGTTGAATCTTTTATTATTATTCCTTTTCACTTCTGCATGAAGATGGTTGGGTGTGTGTGTGCAGGTACATTAGGAAAAGGCCTCCTATATTATTTATGTCTTTCAGCGCTTGTCACCAACCACTAACCCATGGAGTTGGTATTGGGGTAAGTGTGGCTTGATCCCCATTGGATTGGGTCATGAAAAATTGGTATCAGAGTAGTTCATTCATTGTGATGGTGTTTGGAGTTTTCCCCTTATAAGGATTTGGTTGAGAATTAGGGAAACAATTTTAAAGTGTCTCGAGTGTGACTTTCAGTCCAGGTAACCCTGTACTAGTGTGACGACCAACATATCCATTCACTAGGAATCTGACTACCTACTTATTGACTCGACATACCGAGACATTGGTTGCCGGGATCAATAGTACATGCATCATATAAGATTGATTCATTAGACTTTCCTTCTTGAGTCAGATCCCTATGTATACATATATATATATATATATGTGCTCATATGACCATAGTACGTCTTGATTTAAATTTTAAGGATGCCTCTATGATGACATCCATTACCGATTTCAGATCATGGTGATGATCCAATGAGTGATGAGGCCGCATTTTAGGGGTCATCCCACTAGATCCTTCCTCTAGGTGGACAGTTAGCAACACCCCAACCCATTGAACAAAAAATCATACCAACAGAGTAGGCTTAGGATGCACGTAGTCTTAGTGCACTCCATGATTTACAGCACCAAAGGTCGCTGAGGTTCCGCAGTAAGCTAGATCCCCAGGCAGTGGAGGATTTGATAGAGTAGGTGATCTGTGTTTTCAAGATTATTCAGACACTGACTGATTTGGTGGTTGCAATAAAAGCTAGAAATTTCCATGGAGAAGTTTGGTGTTGGCGGATTCTAGTTACAAAAATTCATGATGATTCAACACTCTCATAGACTGACTTCCAGTAGCTGTTTTGTGAGGATTAATACCCCTCATGCTTGCATTTAGTTTGGATTTAGGAGATTCTGGATATACTGTAGGGAGGGATGAAAGTTGCAGAGCATGCTGTGAGGTTCACATACCTTATGTGATACTCTCTCAACATGATTTAGGATGTCTACTTCTAGGCATGGAAGTTTGAACAGGGTCTCCATAGATATATTCATGTCAGCGTAGTACCCTTGTGTATTCCCATCTATGTCAGGGTGTTAGATCAACACTTTTTATGGAGTGATTCCTATCAGAGGGAAACCAGACAATGAGATATAGTAGTGGGCATTATAGGACTGATTTGTCTATAATAGCTATCAGGCATAGGAGATCTTCCCAAGATTAGATTTGGGCATGTGGCCAGGGACAACACAGAAGAACAAGGTATATAGGAGAGGGGTTGTGATATACATGTGACGAGTGAGGTCACAAGGTGCATGATTGCTTGACCATACATGCTAAGGAGGGAAGTCATATAGTGGATGAACCTCTATGATAGTGGTAGCTCTGTGATCAAAGATCTCCTATGAGAGGGCAGGATGACCCCTAGGGAGTCGGAGCTGGTAGAAGAGTATATATGGATCCATGAGGAGGATTTTTGGGTGTTTAATAACTCTACGAGATCCTTCCACCACCACCACCACAAGATAACCTACGCTAGTCTTAGGGGGTTGGCAGTCGAGGCTATGGGTAGCTGCAGGCTATGGAGGTGTATAACCCAGTAGGACACGAGATGATTAGATGTACCATATATATTTATTATACTCTTTCTTTTGTATTATTAGAGATATGTTTGAGTCATTCCTTAATCTATTTACTTCTGGTATGATATTTGGAGCTCCCAATTGAGGCTTTATCCCAATATATTTGTCTTGAGGTTCATATGGGGAACACTTCTTCTATATATTTTATCTACCGACATTGTGAGCTATTGTTTGGTGGAGAGAGATTATCATGGGACCTTTTGGTCATAATGATGGAACCCTATTATTTTATCTTGGGTATGGATTTATTGTCCATGGTCCAATCTCAGATCGACTGTCACCACCAACAAGTCAGATGCCTTCACACTTATGAGATGATATTCTCCTTTATAGGTGAGAGAGATCTCATGGTTGGATGAGTAGGTTTTGCGAGTAGAAGGTTGCAACCTATTACCCATCAATTGGAGAGTGTATCCCTTGGTGTAGAAGTCTCTTCAGGAATCTAGATTCCTTTGATCTTAGAGGATTGTATGGACGTCTTCCTCAAGGACATTCTAGGACTACCTCTGAGGTGGGACATGAAGTTTCATATCAACTTGAACCTCAGAACCACTCTGATATCTTATGTGGAATATTGGATGGCCTCTACCAATATCTGAGAGTTGTGGTTGTAGTTGGATTACCTTTGATAGAATGGTTTTATCAGACCCGGTTTGTCCCCTAGGGCAGCTTTAATGTTGTTCACGAAAAAGGCAGATGAGACCTTATGGATTTGTGTGAATTATCACCACCTAAACCCAACCACAATAAATAATAAGTTCCCCTTTCCAAGGATTGAATACCTATTTGATCATTTTAAGGTGCGATATGGTTCTCTAAGATCGATCTCAATTCTGGATACCACTAGTTGAGAGTTCGTGAGGTAGATATTTAGAAGATGAAATTCTGATGTTGCTACAAACATTATGAGTCCCTAGTGATGTATTTCGGTGTAAGAAATTTCTCTGTTGTGCTTATATATTTGATGAAATAGATCTTTCATCCATACTTGGAGAAGTTTTTGGTTGTTTTCATTAATGACATACTCATATACTCTGCATTAGAGGAGGAGCATGCAGAGCACTTGAGGATGGTCCTAGATTTACTTTAGGATTACCAGCTTTATAGTAAGATCTCAAAGTTCCAGTTTTGGATCCATGAGGTTCACTTTCTGAGGCATGTCATTTTTAAGCATGGATTAGCTATGGACCTGGTGAATATTGATGAAATGCTTGCTTTGAATCCACCCAAGAGCATATCAGAGGTGTATAGTTTTCTTCTCTTGGAGGGGTACTATAGGAGGTTTTCAGAAGAATTATATAGGATTGAATCCCATTTGAGTGACCTAACGTGGAAAGGGAATCCGTTTACCCATACTGTGTAGTGCCAAATAGAATTTGAGGAGTTGAGACTAAGGCTGACGAGTGATCCTATTTTGAGTCTACCAGAGGAGGTCATGAAGTACGTAGTGTATTGCAATGCCTTAGGATCCGGTCTCATCTGCTTGTTGATGAAGAGATAAGCAATTATCACATATGGGTCGATATAGTTGAGAACCCACTAATAGAACAATGTGACTCACAAATTAGAGTTTACAATGGTAGTATTCGCTCCGAGGATGTGAAGGCACTATCTTCTGGGAGAGTGCTTTGTTGTTTACTAATACCATTAGAGCCTTAAGTATGTCTTCACATAGAGAGACCTGAACCTGAGGTAGAGGTGATGGTTGGAGTTCCTATAGGACTATGACTTTGAGATAGTCTATACTTCGAGAAAGGGAAACATGGTAGTATATTCCCTTAGTAGGAAATCTTGGGCTCATTTGGTGTAGGAGGTATTAAAGCAGTTAGCTTCCTTGTATCTGACCCTGGTTGAGGAGGAGGGTACAAATTTTATTTAGTTGATGGTGTTGACTCCTATTCTTATCAATCATTTTAGAGAGTCCCAGTTGGGATACATTGACTATGATCTCTTACATGACCAGATATCCTCAGGATATTTAACTAATGAATTTTTTGAAGGAGGGAATCAATACATATTTTTTCAGGGATAGGTGGTGGTCCCAGCCACGATGTAGGAGGGGGTGATGTGAGAGTTTAAAAATTATACTTTTGATATGCATCTTGGTGTGGGTAATATGTACAGAGACCTTCAGTGGCAGTTTTAGTGGGCCGACATGAGATGGATCATGGTTGAGTTCGTCTCTCGTTGCCTCACCTGTCACCAAGTGAAGGTTGAACACCAGGTTCTGAAAGATTTGTTGTAGCCCCTTGAGATCCCAAAGTGGAAATGAGATGACATATATATATAATTCATGATAGATCTTCTATAGAAAAAGATAGTTCATGACTCCATCTAGGTGATAGTTGATCGACACATGAAGTTGGTGCACTTCCTTGCTATCAGGGAGTGGAGTTCGATGGAGAGTTTGGGGAAGTTGTACATATGAGAGATTTTATATCTTCATGGGTTTCCCTCAACTATTTTATCTGATCGTGATGTGTGGTTCACATCATGGTGGTGAAGAGGCCTCTAAGAGGCATTTAGGACTCAGATGAGGATGAGTACAACCTTACACCCCTAGACAAATGGCAGATCGAGCACACTATATAGGTGTTAGAGGATATGATGAGGGCTTTCATGTTAGACTTTGGACATAGTTGGGATAATCACTTTCCATTGGTAGAGTTTTCATATAATAATAGCTACCACTCTACTATCAACATGGAAACTTTTGAGGCCCTGTATGGGAGACCGTATAAGTCACCCATATACTGGAGTGAGATTGATAAGGCATCTCTTTTCAGGATAGAGATAGTGAAAATAATAACGGAGAAGGTCTAGGTCATCCATGAGTGGATGAAGACAACCTAGATTAGGCATAACTCTTATGCAGATCGACATCGTAATCCCTTGGAGTTCAATAAGGGAGACCACATTTTCGTAGGAGTATCCCCACGATGAGGATTATGGATATTAGACTAGGGAGACAATTTATCCCCTAGGTTCATTGGGACATTTGAGATCTTTCAGAGGGTTGGTGACGTTGCTTACCACCTTACCCTACCGCCACAGTTGGAGCGGGTGCATGAAATCTTCCATGTGTCGTAGTTGATGAGACATGTGCATGACCCCCACACATTATTGAATGAGGTGAGATGGACATCAAGGATGTAGCCACTTTTGTGGAGAACCTAGAGGTGATTGAGGATTGATAGGAGAGGACCCTGCATGGATGAATCATCCCCTTGGTTTGTGTGTTGTTGCGGCACAGGAGCATGCAGAAGAGCTCTTGGGAGCGGGATAGCCAGATGCGAGCTCAGTAGCTGAGTTTTTTTAGTTTTTTTCTTTTTGAGGATGTCAATCTTAAAGGAGGGAATTATGTAAAGACCATATTTTTCCATTTAATATTTTTAAATATATCTAGAAATATTTTCAAATCGAAGTGTTGTGACGACACACGATTCCAAGTCCTGGTGTGCCCGAAATTAATTTTATAAAAATATTAAAAATATTTTATATCACAAGTGCATGATTTCTTAAAGAAAATCAGATAAATCTTAAACAAAGTCTTGTATCAAAAATCTGAGACCACCATTGAGTCTGTAATGTGAGGTTTACCCTAGGATTGACCTAAATTTGGTCGACGTGGGGAATTCAGATAAATATAACATTGGTGGTACGTTCAATGGGTTAATTAAATAATTAATTAAATTAATTTATCAATTGAACTAAACAGAAACCCCCTTTAAGTACACCATTATGGTGGATTTCTAGGGTTATCTACATAACCCTGGGACCATTGATAGGAGTTTCCTTCAACCCTCTATTGGAGAATCGATATCAGACGACAACGAGACTTCGAATCCAGGAGAATTGAGGAGCAACGAACACAACAACTTATCTTATTCATTGATGGGTGCTTTTTTCATCGAGGTTGGACTTGTAAATTTGTATATTCTTCCCCAATTGATTAAAATATTGAGAATGATTATACTATTTCTTTGATCTGCATTCAAATTGAGCCTTTTCATGAGTCTGTGAACCAATTTTAAATTGTTTATTCAGTTTTCTCACCCCTAAGCATCCCAATTTGTATTTGTTGTCCAAGAACACTTGGCCAAATATTTTTTCACATATGTTTATTATGATTTTACCCATCCATTCTTTGCATTCTTCACCGATTGGCCTATGGAGTCTTGGTTCGACATTACTGGGTGGGATCGCACATGATCGGAACCCCAAATTCATAGAAGATTCCTGTGCGACAAATGGTTTGATGAATCGGGGATGGATTCAGAGGATTTTCAGGTTACGAATGATTTATTCACGGATCTGGGATCTAAAATAGAGATGGTGTGACACAGGAGATGAATGAGGCATGTACATGCATTGAGTGGGTGAATCAGAAATCCATTTTATGGTCAACAGATGGCCGAAAACAACGAATGAAGGATTGTCCTTTAATTTTGGGTGGCCTAGAGGTAAGATTAAAAGCATCAAGTGCAGATATTTAATGTGTAAGATCAAATATATCTTTATGAAAAAAACATGACTACATGTCGTGTAGTTCAGATGAACACACACCGTATAGTACCTGTACGACTACGATGCTAGGGTTTTGAAAAAAGTTAAGGATCAATGTTGTGTGGCTGGGACACATGTTGTGTAGCCCTCCCCAGGTATATAAGATGTGTGGTAGAGCACATATGCAAGACCCCATGCGAGAGGACACACTATGTACCCGAGTAAACAGACATAATCAAGGTTACACAGACACAACTGGGACCCCGGGTGGCTGAGGCATACCATGCAATCCCTTTAAACATCGTGTAGGGATACGTGGTCAATGATCCATGTACCAAAAGGGATACAGTCAGGAAGAGGAGTGGGAAAACACACCATGTGGGTCCCCTTATAGGCCATGTACCCTTATTTCTTTTTTGAGGAAACTTATAACTCTTGTATCTTCTTTGTTTGGACTCGGATTTTGGCATACGAGTATCCTATCATGAGTGTTTTTCCACATAGAACACAATGTTAGCCTTCATGGTTGATATTGAGATATGATGTGAGATTTTCTAAGTGCGATGATTCTTTAGGTGATGATCGATGACTGCATTGATCATGCATGGTCATCAGAGGGATCAGAGTGGCACCCTGCTGTTTGGTAGGGCATGGGTCCTCTATCTACTATTATAGTGGCACCCTCCTGCTGGGTAGGGAATGAATCCTCTATATATTATCAGAGTGGAACCCTCTTAATGGGCATGGAAGGGGTCCTCTATATATTATCTGAGTGGCACCCTATTGCAGTATCAAGGTATGAGTCCTTGACTACTAGAGTGGCATCCTCCTGTTGGGTAGGGAATGGGTCCTCTATCTATTATTCAAGTGGAACACTTATCAAGTTTTGGGTCTTAAACCACTAGAGTGGAACCCTCTTTCTGGGTAGGGAATGGGTCCTCTATCTTAAATCTAAGTGACACCCTCATGAAGTATCAGGGTACGGGTCCTTGACCACTAGAGTGACACCCTTCTGTTGGGCAAGGCATGGGTCCTCTATATACTATCCAAGTGGAAACCTCCTATAGTATCAGGGTATGAGTCCTCGACCACTATAATGGAACCCTCCTACTGGGTAGGATATGAGTCCTTTATTAACTATTTTAATGGAACCCTCCTATTGTACTAGGAGATGGGTCCTCTACCTAGAGATTATGGCCCCTTGACTATGTGGCATAATGTCAAGGTGTGTCTATAATTGGATGTTTCTTAGGATATATGCGTGAGATGTTGGGCATTACTGATGGACATTTTCGAACTAATGAAAATCTTTCCTAGGTTGGGCTATAAGATAGAGATCCCCTTTATCTCTCATTTGAGATTCTTTTGTTGAGTATATAATATTTGTATCCATGTCGTTAGATTTTGTTACTCTCTTACTTTGGGCTAAGCTGTCTATTTCCTATCGTGTCTCTTACTGCTTCCCCTTTAACTTTGAAGGTGTCCTTTTAGGCAT